>CM049308.1:70032623-72516373 GCA_026874595.1 Sipunculus nudus | reverse complement strand
GAGAAGTCAAATGTTTTTCTGATAAAACATTCTTATTCTGTTAGAGATATAAAAAAGACTGCGTATGCACAAGTGAACCTGTGAATATGGGCCAATAAGTGAATGAAAACACAGATTGCAAAGTAGCCCACTTTAAGGACCACCCTAATGGTGGAGGCCTGCATTCATGAGAATATTTCTAGAATTCCGTATTGGAATATTTAATAGATCTGAAATTATGTTTGATAAAAAGAATTGATTTATGTAAAATAGACAACCCTTATCTGACAATACAAAAATAAATTCAGTAGAGCAGCTGTTTGAAAACACTTTAAAAACTACTGTTTTATTTATTTATGTTTGTAAAGTACTAGAGTGTACAGCTTACAAAAAATGTTCATCCGAACATTAACAATTGGGGAAAATTTTTGTCATTGTAGGGGATTTTTTAGTAGGGAGGAGTTTACTGTATATTTTAGTTTGTTCCACCAACGTGTGCCCAATAACATTTTGAAATATTTTTATACAAAATTTATTACAACTGATAGACCAGCTACAATAATAAAGCTGCAGTACAGTGTACATGTCCAGTTAACTAGCCTGAAATCATACCTTGCAATACATAATTGAATTTAGTAAAATCAATACTTGAAAAAAAACACCAGTAAATTTTTACACATGATTTCAACTCCACTGATATAGGTCACATGAACAAAGAACTGCATTTAAAAACAACTGATTGGTTGCTTAAAGTCATAAATACTCTAAATATATAATTATCAAAGTTAGGCTACAACCCATGCCCCATGGCAGATGCCTTGTCACCTGGTTAGGAGCCACAGAAAAACCAGAAGTTTGCAACTCAGTGTAAATAAAGTTTATTTGCATTAAGTTTTTCATCTAGTATTAGGCTTTTAGTTCCTCATCTATTTTAATGTAAGACTGTGTGATGAGATACAAACTTGATAGAATAATTGAAAAAAAAAATCAGTAAGCACCTACAAATGGAACAGATTATTATTATGTACAAAAGTAGAACTACTCAGTTTTCCTGAACATGTTTGTTTTGTGTACAACATGGCAAGACTATTCTGGATACTCAAAAAAAAGAAAAAATGAGATGGGGGGGGGGGGGGGAAATCAGCTGCAGGGCCCATAGATGTGGTGTGACATAGTGTTTTATGGCCAAACAAAACTGGCAGTATAAAAAGTCAGGTATCAGAGTGAACGTGTCAGCATCACAGTGAAAGCCGTGTGTATAGAAGAGGTATAACCTTAGTTCCTGTTCAGACTGAGTTGTCTAAGGTGCCCCATCAGAAGGTACATCATGCACGTGTCATAGAAATAGGACAAGAATCACTCGAGAATGCACAGGATGTGTGCTTGGTGTGTCAGACTCTTAGCTGAGCTGTCACTGAACCAGATCATGTACTTGCTTTGTTTACAAACATACACAATAAAACCTACAATATAAAGCAGACTCATTGGAAAAAAACAGTACTGTTTAGTGTACTGTTAATTCATTATCGGCAGACTTTGACTGTACTGTTCATTGTCTCAGTCTTATTTTTGTGCATACTTCTTATATGACAACTTTAGCATCCACTGTATCCATAGCATGATTTAATGAAGCCAGAAGGTCCAGAAATGGGGAAGTAGTTTATCATGTAAAGAATGTATTTGATATGAAACCAGAACTTGGGCAGTAGTGGGTGGCCCGTGGTTTGAGTACTGGAACACAGAACTGGAGACTCCAATTTAAATCCATTTACTGTCAGGGTGAATGATAAACGTAAATTTACAGATCTATCTAAGACTTTCTACCACTGAGATCAGCTGCAGTGCTTTAATGATTATGTTTCACTTAATTACTTTAATCTGGTACCAATTATTGGATTTTTTACCGATGATTGGTCATTTTCTTTATAATCAATTAAATTGGTTGCTTTTTCATGTAACTGATAATAAACCATAATGCATGCACATGCAAGAACAACATATATTTTTAATAAAATCTATTGAAAAAGAAAAACAAGGAAAGCGGAACACAAATTAGAAACGACTCTTGATGATTTAGATCACAGTTCTTAAAACAATAATGTTCAACATGATGTATTAAGTGTTTACAGGAGTAAGGATGGTTTACTTTGTCTTCGTGTGTGTAAGAGCAAAGGGCTATGGGATTGTTAGGTACACAGTGTGTCAGAATGGCGTCTGGTACTTTGGATTTTCTAAAGCCTTGCTTAAAACTTTTTCTCACCCTGATTTAGATATAGAAGAATTTCTGTCAGAGAGGTAATATTTTGAATTCTTCTAGATTCTGTTTCTGTGATTATGTCTCTTTAAAACCTCTTTGACCAATAGTAGTCTGTTGCATTCAGGGGGCAATAATAATTTTAAACCTTAATTTATAGCAAGTCATGCAGATAACAAATTAATGGTGTTAATTGCAGGGTGGGCATGATACGGGGTAGTCTTCATGTCCAACATGTTGGGTTTTGCTGTATGTTCTGGTAGTGTATGATATATATATCTTGGTGGTATTGAAATATGCTTGAAATAAGGTCATGCTTTGCCTCCATGTAACAGTCTGAAAATTCACAAGTAGTCCTTAATTTACAAACAAAAGTAACATACAGGTGAAAGTGAGGGAAGTTTAGAAAGTGTCTGCTTGTTTCGAGTACATCTTCATTTGAAAAGAGTTGAAAATGGTTTGTCAAAAAATGCATTTAGCAAGATAGTGAAAATATGACATATTCTTAATTCAAAGTATCAGTGATTGGACAAGATGTACCTGTAGAGATGGAAGGTGAAGGCCTGCACAAAAGTTGAATCCAAGTACAAAGAGAGTTTATTAGGTTTCCCCACACACAGTACATTATTATTAATTTTACACAGACAGCGTATATTCAACAGTTTTTCCTGCGCTGGGGATGAATTTCTAAAATTGACCTAGCATTCCATGCACACCAGGATATCCAGAAACTGCTTACGGTCAGAAAACTATCTGTTCCTGGCCAAAATTTGGCCAAATGCGTATAGATTACGCTAATATATAATATGTGACTCATGTCACTGCATGCACTAGACAAGCACCACCTTGCATCTTCATGGACCATTGACGTTTCAGTTGTTCATCCTTTGTCTTAACTCTAAACAGCGATGTCCATACTAGTGGTGTGCCAATTAATCAATTATAATAGATGATTGGTTGTTTTCTTTCATAATTGATTAAATGGATTGCATTTTTGCATTATCAGTCACAAAAGACAAAAGTCATATGATCTCGATAAAATGTTCTTATTCTGTCGGAGATGTAAGAAAGACGGGGCACATAACACTGAACGGCATTAAAACTGGAACTTTTGCAGTGAATAAGTGTCAACTACCTGGCCATTAACTTCGGGGTGATGGGAAGTCGTACTTAATTTACTAGGTCGTTATTGGAGGTATAATTCTATACACCAGATTTCACAGTACATAAGGTACATAAAATAATCGATTAATAATTGATCATCAGCTCCGATATCGAACGCCTTATTTACTAGGCTGCATCCTACCCCTGGGCTCGAAAATTTTGAAGAAAAAGACGTGGGAATCATACAAGGAAGGTGTATGTATCTGACTAAACTACATTAATCATTGCATCAGTTCAAATACATGTATTAATAAATGAGGTATAATATCAGAATTGTTTATACAGCTGTATTAAGTGTGTATGTAGGTTATGGATCATCAGGAATAGTTAGTTTAACATCATCACAGTAGGATTAAATACTTCTGGATATTCTGGGTAATGCTTACATAGTGTTTATATCCAGGTCATTTATCACAATTATATAAATGGACTCTGAAGATATTTATCAAGTATAAATTACTTACAAATGCTGTTGTTACCAACATGGCTAATGCTAGGAAGTAAGTGTGCACCTACACTATTTATAGGACAATTCTTTACTAAGTTCAATGGCAATATTCAAGAAAATCTAGATTGTGTCAATTCTGTCTGGAAAATGAAGATGAAAATTAGAGCATGCATATGAATACAATTTTCCCCTACCTTTTTATATATAAATATATATATATTCAGCAAGGGAACCCAAATTCAAAAGAATCACATACACACAAAATATTAATTTGCATATGCCAGTTTTAATATTTCTTGTGTGCACAATATGTGTAGTATTGTTGGTGCAGCTGCTACTAGTTACTGATGTTTGAAAGTGGTAGAATTTATTTAGCAACAAAAGCTCCATGATGATTTTTTTTCTCAGTTTTTTAAGCTTAGGGTTTGAAGTATTTTTACCAGGAGAGTAACTTTGCCTTTCAATAGGTCCCATTTTTGGTGAAAATCACACAAAACGTTCAATATCTGGATAAATACTTTGGTTTTGAAAACTTGGTTGACCAAAGATCTTGGCTAGCATTGCTTTTACAGGAGACAGGCGGCGCTATATATAATAGTTTCCATGTTTTTGCGTTTTTCACCACCACTGCCACCTGACTGTAGTGTTAGCAATATGATTCAATAACTATCAGAGGGATTTCAATATATTGTGCACCTGCATGGATAAGGGCAATAGGGTGAAGCCTATCCAAATTTAGACCATGACCTGGACTATGAGAGTGACCTTAACCTTGAATATTTCAATTTTTGGTAAAAACACAAAAATTTGATTTTGGAGAATGGATGGGCAGAAATGTTTTGAAGTCAACATGAAAGATCTTGGAGGGAAAATTGTCAACTAAGTTTGAAAACCAGTGACCTGGACCTTTATCTTCAATTGCAAATCAGAAAAAAATAAAAGATTATTTTGAATACCATAAATTTTGTAGAACTGTTTTTTCTCCCTCAAATTCATGCATTAAGAGTTATAACCAAAATCTTAGGTGATTCTTAAAATTTGGGGCCTTGACCTTGATCTCCAGTGTCAAATCTGCTGAAATAGAAGGGTTTTGTCAGGGTTGGCAAACATCTGGGATGATCTGTATTTCTTCCCATCCCAGGGAAGGAAAGGAAGTTTCTGGGAAGAAAAGGAAGTTTCTGGGAAGAAAAGGAAGTTAGGGAAGGAACTCTGACCTTTTGCCAACAGGTTCCCAAAAGATTTATTTAAAATATATATCATAGTATATAAGCACATATATAACAGAGAACCACAGAATAATATATCATAGTTTTTCATTATTCACACATTGTAATTCATTATTTACACTCAGATAGTGTAGAACACAGTGAATTCAGTAGTCTAAAACATGGCTACTACACAGTATCCTGTATGCAGCACAAGCTTGTTTGTATGTTCCACAGTGAACCTGTTTAAAAGTTTTGACTGAACCAGACCCATTGTTGAGACCCATGGGTGTTTGTCATCCCCATTGCTGGGTCACAACACCAAGGAACCCCTGAAAGGCACACACGTTTGTGAGTGAAACATGACTGTAGGGCACAGTCTCCCCATTGAGCCTGCAGAGCTTTCTTCCTGGGTAGGGTCTGACTGTGAATAATCTCACCGCCTCGGCTGAGATTCAAACTCACTGTCTCCCGGCTTTGAGTCCTGTGCTCTACCCCTGAGTCACCAGCTGAACTGTACAAGCCAAACTCCATCCCTGAAGGCTATGTACTCATGTTGAGTTCATCCTAATTACTTAACTAAAGACCAGCTCAACTGTACAAGCTGTACAAGCTTTATTTACCAAAGGGTGTGAAGAACAATCTCATTGATTTGCATTGATATGACAGGCCAAAATGTCATTTGAACAACTTGAATTACAATTATATTGTAACTGTAATTCTTCCCTGGGAAGAAATGGTTGGAAGAAAAATATTTTTCCCTTCCGGGAAGAAACTATTTCTTCCCATCCCTTCCCTCCAGGAAGATTGTGCCAACCCTGGTTTTTGTGAACCCAATAACTTTTTAACTACTGTTTTTTTTCCTTTAGATTTAATATGTCCATATATAGTTTCAACCATGTTCTTAGAAAAGTGTGAAATAGTGACAACTTTGATCTTCAAGGACAAATCAGCAAAAAATAAAGTATTTTTGTGAATCTAATAAATTCTGAAATACTGCATATTTTTTCCACTACTTTTGCATGTACCCCTTCAACTTTAAACAAAATTATCTTGATCTTGAAGTTTACAAGGTCAAATCAGCAGGAATTACGGTATTTGTGAACCTCTAAGCTTTTGAAGCACTTTATATTTTTCCTCTCAAATATGATACATCTACAGTCTCTACCAAGTTCTTGAAGGACTCATTAGCAAACTGGTGACCCTGACCTTAATCTTACACCACAAGTTCTGCATATTATACCCTCATATAAGTTATATACAAAACATTGTAGGACAGATACTGGTGATCTTGAAAAGTGTTAATGTATGTTGCTGTAGAAGGAGATATTATGTTAAACTATGTTGCCCAGTAACACAGTGACCCCCTGGTATTTAAAGTGGCAAGTGGTTTATAAAAGGCAAATGCCCAAATTCTGGGGATCATATCATATCTCTGGTTCTAGAAATTTATGGTTGAAAAATTAATATTTTGAGCCAGCTGTACTAAAACAGTTCCTTGAACTTGTACATACAATTCCATCTGCTGCATCTACCTGCATTCATTGTTGTAAATGTTATTTACTTTGTGGTTAAGGTAACATGGTAGGCCTAGTTTTGACCAGTGAAGGGTTTTTTGCTAAATGAGGACTCGGGTACAACCTAAGAACTGTTAGATTTGCTCTGCACTTGGTCCACCTCTGTATCATAACCAGCAGCAGGTGGCACAACCATGTGTTACTGATGGTTTAACCAGTAGCACAGTGATGAAACACTGTCCATGAGCAAGCTTTTATGTCTGTACACATGCTAATTGGAATGATTAACACTGTAATTGTGGTACAGACAACAAGTCAGGTTTTTGACTTGCCTGCCATGGTTGTGTTTCAGCATTTTTAAGGGGCACTCATTCAGGGTTTAACTTCTAAGCAGTTCTTTTTATTGTGATGCATAGTTAAGACAAAACTGCAGCTCGTCTGAATTTTTTTTGTCTTCAAGTAAAATCTGTGAATATACATGTAGGATTTTTGTTAACCCCATAACTTTTGAAGTACTGCATCTGTTAACTTCAAATTTGACACAAAAATTATTTTCACCAATGTCTCAGATTTATTTCAGGACCAGTGACCTTGACCTTTGTTTCTAAGGTCAAATCTATTTGAAACGTCAGATTTTTATGAACCCCTTATTTTTTCAATAACTGCATATTTTCTCTTCAAATTTGATTCATAAATTGTTTCTCTGCCGTATTGGTCCGTCGCTCTGCTGGGATAGTTTTCATTGTCCCGGACCTCCAAAGACTGTCATGGCAGTGGCACGGACTTCCATGGCAGTGGCACGGACACCTACGGCAAAGCCCCTTCAGAGCTACAGATGAGCCCTTGATCACCCCGGATTACATTCCGCCCCGGATCACCAAGAATCGCCCCCGCAGTTTTTGACATCCAAAAACTGCTAGCTCGCCCTCCTGGACCGTCCCGGACCATCCCAGCAGCGCTGCGGCTTACACCCTGGATAACCCCGGACCCATCCGTGGCACAGCCGTAGCTCTGCCGGGTCCTCTATGGGACTTATACTTAAGATTGGAATTCCCATCTCAACATGTTGAGTTCAGAACTCGACTGGATTCCCTTCTACAGTGTGACATATATAATAGTAAATACTTATTACTTAAAAATCATTAATAACACACACTGTATCTTGAAGGTGATGGCTTCTTGTTTCTCATATAAATGATTTTAATTTATTAGAGAATTTATCTCATATTTCTAGATATTGTAATTTGTAACATTTTTGTGTCCTCTCAGCTTTGATACTTCAATTAACTATTGTAGTGGTCAGTGAACAAGTGAAGTGAATATTATCATTATTAGGTGTGTCGCTTCCTTATAAAAAAATAGTCATACTTCTCAGGTGTATGCCCGAAATATTGTTTTCCAGTGACAGTGACTTTTTAGCACAGCTGACTGAAAGTCATCTGAGCTATAGCGATCATTCCGTCTACGACCTCCGCCTGTTGGCCATCCGTCTGTCCGTCCGTCCATAAACCAGGCACAAATCGTAACCACTTGACCTGGTATCTTCTAACTTGACATCCAGGGAGGTCCATAAAAATCTCCTTTGCAAACCAGAAATTAGGTCTCTGTTACCCATATCCTCCGAGCTATGGTGCTCAGAAGTACCCCTGAGAATAATTAAAATTTGTTACAAAAGCTCCAGTATCTGAACAACTAATGATCATTTAATCCATTGATCACCATGATTCTATACATGCATATTCATCATGGAGTGTTTCATGGAGTGTTCCTGCAGAGTGGTGGCACCACCTGGATTTTTTCTAATGTTTACACATTTTTTTCTCTATTTTATAGACCTTTAAAGGGCATGGTCGTCCATTAACAGGGCACAAATCGTTACCATTGGACCTGGAATCATTTAACTTGACATCCAGGGAGGTCAATGAAAATTTCCTTGGAAACCTGAAATTAGGTCTCTGCTACCCATATGCTCCGGATATGCTATATGGTGCTCAGAAGACGTACCTACCAGAAAAATTAAAATTCTATACAAAAGCTCCAGTATCTGAACAACTTATACATTGATCACCAGGATTCATTGCATACATATTTATCATGGATTGTTTCATCAGTTCCTGCAGACTGGTTGTGCCACCTGGATTTTATCCAAGTTTTTAGCTCAGCTGACTTTCAGTCATGCTGGGCTATAGCGATGGGTCTTTGTCCGTCGTCCTTCCGTCTGTCCGTTAGCAGGGCACAAATCGTAACCGTAGGGGCTAGGGCCATGAACCCTATGCAGTCTTGAAGGTTCTAAAAAGATATCATTGCAAACCTGAAATTAGGTAACTGCAACCTATATTCTCAAAGTTATGGGGTGTGTTTGCACCCCCCAGAAATAATTCTTTTAGCCAAAATTTTCATCCCAAACCTTCCATCTTTCACATACAGCTCACCTACTATCAGGGGAAGAACCATAATTATTTTGAGGTCACAAGGTCAAAGGTCAAGGTCACAGAACCAACTTCTTTGAAAAGCCTGTGGATGCATTATAAGCCAAAACTTTCATCCCAATTCTTTGATCTTTCACATATAGCTCACCTACTAAGTGGGAGAAGAATCCTATAGATGTTGAGGTCACAAGGTCAAAGGTCAATGTCACAGGATCCACTTCTTTGAAAAGGTTATGGACACATTTCAAGCTAGACCTTTCATTCCAAACCTTTCAGCACTGATATCGCTTATCTGTCAACAGGGGAAAAGACCTGTTGATTTTGAGGTCAAAGGTCAAGTTCACAGCACCCTCTTCTTGCGTGGAGTCATTTTCAGGCAAACTTTTCAATCTATACTTTCCATCTGTCATATATGGCTTACCTACCAATAGGGGAAGAAGCCTATTGATGTTGAGTTCAAAAGGTCAAAGGTCACAATATTGTTCTAAATGCTTGTGAACATATTTTTTTAAAAGGTTGTGGACACATTTCAAGCTAGACTTTTTATTCCAAACCTTCCAGCACTGATATCGATTCTCTGCCAACGGGAAAAGACCTGTTGATTTTGAGGTCAAAGGTCTAGTTCACCGCACTCTCTTCTAATGTGGAGACATTTTCAGGCAAACATTTCAATCTATACCTTCCATCTTACATATATGACTTACCTACCAATAGGGGAAGAAGCCTATTGATGTCGAGTTCAAAAGGTCAAAGGTCAAGGCCACAAAACTTAATTGTTCAAATGCTTGTGAACATATTTCTGGTGGAACTGTTCAACCCAAACCTTCAGTCTTTCACATATGCCACATCTATGTATCACTCAATTTGATCCAAACTTCATATTTATGGGTCTTTTTGCTTGAAGAAATAACTGATTGATTTTGGGGTCAGCTGGTCAGGAGGTTAAAGGTTTCAGGTCAAAGTTATTCACTCATTGGTTGCCAAATAATTACACCAGATTTAAGTGGTTAGTAGTTACCCATCATTTAGAAAGAATCCAGTTGATATGTGGGCAAAAGGCCAAGGTAATTGGTCAGGGATGTTCGCAATAACTTATTTTGTAGACTATCTCTATTTTTCTTTTATATATAACCATTGCAATCCAGCTGGTACATCTCACTGTGTCGCTGTGACACTGGTGACATATGACTCCCTTTTGTATCAGCTTATTAAGTGATAAGGCTGAGTGATAAGTACCCCGTTACTGCATAACAAAAACACAGTTTTCGGAATGCTTCAGCCAGGCATTAAGACTATGAGAGTATAGTATTAAGGTTTAGCTACTGATTTATAAGATGATGGGAACATTTTGCAGTTTATTTTATGGAATCATAGCAATAAACTTAGTTTCCTAGATATCGGAATATTTATATATAAATCACCACATATAAAAGCAAGTGTTTGTTCTCATAATATGTGGATATGTACCTGGATTAAGGATGGCTTTTTTTCATTACAAGACTCTTAGTCATGCTTTCTGCATTTCCTTTCTTTCAGGTTTTGCAGTTTACCTACCCTGCTGACCCCATTGAAAAGCAGAGTTATTATAAAAAATATTAGACTTACACTTTTTACATTTGCATATCTATAAATCTGATATGAGGGCCTTAACATGCTTTTTGATTTATTTTGGACATTCATTACTGTACCATCCTTTGGAGAATTTGCCCCAAGTTTGGTCTCTTATTGGAGGATGTGTGATATCAAATGTTTGACTTGTCAGAAATCCATTATGTCTGCCAGTTAGCCACCTTAGAAATCCTTTTTTTCAGTGCAGTTTCAGTGATTTTTCTTCAATGTTTGATCCAATTTAGAGAATGTTTGTTGTCTGATTTCAGACCTGTCAGAAGTTGAATATGGCCACCAGGCAACCGTATTCCTTTTGATCATATTATCTCAAGAACTGTTAAAGTGAATGCAGTGGGAAGTATATAAATCTTATCTTGCAAAGGATTGGGTCAAATATTTCTTAATAAATATTACCATCATTTGTACAGGTGCAGTACAGTTGGCTTGTATTAAATAAAATTTAAACAGAAGCACCCATTTCTCAATACTTCTTTCATGGATTTCCTTGATTTTTGCTATATATGTTGATCTTATATTTGCCCATTGTGGTGTTCCTTTTGAGACTGACAGGTATCAAGCAAGCTCTGGGAATAGTTACTGATAGCTAAACAATCAATATTTTCCCTCTGACCATAAATTCACTGTGTTTTAACCAGACACAGGTGATATATATTTCTGTTGTCGTAGAAAATTTCAACATATTGGCAAATTGGGTCTTCAAAATTTAACTGGAAGTTGTGAATCTCAGCCCATGATGTTGCAGGTCATGCTTGGCAGCTGAGCGTCATGACCTATGGGTCACTTGTTATGCATTGTTTTCTCTATTTTACAGACCTTCAAAGATGTGGTTGTCTTTTAGCAGGGCACAAATCATAACCATTTGACCAAGAAAATTTTTAACTTGATATTGTGGGAGGTACATGAAAAATCTGCATGGAAACCTAGAATTAGGTCTCTGTTACTCATATCCTCCCAAGCCATGGGGCTCAAAGTACCCCCCAGAATAATTAAAAAGTTTATACAAAAGCTCCAGTATCTGAACAATTAATACATTGATCACCATGATTCTTTGCAGACATACTCATCATGGATTGTTTAATCAGTTCCTGTAGAGTGGTGTCGCTACCTGGATTTAATCCAATCTTTAAGCATTTTTGCTCTATTTTCAGACCTTCAAAGATGTGGTTGTCTTTTAGCAGGGCACAAATTGTAACCATTAGACCTAGAAACTTGTAACTTGATATCCTGGGAGGTCCATGACAAATCTTTTTGGAAAGCATTCATCATGGAGTGTTTTATCAGTTCCTGATATATTTTTATTTTTGAGACCTTCAAAGATGCGGTCCCCCGTGAACAGGGCACTATTTGTTACCATTGCACGTAGAATCTTCTTACTTGACATCCAGGGAGGTCCAGGAAAAATCTTCACAAAACCAGAAATTAGTTCTCTGCTACCCATATCCTCTGAGCTATGCTTTAGTTGAATTGGGATAACACTTACGAAATTTGACATTCAGATGATAAAATTCCTTTTGTGAATATCTTCCTACTCGGCTGAGCGTCATGACCCTTAGGTCACTTGTTAAGCACTGAAGTTTTTTTTTCACTTGGTGAAAAGTAAGGTGTGTAACCTTTATACGGTTTTTCAATGTGCTCATGTTCTTTCATTTGTGCTACACAAATTGCGCAATGTAGTTAAGATGTGATCATACATGTTAGGTGTGTCACCTTAATATGGTTTTTCAATATTCACTGTGTTGCTGTTCTGATTTGAGGACGACAGTGTCATGGACTAGGAATGTAAAAGAACTGAAATTGATACAGAGGAAAAGTATATGATAAATAAATTAGCTGTTACACTTTCCATTATTTGCCAATTGCTATTACAGAAGCAATATAGGATGTAACATGTTTATAGTAAATGGAAGAACTCTCCCGCATTTTATTGACAGTTCTTATTTCAGTGGTCTCATAAAGAGTCATGATAAATATTTGCTTGTAATTGAAAGAAAAACAGAAGATAGTTGTACTTTAAACATGAATTACTTTATATACTGAGGTAAATGCAAAAGTTAAGGTGTGCCAAGTTTGCTGAGGAATTCTATCGTAAAGCTCCATCAAATGAGTCCACTTGGTAAATGGTAAGTTAGGATGGGGGGGGGGGGGGGGGGGTCAAAACTGAAAAAAAGTTGGCATGGATAAGGCCATAGATCTGTTATGAGGTGAATTGTAGAATTTGTAGTTACGACAGAATTAAGCAGGGATAAGGCTAAGTAGATTAAGGCTGTTTAATTTGAAGCTAGGTTAACTGAGGCCTTGTGGTTTGAGATATATGATTTAATTGTGATTTATAAACGTTAGAGTCAATTTAGGTGCCTGTGATGTAAGATGTCTCTTGAGATGTCAGAGTGCCTTTCCTACTAATATCAAGAACTCCACCATAAATCAGGATGAGGATGTAACTAAGTTTATTTGTTATTTTGTACAAGGCCTACAAGTACATTTTCACTTAAACCAGGCAAAGTGTTAAATGTGTCTGTACTTTCTGACAAACATGCCATATGCAAGAGAAATCTGGCTTAAAATCATGATATTGATAAATTGCCCTGCATGATTGTTGATTTCTGACAACATACAAGCATGTCTCTCACAGGATAAATGACTGACAGCTAAGTCAAGTGAAAAACAGGTACATATGATGGTTATCATGGAGATGTGATTTACACTTTGATTTGTACATTCACTTGTATTCATCTGTTTGAAGTTCATATCTCATAGATATTTGCCACCTCTGTTGAGTGATATCACTGCAATAGGATGGATGGCCATTCTAGTGCATTTTCCATATGACTTTTATAAATAATACTCAAATTACAAAAAAGTAGGTCCAATCAGTCCAGTATAAATTCTATAGAATCATGTATTCATGTTGAGGATTAGGTGATGTGTGTTATGGCCATTTTGTGTGAAGCTATCCTCCATTCTACTCCCTTGTCCATTTTTTTTTTGCAAAAATGTTTATATGTTTATTACAATGTAAAAAATACATGGGTATAAGTATGTTTACAATGATAGCATTTAAATAATTTATAAAATTACAATCTCCAAAAATTCTTTGGGTTCTCTGGCTTTAGGTATTCCCAAAAGGTCTAGAATATGGCAGATAGTACTAAATATGTGAGACAATGGGGGCTTGAGAAAAACTACTGCAAGGATAGCATGAAATATAAGGATATTGATTATAACAATTTTTATGATATATAAACAGATATCATCCCAACAAAAATTATCTGGTAGCATTTAAAGCAGTACTCTTTCTTGTATGAACTCATGCAAAGAACTGAAAATGAAACATGAAGGAAAACAGATACATGGTATGATGACAGTGCATTGAAGAATGAAAATCCAAGCGGACTCTCTCAGAGTTGGACTTAATTAAAACATTTGGTGACACACCAAGGTGATGTCACAAAAACATCACTTTAACATGACATCTGTTATGTTATACACGTCTCCTAAATGACAAGTGCATTGCCACTTCAAATGATAACATCATTTATGCAACTGTCATGACATAAGTAATACCTTTGCAGAGTAAAAATGTTTATTTTATACTATAGGTTAAACTCAGAATTTTCAAAATTCACATACTGCCTCTAACTAAAAATCAGACTTGTTATTGATACAAATTTAAATGAAGTATCGTGAAAAATTAGGTGGACATGGGGTGTTTGAATAGGATTCCACATTTTTAGCAAACCTGTAAGCATTTTTGATTTGTCATCCGTATATTAACCCATAATATTTCAAAAACAGCAGAAGCTAGCATCACCAAATTTTATGCAAAGTTCAGTCTCATGTCAACATGCAATTGAGCTTATTGTGGCGCTATCTGCATTGACCCTTTGAAAAAGCTAGAAACCCCCTTTAAAAACTTCTCCAAAATTGTCAAGCCAGATTGTTTATTATTTCTTAGAAATGATCCCAGAAACGAGCTCTCAAGTTTGTTTGAATGATTCCTGTTCAGTGATTTTTGGGCTGAGTTGCAGAGAGCTGAATTTTGTCAATTGTTTAAAATCACAACTGACTAGAGGATGCAATCATTCTTTTACTGCACAGCAAATGGAAATATTTGTGTCATTCCCATGGGAAGGAGACCTGAATAAAAAAATAATTACTGGTCAAGAGGGGCTGGTGCTAACCAAATTTTTCCGTACTTCCTTTACAAATCATCGTAGTCCGATACTAAGTTTGAGCCGTAGTGTATATTAGTTCTGTAGGCTTCATATTTGCGAAGTAAGAGTTTTAATATTTTATCTATTTCATTGTTTCATGAGGGTCCTTTTTGGCCATCTCATCATACAATAACCCATACAGAAAATGACAGTTATTGTATGAATTATAACATTAAATGAAATGTGCATAAAATTGTGAAATTGGACAGGAGTGAATATTGAATGATTAAAAGTAATCATTCATTATTGACAGATAATTTGAAAGATCAAAATTTGGTTTACTGGTAATATACATGGTCTATTATTATTCATAATATTGAGCATTTGCCAATTGATTTGCATATGGGGATGGTGACTCTTATTCACAAAGGTTTTATTTTTTGTGATAATTTAAATTCGCATATATTATGGATGTGCAACCATCGCAAACAATAAGCCAACCACAGTATTCCTTACACCAGGTGACTTGTTATGGCACACCCCTGCACAGGTGAGAACTGTGTCAGTAGGGAAGGCGTGTGTGGGTGTGTGAATATATTTATATGTCAGGCCTGAGTCCTAATTGTTAGACTGACACACTGAGCAGTCCCACTGTCTTTTTACTCAAGGTCACTTTACTGGCAGTCTGCTAACATATCAGTCCCATGGTGACATCAGCACTATTTGCAACTGGCTGTTGTTTGCACTTCCTTTTTGCTTGTCTGTTGACCCACATGACTCTTTTAACTTTTTTTATCTCTGTATATACTGGAACTAATTGGGTCCTATACCACAAGTGGTGCCCTGGTTATAATTAAACAGAAAATGTTTTGGTTTAAGGCTTGTTGATGTGTTTTTTAATCATTCTGGTTTTAATACTGTCTGTGCATATACATCTGTATTTACTTTATTGTATATGATAGGGGTTGAGAATATTTCCAGGTTGTTGGTTCTTTTTGTTACATAGAATTTGATCTTGTTTCTAAATAAATACCAAATGGGCATTTATAGAATATAGGGCGTTATTTTTATGATCCTTGGAAGATAGAAGAGGGGTGTGAGCATGGTATCTTTTACCCCTGTTCCATTCTGTTATTAACACATATATTACAGCAGCTTGATCTCATATTTTTGTTGATTTTAGAACAAACCTTTTTTTTTATAGACTTTTAACTGCTATTTGAAGTCTTACTTCATTGTGAATGTCTTCCCTTCCCCCTTCCCCCTCCCACCCCCAGTATTATTAACTCCATCTTTTGTACAGGTAATAATATGTATATGTCGAGGCCCAGATTAGAATCTGGCCAAATTTAAAACTGGGCCAGCCCAAATTAAAATTTTGATTTGGACCTGCCCCGATCAAAATTCTAATCTGGGCCAGACCAGTTTTAATACAGTTAACATTTATTCCAGATACACCATTTTGAAGGGCACAAAACACATAAATGATAAATAACATAAAAAATAAAATTGTGAATTTACAGGTCTTGGATCACAAGCTTAACATTGAGTAACATATATATTAATTATTGTTGTTTAAAATTTTTTTTAGTTTGTTGAATTAATGCCCATGTTCTGCAAGCTATATTTGTAGTTTTTAGCTGTAAAATACAAATGTTGAACATGATTATCTTATAATTATATATTAGACATTTTACAGAAGAGGTGAAATTACAAAATAAATATGACAGGATTAAACAAATGATATTTTAATAGAATATGAAATAAATTCATTAAATATTAATTATTATTGACTTACAGTCTTACAATGTTTTACAAATTCTTTGAATTGTTGAAAGGCCAGCTGGTTAAATATAGTGTAATTGAAGCCAGCATATGAGTAGATTAGGATTCTAATCTGGGCTGGTCCAGTTTAAAATCAGTCCACCACAGGATTGTTAACTTGACCGAACCAGATCAAAATTCTAATCTGGGCTGGCCCAGTTTCAAATCAGTCCAGACCAGATTTAAATCCTGAAGGCTTCACCACAGGATTTTAATCTGGACCAGCCCAGATCAGAATTTTAATCTGGGCTGGCCCAGTTTAAACCTGGTCTGGCCCAGATTAGAATTTTGATCTAGGCCGGTCCAAATCAAAATTTTGATCTTGGCTGGCCCAGTTTTAAATTGGGCCAGATTCTAATCTGGGCCTCGACATATATAAATGTTAACAAGTATATCGTAGTATCGTCCTTGCAGACAAGGTCAAGGTCAGGAATAAACACAAATTAACTTTCGATAAACAGTCATACTGGAAATTTAGTGCATACATTTGAAGGAGAAAATAGGTAAACTTAAAAAAAAAACATTTATCAATGATGGTTTTGCAATCTCGGGAACATAAGGAACCCCCCCCCCCCATTCCCACCTCTTTGGTTGGGGGGGGGGGGTGAGGGCAAAACATGCTGTTGCTTCAGTATCACAATACAAGGCAGGTAATTTTAAATATTGGGCTTTGAGTCAGGAATTAACACAAAAAGAAAAAAATATTGTGAATGGACAAACTAGATTATAAATCACATCTCTAAAGTAACCAGCACCATTTCATGTGACTTGCAAAAACTTGGCTGTCATTTCAAACTCATGAGGGACATGATTGAATGCATCTGGAATTTTAACTCACAGTTTATAAACATTATAACAGTTATAATGGAAAGCTTTTTTGCATTCACTGGATGTTGTTAGGAAGTACATAAATGTACAGGTCTATTGGTTGGTCTGGTTTCTATCTTCTAACAGCAAAATGATTGATAAGAAATTTTTAATCATTATTTTTCTCTCTTTTAATTTTCTTCTGCCCTTGTTTGTGTTAGATCTAGATTTTGGCTCAATTTTCTAATATAAATTTGTAAAACAACAGGTGATTGATTTCATTAGGCCAAAAAAATAAAAGGTATGGTTCTCAGACACAGCCCTCTTAAATTTTAAACCCCTGCATCAAAAATATTTATTTTGATTTTCAATAAAAACTTACCAATTTTGAGCCAAAGCTGCTCAAACATTTCTTTCATGAAGATAAAATCATACAATTTTGATAAATTTTCTTTAGTTATGTAGTGCTTTTACTTGTTTAGCAAAATAACTCTGTTATTATCATGATTTTCCCTTATCATTTGACATTTTTATTGAAACATAAAAAAAATTAAAAATAAAAAAAGCCCGCCAGCATTGATATCTGAAAAATTGGCTGGGAACCAAACCTAATTTTTTTGGCCTTATATTAATTTTTTGCATTGACCTAATTTTCAAGACTTTAACAATGAGACGCCTCAGTCTTTGCAGACTGCTAGTTTTTCCGTACTAACTTTCCTCATGTCTTAATTTTTTGCCAAATATTATTCAATGATGAACAGTTAAGCAAACTGTTGTCCCTGATTATCTCAAGTTGATAGTTTTAATTAATTGATATCATTTTCACTGTTTTAAAACATAGTTTATATTTCATTTTTGTAATATGATTATATTTATTTATAATGAATATTAATAATTATTTTGTAGAATATTACTACAGTTCATGAAGTATAACTAGATATATATTTTTTATGTAGTTTTAATGAATAGTTAGATGAGATTCCTTATAGATTAGTATTAGGAAAGATATGTACATCAAATAATAAAAGATCATATATTTGAAATATGAATAAATGAAATATTCTTACTAGCTTTGATTTATTCAAATTTGGTTATCTCCAGAATCAACATATTTCCTTGGAAGTCAGTATTATAGTCAGGAACATATCGATACGTCTGGATTTTAATTTTGTACAGAGTTATGAAAAATGTTTATTTCCATATAAAATAACAATTACATTCTTCAAAATAACCTGACTTTTAGGTTTTCAGTAGGTGTGTAAATGGCTAGTTACAATACTAACACTTTGTTTATTTTTTGCCCTGTACAAACAATACTTAGTAAAATTACTAAGATATATCAAAATTTGTCATGGGGGAAAGTTGGTGATATTTCTTATAAGTTATGGGACTAAAATGATTGAAAATATGAAGTTTGATATTATTATTAAATTATGGTCATGTAGAGAGAGTTATTTTAGAAAAAGACTAGCTGTAAGTGTAACCTTTCCTAAGACCAAATAGTCATTGCACGAATCAGTTGCCATAACTTCAGAAAAAAAAAACATTGAAATCAATGAATTGAAATACATATATGTGTCAGTTATTTCATCTACATTAATATATATATATATATATATATACATATATATATACATATATATATAAAATTATATATATATACATTATTTTTTTTTTACTATTTCAGCTGTAGTCATGATTATTTTTAGCTCATTAGGCAGTGGGATGGAACCTGTTTAGATATATATATATATATATATATATATATATATATATATATTAAGTGTACCTTGGATGATAATTTAGAGCTGTTCATGCTGCCATATTTTTTTACTGCTTTAAACCATAGTTTCTTTCTTCATGCAAGTGTTCAGGTGTTTATAATCTGTAGGTTCAGGTGTACCTGAGTGTTCATCGGTTACATGAACCATACAACATTAGTGATATGATACAGGTAACATTTTAACAGAGTGATTTGATTTTGGTTGTTCGTGCAAGCCTGACTCGGCTGATATGGACCTATAGATTGGCAACAGGGATGGGCAGGTTGACTATTGCATCATGGGATTGTATGTTTTATGTACAGTCGGCCGGCACACACCCACGCACTTTGCCATCATGATAACGCTTGATCACTAGGGGGATACCCAACTCAGGCATAATGCTTTCCATCTCAAGCTCACTAACTCCATCTGTATTGTATAGGATGGCTACACCAAAGCTGCAACACAACCATAAGCAATTTTACGAATGAGATAACCACAGACAGATTGCTAATATTATCTGATCTCCTCTGGATAATTCTGGATTTCTAAATGTCCACATGTTACGCAGAGGATCAAATCATAGAATTTGTATATTGTAATTCCTGTAGATACTGTTGATGACAATATGATAATAAAGTAACTGGTTAAACAATCAACAAGAAAGCAAGTAGCTGTTATTTATATAGCTTTATATTTTATTATTTGGGTGCGCCATTTTGTTCTGTTTGAAATTTGTAATTAGTTAAAAATATTAAACAGTTCCATGTATTTTATCAATAATAAATTGTTTAAAGTGCAGATAATGAAAATAATAGATGACAGATTTGTCCATTATGTTCATCAAAATACTGATTCATATAATTAACCTAAGTGTTGTATGCATTAATTTTTGTAGATTCAATATACTAGTGTGTTATGTTATCACATATGGCATATTGGTCAAGTATCAACCAAATAACCACAAATTATAGTATACTTAATCCTATTTTTATAATTATTATGCTGCAGATATATATATATATGACTTGACAACATCTGCAATATATTTTATGAATCAGGGATCAGAACAGTATGTAGATTTAATGGTAACCAGACCAGTGTTTTATAGTTCATTAAAGAATCAGTAAGGTAATAACTCAGGAATACCATAAGTAACTTGAAATAAAATGTAAAATGCTGTGCAACATTTCAATTGAAAACATACACTATTTAAGTTACTAACCAGGAACTCAATTCAAAATGTATGAATATTATTAACAGTCACTATGAAAGGGTTAATTTAATTAAGATGGATGCTACTTTATTTTAACAAATATATATATATATATATATATATATATATATATATATATATATATATATATATATATAAAACAAAAATGTCCATTTTTTGGGACTTGAGCCCTGCATGGAAGATGGAACTCAAGGAAATCATCTCCAGGTGGTTACCTGAAATGTCTGATGCTAACCAATAGATTAACCTGGGAATTTCTTTTCCAACAGAAATGTGTCTTGAAAAACACCCCTGGGCACTGCGATATTGCTGCCCTACATTGTATACACAACACACAACAACAATGACCAAGCTGAACCTTAAGCCACTGTGCCCTAATACCAGTGAATTGCCAAACAGTGGAAAAGAATCCTTTGAATAAGCTATACTTGAAAATGATGTATATGTCAAGGCACATATCCCAATCTGGACCAATTGTCGATGGTCCAGACCAAATCCTGATTGGGGTTTAGGCTGGACTAAATCCAGATCAGGATCTGGTCTGGACCAATCGCCGATTGGTCCAGATCGGGATCTGGGTCTTGACATATACATGTATATGTCAAGGAAAGAATGAGAATCTTGGAGGATCTAGAATCGTCCTGGGAAGAAAGAGAATTCCTGTACTTCTTAGGAGAAATTGAGAAATGAAAATCAAGAGATTGTATGAAATCACTAAGGCATATGTCTCAGATGAAAGTAAACTTCATAAAATACAATTTTGATATTAATTAATTAATATTTTTTTTATACAAATGATAATGTGTAAAGTAAATTTATATGTATGTTTCACATAAATGAAAATATGTAGACATGTATATGTATATATAGTGCCATATGTCTCAGATGAAAGTAAACTTCATAAAATACAATTCTGATATTAATTTATTTAAAATTTATGTACAATTGATAATGTGTAAAGTAAATTGAAATGTATGTTTCACATAAATGAAAATAGGTAGACATGTATATGTATACATAGCGCCATATCGGCCCTCTGATTTTATGAACAGATTACATGCTGCCAGAGTGCCATAACATCTAGGTCTTAGGAATGCATTATAATGCCCCATTAGGATGCAAATATTTTCGTCATTTTTGACAACGCCTTATGGCATACAGGTACACTGTCAATTGACATAAACCAGACTAAGGCCAAAATAAAAAAAGGTATGGTTCTCAGGCACTTTTTTTCAGAAATCAATGCGGGCGGGCGCTTTTTTAATTTTAAATTTTTTGGTATGTTTCGATAGAAATGTCAAATGATAAGGGAAAAGCATGAAAATAACAGTTTTATTTTGTTAAATAAGTGAAAGCACTACAAAACAAAGGAAATTGTATGGTTTTATCTTCTTGAAAGAAATGTCGGAGCGGTAGCAGCTCAAAATTGGAAAGTTTTTATTGAAAATCAAAATAAAAATTTTTGATGCGAGGGTTTAAAATTGATGCGGGCAGTGGCTGAGAACCATACCTTTAATTTTTTTTGGCCTAATGGTTAGCATTTTTAGTGTACTTTCAAACAACACCAAATATGAGCGAGAAAAGCAACTAGGCATATTGGTAAACCCCTCTGCATGTTTGTTGAATTTCTGATCACATGAATACAGGCATGGCTTGCACAGGTTACTAGACGCAGCCAGCTTGTACGCGATACAGGAAATGACTCACGTCCATAGAGACGGGATTTCAGTTTTGGTTGTTAGTTCACATCTATTCTCCTGTCTTAATTCGTCATTCATAGAATAATGTTTAGATCATTGGCTGTTTACCAAAATAAAAATGCAACATGATGGAAGACCACTGTGATGCATTCCTTGATATTGCTTGTATCAGGACTCCAAGTAGGTTTTCCAGCCCAATTATCATTGCCTAATGAGTCAGGATGTTAGGCTAATGTAAATAAGGCCACATTGTTTTTAAAATTGCCCGTATATACATAATAAAGTGATATATAATTATAAATACAATATACTATTAATTATTGCATTTTATAATAATTTCATTCCCTCACCAAGTGGCAATATTCTTTTCCCCTGGTTGGTTATGAAAAGTTTTTCATAATTTTGCTGACAGGTAACACCTGAGGAACAGGCCGTTCAGTTTTGGTGGTAATCTTGATCACCATTATGATTTTAATTTGTAGGATTTTTTAGGATTTTTTTCCATTGTAAGATCAGACATTTTCTTTATTCTGAGTAAAGGACATGGCTATTCACAGGTATTAGGGACTGCCCGTGTTCTAGAGCTGAGCATGGAGTTGGTGAACAGTGTACATATCACAGCATACAGGAAAGTTTGATGAGGATCCTTGTGTAGGTAATCATGTAGACTCAGACAGCATTTCTAGTTTACATAATTGACAAAATTTCTTCAGAACTTCCCTTCATAAATGAGTGTAGCCATCTGCTAGCACCCGTATTTTGGCCATAAGATCTCATGTAAAATTAAAATTGGGGCTGAATGAATGGTTGTATGTTATATAATGTTTGCAACTAGTTTCCTTAAATTGAATAGCTTGCTTCTGTCAAAGTTTCATGCTTGGTTCAAAGTTCAGTTAATACCGTATAAAACCTGCTTGCATCAAACCTTGGATAAGTCATTTTGACATAGGTTGATCATATATATGTCATTTCATTACGTCACTTGTTTCTTGTGATAACACTACCTTCAGATTCTTTTATCACTGTATATATCTGAGGGCTGTAGATTGTTGGTACCAGCTTCAGATATCTCATGATCTTCATAACTCTGCCAACAGTCAGACATTTAAAACCCAACCCTGATTTCTGTGGTTAAAAGTTCTATAGAAAACCCAAATAAAGTGTTCCAGTTAATAAATATCTATCGGACCCAAGCTTAAAGCATATACATGGCATGCTGTGGTAAGAAATTCTAGGTAGATGTTCCATTAAATACAAAGAAAATATGAGTTACATATTGCCAGAAAATAGTATCCAAACTTACATGTTTGCTCCTTATGAGAAATGGTCGCAGGGGACAAAATTGTATTTTCTATTTATTTTTGACTGTGACCTAATTTTCAAGGTCTTGACCTGTGGAAGGCTTCCATTGTTTTTGCTGGGGACTATAGACTTCTGGTTTCATTTAATTTTCATTTGAAGTACCAATTTTTTCCCCCACCAATGTTTGGTTCAACTGACACAGGTTACTGACATTATACTATTGATAACTACTAGAGGTTTACCCATAATTTTAACAGGTGACCTGTGACATCCAGGTTTTAATGTGTACGCGAAATGGCAGCTCCCATGATCAGTTTGGAGAAACCGGGAGAAATAATCCTGTGGGGGTTCAATAAGGGATGCAGAATGAAAGTTCTCTGAGGACAGTGCCCAGGTGAGAATTTATCTGCAGAGAGTTTGATGGCATCATTTGGTGTATCGGAGTGGAATAACTCTTTTTCTGGACCACACCCAAATACTCAAATTATACTTTCATAAAAGGATATATTTTATTAATAGTTATATAACTTGGATGTCAGCATGAGCTGTGTAATTGTAGCCTGCTAAAGTATAAGTAAAAATAGATCATCAGCTATTATTGAAAATTACAATTTCCATTTTTAAATTTAAAAAAAAACACCACAGGATAGTATCATTTATTTAGAATTTATTCCAACCACTAAAATGAATTTTATTCTGTGATATTCTGTCAGTGAAGCTGTATCTGAGTGGAATTTCAGTATTTGCAGTTTGATACACTGCAGTATGTGACTGTAGAGTGGATGAACTTACTTTTGTAACTTACTGGATAACCTTGAGAATTTTTTTATCACAATATGAAAGGATGACACTATGCCCCTTGGACATTATCGTCACTGGTATTTTAATTTGAGATCATTCGGAAGCTAATGAGATGGCATGCAAGGATGTCGGAAGATTTAAACCCTTCGAGGGTTGAGATATTTTTCCCGTGGGCGATGATATATGATAGGCCGGAAAGATTCATTGAAAGTAACTTCGTACAGAAAACAAGGAATTGTATTGGGAAAGAATTTTTTTCTGTTTCTTGTGTGGATGAATTTTACTACTCCTTGCAATGACAACATTAAAGTTTTTAAGTTTGTGAATACAGAGGAAGTATTTAAAAAATATTTCATCTGCATTTAAAAAATTAAAAAAAATGTCAGTACCTGTGTTAGGTATTATTTGGTATGGATGTCAATATTTATTTGAAATAAATTCTTTCAAAGTTTATTGAGAATTTAGTTTTTTTAGAAGAATGGATATTTTTTACGTTAAGTCTCTTAGTTTTATAAAACAAAGATGTTTCATGTTTAAGATGGAAAATTAATTTGAAACTTAGAAAGCCAGAAATATATTAAATGTGTTTTTAAATGTATGTAATAAAACATGTTTATAGATATGAATTCTCAGACAATTTAGTATTCATAATCTGTTTGTTAACTAGAGCACCCATTGTGTTAGTTGACAGCCCCTTTACCTAGATCTTCAAAAATGGATAAATTGATTTCTTTAGATATTTTATTTTTCTTATTTAAATTTTGTCTTCTTATGCAGTGATTCTCATGTTGTATTGTGCACTGAGTGTATTGTTAATCACTGATGAGCCTTTTATAGCATATACAAGTAGATATCAAGTAGGAATTATCCCTGTTGTCATGACAACCATTCAGAAATGACTGATTATGATCATTGATGCTGAACTACTCTGTTCTAGCATGTTAAAAAGTTTGTCAACATGATGATCATTTATCATTCATATAGACTGAGTAACCTGAATGTTGCCAAATACACTAACATTTTTCAGGTATGGCGATTTATTATTTACATACTCATAATTATCACAAGTTCTAACTGTGGAATTTTATTATAAATACTAAGATCACAGGGAGTGTGTGCATGATAGTTGAAACATTTGAATATCTGCCCTCCCTCCATGGCTTATTCAGCCCTCCCCCCCCCCCCATATATCCTTCTCCTTGGCCCCCAACCTAATCAGTAAATTATTTTGAAATATGTAATTATTTCATTCAATTTAGTACTGTCAGCACTTGCATGGACAATGCTGGATAACTGCTTTAAATTATCCATTATTATTAACAAAAAAAACTGATCATTTCGTACAGTTTGAGAAATATACAAAAAAAGTTACCAACAGAACCTAATGTGTCGGATAAGTTTTGAATGTGTATTGAAAAAAATTTCAATAAAAAAGGTTTACTCAGTGGAGGTGTGCTTTAGTCTGTTCCACCCACAACTATCAGAGGCAGCGAGATACAGGTGAGAGCAGACAATCAGCATGGTGAGTCACTTCCTGTCTGCCTGGTTTGCTTGTTGGCTCTGGCACTAGTAATAACCTAAATGGCAGTGGGGTTGGGATTCAGAGCAGGCCTGATTATGACGGCCAAACTGCCATCATGCTATGTAAATGAGACTTGAAACTGTAAAATATGTAAAGAATTCCACGCTGCCCATGGGAGATAAAGGATATTAAATGGCGCCCCCTTTCCATTTTTATACCGGTCCACTCAGTTGGTCACAGGTCATGTGACAGACGGCTGACGTGGCAGGAAGTTAAGAGGTTTTATAGTATTATCCGGTACGGTGACAGCGCAAAAATCAAAATTTTCCTTCTGCCTTTCCTTTCCATTATTACAGAGCAGTTTTGTGATGAATTTGTAAACTGTTATTTACAAAAGCATGTACATGTAGCTGCGATATTTTTTTTTATACTTAACTGCAGATAATTCTTTCGTTAGCCTTGTTATACAGTCGAACAAAATATTAATTCTTGTATTCGGCTTTTTGTCATTAATATATAGTGTATTTGCTGTACAGATTTAGGTTGAAAATAGTAATTTTACAAAGAACCAGAAAATTAGACGTCACTTCCCTTTTACAATTACTTCCACCAGGAAGTTTGATACATTTCTGGGTGTTAATGAATTAATAGACTCTGTCTGGAGGTTATTTTTAATCTCCCAACATGACTCAGCAATTTTGTGGTGGACATCTTGTGTACATCAGTTACAGTGGGCCATCAATTATTAATAAACTCAGCCAAAATGGACAAAGTTATTTTTATAGAGCTTTCATTGACCCTGTATATATTATTTATGATTCAGCTTTTTGTAATGGTGATGTTTGAACTTCCTTAGCAATAAATTATATATACACAAATACATGTTTTTTTCATGATCATACTCCTAAATAGGTTTTCAAGTTGTGGGTTATTATACAAAGAGAAAGATACTAAATAGGCCTAATTGTCCTTTTATGAATTGTCAATTAAATTTCTTAAAACTGGAAACAACATTCAGTCAAATTAATGTTGCAATTACCTCAAAGTGTAAGAAGGTCTGTTACTAAATTTTAGCAGAACATTAAATAAAAAAATATTATTTTCATCTACCAGGTATTTTGTCAAGGTTTTCTGTTAATAGGCAAGTTAAATTTCTTGCTTGTTTAACTGTAATCTTGATGCCACTGGTTTTCCACTTATTCTACAACATTTACAGGAAAATTTAGATTTAATTTTGAGATTCATTTATATATGAACAATTAAATATTACATCATTTGATTATCAGCTGCATTATGTTATTTTATTGTTTTGTTGTACCTGTTGCATCATTTGATTGAAATCAGATTGAAATCTTGATTTAATTTGTATATTTAAAAAAATTATTGAGTTTTCTCTATTTTTTGCTTTACTATGAAATTTTTGAAACATTGATAAATCTATGTTTCATTTTAAGAAGAATGTCAGTATGTTAAAAAAAGACACCAAACCATTAAATTAACAACAATATTTGATTTTTATATATGAACTTAAGTGGACCATTTGTACTAATTTTAAAACAAGTTTTAGTTATAATTTCTAGGATATACACAATGTTTTTTAATATTTTAATTAAAATTAAAATTAAAAAATGTACTACCATTACATCTCATAAAAATTCTTTTATTTGTTGATATATTCTGTTATAACTCTAACTATTCTGTTATTTATTCAACTTTACCAGTGGAGGAAGAATCAATTTATTTTACTTAATATATGAGCAAAATACTAATTTATAAAAAATATTTATTATTTCGATAAATTGTCAGTAACTAAATTTACTTTTCCAGTAGAGGAGACAGATTACATTTGGTTTGATTTCATATGAAACAGCCTGCAGATGTTTTTAGTATCATTCCATGTAATTTAATTTTTTTTTTCAATTAGAAGATCACAAACTAAATACTTAAATAAACCAGTTATTTTATAATATACATCAGTTCACAGAAATATATATATCTTTATATGTCTTTTATATGTGATACTGGGAATAATGTTCAATAATACAGTGGATGTTAATTTATTTAGCAAACGGGCAAGTGAAAGCAAAGCGGAAATGGGATTGACCAATCTGGTTTCCGCTGAACTGCAAAGCATGCATAATCATTTTGGTGTTAGTGTCGTAATTTTCAGAATCTATTTTATGCTGGCATGCCTGCCTCCACACCTACCATGCTGATTCTGAGTGGGAGTTAATGTGTAATTATTGATGTAAATGCAGAGTTGCGATTATTGTTTAAAGCAAATAATCCTGCAATCAAACACATTGGAATCAGATTATCCCCCGGAGTTAACCGGAGGCAGGAAACCAACATTACAATCAATAAGATTTCAAACTTGTTTCTATTTTGGGTGGGAGTTACATTCCAAGAATGAAACAGAAACTAGGGATCCAGATATGTGTATATTTATACATATATTTATATTTCGCATGTTGTGACACTGACAAAAATTAATTTGCATCACAGTTTACTGCAGTGCTGTGGTCATAAAATGTTTTAGAATCTAAATATAGGCTCAGGTCAGTGTTGTAACCCCCAGAATGAATACTAGCTGTTTTCACATTAATATTGATTAATATTTTAAGTAAAAACTAATTTTATACTTATCTCACAAACTCATAGTAGTCCAACATGTTTTGTATACTCTGTATTTACACATATATAATTATTTTATATTTTAAACTTAATAACTATTTAAAAATTCCCTCAGATGTTACAGAGAATTATCTGCCCTAATTTAAATAAAATTCCTGAAATAAACCTTATTTTATTATCTCTTAAGTGGCTCAAAGATAATTCAGATATCCAAATGATTTGAACCATTTATCCTAACTAAATGTTATACATTTTATTCATAGAAACTTAAAATTATCCATGTTTGCCCATCACTCTATTCAGCTTATTTCATTAAATATTCTTTTAATTCAGTGGAAGTCAGTTTTATAATCTTTTCCAAGCTCTTTCTTTTTTCCAGGATATTTTTACATGTTTAATTCAGAAATTTTTTTTCAGTATTTTTTGTGTAGAAAATTTAAATCTGCAAAGACTATTTTTTGGCTTGCCTAGCATTGATTAGGCTAATTAATTCATAAATTAATAACCTGATTATAATTGGTACAGATGAATGTTTTTTATATAAAGTCAAAAATATTTACACTAATCTGAAGGATCAGTCAAATTATATATAAATATATATGTCAGAGACGAGATTAAAATCCAGGCGGATTTTAAATTCGCCTAGACGAGATTGCGATTGTGATATTTTATATTTAATAAATATATTACTTGTGAACTATAAATAATCATTAATTGTTAAAATATTGAAAATCTGACTGAAAACATCTTTCATATGTCAATTATAATGCATAATATATTAGGAAATTAGATCAGATCACTTTTTTAATCTCGCCTAGGCTGATTTTAAACTCGCCTAAGTGATATCAGGCAGATTTTAAACTCGCCTGGATGATACCAGAAAAATTTTAAACTTGCCTAGGCAAGATTAAAATCCTGGCCTGCTCCATGATGGATTTTAATCTCGCCTAGGCGAGATTGCGATTGAGATCTCGTCTAGGCGAGTTTAAAATCCGCCTGGATTTCAATCTCGTCTCTGACATATATATATATATATATAATTTCATTCATTCAACATTTATGTTAAAGTATTTTGAAAATTGATGAAAGGCTTATTACATGAACTACAGTTATTTATTGTTATTACCATGGTTCTGTAGACTTATTTATTTAAAAAATGTCTTTTTCCTTTAAGTAATTAATAATGATTCATTTACTAAAAAAGCATAAATTAAAATATAATTGCATATGATATTTTACAGTGCTAATTATCTTTTCCTGTAAATGCCAGCTGGAAATTTTACATGCTTACTAGTAGTGTACCAATTTTTTCCCCTACTGTAACACATTTTTTAGAGTATGTCAAATTTTAAATCCCATTAATTTCATAAAATTATATCTTTAGTATAAGTAGATACCTAATCACAAGGCTAATGTATGCGTAATATATGAATTAACTCTTTGGTTAAAATTTGTTGAACTCATTAACAATTTACACATAGGCAGATATATGTCTGGGTAGAATTTTCAAAATGTTGAATATTAATCTGTCCCAGCCTTGCCACAGTCATGTTAACAAGTTCGTTGTGGATTTAGGATTTTTTTACCGGAAGAACAGCAAATTGACCTTCCAGGCTAAATGTCATGTTTGATAAAATCCTACCTATCAGACTGCCATAAAAAATGTGGTACATATATAGCTATTCATATATTTGAGGTTAGATTTTAAAAATAGATGATACAGGGGATGAAAACATACAGGGTGAAACTAATTTTGAAAAGGTATCCTAATGAAAAATTTAGACTAACGCTGAAATTCAGGTTTTCTATATGCCTTTTCTTACATGAGGATAATGTTATAAATACACAAGATCTGTGATCACTTAATTATTGAGATTATTTGTTACAATATTTGTATTCTCCGTTCAGTCTGTCTTAACATCCACATGGATATTTGAACTATGGAAATACAGTTTAACTTTGTTACATAAATTATAAGTTTTATCAACAAAAAAAACATCACATTTAATTATTTTTAATCATAACATATATTCAAGCATTTTATACATATTGTCAAATAATTTTTTCAATTAATTATTGCAGTCCTTTTTGGAACATGATGAATTTCTGGAGGTTTCTAAGGTTCAGCCTGTTCAGCCCAAGATCAGCCTGTGTATCCCAGTCCCTTTACTTCCTGTATTATCATCCACTTGTATTTGATATGTAAATAAGGTACTTTTGAACCACTAATAAATTTAAACATCTCACAGTGTTTTTTACAGCTTCTGTATTATTTAAAAATAAAACTTACATCCGCTATTTGACACATAAATTAAAATTTAGTGCAAGCCATGCTTTCAAAGGCGAGTTAAAATTTGTGCAATGTAGTTGCCTTTCCTTGCTTTCTATGCAGAAGAATTTTAATCTAGACACCCAAGTGATTCTGCCATTGCAGACAAGCAGGGATGAAATTCTATACTCCTCAAATTCAATATTGCTGCCAGCATCAAGGTAGAGACAATATGTAATGGAAGTTTGGCTTGGAGATGAAATAGGTTGTGGCAACACGTTAGCCATGTTAGTCGAGGCTAGCTGATTATTATGCTGGCTCCATGCTTGTTTCCTGACTGCTGAGGACCTGGTCCAGCACAACCCCGACAGACAGACAAGTGTTTGTGCCGTGTGGCAGGAAAGCAGCTGTTACTTGGTTTACAGAAGCACACGTAGAACAACAGTAACAGGGACTACATGTAGAGAAATCTTCTGCATCTTTCCTTGCTCAGAAGCCAGCCACCAATTGGGTCTTGATTAACATAGTTAATTTTTGAAGAGAAACAAGACTTGGAGGTCTGACACATACAGCCTTTGCTACTGGAGTTTTACTGGCGCTTGCTTTTATTGTCAGAACTGGCTGTTTCAGAAGGCACAACATAAGCAACACTGCAGCTTGTTACGGGTGTGCGTGGGTGGGGTGGACGTCATATTCTCTAGCTTCCATAATGGAATCTCCTGGCATTGATTATTATAATGTTAGGGCCTGGTGGCGCTGGAGTGCTTTTCTTACCTCCAGCAGGCCTGTAGCACAGGAGAGCTTCAATACATGGGCACACTAGGTCATGTGCGGAAGGGTAGAAAATGCCCAAAAGGTATGTGTACAACGATTTCTCAGTCTTCTGGTGATGTCATGTGTTATATAGAGGTGTCAGTGTCATTGATGTCAGATGTTACGATCCTGGGCAGCAGTCACAGGCATTGCTGTGGCTGTGCTGATGCAGCACTAACAAGTAGGTACATAATATGGTGGGTGCCATTACCGCAGGGGGTCACATGTACCTCCAGCCTTAAATTTGTCTTCATTTAAAACAATTCATTTTCAAATCGTCTTGCTTCTTAAGCTACATCCTAGGCAAAATAACTACAAGAAACAAGTCTCCGTCTTTAACACAGGCTAGTCAAATGTTTTTTTTCCTTCGAATTTCCACCTGATGTAGAAATTCAGGACGTCACCTGTGACAGGCATTTTCTGTAAATCACCGCAAATGGCCATATTTTATTTCCTGTGAATCACACAGATAAACAATCAAAACCTCTGTTCTTACTTCAGTACATGATTTTATTCAGCTTGCAGAGTTGGCAGCCAAGTAAAATCATTGATATTGTCAATGATTTGCATGGCGGGAATTCATTAGTGTTTCTGATATTTTTTGTCTGTCGCAGGTATCAGTCACATATGATTCTATCTTGGTGCTGAGTCACTTTATTTCTATGCTTTGAAGAAAATATTAATGGTTTTCTCATGGCTGTCGCTTATCTTCTGTTCCATGGTACATTTTGTACTGCTGTTTTTCCCCACACCATTGTGATTGAAAAAGAAAAAGAAATTCTGTACAATATTTTTGCTGCAGCATGCATGATGAATACAGTGAGTTTAATGATTAAAAATTTTAGGTGCCCAAATTTTCTTATTTTCAAATTTTAACATTAATTTGATGTATATATCTATTTATTTTTTTTTTTTTATAGATCCTGATACTGTTTGGAGAATTTCTGAAATTTTAAATGTCTTCATGTTTGTGAGCTCATGTAATATAAACCAAAACACTGTCTAATAAACTGCTGAATTTGTTAGAACACAAATATGTTATTTTTATATCCTCAGATTCTTAGTGATATAAGATATAAATTTAACTCAAACATATTCAGTGTACTTAGTAATAATGCTCCAAAAATTAATGCATAATAAAACCTTGTTGATATATTAAGAAATTCATTCTTTCTTTACAATTATTAAGGCAGAAATTTTTCTGCTTATAAGTTGGTGTCTGTTTCCCTGTACATATACTTCAAGCCTGGAATAATTTTCCTGGAATAAGTTTGATCTGTTAAATTATCAGATTAATTATAATCTGGTTTAGGAAAATAGTTCATTTTCATTCAAATTTGATGGAATGGAGTCACTTGAAACGCAGTTTCGCCATCATCAACCTTGCATCACTTCCCACTTTATTAATTAATATCACTTCCGGTTTTATATAACATCACTTCCTGTTTAATTTTACATCTCCTCCTGTTACAGTTGACATCATTTCATGTTACAGTTGACATCATTTTCTGTTTAGTCTTACACATTTTAAATTACATCTCTTTGTTTCTATTCTTACATCACCTTGTCCTTCTGTATTAACTGACATCCTCATCCGTTCTTAATCCGCATCTTGTAATATTAATTCTAGGCAATAGGTATTTTTGCATTTTGGACTGGACGTTTGAGAAAATTAATTTCACTGGTATTTAAAAAAACAGCACATAGCATCAATTAGGTTTGAAGAAAACAACTATAATTTGGGAAGAAAACCAAAATGTGAAATCAACAAAAACATTAAAACATATTTAACAGTCTCTGTTTCAGTGTAACTGTAAGGTATAAATGAGAATTTCTCTTAGTTTTTATTTTTGATATTTTGGTTAATATTTTGCTATTGCAGTGATTTATCTGGTTCATTATTTGTTCACGGAACTTCTGTGGATGTTTGCAATGTGGCTCTTTAAATAAAAAAAATGTACAAATAATTTACATATTCTTTTACATATTCTTTTGTCTTCAAAATGTGAAAGAAATGCAGACTTTTTGTGGCTAATTTTAGAAATGCCATGTCTTAAGATATCTTCAGTTTTTTTTAGACTTAAGATCATTTAAAAAAAATATTAATAATAATGAATGATATTTTTCAAATTTTCCAGAAAAGTACAGACCTTATTCTTCCAATTGTAATTGTGATCAGTTGAGAAACTTTTACAGTTTGAATTATTATAATGTTCATGCACATGAAACAGTCATTGTTGTTGTACAAAAACCTTATCAGCAGTAAATCATTCCATTGGAAGACAAATTAGTTTTGTCAGGGGCAGATCTAGGCTTTTTTGAAGTGAAGAATTTACTTTTGATTGACACAAAGAGATGGATACCCTGATTAAAAGTCCACAAAATTCAAGATGCAAAAAAAAATATTGGGGAAAACACCATAAAAAAAGGTAATTTCTCACAGAAAGGAAAGGGGCGGATGAAACCTACACCTGGTCTACCCTTTGCTTGTACACTGGACATTTTGCAGATTTTGGAAGAATTGTAAGTGATGCAGAGGTATGGTGATAAAAACTTTGTAGCTGAGATGAACCAGATTTATTAATCAGTGGATATACTGATGCCATTAGGAATAATGATACCTGCTACACAGATGAGAAGATATAAATTTCAGCAGTTAAGATGAGGATATTGCTGGTGGAGGAATTACATGTGTCAGTTGAAATAATCACAGATGAAGCATGGGTAATGTTATTGGAATTTTGTAAAGAATTATTTTAAATTAAATGCTGCATAAAAGAAAAGAAGATTTTTAGCAAATTATCAGATATTTCTATCTGAGGATTTGTAAACAATGCTTGGATAATCACAAATGCTGTACTGATAAGCTGACGAAGTTCTATATGAAGAACGATACATTGAATGAATGGATATGAAGTGAGCTTAGCTGTGTGAAATTTGGATTCTGCATGAACTTGACAGAGACACTGATAAATATATGAAAGGACTGTGTCAAGTATTCTGCATGGGGGACTTACAGATTGTCTTCAGATGAGATGACATGTTTTGTATATGAACTGCACACATGCTGGTTTAGTAACCGTCTTTTGACTCCTGACATCTGACTCTTTGACATCTGTGTTTTAGTGTGCACAAAAGATGATGGAAAGTGGAAGCTTTTGCAATGCTTTTGAATAATGAATAATTCAGGGTTTAATAAGGGCCCAAGGTGTGATCTTATATGAGGAGAGTTTTGCAGGGATTGTACCTGTAGAGGTTTGATAACTTGCTTGAGTGACTATGCCACTATACCTACCTACCTACCTACTCTGAAACTGATAAGAAGACAAGTGTCAAATATTCTGTATAAAGAAGACCAGGTGTAAAGAATTCTGTATTAAGAAGACCAGATGTAAAGAATTCTGTATTAAGAAGACCAGATGTAAAGAATTCTGTGTTAAGAAGACCAGGTGTAAAGAATACTGTATTAAGAAGACCAGGTAATAAAGCATTGTTTATTAAGAAGACCAGGTGTAAAGAATTGTTTATTAAGAAGACCAGGTGTAAAGAATTTGTATTAAAAAGACCAGGTGTAAAGAATTCTTTGTTAAGAAGACCAGGTGTAAAGAAACGTTTATTAAGAAGACCAGGTGTAAAGAATTGTTTATTAAGAAGACCAGGTGTAAAGAAACGTTTATTAAGAAGACCAGGTGTGAGGAAATGTATATTAAGAAAACCAGGTGTTAAGAAATGTTTATTAAGAAGACCAGGTGTAAAGAAATGTTTATTAAGAAGACCAGATGTAAAGAATTGTTTATTAAGAAGACCAGGTGTAAGGAATTGTTTATTAAGAAGACCAGGTGTAAAGAATTTGTATTAAAAAGACCAGGTGTAAAGAATTGTTTATTAAGAAGACCAGGTATAAAGAATATTTTTAAAAAGACCAGGTATAAAGAATTGTTTATTAAGAAGACCAGGTGTAAAGAATTGGTATTAAGAAGACCAAGTGGCAATAATTCTGTATTAAGAAGACCAGGTATAAAGAATTGTTTATTTATGAGACCAAGTATAAAGAATTTGTATTAAGAAGACCAGGTGTAAAGAATTGTTTATTAAGAAGACCAGGTTAAAAGAATTGTTTATGAAAAAGACCAGGTGCAAATAATTTTGTTTTAAGAAGACCAGGTGTGAAGAATCTTATATTAAGAAGATTAGGTGTAAAGAATCGTTTATTAAGAAACCAGGTGTAAAGAATTGTTTATTAAGAAGACCAGGTGTAAAGAATTGTTATTAAGAAGACCAGGTTAAAAGAATTGTTTATGAAAAAGACCAGGTGCAAATAATTTTGTTTTAAGAAGACCAGGTGTGAAGAATCTTATATTAAGAAGATTAGGTGTAAAGAAACGTTTATTAAGAAACCAGGTGTAAAGAATTGTTTATTAAGAAGACCAGGTGTAAAGAATTGTTATTAAGAAGACCAGGTTAAAAGTATTGTTTATGAAAAAGACAGGTGCAAATAATTTTGTATTAAGAATATTAGGTGTAGAAAATTTGTATTAAAAAGACCAGGTGTAAAGAATATTATTAAGAAGACCAGGTATAAAGAATTGTTTTTATTAAGAAGACCAGGTGTAAAGAATTGGTATTTAGAAGACCGAGTGGCAATAATTTTGTTAGGTGTAAAGAATCGTTTATTAAGAAGACCAGGTGTAAAGAATTGTTCATTAAGAAGACCAGTGTAAAGAATTGTTATTGAGAAGACCAGGTTAAAAGAATTGTTTATGAAAAAGACCAGGTGCAAATAATTTTGTATTAAGAAGACCAGGTGTTAAGAATTTGTATTAAAAAGACCAGGTGTAAAGAATGTTATACTTAGAAGACCAGGTATATAGAATTGTTCATTAAGAAAACCAGGTATAAAGACTTCTGTATTAAGAAAACCTGGAAAAAAAATTAGAATTCTGCATGGGAGAATAAGTTTTTCTGTAGTTAGCTGACAGAATCAAATACCAGTTGGAATTTTTAATTTTGCAATTCTCACATGAATGACAGGGATGAAGAATTACATATTCTTGTGCAAATGAAAAGATATTAAGTAGTTGAGAAGGAGACCTTATCATTTGAGGAAATCCATATGGACAAAATTCCTCTTGACATAGATATATCTCAGGTATGTTAATGAATGAACAGCAAATGATTAGGTTGAAAAATCAAGGAGTTACAGAATCAGCATTGAAGAATTATCTGTACGTAGAGAACTGTTTTTGGAGGACAGAATTTTGTTACAACGAATGAAATAAATATTGCAGATGGGTAAACCGGAGTTGATGCATAATTACTCGAGCCTCAGCTGAAAATCTGCAGGATAAGGAGAGCTTGGTGCTCTAGTGTTTCTGTCACGATGAAAATGTAATGAACATGACCGATTTCCCCGTTAGCAGTATACTGGTGTTATTTAACCAACAGGGATGGTAGTGTTAGCAACGTGTCTGTCACAAAACTGCACAGTAATCAGAATAAGTAGCGCTGAGTTGATGCACAGATGGACCATATCCGTGGTAGAAATAAAAGCAGATTCAGAGGTCTGGAAATATCTAGAGTATTTGAGATGTCCTCTCTGGTTTTACTGACCAAAAGGCTTGTATACACATGTGGTGGCTTTCAAGACCTTCATACAATCTTAGCACTGGAGCAGGAACACACACGTGGAGTTGACAGATGGAATGCGGCAGGTGGCCAAGGAATATGCCAAGTCATTACTGCACGTGCTGAATAAATTTCTGTCTCGTTACAATACATTGTAATAACAATCATTATGCCTCTTATCTGTTCATGTACTGCAGATATTTTTGTTCTATTTATATATTTTTTATGGTTTATAATAGTTGCTGTTATTTTTGCTTTAATATGATACTATTATATATACTGTAAACAGCTTGTCTCTAATTCGTGATTAAAAAAGTTAATGATACACAGAAAATGTATAATTAATATTAGCTAGCTTTTGATGGGATTTATTGTGAATGACAGGAGAGGAAACAACACATTTAGGAATGGAGTTTTGATATAAAGATAACATAACCAAAATGTTTCATTTTCATATTGTGGGATCTTTTAATTTTGATTTGATTTGGTTCAGTACTTTATATAAAATGAATTGGCATAAGACATGAGGTATTAAATTCTTCACATGAAAATTATCAAAGTAAGTCAACAGTTATAAGATTAATAAATACTTGTCATTTGGGTAACTAACCTTACATCCTTAATTGTCCTAACCATGAACTTTGTGACCTCAATCACATATTCATCCAATGAATAATCATGAGCAGAGCAGTTGCAAGCAAACAATTAAGTTACTCTTGGCAATGTAAACTGTCAATCACCCAACAGGAGCAAAATTTGCATAATTTGGGCAACTCTTCCAAACAGAACACATGTAGCCTGTATCAGTACCTGTTTCAGCATGTTTTACTGGGAAATTCTTTATGCTAAGGAGACAGTTAAAAAATTTCTAGGCCAAAGTTTGCAGGAACCATGCAGCAGACCTCTAAGTGAATAATAATGTCTTACCTGGCACATAATTAGTATGAGACAAATAATCCAAAATATGGCAAGACACTTCACATTGATTGCAATATATACATCACTGGAGAAAAGAAATATAGCAATTCCAGCCGATGACTTCACTCAATGCGACATCATACGTCATCGACCTTTGTTACGTTACTTTTGTCATGTAAACGGCTCTCGCAACCATGGGCATGGAAGGCCTTCTGTGTAGGAGCTTTTGGAGGCTTACTACTATATTAGCAAAATTAGGTCACAAGGGTGGAGCATATTGGCTGTGGTGGCTAGGTGAATTCTGACGCGCGACACGTGAGTCTTTTGTTTTGGTCTGTACTCAAAATTGCAGCCTCCATTACGCATGAATGGTTTCGAAATTTTTGCGAAGTCAGGGTTTGATAAGGGTTCTTACTACGCTCTTTACACAGCGCTTTACCTATAGGCCTACTACCTATTATCTTAAGCCCTGTTTGTTTTGACCTCGTATCCTGAATTGCTACACCAGAGGGGAGCACTGTATTTTGGTCCAATCAGATGAGACCCTGTGCTGGAAGACAAAACTGTTTACCAGCCAAGCGAGGAATACACGGAGCCAATGTTGTTCATTTCGTTTTGAGTGACAACTGTCTGAACAGGCCACAGGCTCAGAGAGAAAGGCCCCGCACATGGTTTGCTTAGGGCCTTGGGCACATAGGATGCCTAGCCAGTGAGCTGTAATTATAACGAAATGTAACAACAAAGGCTCCGTGCACACTTCGCTGACTGGCTTCAGTTTTGCAGACAACAGAATCTGATACATGGCTATGCTAACATATATAGGACTTCCTAATGTCAAAATCGAATCGGTCGATGATGCAAGAATGCAGAGGGAGCAATTAAAATTCGACCATACACTGTCATCAAGTGGTGCTTGAAGTGCAGCTATGGGCGGAGTCAGGATGTCTGTCAAGCGTTTGTTGATTGGCATCTGGTTGGCTGCTTGTCACATCATGCGCACATTTTTTTTTCCAGCAGACAACCTAGTGTCTAAGTGTATCATAAATGGTCAAAGCAGGCAGCGGGGAAATCAGTTGCTTCTTTAGAAGCGCAAGATTTCCGCTGCCTCGGGAGCGTAGGTACTTGCATACTATAGAAAAATACTGGGAGGACAGTCTCAAGGTTGGAATCTGTCTGGAAAGAGAGTTTGGTGGCCCTTTAGAACCATATCCTCCGTGTAGAAGCTGCAGGAACACTTTTTGGATGACCACACCTTCATCTCCAGATTAGAGTAGGATACAATTTGTCATTTAACCAAGCCACTAAAGAATAAGACTTTGAGTGACACCTTGGAGGATTTAATGCATGTTGAATTTCAGAAATACACTTCTGCAACTGTGCCTTAAAATAATCATATTGTTGGACAATACTGGCTGGTTCCATTTTCACAATCTTACCATACAATAATCTACACAGAGCAGAACCATTTTTATATGAATTATTTATATTAAATAATATATGCACAAATGGACATAAAAAATTAGAAATTACTGTCCATAATTAGCAGATAATTTGAGTGGTTTGACATCATATATAAAAGCGATCTTTTTCTCTCAAATTGCTTTCAATGATATGGCCTCCTATTTTCATAAAGGTTTGGGTTCACAGTAACTTTTTACAAATATCATGAATTTGAAACCCTTGCAAGCAAAAAGGCAACCACAGTATTAAAACACTGTCTGTAAAATGATACATTAAATAAATATATAGTTTGTTATCAAGGTGATATGTATATGCTAGTAGTATATCTTTTTTCATAAGAGCTTATCAGTTATCACCTGAAGTCCTGACCATTATCTGTACCATCCCAGCATATAGGAGTGGTTGTCATGGCAACGCATCAGTTTTTTTTTTGCATCATGCTTATTATTCATTTTTGGCATGCCATTGATGCCAGAGCCTACAAGCAGTTGTTAAATATATATCACGAGATCTTTCATATTTTCCATTTTCATGTCCCTCACAATATATTCACTGATAACATACAGTGATAATATATAGAAGTAGGTCACTAAGAGGGATACTATGAAAATAATACATCTAGTATTTTATGCAGATTTTCATCATCCTGTTAAGCAATACATTAGGCTCACTCACTGAAGTTTAGACTGGTCTCTGTCTGCCTAGTCATGTGATTTAAAACTCCAGACAAAAATTTAATAAAAATCTTGACAGACATTTGATAAAAAAATATTAAAAATCCATCTGACATATCTGACTCTCTGTACATTCACATAACAGACAATATATTGCTGATCTTTTGTCGTAACTAAACTTAACAAAATCTTCAACATTTCCAAGAGAGAGGGTTTGCTTTGGGTAAGCAGGAATCTTTAGAACTGATAATGAATTTGCAATATGTGTGACCTCCAACCATCCATATTCCATTCCATTATCCAGGTCCACCTGTTTTCAGACCAGCTAAATGATAGTCAACTGAGATATAGGAATGGTGCTTTGTCCATCGTCTATCCAAGGGTCAGGCTCTCCATTAGCAGGGCACCATATCGTAACCTCTAACCATAGAAACTTCTAAGTGAATATACAGGGAGGTTAATAAAACATCTCCGTGGAAACCTGAAATTAGGTCACTGCAACCTATATTTTTTATTAATTATATTTTGCAAGTCATGGAAGAGCAAAACTATTTGCACCAAGAGCAGAAAGTGGAAAATGCTTTACTATAACGAAAAAATAACCTACCTCATGTCATTTTCCTGTAAACAATTTAAAACAATTTTATGAGAAACTAGTCTGTGCTATAGTGACATCTTACCACCAACTGTATGAAATGGACATGGCAGAGAACAGTGATGATGTCTTTTAAGATGTTACAACAAAATAGCACCCAAAGCTAAAGGCTGTATCTCACTGTGCTGCCACAGCCTTGCAACTAGTTGGAGACAGAACAATTGGGAGAAAATATGCAAATTAGCGACAATTTTCTCTTGCAATCACACTGAATCTTACTTACGACACATTTGTGAACATCATATGAGTGTTTGGCCCAAAATACAGCTGGAGTTTGTATACCCGTTGTGCAAATGTTGTGCAATGTTAACAAGACATTTGCACTACATTTGTGAAATATTTGAGCGATAATTGGGGCCCAGAATGTCAGATTTTCATTTTATCTCCAAATATTCGCAGTGTAGTTGCATTGGTTGCAAACCCCTCTAAAAGTTATCTCGCAGTTCTCGCACCTCCTGACTTGCAGAAACTGACTTGAAAATTGTTCGAGACATGTTTGAGATGGGTTTGAGACACCAGCATTGCTTCTGTGACTAATTTGCAAGAAATTTTGTTTTGCAAATATTTTTAACATGTTCAAAATTTGTGCGACAAGTTAGCGACACTTTGCAATTTACTCGAGGATACTGAGAACGGCCTTGAATGTTCTAAGACACTTTTAAGACTCTCGTGAATGCATTCATAATTTGTCACAAAGCAGTTGCAGCCCAGAGAGATACAGGCTCAAGGGACCAATGTTCAAGAGCTATTGGCCCAGTTTACTGTAAGGCTTGTATTCTCCATGTGCATAGCTTCACTGTTATGTCACACATTATGTCTTAATCATAGTCACTTTTAGGCTCAACACAGATCTTTAAAAGACCAGTCAACCAGGTCGTAAAGGTATAAGTACATGAAGCAGATATGATACAAATATTACTTATTTTCCTCTTCCTGCCATTGGTGAAAGTTTTTTATGCAAGTTTATCTTGCTTTAAATACCAACTCTTTGATGATGAAAAAAAAACAGGTCCAGGTGAAAATGTTACCATCTTGGTGCCGGTAACAAACAGACACATGTGAAAACAGCCTTCTTGGTACAGATAAAAGTCAGACACAGGTGAAAACAAAACCTCCTTGCTGACAATTAGAGACAAACACAGGTGAAAAAAACCTTGGCACAAATGACAAACACGCACAGGTGAAAACATAACCTCCTTTCTTGCAGTAACACATAGACACAGATGAAAACATAACCTCCTTTCTGGCATTAAAAAACAGACACAGGTAAAAACATAACCTCCTTGCTGGCATTAAAAAACAGACACAGGTAAAAACATAACCTCCTTGCTGGCATTAAAAAAACAGACACAGGTAAAAACATAACCTCCTTGCTATTATTAACAAACTGACCTCACTGGTGGAGGGATTGGTTTGTTCATTACATTCTGTATTATTTTGACATTGAATACAAGGTTACTGATTTCCCCTTTTTTTTCATTGCAGTGATGATTACCTGGTGCAAGTGAAGGCACAGGTCATGACCTTAGATGACAGTATTGGAGGTTGGGTGCCCATGGGAGGTGGCGGAATGAGCATTGTCGGGTTGAGAAAGCTGCTGGTGCCGAATAACAATGACACGAGGCATGAATATCTAATACACGGTCAGCGCATCGCTGATCAGACTGTGAGTTCAGTTTTGTCACATTTTTAAAGTATCAAGTCTGGGACAGCTATGCTTTCACAGACCTTGATTCAACGAGCCTTTCTGGTGTCTATTTCATTAATAATGATCAAGGCAATTGAACCAATCAAATGACTTGAGTACATTATTTCTATGCAACTGCCATAGCATGTGTGGTGCCAGTTCTATACCAAACATTCAGCATTGTCAGGGCATCAAGATTTTGGCCTATCTTCTTCTTCTTCTTGACCAATCAGATAAAGCATATAAGTCTCTCTGGTTTCTTGTACATGTTTTTTTGTTCACACAGCATGTGAATAATGTATTGTTTACATACTTGATGGTATGAAGATGATTTGTCACTGCACTTGTATTATTTAAACTATCATTTTGAATGGTTACTGTTATATCTGCTGTGTGAGCTTCCATAACTGACAAGCAACTGAACAGATTGGTGAGATCATGTAAGCATGTCATTGATTCAGATGCGTACCATATGTATACCATCAGCAAAGTCTTTTTTGCAGTAAAATTTTATCTTAGGTATAAAATTATTAAATAATCATTGTCATCATAATCAGTACTAATAGTTAAGATCCTTTCTTAAGATAAATTATTCTATTCTTGCAAAGGCCCTATATTGTATACGGAAATGATTAATTTATCATCATCAACATTATCATTATTATCATTATTGGTATCATATAGATAATAATTAAACATTTCTTGAGAATTTTATATTCTTTTTGCAGGTGGTTTTAAATTGTGTACTTCAAAAAGATGTGCAGTATACAATAGCAAATCCAACATTTCATCATTGGAAAACAGAGGAGAAAAAATTTGGACTTACCTTTCAATCCAGTGCAGAAGGTCGTGCTTTTGACAAAGGTATCAAACGTGCCGTGGATGACCTGAGGGAAGGTTAGTGCCACCTGGAGGGAGTCTAGTTAATTATATAATGTAACTTGTTTGTGGATTATAACACAGTACTCAGGTAGGTGGTCTTTTTGCGCTGCGACATTTGCTGATGATGGAATTTGACAGCAGTGTTGTACAGAGCCACGGATCGGAAGTACTACCATAAGAAGCTGTTTGGAGCTGATTTGGTAAATGAGAATAACACTCAAGCTATGCTTGAAAGTCTGTCACACATTACATATACCTTCATTATCCTTTATTAGTATAGTCTGGGTGCCCATTGAAATTTGCTTTTTAAACTCAGATAAGATCACACAGTTTGACACAAAAGCTGGTGATGGCCTAAAGGCCGAATATGAGATGAAAAACCTCATGACCAAAACCAGCATTTTAATTTCACAACCTTCCTTTTCTTCTTAATCTTGTGGCCAAGTGACATGGTTTCTGTCATGGTTTGCCAGCCTCACTTTGATAGTTTCAAATTTTGAATATTTATGACACAAAACAACCAATCATTGCTCTGAATTTGGTTGTTTGAACCTGTGACCAATGACCTTCATCAATGGGGTTGAGTTGTTATAAAAAAAACTGTTTTCTCAGATATGGATTGATTGCATTAATAGAACATGTTGCAAGATATGATTTTAGTTTCATTCTAGTTAATTAGGAATATGCTTCATTCCTCCATTGCAATTAACCTTTTGAATCTGATTTACCAATTAATGAATTTTTTTCCCCGAATTTCAGTGGGTATCCTATTGTGGAACAAACCATAATTACTAATTACACCAGACAAAAGAAAAATATTTTCCACTGACTCTTCAACCAATTATATGGAGCAAGCAGGCAAAATCTTTTGTTGTTGAAAATTTACCAGTCAAGAAAACTTGCAGGATGTACAAACATGTATGGCAATTCATATGCTTTAACAAATGCAAATTTTGTGCCAATGATGCACATCATGATTTCTCTTAAGGGCCTGAATAAAGCAACCTCCAGAAATATTGGAAAAATGGGAGAGGTGATTAAATAGGAAACTTATTGTATCCCCAGACAAAGTTGGGATACAATGGTTTAAGGATGGTCGCCCCGCCGCAGAGATTTCGTTTGGACGCGATAAGTATTTTACGGATCTTTACCAAACTTGACATGTGCATAGATATGGGTAAGGGGACAAAGTCTATTTAAAATGGGGTCATGACCTTTACTAGGAGAGTGACCTTGGCCTTGAATGATGCCATATATGGTGGAAATCACACAAAATCATAAATATCTCGATAAGGGATGCATGGATTGGTCCAAAAATCAAACTGACTGAAGATCTTAGATGGCTTTGTCTTCTGCTGCAGACAGGTTGCGCCACCTTCTGTCCTTTTCTTGTTTATCATGCCTTTAATACCCCTTCATTGCCACTTGACAGTACTGTGAGCATTATAAGTAAAAAAGTAATGGACAGATTTGTTTCATATCATGCATATACATAGACATTGGTTATGGGATGATGTATTTTTAAATTAGGGTCATTGCCTTTCATATGAGAGTGGTCTTGACCTTGAATAATACCTTATATGGTGGAAATCACACAAAATCATTAATATCTCAATAAGGGATGCCTGGATTGGTCCAAAAATTAGATTGACTGAAGATCTTAGATGGCTTTGTCTTCTGTGGAAGACAGGTGGCGCCACCTTCTGTCATTTTCTTGTTTTTGTGCCTTTTGATACTCCATCATTGCCACTTGACAGTACTGTAAGCATTATAAGTCTCAAACAAATGGACAGTTTAGGCTGAAATTGTTCGTGTCAATGGACCTTGGACACCTCCATCTTGTATTCAAGACTGGTGGCGCCATCTGCAATCGTTTTGGTATGGTGTCCATTTGTACTTATGCTTTGGGTGAAAATTGCTCATATGTCTGGAGTGGTTCAAGGTATTGGTCTGAAATTTGGCATATCTATCCATCTTGGAAAATTTTCTCGTAAACCAGAAAGGTGGCGCCACTTACCTTCCGGTTTCCGTAAAATAAACTCATGCTTTTTTTCTGAGGAGTGACTCTCTGTATTGGCCCCCATATCTGGTGATAAAATATTGTTTCTCATGTTGATGGATGAAAGAAACCATAGTTGCTTGGCAAGTGTCAGTATATGCTACTGTAGATTGGGTGGGGGGGGGGGCTATTCTTAAAGGGGGGGATTAATTGTCTGGAGATACTATGGCACCTGCGGTGCCAAGAAATATCTTGTTTTTTAGTGACCTGCTAATTTGTGAAGGCTATTAATCAGGTGCCATAATGTTTGTCAGTTTTATGCATTTTTCATGAGACAAACTGACCAATCAGCATATTCAGTCATTTCCTCGATCCACTTCACTGATATTCTGCACTCCTGAAAATTTAAAAATAAAAAAAAATAGAAGTGTTTTCATGTGAAGGTTTTCCTTTAGGCTTATTTTCACTTGAGGTCAATTTTATATCACATACCATTTCTTTTGAAGAAACACATCAACTGTTCTTGCATCATAATCTTATTTTACAGATATTCAAAATAAAACTGGTATCCACAGGAACAAAAGAGCGATACAATAGTCCCTGTGATACATGTATTCTGATTGTGTGCCTTCTGACTCAGGGATATTGAATTATGGAACAAATGCATATCCCAGGTGTTATGATTATATATTTCTCCAAATTAAATGTCTTGTTTTATTAATATCAGTATTTGCTTGCTCCTGCTGTTAGGAGTCTTTTCTCTTGATGTTGGTAGGGCTGTATTTTATTTGATACTTGGAGGTCAGGCCTTTCTCTTGATGTTTGCAGGTCTCTATTTTATTTGATACATGGAGTTCAGGCCTTTCTCGTATTTGATTTTATTAATATCAGTATTTGCTTCCTTCTGCTGTTTGGAGTCTTTTCTCTTGATGTTTGTAGGGCTGTATTTTATTTGATACTTGGAGGTCAGGCCTTTCTCTTGATGTTTGCAGGTCTCTATTTTATTTGATACTTGGAGGTCAGGCCTTTCTCTTGATGTTTGCAGGTCTCTATTTTATTTGATACATGGAGTTCAGGCCTTTCTCGTATTTGATTTTATTAATATCAGTATTTGCTTCCTTCTGCTGTCTGGAGTCTTTTCTCTTGATGTTTGTAGGGCTGTAGTTTATTTGATACTTGGAGGTCAGGCCTTTCTTTTGATGTTTGCAGGTCTCTATTTTATTTGATACATGGAGTTCAGGTCTTTCTCGTATTTGAGTTTATTAATATCAGTATTTGCTTCCTTCTGCTGTTTGGAGTCTTTTCTCTTGATGTTTGCAGGTCTCTATTTTATTTGATACATGAAGTTCAGGCCTTTCTCTTGATGTTTGCAGGTCTCTATTTTATTTGATACATGGAGTTCAGGCCTTTCTCTTGATGTTTTCAGGTCTCTATTTTATTTGATACATGGAGGTCAGGCTTTTCTCTTGATGTTTGCAGGTCTCTATTTTATTTGATACATGGAGTTCAGGCCTTTCTCGTATTTGATTTTATTAATATCAGTATTTGCTTCCTTCTGCTGTTTGGAGTCTTTTCTCTTGATGTTTGCAGGTCTCTATTTTATTTGATACATGGAGTTCAGGCCTTTCTCTTGATGTTTGCAGGTCTCTATTTTATTTGATACATGGAGTTCAGGCCTTTCTCTTGATGTTTGCAGGTCTCTATTTTATTTGATACATGGAGGTCAGGCCTTTCTCGTATTTGATTTTATTAATATCAGTATTTGCTCCCTTCTGCTGTTTGGAGTCTTTTCTCTTGATGTTTGTAGGGCTGTAGTTTATTTGATACTTGGAGGTCAGGCCTTTCTCTTGATGTTTGCAGGTCTCTATTTTATTTGATACATGGAGTTCAGGCCTTTCTCGTATTTGATTTTATTAATATCAGTATTTGCTTCCTTCTGCTGTTTGGAGTCTTTTCTCTTGATGTTTGCAGGTCTCTATTTTATTGGATACATGAAGTTCAGGCCTTTCTCTTGATGTTTGCAGGTCTCTATTTTATTTGATACATGGAGTTCAGGCCTTTCTCTTGATGTTTGCAGGTCTCTATTTTATTTGATACATGGAGGTCAGGCCTTTCTCTTGATGTTTGCAGGTCTCTATTTTATTTGATACATGGAGTTCAGGCCTTTCTCGTATTTGATTTTATTAATATCAGTATTTGCTTCCTTCTGCTGTTTGGAGTCTTTTCTCTTGATGTTTGCAGGTCTCTGTTTTATTTGATACATGGAGTTCAGGCCTTTCTCTTGATGTTTGCAGGTCTCTATTTTATTTGATACATGGAGGTCAGGCCTTTCTCGTATTTGATTTTATTAATATCAGTATTTGCTTCCTTCTGATGTTTGGAGTCTTTTCTCTTGATGTTTGCAGGTCTCTATTTTATTTGATACATGGAGTTCAGGCCTTTCTCTTGATGTTTGCAGGTCTCTATTTTATTTGATACATGGAGTTCAGGCCTTTCTCATGATGTTTGCAGGTCTCTATTTTATTTGATACATGGAGGTCAGGCCTTTCTCGTATTTGATTTTATTAATATCAGTATTTGCTTCCTTCTGCTGTTTGGAGTCTTTTCTCTTGATGTTTGCAGGTCTCTATTTTATTTGATACATGGAGTTCAGGCCTTTCTCTTGATGTTTGAAGGTCTCTATTTTATTTGATACATGGAGTTCAGGCCTTTCTCTTGATGTTTGCAGGTCTCTTTTTTATTTGATACATGGAGTTCAGGCCTTTCTCTTGATGTTTGCAGGTCTCTATTTTATTTGATACATGGAGTTCAGGCCTTTCTCCATATGTTTGTAGGTCTGTATTTTCTCTGGATACTTGGAGATCAGGCCTTTCTCTTGATGTTTGTAGGTCTGTATTTTCTCTTTATACTTTGGGGTCAGGCCTTTCTCTTGATGTATGTAGGTCTGTATTTTCACTGGAAAGTTGGAGGTCAGGCCATTCTCTTGATGCTTGTAGGTCTGTATTTTCCATTGATGTTTGGAGGTCAGGTCTTTTTCATGATGTTTATGGGCCTATCTTTTTCTTAATGTTTGGTGAACAGGCCTTTCTATTCATGTTTGTAGGCATTTCTTTTGTTGATGTTTGGGGGTCAAGCCTCTCTTGAAGTTGTAGGCCTGTATATTTTCTTAATGTTTGGAGGTCAATCTTTTCTGCTGCTGTTTGTAGGCCTGACTTTTCACTTGATGTTTTCAGGCATGTGTTTGCTTGCTGTTTGGAGGTCAGCCCTTTCTGTTTATGTTTGTAGTCATTCTTTCTTTTTATGTTGAGGCCAATATTTTCTCCTGCTGTTTGGTGGCCTGAATTTTCTCCTGAAGTTTGGAAATCAGTATGTTCTGCTATTTTGAGGCCTGTCTTTTCTTTTGAGTTTGCAAAACAGACTTTTCCTCAGCTTTTTGATTGCCTGTATTTTTGGAGGTCAGCTCTTTCTCTAGACGTTTATAGACCTGTCTTTTCTCTTGGTTTGTGAGACACTGTTTCTTCTGATCTTTACAGGTCACTGTTCTCCTACTATTTGTAGGTCAGTCCTTGATGTTTCAATACGGCCTTTATTCTGAAATATTGTTTTTATTTAGTGCCAGGGGTGCTTGGGTCACTATATGGAACAATGGATATGTATAGAGCATTTGATAAAGATACCTAGAGAAAGATTCAGATAAGGACATCATATTTTTACATCACATCAAATGTGGGACTAGCATCAGCTTTCAAACTGTTAATAAGGAACATCATAAAATGATGTACAGTATCAAGCACAAAATGTAAGTTTTGTTACATGCCACATCAGGTATTAATAACATCATATTATCCTCAGTCCTTTGTGACAGTCTCTTTTCAAGGTTCCCTGCCTTCCTAGAAATCATGGATAACATGGAGAATAGGTTTCCCTTTTTTCCAGTCAAGGAAAGAATCAGGAATTTGAGATAAAAAATATCTCAAATCAGGGAAAAACAATACCTTATTATTTGTTGAACTTTGGGGCCATAGTACATATTAGTGTTTCATATGTATAGTACATATTAATATCAAATTTTGAACATTTTCTTGAAAATAATGTTAACTGCAGCATCATCATGCTTTAAGTTACTTTACATCACTTCCTTATATTGTAGATATAAATAAACCTGTTACCATGTTTTGATCTCAGATGCTGGCTCAAATATCAAAACAGGGATGGAGGGACAGTGTGGTTAAAAGATACAGCAGGGTTGTGTCTGGTATAACTGCTGTGTCTGATAAAACTGTGCTGTGTCTGATAAAGCTTGTGCAGTGTCTGATAAAACCATGCTGGAATATTGAGTTGGTGTAGATTTGGTCATATTTGCATTCCAGTGTAGTCTGTGAAAATAGGACAGGTTGGGTCAGGAGAAGACATTTTACAATAGAACAGATTACCTGAGATGTTATATCAATGTCCAGTTCTTCTGTGGAATATATCTTCTTTTACATGAACACCATAGGACAGGCAGTTGTTATGAGTTTATCATAGTGCCATTATGCTATGGAATTTTATCATATTTAACTTTGAACACTATAGGTCAGGGAGTTGTTATGGAAGTTATCAAAGTGGCATTCCACAATGGAATGTATCAATGAATCCTATAAGAAAGTGAGTATAAGGACATCAGATGATCGAAAGAATCATCTTTGACATGAATATAATTGGATATAGTGACTTTGCATTATGGAATGTATCATTTTTGACATGAGAACTGTAGGACAGTGAGTATGGGTGTATCATAGTGACATTACACTATAGAATGGAACATCTTTAACCTAAACACCATAGGTCTTATCATGGAGCTATTATGGTTACATTCCAATGTGAAATGCTTCATCTGTGACATGAACACTATAGGACACACAGGTGGTCAGGTCAGACAGCAGCTACAGAAGGGGAAGGTGTGTGTGTGGGGGGGGGGGGGAGGGGTTGGGGTTCGCATTTTGGAAGGGTTTGTTAATGAGTAGTGCCAGGATGCCATATGTTTTGGATCGCCAGGCTACAGGAAGGCACATGAAACCTCGGGTGATGTGATATGTAAACAGTGAGGACTGGGACAGGAAGTGGACCATGGGAGCAGCTTCTGTCACTGAGTAGCTGGGGATGCCAAGTGTCACTGATTGGCTGCAGCAGCCAGTGGTGGGACCACCGTTTCTTACTGGCAGTGTTTGACACATGTCCTATGGCAGGGTTTGAAAAATCCAGTTGCCGAACATCTGAGCTGCACCTAATATATGAAGGTGGTACATGTTTATAATGGCTCAGTTGTGAGAGAAATCTATGCTGTGTGGGGTTGATACCTGTGGGATCCCTTAAAACTATTAAGCTTAATTTTTAATTTTTAATTTTTTTTCTTTTTTTCTTTTTTTAATCAATAAATAACAAACTAATTTCAGTAATTTAAGTTGTAAATCTTCCCAATTTTTCACAAATTTACTCATGAAATCATATAGTCTCAAATATTTAGAAGTGTATAGTAATTTAACCTCCATATTTATATACAATTTCTCTCTCTCCATGTGTCATGCACAGGTGGCTGTTTTGTCAGCAGATTAAAATCCTAAAAAACAGTCTCCAGACATAATAAAATAAAAAATATTGATATATTGATTATATTTTGTATGAATACTTTACTTTTGTGTTGAATAAAATATTTCTCTTTCTCATTCTTATGAGACAGATTGATTGTTTATATACATTTTAACTTGCACCATCATCTGGTTTGTTACTTAACTTGTGCCTTTCATGAAATTTTTCATGCCCTGGATATGCAGAGCAACATGGCAACTGTACACGTTTATCCACATTGGCTGATTCTGAGCTTCTTCAGGAAGCACTTGCAGGAAAAAAAATCCTCCGGCACCTGGTTATTTTTAGCTAATCTGCGAGGCTGTTTTTCACCATTTGTTTCAATGGTGTATTCAGAACAATGTTTCCGTCCCCCCTTCTGATCCACCAAAGCTCTCCGTTTCTGTGATGTAACACTTGTGTATGTGTAGCTCTCCTTACCCTTTTTGGACCACCCATAATGCTTCCTGGGTTCCTGACGTGTGATCGCACACTACAGTGTCAAAGATTTGGCAGCTTTGAATGTTGATCAAAGGATTTCTAGAAAAACAGTGCCAGAAAATTGAAAGGCCCGCATGTTTTTTGTATGACACACAAGTTTGCTAGCACTGTATACTGTGTGTGTTTGGGTCCTTTCACTTCTGTTTCGTATAATATAAGACTTAATATTTGTTTTAATAATAGTTGTCCAAAGAATATAATTGTATATTAGGTCTAACAGAACAGTGCACATGACTTTGTTGTCCCTGTGGCTATCACCGCTAGTGGACTGTTTTATTCTATCATTGTTTATTAGAGTACAACAGCATTATAACGCACTTGTTAGCAAGATGTACCTGGTATGACCACAATATCAATAATACATTATTATCTTAAATTATAATGTCAATTGGCAAACCTTAAGTGCAATTTTACATATTTGCTGGATTGATTTTGGCTTAATTTGAAACTATTTACTCCTTTAAATAAAAGTTTGAGCCAAATAACCTTGAAATTATTGTTAACAACTTTAGAATACTCGGTTATGTTTGAATACTGTCTTCGACTACATGTTTGTGAGGGTTAAAAATTTATGATATTCATGAAAGTTAAATTATCATGAAATTAAACCTTCATGAATAAGGTATCCGATGCATTTACACAGGTAAACGGACACTTATACTGTTGCCTCACGGCTATCTTCAGGTTATTCATACCCGTAGTGTCAATAATCAATAGTCTGATAATATAAAAAATAACAGATCTTTTATAAATAAAAGAATGTTATTATAAATAATATTTATGCCTTAATATCAGTCAGTAATTAACAAGTTTTCATGGTTGGGTCCTCATTGTTTAAAATTTTGGCTGTATATTAAATAATTCCTATAATAATGTGCACTCTACATGCATAGTAGCGGCAGCCTGCCACTACAACGTCGTTTTAAATAACATGACCATATAAGCCTCTGATGTCAAATTCTACCACACAGTAAATATTTTGATCCGACCCTTAGAATGGGTGTTCTATTAGCACTTGCATCATGACTCACAGGCCTCTATCAGTTATTTAGAAGGCCTTAGTGTCATGTTATCATTGCTACATGCATAGGTTACTGACAAGTTGAAATATGGTACCTATGTGAAACACTGAATAAATAATTTCATTGAATAATTAACCTTGTGAATATGGAACCAACCATAGTGTATTATAGGATAGGGTTTGAAACAAGGCCCTGAATTATCTCAGTGACAAGTGATGAATAAAGCTGTCCAACTTACAGAGTATTGGGACTGACCTGTTGGCTGCAGATTAAATACAGTGAAACCTCATTGTGACGAACTCGCTTAAGTCGAATACCCTGCTTATGTCGAAGTAACAGCCTCAATATTCAGGACAACTCTAGTTAAATTATTACCAAATAAAACCTGCTTGTGTCGAACCTCAGATGTGTCGAAGTTTTCTGAGGGTCCCTTCGACTTCGACACAACGAGGTTTCACTGTATATGCATCATTTCTATTTAACATAAAGTGAGTTGTGCAGACCCTTACTCTGCTGCCATCTGGGGAGTAGAGAGAGAACTACAATTTAATATTTTGATTAGCTTGTAAATTCTAGAATTTGGATTCACAGAGTGACAGAGACACCTGTTTGAGGTTGTCCTGAAATGTAAAGGGAAGCAGTAAATATCTGGTCTGAAATTAGACAAAAATCATCATTGGTTATCAGTGCATGTTTGTCCAATAGAAGGGAATATCTATTACATTCATTGTCAACAGTCTATGAAGTGGTTACAACAAAAAAAGCTGGACTTTTTAATTTTTTTTCAGTATCCAATATATAAGGTATATGTGTGTAACACAACATTGTACCAGTCTATATGCGAGTCCTTTTCATCGGGGCTTCATTGTAGTGATGACAGGGGAGAGATGTTAATAATGTCCCCACGCTTCCTGTTGTGCCAGTGCAGTTGTCTATGATAGTTGAGTGTAGTTGTCCTGGCCTGCTAAGGCTTTTGTGTCAAGTCATAGGAAACAGCTAAATCCAGGCTTCAGTACCCATTACATATAAAATAAACGCTGACACTGCAAAACTAGAGGTCATCCCAGACTCTGCCCTACTTCACTCAAATAACTACATGCTCTGGCTGTTTATTTACATTTTCGGAATTTCTGCTTCTTTTTTCCCCAAAAAGATTATTCATACATTAAACTGAATCTTGCAAATAGAAAAAAAATATCAACACTTCACAATTTTCACTGAAAATGTATATATGTATTGCAGATTCTTAAATTAAGGACATATTTATTTGGAGCCTTTATAAATTGCTGATATTGTATGGGTTAATGTATAAAAATGATTGGGCTAATGGGAAGAGAAGGATGGGGTGACTGCCAGCATAAAAACATGATGATCTCAGAATTTGCAGAGACAGTACATATAGAAAAGAGATATGAGCTCAAATTGATTATGTACTTAAAGGAGATTATGGGCACTTAACAGTTGAAATGGGCAATTATAGATACACTGCACATCAGTGTGTCATAATAAGCTATGTTTGGTGGCTAAATGGTGGGTTTGGGAATTAGATTGGCCGATGTTCCCTGTATGGTACCAGCAAACAGGAAATGCTAACCTCTTTTCGGGTAAGGTCTGATCATGAGATTGTTTGCCTGGCCGCTAGTGGTGTCAAGTATGCGCTATGTTTGATGAACCTGTATAACGTTTAACAAATCCTGTCTGATCGCCAGTGACAACAGGAAATCATGACCTTTTCAATAGTTTGTATAATCCTGGGTTTCCCATGCAAGCTGTAAATAGCAAAGTTTGAACTTGTTATAGAGGTTTCAAGAAGTGCCCATCTCATAATACAAAAAGCACAAATCTCATATTGCTACAGAAAAATCGTAGCTAGAGTTCGAACTTCACAATGATTTACAAAAAGTAAACAGTCACAGACGTTGTCATTAGTTTGTATGATTTAAAAACTGACAGAAACAATTTAGGTAAAGTAGTAAAAGCAGGACTTTAACTTTGACCTTGTGAATATTCAGTGGACCCAGTATGTAATGACCTCTGACCTTGATTCATATTGTTAAGTGTTTACCTGAATAGCTGTGCTTGGATATGTTTTATTCACTGATGTTTATGCTGCAAAATATAACCAAATAGAAGTGCAGTCAGAGACCAAATGTATTTATCCCCGTCTACCTTGATTTTAATCATACTTTAATAGTACTACAGAGTTTATAATGTGTCATGATTAAAAAAGTCCATAGTTGCATCACAGGTAGGCTCTGCCTAATAGAACAAAGGTGGCCCTTTGGCCTTGATAAACAATATACATAGTCTCATAATGGGAAAAAATCCTTTAAAAATGTTACGATAATCCAGATAACCTCAAATCATTTGGAAAACAGGATGCACATATGTATGCTTATGCTCCCGAGGCAGCGGAAATCTTGTGCTTCTAAAGAAGCAACTGATTTTCCCGCTGCCTGCTTTGACCGTTTATGATACACTTAGACACCAGGTTGTCTGCTGTAAAAAAACGTGTGTATGATGTGACAAGCATCCAAACAGAGGCCAATTAACAAACACTCTACAGGCATCCTGGCTCCGCCCATAGCTGCGCTTCAAGCGCCGCTTGATGACAGTTAATGGTCAAATTTTAATTGCTCCCTCTGCATTGTCCCACATCATTGACCACTTCGATTATGACATTACAACTATGTAAGCCTAGCCATGTATCTTTTGTCTGCAAAACTAAAACCATTCAGTGAGGTGAGCCTTTGTTGATACATTTCATTTGAAATACAGCTCACTGGCTGGGCATCCTATGTGCCCAAGGCCCTAAGCAAACCACTTGTTGAGCCATTCTCTTTGAGTCTGTGGCCTGTCAGAGGGTTGCCTGGGCGATTAGCTGTCACTCAAAACCAAATGAACAACATTGGCTCCGTGTATTATTTGCTAGGCTGGTAAACCGTTTTGTCTTCCAGCAAAGGGTCTCATCTGATTTGACAAAAATACAGTGCTCCCTTTTGGTGTAGCGATTCAGGATATGAGATCAAAACAAACAGTGCTTACAATATAGGTAGTAGGCCTATAGGTAAAGCGCTGTGTAAAGAGCGTAATGTATGCTGTATGCTGCAATTTACATTATTTAAGAAGCTAAGGGCAAATTAAAGAAAATTGTGATTGGAGAGTTGGTAAACCAAACCTTTAAAAAATCTGTGTCCCATAGGTATATAAAAATGCTAAAAACAATCAGTCAGAATTTCAGAATATAGGTTATGCAAAATGCAGATTTCAATGCTGAGAATTATAATAATATTTTTTACTATAGTCCTTTCTCAGTTACATTTCATTACAATTTTAAATTTTTTGTAAAACTGATGGTCACATAGTTAACATTAAACTTCAGTTGCATTTAACAAACAGTTAGTGGTCATTTGTCATTGTGTAAATATTAGATTATGGTAAAACTTCATTTAATATGTTGAAAACACATGTGTAATACAGTATGCAGTATATCAGCCATTATTTCTATACATTTGTTATGGAAACCACTCAAGTTGAATTGTATGTATGTTTTATTCCTCACCTTGATTCTGGACAGTCCAAGGTGTGTGTGAGTGCCTGCTAGGTGAGAGAGTGTCTCTGCTCCAGGCTCAGCTCAGGTAGCTGGGTACAAGTCTATGTATTCTTATCAGAATTCTGACCCAGATGTATTGCTAGCTTCTAATTTTAACCTCACTGTCTGTTATTAGCAGAGTCAGAAGCTGTGAAGGATCATAGACAGCTATTCTGGATATACACGCAAGATTCACAGCCAGCTAGCTCAGAATGCATCTGTATTTTTACAAGGGGTTATGATCTATAGCTTTCATATTGTGGATCCGAAAATGAAATAAAAAGTTGGGTTTTTTTTCATCCTTTTTAGCTCAGCTGACTATAAGTCATCTGAGCTATAGTCGTGGTCCATTGTCCGTCGTCCGTCCGTCTGTCCGTCCGTCCGTCCGTCCGTCCGTAGATGTGGCACGTTTTGAAACCGTAAGACCTAGGAATCCAAAATTCAGCATAATGTTAGATGTCCCCAAGATCTCCTACCAAGCCGAAAACTGGGTCTTTGCGACTTCATTCCTTTGAGAAATTAAGGAAAAACCTCAATTTTTTATTAAAAACCTATTTTCACACTTTAGGACTGCCTAATATCTAAACCACTCATCTGTTTTTACTCATATTTCCTATAAATAATCCTCTATATAATTCCTATGTACATGCCAGAAATTAGGTCTGTATTATTTAATTTAAAAAAGTTATGGGCCCAAACATAATGCATTTTTTAAATAATCAGGAAAGAAATTTTATCACTTAACACAAAACTTGTTAAAGCTAAGCACTTTTTTTCCAGTAATATAACTTTGATTAATCAAAATTAAATTGTATACCCAAAATTAGATCAAAATCTTTGAAATTTTTAAAAATATTAGCAAAAATAAAAAATTGATACCTTAAATTTTGCCAAACTTTGACCATGGCACGTTTTTTTGCTGTAACTGCTGTGGATTTAATTTTCACAGCATGTTTTTGTTAGCATTTCAACTGTTAACACCAAAAATTTGAAACCAGTTGATCAAAAACTGTAGATTTTATTCAAGTTTTCAAGCACCATGTCACATATTGCTAGTGTTATGCAGTTTGCTAGAGCTCAGCTCCCGAGCTTCAGCTCTAAGTTCCTTAAATTTGGCATACAGTTAGATTTCTCCAAAATCCCCTACCATGCCAAGAATTTGGTCACTAGGACTTAATTCCTTCGAAATATCAATGAAAAACTTCATTTTTCCATTAAAAACCCAATGTTACACTTTAAGACTGCCTAATATCAAAACCACTGATCTGACTTTGATTATATATAATATACATATTTTTCTATACATTCACTATGCACATGCCAGAAATGATGTCAGTATTGTGTATTTTTTTTAAGTTATGGGCCCAAACATAATGCACTTTGTAAAAAATCAAGAAATATATTTACTCCCTTAACAAGGGCATTGCTGAAGCTAGAGATCTTTTTTGTCAGGGATGTAACATTATTTAATCAAGATTCAATTGAATACCCAGAATTAGTTCTGAATTTTTCAAATTTTATAAGTTATTAGTATAAATATAAAATTAGTACCTTAAATTTTGCCCAACTGTGACCATGGCACGTTTGTTTCCCGTGAGCACTGTTGATATAATTTTCATATCATGCACACATAAGGATTTCAGCTTTTTAGTTTAGAAACCTGAAAGAAATTTGCCAAATATTGTAGCTTTTATTAATGTTTTTTATGAGACCCTGTCAGACTTTGGCTCTCTCCAGCCCCTCTTGAGTCACCTGTATGTTGACCTTGTTGACCTTTCATCAAATTATGCACGCTTGAGGGGAGAATCCAGGCAGCTGATGGCCAGCCACAGTTGATCCAGGTGTTCAAACCCAACTCATCTAGTAGTTTTAACCAACAACATAACAATAAACAATAAATTAATAAATTTTTATTGGTTTTTAATAACAAATTTAAGAAAAATAGAAAAGGAATTTGTTAGTTTATAATAACAGCAAATTAATTTGCAGTTACTGATGATATAAGAATCTTGTATCAATAGGTAGAATGTCACATATTCCAAATAACACCATGCAGTCACTTATGGCATTTTTCAGTTCATTTTTAATGATAAAGAAGTAAATCATATTATTCATTACTAATCATTAAGGATTATATGAAGGAAATTAATGATAGACAAAGATGCAGTTGATAATATTAATCTAGATTCCTACTGTCTCTAGTGTGTACATTGATGTGAAATTAGTCCAAAATGAATTTTTTACAGTTATTTTTTAATATAAATAAAAGCCATAAAACCAGGTACTTATGATCATTATTTAAATGTGTGAATTTTGTATATTCTGGATTCTCAACATCATTGTTTGGTGAAAACTGAATAAATACCAGACATGGTGCGAATACTTTGTAACTGTATTTATACGAATATGATTATGTACTCCATTATAAAATTTCTTGCATAAAGAATGGGAATTTAGGTAAAAATGAAAGTATATGAATACTCGTGCAAATACTTTCAAAATGTATTCATGAATGCATTCATGAATATATTCTTTAATATTATTTTAATTATCATATCAATTATATATCAATTTAAAAAATTATATGATTCTCTTATTATTTTTAATAAAAATTATATTTGGGACAATATTTGTAATTTTTTTAATAAATAGTTAAACTCTTATATTATATGTTCTGCTTATAAGTTATATGGCCAAGTCAAAATCTATGTGACAGTAGTACTCCATTTGTTAATAAAATAAATGAAATCAATCCTCTTCCCTGTCTCTAAAGGTACTATCAAAATCATACATAAGCTAAACAACAACAATTCATAATACAGCTTATATTTATTACCACACAAAACCAGCATGTGCCTCATTTCTAAATAATATTTTTTTATCATATATAACAGCTGAGCGTCGTGACCCATAGGTCCCTTGTTTTAATAAAATTGCATTCTCTGCAGAATTTCTGATGGGTGTTTTTTTAGATGAAACTACCTGTAAACTTTTTAAACACGTATGTTTGGGTAAACTTTTTTCACATAAGAACGTATAACCTGGTGGATTCAACAATGGATCACAGAACTTTTGGAAGTTTCAGATTAGAATTATAGAGTCATACAGTTCCTCTGCCTGCCTGCATTGGTATCTGTTTTATTCCCATATTTTTGCATAAGAAAATCAAAATCGCCTTAAGCCACACAGTTTTGTGGTTTTCTTCCTGCGGTAGGCAACAGTGGCAACTTTGTCCTTCATTACACAATGGCCATGGCAAAGGCCTGCAGAAATTATATAACTTTTAGGGAACTCAGCTAAAATAAATTCAACTCAGCTAAAATAAAATCATCTTTGTCTTGCTTATTCAGCTTGCATATTTGGAATATCAAGTTTGTGCCTTTTTTCAGACATTTGGATACTGTTCATGAAAAATGGCAGGAGGAAAACAATACACTAAAGGATAGTGTGTCAAAATGGACAATCAAAATGTTTGTACTATAATAGCAGGTAATCACCACAGAGGAAATCATTTCCCCCACCCAGATTATAAAAATGAGCACAGCTGACATTTAATGGTGCTGTTGTTCCTAATTCACAGTGGAGTCATAAAGAAGAAACTTGGATATGTTTCTCGGTAAATGTCAGGAAAAACTCTGTACTTTGGCTGTTCTGTGGCCAAGAAGAATGTCATTTAAAATTCAACAGAGAATAGGAAAGTATAATGATATACTTCTGCAAGCTCATATAACAATAATACTGCCACTCTATACACTTCACTATTTCTGATTAACACAAAATAAAATTGTTTTGACAGTGCAGAAACTGTGTTCTTTATTAGTACTTAGGTACTTTTGCAGTACTATATTGTTTTAATGAAAAATATAAATTATGTTAATTTTTCTAACTTTATTCCCCAATAAATCATCTTCCAGATGGTGGCTATATGTTCAGTTATTATCATATATTTCAGAACTATATAAGCATGAAAAATACCTCTCAGTGTTTCATAGTAATGCTGTATCATTGAGCAAGAATTGCTATGGTCTCACTCATGTTCTACAAAAAAGCAATGAGAAAAAGATATACTGAAGACTTTATTGCAATAACTGCAAATATCACAACTTAAGCTCATTAGAAGCAGAGCATACTGTAAAATTACAGAAAAAAAATATTTCAATAGATTTGTTACTTTTTTTCAGACAATTTGGTAATATTTTCTTGTTTAGTTTTATACTTTATTTATTCAGTCTAGTGTGGCGTCATTGTAATAGTTACATCCATGAAGTGTTTGTGTACCATTTATCACCCAGTTTTGTGTCCAGCAGAGTTTCTCATTTCCTCCCAAAGGTCACTCAGTTACCTTGGTGAAGGTTAAGGGATTATATGCTGCATTCCTCACATTTAAGGCTTTTTTATCTGCTACACTGGGAGGTGTGAGTTTAAGATCTTGATTATATCACAGGGGGGGGGATCCAGGAATTTGGAAAGGGAAGGGTCCAACCTAGGAAGACTGAAAGAAAACCTAAATAAAGGAGGGGAAATGAGGGGGTCCAGGTCGCAAAAAATTATTTGAAACCCTAAAAAAAATGTGTCACAAATTGGTGGTGGTGGGGGGGGGGGGTATGGACCTCCCCTTTGGATCTGCCACTATGTCATCTACCACAAGTTAAAGAGGGTGTCAAAATGAATGCTGTCTATCTTGTTCAAGCCTTGATATGCTACATACTCAATGACATAGGGCATGATAAGTTGGCTTCCTGGAGGAACACGTTAGTACTAGTAGCTTGCCAGTGTTTGGCTGGCCCAGACCAAATTTCAGTACAGTGAAATCTGTGTTATAAGACCACCTGTGAGAAAGGTCAAAAATGGTCTTCAATTCACAGGTGGTCTTATAAGACAGGTCAGTTATTTTGGTTCACTTAAGAGTGGTCTTAATAGACAGGTGGTCTTTCAGACAGGGTCCACTCTATGGGTGCCAGAGCAAATTTAGAAAGAGTCCCTAAACATTTAGGTTGCATATATTTTATTTTATTTCAAGTGTCACACAGTCACATAATTAATAAATAGGCTAGTCATTTTAGGCAAGTACCTTTTTTATGATAAATTTTGCCGTTTTATTACATACTTGACACAATGTTTGTGGCCAGTCATGTTGGTTTCCACAGACCAAGACCTATATTCGGGTCTTATATCAGAAATGCTTTGCTTTATTGCTTATACGTGTTGATTTTCTCCTTAAACTTTGTGCAAGGTAGTTTAATATTTTTTTTTTTTTTTTTTTTCTGGTTCTTAGCCCATCTTCAGCTCCCTGGGATTCAGCCTGTTTCAGACTGTTCGCTGCCTTAGCCAGGTTGTTAACCAGAGCACCATAGAATTGAGTAGAGACCAGTCTATAACCAGCTGTTAAGGAAGTGAGGTTGTTTCATGCTGGGAACTGGCTGTTTCCTTGTTTCCTATCTGTGGTGTTTCACCTCTGTATAACTTTCCCATGTCTGTCCTTTGATATCCATCTAGTGTATAAATGTGTGCAGTCAAATCTCTGCTGCCTTATTATTTAGCCTCCAACCCCTCCCCTACCCTACCCCCATAGGGGGGAGGAATGTTGTAAGAGTTGATGAGTTTATTCGTAAATCAATATTTGGAGCAAAATTTTTTTTATGGATTGACCTTCTTTAAAGTTTAATATCCAAGATCTAAGAATTCTTATGACATTTCCCTAAAAACTCTGAGCAGTTAATGTGAGAGTGATTTCAAAGATTTCCAGAGAGTTAAAGATAGCTAAAAAAGGGATGGACCAGTTTCATAGATAAGATGATAACTTACTACGGATCTAGTTATTTTCATTGATATGTTTGCTTAACTGATGATCGATGATGAAATAGGGACAGCCTCCCACCACTAGTCCTTACAATAATAAAAACGGAACTCAGGGCAAGGTAAAACGGAGAAGAGGCAGCCATTGTCATATTATGTTTATAATAGGTATTACAGCAAAGAAAAGAGAAATTTATGATGAAGCCGTGATATGCAAGAATGTGGGAGGTATTTTATTGGCATAAAAAGAGAATTAATGGTGCACCGGTGATGACTAAGAGATTGTGGGACGGTATTGACTGTTAGTCAATCAAAGTCCCGGCTGTCAGGCTCATTACACGCAGGCTTCATCTGAAGAGTCGCTGACATTACTCAGCCAAAGTGCTGCTTCATAAACGTTGGGATTGTCCACCCACGATCCTATTGATGTAATTATTGCCTGTTTAGGTGTGAGTGTCATTGATTACCTGAGAGAGAGTCTGTGGCCACGCCTTACCTGCTTCATGTAAGATGCTGTCAGCCTCTCCCCCTGCCTGTCATGGTTAACCATAACTACAGCAACTTTCCTTCGGTGGTCAGTGGTGAGGGTTTGCAATTGAAGGTACTGCTGTAACTCTAATAATGTGTACTGACATATGCTATTTTTTGTCAGAAATTCATAATGTAAAAATTTATATCTTAAAATAATGTAAACAGTTTTAACTTTTGAGTCATTAATCTATTTTCCCAATAATGTATTAGAAATTGGGGTGAAAACCTTGCCTTCTTGTTGAAGGCTATGTTTGTGTCTTGAAAACTGTGCCTTCTTATTGGAGGGTATGCCAGTACATGAAAACCTTGCCTTATTGGTGAAGGCTTTGTCATTTGTTTGAAATCCTGGCCTTATTTGTGAAGGCTGTGTCATTGGTTTGAAAACCTTGCTTTGCTGAAGGCTGTGTCACTGGTTTAAAATATTGCCTTACTGGTGAAGGCTGTGTCATTGGTTTGAAAAAAATTGCCTTGATGAAGGTTGTGTCATTGGTTTGAAAACCTTACCTAGGCAAAGACTGCGTCATGGGTTAGAAAACCTTGCCTTGGTAAAACCTGTGTCATGGGTTAGAAAACCTTGCCTTGGTGGAGGTGTGTCATTGGGTTGAAAACCGTGCCTTGGTAAAAGCTGTGTCATTTGTTTAAAAACCTTGCCGAGGTGAAAGCGGTGTCATTGGTTTAAAAACCTTGCCTTCTTGGTGGAGGGTGTGCCACTGGCTTGAAAAGCTTGCTTTCTTGGTCGGGAAAATTAGGTCAGTACAGTGAACTGGGCTTGTGTGGGCGTTCCATTGATTTCTTCTTTGACCTCAATAGAGTATTCCATACAGCTGCTATGCCAGCCAGCCCAACCACTGCCAGCCTTGTGGTCTGTGTCAAATCTAGCAAGCAGCCGCTAACAGAACCACTTGGCCAAGTACTCTGTTTAACAATAACCTGTATATTACCTCACTGTTGTAAATTTATTTCATAGATCTTATTTTATTTTCATTATTAATTCATTTTAAAGATACTGTTTGACATGTATGCAGTTGTGTTAGCCCAAGCCTTGAACAGTTTCAACCATTGTAATTAATAAGTAATTCATAACTAAAGTGAATCAGATTTAACTTTCATGAAAGCCAAACATCTAATCATTTGATATTATTGTATACAACTATTACAGCTTAACCAAGTTAAAGTATGCCAGTGTTGGATATGTACATTCATGAAAGATTATTCCAAAGTAAAAAAAAAAGAAAATGTTTAGATGCTTCAGTAAAAGACTATTTTTATTAAAATATTTCCACAATGTGTTGCAGGTATTGAATAAAGGGTAGTTTGTTGAGCTTTAGTTTCTTTAATGGAAAAGAGAAGGCAAACCCAATTTGATAAATCATTTATTTGTTAACATTTTAGCAGCCAAGACAAAAACATGAATTATTTTGTAGGAGGGATAAAAACATGTATCATTTATTAAAATAGTGAATATGACCAACGAAAACCTGAGTACATTTTCAGAGATCTGGATCCTTCATTAACAAACAAGGGAGGGAAACCCATTCACAACATTGCAAAGGACACAGTGGTCATTCACAAAAGATGAAAAATGATCTAACAATAGTAATGGCAGTTCCATAAAATATATATTTTTGTTTGAACACTGTTCATATTTATAGATAACTTGAAAAAGACTCTGAAAAAAGGATAACTGTAATACCTAATACGAGAGAAAGGTATATATGTAAAATGCTTTGTTATGGTTATTATGAGAGAATTAGGAAGACACAGGTGAACACAGGTAATATTTAGTTGTAATTTATAGGTCACCATTTCTTTGTTTTTGTCAAATAAAAAGAATTAAACCAATAAAAAGTTAAATGTTCAGTGTGTTTTGGAATGGCTTGAAAAGACTGCTACCATGACATCAATGGATTTGATTTTATATCTGTTAAACTATAGGTGGGTGGTTGACAGAAGGGCCACCAGAACTGATGATTAAAAGACAGTATATGTTGTCAGAGGGTGGGGCAGTATTTAATGAACTCAGAGTGACATAAAGGCAGTGTTTCTGAAAAGACCAAAAACATATTATGCCTGGCTGTGTATGTTGTCTGAAGCACTAATGGGAATACTTTTCAGTCAAGACAATTTTTAGCTGAGGCAAGCTGTTTTTAGCAGATGAGAATAGTATAGTTGAGACTGAGTGGGAGGATAAGCTAACTGTCATGGACTTTTATAGTTTTGCTGACTTTTCTTGTTCCTTCCCATTACATTATTATGATCTGTCTTGGCGCTCTGTAAATACCTCACTTTGCAGAAGTTATTGCACATATAACTGTCCCCTGCCCACTGGTGTGCTGTTTCAGAGCTGTGACAGCCAGAGGTGGGCGTGACAGCAGGTTGAGGGGGCTGGTCTCTGGGTGGTAGTAGTGGACACTCCTCTTGCTGGTGTATGGACTGCCAGCCAGACATCAGCTAACAGGAAGTAAGGGGACAGGGTTGCTGGGTGGCAGCAACTGCTGCAGTCTGTATTGATTGGTGTGTAAGTGTGGGCAGTAGCTATTTATAGACGGGTGCCACAGGCTGTAGGCACAGAGCAAACTGCATGAATGAAGCTGGCCCCACCAGTTAGCTTGAGGGCTATATATAGCAGATCCAGCCTGGCCAGCCTCCAGCTTGAACATCTGCCACAGCCACTGTTCCACTGATTCTGTTGCTGAAGCTGGGAGACATCCTGCCCTGCTGGCTGTACTGTTCCTTTGATGTATATTATGAACTGTCTGATAGCAATTCCAGTCTGTGAGGCTAGCACTGGTTAACTGTTGGCTTAAATTAGAGGGAGGAGGCAGAGAGCTTGATCATTCCTCCCCCCCCCCCCCCCCCTTTCTTTTCCCCCTACTCTGGGTGGAACAGGGGCCCCCCTGTCCTAAATCAGGTTTACAACCCATATACTGTATTCGACGTAATAAGCGCCCTGGGTGCTCTCAAAATTAAATTTTTCCAAATATTTTTTAAACCCTAACAAGCACCCCCCCCCCCTACATCTGCCAGCTTCCAAAGAGCGTTACGATCCTCTAATTTAACACTGTGCCTTTTGTACACAGTTTGACTTCACAGCACATTCAGGACAATTCAGAAAACCAATGATCTTTGAGCGATGGCTGTGTGAAGTTTTGAAAAATAATAACTAATCCAAGTGATACTGATTTGCAGACGATTTTATTAAGTGTTGTATGAGAGAATTGTATAAATGACTGCAGTTCGAGATTTCCTTTGCAGGTGAAGAAGAAAACTAAGGATGGTAATAAATGAACTCTTTAATAAAAATCACCGCCTAATAAGGTAGTTGAATATATAAAATGTTCATATAAAGGTATGTAAAACAGTATTTATTTGAAAGATAAAAAAATAAGTCGGTACTACGATTGTGTCAGTCACCTTGTGCAAATACCTTTGACAGCTGAGCCGATGTATGACATGGAATGGCATCGCCAATAATTGTCTTTTCATCCTTCATTGTGCATGATATTACATGCAAAAATAAAAAAAAAGCTGAAATACTGGCCCTCAGAGTCAGACCCCAGCGTATTATATTAAGTGCATATATGCACCAAATCTGGGGATTTGTTTTAAAATTGTTGGGAATTTGTCATATTTATATCCCGTAGAAACACGATCCATTTCTTGAACTTTGTTGACCCATTATAATTCATTTATTTCTTGACATAGTCTAATAATACAAGCTTGACAAACATTGAATTTGGCGTCACCTGAGGAAAGGGAGCTTCATATTTATAATTAAAACGCGCTACTGGTTTTCTTGTAATCTAAGTGCCATGTGCGAGTCTCCGTGTATGTCAGTGTGCAAGCCAGCTGACAGTGTTCGCATTCACTGGACTCGTGAACATTTTATGTGGTAAATACGGCACCATATGAAAAAATTATCCTGGTTTTAATATGCATATAACATGCTACTGGATGGCATTTAGCCAAATTCCCAGAATCCCTTGCGTGAGCACTGTATACACACAAATAAAAACCCAGGGCTCTGGGATCTTGAGTACATGGGTAAGCCCTGCACGCTGTCAGCGGCATCAACAATTATATCACTGCATACATGTTTCAAGTGAATTGCCAAGATATTTTTGGCAGAAATACATTAAAACTTATATATTTTCAGGATTGGGAATTCCGTTTCGGTCTGTCAGCCTGCGATTCCGTCCAAGGGCGGGGAAATCACTGGCTATACTGTCAGAAGCTAGAAGGGATTTCATATATTGATTCAGTTAAAATCCCTGTGTCAGTGCGAAAAGGACAAACCTTTTCTTACCAATTATTTAACTATGTGCACAATAATCTGATGTATAAATAATAAATTCAAACAAAAACAAAGCACAGTAATGACCTTTATTGAGTGTATATAACCACCATATGGACATGATCACCGATATTCACGGCGTCCAGTTCAACCAACGTAATAATGCTGATTGCAGTAAATTATCCTTAGCAGCTCTGAGGACGCTGAAAAACTTGTACCCGTATATAAGACGGCCGCCCTTCTTTGCTAAATATTTTTTGAGGATAGAATTTATCGTCCTGTACACGAGGAAATACGGAAAGTATCTTTATTTCATTGCATAATACATCCACATACATACCTAAATTCATTTCACCCGATCAGCATGGCCACCTGCCTGGTTGGCCTTCACGGACACATTCAGTCAATATTATCTATGATACACTTGACCAATGATTCTGTTGTGTGTAGCTTGTCAGGGAGAAATGAAAGCATTACGTTGCCCCATGATATATTTGCTAGGTAGATAAGAGAGGTTAGGATGGCTTATCCATTAGTTTTCTTAAAGATCTCCCAAATCCAGGGAGGGGGGGGGGCGTTTATTACGGGAGGGGCACTTATTACATCGAATACGGTATTTGTTTGTTCCAAAGGGGGGCAGGTGAGAGCGGAGGCTAGAATAGAGTCATAGGTGTTTGTATGGGAAACAAATGTCACAGAAAATAAAGTTAAGTCAATTTTCTGAAGTAAAGTCACAGATTGAATTAAAAAAAAACTTAAAGTTTTGTTTGGTAATTAAATATTTTTGATCAAGGAGAATTGCAGAGGAATGGGGGATGAGGTGGAGTGATGCATAATACTTGATTTGTATATATCCATGAATGGTCAGCCTTGTGTATCATCTGTCATGGCTGAGTGTCAGGGAACTAACATCCATGATTTGGGTAAAATTGTTTCAAGTAGAAAAGCTTAGGCGGGGTCAGAGGTCAGCATGGCTTTAGCTGTGGTCCTGTCATCTGCTTGGCCTGTGGTGATGTGCATTTCAATCTATTGTGTCAGGATGTTTTCATGGAATTTTGAGAGCAGTGCTATTAGAATACAAATGTACCAGTGTAAACAATACAAAACTTAGTAAAGTACTATGCATCCACAACATGGGATACCCCCTTAAATATCAAACATAGGTCTGTAGAAGCAAAAACAGGTCATAACATTATACTGATATGGTTATGTTAATTTTTTCCCCCCAATTTTTACCAAAAGTTTGTCAGTCAGGTAGCTGATTAATTCATGTGACATCAAATGTTTGTTGGACATCTCATCCTGATTTCTAGTTTAAAACTTCTTAACTAATAGGACATCACGAACAATGATGTACAACCATGCATGATAGTCACAATTGGAGAGCATCTTGTTATAAGCACGGCAGATCTTGCTCTTCTCATGAAGAGACCTTGCTCCACTGATCTGCCTTGCCTGCGGTTTCATGAATTACTAATAAGGCAATTGAACCAATCAAGTGCCTCATGAATGCTCCCTGTACTGACTGAGCAAAACAAATCTGTTACTATTTTAAGATCTCAAGTCTTGCAATGTCAGAATGTCATTAAGAATCTGATGTATCATATAACTGCTTGAAAATCATTCCTTTCAGGTGCAAGTGTCCTCTTTTATATGGCTTGTTAACAGATTTGAATACCTAGTACATGTACTGTGCCATGTTGGATTTCATTTTTCATTATGACTTTGGCCCAATCACATGCAAGGTACTTCATGAAATACTGTGGTTGGCTTCATATTCGCGAGGCTGAAATTTCGCGATTTTTCCATTTTTAATATTTTGCGAGGGTTTCATTTTCGAGATCTCACAAGAACGAACCTACTAGTATATCAAATCTTTGGCAAAACCATATACCTTTGTGTTTTATAAAATGAGAATAGGTCATGAGTTTGTGACATTTTCTTATATAATGATGGGCCAGTACACACAGCATAGGTGGTTTAGTTCAAATTTAAGGTTTAAATTTCCCTATACCTGCAAGGATGTAATTTATTAAAAAATTCTCTCTGTTCTAACCTATTACCATACAAGTATTGATTACACTAAATAAGAAGAACATTCTCAATTGGCCGATTATTCCTGAGGGTTTCATTTTCGCAATTATTTCCCATTCGCGAATATCGCGAAATTAAAACCCTCGCGAACAAAAAGGCAACCACAGTACCAGGCAGGGCCTATTGGTGCAAGGTCTCCTCACAGTGGAGTGAAAACCTTGCTTGTAGAAGGATAATGAAGTGATTCTTTTGACAATTTCTAGTTATTATTTTTTTATTATTGGATAAGCCAATGACTTTAGAGAGTTTTCCAGCTGAGCATATATGTTCACATGTTACATTATTCTAAAAAGCATTTATTTCATTTGTAAACTTATTGAAAATACAACTCAGTTTTCATTGGTCCTTATTTGAGACATACCAATTGTATTGTCAATTCATGCACACAGTAACTACGGAACCCAGTGTTGAACCCTATGCCCAATATCCTGAGATGAAAGCTTTCCAGTATAAGGCTCAAATTTATTAAAAAGACTTACATTCTTTGGTCTTGTGGTAGCTAACCTTGCAGTTTTGTTGGTTGCGTTTTTAGAATATTTATGTAACCAACATCCAATCCACTTCTGTTACACAATACCTTTTGCATGTGATAAAAAAATCACAACTGCATTACCCAAAAAAAGTGTATTAAAGAAAAATGTATTGTTTTTCAGTTACTGAAATTATAGTTTCTAAACTGAATATTTGAGAAAATAAGTCCAGTGGGCATTTGTTGGTAGAATGGATCATAGCTTATGATTGGTTAAAATTATTAATTAAAATGAATGAGATTTTCAGATGAATTGTACTGTATCAGGAAGTTCATCACTTGAATGCTATATGCCATTGCAGCACGTGATATTAATTTTTTGCTGTTTCCGTTTTTGTCTTTGCGGCTGCGCTGCTGCCTTGTCTGGTTGGACCCCTTGTGTGGTAAGTTTCCTGGGATTCAACCTTTGTGTTGCTAGGTGAGCATGACATGGTGTTGTGGCGACTGTCATCATATTTTGTTGTGGATGTGTGGTTTGTCATCACATCTTGTTGTGGAGCTGTGGTTTGTCATCAAATTTTGTTGTTTGTCATCAAATCTTGCTGTGGACCTGTGGTTTATCATCAGATCTTGTGGCCATGTGTGATTTGTCATCAAACTTCATTGTGGATGTGTGGTTTGTCATCACATCTTGTTGTGGATGTGTGGTTTATCATCACATCTTGTTGTGGATGTGTGGTTTGTCATGATATCTTGTAGTCATGTGCCTCTTTGATTCTTTGATGTTATGCAGCCTTGTTTTTTTGCAGCTGTAGGCTGCTTTATCTTGTTGAAAAAAATCCTGTATGTTTTGTTATTAAACTGATGGTTTAACAGAATGTTAATTGTTTTTGTCAGGCTGTGTTTTAACACCATCAAAACTGATGGTGTCTTTTTGTGCAAGGTTTTTCTCTTGCTGAAAATTTTGAAAACTTTATACAGTATAAATTTATAATTCAATTTCAATATGATTATTTTCATTTGATATATTGTGAATAGTTTATGGAACAAAGCTTAACTGCATGATAGTGACTTTGCTTACCACAGATATGGTTGATTTGACTTATTTAATATCGTGCCTGTATGTTTTATGAGCTCTACTCCTCAAATTCCAGGTATGTTACTTTTCCCAACTGTGATATTTCTTTTTGGTGTTTTTAATGTGAATTTCATACATAACTTTTTCTCCTTTTTGCTTTTCATGAAAAGCCAAAACATGATGAAAACCGCTATAAGCAAAGAAAATATATTCTTCTACATATTCATTAATACTTGGTCTTAGTCTTATGTAGATTTATTGTTGCATATATTAAGAAATGTTGTTTATATAAAACTGCTATGTAAACCAAAAAACATTTATCAATGGTGATGGTTCAGTATGTGCTCTCTGGAACAATCTAACTCAAGTTAAATTTCCCACAGACATCAGTATTATCTGGAAATTACATCAATTGATTTTTTTAAATGATCTCTTTCCAATGTGAACATGAGTGATCAGCCGTTGTGAAGTTCCATACTTAAGTAGTTTACACTATCCAACCAGCCCAGGGGAGTTCATTCTCTGGGAGGGTGACCCTGGGCGGTCCCTAGCCAGAATTTTGATAATTTTGATGGAGCTGATAGATGTGATGATGCCACCCAAGCCACGATGGAGTCTTTTAGAGGCCGCCACCGTTTTACTGTACCGGTGACCAGAAAGCTAGAGCAACCACAAGCCACAAAGCCCCAAGCGGGCAACGCCTGACCAATAACCGAAGCATGACTTCTGTCAATCTAGAGTGCTGAACCCATATCAAACGACCATGAACGAATCATTAGTTTTTGTCAAAAGCCCGTTGTGAGGTTCCAGTTATGTATATTTTGTTTAGTTCTGTTATTCCTGTGTGTAGGTTCCTTTCATGTGTCCACCCTGTCAGATGTGCATGCAGTGATTTGTTTATACCATGATGTAACTTTGTAAGGAGTTTTTATGTCTCTTCTCTTAATTGCTGTTTTACTGCACTACTAATGATCTAGTGCAGAGTGATGTCTGCCTGTGAGCCCAAACTAATTTGCATACAGTAAATTCCTGCTATATTGAAGAGTAATGCTGGCCTGTGTGCCCAAATTAATTTGCATACATATAAGTGCAGCAGTAAACTGCTGCTCTAGTGAGTCTGCCCTTAAGCCCATATTAATTTGCATATGATGAACAGCTGCTCTGTTGCAGAGTAATGTCTGCCTGTGACAGTGTGAACCCAAATTAATTTGCAAACAGTATACTGCTTAAGAAACTAGTGCAGAACAATGTCTGCCTGTGAGCCCAAATTAATTTGCATACAGTAAACTGCTGCACTAGTGCAGAGTGACGTCTTCCCATGAATCCAAAAAAAATTGCATACGGGAAACTGCTGAACTAGTTAGTCTGTCCTTAAAATTCAGCCCAAATTTATCTGCATATAGTGAAATGCTGCTTAAGTGCAGAGTGAAGTCTACGTGAGCCCAACTTTATTTGCATACGATGAACAGATGGCTTAATGCAGAATGAAACTTTCTCTGGTCAAGTGCCCAGACAAGTTTTCTCACAGCTCACGTCATCCTTAGTGAAGAGTGATGTCCTCCCACAAGCCTGGGCTAATTTTTAAACAAGTGAACCTGTCTTAGTTAGTGTGGTTTCACCCTTTTTTGCATACAATAAACTGATGCTCTACATTAGCTGTACTCTGTGAACTGCTGATTCTATGCCTTGTGAAGTCTTCCCACACTAATTTACATACGTTGAATGGCTGTTGCAGTCCTGACTGTGAATGGATCCCTTCAGTACACATCAGGTGATGTTCACACAGTGGCTGCAGTCTGGTGCTGGCTGACAGCACTGACAGTGCTTCACAGTGCTCACAGAAAAACACCAAACTAAATGCTGATTTATGGCTGACGCTGGATTTATATGACTGTATGTATATCAAAGGACATTTCCTCATCTGGCTGGCTCAAAAATGATTCGTGTAATGACATGGGGGGGGGGGGGGATATAAAAAGGCAGCCCACAGCCCTGGTGTGGGAAACCTGCTGTGGTTAGCTTTATATAAGTTGGGTTTAATCTTAGCGATTTTTCCTCTTTTAGTGTAACACCATAGTTCTATTGTTGTGACATCACCATGCAGTAATTCTCTACACAAAATGTATTACTATATTATTATTATTTTGTTGCAGGCAGAAGGGGGTAATTTTCTGTGAATTTAATCTATTTTGCATGAAAAATCTCAATGGTTTGATGAACAGCCAATATAAGATCAAACAAGTGCATTTTTTTTTTTCATTATTGACAAATAATATTAGATATGAAAGAATTTACAGTTTGGTCTTTAATAACCTGGTAAATGAAAGAAACGCCATTTCAAATAATATCTAACGTTTTTCCTCTTTCAACCATATTTGTGCATGCATGTATTATGTACATGAGATGCAATGCATATTTCAGCAGACACAATATGAAACTTCAACCAGAAATATTTCTACTTAAAGGTCTGTTTCCATGTGTGCGTAAATGCATATGTGCATATATATGCGTGAAAAAATAGGTGTGTTTCAATGTGCATGTATATACATGAACTGGCAGACATATATATTTGTACAGTGGATCAAGCAGGCTTTCCACAAAAAGATGGTGAAATGACTTCATTTAACCATGAATCTCAGAGTTCACACAGACCCCATGCTTGAAAATCACTCCTGTAGCGATTTCCACGCATATACGCTGATTGACACATGGATACACCCTAGTTACTAAATCATTTGAGCGATTTTGGATGCATATTTGCATATATTGATATACGCGCACGTGGAAACCCTGCTTTATAATGATGCTGATTATTAATTATATTCATCCTGGTATAGTCTGTTTCATCCCCTCATGTCCACCTGTTTTTTGCTATGAAATTTTTTATTACTTACATTTCAAGGGAAACAATTACAGTGTAGAGGAGAGGATTACAGAACCTAATTTTCAACAAGGTAACTAAATTCATACCTTATGCCTTATTTGAGTAACAGAATTTTCTGAAAATATAAGAAATCAGTCTACATTTTACAACATACCAGACCCACTTATGGCGGTCAAGGTCATTAGTCACATGCAAAAACGGCCTCAACTGACAGCTTCTGATTGGATGATCTCATGTAAACACTCCAAAAAATATAACCAGCTAATACAAAGATGGCTACCCATGGAGGGAAAAACCATATCTGCCAGATCATTATAAAGAGACTTAAATGTTGTGAAACATAAACAGGGGATTTATTGTAAAATTCTTAACTGCCACATTTGGTTGTCACTTCCATATGTTGTTTTCTTGGAAAATATTGAAAAATATAAACTTTTAAGTAAATCATCTACAAAAAACAGGTGGACAGCAGGTGGTGAAATGGACTATAGTTTTTCCAGCCACCTCCCTGTACTTGGTAAATATTATATAAGCTTATACTGGTAGGGCTCTGTATGAGTTCTGTCATTGTCATTAATAAAATCAGTCTTTTTGCCTTTTGACTTTTGATGCTGTGTGTATAGGTCTGCAGCATAAATAAGATGCCAATCAGGCTGTTCTGTGTTAAAATTATTATAGCTGTATTGAAGAGTTGTCTTACTCGTGTTTTATTATGTCTCCACTCCCATGGGGGGACATGTTGTGTTTGGTCTGTTGTTGTAGTAGTCCTTAGTCGTTGTCTGTGTCATTTCTTGTGAATGTGATAACTTTTGAATGACAAAACATTTTTCCATGAAATTTAAATTGGTTCTGCAATTATCTCAGAGGAATTCCAAAACCGGTGACCTTGACCTTCATCATCAAGGTGAAAAATGCCAAAATAGAAATATTTTGTAAACCCCATAACTTCTGAAGTGTCATATAATTTTTCCTCAAATTTGAATCACTTATTGTTTCAACCAAGTTATTTAATGAGTTTGTATGGAAACTGGTGACCTTGACCATAATATTCAAGGTCAAATCAGCCGGAATAGAAATATTTTGTGAACCCAATAACTTTTGAACCACTCAATATATTTTCATGAAATTAGAATCGTAAAATGTTTCTACCAAAATCTTGGTGATATTAAAAAACCAGTAAATCCTCATGTATCTTGACATGTAGTAAGTCAGTAATTTGTTAAGATAAATAAGACATCACTTGATACAGGTGTTTAACATTTTACCTACATGTTTATGATGTAACATGTGTTTCTTGTAAGTGAATGATATTATCTTAAAATCTCAGATTTTTGCTTAATGATCAATAAATGTACATGTGTGCATGTCATGCAGGTAGGTCACATTTATTTTAGTTTTAACCATATATATGGAATCATCTTTTCTTTTACATAAAATAACAAGAATTCTGCATTCTAATGAATGCAAACCTCAACCATTCCCTTATTACTCCCATATTCCCAGATTCATTTGTGAAAAAGTGACTGTACAATTGTGAATTTTTCTTTATGGCATTCCTGAATCCGAATCATGTGTTGGATCTACACAAAAATTGTCTAGCTTCTTCATTGTCCTGTTCAGAAAAAAACCCTGATAATATCATAAGATTCTGGTCATGATTATGTGAGTTGTGTTGTAAACAAACACACACAAACACACAAACTGGAATGAATATCTGCCTGGCAGGGGCAAATATGTTTATATGCAGGTCATTCTCACTTTCAGTTCCTTGTATTAGTATTTCAAGCTGTCAGTAAAATACCCACTTCTGCCAAGGCAAATCTTGCTGGATTTTTCTCCTTAATATACAGACCTGAACAAATTTTAGTTTGGTCATCAGTAACCCATTCCCCAGTTCCCACTCTTCTTCAAAAGTTTCCTGGTCTTGTTTTGTTTGTGTAGTCATGCCACCAAACAAACTAACCTACAAGCAGACACAGCTTAAAACATAACCTCCTCTGCAGATGTATAAATTTCATTTTTCTGTACTTGTGGAAGGGACATATTTTGTCAGATAAAAACTATCCTCTGACTGTGTGTATAATAACCTTACTGGAACAGGGGCCACAAGTATAATACTAATGGTTTTGTTTTGTTTGTACCGCTCACTAAACCACTGATACAGTAACCTCAACATTCCTGATTTTGACATGGGTTTGTAGCTGAGTTGTTGGACTTCGGAGCCGATGAAAGATGGCTTTAAAGGGGCCCAATCACACAAAAAGCCTGATGAATTTATCATGAAAAATAGCTTCTTCCTTTTAAAATAAACCTTTACCTGCCAAAATATTGCCTTTAAACCGTTTGGTTACTCCTGTAAACGAGTGTTTAAAACAGTGGAATAGGAGCAATCACAGGTGTCAACATAAACACAGTGCATGGGGCCGTTCTCATCACAGAGCCACAATTTGGTGACTATCAGATGCCCTGACTGATGTTGCCCAAAAAATGTAATACATATTCCTGCTGGCTGAAACACTGGGTGTTGTGGCTCACATTCGGACCTTTCATTCACACGGCCTTGTTAGGATAAACAGATACAAGTGGATTGTGTTTACCAACATGCAGAGCCATAACAAGGTGTTAAACGGCCATATGTGAGGTACTGAGACTGTGTGCTTGGATGGTTTTGCTGGGAAACTTTTGTATATAGTAAAACTGAACTGAGTGTGAAAGAATAGGCATAATATTCCGCCTAATTATATCCCTTTAACTCAGGTTGAGACTCCCACTAAGGCAAAAATGGTGAAAATTCTGTGAGGTTCTCTGTTAAACTGGGGCTACAGGGCTCAATATTAACTTGTGAAAGTTCTTGAGTCCCCCCAAAAAATATTAAAAAGGTGGCTTAAAAGTGATTGTTGTTTTACCATTAAATACCAATAATTTTATTAGCTCAGCTGACTATAAGTCATCTGAGCTATAGTCGTGGTCCATTGTCCGTCGTCCGTCCGTCCGTCCGTCCGTCCGTCCGTCCGTAGATGTGGCACGTTTTGAAACCGTAAGACCTAGGAATCCAAAATTTGGCATAATGTTAGATGTCCCCAAGATCTCCTACCAAGCCGAAAACTGGGTCTTTGCAACTTCGTTCCTTTGAGAAATTAAGGAAAAACCTCAATTTTTTATTAAAAACCTATTTTCACACTTCAGGACTGCCTAATATCAAAACCACTCATTTGTTTTTCCTCATATTTACCATAAATATTCCTCTATATAGTTCCTATGTACATGCCAGAAATTATGTCTGTATTATTTAATTTAAAAAAGTTATGGGCCCAAACATAATGCATTTTGTAAAAAATCAGGAAAGATATTTGATCACTTAACACAAAAAATGTTAAAGCTATTGACCTTTTTTCCAGTAATATAACTTTAATTAATCAAAATTAAATTGTATACCCAAAATTAGATGAAAATCTTTTAAATTTTCTAAAATATTAATAAAAATAGAAAATTGGTACCTTAAATTTTGCCCAACTTTGACCATGGCACGTTTTTTTCCTGTAAGTACTGTGGATTTAATTTTCACAGCATGTTTTTGTTAGTATTTCAACTGTTAACACCAAAAATTTGAAACCAGTTGATCAAAAACTGTAGATTTTAATAAGTTTTCAAGCACCATGTAACATATTTGTTTACATCAAGCTAGTGTTATGCAGTTTGCAAGAGCTCAGCTCCCCAGCTTCAGCTCTTAGTTCCTTAAATTCGGCATACAGTTAGATGTCTCCAAAATCCCCTACCATGCCAAGAATTTGGTCACTAGGACTTAATACCTTCGAGATATTAATGAAAAACTTCATTTTTCCATTAAAAACCCATTGTTACACTTCAAGACTGCCTAATATCAAAACCACTGATCTGACTTTAATCATAAATAATATACATATTTTTATTCTCTATGCACATGCCAGAATGATGTCAGTATTGCGTAATTGTTTTAAGTTATGGGCCCAAACATAATGCACTTTGTAAAAAATCAAGAAATATATTTACTCCCTTAACAAGGGCATTGCTGAAGCTAGAGATTTTTTTGTCAGGGATGTAACATTATTTAATCAAGATTCAATTGAATACCCAAAATTAGTTCTGAATTTTTCAAATTTTATAAGTTATTAGTATAAATATAAAATTAGTACCTTAAATTTTGCCCAACTGTGACCATGGCACGTTTGTGTCCTGTGAGCACTGTTGATATAATTTTCATATCATGCACACATTAGGATTTCAGCTTTTTAGTTTAGAAAGCTGAAAGAAATTGGCCAAACTATGTAGCTTTTATTAATGTTTTTTATGAGACCCTGTCAGACTTTGGCTCTCTCCAGCCCCTCTTGAGTCACCTGTATGTTGACCTTGTTGACCTTTCATCAAATTATGCACGCTTGAGGCGAGGCATACAGGAATCCAGGCAGCTTATGGCCAGCCACAGTTGATCCAGGTGTCCAACCCAACTCATCTAGTAGTTTTAACCAACAACATAACAATAAACAATAAATTAATAAATTTTTATTGGTTTTTAATAACAAATTAAAGAAAAATAGAAAAGGAATTTGTTAGTTTATAATAACAGGAAATTAACTTGCAGTTACTGATGATATAAGAATCTTGTATCGATGGGTAGAATGTCACATATTCCAAATAACACCATGCAGTCACCTATGGCATTTTTCAGTTCAATTTTAATGATAAAGAAGTAAATCATATTATTCATTACTAATCATTAGGGATCATATGAAAGAAATTAATGATAGACAAAGATGCAGTTGATAATATTAATCTAGATTCCTACTGTGTCTAGTTTGTACATTGATGTGAAATTAGTCATAAATGAATTTTTTACAGTTATTTTTTAATATAAATAAAAGCCATAAAACCAGGTACTTATGATCATTATTTAAATGTGTGAATTTTGTATATTCTGGATTCTCAACATCATTGGTTGGTGAAACTGAATAAATACCAGACATGGTGCGAATACTTTGTAATTGTATTTAAATACGAATATGATTATGTACTCCATTATAAAATTTCTTGCATAAAGAATAGGAATTCAGGTAAAAATGAAAGTATATGAATACACGTGCAAATACTTTCAAAATGTATTCATGAATGCATTCATGAATATATTCTTTAATATTATTTTAATAATCAAATCAGTTATATTTCATTTAAAAAATCATATGATTCTCTTATTATTTTTTATAAAAATTATATTTGGGACAATATTTGTAATTTTTTTTAATAAATAGTTAAACTCTTATATTATATGTTCTGCTTATAAGTTATATGGCCAAGTCAAAATCTGTGTGACAATAGTACTCCATTTGTTAATAAAATAAATGAAATCAATCCTCTTCCCTGTCTCCAAAGGTACTATCAAAATCATACATAAGCTAAACAACAACTGATAATACAGCTTATATTTATTACCACACAAAACCAGCATGTGCCTCATTTCTAAATAATATTTTTTTTATCATATATAACAGCTGAGCGTCGTGACCCATAGGTCCCTTGTTTTATTTTAAAGCAGCCCATTTTGCTGCAAAGAGGTTCTGTATTCATCTATATCAGTCTGTGTGTTTGTTGTTTTCCTCAAAATTAGTGTTGGCCATTAGGTAGGGACAAGTAGATATAATTTAGTATCTTGAGGTACAGAGGTACAAAGTGGAAGTACAAAGTAAAAACTTTAGTATTTGATAAAGTATTATGTAATTAAAAAATTGGCCAAACATCTGCATATACACTTGAGGCAGAAAAATGTTTGTAAAAAAAATAAAATCATAGAAGATTGTGAAAGACATGAAGAAAAGGGTCCTGGGACAAACTAAACACAGAATTAACAATAATAATTTTACAATTGTAGTCCAGATATGAAAGAAGATTAGATACAGAAGTGATTACCAGGGAAAAATCAGAACAAATAACAAATGATGTGGTGGCACGGTGAGATATGACTGTACTCCATCATAGAGGATGGTGGGGTTGTCAGATCCTGTCTTCAATACAGTTCTAATATGCTATGCAGAGGCCGACAACATTTCAAACAGTCATTATGGTATTATACCACTCCATAACTGTGTATTGCTGAATGTAGACCTGAAACGGGTCAGAAATTTTGGACTTAAGCACTTAATAGGTATCACACAACTTGGACTCGAGTACTCGTTACCATGATTACAATCCACAAGGGAACATTTAAAGTGAAAAAAAATCACAAAATTGGAATTTTCAAAAAGTTTTTTTTTCTGTTATAAAATTGCTCATGTGCTGCTAATTTACAAGAAGGTATAATGGCGTCATTATAAATCCAGTCACATATGACAGAGTCCAGAGACATCAAATGAACCCAACACCATATTGACAGTGGTGAGAACAAATTTGATTTGCAGGCACCATTAGTAACTACACAAATAACTGTTCAATATCTCAAAGTGCAGACACACACATAGCACATAGTACACAGTACTGGTTTCAGAATCGAATACATGGTTTCAAAAACAGGAAAACCTCATCCAGTGACAACCTCAGTTTAGCAACCACCTCAAAATAATGAACACTGTTTTACAGTCACAATTTTTTGTTTGTTTGAGACTTTGCTTTTACAAGCACCTCATAAATGAGACCACTTTATCGAGGTCCTGTTGATGGTTGAAATATCAAGGTTTCACTGTTCTCAGACTCAATCACTTCTTTAAGCTGTAGTTGTATCTATAACATTCTTTTGTTTTGTTTCTTCCATAACAGTAGCTGTTTTCAGTAGCCTGTAGTGTAATTGACTGTGGAGTTTAAAATCCTCCTTTTAAACCTTGCCAGAGACTACATTACCTTAATTGTTGTGTTTACCACTATAGCATACTCATCAATTTGTCCCAGATATGCTAAAAAGTTCCCAGAAATAAGAAGTCCCCAGAAATATCCTAGAATTTTGTAAGCCTTCATGTGCATGATCATATGAACTCTGCAGAGTTAAGAACAGGAGACAGGAGATGCCATGTAATTAGAGATTTGAGTACAGATTAGACACTAATGCCTTAACTTTAGGGAAAAAAATGAAAATATGGTTAGAACCTTAAAGATTTCACTCCAATATCTTAATAACAGGTTATGACTTGAGGATTATTCCCATCCTTGTTCATATAAAACCCACAATTCAAAAGGCTTAATAACAACATCACATTCTTATCATATATCAATATACCTTCATCATCATAAAATACAGTGCCAGCAGCCACCAACAAGCCATGAACCTGTATTTGAAAAAAAAACTTGTTTACTAGTTCAGCAGATTACCACTATTACAGTACCTAGCTGTGTAGGATGCTGCGTGCTGCTATGAGACCTGCTGGATTTGATACACTGTGTTTATATTGCAGGTTTTCTAGCACTTTGTGATTCATGTAGGTCATAGGACGGCTGGCTATATGCTTGGTAAATAATATATGACTATGGCTAGGGAAGTCCATACAGTGACTGGAAGTGCAAGAACAGCATATTTCCGGCCCTTTAGGAGTGCTGGCTGTGGGTCACAGCCAGACAGCCTGTAGAGAACGCATACCTCTGCCAACATGTGATTTACAAACAGACAAACACTGGATCAGTGTCTGCCATTTAGATGTACGGAATGTAGGTCATAACCAGAATGCCTCTAAAGAGCCCATACCTCTGCCAACATGTGATTTAAAAAACAGACAAAAAGCCAAAACAATGGGATATTTATAGCTTTTTAGAAATACAGGATGTAGGTCATAATTTGATAGCTGCAAGAGAGCTAGTACCTCCCCCAACATGTCAGTACAAACTACAAACCACAGGCCCTTGAAATCATCAGTAACAGTAAAGCCCAAAACAGGCTAATGTGCGCGTCACGCGGGCGTCAAGCGTCACGCGAAAAATTCAAAACACACTTATGCGGCTACAACGTGCACAACACGCATCAGATTGGAAGGTATTAACCAAGCACTTATTATTTTTTTTTGTTTTGTCTTTCTTTGTAAAAACAGTAATTGCGATAATCAGCGTTGGATTACTTGTATACAAATATATATCTTTTGTGACCTGGATTAAATATGGCAGAACTCAATCACTATTCTGAATGATATTTATATATTTGTGTTGCTTTGTTTCATGTTTTCTATCCAGATACAAATCAATAATTATAGTTCAGTGAATTATAAGAAACGTTTCACCCGCAGTTTTATATAGAATTTGAGTGCTTGGGAGGAAAACATCTATTTAGTTATGTCATTATCGGGAATCCCCACGCGGCTAGCACGCGTCACGTGTAAAAAAATCGCTCCAGGAGCGATAGCTGACGCTTGACGCGCGTGTTAGTCTGTTTTGTCATTGATAAATAGAGTGGAGCGATTTTTCCAGATTTGACGCTTGACGCGCACGTGACGCGCGCGTTAGTGTTTTGGGCTTAGTTGAGACTTTCATTGTCCCATTTTTAAAAAATCAGTAAAGGGATGAAACAGAGCTCTGGAGGTCCTCAGGGGTCTTCAAGAGATATATTAATCTCCGAACTGGCACAAGGCATATTTGACTGATTGATTGTGTGCAGCACATTCTCTCCAGTCTACACATTTTATATTTGGCTCACAACTGGTAGCTTGTGTTGCACGAAGTCCCCCGGCATGTAGCACAAACTTAAAAAAAATATTAGTCACATGATTGGTTCTTTGGTTCTGCTTATGGTCAATGGCAGCCAATTTTACTGGACTTTCTGCTTGGACTTCATTCGACCCTTTTCTGAGTACCGGTACTAATTCTCGGCTAGCGCAGGTTTGTGGAGCCAAAATTTACCGAAAAAAAGCTGTATTTCCGTGTCCGCCAAAAGGGGATAAGTGAACCCTTCCCTCTCTAACTCACATCAAGATCAGGAATGACAACCCCATTTGAGTCTCAGTCTGGGCTTTGAATCCAGAGAATACAGGAGATTTGGCTTACTGACTTTAAAGCGCTATCTTTCCTAATCTGATATCAGCCTTGGTTTGTGTCTTTACACTTATACTTTATGCTTGATTGTATGTGTAACGGGTAAAATTGAAACAGGGCTGAATGTGGATTGAAACCTGTAACCTGTGACACACAAGGCAAACGTTCTACCGCTTTGCTAATACTGGTAAAGCAAGCTTCACTTGCAAGGCCAGTAGGAATACTTTTGTGTGCATTGTTACATAAGTACAGATTATATGATGATTGTTGAAGTTTAGAGCTTAGTTATATTTTTAACTCTTACTTTTTGTGGTTCTTTGAATTACCCAGGCAGTTCGAAATGTGAAATACTGTCCTCAGATATAGAAATCCACTACAATCTGTTGCATGCAATTAGATTTGAATATGTCAGTTTTGAGAACACATAATTAACTCCTGTTATTATCATTTGTCTCAAATATTTTGTTGGTGACTCTAAGAGACACAGGCTTTGATTATATGTAAATATTCATAAAAGAGATATGTTACATTGTTTTTAGGTTATTGGACTTAGAGAGATAAAGAATGCGATACTGGGGCAGGATTTTTACAGGCGTGCTGAGCCTGCTTCTTTTAAGAAAACAGGCCAAGTAAAAAATTGCAGGCCCCTGGCCTGGGGATCTCAATATTTCGAACCCTGTATGAAGCATGTTGTAGGACAGGGTGTGTAGGTGTGTTGATAATTTTACATGATTTCTGAAAGAAATACAAAGAATTTTATATGAGATATGTGGTAGGGAGCCCATATCGTATGTGGATTTAAAGACTATTTGTTAAAATAAGTGTCACTGAAATCCATAGATCACTTTAGTATGGCTTTTGAACCAGTCCATTTTGAATGTAATGCAAAAAAAAAATAATTACATACAGTTTGGTCAACAGGAAACATAATATCATTTAGATGGTATGATTACCTGTGCCAAAGTGCCAGTTTTATGTTGGTATTGGGGGAAGAGAGAGGATATGTCCCAAGGTCTTCTGCTTTTTGATGGGGTGCTGACTCGCTTCTGATTGGCTCGGAGCATGATTTCTCCATTTTGATTGGTTAGTTGTTGATCAAGGTAAATAATAAACTGATCAGAGGAGTGGCATTTCCTGCTTAATATTTCAATGGCGCCAGTTCACCTGCGTGCATTTGGATGATACTATGACATCAGATCCATGTTCAGGTAGGCAAACTCAAGTTGGTGCCCATGTATTATATGTACCTGATTATGTCCCTGCATGTTTGTTATGTGTGGTCTATGATTTATGACTGAGTTCTTTCAACACATATGCAACTGACAGCAAGTTTAATCAAGTTTTTTTACAGAAATTGCCTTTGCCAGGTAGTTTATTGACTGGGGGAAATGCCTTCACTTGAGTCTGTTTAGCTGCAATGTGTTTTAGATTATCTTTGCACAAAATGTCTTAAAATTAGGGACATATGTATGTTACAGTTATATTTTACGGAACTGAAGAACTGTTAGGATGAATAACCAATGATGCTGACATCTGGTGAACAAGTTTTGTACTATAAGTGAGGCATTAATAACAGGGACTGTTGATCTTGAACACTTGGGGAATAATATTTAAATATTTGATGAATTAAAAGAATGCTCGCTGGAAAACAGTCAATTTACATGGATTAAATATTCTACCAAGCTTGGTAGCCAAGCTTGTATTTTACTTTGTTGGGTTAGGATTATCTCCTTAATAAAGTTGACAAATCCTTGGTAAAATAACATGGGTTTTTGCTTCACAAGTACAATAAAGCACACATTGAGCCTTTCACTGTATATATGCATTTCTTTTCAGTAGAAGTGTAAATTGCAGCTTTGAAAATTGTGAATATTTTGAGTTATATTTTATCTGTATACTATGTGTTTTGATGATGGTATCTAGCTAAGAGTGTTGCAGTTCATTGTTTATTTAATTATGACAGTGTGGAATCACAATATCTGGCCAGTTTAATGTGATAAGATCTGTGTTTTACTGTTTAATGATATTAATCATATGTAATACTTGTGTATGTCACATAAGGACCCAGTTACATTCAAAACTCAGACTTGTTTAATATCCCTACTCGGGAATTCCAGTGTACCCATAATTGAGATTTAAATTCTAATCTAGTGTACATTAGAATTTCCAAGTGAATAAGTTGAGTTCAGAATTGCACTAGATTCCTGTGAACACTAAGATATTTACATGTTGTTTCCATTGCAATCCCAAAGGTTAAAAATGTCCATATAAACATGACCAGGTGTATTATCTTTTGTATTTTATAACCATGCACTGGAAAACTGTTGGGATCTGAAAAAAATGTCTTTTTTGTTTATTATGTCAAGGGACTATTTGCCTTAGAACAATTAAGACTTAATTATCTAAATTGATTTCAGAAAGACTACTCACATGTGTATGTGAATTTAAATATTTTGTGTACAACCTTTGTAAATCATTATCAGCCATGCTTTTCTCTCTCTGTCTGTGTCTGTCTCTCTTAGTCTCTCTCTCTCTCTTTCTATCTCTGTCTTTCTGTCCATCTGTCTGTCTGTCTATCTGTCTCTCATATAATAGTAATAATGATTAATCAGTGGGAAATATAGACTTTAACAGAATATCTGTATGCTTATATCAGCATAATCCACAGGCATGAAATAGATTAACTAACATATATTTTAACTCACAGAAACAGAGAACAGTATTTTCTGTATATAATACAATCTGGACAAATCTGTATCCTGGACAAATGTGGCTGAATCCCAAATGTGCAATGAATGAAAAAATAAAACCTAGGACCCAGGTTGGCACTATTTGTGCTTGAAACATATAATAATAACTATGGATCTTAAGAGTGCATACTTTTTCATGTTTTTCAGGAACTACCCCTGGGTGTGAAGCTGGAGATGACGAGGGAGTTTTTATGGTAGGTTTATTTCTTTATTATCAGGACTTCCTGGTCAGGCTTTTGATTAAGACATTAGAAGATAGAATTTTGGCTTATATAGTTCAAAATAATTGACTGATGGTCACCACATTTGAATTTGCTGTAGTAAATAATATGAATATACCAGCTTTGAGGGGGCCTGGACAGCTGCGCGGTAAAATGCTAGGCCTTCTCCACTGGCAGCCTGGGTTCATTCGCAGGTGCTGCCATGAGAGTGGGTTGTAGTCACCTGTCCAAGGTCGATGGTTCTTTCTGGGTTCTCCGGCTTCCTCCACCTCTCTGACTACAATCTTCAACTCTATCAGTATCTTCTATTTTTGCTTTTAATATCTAACTGTATATCTTTAATCGACTCAATCTGTCAAACTTTGTTGTTGCTGAGAGAGCCAGTGCAGGCCAGATTTGCCGGATACCTGTGACTGGCTCGAGCGCCAACTTCACTTTCAGTCAGTCAGTCAGTTTTGGTTTTTTAACTTCAGGTAATGTTAACTTCTTCAGTAACTGCCTGTGCATTTTAAAATTAAAGTCAGCTACTCACCTGCCTGTTTTGCGAAACTGATACGAATTCTGGTTTACTCTGCATATATATTAATGAACTTCCTGCTTGGAAAGTTCTTATTCTGCCCCTGAGATATGTCAGTGAGCGTGTATATCTATAAGTTGTTTGTAATTATAAACACAGTACATCTGCCCATGTTGACAAACAGAAAACAGTCTATTGTCAAATGCAAAACTCTGGTTCCTCTGATCTGCCAATAGATGTCTTTGTCGGATGTGCTTGGATTACCTCCGCCGGGAATTTTAGTCGGCCCCATATATGAGGCCAAAAAAAATTAATGTTATGATTCTCAGGAACTTTTTTTTTTTTAAATTGATTCATGCGGCAGGTTATTTGTTTATTTCTTTACCATAAAAATGTCATAAAATATCATAAATTAATTCTCATGCACTATCATAGAAATGACAAGTAACAATTAAAATATGGGATAATAAACCATGTATAGGTCAAATTTGTCAAAGGTTTGAAAGGATCTTTGAAATATGTGACATTTTTATTTCTTTTCCATGTAATATAAACATACAAAGCAGATTATATTATACTACAGGTGTCAAAATCATGCTGTGAACATCGGAAAATTTTCATGTTTTGAAGTATATTCTTTGGTAAAAATGGGCTAAGTATCATTCGGAGGGAAACTAACAGACGCGGGAGTCACAGATTTTTTTTAAGTAGCGATCAAGTATGTCACTAGAGTACCATGTGACTCTTGGGCAATAAAAATGTTCGACCCACAGGGTCCAAAGTAAAACTGGTGTTGCCTGAGAAACATAATAATTTTTAGCTCAGCTGACTGAAAGTCATCTGAGCTATAGCGATCACTCTTTGTCCGTCGTCCGTCTGTCCGTCTGTCCGTCTGTCTGTCTGTCCATCTGTCCGTCTGTCCGTCCGTTAACCAGGCACAAATCGTAACCGCTGGACCTAGAACCTTGTAACTTGGGATTCTGAGAGGTCCATAAAAAATCTCCTTGGAAACCAGAAATTAGGTCTCTGTTACCCATATCCTTCGAGCTATGTGGCCCCAAAGTACCCCCTAGAAAAGTAAAAAATTTCATACAAAAACTTCAATATCTCATTAACTACTTGACTGATGGTCATGATTTTTGGCATACATATTGATCATGAGATGTTACATCACTTCCTGCAGACTGGTGGCGCCACCTGTATTTTTCGATTTTTTACGAATTTTTTTCTCTATTTTTGAGACCTTTAAAAATGTGAACATCTGTTAACAAGGCACAAATCATAAAGACTGGACCTAGAATCTTAATTCTTGACACACTGAGAGGTCCATGAAAAATCTCCTTGGAAACCAGAAATTAGGTCTCTGTTACCCATATCCTTTGAGCTATCGGGCCCCAAAGTACCCCCCAGAATAGTAAAAAATTTCATACAAAAACTTCAATATCTCAATAACTACATCACTGATGGTCTACATTTTCGGCATACATATTGATCATGAGATGTTCGATCAGTTCCTGCAGACTGGTGGCGCCACCTGTACTGTTTGATTTTTTACGATTTTTTCCTCTATTTTTGAGACCTTTGAGGATGCTGTCATCTGTTAGCGTGGCACAAATCGTAACGACTGGACCTAGAATCTTCATTTTCGACACACTGAGAGACCTATGAAAAGTCTCCATGGAAACCAGAAATTAGGTCTCTGTTACCCATATCCTTTGAGCTATGGGGCCCAAAATTACCCCCCAGAATAGTCAAAAATTTCATACAAAAACTTCAATATCTCATTAACTACATCACTGATGGTCATGATTTTCGACATACATATTGATCATGAGATGTTTCATCAGTTTGTGCAGACTGGTGGCGCCACCTGTATTTTTCAATGTTCACGAATTGTTTTCTCCATTTTTGAGACCTTTAAGGATGTAGTTATCTGTCAACAGGGTACAAATCGTAACCACTGGACCTAGAATCTTCGTTCTTGACACACAGGGAGACCCATGAAAAATCTTCTTGGAAACCAGAAATTAGGTCTCTGTTACCCATATCCTTTGAGCTATCGGGCCCCAAAGTACCCCCCAGAATAGTAAAAAATTTCATACAAAAACTTCAATATCTCAATAACTACATCACTGATGGTCTTCATTTTTGGCATACATATTGATCATGAGATGTTCGATCAGTTCCTGCAGACTGGTGGCGCCACATGTACTGTTTGATTTTTTACGATTTTTTCCTCTATTTTTGAGACCTTTGAGGATGCTGTCATCTGTTAGCGTGGCACAAATCGTAACGACTGGACCTAGAATTTTCATTTTTGACACACTGAGAGACCTATGAAAAGTCTCCATGGAAACCAGAAATTAGGTCTCTGTTACCCATATCCTTCGAGCTATGGGGCCCAAAATTACCCCCCAGAATAGTCAAAAATTTCATACAAAAACTTCAATATCTCATTAACTACATCACTGATGGTCATGATTTTCGACATACATATTGATCATGAGATGTTTCATCAGTTTGTGCAGACTGGTGGCGCCACCTGTATTTTTCAATGTTCACGAATTGTTTTCTCCATTTTTGAGACCTTTAAGGATGTAGTTATCTGTCAACAGGGTACAAATCGTAACGACTGGACCTAGAATCTTCGTTCTTGACACACAGGGAGACCCATGATAAGTCTCCATGGAAACCTGAAATTTGGTCTCTGTTACCCATATCCTTTGAGCTATGGCACTCCAAAGTACAGCTCAGAATAATGGAAAATTTGATACAAAAGCTAAAGTATCTGAACAACTAATGCAGAGATAACCATAATTGTTTGCATGGATATTGATCATGGAGTGTTTCATAAGTTTCTGCAGACTGGTGGCACCACCTGTATTTGTTCGGTTTTTTTTTACGAAATTTTTCTGTATTTTTGAGACCTTTAAAAATAGGAACATCTGTTAACAGGGCACAAATCATAAAAACTGGACTAAGAATCTTCATTCTTGACACACAGGGAGACCCATGAAAAGTCTCCATGGAAACTTGAAATTAGGTCTCTGTTACCCATATTCTTTAAGCTGTATGGGTCCAAAATACCCCCCCCCCCCCCATGAATAATGGAAAATTTGATACAAAAACTGCAGTATTTCAATAACTACAACACTGATGGTCATGATTTTCGGCATACATATTGATCATGAGCTGTTCCATCAGTTTCTGCAGACTGGGTGTGCCACCTCTATTTTTTTTTCAAATTTTTACGAATTTTTTTCTTTTTTTTGAGACCTTTAAAGATGTGGTTATCTGTCAACAGGGTACAAATCGCAACAACTGGACCTAGAATCTTCATTCTTGTCATGCAAGGAGGCCCATGAAAGGTGCCTGTGGAAACTTGAAATTAGGTCTCTGTTACCCATATCCTTCAAGCTATAGGAATCCGAAGTATCCCTCAGAATAATGGACAATTTGATACAAAAACTGAAGTATCTGAACAACTAATGCAGAGATCACCATGATTTTTTTGCATGGATATTGACCATTAAGTGTTTTTATTAGTTTCTGCAGACTGGTGGAGCCACCTGTATTTTTGTATCCGCCAAAACGAAGTTTTGCGGATACTACGTTTTTGACCGAGTTCATCCGCTGTGGCGGCGTTCGTTTCCAGAGAGCTCCTCGGAGACTAATGGACCGATTTTTCCCAAACTAACACCTATTATCGGGTCACATGTGAACTGGTGCCTAACCAATTTGCATTGACCTCTGACCTTTCCTCTCTATCCAGTGTCCATTTGTGGGTCTGTTTCCACTCATAAACCCTCATATCTCGGGAACCGTTTGACCGATCAGGAAATAAAATTGATACAAATGTAGCCCTTGGATTGCTTTATAACATACACAAAAAATGGTGGCGCCACCTGTAACCATGTTTGCACAGTGTCCATCTGTTCATCTGCCTTGGGTTAAAATCACTCATATCTCTGCAGTGAATTGACTAATTCACCTGAAATTCGTCATGTGTATACATCCAGGATAGCTTTCTTGATTTTATGACAGGTGGCGCCACCTACGTTCACGTTCACGCTGATGACATCGAAGCTTATATCTTGGGAACCGTTTGACCGATCAGGAAATAAAATTTATACAAATGTAGCCCTTTGATAGCTCTGTAACATACACAAAAAATGGTGGCGCCACCTGTAACAATGTTTGCACAGCGTCTGTCTGTTAGTCTGCCATGGCCTAAAATTACACATTTCTCTGTAGTGGTTCGACATAACTGCCTAAAATTTTGCAGGTTTATACATCGTGGACAGCTTTCTTGATTTTATGACAGGTGGCGCCACCTACATTCTAGTTAACGCTGGACACATCCAAGCTCATATCTCAGGAACCATTTGACCGATTGGGCCAAAATTGTGCATGTGTTTAGATCTCACATAGGTCTTTATCATACACAAAACTGGAGGGGTTACCTGCAAAGATTTTTGCACAGTGTTTGTCTGTTTGTCTGCCATGGGCAAAAATCGCTCATATACATGTAGTGGTTTGACTTTTCTGCCTAAAATTTTGCAGGTGTATACAACTTGGACAGATTTCTGGATTTGTGGTAGGTGGCACAACCTACATACACATTTAGGCTGCAGACATCCATGCTAATATGCAACATACCTCACTCTATTTCCCCTTGCCACTCAATCCATGCCTCACTATCCGATTTTGGCAGATACATGTAGTCACTTGTCGGTTACCCGTATTCTAGTTTTAAAAGTTTACACATTTTTCTCTATTTTTGAGATATATAAATACAAACTAAATCTTGGCCTGTTGGTTAATCTGTTTGATGCTTCAGTTGAATGGGTATATACTACCATTCTGGTGATAAAATTTCCTTTTGCGAATCTCTTCCCAGTCAGCTGAGCGTCATGACCCATGGGTCACTTGTTGATTGATATAAGCAAAATCGACAGCCTGTGATCCTTGAGATTGGTGCTTTGTGAAATATATTATATAAAATGTTCATGGAATTATCTTTTTTTTAAAAACATGTCAAATATCAGAATGGGCACCTTTAAATGAATCAAGCTACCAGCATTACAATTAAAGTTTAATAAAAATCAGTTCTTTTCTGTATTTTACTGTTTGATTTAATTGGCTATGAAAGGAGCCAAGCCAACTTTACCTTAAACATTTAGAAGGGAAGCAGATTTCTTTATTTCAAATTGGTCATGGACTCCATCCAATGATTAATCTATGGTGAGTAATAGGAATATTTGATTCTTACAGATATGTGTAACATGTTTATAACAAAAAAGTGTTGACTTTCAGTCACAGGTGTGTTTGGACAAGAAATTGAGCCAGCATTTAGTCACAGATAACCTTGAATAACCTTTCTTGCCAAATTTGACTATTGCAAGTTTTGCATAATACAAATTTAAGAGTTAAATTGCATTTTTTATTTATTTGTTTGTTTTGTTTGTTTCAGTTAGATACAAACCAAGCCTTTTTGTTCTTCATAAGATAGCTTACAAACCTCACACAGTGGTTGCATTCCATTCCTAGTAATCCATTTTATTCTAGTAATAGAAATAAAATCTACCCACTGATTCCAAGAGGAACATTTGCTGTTCACTACCACCAGGGGAGCTGTGTATATTGGCTCTGTGCCAAAGGTTTAATCTTGACTGAATGCCCAGCTTTCATTGGTCCAAGCATTTGGCCAAGAGTTTGCTGACCCCCAGGACAAATGTTTCAACCATGCAATCAGGTATTCGCCAAGAAATCACCCAGACAGTCATGCTTGGCATGGCGCCAATATACACAGCTCCTCTGATGGTGAGTTACAGCAAAATCTTCTCATGGGAGCAGTGGCACAATGAAATGAACCAGTACAAATGGAACGAGACCAATGATACATGTACTTTCAGTTTCAGATTTTCTTTGTTACACATGCATTCCTATTAAACTAGAAATTCAAACACATACTTATTTAACCAGACTGTACTTATAGTGTACAGTATCAGAATGGGCTCAGTATAATAAGAAAATTATTCAGCTTGTTTTTGGCCAGTATACATAGAAAAATAATGACAGCTTCAAAGGCAGATCAAAGGTGTTTTAATTTGTATGCACACTTGTGTTATCTGCTTAAATAATTGATTATACATTAAATTTTTATATATTAATTAATTATACAATTAATTTCAGACCATAGATCTTCCACTTGGGCGAAAAGATGATTCGTCACAATCTGACAGCACTGTCTCGACCACAACAAGTAGTCCGACCCCACAGTCGCCGGCACTATCCGACCCCTTTCCACATCCGAATTTCTGTCGGATACATTATATCCATCAGCCACGTCCTTACAATCAGCAGACGTCGCCTCCGTCAAGCAAGAGCTCCACAAAGAGCAGCAGTGACAGCAGCAAAGCTGAGGACCTCTGGCAGCAGACAGAAAAACCAGCCCCAAACAAGGGTGAAGAAACAGAAATTAAATCGTCAGATGACAGTTACGTGCAATTTGCGAAAAAGTCTAGTGTACATGAGTACACGTATCCAACCTTAGACTCACAGAGGGACTTAAATGTGAAGAAACAAATAAGTCATCAAGAGATAGTTTCGCAACCACCTTTATTACCGGAAAAAAAGAAACGGAATAGGTTAAAAACAAAGAAAAAGCAAAGCAGCCACCTGTTAAAACACCAGCGGTCACGCTGCGTGCATTGTAATGAAATGTTCATTCGGGAGGACAATCACAGGGGGAGCTGTGAAGAGGCACCAGATAGAGTAGCCAAGTGTATTCAAAAAGTGTCCTGTGTTTGTTGTGCACGTGGGATGTTGTACCACTGCATGGCGGATGCTGACGGGGACTATGGCCACCCCTGTGTCTGTGATACGTCAGACCACAGTAACTTTAAAAAATGGACGGCCCTTACCATTTTATCTTTATTTGTTCCGTGTTTGTGGTGCTATTGGCCATTGACTGCTTGTCACCGATGTGGCGTGGCGTGCGGGTGCTGTGGGGGCCGACATCAGGCCACGCTGAACCCATGACCTCAGCTCAGGCTCGACTGGGTTACTTTGCTGGGCGGGCAGCTCGGGTTGCTACTCTTTCTGGGATGCACACACACACACACATTGCCATTTCATCATCAACAGTCCTGCAGCTTTCCTCCTCTTTGCCTGGCACGCCAGATTCTGATTGGCCGAGGCATGCATCAGATGCAGAATTAATGTCTCTGGTATGAAGCATGGTATATGTGAAAGGTTGAATTAATCAACACAAGCCATTTAATACATTTCCCAGTGTTTGAGTTTGCAAAAATTAGGAGTGTCATACCTTGGTTCTTTTGTGCCATATGTTCTCCAGTACATGGTGTAGCCTAGGAGATGTTAAATGCGCAAAATGTGGAGTACGTGTTGCCATGGCAGCGGTAGCTAATCGCAACTTCTGTGGTAATCATTGGTCACTCCTATGGATTACTGTGTTAGAAAATGTGTTTGGTTTCTTGTTAAACAAGAAGAAGATCAAGGAATGGTGCTGTCCTGACTGCATGGATACAGGTAATGCCTTGTACTAACTGTTCCCAGGTGACTTACGTGTTTCTGTTGGTTATGCACAGGGTTATGGCACGGAATGCTACCCAAACTATAACAATATAAACATGGCAGTGACGAACTGTGTTTATCAGCTGATGTGACGATGTCTCAAAGATTGTCTCACAGGGTCGATCAGATTGTTATCACTGGAACAAAATTTTGTTTGCGTTCACCAAATGTTATCCTTAAGATACCAGCAACCAGTGCTGGGCTGAAAGGTTATTTTTGTTACAGGTATCTTAATTTATATTCCAGTCATTAACAAAAAGGGGCATATATAACTACTGTAAATCCTGAACTGCAGGTTAATTATTTAACAGTCAGTGGAGCCTGTTCATTCTAGTTAAATAAATATATGTTTAAAGAATAAGGGTCCCAATTTTTTTTCTATAGTTATCAGAATATACATTCAATACACACAGTTGAGTTACTGACAAAAGTGGACTGATACTCAAAGTGCAGTCAAACCAGCTTCCCTTTACATACTTTAGTACCAGTGACAAAGTTATTAACCCCTTAAAGCATAGTTTACATGGTATTAATATTCACAAAATTTTCATTCCAGATATTTCATGAATACAGAATGTTGGAGAGGTAGTTCAAATGTAACAGAAAACTTATTCCTTCTACAGATGACGGACACTGTGATCACCGTAACTGCCATATTATCATCTAGTCACCCTGATCACAATAAACTAGTTAAGTCAATCATCCTTTAAAAGTCAGTCATGAAAGGCCTTGATCACTTTCACCTGCTTTAAAACAGAGTACAAATGTACCTACAAGATTGGAGAAACAATGCAGTGACTGTATCTGTCAAGCTATGGTTTTTTTGCTAAGGCAACAGCAGGGAATACAAGTCACGATTTGTGACTGTAAATACCAGAGTGATCCATGACTACTAAGCAATCACTGACTTAACTGTCATATTGTGATCTTTGTTTCCATGGCAACTGAAATCATCACAAGTTAGAAATAACCTGTTCACAGGGTCCTGTGATGTGTAAATACTGATCATGTGGAATCACAGTTAAGCTGATTGACGTACTGTTTGTGATGCATAAACTGTTTTGCCTGGAGGGAGGGGTTTTCCAGTGTTAGACATGAACTTCTAACTTACACCTGTCTTTGGTTTAAAAAAAAATCTAAATCATGGTATGAACCACATCAGCACTGTGAGGGCCCTGGTGAAGTCAATTATTAAAGTCAAGGTCATTGACTTTTATTAAGGTCAAGCTCACTGTCAAGGTCATTGGAGTTTGAACTATGCCATAGGTCATAGGGCTCCCTTTTGTATACCTTTCTTGCTCTCAAACTTTTATGCATTCGCTATTTTTCTGGTAATATAGGAGGGGGAGGAAAGGCGTACTTGATAATTTCAAGGGAAGCAATAAAGTTTAGGTGTTAAATATATAGAGAGCACTGAAATCCCCAGGGTAGGGCAGTGTCATATATTTTTTGCAGGCAGGCTTGTTAAATAACTAAATATGATATATGTACATAGTACATTTGAGTCTTTTTTAGCAAAACAAAAAAGACTGCACCAAGGTTGCTTTGCATTTATTGTCCTATCCAAGTCACATGAGGATTCAAAACATACACCTGTACCCATGTAGAGGTCAAGGTTACACCTGTGCTCATGTTAAGGTCAAATCTACACCAGTGCCATTCAATATCAAGGTCAAGGCCATCATTGTAAATGATTGTGCTTATACCATGTGATCATTTTATTAATTGTCACTATGGGCTTGAACAGTGCTGACTTCTGTATTCAGTTTAAATAATTATCATGATATGACAGTGTACATTTTATGTAAAAAAAATAAAATGAAACATGAAAAGGAGTGAGTAGAAATTCTTAAGTGAACAGAGTGATAAATTCTTATGTGCCATAATTTAGCAGTGGCTATTTTAAATAAACGGTGTTGATTGACCAAACAGCAAAAAAAGTTATTTTGTTGGGTACAAACGTTTGTCTTAATTATAAGAGCCACAGTAAAACTGGTATCATAACAGCTAGTGAAAACTAGTAGTTACAAACACACAGGTTATAAATTAATCTTAAATGCCCCACATTAATTCATATTCATTTCTATTTCTTTAATCATATACAGGTTAAGTCACAGAACATAAGCTTATCAACAGTCAAAATCAAGTATAATCAATTAAGAAATACTGAAAGCCTTAAACACAGTTTTTCTCAGATGTTCATGGTTTTCCTTGGCATTTCGTTTCCATTTCATTTTGATTACACTGCCACCACAGAACAAGGAATTGGTTAATGTGTACATAAGGTGTTTCCTCTTCTGTGCAAAAAGCATCGCTTTAAAGGTGGAACCTATTCATTTCCATTTCATCTGGCTTTTGTCAATCAGCAGCGTAATTATGCATGATGGTGCTTTTGTGAACTCTTTAAGCAGTAGCAAATACAAGCATTGAAGTGATTTGATGTAATTTTTATACAGATACTTATTGTATAGTTTAAATGCTGGTTATTGTTGATTCATGCATATAAAGGACTGGAATAGGGTTTGTGAATGTATCTTTTGTTAACAGTTGATTCACTGCGATAACAAGCCCTCCAGTTGTCTGGCTTCACATGTATATGCTGTGATACTAGTAAGTTATTCAGTAATGGCAGTGTCTAAGAGAATCAGCCGGGGCCCAGGGCCGCAGCACAACATTCACAGTTAGCGTAGTTTCATCACCTCACTCATTAACAAGTTGTGTTACGTAATAAAAACATCATCAAACATTCAGCCAGTATGTAGCGTTCCTGAAAATATTTTTCATGTCTGTTGAAAAGAGTAAAAAAAAATACTATTAGTGGATAAACACAGAACTTTAGGGACTTGGGTAACCTGATTTCTTTAGTAGCTAGCGAAATTGGTTAAGATGATAGCGAGTTAATTGAGGATTTCATGTTTGACAGATGAAATGATTATTTAAGAAAATGCAATTTAAAATCATGCTTAACCTGGTTTTGAGTTTAAAAGTGAATATTGATCATAGGAACTTTGAATTTATTGCATTTATAGAAAAAAGGTTTAAAAGAGAGAGAAATTATTCTCAAGGTGTGAATTTGTTTGATAAGGTTTATAATGTTTACCCTCTAATAATGTATTTAATTTGCATGGTTTAAAGTAAGTTTGAGTCTTTATAAGCTGTGGTCTCACCGTCTGGTTCTCTGGACAGTCTCGGCCGCCCTGTCTCTGGCCCTAAGCGAGGGTAGGCCCCTGTACTGTGTAGATGCCATATGTCATGTCTTGTAAGTACACTAATAAAAACCTGGTTCACTCATGTGCTGGCTCTTGACGTAATAACTTAATTAGTCTAAATATCACAATATCTCATTTTCCCCTTTTCTCAGGCCTTCCCTTCACTTTTGTCTTAGGTGTCACAGCCTTTGGGCAGTCACAGGACTTGGTCACAGGTGGTCACATGATCAAGCTACTTTGAAAGTCACATGACTTGTATCCAGGTGGATAAGTAACAACCTGGTTACTGGAATTGAGAAATCAGTCACATGACCTGTTTACAGGTAGTCACAATACAGGGTCAGAGGTAGAAAAGTCACATGATTATGTGATTAAGTCACATGACCTGCAGTAACATGGTTACTGGTATAGTCACATTACTTTGTCCAAGGTTTAGAAGTCACATGAAAGTCATTAAAAAAAAAAAGTCACTTGACCAACAAGCTGGTGTAGCAGTGTCCTGTATCTAGTTACTAGAACAGTTTATTTGGAAATACAAGAGAGAAATCCTTCAGTTTAAATTCTCCTGTAAGAAATTGTCCTTCCTCATTTCACTGTGACTTACATGTAAGTTGAATCTTAATTATATCTTTACCCAAGTAATTTTACATATTTAATAAAAAAATCACTTTATCACTGTTTTGGCCAGTCTAATATTAAATGTGCATTTATTGATATATAACATTTTCTTAAATAACCTTGCAATATTAAATATATAGTGATTATTTTACACACTTTTTGTGGATTATAGAATACAGATTGTCTCATTGCGGGGGGGGGGGGGGGGGGGGGGGGGGCAAACACGTCAGAATGTCCCAGGAGTGTTTTGTATTTTTGTTTGTAGGCTGAACTAGTGCATTCATGTAAATATTATAATATTTGAACATTATCATATACCGGTAGGACTAAAGTTCTGGTACACCCAAAGGATACATATTTTTTCTGAAGTAACTGTGCTTGATAAGTATGCAGGCCTGGGTCTTACACTTTTCCTTTCAGCAAAATAATAATATAAACAGGGGTGAATACAGGATTTCGGAAAGACAAGTGTTTGAGTCACATTGATAGACTACATGTTCTAAAATGGTCATCAATGCCAGACCTGGGTCCTATACTTTTCCTTTCAGCAAAATAATATAAACAGGTGTGAATACAGGATTTCAGAAAAGGCAAGTGTTTGAGTCACATGGATAGACTAATGTTCTAAAATGGAAATCAATGCCAGGATGGGTTTTTTGTTGGAAAAACTATGAAAAAAAAAGTGGTTTATCCCTACCCCCTTTCCGGATTCACCCTCATGCATTTTGATGAAATTAATCTCCACATTAATTGAGAATAATTATAAGTAACTCTTGATGGCATGGGAGGGCTAAATGCTTGTGTACAGCACTGAATCAAAATATCCTCTTGTGTCCCACGTGTGACTCATCCAGGGTTATTTTTGCTGCCGACATTTGTGACCCACAGTGTCCTTAAGTAATGTACTGAACGACTTCACTGGTCAGAATGAAAGCGACTTATTTATGAATATATGTAAAGATCATGGGTCATGTAGTCCCACCACCTAGAGAGCAGGCACAGTGTGTGCTGGGCTTTTACACCTGAGCCTAATGGCTCATCAGGCCGGAGCTTATCCCGGTTTTGGTAGCGTGAAGCGACTTAGGAGTTTAACTCCTCCTGGATGGGATGCTAGTCCATCGCAGGTTACCTTCCCAGTATTTACTGGTACCCATTTCTACTGCTGGGTGGACAGAGGCACACTTGCGGTTGGGACCTTACCTAAGAGTCTTGGCACATAGGGGTCTGACCGGGATTCGAACTCACGACCTCTCGATCATGAGCCCGGCACCTTAACCATTACACCACAGCCCCCCCCCCCCCCGCGCTGTGTACTGCCCTTAAAAACAGACATGGGTGGCTATTTATTGCTCTGTGACAAAATTTATGAAGGCATGTACTTTTGGTGATGTACTTAATTTAACATATTTTATTTTGAACTCACTAATACTGAACTAGTTGTTCCCCTTGAATTAATGGCCAGTGGATCACACTCATAATGTTTGTGTGGCGGAAAACTCAGGTGGGCCTGAGGGAATGCAAGGGGGTGGGGTGGGGGGGGGGGGGGGGTCCTCATCTGCTATACACCACAAGCTGTTTGTGATGGTATTTGAATGTCATTAAGTGTATTATCTGCTATTCATGGGACTTAAATTTGCTTTTTTTTAATCCTGTCTCAATTAATTAGGAAAACTTCACTTTATTTTCAAAGTTCAAATGATGCTAGACATATGAGGAAAATATATAATACTAATAATTTTATATTACTTAATAATTCTATTAAGAAAATTAGCATTGCTTCCTAAAGTTTCTCATCTGCTACACACCTTACAGTGCGTATGTTCCACAAGGTGTTTGTGACGGGATTTGAATGCCATCAAGTGTAGTATCTCCTATTTATGGAGCTTAAATTTGCTTTTTTTTAATCCTGTCTCAACTAATTAACTTAACATTATTTTCAGTCAAAGTTCAAATGATGCTAGATATAAAAGGAAAATATACAATACTAATAATTTATATTATTTAATAATTCTATTAAGAAAATAGGCATTGCTGCCTAAAAGTTTCAATTTCTTAAAGATGATCCAAATATTTCAATCTTTTCCCAAAAAATTAAAATGATCACTCTTTTAGAATTGTTCATCACCAGATAAAGGGTTGAATTCATTACTGTTGACACAAAGTTATTTGTTCATTTTTTAATTTCCACATGAGAATCAACAGTACCATGGTGCTTTTCAGAATTTTTTTTTTTTTTTTTTTTGGGGGGGGGGGGGGGGGGAAGAGTCATCAAACTCCTGTTCATTTCAAATTTAAATATTTCCATATAACCAAAATTAGACTTCGTCATTTGCTTCATAACTTTTACAACTTTAAATGTTGTTAAATGTTTAAATTTAGCATGTTTAAATTAAACATGTGACGTTGGTCAGTTACCTATAAAAACAGTTCAGTTTTGGGCATCTTTATTCACCTCAGTAGAACCTGCAGGAGTATAAACTTCTTGGACTTGCAGCCATTCAAGGTCACAATTTTGCTGTGATATCAAGGTCACTTGTGAGGGGAGTATATGATAAACTTTATCACCCATGCAGAAATATATGAGGATCATGCATTATAGGTGATTCTTATTTATATAAAGTAACCTGGCACGGTGGCTGAATTAAAACACTTGCAGCATTAGTACTTGTATACTGTATGAATCATGATCTTTGAAATAGTTCATACTTTATTTTATTAACATCACCTTGACAACTGTACCTGATACCTGGTCATACTAAGTGGTGTCTCAGCGATTCTCTCGGGTTTGACGTAAACTCATTGTCTTCCCAGCATTCTCCCTCTTCAATTTCCGGCTCTTCAAGGGAGGCATTTCAAGTACCTGGTTGTGCTTGCTTTCCTTTCATATATTGTCTTCTTGGCAAATTTATTTAACATTATTATTTACTTTTAAGGTAATAACCACCCCATGTCTTTAGTCCACTCAGAGACATATCCACTGTTTCAAAACTTTCCATAATCAGGCAATTATTAAGATATTATTATTGTTGCAATGCAACCATGTGTATTGTAGCCCATCTGTATTGAGTTAATTTGTCTCAATTTTTTTTTTAATACCAGTTCCATTGTCTTTCATTAATTAGTCCATGTTCTGGGCACCTTTATTGGAGAAGTACTTAATAAAACCAGGGCATGGAATAACACAGACTGGAGTTCTGGAGAAAATGATATTTATAATGATAAAAACCTTTATATTTTTTAATGTGTCACATTATGTGGCATTTTACATGTCCATGCACAGTATGTTCATTTTGTGATGCTTGTATCAGCTTCTTTATACATTAGCTGACATTTTTAGCTATGCTGAAGGCTGTGTAAGCAAAAAATAATTGTTTAAGAAGAAAACCCATAGAACACCAAGGTATTAAATATAAAATTTTTTTTTCCAGTTTCTGTAAGAGAGAGCTTATTATTGGAATTTAAACCCATGTTGGCTACCAGTGTATAGGAGCAATTTTATCCATTCAAAAGCATTGAATCATCAAAAGTTTAAAACCTAGTTTCTCCAGTATTTTTTTCCTAAAAATTCAGGGAACAGATTTCTGAAGAATCCCATTGAACTTGGTGCTGATCATGTGATCTTTAATATTTCTGTAACAGAAATGAGTCAAAGCCATGATTGCATCTGGGCTGTCACAGCCATGTGGTGTAGTTAACATGCACGGATGTGAAAGTTGATGTATTAGTTGTAAACCTGTGACCACGTTTACGGTGACTGCCCCTCCACTGATCTCATACTGTTCATCTGTTAAAAATTGCATCTCAAGTGTCTTTGTACCACATGTTAGTGGATATTTTTTAGTGTAGCTCAAGATAAATTTTTTCACCATGCTGTAGGTTTTATAATGGTACTACGGTTAGGTATTTAGCAATTTAAGTGTTCACATATTCTCTCATTCACTCACAATATATATATATATATATATATATATATATATATATATATATATATATATAAATAATTATACAATGGGGAACCCTCCTCATGGTGCAAAATTGTGATTTCTTTATCAAATGCACATGTATTCTCTTTCTATAAATGTATATGTTGGTGATTTAATTAATACAATACACATTGGGGATGTGAATTTATAATACAGGTACATATGCTATGGTGCTGTTTATACATATAGATTTAAGGTTATGTGTACCATATTAGCAGTGAAGTCCTGTTTATTTGTGTTAACCTGGTCCTTGTGGGTATCATCACTACAGCTCTGTCACTGCCTCCAATGGCCCCCACCAGAGGTCTCTACTGTCTGCTGTCTCAATTAGATATCTGAGATTATTAACGCTACTTTACCTATATCATTAACCCTTTGTATACCTTGTCTCACGTGGTGTGTTATACCTCCTCTGAGCACTGTGCTTTGTGCTGAAAGCAAGACGTGATATTTTGTGATTACAGAAATGAATGATTGTTTTGTGTCTGTCTTCCAACTGGCTATTTTCTCTCATTTTTTTTGTGAAGGGCATGGCAACTTTTTTCTGTGTATTTCACTGAAGTTGTCATCCCTACTGATTCTAACATGTAGTTACTAAATCATCACTTCCCCTGGCTTTCATACTTGGGGAGGCAGAGTAGCATAGTTTATCCCGTCAGTCGAAGGTCCCCAGTTCTCAGCAGTCCACGTAGGTAGTTTTGCTTATACTAATTAAGTCAGGCGGAGTGAATAGGGTCGAGTATGGTAATTGATCGCCCTGATTGGAGGGTTGTGATCACATGACCACGAGTGCGGGCATTATTGTGTGACCTGTAGAGCAGGGATTGTCATGATTTTGTGAGGATAACATTAAAAAAAAAATACTATTTTCATACTTTTTCTGCTACTGCTGGGTTTGTAGTGTAGATAATATATTTGAAACAGACGAGAAGTTACATTGTTGCATTTATTATGTGATTGTTATGTATGCTGGACCAGTTGTGAGCAGGGCTGGAAACTAGAATTCTACACACATTATTACATAGTGGTAAGCTTTGTATTATTGACATAATTAACTGTTCTTCCTGTTGTTGTTATTATTATTTATTACAGTAACCACTATATAAATATAGGTCACTTAACAGGAGAAGTTTAAAGCAGTTAACACTGTTTCACTTAAATTAGGTATCTGGTTATGTATCAAAGACATTATATATATATATATATATATATATATATATATATATATATGAAGGGGACAAGCACATCTAGAATGTAACCATGTGCTTATATTATACAACTCAGGAATTAGAGTCAGCAATATTGTAGTTTTAGTAATTAGGAAAGGCTGTGTATGAAACTACACAGTTCATGATGGCTGAAGAACCATGTTAGTAGATGTCATGTACATACTAGTACACCAATTACTGATATTGTTAATAATGGCTGTCAGTAAGAATCATCACCTGTAGCACAAACTTATATAAACATATATGTAATACATGACATAGACACTTTATTACACAGGTATGATTTTTCTGCTGATATTTCTGTGTGTATGACAGCTACTGTTGGTTAGTTATGTAGTATACAGATGTATTAATTAACTCGTTACACATCAGCAGTATGTATAAGCCAGTTTATTTTAACTAGCACAAATTGAGTTTCCGGCCCGGCCACAACTGGTGGCACTAGTCCGAAGAAGGTTCGGGCTAAGTGTGTGGCATTGGTCGACTAGAGCCAGATGTGGTAGGTATGGCCTTTGTACACACACATGCAAACACTGCCTTGTACCAATGTACAGCTGTATAATAAAAATTAGAACTCATCATAACCATTGTGTATGTCACGTGCAACATTCATGCATGTGGTTTTTATATGACATTCATCCCTATTTTTAAATTTCAGCATCCAGTCACTTCATGCTTACTCTATTGGAGTTTGATTACCACTAAGAAATCAATAAACAACCTATTTGCTATACATTGTGGTTATTTGTCTTTCCTCCTGGTCCCTCAGTTCCTTGTCTTTCTCTGCAAGTATAATTATTGATATTAAATCAAGCCATGTATTTGACCACAAATATATATATATATATATATATATATATATATATATATATATATATATACATACACACACACTTCCATCAGAGTTGGTAAGTAACTGTGTAAGAACAGATAATTTAAAATCTAATCCTGTTATAGTTCAAGCTATTTATATTATTAGACTTTACAGTCCTATCCATCCTGATACAGGATCAGATACATTCTTGAATCAGTTTCGAAGCGATTTAAATGTAAATTCATGTTATCATGTAAAATGTCATCTATATAATGTAGTATTTTTCTTCAAATTTAAAAACTGTGCTTAAATTTTTTAAATCACATTTTGGCTTTGTCTTTCGTAAAAAAAAGTTTTTTTTTTCAGTGTAACATGTATTTGCATATATTTAACAAAGCTGACTAACATCTGCCACAGTGGAGTGTAGAGAGAGTATGGGGACAAGGTTACATACCGACAGGCCATATTCCCCCCCCCCTCCCCCCAAAACCACCACAAAAAAAACCCTAATCCAAGAGGCAGACTTTGCTTGAGATCTCTCACTGTAAACCCCATTTTCCATTTTTTTCCCACATTTTTGTTCCATTTTTCACTTGTATTATCTGCCTAAAAGCAGAAGAATTAAGTCGACATTGCTGAATAAAATACATGGCTGAATAAAATTTAACTTTACTGTAAGGACAATCCTAAACCAAATGGGTTTTACATACAGTGAGTAACAACCATGGCTGGACAGCTAGCCCCATCTGGCTGAAAGGAAACACACTATTTTGTGAGGCAAGTTTCCAGGTCATTTCAGGTTCACTGCCCACTCTTCCTAAAAGGTCAATTATTTCAGCAATTCTCTGGAATTCCACAATCTCCATTCCATCGATACCAAAATGTTTTTAAAATATTAAACCCAAATTAACTGTGCTGAAAAAGATTATCATATCTCAATAATTTTACCATCTCCCTTAGCGGCAGGAAATGCCCTTTCTTAAGCGTTTTTCCAGATTTTTTAAAGCTAACATAACCTTACTGTTGTGGAACTCTTTAGGATAATTGTCAACTGGTTTAAACCATTAACCCTCTCCCCCCCCCCCCCCCCCCCTAAAAAAAAATAGATCAACCACTGGTCTTTTAGATATACTAACTGATCCTTTCACGTAATTGTACCTCATTTATTGACAATCTTTTCTTTAAATTAAAGGCTTCCTTCCTATACTTTTTTTAGTTATGTGTTAAATAAAGGCTTTTGTCACCCTAGATCCTATAAATCAAGTATTCTAAGAAAATATAATGTACAAAATTATGTAGACAGTGCTGCCTCCTACTGGAGACAAGAGGAACCAGTCCAAGACAGTGGGTCTGAGGTGGTGATGGGTTTAGTTTTATGTATGTAGCCCTTGAAGGTCAAAATATTGATATGCTAAAATTGTTTTAGTATAATTTAACATAATACTCATAATCAAAATGTATTTTAATACATGGCAACTAATGCTTATGATAAGCTAGCTCCATGGGATAATTAACAGAAAATAGTATATTTTATATAGGCCCACGTATAAACCCACATCATTTTGTGTAAGCTTTCAAGCTTTGAGCAACAAATTGTTAAATATTGAAATCCATAGGCTTTTACAGTCATATAAAGTTTGCTTTGAACATGCAAATAAAAAAAGCTGTTTACTGTTTGTATCCTCTTACATGCAAACCATTTTCTTATTATGACAACAATTTTATCATAAAAGAACACAGATTATTGGATGATAAAGTATAATTTCAACTGCAGGTAATCAACTCAGCCAGCGCAACAATAGCATTTTATTAGTCCAGGCTTATCTATAGTCACATAGTTGTCTCTCAAATTCAATTACACATTGCTAACAATACAACTGGTGAGACAAGAGTGTAGCACATAGGCAAAAAAAAAAAAAAAAAGGATAACAGGCAGACTGGTCCTTGTGGTTTAATATTCTTCTGGACATGGTATTAGATAAGGTTCCTATTAATAACCAAAGATCAGACTTCTCCCACAACGGCTTCAACAGATACCCAGCATTGTTCTAAACTATTTCCATAGAGACAATGGTAACATTTGCTAGCTCTGTGGTACTGTGAAATGCTACTATTATTATTTATGGTAAACTGCTTTTGACAGTCAGCACCATCTAGTGTTTTGACTTGAAACTACTGATTCTGATATTTCATGAAAACACTGAACACCAAGCTGGTGTTTCAATTATAATTGATATCTCAGTTCATTGCTGTTTAAATATTTCTATCTATCTTTGTTAATTTATCAGTTGTTCATGATAATAAGCATAGGAAATATCCATTTGGAAAATCTCTATACAAGGCTTATTTCACTTAATGAACACAAGATGGCACTGACAAGCCAAAGTAGTATTACTGTAAATAAACAAAATATTTTTTTTAGAATCTCCAAATCTCCAATGTACATAATTTCAATATATCTCAAGTATTTAATATCAGATGCATCCCCCTGAACTAATTGTTCACACTGATATATAACACAGTCCCGTATTTACCCCCACACTTCAACAGTCTTGTAACATTTCACCCCCTTTATCTCAAATACCATCTTTTCTCATCATTTAATGTAAAATATTTCTATTTTCAAAAATATTTATAGCTTAAACATATTTAGGTACAGCACTATATATTTATTTTCTGGTAAATTGGTGATCAGATAAAGAAAAAATCATTCAACACTAGGCATGTGTACACCAAGTTCCAAAGATCAGACAAATTTAGTCATAGAATTACCTGCGATGAATATATTAAGTCCTGATATTTTGGACCAAGTTTCATTATTAAACAACTTAAGGTGTATAATCTGGTTTATATAATAGGGTATATTTGCCAATAACGTCTGTTAACAGGCAATAACTTTTTTGTTAAATTTTAGCCTTAGGTCTAATAACAGTAAACAGTCTTTCTTATTGTTGGTCTTTAATACCTGGATCAACAATGAATGACACTTTGCGATAATAATAAGCCCTGATACAGGTTAGTTTAGATATGTTCATTCACTTACTCAAAGTGGGTAATCTTTGGGTGGACAAAAACTGGAGCCTTCAAATACCATGCTGTGGAAATCTTTAGGAAGATTCATATATTTGATATATAAATTTATATAAAATCTTTCCAGGAAAACAAACATGCTCAACTGCTGTGTAATAATTTAACCAATCTGATCACCATTCTTCAGCCTATGTATGACTATATATATATAAGATATGACTGAATACTGTAACAATCTTCAGGTAGGCTGGAAAAAACTACCCTGCTAACACTACCCCCATTCTCTGAAAACAATCATGAATTGTACCCATATAATTTCATTATCAACAAATCTTACAAAAATAACTATGAATATTAAATCACATGGGCTTAAAGGGTAAGAAGACATCAGGAGAACCACTGAATGAATAGAAGTAACATAGGTTCATATCTCAAATAAATACTTCTCCAGGTTAGATACAATGAATACAGTGCTAAGCTGCAACCTGGCCACTTGCACACCATAAAGATAGGATATAAATTGTTCCCATGTTAATAAATCATTGTCATCTGACATCAGTGATTGTTTACTGACATCTTTGAATAAATACTTCAGTGATATATATGCAGTAGAGAGCAGGATCTAAGTCCTTCAAATAATATTGATAAATAATAAGTTATCTGGCCTCATGTATCATAATTATTCCCATTAAAAAAATCATTGGCCGTGCTTCCTAAAGTATACAAAATTTATAGCATATATATATATAAATAAATATATATATATATATATATGTATATATATTAATATATCAATCTGAATTTTGACTCCATGGTGACACAAATTAAAGGTATGATGTAAAAGCACAAACGATATGATCTATTTTTCTTGTGCATATAGATACCGTATCTGGAAAGTTAATGATTTTTTCCTGGACTTTTTCTAAACCTCTTAAAATATCATATTCAATATATACCAGTAATTCTTACTCAATAGCTCCCCCAAACAAAAATATATTTTTCCTCAAGAATTCCTGCAATTCCTAGTTTTTCTGCAATTTCCTAATATGTTTTAAAGGGTAATCCCACTTAGTATCTAAAAAAATTAAAGGTCACTTGATTATACAATAAGTAAAAAAAAAGTCTGTGAAGTCCTTGTAAATATGGTAATTCTGTTATAACAACAACATTATATAGCCTCCGTACCACATTCTGTTACTAAAATAAACAGGTTATATCACATTCATAACAAAATTTAAATGCACAGCTCAGTAACAAAGTTCATGTTCAGTCGAAATTGTCATACATAATTGCATTTACTCTGATTTTGTCCAAGAGCTTGTTGAATAAGGATATCACAATATATAAAACATAAACCTTGTGCATGACCCAAGAAAACTGAATTCACTGACAACATAGCATGATTAATGTATAGAGAACATATGACATAACCTTTTTATCAACAAACATATGAGACGATAAAATTCTTTTCATCTGCTACCCAGAATGCCCTGGGGGATTTCATAGATGTTTCATTTGTCATTCACCTTGAACCAAAGGTCAAGGTCAGATATTTTGTCCCAGTTATGTTGAATCATAGGTCAAGACTTTTTTTTCATGGACCTGCCACTAATTTTTAAGGATTTCAATGATAGGCAAAGAGTTCCTGACAGACAGAATCACAGTACTTTTGCGGCAAGATATTCAACATATAATATAACACACTAATAGCTACGCAGAGCAGCTCCTCAATGAAACTTAACAACATTTATTTGTTATCCCTTCAAGTTCAACAGAATTTTTACATGTTTCCCTCTGTTTCTATTCTTGATGTCTTGGCCCATCAGTAGAGAAAAGATACAAAGCAACAGCTGGGATATGCAACTGTATTGTGGTTAGTCTGAATTGTTTTCAAATTCACCAAGTCAAGTGATCTTTGAATGATACATTTGGCCTACTCAGTGCTGGATATCATAGCATGAATATCAGGAGATTTAACAATATAATCTTTACCCCTTTCCTTTTTCATTATGGATATGGCAGAATACTTGTTCTTGTTGTACACCACACTTGAACAGACATGTCATCTGGCAGCGAATGTTCGGTCTCCTGCAGTGAAGTTGGCCTTGAGAACTCTACCCTCAGAATGCAAGGCTTTCCATGGTACCCATTGTCTCTGTCTCCTACTACCACCAACCACATATCGACCTCGGACTTCACTGACAGATGGCAGCACTAGTGAGAATATACAGGCCAGTTATTGTCCTGTTTTAAAGGCATGATTCATGGCACTAGTACTAGACTTGAGCAAATAATGAGATTCCCTTGACTATATCTCACATATTATAAATGCTTCAGAGGTCCACATAAAGGTCAAAGGTCACTGAATGGAGTGTCTAGCCCTGTAGTAACCACCTTACTGTGGGACAGATGATGAGGGCTGGCTGTTTCTGATTTGTTTTCTCAAATCTACCACGATACCAGAGTCCCCTCTGTCTTGTTCTTCACTTCCGCTGCTGGACGCCCGGCTGACTGTGTCCTCTCCCAGTGTGCTGGTACCATGCACATACCCTAACAACCCCAAACCTGTATTGTTGTACAAACCAGTGCCTGTGCTGCCCTCTGGTGCCCCACGAACATTCTCGTACATGACACCATTTTTCTTGTCTCCAGAATTGGTGCGGCTCTCTGTTCTCTCCCAAGGGTTGGTCTTAATACCCCAAGGAGTACTGTGGGTATTAGGAAAACTGGACGAACTTGCAGGCACTTTCTCATGGCACTCCTGAGCTGCACTCTTGGCAGCATTGACTTTGTGTCGGCTTGAACTGACCGGTTCAGGTGCAGGCCCCCCCACTGACCCTTTGTTCTGCACAGTTTCCAACTGTCCCGAGTTAGCACCACGCCTACCTGCACTGGTACTGCAGCCCATCCCACTCTCTACATAGTCATTTTTTGTGCCACTTGAGGGCTGTGTGAGATGAACTGGCAGCGTACTGGGCCTGGTCAGATCAAGCTTGGGCTCTTTGTCCACATCAACCAGTAACTTTGAATCCTCCTGAGCCTCTGTATCTGTGTTAGCCACACCACCATCCATGTTATATCTGAACACGCTGTTGCCACACCCTCCTTGTGCAGGAGCTAACCCTTCTTGTATAGTCTCATCACATCCACCAAGGATGCCGTCCATCCCACTTCTGACACCATCACAGCTATCCTGCATGTCCATCATGTCAGGGTTCTCTGAACCAATGAGAGGCTCTGCTGAGTTAGGGCAGTCCGGCTCTACTAGAGGCTTAGGGGTGTCCACCGTCAGTACCATGCGGTCCGCATCCTTTGGCCTCATGACGGTTGTGTCGCGCTCAACAGAAGGCGGTCGGTGGAACACTGGCAGGGGAGAGTGTATAACCTCTGGGTCCTGCAGTAGTCCAACACAGTCATCAATTTGTCAACAAATATCACATTACCAGAATAATGCATAAATTAATCAAGCCACCTACATCATGCAGGTCCACTGACTAATACAGCTGCACTCCATTAGAATGAAATCAGAATATAATACATATTATGTCTCATGCAAATCCTGCCAATAGAAAACTGTACTGATCTTCCAAATAAATTTAAAATTTCTATGAAACCACTTAACCTATATTTTCTAGGCAAAAATACTCAAAGCAAGTAATGTAGATACCACATACAAAAAGTGACAAAATCAAGACTATCATGCAAGCAGCATAGGAATTATCTCAGCATCTTCCTGGCTATTGCTTTTTTTTATAATAGTTGCCAAGTTTTAAGCACAGTGAATATTAAGAAAACACCAAAAATATTTAACTTCTGATAAAAAAGAAAACCCATTATCCTATTAAAAAATATAAAATAATTCACATCAAGCATGCAGTAAGTGAGCCATACTTCAGTTATCATTTGAAAGAAATATAAAGAAGTGACAGCTGGTGTGGCTGTTCCTACCTGTGAACACTGCTCCAACTTTTTAATTATATCAGCGAAGGTAGCTCTTCTCTCTGGGACTCCATGCCAACAGAGTGTCATTATGTGATACCTGTGGAGGACAAAACAGTTTCACATATATCACATCATCTCATGCAACAATTATTCAAGATGATCTGCCAGCAGCAACATTTGTTTAAACATAAACCAGACTAGATGTGTCGGAACGACACGAATGCCCCCGCCTGGGGCAAATTAGAAACATTTGTTAAATTTTGTAAAATTTTTAAGTTCAGGAGGTGTTGTATGGTCAAAAGTAGGTCAACAAGGGCAAAATGCAAACTCGATCTGTAAAGGGTCATTATCAAGCAACACACCAAAAATCAGGCCAGTATATGCAGGCATTGTGAAAAAAAGTCCATATATGTGCATTTATCATGAAAATTTCTGTCTTTCATGAAATTTTCTATGTTCAGGATCTGTCATATGGTGAAAAATAGGTTAACTGGGACGAAACGCGAACTCGATCTGTAAGTGGTCATTATGCGCCCACAGACCAAACATTAGGCCAGTATCTGTAAGCATTGCATTGCAAAACTAGAATATTAGCAAAAGTTGATAATCATTTATAAATTTAAATTGGAGAGGTATATACCATGTTTCATAACAATCCACCAAATGCTTCCTGAGAAATAAGCTCCTAAGTTTTTTTCTATACTAAGCTCTGTAACCTTGAAAAGTAGGTCAAGATCACCCATCTTTGAACTTGACCAAGATTTTGTAAATATAATGCAATAGCACTGAAGAAATGAAGTTCCTGTGTTGAATACCTTTGGAGATATCCTGCACAAAAGGCCAAAATTGAAAAATCCGATAAAATTTCATTAAAAAATCAGAAATTGCAGGTGGCGCCACCAAAATTGTGCAGCACATACAGACCATCAGTCCCAATAATCTTAGTAAGTTTTGTGAAAATCCACGCAATCGTTCCTGAGATATAAACTTCTGAGTGTTTTTCTATAATCAGCTCTAAAATGTAGAAAAATGGGTAAAGGTCACCCATCTTCGAACTTGACCGAGATTTTATCGAAATACATCTTCACTGATGAAATAAAATTCCAACGGTGAATCCTTTTAGAGATATCCCGCTCACAAGGTAAAAGTTAATGCAGAACAGACGGTCGGACAGACACCGGACAGATAGATGGATGGACGGACAGACGGACAGCTTGGGTGACGACAATAGCCCATCAGCCTATGAGCTGAGGGCTAAAAACGGCTGTACATGTGTATTTGTCAAAAGAATTTCTATTTTTCATGAATTTTTCTAAGTTTAGGAGCCGTAAAACGGTCAAAAGTAGGTCAACCAGGACGAAACACGAACTCAATCTGTAACTGGTCATTATCTGGCCACACACCAAAAATCAGGCCAATATCTGCAGGCATTGTGAAAAAAATTCCGTACATGTGTATTTGTCATGAAAATTTCTATTTTTCATGAAATTTTCTAAGTTTTGAAGCCGTAAAACGGTCAAAACTAGGTCAACCGGGACGAAACGCAAACTCGATCTGTAACTGGTCATTATCTGCCCACACACCAAAAATCAGGCCAATATCTGCAGGAATGGCGAAAAAAAGTCCGTACAACTGTTTGATTTCGGAATGACGGACATGGGTAAAACTATATGCCCCGACCACTTTGTGGCGGGGGCATAAAAATATTACAAAGTTAATAGCCTAAAAGCCAACTAGTTTGTATATAACCTGGGGGGACTAACAGTGTGAAGTGGAAAAGCAGCATAACTTTACAGCTTTCGAAAAATGTATAAGGCCAAGGGAACATTCCACTCTGTAAAATAGTACTGAAACAATACACCAGATGTCACCACTCGGTCTGACTCCCTTGGACTGACCCAGGATCATTGTTAATCACTTAATGAAAGCACTACTCACATGCACTCTCAGGGAAGACTATTGTGTATGTGTGTATCAAATATACTTGTGTGTGGGTTGTCCACACTAAATATAAACTTTGGTGTGGGTCTTAATACCACCAGTCTGGGGAGGTCTGTGTATGAGGGGTCACACTTACTCTGGTGTAGGACAGTTCTGTGTATGTGTGTGGAGTTTCACTGTAGTGGGACAGTTCTGTGTGTGGGTTACACTTGCACACTTGTGTGGGCAGTTCTGTGTATGTATGGATTAGACTTAACACTGATGTGGGGCAGTTCTGTATATGTATGGGATACCATTACACTGGTGTGGTGCAGTTCTGTGTATGTGTGTGGAGTTTCACTGTAGTGGGACAGTTCTGTGTGTGGGTTACACTTACACACTTGTGTGGGCAGTTCTGTGTATGTATGGATTAGACTTAACACTGATGTGGGGCAGTTCTGTATATGTATGGGATACCATTACACTGGTGTGGTGCAGTTCTGTGTATGTGTGTGGAGTTTCACTGTAGTGGGACAGTTCTGTGTGTGGGTTACACTTACACACTTGTGTGGGCAGTTCTGTGTATGTATGGATTAGACTTAACACTGATGTAGGGCAGTTCTGTATATGTATGGGATACCATTACACTGGTGTGGTGCAGTTCTGTGTATGTGTGTGGAGTTTCACTGTAGTGGGACAGTTCTGTGTGTGGGTTACACTTACACACTTGTGTGGGCAGTTCTGTGTATGTATGGATTAGACTTAACACTGATGTGGGGCAGTTCTGTATATGTATGGGATACCATTACACTGGTGTGGTGCAGTTCTGTGTATGTGTGTGGAGTTTCACTGTAGTGGGACAGTTCTGTGTTTGGGTTACACTTACCCACTTGTGTGGGCAGTTCTGTGTATGTATGGATTAGACTTAACACTGATGTGGGGCAGTTCTGTATATGTATGGGATACCATTACACTGGTGTGGTGCAGTTCTGTGTATGTGTGTGGAGTTTCACTGTAGTGGGACAGTTCTGTGTGTGGGTTACACTTACATACTTGTGTGGGGCAGTTCTGTGTATGTATGGATTAGACTTAACACTGGTGTGGGGCAGTTCTGTGTATGTGTGGGTTACACTTCCACTGATGTGGGGCAGTTCTGTGTATGTGTGTAGGGTTACACTGTAGTGGGACAGTTCTGTGTGTGGGTAACACGTCAATTACACAGTTCTGTGTATGTGTTGGTTACACTTACACTGGTGTGGGGAGTTCTGTGTATGTGTGTGGATAACACACTGTTGTGGTGCAGTTAAGAGTGTGGGCTACACTTACACTTGTATGAGGCAGTTTCATGTATGTGTGGGTTACACTTACACTGCAGTACTGGTGTGGTGCAGTTTTGTGTGTGTGTGGGGTTACACTGTAGTGGGACAGTTCTGTGTGTGAGTTACACTTACACACTTGTGTGTGTGAGTTACATGTACAATGGTTTGGGACAGTTCTGTGTATGTGAGGTGGTTACACTTACACTGGTGTGGGGCAGTTCTGTGGGTGCTCCATGCGGCCCCCGGCTGTCACTAGCTGCATCACCTCTTGGTTTCCCCTTCCAGGGTACGGCATGTAGCCCAAGGAAAATACCTCCCATAGCAAGATGCCGAATGACCTGTTTTACAATTATTTTAACATTTAATATAGCTCAAAGCAATATGTCAAATGACCTGCATTATAAAATACATATATTCTAACATTAAATATTGATCATGATACAAACTGACCATGACAGTGCTACAGTGTTTGAAACAAAACATCTCCAGAGAACAAGATATATAGCCATAAAACTCACAGAAAAATCCACAACAGCAGTACAAAAATATGCAATTTCACTAAGTGCATTGAATGAACTTTTCATTGCAGAAATTTTGTATCTCATGTGGCTCCATCAGAAGGTTAATAGTTCTATGTAAAGGTGTAGAAGGCAGCTCCAAGCCCAGTAAGATAAATCAAACAGACTCAAAATCATTAAAAAAATAAAGGAGAAAAAGCTTTTTTTTTTCATTTTTAAAAAAAATTGCATAAACTTGCATAATTAATGAATTTCAAAATTCTGTGAAGATGTTTAAAAGCCCACAAATGGTCCTATCAACTAAAATAAAATAAAAATAAATTTCAGCTTGAGCTAAAAGACAATTATGAGCACTTTCATTGACCATGGATAGTATATGTTTGCATGCTACAGTCTGTCAGGAAATAATCTATTTAACAATAACTAAAGCATAGGAACAGCTACGTAATAAAAAATGAAAAAAAAAAATAACAATAGGTCAATTTACATTCAAAACATTTACAGTCAAACACATTCCAAATTTATGTAATTCTGAATGCATACCTCTGAAGTAAACTAGACTCAAAACCTTCCAGTAGGACCATATTTTTTCCACATCCCTGGAACAGTTAGCCTTGACGTTATATTCCTTAATCAGTATATTCTGTAAAGAAATCTTGATAAACTACTTTACCAACAGATTTGGTTCTATGAGATTTTAGTGATGTATCTAGCCACTTAGCTTCATTTAACATTTACTCTAAGCTGCCGGATGTAATTTCCTTAATGGTCTGGTTTGCTATAACAGGGGTGAGGTTCATACATTCAGTGAGTAAAGCTTTACCAAACATCAGTTTTTGACGTGAAGATTCCGTCCAGGAACGCCTCGGGTGGCATCCATTTTACTGGCAGCATGGCTTTACCTCCTTTTCTGTAGTAATCAGCCCTGTAAACAAAACAGATCTAATCTGTGTACATTAAATTGATAAAACAAGGAGTCATTAGCAAATTAATTACACTTACATAGAACTATGAGGTTATATTATATAGATGCATTTTTAATATGCATTTAATATATACAGGGTATTTGAGATGACACACATTTTTTACTCCCTAATCTGTCATAGGTGTGCTCTGTCAATGAATAACCTGCAATCTGACTTATTTTCTAAATCATTTAAAAGTTTCTGGTATTTTTTCTCTTTATACTCAACAAGTCACATCAGTAAGAAAACCCTGTTGTGCAAGCATGAAATAATTTTATGGTTATGACTTGAAAAAAAGAATTAATAAAGCAGCCACTGTTCCCACTCAGATTATCATATGGATGGTGGAGGCACCTTCTGGCAGATGTTGCAACTACCTGAATTTAGAACAGACCTAATCATAATCTCATGCTGTATATGCTCTTTTATCATGCAAAACTTTTAAAGGGTATAAAAAGTTATTTATCTCAACCTGTATATGTCTCTAGCCATCCCAAAGTCTGCAATCTTGGCCACCCTGTTTGGGCCTTTGGTTGTCAGCAGACAATTTCGAGCAGCGATATCTCTGCAATTATAAAGAGTAATGTTTCATATTAAAAGAGTAAATGTTTCATATTAAAAGAGTAATGTTTCAAAAGAAGTGCACCATACATTTCTTATTCAACAAATTCAGATTATAAAATAATGATTTTGATATTATGGGTATTTCTTATATTTTGCTTCTGGATCATCCTTTTTGAAGACATTTAAATTATTGATGCTAAAGTTTATGATGTGATTTACATTTTACTGATGCTGAAGAGCCAGAAAATGATTTAAATTAAACCCCCCCAAAAACAGAAAAAAGTACAATTCTTCATGGCTTGCCATGATGGTCAATCTACACTAAATTATATTAAATTTAGAACTTTTTTAAAAGTCTAAAAGAAGCATTTAGATGTCAAACTAAAATGTTTTAAATACTTGATAACCCATTTTTTTCAAATCCAGCTCTAAAGTTACTTTCTTCAAAACACCTTAAAGGTGAACTAAAAGAAGTTTCTTTGTCTCTATGCATGGTAAAATACATTCTGCCATCTGTTCAAAAGCTAATGAGAAGGGTTGACTGTTTGTTATTATTTCCTTGACAAACTCGTACATATATAGCATGCATCATGGCAGAAGGGTTCCTTTTGAAATTAACTTGTTAGTGAATGAATCAGAGAAGTAAAAACCCACCTATGAATGAAATGATTTTCTTCCAAGTAGCGACAACCGTGGGCCACATCTGTAGCGAGCTTGACCAAGTCCAGCATGGTCACGCGTGATGGCTGATTCTGAAACATAAACAAGCTTGATTTACTTTCTGAAAATTATGTTAACGTATTAACATGACTCAATAATAAGGATGTTTTGTATTCTGTTTTTAGCACTTTCCTTTAGTCTATGTAAGTCAATGATGACTACATGTAGTATAATCATGAGTGCAGGCTAACAAAAGGTGAATGACCCAAAAAAAGTAACTTCTGCAGAAAGAGAATAGCTAGCTTTGAAAATAAAAAGTTGAAACAAAAAAAATAAATCAGTAACAATTCTGTTTGTTTTCCAATTTTACATCAGATAAGATATAATAAAAGTGCCTCAAAGGAATATATATATATATATATATATATATATATATATATATATATATATATATATATATATATATATAACCAAAAAATGCTAAATACATTCAAGTCCACATGTGCATGCCTCTGTGTGCAGATAAGGCAACTTTTACATTACTGAAATATATGATGGTTACTTCCACACAGAATAACTGAGAAGTAATCCCAGGTCTGTTCATATTGGACTGTATCATATTATATATTGATGACCTGCCCTCTTTTAGGAAAAATATAGAGTGAAGCAAATAAAAAAAAAATAGCTACTAGCATTGTTTTCCTTAAATTGTAATTTAACTAAATCTTCAAAAAAGAGTGTATCTTTAAAAGAACAGTTTTGCATACAAATGAGTGAAATACATTTATAATATGTGCCTCTGTGATTCATTATTATAAAGTAATTGGTACCTATCATCAGAGCAATGCTTATTAAGGATGAATTATCCTTCTGCCACCACACTGGCCACCCATGACTTTGTGCAGAATTACAACTTATCAATTTATACAGGTATACTAATGCCTTGGGTTATCTAATACACAAGAAGATAATTTAGAAATTTCCATCTGAATGTCTGGTTGGGAGCTTCTTCTGGAAGACCTTAATTCACACTTAGAAACAACATGTAAATCTGAGTCAGCAATATTTAATCATTCACGTCGACACTTCTTGAAAAGACAGTTCAGGGAGAGAGGCCTTATTTCCTTTAATAAACTATAGGTTACCATCTATGTGTCTAGCAATCAAATGGTAACTCCCAGGGTAGCCATAAAACCAGATTCAAAATTAACCCTTAATCACCAGTTTTCTTGCCTGTGTCTGTCTGTAGGCAGTAAAATGCCTTATTACTCTGTCTGCTTTGGCATTTATATCCTTGTGAAATATACAGCCGAGGCGTGATAGCTGGATTGGGTTTTTACAGGACCCCCTTAAGGTCCACTGGTTAACTAAACCAATTATCTTCAACACTAACTGAAATATGTTTAAGTTGGTAATATATGTCACAAGGGATATTTAAGACTCCTTTCACTGGTCCCAAAAAATATGGATGATTCAATTTAACTTACAGTAACTCAGGTATTGAGTTATATTATCAACAAAGTGACTGCAAAGGTGGACACACCTTACATAGGTTATATTGTGTATATGGTGTCAAATCTGTAAAATGCTATGAAAATGTAATCACTTAACTGAATTAAGAAAATCAAGCATATTCTTTTGCTTGTTAGAAGTGGTAGTAATTCCTTCAAAGCCACTGCAAGACTACATAATCACCAGATATATAGTCAAAATTTTATGCTATATCAACATCTCTAAATACTTTTCTTTCCTGTTTGGAAAGTGCCATCATATTTTTAACACTATTTTGCTTAGTACTTGTCTTCATTTGAACCATACAAGTATGTTTTTATTTGAAAGTATTAACCCAACATATTTTTTAACCATAATGAACACATGAACAAAGAGTATGACAACATGTGGGCACGAGTTCTATAAGTATTTTGTTTCCCCTGATATTCAGGGAAAAAAGTTTCCTTATTAAAATGACTGTCTTACCCATGTTATCCATACCCTTGAAAGATTAATTATAATCTTGCCATTTATGTCATTCCCAAATTTTACCGAGTCACCTGGCCAATTACCCACCTGTCTAACTGAATTAAAAGTTACAAGTATTCAGATGAGCATTTCCAGATCTCAGTCACAAACCATATTAAAACCTGCTTGATTCCAACTGTCAGCTTTAGTTTCATGAATAAAGGATGATTTTCCTTGTAAGATCATCTGATGCTTAAATCATTTGAGTTTTCAAAAAGCTCATACTGACTGATTTTGCAATAAATCAAATTGATCAATGAATTCTATATGTAATTTCAAATTTTATTCTGAGAAGTGAGCAATAAGCTTATTGTAATGTCATAACTGATATTTCAAATTTACTGATAACATCATTCACAAATTGCATAAGAATGCTCATAAAGACATGTGAATACTGATAGCAAATCAAATTTCATTTTTTTTTCACTGGATGTTACCATATAGGAATTTTATGAATTAAGAAAATCAGGACTACATTTTCACCAACAACAACGCCTGGTAGATATATGTAAACAGACAGTCACATGGTCCTGTTAATGAGCATGGAGGTTAGAAGGTATATAGATGGTCACATGAACATGCACCTGATCCAATGAGGCCAGAAGTCAAGAAAACACTGTCCTGCAGTAAAGGGTTTTGCTAGCTGTGGTTGGCTCTGTGGCCATACTCTCATGAGGCAAAAAATACACTGCAGCTCATGAACTTTTATTTCATACATTTCAAGCATATTGTAAAAAATATTCTAAAAATGGGCGTTGTGAACTAGGCGTTTTACAATCTTGGACCCATCAAAACTGTTTGAGCATGAAATTGCTGGTCTGAAACTTGATGCTGTGGCACTTTTCTCATTTCCAGATTGTGAGAAAAAGAGACATATAACCTCCATTACCACATTTTCTGATGAAAAATCATTTGAAAATTATCCATTTGGCTTGACAGTTCTGAAGGAGATTTTTAAAGTTTTTTAGCATTTTCTCTGCAAAATCTAGGTCAATAGCTAAAAATACGTTTTCAGATGACTGATTGTTGCATAAAATTTAGATGCTAGCTCCATTTTTTAGATAGTTGGGGTTAATGTATGGACAACGGATGATGGATGATGCCACAGTACCGCATACGCTTACAGGTTTGCTAAAAAGAAAATCTTTCATGAGAAAGAGAGAAAAAATTCCTATCAGAATTCAGTTGTGAAGTTGTTCAAAAGAGGCTTCAATGTCAGGGATTTTCATAGGTCTAATGAAGTAAATGCAACAAAACATGTGACCTGAAACTGAGAAATTTTGCGATTTCATACACTACTGAGCATATAAAGGATATGACGTACAGGTTTCGGCCGGGACTCCCTGAGGAACGTTTTGAGGTCTCCACCTTCAAGTAGCTCTAACACAATGTATCGTGGATGCTTCTCGAAGCACACACCAATAAAGCGTACAATGTTCGGGTGATGGAACTTGCTGTAACAAAGAGAGAAACTTAAGACTGGCTTAATCATCTCTTACTGTGGTGTTCTAGAAATAAAGCATATGACAGCTCAATATATTCTTATGAAGAAAAGAATCCAAATAACGATACAATTTCAATATCATGAAATCAAAAGGCAACCTAGCTTAACCAAATCTGTCAACATACTTTTTCAGTTTATGTTCTTTTTATACCTTTATAATGTGCATCTGCATGTAAATACATGGATCACTCAATTTACAACATGACAAAATAAATGAATCCATAAATGTGAAAGAAATCCTACAAAAATCCTATTTATATCTCGCCACTTTTCCTGTAGCATGCAGTCATAGGGTTTCTGGAAAACATTTAAAATAGATATGATAGTTTTGTAAGAATGGTGCACTATTAAAGCAATCATAAAATACTGTCTGAATCTTTTGTGCTACTCATCTCCCTCTCACTTGTGGCCTTTTTCTCATGGGACAATTCCTTTTCTTTATAAATATCTAACAACTCTGCACTGAGGAAAGACCAAAAATACTGTTCCTAACCAAAAATACTAGAGAAACCATTATTTGATGGGTGATAAAAGGACAAATTTTCAACATTCTCTCGGTACCTCATTATCAGTGCCTCCATCAAGAAATCCATTTCTGCTTCATCTGTGCACAATGCAGGCAATGTCTGAAATAAACATATATCATTTTGTATCATAACCCAGCAAGAACACAAATTGATCTATATTTTGTACTTAATGGGATATTTTTGTGATGAAATTTTGCATTTTTTTTTAATTTGATATATATCATTGATACTATATTTACTTATTCTGTTTGTCAACATGGAGGCATGTACTGTGTTTACTAACAGCTTGTAGTTAAGGTCATACAGTCATCACAGGGATGCTATAAAAACCTTTCTTACAGTTTGTTAACATTTATGCAGAATAAGCAAGAAATCACATACATTCTACACAGATGGCAGGTGAATGGCTGTCTTTAATGTTATCCAATAAACATAATGGAACTCCGAGTCTGACGAAATTGTAGCAGGCAGGTCCTATATCTACTACATTTCACCAGACACTGACAAAATAAATAGTAAAAGTCAGGCCTCCTAATACAACAAGATAGTCATACGGTTAATATAAATGATACATTTTGACTTGGATTTAATTGCCTGCCTTACACAGCACAGTAAAAACTTAATGGGTATTTTTTGGTGAATAAAAAAAATCTCAATATTATTACTGTTGATAAAACAAATAACTAGATTTATCTTGGAAGCTAAATCTGTGAATTTAATTAATATTTTTTTCCCTAATCAAATCTGTTCTGACTGACCTTAATTTGTTTTAGATAGAACAAAAAGTAAATGAATAAGTATTGATCAGCTGACAAGTGTAATATCCCAGCTATGCATTTGATGTCAGACTCGGCTCTGTGCCTTTGATGTCCGCCTCTTTGTATAGGGTTTTTTCAGGTAAACAAGACTATAGGAATTAGAGGTATGATGTAATATCCTCTGTTTGGATGATTTTTCAATGTGTGGGCGAACCTGTCAAGCTTCCAGTAACAAATATACTGTATTTATTCTAATTATTAGACTCCTCTAATAATCTGAATTCCAGATATTTTGTGGACACAAATTTTCAAGTTCGGCATAAATAAAATAATCTGATCAGAAAAGTCCTTTGAACTTAACTCTATGACATCTGATGGATCATTATTTTTTTATCTAGGTCAGCAAAGTGCTTTTATAAAGTAGGTAGATCATCAGCAAGCGTCATTCTAGGCAGGCCAACATACTGCTTGTAACACTTGCATATGTACTGATGTAACTTTTCATGGTACTCTTATTCTCAATTTAAATACATCCTGTTTTCATTTCAAGATAACACTTAAAGGAATATGAGATAAAAGGTAACCCAATTAAATTATGGATGTGAATCTGGAAGTTGCTACATATAAATTTGTCCAACTTTGAAAGTTACACCTTGAATAGTTACAATTATTTTGAAAATAACAACGCCTACAGGCCTAATGCGAACCTGTGCATTGGGAAATACACCAGGTATAATGCTTCAATGCTGGACCATTACTTTTCATGTATATGAACAATGCAAGTACTAACTATTTTGAATATGAAACCATTACACAAAGATCACTGCTGAAATTCTGGCATGGGTGCACACAACACAAAAATGATTGTAGCTGGCACCACCAGTCTTGTATACAACAAAGCTATCAGAGATATATACATATGCCCAATTTCAGACTGATATATCAAACCCCTCCTGAGAAAACGCAGAGACACAAACTGTGCAAAAGTCATTGTAGGTGGCGACACCTGTCTTGTAAGCGAGAAAGCCATCAAAGACACATAGACAAGTCATTATATTAGGTCAATACATCAAACTTACCTTGAGTCTGATGCATGGGGCTGACCAGGCTTAGGTGAGAAAGGCAGTTGCCCCGATTGAACTGTGACAAATTGCTTGCTCAGGCTACTGCACTGAGTGAACTCATGACCTGCATCTGGCTAGACTGAGTTAACTTTTGACCTGTACCTGGCTGCACTGAGTGAACTCTTGACCTGTTGCATAATCTGACACAGTTGGCAGTCTGCCAAAGCTATAAATAGATCCAGGCTGAACTTTGGTGCCAAATCTGATGCAGTGGGCAGTCTACCACTGCTATAAATAGAATGCTGCTACTGCACACAGTGAACTCCTGACCTATACCTGGCTGCACTGAGTGAACTCTTGACCTGTTGCCTAATCTGAAATAGTAGCCACGCCATTGCATAAGCTCTCAGATTGGCTCCACATGCAGCCCTGAGGGGCATGAAACACATGAGGTGATCACATGATACTCATGAGTTGATCACATGCTACCTATGAGGTTATCACATGGTGCCCATGAGGTGTTCACATGTCACCCATGAGGTGATCACATGCCTTGTGCTTGGCTGCACTGATTGAACTCTTGACCTATATCTGGCTGCACTGAATGAACTCTTGATCTGTTGCCAAATCTGAAACAGTTGGCAGTTTCTCAACCTATTTAAAATTACAGACACAATCTTGGCCTGTTGGTAAATCTGTTTACACATACTGAAAGACTTTGGCTAAAATTCTTTTTAATCTTTTATATCATACTTGAACCATTCGAACAAACTTGTAAGATATGATATAAAAGATTATTTCTGTGAAATACTGAACAATTTGGCTTGACCGTTTCGTCAGAGAAGATTTTTAAAGGTTTTAAAATTTTTTCTCATTAAAATCTAAGAAGATGCAGAGTTTTTCAGATGGTTAATTTTTTACATTACATTTCATGATGCTAGCTCCAGTCATTTTCGAATAGTATGGGTTAACTTACAGAAGATGGACTATGGACGCCGCCACAACATCAAATTAGCTCACAGGCTCACTAAAAATTACTACAGATGCATATTGAATGCAAAATTATAATACAGATACATCTCACTGATGGCAAAATCTTGAATTAAGTTGAGTATGGATACCAATTATTTATAATCTATGTATAGCCTTCTTTATATACCCACAGAGAGCTGTATACCTGTGATTGTTAACATTGCCTGGTATGAAGTATATCTAAAATCATAAATCTACAATTTTTAAAAGCTTTTAAAACACATTCTTGTCAATATTAACCGTAGATAACCTGAAATCTGAAGGTCTAGAGGCATGATGTAAGGGATGCTGATAAACTGGTGCTAGGCTAGATGAATCTGCTTTACACAGCTACCATATATGGTAAAATGACTTAATTCAATCTTTATAATTCAGCCATAATTCATTCTTTGGAACCATAAAAGATAATCATTATAAGAATTATTCATGGGACTATTCTTGTAAAATATTAAACAAATTGGCCTCAGTGGCGTCAGTCTAAAAATGTTTTGCAGGTTTATAACTCATATAGGAAAATACAGCAAATTGGCTAAGTTAAGCTACTCATAACTCAGCCAAAAATCACTGAACTAAAACCGTTTGAACAAACTTGAATTATCAACATCTAAGGATAATTAATGTGTAAGATTTAAGACTTTGGCCCAGTGGTTTTTGAGAAGAAGATTTTTGTAGCCACTTAGCTAAAATGGGCTGTTATGGTATATGACTAAATTCAGCTTCCCATAACTTAGCCAAAAGTCACTGAACTGAGACCATTTGAACAAACTTCAGGAAGCACTACCCTAGGATCATTTCTGTGCGATATTAAACAATTTGCCCATATCGTTTCAGAGAAGAAGATATTTGTAGCTGTCAGTGTGATACGGGCACTGATGACCCCCGTACAAAAAAGGCCGATGCAGGTGGCGCCACCAATACCTCAATTTCAGATATGACTCATGTGACCAACATTGGCATAAAATTTGGTGATGATAGCTCCAGCCGTTTCTAAGTTTGTAATTTTAGTATGCTTTTTTGGACAGATGACTAAGTTCAACTAGCTGTAACTCAGCCAAAAATCACCGAACTTAAACCATTCAAACAAACTTGAGAGAGATTGTTCCAGGGATCATTTCTGTGAAATATTGGACAATTTGGCTGAACAGTTTCGGGGAAGAAGATTTTTAAAGCTTTTTTGCTTTTTCCCTATAAAATCTAAGAAAATGCAGTTAGCCAAAAAAATAAGCAAAATCCGATAGAGTTTTTCAGATGATTAATTTTTTGCATAAAATTTCGTGATGCTAACTCTTGCCGTTTTCAAGTTAGTATGGGTTAACGTACAGATGACGGACGACGCCACACCATCGCATAAGCTCACAGGTTCGCTAAAAATAAAGTCTTCATTCAAGATGTTGTTCAAGGTGTGATGGCAGAGAAATATACAAAAGCAAAATTTTGTGAAATTTCAAATTTATAACTAAACATTTTACAAAATGTGTTTTTTTTTAACAACAAACATCAAATATGTCTTACATTCAGCTGAGCAAAAAACTGGTTAGATGTTTGATGATTGAGACCTAGAGTGAAAGTGTTATCTTATTCTTCCTGATATTAATATAGAATTTTTGAGAATAGATGAAAACTAAGTCATGACCATCATATACATTCTACACACATTTAAAACATTATTGTTCACCAATGTAGTGTTAACATAACAATGTCCCCTCACCTTGACAGCCACTGGCTGATCTGTGGTTTCCCTGGGAAGGTTGGTCAGGTAACCCATGTAAACTTCTCCAAATGCCCCCTGGCCAAGCGCTCTGAAAAGGAAGTATTTATGTATATTTAAGTACAACAAGACTGGCTGACTGACAATTTTCAGGTCAATGTTTCAGCCAACTTAGATGTGATCAGAAAAGAATTGTCCCAATATCCACCCACCATTGTCAACCATAGACAGAGACATCGAGTCAAGGGAGAACACGAAAGTGAAGGTTGACAGGTGTGAATCAGACAAAAAAGTAGAAATTAAATGAGCTGCTTCTGCCTATGTTTTAGTTAAGTGAAAATGACAATTTTTTTTTTTATAAATTTGTTTGGTTGTACAACTACCTAGATCCCACCAACAGGATCCCCTAATCATGCTTTAATGTGCTGTACACACACACACATATCATGCTTCAATAGCACACAGCTTCACCATATATCAACTGTTTAGCGAATGCTGGCCCTAATACCTATGAAAGGGGAGGTCGCCCCAGGGAACAAAACAATAGCCCTGTATCATAATGGAATAGAATCCTCTGAATTAAAAATATATTATGGTGTGCCAGGTTAAAATGGAAAAATTGTTGTACTATTATGCACAGTTGGTGGGTACAACAGATCAACAGAGTGAAAGTATGGACAAAGTTAAAGATTGGCCAGTGTGAAGTTGACAAGAAAATGGTAACCTAACAAGCTACTTCCTGCCTAAGATCATTATATAAATGATTTTATTTTTTTTATAGTAAACGACCAGTCTGTTGTCCATGATTACAGTTAGCACATTTAAGGTATGCATATTAATTACTATTGCCGTTTTGGCTTGGTTAGTGGGAACAAACAAATACTGGTCAACAATGATAGACATTTAACAATATAAAAAAATTAGAAAATTAACAAATTTTATCAAATTGATGAAAGTTGCAAGAATGAAGAATCAATCAATCATGTTTGTGAGGGGTTTGAACTCGCTAGTTTACTTTGAGTTAGACACAGAATTACAGGGTTCATTAAGAGCACACTGTGAAATGTTATAAACTGTCTAAAGAGTCAAAATGTCTAAACAGCAGTGAAAACTCCTTTAAATTATCATTCTAATTTTGTTTTAAATTTATATTGCACTCCATATGGTACCTCACTTTATTTCTGGTGTACATTGTCCAATTTTTAGATGGCATGACAATTTTAAAGGTGCTTTTTCTCAAATATGTTCTTTTCTTGTGTAAAATGTAAGTTTCAAAATTGTTTCAATTTAAAAAATTACAATTTAAACCTTGCTTTATACTCTCTCATTGAAAGATACAAAATCTCTAACAGGAGTCAGTATCAGAAGTCAGCACTGATAATCTGCCTGTAGACAGATGTACAAATATATAAAATCACTTCAGCCAAATGTACAAAGGAAACAACCCCTACCCTTAACAAACTTCCTTTTACTTAAATTCCCATTTTCCATAAAAAGTTCATTTAAATCTTTCTGTGTAACTTTCTGTGTGTCTTAAACAAAGAAGAACAAAGAAACAAAAAGGTACAAAGACAGATTCTACTCTCCAAACTAAATGCAGCAAGATATGAAGGAATCCTCTTGTACAATACTTGTCTGAGAGCAGAACTTGAGACAATGACCAAGCCTGTGTCTGGTTGCATGCCTTCAGACGGTAATGCAACCCTATGGATACTTATCGAGGACCAACTAATTCATGGACCCTTTTTGAGTGATTCCGATCACAAGTTGTGCTTGATAGTTGGCGACGAGAGAGGAATAGCTTTCAATAGCCGTGGAATGAGCGCTGGACTCGTAAGTAACCTCATTACCATCATGCTCATCAGTTTGCTCTCTGAGGCATGTTCCTTCATGGTATACCACTATATGTATGCCTGGCAGACAACAGCAGGTGGGGTTGGCACAGCAGAAAATTCTTCAGGGAGAGGGCCAAAAGGGAAGGATACACTAATCAAGAACACTATTTACGAGGCAGATCATCTTTTCAAGGGGGAAATTTAAGTAAAGCTTAATTTGGCTACACCAGACTTTTTGCACCAGGAACAGAAAGCTGACGAGGCACAAAAGGGATTCTCAGCAGCATCTAGAGAAAATCAGGCCCACATTCATTGGCTGACGTATTGCATTCCTTGCCCCATTTCCTTCATAAATGTCAGGCAGCAGTTGCATATATCATCATATGAGCACCACACGGTTCATAAATCTTCCTGTGATGTGTGTTTAACTTAATTTTTCCCTCTATATGATAATTCCATTTGGACCCACTCAGATGCTGACTGTGCCAGATGAATATAAATATCCCTCTCTTTATACAACAGCAAAGCTGTATCTCAACAGTATCCAATTCCCTGGTATGACACTTAAGATGTTATACAATATCTGGTATCTCATCCAGATGAATTCACTATCCAACCTTCCTGTTACCACAGTAATATTCTTTATGTCTGATATTTTTACTCAACCTTCCTTTTTCCAACAAATAAACCTCCTCTATCTATATTTTCAGATACTTTTATTTTCTAAAGAAAAACCTTTTTACATCTGAAATGTCCAACCTTTGTCTGAATTAATTTTAACCAACCATCCTTTTTTCCAGGGTTAACATCTTTTTATAATTTTTAACCAACATGCTTTTTTTAAAGAAAAACTCTTTTTGTATGATATTTCTACCAAATCCATTTTTTAATTTGTAACCCTCCTTATGTCTCATTTTTATCAAAAATTTTTCTCTCAAGCTTCTTTATTTTTTACACCAAAGCTTCTCTTTTTATGAGTTAAAATTGCTGCCCTACCCTTAACAGGTTATAACCTCCTTTTGTCTGACATCCCCCCCCCCCCCAAAAAAAAAAAAAAAACTTGTCCGCAGGGAACCTCTTTTGTCTGATATTTTTTAACCAATCCTTATGCTTGATATACAATTTTACAAGACCTAGTTTTGTTCAATGGTAAACTCTTTTTGTCTAATATATTCTTGCCCATAGTTTCTCTTTCCCAGGTTAATTTTGTTTTGTCTGATATTTTACAAAACCTTCTGTTTTTCCTCCCAGATAGGCCTTTTCTTGTTTAATATTATGCCATTGAAGAAACTGAAAAACACTGAAGTTCTTTTCATGAGATGTTTCAAAACTGAAACTAGAATCTATGAAAAAAAAAGAATATTAAACGTCTTTGATATGATATATAAGCCAAGCTAAGCCAAGTTTCATGCAGCTTCCTAAGGATGTCCTTACAGGATGTCATACAAAAAAATAGACTTCTAACTTGACAAATAATCATACACCATGTCCATGCATGGCTAGGAATACCTGATAATAATAAACACTTGTATGAAAGCATAATCAAAAACTCCTGAGTAATATTGTCTTTTAAATATTTTGCATGTCATAAATTTGTTATTATTTATCAAATCTTCGTTGAGAAATTTATCAAATTTAATTCTCATAAAAAACATTAGGAGATTCTAGGAGTGCATTGTCCAAGAAATTGGTAGGAACAATTGGTGTACCAAATTTCAGGACAAAATGTGAAATACTTCAAAAGTTATGGGGTTCACAAGATATTCTACATACAACGACTGACGACAGATGTTAATTGGGACTGAAACAACATGTCTCCTCTGGAGTGGGGGCTGTGGGGACATATAATAAAGTTTTTCCCATATAGAATACAATTACCAGGCTCAGTCATTGAAGTTTATTGACTATGAGTTATTACAACATCTTAACCACCTATACTTCCAATATTACACCAATCAAAGGTAGTACAATATAAAAATTGAACTAAAAATAGAAACAGGCATGAAACCCCATTAGCTGATAGACTAATATTTCTTTTCTTGTTTTCCACTAAGTCATTTGATATTTTTTTGGTTTACAGCCTAAGAACCCGGCTACATGACTTATTAAAATTGAGAATGGCATAACGCTGTATCTCATGCATCAAAGAGTGGGTGCAGACAACTTGTCAATCAAGACCTGATTTTGTTAATACAGCTTCATTGTTTTGTGATTTTGATTCTTACTGGTAACTGTCATGCCACCTAAATGGAACGAGAGACTAGCTGGTGCTTGCCATATACATAAAAAATCTGTCTTTCAGTTTAAATTTCCAATATCCCTGACGTCAGTGTGGGGATCCTTCCTCATTCTCTTAACATCATACAGCTATTTAGGAAGATCCCTAGTGTTCTGTCTTGCAACCCCACAAAGTGTCTGGATACAGATGAATAGTCTGGGCTTGTTAGTCGAAGGATCTTCACAGGATACAAAGCATAAAACAATTTCCAATATCTCTGTTTTCTAATAAATCTAATGCCTCCACTAAGCTTTCTCATTATCCACACAACAGGAAACAAAGTGTTTTCATCATCTTCTTACCAGGAGAACCATCTGTATCATTTCAAACTCAGGAATTTCAGGTCCAACGTACAGTCAACTGATGCTCTAATAGAGACTAGAGTAGTCCCAAATCTACCATTAGCTCACAAAGGAAACTTGATCACTAACCTACATGTTTTATCTTTACTTCACAGAATATTTCAAGATAGGTACAGTGAAAACTGGTCTAACGGACACCTCACTTAGGCGGACAACTGGCTATAATGGACAATATAGTTAAGTCCCTTCAAAATTCCCTATATATATGTTATGTATAAGCGGAACCTCTGTAAGGCAGACACCTCACAACTGCGGACAATGGACAGTGGATTTCAACTCAAACTAACATTCTATGAGTAAAATGGATCTGACTAAAATGGACATGATACGCCATCTCTGGCAGACACTGATCACTCGCCCCAAAAAACATCAAAGGCCACCATTACTGTTGTTCCCGGGACTGGAACACAAAGGATTGAGCAATCCCCAGTTGTTACCTTAATGCGTGTTGGTGTTCATGTCACCGTGTGATGTGCTCATAGGATAAACACAGCAAGGGTAAAGTGGTAAATATCCTTTAACTTTATTTCATGGTTGATCATTGACACTTTGCGAAGCTGCATATTATTTGCTTGACCACAGGGTCATTAAAATGATAAAACGGCTGCCGATTACCCGTGCGTCCCTGATTTCACCTCGCAGTATCTAACTGTAAACTAGCCACTTTGTTGTAGCAGGCTGTTTGATATAAATTAATTAGTTTTGCTCAATATATCTCAAACTGATCTGCTCAGTGTCAACCATGTGCTCGCTCTGTAGTTACGTGTATCGTGCCGCCATGCACAAGCTCTTCGGGTTTATTTAATCTCTGGTGCCATCAAAGCAAATCAAACCAAGTTTATTGAAGGCTAAAGCCACATTTATCTATAAAAAAAACGAATGTTCCCAGGTTTGTAGCCATTACAATCTTCGCATTATCAACATCGTCATTATCTTTGAGATTATCTCACTGGGGCAGCTGAACAGGATAGTTTAGACAATGCCGCCAGGTGGCACCATGCGTATTTCAGGCGGGAGCTTACGCTATCTGAAAAAGTTGAGCTTATTGGACTGAGTGAATCCACGAAAAAGAGCGTACGCGCACTTGCAGAAGAATTTATGAACACTGTTTTTACGGATGATTTCATAGGCCTTTCTCCTCATATTGTTTACTACTTGAGCTAAGTAAAAATAATCACAGTTTGTATATGACTATTGAATTCATTTTGTGTGCATGAATATGTTGTACAAGTACATGAAACCTGATATAATACAATAAACACATTCTTGCAGCTGTTCGTTGTCTTTATTTATAATCCCTCAGTTACAACCAAGGTCAACCTGCCTAATTAGAACACCTCAATATTAAGGACAAAATGATTGAGTCCCTTGACTGTCCGCTTTAGACAGGTTTCACTGTATTTTGTTAATATATTTGAAAAAAAATATATATAACAAAGACACAGGACAACAAATGATTCTGCTTTACAGGGACAACTGCAATATTTAATGACATGACAACCACAAAGGAAAGAAAATTTGTATATGTCAGGCTGAAGTTTGGATGAAAAAAAGATCATCTTTATGATGAATTAAAGAAATTAAATATTCAGAACTGAAATAGTTTTACTTGCAGTTCATGAAGGTTCTGCTTAAGAGTAGACTGGCTGGCCACAGAAGCTCTCAATACATACAATAAAAGTGAGAAAATTGGCAGACAACCACAGTGTATCCACTAAATCGCTGATCTGTGGGCTGTGTTGGACATGACTTGAAAGACCTAAAAATGTGTATTATTCCCATGAAATATAAGAAAGCCCTTGGCTTATGAAGCTTACCTTATATCTATTGGCATGCTACATGATTTGATGGAAACAAAAATCATTTGTAGGTGGCAGCAACATCAGCATCGTGTACAAACTATAAAGTTATCAAAGATCTATGGACATGCAAAGTTTCAAGCCCATAAATTGAACCCCTCATGAAATATGAGATTTTTTTCGAAAATAAATGAAAGTCCCAGAGAAATGATTGAAGGTGATGCTATGAGTTTTATGTAGGAGATAACGCTCTCCATGACCCAATTACATGTAAAATTGTAGGGAAATTCAATACTGAGATATGTGTGAATTTAATAAAAAATGAAAGCCCAAGTACTATGCATAGATGAAAAGCCAGAGGTCTTACTTAAGCAAAAGGGCATCAGTTCACATGGAACCCTATAATAATGCCAAATCTAGGAAAATTCTGTCTGTCTGTTCTCTAGTTCTTCAGAAACACAAATGGTGGCAGCAGATTCCTGCTGAAAAAAAGGATATCTGAAAAAATTCTCTCTGAGCACGAACAAATAACTGAACACAAAATGAACATAATTTAAACCTTGCAAACTGGTCCATGAATACTTGAGATAATATATTACTGATATAAGCAACAACAGAATTGAAACTTGCACTTTCATCAAGATCAAGATTTAACACAAGTACAAATTGCTTCAATGTATATCAATTACTATATAAAAAAAGTCTTAGGTCCATGAATAATTGAGATGATTGGGTCATAAAAGTTTTCAACTGACCCTCCTTCAGAGACAATGAAACAAATGGAAATGGCTGGAAGGTATATAATGTATTATTCCAAATTTCATATAACTGGATGCCTAGGAGGTATTGATATCTCAAAATATATCTTGAAATTCTATTCCTCTGCCACAATGTTTGCATTAATATCAGCAGCAACGTTAGATGAAACTGCCTCTTGCAGATCCGGACATAACTGATATTTATATGCTATGTTGGTAGAAGGACTCCATTTTTCTCATGTTTCATAAGCCTATAGTTGTAAAAAGGATATCCTGTCCTATGCTGATATGTATATAAATTTTATAATCCACACTTGCCATATCTTTTTATCATTTATTTCTGTTCTGTTATTTGTATCTAATATTATGCCAATGCAGCTTTTGCTGTCAAAAAATATTCTGCAAAACTCTATACTTAAAGATTTGAAATAGTAATCATATAACGATACAACCATCATTGGACATTTTGTAAAAAGATCTGAGTTTACCTTTTAAAATAGCTCTTAAAATAATGGAGATAATGGAGCTGGCCTAACTAACCTATTTTGAATGGTATTTTAGGACTTTTGCCTATTGCTGTCAGTGGGCTATTCTGAGCAAGGCGATTAGTATAAGGTATATGTTACAAAATCTTCAGAGCTAAAGTAAAGATACCTCAACAAAACATCTTGATGTCCTTAAAAAAGTATATTTCAATTGGTGACTGAAGCTGGCAAACAGAGAGAAGAAAAAAAAAACAACACACTTAGAATAGTAACTGGATCCAATTTAAAGCAAGTTTGTCATAATGAGCTGACATTATTAATTTGCAACAGAGTCCTTAATGTACGTATCTTTTCTTTTAAAAAATCCCATGTATCTAGTGAGCGAGATGCAGGATCGAGAGCCAATTAATTAGTGTATCTGAAACCAAAAGAAAGATCTCTGATTACTCACAATTAGTTAAAGGAGTCTAGAGATGAAATGCTGACAAAAGCAGAAATACCTGTTTCCATTGGAAATCTACCACCCCTCCAGAAACCATTCAGGAGGCTAATAAGAATTTTATTTCAAAAGAACTAAAGTCTGCTATATATTCAATACTGGGTTGCCCACCGAAATCTGGCAGTACTTCATATACTGGAAGATAAACTGCAACAAGCAAGCTGCAATGAAGGAATCTAATTAACTCTAGACAGTAACTAAACATATCCAGCAAACAATTTTAGATATGTAATGAAATCAATAAATGATAGAACAGCTAGTATATTTTTAAAATATCTCAAACCCACTAATGGAGGACAATGTCACTAGTCACATGCTCAAAGGAATGCGTTTTAAACCTCCTGACATTTTTTTATTTGTGTCCTCCTGAAAGTGTCATGAAATATTCTAAAATTTGAGGTTGGTAAGCGATGGCAGATGCCATATCACTTTGCCACAAGATTAAAACTCGTAAAATATAAATATGGTTTTTAGGTCAGCCTGAAATAGGTCACTGTGACCTATATCCTTTCAGCTATGGGACTTGTTAATACCCCAAAGAATAACTAAAAAATTGTTTCAAAAGCTCCAATATCTAAATAACTCATGTATTGATTGCCATGATTCTTTCCAAACATATTGATCTAATAGTGTTTCATCAATTCATGAATACTGGTGTCCCCACCTGTATTTTTTTCTAATTTTTATGCTTTTTTTCTCTTTTGAGACCTTCAAATGAGACAGTCTGGACAATAATAGGACACAAACTGTAACCATACAACCTAGAAACTTCTAACTATACATTCAACGAGGTTCTAGGCAAATCTCTTTTGAAACCTGAAATTAGGTGATGCTGACCTATATATTGCAAGCGACTGGAAGAAAAGATAATTTTGAGCACCAAGAGATTCAGAAAGGGCACAAATTGTATTATGACTTAGTGGCCGGTTAAAGTCAGTAAAACTCAAGACGGGTAGAACACAACATCACTTTATTCCATCATGGCCGTTCCAGCTGTTCACACACACAAATACGTGTCGCCCTCTGGCGGTACCGTAAATATTCGGTAATACCGTAATATCAAGATATAACATCTTCCTCCCTCTTTAGTAGAAACATTAGTTGTGACATATAGAAAAGAACTCTTAATGTACTCTGATCACTCTGAACGGATAGACTTATATATTTTAAAACTTGAAAAAATGTACTTTCTCCGGAAATATGCATGTCTGTACTGGGTGAAAGTTAAACGAAATAAATATTTACCTTGGAGTAAAATAGTTGTTATTTTACCATAGTTTTGTAAATCAGTTTAGATGAAAACATTCAAATCTGTTATCCTGTATCTATGCAATTACCTTTCAGTATCAAATACAAATTGTTATGGAAACATTGTCTCCAAGTTCGTTACAGAGTTTGTTGCCTTAATACTACAAACAACTAATAAAGTTAATCTTAATCTAGTCATGGTTCATACCTCTGTGTTGGCCGACGATTACGTTTACTTTTCCTGACAGGTTCAACCTCACTTTGAACTACTTGTTCACTTTGTATAACTTTAGTTTGGTCAATACTCATCTGATTACTGTCAGCATTACTTTGTGATTGTTTACTAGCATGTTCACCTGAACTCTCAGCTACAGATGGTGGGAGTATGCAAGATGTACTCAAGTTAGATGGTACCTCTTGTGAATACATATTATCACCAGTAAACACATCATTATCACTACATATTACAGAAGTAGTAGTCTGTTCATTACCAAGTCCAACAGAAGAACTGTCCAAACTATCTGGTTCATCACTAGCCTTGCGAATTTGATCAACATGTCTTCTCCACTGATCACCATGGTCCATTGACACTGTATAACTTACTGGACCTGTGCGATTCGAGATAATACCGGATTTCCATTTATCTTCACCAGCACGATAATCACGACACTGCACTGATTCACCTGGGTTGAATTCACGCAGCTTTCCTCCCCTCTGAGATATCGCAATCTCCTGACTTTGTTCTACTTTACATTGTAGGTTTGGTTTTAACAAGTCTAACCGTGTACGGAAATTTCGACCTATAAGCAGGTTAGCTGGCGAAGCACCTGTTGTTGCATGAGGAGTAATCCGATAACAAGGGAGGAAACAGTCAAGCTTTTGCTGTAATGTTCCTGGATCATATCTAGCAGCTTCATTTTTGAATGACTGAACGAGTCTCTCAGCTGCGCCATTGGTCGACGCATGATAAGGAGCGCTAAATATGTGCTTTATACCATTGTTTCTGGTAAATTCCGCAAATGTCTCTGATCGGAACTGTGGACCATTATCCGAAACTATCTGAACTGGTAATCCGAATCTAGCAAAAATAGAACGGAGTGCGGAAACTGTCCATTCAGCCGATGTGGTTTTTGTCATCACAATTTCAGGCCATTTTGTTGAAGCATCCACTACGACAAGAAACATGTTATTCATGTATGGTCCCGCAAAATCTATGTGAACGCGAGTCCATGGCGTTTTCGGGTATTCCCACGGATGAAGAGGAGCGAGTGATGGCGTGTTTTGCGTTTTACGACATCCGCTACAACTACGCGCTAACTTCTCAACCGCTTCATCAAAATTTGGCCACCACACGTAGGATCTGGCAAGCGATTTCATTCTGCTAATACCTGGATGACCAACATGGATCTCTCGTAGCACTGCATTACGACCTTGCGGTGGTATAATAACGCGACATCCCCATAGTAAACAGTCGTCTTCCACGGAAAGTTCAGCTCTCCGACGAAGGAATGGTTTCACGTCATCATCACATGCTGCTGGCCAATCACCTGATTTCACATAGCTCAGCACTTTGGACATAATCGGATCACGACGTGTCCATCTGCGTATGTGGCTGACTGTAACAGGTGTATTGTTCATATGCTCTAACATTAGAACATTGTTTCCAGCTTGTGGCACTTTAGCGGGCTGATCAGGTAACGGCAATCGACTGAGACAATCAGCATTGCTGTGATCTTTGCCTTCTCGGTACTTGATCCTGTACGAGTATGCTGCTAATGTCAGTGCCCATCTACGAATTCTGTCTGCAGCCATCTGTGGTATAGCCCTATCCTCTCGAAATAATCCCAGTAAGGGTTTATGATCGGTGTAGATGGTAAAGGTACGCCCATACAAGTATTGGTGGAATTTTTTTACACCAAATATCACACTGAGACCTTCCTTATCAATTTGGGCATAATGTTTCTCTGCTGGTGCCAGTGTGCGCGAAGCATAGGCTATTGGGCGTTCGGAGCCATCCTCCATACGATGTGACAATACGGCCCCAATGCCATAAGGTGAGGCATCACACGACAAAACAAGTTCTCTGTCACTGTCATAGTGAATGAGCAACTGTGCCGACTGTAACATGTCTTTGGACTTCTGGAATGCACCCTCTTGTGCAGGTCCCCATTTCCAAGTCTGGCCTTTCCTCAACAGTTCATGGAGCGATGCCAATTCTGTTGACACATTTGGCAGATATCTGTGGTAATAATTAAGCATTCCCAGGTATGACTTCAACTGGGTGACATTTTCTGGTGTTGAGGCCTCAATTATTGCACGAACTTTCTCTGGCACTGGTTTCACTCCTTTACTTGAAATACAATGTCCTAAGTACACAACCTCATCTGCCATGAATGAGCACTTGCTTTGTTTCAGACGCAGTCCAGCATCACTTAATCTCCGAAACACGTTTTCCAGGTTCTGCAAGTGAGCTGCTTCCGATTCACCAGAAATTAGGATATCATCGATCCTGACCACAACATAAGGAATTCCTTGCAACAGGTTTTCCATTATTCTCTGATAGATTCCTGGTGCCGACGAAATTCCGTATGGCATGCGTGTATAACGAAACAGTCCTTTGTGGGTATTAACTGTTGTATACTGTTTTGAGGAATCATCCAGCAAAATCTGTTGATAGGCATGACTGATATCTAAATTGGTGAACTGTTGACCCCCATTCAGTGTGACAAACAAATCTTCAGTCTTTGGTATAGGATAATTGTCAAGTTTTGACACTTTGTTCACTGTGACTTTGTAGTCACCACAGATTCGAAGAGATTTGTCTTCCTTAACAATGGGCACTATTGGCGCTGCCCAATCACTGAAATCAACAGGCTCCAGTGTGCCTTCTTTGACTAATCTATCAAGTTCTGTTTCAATCTTGTCTTTAAGTACATATGGAACAGGTCTAGCTTTGCAATAAATTGGCTGTGCTTCACTATCAACTATTATCTTAGCTTTAGCACCTTGCAGTGTTCCCTGTCCTGATTCAAACAACTGTGAATATTTATCACACAACATTTTCACAGGATGAGACTTACTTTCATCAACATGAAGTAATCTTGGCCAGTTCAGTTTTAAGACGCTCAACCAGTTACGTCCTAACAATGGGTGTGTGTCACTTGTCATAACTTCAACTTGCAAGTTTGACTCTTGATTTTCATAGTTTACAGGTAACAAGGCTGATCCGACTGATTTTATAGGTTCACCAGTGTATGTAGTTAACACAGTATCTGATGACATTAACTCTGCTTCAGTTTTACCTGATTTAATCTTGTCCCAGGTTTCCTGTGATATCACAGTTTTAGCTGACCCGGTGTCTAGTTCCATAGAAAGTGTATATCCATTCACATTAACATCAACAAAAATTGGCTTGTCATTCTTAGCTTTTGCCCTAAGGGAGAACATTGGATATTCCTGGTCACTATCACAATCAGAACTGTCCCTTGTACTATTGCTATGCTCCTCGGCTAGCAAATTTGTTTTCTTAAACTTCCTGAATGGTTTTTGTGATTTTTTCTTTAGTTGAATGCAACATTTCTTTATGTGTCCTTTCTTTGAACAATGGTGGCACTCAGCTTCTTTGAATTTGCAGCTACCACTGTCATGGTTACCACCACATCGCCAGCAAGACCTTTTAATTTCTTTAAACGTGGGTGCAGCTGTGCCCTGTGACCTCCGTGAGCCTTGGAATTTTGACCTTTGACCTAGATTGTGAACCGCTCCACCTGGCTCAACTCTCTGGATTTCTCTGGCGTTATTAGCAGCCATTTCCATACCAAGAGCAATCTGTATAGCTCTCTCGTTTGTCAGCTCCGGCTCAGCTAATAATCTACGTTGTACGGCATCATCTTTAATTCCTACCACAAATCTGTCTCTCAACATATCGTCAAGCACGTTGCCGAAATTGCAATGTTCCGACATTTTGCGTAACTCGGCCGCAAACGTTGACATACTTTCGCCCGGCTTCCTGGTGCAAGTATTAAACTTAAAACATTCTACGATCGCTGAAGGTGGTGGATTTAAATGCCTACCGACTAGCTGCGTTATCTCATCAAACGACTTAGAATCTGGCTTCTCTGGGGACAACAAATTCCTGATCAAACTATAAATTTTCTGGCCTACCGTCGACAGGAAAATCGCCCTCTTTTTGGCGGCATCGGCAATCTCGTTTGCCTGGAAATACATTTCCATTCGCTCGACATACTCGACCCATTCTTCCCCCTCAGAAAACTCTCTGAGTTGTCCGTAGGTTGCCATGACACCTTATGATCCCGTCGTCGCCAAATATTATGACTTAGTGGCCGGTTAAAGTCAGTAAAACTCCAGACGGGTAGAACACAACATCACTTTATTCCATCATGGCCGTTCCAGCTGTTCACACACACAAATACGTGTCGCCCTCTGGCGGTACCGTAAATATTCGGTAATACCGTAATATCAAGATATAACAAATTGTATCCATTTAGCCTACAATTTTCTAATGTTTCTTTCAGGGAGGTCCAGGATAAATGTCATTGGAAACATGAAATAATGTCGAGGTGACTTATATTCTGCAAGCTATATATAGGAAAAGAACATGATTTGAGCACCCTGAAAGTCAGATGGGCTGAAATTGTATCCTTCGAGCTTATAGAATCTTCTAACACAACATCAAGGGAGATTCTCGGCAAACTTTCTCAAAAACCTTAAACTAGGTCATGATGACCTATATTCTGCAAGTAACTGGCCAAAAACATGACTTTGAGCACCCTGACAGTTAGAAAGGGCACATACTGCATCCATTAAACTTAAAACTTTCTAACTGTAAATTCAGGGAGGGTGCGCATGGCCATTCCTGTTTGGAAATACAAAATGAGGTCACCATGACCTAGAAACCTGTGGACACAAGTCATAGCAGTTTGACATGGAAACTTCTAACTTAGCCTCCGGGGAGTTCCCCGTAAAATCTTCTTGCTGATTACAGTTACCTATTGTCTAAGGACTATGGGCAAAAAAACATGATTTTGAGCACTCTGGAAGTCATTCTGTCCATTGTTAAAGGTTTCTTGACAAATGTTTTATTTACCAGATCATAACATCAATACACCAGCTGTATACATAAATTAGACTGTAAATATCTCAACCACTTAACTGTTACACTGTGAGACAATATTTTACACTGACAGAAAAATGAATCTTCAAATTTCAAAGGAAACTCAATAGTGATGGGCCGATCATCAAGTTTTATCGAAAGGCAGTCGGTTTGCTGCCACTTTCAAGTGCTCAATTACCAAAGGCAACTATCGATCACATCATAATCCTGGCTTGGTTTTTTTTCCAGAATGCCTTTATGTTAGAGGCAAGAATGATTCACTTTTTTACATTATTTCGCACTTCATTTTATGAGTCTGTGTTCCCAAATAACTTCCGTATGTAAATTACCATGGCACAGTAGATGCAAGAACGGAGAACTTAATAAAGTGTGGTTTAATTCTTGATTATTTTAATTAATTAAATGATACTAGGAATAGTATAACTTAGTATTTAAAGGAAAATTAAAAAGGCAAGAACTCATATTCTTAAGGTAGAATTACTCAGACATGCGGGCTGGGTCAAATGAAGTACAGTTTCACATATAATTGCATATTTCTTTGTATTTGTCTGAACTGATTAATAATCAATCATCGATCGGTTTGCTCAAACCGATGATCGATTATGAAAAAGGAACCGACTCCCATCACTAGAACTCAAGCACTGCTGCCACAGACTATATAGATAGACAACTTCCTTACCAACATTTCATTGCTGGTGAAATGCAATGAACAAATGTTAATTAAGTCTGCTATGCCACAAAATACTTCATATCCCAGAAAAAAGGGCTAACTATTTTATATGCCCAAGGCACGTACTAAGACATGAAACAACGGTCACAGACTTCTCCTCCATGCTATGATTATGTCACATGACTAGGTTCTATACTGCATCATGTGGGTGGAGTGTCACATGTCAGGTTCCAGCACGTAAAAAGATTCTATATTCTCAAACTTGAAAACTCTTGTGAGGGTCATTTATGTAATGCCAAGTACTTTGCCTCAGGTGACTGTATATTTTTAAAATCATGATAATTATTGACTGACAATATGCATCATACCTCAAAACACATGAAGAAATATTTTAATCATAAGTCCAACAGGTGGTGAGGTATTACAATTTTCAATTCGTTCATTAAACTCTCTTGGTTTGCAAGATGGGAACTCTATGCAACAAGTTCTGTATGGATTTTAAAGAATTTTTTCATCATATTTGTCTAACGCAATAGATACTAGACATTTCTTGACACTGTAGGTGCTGTAGTATCCCCCGACAATTAACCCCCCCCCTCTTTAAGAACAGGCCTCCATCTTCAGCAGCAGCATTTACTGACACTTGGTTGTCACTAGCGACCATGGTTTCTTCCATGTATCAACTTAAGAAACAATTTTTTTCACCAGATATTGGGGCCAATATGGTGAATTAATCACTCTTGAGAAAAGGGGATTAATTAATACTATTGAAATGGTAAGGTAGGTGGCACCATCTGTCTGGTTGATGAGAAAACTCTCCAAGATGGATGTATATGCCAAATTGCAAACTAACACATTGAACGATTCCTCAGATATGAGCAATTTCCTCCTAAAGCAACAATACTGATGGATGCTACATGAAAACTATTGCAGATGGTGCCACCAGTCTTGAATATGAGATTGAGGTATCTAAGATCTATGGACAAAAACAATTTCACACCAATAAGGCATATCATTCCTGAGAAAAGGGCATGAATTTATACTATGAAAACAGTAAGGTAGGTGGTGCCACCTGTCAGCTTTACAAGGAAAATCTCCAAAATGGGTGTACATGCCAAATTTCTGATCATTACATGAAATCACTCCTCAGATATGAGCAATTTCACCTAAAGCATCTCTGAACAGATGGACACCAAACAAAAACAAGTGACCCATGGGTCATGACGCTCAGCTGACTGGGAAGAGATTTGCAAAAGGAAATTTTATCATCTGATTGGTAGTAAATACCCATTCAACTGAAGCATCAAACAGATTAACCAACAGGCTGAGATTGTGTCTGTATTAATATATCTAAAAAATAGAGAGAAAAATTAAAAAAAAAAATACAGGTGGCTCCACCAGTCTGCAGAAACTAATAAAAACACTTAATGGTCAATATCCATGCAAAGAAGCATGGTGGTCTCTTGATTAGTTGTTCAGATACTTCAGCTTTTGTATCAAATTTTCCATTATTCTGAGGGATACTTTGGAGTCCTATAGCTTGGAGGATATGGGTAACAGAGACCTAATTTCAGGTTTCCACAGACACTTTTCATGCAAAGAAGCATGGTGGTCTCTGGATTAGTTGTTCAGATACTTCAGCTTTTGTATCAAATTTTCCATTATTCTGGGGGGTACTTTGGGGCCCCAAAGCTCGAAGGATATGGGTAATTCCAGGTTTCTAAGGAGATTTTTCATGGACCTCTCTGGATGTTAAGTAAAAAGATTCTAGGTCCAGCGGTTACGATTTGTGCCCTGTTAACGGACAGACGCCCGGACGGCCGGACGGACGACAGACAAAAGGTGATCCCTATAGCTCAGCATGACTGAAAGTCAGATGAGCTAAAAAATGATTGCAAATGGCACTACCAGTCTTGAATACAAGATTGAGGTATCCAAGATCAATGAACATGCATAATTTTAGCTCAATCTGTTAATTATTTTTTACGTTTATGCTCACAGTACTGTCAAGTGGCAATGATGGGGTATTAAAAGGCACAAAAAAAAGGACAGAAGGTGGTGCCACCCCTCTTCTGCAGCACACAAAGCTATCCAAGATATTTGATCAATTTGATTTTTTGATCAATCCATACATCATTTGAGATATTTATGACTTTGTGTGATTTTCACCATATATGGCAATATTCAAGGTCAAGGTCAATCTCATTGGAAAGGTCATGACCCCAATTTAAATATACATCATCCCATAACCCATACCTTTGTATATGCATAATATGAAAGAAATCGGCCCAATAGTTTTTACTTTGAATGCCTACAGTTCTGTCAAGTGGCAGTGTTTGGGGTATAAAATGGCACAAACCAAATAAAAAAAAAAAAAAAGAAAATAGGTGGTGCCACCAGTTTCCAGTACATGAAGACACTATCCAAGATCTTTGGTCAACTTGACTTTTGGATCTACCTGACAAAAGTAAGCTTGTCTCTGGGAATCTCTCCCTTAGATCCAGCATTGTGTGTGTATGTTTGTGTGTAATTGTACCTGATCAAACCTACCTGACAAAAGTAAGCTTTCCGGGAATCTCTCTAAAATCAGGCACAGTGTTTGTGTGTGTGTAATTATACCTGAAAGAACCTACCTGACTAACATAAGCTTGTCCCTGGGAATCTCTCAAAGATTAAGCATCGTATATGTGTGTTTGTTTGTGAGTGTGTAATTGCACCTGATAGAACCTACCTGACTAACGTAAGCTTGTCTCTGGGAATCTCTCTAAGGTCCTGCATTGTACACTTTGGTCCTCCAAAGTCATAGTTAGGATTATACTCGGTCATCATACCCATGCCACCCTGCCTCAGTCGGTCAAGCTGGTGGTCAGAGCTGTTCAGAGCATCCAGCCGCATGGCTCGTGTGCGTTTTTTGGCTCGCTGGTACACTGCAAAACATAATCATCTTGAATTAGACTTTGTTATGTAAATACCCACGATACAAGACTGATACATACTTGAGATATACATTAAAAGTTACAAGAGATGTATGGATTATGCATCATATAAACTAACTTTCAATTGATTCAAACTTTTGATAACAAGAAGCTGCACCTGTGTTCTTAAGTTTTAGTCAAAGTTTAAATTGTGATATAAACTATATAACTACTTCACACATGTTAAGATATAAAAAAAACACTTCTACAATAATATTTTGTATTATCATTCAACTATATTCTTGGGTCACTCAGCATTATGAAGGGTGATAATAGATGAAATAATTCACATGGAAATGAAGTAATTATACAGTGTAATAAAAAAAAAGTTTGAATGCATGGGTAAATATTAATAAAATCTGACTCATGCATGTAAACCAAATTTAACCATTTGTATATATATATATATATATATATATATATATATATATATATATATATATATATATATATATATTCAACCAATATAATATGTATTGACATGTAATTGACAAGCCTCATTTAAAGGCATGCCTGTTGAATTAGGCATAACATTGATCCAGGTCAAGATTTATCTAATGAGCTTCTCGATGGGCGCGACCCACCAGACACCAGCCGCCAGTTAAGCTACCTGCCAAGATTCTCTGGCTTCCCAGACACAATGCATTTGACTGATACAACACAACCAGCTCAATAAGACGCCCTGAGTTAACCTACAAAACCAACAGTTGGTCTCACACGTAAATGGCCACAAGTTTATTAATGGTGTCAGTTACAAAACACTAACATATTTTTTAATATGGCAAGACTTCAAATCTGACTTGTTCCTTTACACATTTTCTTGAAGTATTCCAATTCAACACCAAAGTAAGTGTCCAATTTTTACATTAGTTTTTCTGTATTTTGAAATCTGAATGGCAGAGAATTCCTCTTTTTTTTCCAGGGGATTTCCAGGATAATGCCAAACTGATAAGTTTGAATTACTGATTCACTGATGAAATCAAAAAGTTTATCTGTTATTCCTACATTTTTTTCATCCTGAATTTTCTTTTATCATACATAACTTTAATAAAAATTACTTAATCAATAAATGAATCATATTTATAATGTAAAAGTCAGAACTTTTAAATCACTAGTTCAAAGATGAAAAATTATTTTTTTTTGTTTTTTCCTACAATAAAACAGTCAATTTTTTCCAGTCTAGACAAGAGATTCATTGAAACTGGATTAAAATGTCTACACCTTTTAATTTGACAAGGGAGATACATCCTATATTAATCAAGGGCTTGTGGTAAAATAATTTGACATGATAAAGCAATTTCTGTTTTCTGCATCACAGTTTTAGAGCCCTGTTTTTTCCATTTAAAAAATATTAATTTTCCATTTTTATATTAACAAGGCCTACAGGCCTAATGCGAACCTGTGCACTGGAAAATACACCAGGTATAATGCTTCAATGCTGGACCATTACTTTTCATGTACATGAACAATGCAAGTACTAAACATTTTGAATAAGAAACAATTACACAAACATCACTGCTGAAATTCTGGCATGGGTGCACACAACACAAAAATGATTTCAGCTGGCACCACCAGTCTTGTACATAATGAAGCTATCAGAGATATATACATATGCCCAATTTCAGGCTGATATATCAAATTCCTCTGTAGAAATAAGCAGGCACATACACTGTGCAAAAGTCAATGTACGTGGCACCACCTCTCTTGTAAATGAGAATACCATCAAAGATGCATAGACAGGTCAAAATATCAGTCCAATACATCAAACTCATTGTAGGTGGCGACACCTGTCTTGTGAGCGAGAAAGCCATCAAAGACACATAGACAAGTCATTATATTAGGTCAATACATCAAACTTACCTTGAGTTTGATGCACTGTGCTGACAAGGCTTAGGTGAGTAAGGCAGTTGCCCCCGGTGTGACCTGTGACAAATTGCTGCCTCAAGCTACTGCACTGAGTGAACTCTTGACCTGCACCTGGCTAGACTGAGTGAACTTTTGACCTGGACCTGGCTGCACTGAGTGAACTCTTGACCTGTTGCATAATCTGACACAGCTGGCAGTCTGCCAAAGCTATAAATAGATTCAGGCTGAACTTTGGTGCCAAATATGATGCAGTGAGCAGTCTGCTAAAGCTATAAATAGAATGCAGCTACTGCACTGAGTGAACTCTTGACCTATACCTGGCTGCACTTCTGCCAATCCTGGCACTGTGCCAAAACTATTTATAGAGCTGACATCATCTTGGCTAATGGCCAACATCAAGGCACTGGCAATGTGCCAATGGTAAACCAAGTGCTGCCATCTGTACACAAAAGTGGTCCCTACTTGAAATAACTTTGAAATTTATTTTCCTAATACAAAATGCTTTTCAGCTGACTTTTTATAAAAAGAAATCAGGAATATATGTAAAATTATTATGGATGCATACTGAATTCAAAATTAAAATACAGATAAATCTCATTGATGGCAAATTCTTGAATTAAGTTGAGTAGGGATGCCAATAATTTATAATCCATGAACAGTTGTCTTTATATAGCCACAGAGAGCTGAATATCCATGATTGTAACATTGCCTGGTATGATGAATAACTTAAATCATTAATCTAAATTTTTTAAAAGCTTTTAAAAAAACTTTTTTGTCAATATTAACCAAAGATAACCTGAAATCTAAATGTCTAGTGGCATGATGTAATAGATGCTGATAAACTGGTGCGAGGCTTGATGTAACAGCATAACACAGCTAATATATATGGTAAAATGACTGAATTCAATCTCCATAATTCAGCCAAAAATCATTCATGTGGAACCATTAATGACATTTATTATAAGAATTATTGTAGGGATTATTCTTGTAGAATATTTAACAAACTGGCTTCAGTCGCATCATTCGAAAAACGTTTCGCATGTTTACAACTCATATAGGAAGATACAGCAAACTGGCTAAGTTCACCTTCCTGTAACTCAGCCAAAAAGCACTGAACCAAAACCATTTGAACAAACTTGAATTATCAACATCTGAGGATAATTAATGTATGAGATTTAACACTTTGGCCCAGTGGTTTTTGAGAAGAAGATCTTTGTATCTACTGAGCTTAAATGGGCTGTTATGGCATATGGCTGAATTCAGCTTCCCATAACTTAGCAAAAAGTCACTGAAAAGTGACTATTTGAAGAAACTTCAGAAAGCACTACCCTAGAATCATTTCTGTGCGATATTAAACATTTTGGCCATATGGTTTCAGAGAAGAAGTTTTTTGTAGCCCTCAGTGTGAAACAGGCACTGATGACCCCGTACAAAAAAGGCCAATGAAGGTGGCGCCACCAATACCTCAATATCAGATATGACCTATGTGACCAACATTGGCATAAAATTTGGTGATGATAGCTCCAGCCGTTTCTGAGATTTTAATTTTAATATGCTTTTTTGCACATTTCACAAAGTTCAACCTTGAGAAAGATTGTTCCAGGGATCATTTCTGTGAAATATTGGACAATTTGGCTGGACAGTTCCGGAGAAGAAGATTTTTAAAGCTTTTTTAGCTTTTTCCCTATAAAATCTAAGAAAATGCAGTTATAAAAAAATAAACAAAAACCAATATAGTTTTTTTGATGATTGATTAATTGCAAAACATTTGGTGATGCTAGCTCCTGCCGTTTTTGAGATAGCTATGGTTAACGTACAGACGACGCACGACGTACGACGCCGCACCATCGCATAAGCTCACAGGTTCGCTAAAAAACATAATTCCCTAATTATCCCTTTTACCTTTATATTTTATGTAATATAATTGCTACATACTTTTAAAATTAAAATCTAGTAAAATCAGGATGATTATATGGATTATGTGTTCAATAAGCTTAATATATGTTAATATAATTATTATTATGATTGGTCCTTCACATAAATAGTTCTTCATCCGGCCCATATGTAAATAATCAAGTGGTCCTTTTGCATAAATGTTCTTCATCACACCCATACGTTAATAATCAAGCACGTGTTAGCTAAATTAGCAAAACAGTTGGACTCCATCTGTATACAAATCAGTAAGAAGAGCATTCATTAATCAGTAAGGACCTGCTCTGTCTGCATTTTACCTAAGATAATTTAAAACGTTTTAGGCTAGTATAGTATTATTTTTTATTCAAAGCACTTCGCCTCAAAGATGCTATGACATGCAGTAAGATCAGGCTTATCCACTAGAACATTTTGACCTGTTTGCTTATGGTTATGCCAGACCATGACTGGAACTCTCTCACCTGATAAAATTTTCACATTATTGGTCATTAATCCTCTCTTTTAATTAATATAACCTTTGTGAAACATTTATTGGACCAAAAAAGTGAATTTGCAATAATTCTGGTTTGGTCCGGCCTATTTCCTCCACAAAGCGCCACTGCATCATTGCATGTCACATAATGGCTGTATAAGAGTTTCTAGTATATTGTTCGTTAATATTTGTAACATCAAAGCTTGGCGGGTCCTTACTGTAACGGTTGTGACCTGAAATTGGCTGACCTTGCTTGTTATGTAGATGGCTGGCACAGTTAGTAAGATTTTTTTTACCAGATACTTTTATTGGTTAACAATTTCTTTATTTGCAGCATAAATCTGCATTAAATCCGACTTTCAGCGATATTCCATGCATTAATATGATTCCATTTTTGAACCCTAATTCTGTTTTTCCGTTAAAATGGAAAACCCTGGGCTCTACAGTTCACCTTTATTTCATTTCTTTTTGCAAAAAAATTAGTGTTCTGAGAAAATCACTTTTTGTTGGTGTTGTGAAAAATCAACATGCTTCTGTATTGCAATAATGTTTCTTTTTTTTTTAAGTTTTATTTTTAATATTCCTGCTAAGAAGCTGAGAAGGTAACACTGAGCAGTACAATGCTAGCATAAATTCATTTGACTGAGATAATTATGTCAGAAATGGAACATGAAAAATGAAACATTAATCAGAGCTTTATGTGCCACTTGCTCATATAAATCTGAAAGACTGAGAAGTCTCACTTTGACTCTCTCAGAGAACCATACTCATACGTTAATTGTTGGCTATGACTCCCTGGCTGTCTCAGAGATCACTCTCCTTATTAACTGGTTGACTAATTTTTTGTCCTGTGAACCAGACAAATCCTTGCTACCACAACCACTATATGGTAGTTCATTTAGACCATTTTACAGTCCTCATAAAGTTAGGGCCAGTTAATAGCCCTGTCTTAATTGGCCTGTACCTAGGTAACCAAGTCAAGTACCTGTACCTGGATGTCTTAAATTGGAAGTACTTGATACCTGTTCCTGCATGGGACTTTAGTGTATGTTCTTGGTATCATGTATTCTGGGTACATGAATGATAGTAAAAAAGTACATGCCAACTAACATATTGACTGAATTTATGCAATTATCGTTATAAATCAAATGTTTTCTAATTGAACCAAAATACCTGGCTGTTTCTATACAAAGTTACCATCTTAAGTAACTGGACCTGTACCTAAGTATTCTTTACAAGTCTAAGTGTACCTGACCATCTCCCTCTACCTGTAAATAGGTAATGCTTGTAGCTGGCCCAAATCCCACTCCTCATCAATATTTGACATGACCATCCTATTAATATTATCACCTTTAAGTTTATCTGAGTGTGGTAAGAGAACCTAAGACCACTTTTGCCTAATAACTTTCTAATTGGTTATAACTGACCTCTCTGGTAAGACCATATTTTGCTAGTTACATGGGTGGGCTTATAACACAGGTTTCACTGTATATATTACATTAATCTTACAGCATCATATTTCATAATAATCCTGATATGGCTATCTTTATCCTCACACAATAGGCAGTGCCACCTTGGGGCAAAAAAACTGATCCTTTAATAGTATAAACTATATAATAATCAAAATAATAAGATCATAAGCAATCCCATGATTGTGCAGATGGAATGCCAGATTCCTAAACCATTCTGCATGTTTCCTTTTAAAGCCTACAGCAATCAGACTTGCAGCTTCCTATCTCCAGACAGAATAACACGGCACAAATAAGCATGGCTCAAATACCTGAATACCTGACAGGACATACAGCTGATTTCAGGTAGACATGTATTACCTGTAATGGCTCTGTATCCGCCTATTTACCAGCTGATAATAAGCCATAAGCCATATCATCTCCGGTATCACAGCATCTTTCCAGATCCTAGGCTATTTCATTTATTTTCTAAAGGAGCACCAAACACTGAACAGTCTTGAAATGTCTCAAATTACTAATGGTAAGCTAACAGACATTTATAACACCAAAGAGTTCATTAGGATCATACACTTCATTGATAATATCATCATCATAATGTTTTTTTAAGAATAATATCATAAATTTGCATTAAACAGACACCAGAAACAAAACTGTATATAAGACCAAATTGGTCTGTGACTATTCATAGACATATATATAACATTTTGGGAGTACCCTGTCTAGCCATTGCTGAGAAAAGCAAAAGCAGGTGACAGACAGATGATGGATGGATGCTGCCCTATTGCTGTAGCTTATTAATACACTGAAAATACACGAGTTGGGAGATGATTTTAAACTCTGACTTATAGTATAGGTCTTGTTGATATAAAATTTTATAAGTACCAAAACATACAGAAAGACTCAGAAAATCATCAAAATGTAGATGGCACCACTTAGTCTGTATTCCAATACACTTGACCCAGAATACCTGTTTATAGGACTGCATAAATTATTTGTAATATGGAGGTACCACTAAGGAATATGTTTTACCTTTAATTTGTCCTTATGTGAACATATATGCTTACATAATATATAAAAAATGTGACTAATGTTAAAATGATAAATCTGTGATAATACAAAACCTGAAATAGTGCCAAGATAAAATGCAGGTGGAGTTTGGGAGGATTTTATAGTCTGACCTATTTAATAGTCTTCCTGACACACAGTGGTGCCACAAGATATATCAATATATATACAGGGTTGAGACTTGAGAGACCCTCAGAAAGACCCTCTGTCTTAAAGAACACCTGTCTATTAATAACACCTCTGTGTGAACCAAACACATTCACATTAGTTATAATTGCCCTCTCTAATAAGACAATCAATAACAAAGGTTTCACTGTGTTTTAGTGTTTATTTTCCCCTGAAGATGTCTCCACAATTTATAATTTAAGTTGTGAATTGGAAACAAAAGGGAAAATTTTGGTTTGTTTTAGAGCTGGTAAAAATAAATTTTCAGACAGACACTCCAAAACCAATCCCAACCAAGGAATGCATGAGAGCAATCGATCACTGACCAAAATCTGAAGGAAATAGGATAAAATTTAGGAAAGTTATCATAAAGAAACGAAAACCTGGGAGACAGACAGACAGACACCCAAATCAATGTCCCCTGTTCCGCGAAAGGGGGGGGGGGGGGGGGACAATAATGGAAGCAATATGAAAATGGTTGAGGCCTCATCTGTATTGAGTCCCCAAGATTTAAAACATGTATGAAGCTATAAAGATGCTTATTTTACCAACACTATGGTGAAATTCAATAGCTGAGCAAAAATACATCAGAAACTAGCATTTACCTACAGCTATTTATAGTCCATCACCTCGGGCTAATGGCTTATGTCACTTTTCCCCTGAGGCCATTTTATGTGTTTGATGCAGTGAAGGTAATACAATGATTTCTATAGTAACAATGATTTCTGTGCTGACTGCAGGCTCATGCTTATTATACAAGTGTTCTCTTGCTTGGATTATCTTGTGGGAATACCTTTTATGGCAGAAGTGGAGACTGAACTGTAGTATCAGTCAACCATAATCTGGTGGGAAATGGAACGAGCCAAGCAATAATAATATGCTGTGTATTGTAAGCTGGTGGGGGAACCACAGGGATCCCACTGTACAGAATTGTTGAATGTCTACCACACACAATTCCAGTGATTACTGACAAAGCTCTTGGTTTGGAGTTAAGGTGTTTCTATTTCCACTGTCATTACAAGATGACAATGGTTGTATTAACATTCAGACATGCTGTCTTTCTCTCTGGTATCTGCTGATTTTTTTCTACCTTTTAGGTAATTAGACTTGCATAGAGATAAGCTGATCTTTTTCTGGAATCATGCAGTGACGACATTGGTTAGAGATACAGTGAGGGTGATGTAATGACTGTAGGTTTCTTAAATTGGTGCCTGGATTTACTGAGAAATAAAACCTCACAGTGGTCTGTTATTTAACAATATTTCTGAACCAGCATGTAGTCAGAATTATATTGCAGACAATAAGCACTATTATAAGGCAAGTTATTTTAGTAACAGATATCTTAATCTGTTATGTGACTGGCGTGGATGTAAAGATCATATGACCCATAAATGATGCTAAGCTGTTCACAATCATTTATTACAACAGGAGAAATAGGTGACTTTATATATATATATATATATATATATATATATATATATATATATATATATATATATATATATATATATATATACATGTATATAAATATATATATATATATATATGTGAATTAGCAATACATGCTGTATATATATGCTACATAAACATATGCTAATATATATGCCATATGTTATTTATGGGAATCCTTTGTTTCTGTACGTACTTTGATAAAGCTCATCATTTTTTAAGTTGCTATTCATCTTTAAGAGGTCTGTTACCATCTGGCTAAAAATGAAATTCACTGAAATTTATATAAACTTTCTTCTCAAATCCACTGGTGTCCCTCTTAAGCATTTTCAGAACTCTTTTACACCTCTTTGAGAAATTAATTTAATTTTTTTTATACATAAAAAATAATAAGATAAAAATATCAAATATGTAAGGTCTAGGCACAGGCAGTGATCTTTTAATGCCATTACAGGCCTCTGTGTTTGACTTTAGTCAAATAATATATGCCTGATCTGCAACTAAACCATCACAAGAGGATTTTCTCATGAGCTAGAATGTTTGTTCATCAATCTAATTTAATTCATCCAAACCTGTGAGCTTAAGTTAAAATGCATTTCAAATTTATTCATATTTTTATTTCTATAAATTCAACTGAATTCAAGTTTATTCAATTTTGTCTTCAATTCCAATTCAGTTCTGAAATTTGATTCCAATTCATACAATTTTGTCTTTGATTTCAAAATTCTTCAGTTGAATTCCAATTCACACTATTTAGAGTTAAATTCAATTCAGATCAGCCCCTTCATGTCATGCTGTCAAATCAGCTGGACAGGGGACACAATTAACTAAGTTCTCTTTACAGCATCTTCACTGGCAGTATGGCCTGTGGCACTGGCACAAGCAGGTCCCCACTCTTTAATGCAATCTAAGGCTATTCTGTTATATCTGAATATTTTTAGTCACATGCTGTAGAAGTCCTTTTGAGTAACTTATTGAAGGCTTGGAAAACTCATAAATAAATTCTGCACCTCTGAGCATTTTTTAGGCACTTGTGTGAAGGCTCAAGGTTAAAGTGCTGGCCTTATCTGGTAAACACTTGATACCTAAAAGCCAGGTCATGCTCCATAATAGTTTAAAGGATACCAACAGGAAAACCTACAAAGTATAGTTTTGCTGCCTTGGAGGAACATGTCAAACTCTTTATGATCTACTTCACAAAGTCCTGCCAACAGCCTTGGCTGATTTATTCAATATGTCATCTGTGCTTCTATTTCAGTCTTGGGACTGTCCAGAGTTCCCTCTGCATGGTCAACTAAGTTTCTCTGCATCCTGGTAAACTAACTTGAAATTTGCCATTTTTAAAATGATCCCTGGCAGACCGATTTATTATACAACTGAATTGAGATAAATACCACCTTCTGTCATAATATTTGACATTTATTAGGCTTATATTTTTTGGAAGTATTTTTAAGACAACAACAAAATATATAATGTAAAGTCTGCAAAATATCTCATGATAAGGACGGAATCATATATATATATATATATATATATATATATATATATATACACACACACAGAGTAAGAGAGAGAGTGAGAGAGAGAGAGAGAGAGAGAGAGTAAGAGAGATAGAGATTTAACTAGAAAACTGACAGGTCAGGAAGGGCCCCACAGATCATGCAGTCATTATAAATTGAAGTACTGTGAATTAGGTGTACTTTGGTAGCATGGGCTGAGATATTTGAAAATTAAAGGACCTGTAAAGAACAGCTGATGTATAAACTGGAAGAAAAGATATGGTAAAGTGAAAATGTTCAAAGCTATAAAAATAATGATATTAAAGAACTGCATGCATTTTTAGTTTCTGTATTTGTGTTTAACAGCGCAGTATAGATCTTTTTATGATGATTAGCGCTATATAAAAAATAATCTATCTATCTAACTTTCTATTACCTGTGCCAGTTATTCTTGGTTGAAGTCTTGGCTGGGCTGTGTCAAATATTTTTTCCAGTATTTGTATGTTGAATTGGCCTTATTATATGTGAGGCTTGAGTCTATACATGAACCTTGTAGTATTAGAGAGAGTCAGCTGCTGGTTAGTAGTGATAAAATGGTCATTCTCTTGGACTGAGATTCAGCTGTTCTTGGGCTTGGGTCTACAGATGCGCTGTGTAGTGTAGAATGGCTGCATATGAATATCAATGTAAATTTGTTGATGGTCACTATAAAAGGGTCCGAATTCCTTGAGATGTTGGAAGTGGAGATAGATTTGTCCAAACATGGTCTAAATGAGAGCCACAGTGGTGCGTTGGGCCAGTGTATCCTTTTCTGGAGAAACTTCAAATTATCTGTACAAAATATGCTGTGAAAATGTAATGCCACTGTACAGGAGTGACTCGAAAAAGATTCATCCATTACTGGCCTGCTGAAGGAGACACCAGCAACTGTGTATTACTTTTTTTTCTCCTTCTGACCCAAATATCAATAAGCTTCTCCCTTAGGTCATAGTTGATACATATTATGTTTGAATCCTATCCATCATATGTTAGGGAAGTTATTATGCAGAAACGAATTTGATTGTTCATCAAATTCTTTGCGAGTTATTGCATTAACATCATTTGAGAATTATCGCCTCTGTCAAGGTCATCCATCTTCCAACTTTACCTAGCCCTTCATAACAAACATTACTGGTGCAAGTTCAGTGAGTGTTAGTCAAATTGTTTGCGAGCTATGTGGTTTACATCATTTTAGCATTATCACCTCTGTGACCTTGAAAATCCATCAAGGTCACCCATCTTCAAACATGATGTAGCCCATCAAAAGGTCCATCACTGCCGTGAGTCTGGGGACCTTATATGAAATATTTTTTAGGAGTTATTGTGTTAACAATGTGTGTCCTTTTGCATGCATATTTGCTAAGAGATCGCAACCTTACTAGGTGTTCAGTAATGGTTTTTACCGCATAAATTACAGAAAAATGGCTGACTATGATCATATATCATGCCTCGTTGCTGTTGACATGAGGTTCTGTCCTACTGTTAAGGTGGAACAAACAATTATGGTTACAATTATGATTTCTGCCCTGCTGAAAAGGGACCTAAAATTTATCACCAAACTGTGAATAACTTTTTTGACCTTTGACCTCGGGACCCCAAAATTGATAGGGATCTTCCATAATTGATGGTTAATACATATTTCAGGTTTGAACTCAATTCGTCAATCCTAACTGGAGTTACCATCCGGAAAAGAATTTGAGGACAGACGGACAGGTGGACAGACAGACGGACAGGTCGATAACCATAGGGCACCCACTTTTCAAGCAGGGCCCTAATTAGTACATAAGAATTTTTTCTTGCAACTGATTTTCAACCCCTGGGTTTAGATGTCTGACTGCTTAATCAAATGTGGAGGAATTAAATTCCTGTATGTTCCTGGCAAATTGTGTTTTTACCAAATGCAAAACACATGATGCTGGAATTGCTAAAATCCAATGAAAGTAAATCCTTGTCATTCCTGGCTGGAGCTTTATGGAATCCAGATTAGTATTTGATTAAAATAAAAAAGAAACAAATTCAGATTCATATATGGATTCACCATATGTTTACAGAATCACCTACTACTGTCCAAGCAGGATGTTTTCTCCTGATTGCTTTATTTTATATAAGACTGTTTAACAAATCTTGCTAGATTATACTTACATATATTAAATACTGGAGAGTAAAGAAATTAGCTCAAATAAATGGCATATGTGTAACGGCCAGATTTGTTCAACTGTCTTCCAGAGACATAACATGGAATTTCTGCTATTTATAGATATCCTAGAAGATGAGATGGATTTTTTAAAGCCTTAAGTTGACCTATAAGGCACTTCTGGCACCACATGGGGCCCTGATCAGCATCAGCATTATAGCTGCTGCTCCACCTTGGTCCACACTATAATGAAATGAGTTCTTCCGTTCCTCCATGTTACTGGGTAAATGGGTGCAGTATATGTGGCTGGTGTAAAAAAATAGAAAGGGTATTTAAATATGGTAGAGCTAAAAAGCCAGCGGCAAAATGGTATGAGTAAAAACAGCAGGGCCATACTTGGAAGAAGTAACACATGATGAAGGTATAATTTGCAAAAGTAAATATGGCAGATGTAAGAAATGACAGATTTAAAAGTGCTGGAGTAAAAATGGCAAGTGAAAATATGTTTTCCCACAGGACCTTCCCTCAATGTTTGCAAAGGGATAAAAACAGAACTGTTGAGGTGTAAATTTAATCAAACCTGGTTTTGATGTAGATATATAAAGAAGCAAGTAAACAGACCTGTGAAATGATAAAAGTCAATTACCTGAGAAGGTATAAGAATTATCTCTCTAATATTATTCAACAAAAAGAAGTTTGCATGCCGACTTCATGCCCATTCAATGATATATAAATAGCCAAATACACACAAAACATTTTTATCCAATTGTGTATAACAATTACTTACCACAATATATGGTGAATATTAGCACCATGACAAATAGAATAACAGAACCAATTACGAGCCCAATAACCAGTGAGTTGATGGTGTTGTTGCTGGAATCAGGTGGTGTCCGTAGACCTGGAAGAAAGCATGTATATGTAGGATTAATTTCCATAAACAAATAAGTAACACCTGAAGAAGGTATGTACCTCCTGACCATGACTGCTACAAATCAAAAGTGTAATCATAATATTTTCAATGATGTAATCATCAAATCCTTTTTGAAGGGATACCTTATTTAAGAAGGTGATAGAAGCCTAATTATTAATTTGTAAAACAGAGCAGCAGGATTCTAATACAATCTTAAAGACTAGCTAGCACACCAATAGAGAAAAATATTGCCTAGGCTTGCACCCTGCAGAATTTTATTACATAAAAATCCTTCAAATATGCCAAAACATAATTTTCTTTCTTCAATAGTTTCCTGGTGTTATTATATACCTTGCAGGTTTCCTTTACTTTACGAGCATTATTTTAATTTCCATATTTGTTGCTCATGTACTCTGCAAAATTGACCATTACGGGTTAGTAAAATGTGGCTTATACATGTAAAGTTTTCAGATGACACATCTTTGTTGCATTATATTGCTAGCAACCAGACATCATCATCTTCCTAATAAATATATTTAATAACAGAATGTTCAATATTAACATTTTATATTCTTTTCATATGACCACAGACAAATAGTTTGAGTATTAAAGCATTATGAGACACAAAGGTAAGTCCAATGTGAATTCAGTTTAGATCTGCCAAATCTTTACACATATATCAATGTTGCTCAGAGGGTGGTTTAAATATATCTTAATTTAAGTGAGGCTGGATGTCTGAAGAAAGGTACTTACTGCATACTGTACCAGTTTCATAATCTGTTAGTATATATCTATTTTAAGATAATTTGTCAAACTGAATTCATAGCTGTCCCTGGCAGCAAATGATGTCTGTGATTTGCATGTGGCAGAAATTAACATTAACCAGTTATCAACCTTCTAGAAAATACATTAGAAATCTCTGTTTGCCTTTATATATTTGAATACACTAAAACTTAGCTATACTGTGATGTTTATAATACAAACTATAAACATAAATTGATATCTTTCCTGACTGTAGAACCAGTTTATTTAATATTAACATTGATTCTTGACAGAGCCACCAATTCTTTTTTCAAGTTGTCAATACATTATATCAATAAATTATAAAAGCCATATATACAGTGAGTCAGGATCATTCAGTACATGTAGTATATGGAAACTCCCATGTGAGCTGGACTGAATGAAGAAACTGTTCAGTGTCCATGACTCAGATCTTTGTTTCCGCAGTTCATGACACAAGGCCTGGCTGTCAATCATCCGTCAAATATTGAATTAGCCTTTGGCACTGGGGAAAACATAAAGCATATTGAAACTACAACAGGGTTTGACACCAAACTGTTTGTGAAAATTAAATTTAAGTGGTTCAAGTTACATGTCAAAAAGTCTTGGGTTTATAAATTCCCTTGTCTTATAAAATGACCATTAATCTTTTAATATACATATATATATAGATATGCAGGGCTTTCAAGAGTCTTGGAAGGTCAGGCCAAATGCTTGGTGCATCACGTGGGAAATTGGGGCAGCCCATAGGGAGGTAATCGGTGTAAAATTTTGTAGGTTGTGAGAAATTTAAGTTTATTTTTGTTCTATATCATTTCCTTCTCATTATATGTCACACCACTAGAGATGGGAACGACCAGGTTCTTTCAACTGTCAAACCAAATGGCTGAAACTCATGCATATGTACACTCCAAAAGATAAATAAGACATGAGTTAACCAAAACAAATCAATACATTAAAGAAAACATACACTTACATTTCTCTGGAGAGCATTCCATACATATAGGGACTGATGATCATAAAAGTTTTATAATAATCACAGAAACAACCACCAAGTCCGTTAATCACAGTACACAGAGTAGTCCCTTGTTTACACTCCTCCTGATCACATGACACAAGTTTGGTAAATTATGTTGCGCTGCCTGGCTCACCTTTTGTTTGTGCTGTTTTCATAGTACAAACAGTACAATCTTTTGATATACGAAGCTCTGACCACTAACAGTCCCTCATTGGAGTAATGGAATACTTTCAAGACACAGTTCATGCAGCATTCACTAATTAGCACACGGAAGATTTTATCTTGACTTAGAGTCAATGTCTTTCATAGCTGATGTCTTCTGGAATCATCCAGCTCTAGGTAACCAAAAATGCTTCCACACAGCGATATCCAGTACCTTCACTGTTACGCGTTTCTGAAAGCGCTCACAACAGGTTTAAATTGCCAGAATTACCAGTCCAGCAGCAAAAATGAGATACTCGCTCTGAAGTCTGTTACAGAGAAATCACCATGGCCTTCCTCAGACAACAACAATCTATGCTTATAGACATCATCTCTCAGCTTTCTAAACTCTAGATGCACGCAGACCTGCCCCTGGACTGCAGATATCGTCAGGCTACACAAACTGGCACACTGATTGGGCATTTGTAGCAAATTTCGTCTTAATCATGTATTATATATGCTTGCTGTCATCAAAAGTCCTGACTATCTTTTGGCCAATCACCACTTCCTATTATGCCGACTGCCAATTATTAAATGAATTTTGATATGGACATGCCTCCAGAGACAAAAACCATAAGAAACCAAACTAAACAGGTGTTCATCTTTTGAAGTCTACAACTAACAGTCCTTACTACAGAGACGGCCGAACAGAGATGGCTCCCATGGAATAAAACTGTACTGAAATTAACAACAAACGAGACCCATGCACTCTAACCAAAACTCTCACACTAATATCTAAACATGATACTCCATATAAATGCACAGTAATTATCAAAACAATCATCTGGTTATACTCCCTACCAGAACATGCAATACAATGACTAAGTCACAGTCTTCTGGTGACATTATATATGATTAGATTTTGTGTGATTATTTAATTTTTTTAATTGAACAAGGGTCATCTAGGGGTTAATCATCAGTACAGTGTTTACACATTTTCCTGGTTTCTGAGAAAGTCAGTGATGGTCAGTGACTGTCGCAAGGGCCAGCTTTTGTTCTCTCGGGCCAAATTAATAACAACCTTTGACACTTTGTCTCTCAAAATCAAGCATTCCATAACTTTTGATATATTAATTCATTCATATAAGTATATATCTATATAATTAATACACAGTTGGGTATTTTCTAGACCTCCATTTACCCACATCTGCCTAGGTATTAACTTCTGAATTAGGCACACAAATAGTCGGTGTGCTCTTCTAGGACAAGTTTCTTTTCTTTTGCTGGATTTTTTCCTATTAATCTGCATAATTAATATTTTTAATATTTCCCCATTAGGTGCACATATTTTTTGTGTTTCAAGGTCCTCAATGCATGTCATGCTTTATTAGGAGGCACCTTGGGGATTTTCTTGCATTTCGAGCACACTTGCCTGTTAAGACCATAGCCAGAGCGCATGTCTTGCATGCCCAAAGAGCATTTCATGCAATATGGGGTCACACAGGTCCACTATAATCCCTACTGATGTCCCATATACATTATAATGCCTCTAAAGAAAGTTTAAACTCTCTTAAAAGGAAGTAAAAACTTAAAGACCACATGATTTTGCTTTAAATGCACTATGTGAGGGCTTTTCAGTTTGTTAACACTGGGGACTGAGACTGGTCAGTGACATGACCATTTGACGAAATACGGGTTGCAGGTATGTTGATCTCTTCACATTTGCAAGTAACTTCCCATGATAACCATGGTTTTCCTACTTCAGTCTATTCATGTGTTTTTATGGTTTTTCAAAAAGAAGCCCTACAACTTAATTACCATAAGGGGGAGGGAGGAGTTTCACACATATTTTTCAAGTTTATCAGCTGTCTGCAGGGATGTTGAAACATGAAAACATATTAACAGTACATCTTTAAACTGATAGGGATTCCATTAACAAACTAGATTCTGTAGTCAGAGTCTAAAATCCACCACCAGCAAAAATCTCCTTTAATATCAGTCACGTGTATAAATTTCTTGTATGAAAATTGTCATGCTTTGGTAGCATGAGTTTGTCTTGCAAGTGACAGAAAAAATGCATATGAATGGGCGGCTTTCACACAGGGACAAAGGATTGTCCTTTGTCATAATGGTATATCAGAAAAAGTATATTGTGGTGATTCTGATTACCTCCAAAATTCAATGGAATATTGATAACCCAAATCTTCTACAAATGTACAGCAAAACCAGTACACAACTTTTTGCATTAATTTGCTTAGAGGCAAAGCAACGAACCAAGACTGAAGCTGTTTCTCTGCCACAGACTTGCGCCAAAAGATGTTTACGTGCCTTTTATATGGGAGAGTTGTCAGTGTTCCAGTAGACCTACCTATTCTATGACAATCTACAAAGCTCATTTGTTTTTTTTTTTGGAATATACTTTTTATAATATGTGTCTTTTCACAAGCACAGCTGTACGTTTCATGTGCAAAAGCCTTCAATGCCTAAACTAAAAATATTGTTTTAGGGATTTCCTCAGAGCTTAAACTTTTACAAAATATCTTTCATAAACTTTCTTTTTGCTTTAGTCATAAAATTTCTTCAAATTATTTTCACAGTAGATTATTTCTATATACAATCGTTATATCATATATATCGTCATCACTCCAGCAGACGATATCATGCCCATGTTATTTATCTCACTCAAATTTGCACACCCCATATATGCCTCGCGTCTTTTTCCGAAACATATTTCTTTGTGTAATTTCTTGAACTGCACAATTTGCCATTCTTTAATTGCTAACATTTCTTTAGTGAAGGGGTTCATGTGGGAGGGGTTAGTGAACCACATTAAAAAAAAACTTACAAAAAGCTCCGGATTAAAATTTGCTAAATTCAGTCCTTATCTGCTTATTACAAAATTGTTTATCTTAGAGAAAGGTGGATTATCCTTGGGTGCACCATGTGTATATATATATATATATATATATATATATATATATATATATATATACATATATATATATATATATACTTATATATGAATGAATAACTTAGGTAGAACACTGTGACATATCATATTCCTTTTAACTTGTACAGTAATGTGAGATTCAATTTATCCATGTAATTTACCACAATCAGAACCAATGCCTCTAGCATGGGTGGTTACAGCAACATCAATGTAATTAAATCTTACTTATTGGTCAGAATCTTTTGTTGATGGATTCAGTAATTAAAAAAAAGGTCATTTTTTTCTCAATAAGTTGAGGTCAGAGGTTGAAGGCTACGTGGCCTACAGCAATCTAACTGAAGTGAAACTTGAATCAGAAAGACTGCAGGCAAAGCATTCCTTATTATCTTGAGAGATTACAGGATAATTTGATGCCAGCAAGGGATCAACACAAGTCATGAATCAATGAAAGGAAATGTTCAAATATGTCAGAGGGCTGACCTCTGATCAAGAAAACAGGTGATAAGTGACCAATGGGTCATGATGCTCAGATATTACTAGCCTGTAGATATGAAAGCAAAGTCCATTAGAACATTTTCATATTAACATTGGAAATCATTTGATAAACAGTTTACATTCCACACTTGCTTCTGCTTAAAAATTATGATAATCTGTGGTTACTACTAGCTAATTTTCAAATTAAAGTTTTACTTTCCTGATAAAATAATAGGAGACCTCTTAAACTAGAGATCTCAAAAAACTAATGTTGAATATAATTGCTCATTAAATGGAACAAGTGACCCTTTGGTCATGACGCTCAGCTGACTGGGAAGAGATTCGCAAAAGGAAATTTTATCATCTGAATGGTAGTATATACCCATTCAAATGAAGCATCAAACAGATTAACCAACAGGCCAAGATTGTGTCTGTAGTTATATAACCCAAAAATAGAGAAAAATGCGTAAAAAATACAGGTGGCTCCACCAGTCTGCAAAAACTAATAAAAAGACTTAATGGTCAATATGCATGCAAAGAATCATGGTGATCTCTGCATTAGTTGTTCAGATACTTCAGTTTTTGTATCAAATTTTCATTATTCTGAGGGATACTTCGGAGTCCTAATCTTAAAGGATATGGGTAACAGAGACCTAATTTCAGGTTTCCACAGACACTTTTCATGGGCCTCCTTGCATGACAAGAATGAAGATTCTAGGTCCAGTTGTTACAATTTATGCCATGTAAACAGATGACAGCATCCTTAAAGGTCTCAAAAAATAGAGAAAAAAATTCGAAAAATTGAATAAAATATGGGTGGCACCACCAGTCTGCAGAAACTGATGAAACACTCCATAATCAATATCCATGCAAAGAATCATGGTGACCTCTGCATTAGTTGTTCAGATACTTCAGCTTTTGTATCAAATTTTCATTATTCTGAGGGATACTTCGAAGTCCTATAGCTTGAAGGATATGGGAAACAGAGACTTAATTTCAGGTTTCCACAGACACTTTTCATGGGCCTCCTTGCATGACAAGAATGAAGATTCTAGGTCCAGTTGTTACGATTTGTACCCTGTTGACTGATAACCACATCTTTAAAGGTCTCAAAAATAGAGAAAAAAATTCGTAAAAATTTGAAAAAATAGAGGTGGCGCACCCAGTCTGCAGAAACTCATGGAACACCTCATGATCAATTTGTATGCCAAAAATTATGACCATCAGTGTTGTAGTTATTGAGATACTGCAGTTTTTGTATCAAATTTTTCATTATTCTGGGGGTATTTTGGAGCAATACAGCTTAAAGGATATGGGTAACAGAGACCTAATTTCAGTTGTCCATGGAGACTTTTCATGGGTCTCCCTGTGTGTCAAGAATGAAGATTCTAGGTCCAGTCGTTACGATTTGTACCCTGTTAACAGATGTTCATATCGTTAAAGGTCTCAAAAATAGAGAAAAAAATTCGTACAGATTTGATTAAATACAGGTGGCGCTACCAGTCTGCAGGAACTGATGGAACACCTCTTGATCAATATGTATGCCAAAAATCATGACCATCAGTGTTGTAGTTATTGAGATGTTGCAGTTTTTTTTATTATCAAATTTTCCATTATTCTGGGAGGTAATTGGGAGCCCCACAGCTCAGAGGATATGGGTTACAGAGACCTAATTTCAGGTTTCCATGGAGACTTTTTATGGGTCTCCCTAAGTGTCAAGAATGAAGATTCTAGGTCCAGTCTTTATGATTTGTGCCTTGTTAACAGATGTTCACATTTTTAAAAGTCTCAAAAATAGAGAAAAAAATTTGTAAAAAATCGAAAAATACAGGTGGCGCCACCAGTCTGCAGGAACTGATGGAACATCTCATGATCAATATGTATGCCAAAAATCATGACTATCAGTGATGTAGTTAACAAGATATTGAAGTTTTTGTATGAAATTTTTTACTATTCTGTGGGGTACTTTGGGGCCCAATAGCTCAAGGATATGGGTAACAGAGACCTCATTTCTGGTTTCCAAGAAGATTTTTCATCGACCTCTCAGAACGTCAAGTTACAAGATTCTAAGTCCAGCGGTTACGATTTGTGCCAGGTTAACAGACAGACAGACGGACGGACGACGGACAAAGAGTGTTCACTATAGCTCAGCATGACTGAAAGTCAGCTGAGCTAAAAATGAATATTACGCTTAATAAGAACAATTCATTATGTATTCTCATATAGTTAATTATATAACCACCTGCTCAATGGAATTAGTTACCTGCTTTTATGCATATGCACAAGGTATGTAATTATGATAACTAAAGATCCAAGTGCATATATTTTCTTTTTCATGCTGCAGTACCTACCAACAGAGATTTGCTTTTTAATCCATGCAGAGAAGACTGGATGTTATCAGTTATCAGTTTATCAGTAACTAAAGGTCTCATATAGTTTTGGGGTTAATGAAGTTCTCATAAGTTTCAGCACAAAGTGAAACATGACCTATTAATACTCTGCAAAGACTAATAAGAAAGCAGCAGAAATTAATTATCAAGAGGTATTAATTACTAATGAGCAAAAAATGCAGCTTTATTAAACTACTATTCTACAAGCGCTATGCAGGATGTGTAATAGGGTCCAGGGGACCGAAGCTGAAAGGAAGAGACTAGATGTAAAAAGGCAACAGGAATGCCCCATTGGTCACATTTGCTGATAGACTACCTCAAAACTCATGCAAATTGGTAATAGAATCTTGTATAGTTGATCAGGAAGCATGAGAGTTGTGTTATTGTACCAATCCACTAGCACAGAAGTGGAAAGATACGGTTGCTATGGACACTGATGGGGGAATGAGAGGAAGATGCAGAAGCACAAAACGTACCGATACCGATGCTTCCCAGAACGGTTACCTTGTCTTGCGCTGTAGCTACTGGCAACGAGAGGGACAAGTGTGCGATAACAGGAAGACATCTAAAGATCACTAGAACACAAACTTAAGTCACATCTTACACCTACACAATGGAATGACTTTACACAAAAAATAAAACAAGCTGACTTAATTGTCACATATGTTAATTAAAAGTTATTTTATACAAGGAGAGAGATAAAATTTTTGAGGCCAAGCCATCTGTTTAAACAGGGTGTACGTATAAACTAGTCCTGAAATTTCTTTGTATTAGTCAGGTAATGACCAAAATATTTTTTTTTTCATTTCAATGAAGTCTAAATATATAAACAATGATTGTTAACATAGTGCCGAATAAGGTGATACCAGATACAACTCAATTCAAGTAAATCATCATAAAAGTTTTCTTTATATCCACACAGAGACATAACTGGGGACCACAGAGACATAAACGGAGCTCCATCAGATCTACAAAGCATCCTATTTTTCAAAATTACCACAGCTTTGACAGGATAAGAAAACTTGACCTCTCACCCTCACACAGATATCAATATATGATATAGCTTTTGTTACTGTTGGTCTTTGACACTGATCTCCTAGACCTTATACCCGTTCAGTCATACAAAATGTGAATCTCATCTATAAACAACAGGTTTATAACACTAACTCTTCCATTTTCCCACCAAATCTTTAGGTTTTATTCAAGAAGAGTCCCAGAATAAGATGGTCAATATAAGTACGTAAAAACCCTGCTAAAGAGATACAAGAAGTATTATTCAGTTGGAAGTAGACTTTGTCCTTAATAAAATATAAAAAATTATAGTTAGACATGCCACAAGGCACTTGGTGTTTCTTTTTTTTTAATTTCTGAACATCCAAAGAATGGACAATAAAATAATTTCATTTGAGTCTGTAAACAAGGAACCCATGGGTCACTGTGCTCAGCTGAAGTTGACCTTGAAGGTAAAACATCTAAAATAATATCATTTGGAGATAAAGCCTAGGAGGAAAAGGTAATATAGGCCATGGCTGGTTGACATGATTGGTTTATATTGACAAGTATGAAATTGTTTCAAATAATATTTTGTGACCAAACCATGCATTTCCTAATGTTAAAATTGAAGCATGTGAGCGGTTTGTGACCATAAGATGAATATTAATACCATGATCATTGGTTGGCTTTTTGATAAACTGTTCACAGTTCAGTAGTTTACACATTTGTTACATTGCACAGATATATATTTCTATTTTATAAAATGTATACAGTTGAAATATATCTTATATCCCTAGTCCACAGATGGAAGGACTTGGTTGTGGTGGTTGGGGGGGGGGGGGGTTGGTGGAATGATGGGATTAAAGTTTAACATATGAAATATTACTCAATTGAATATATAAGTTGCTTTCAATTTCCAGACTTTAATAGCTTAAACCCATACACATACAGCATATGAAAGTTATTTCAACAGTGCTTATAGGAAAAATTTTATAATTAATACATATTTAAGGATAACGGAGAGATGATCACTTTATGTTCCATTCTCCTGAGGAAAGAATATGTTTCAATCAGATCTTAATTTTTTCTAATACAATTATTTTTTTTTACAAATAGATTTTACACATTTTCAATTAAAAACTAATGTCCAAGTGCACAGGTTGAATCAATGGCAGCTGGGGCGGGGGGGGGGGGGGGTGGGGGGTGGGGGGGGGGGGGGGGGGTTGGAGGGTTGGATTAACAACACTTCTGCATATACATACAGGGCTAACAAAGCCTGATCTCCAATTCTGCTGTGGCAGGAAAATAATGAACAAATGTTTGAATTAGATCCTTGTTTTATTATCAAACCATTTTTTTTTTATTATTTTAAGTTTATATTTATATACATTTCCAATATAATCTATATATCTATATAAACGTTTATTCATAATTCTAAATTGCATCATTATGAATCTCAATCTGATAACACCACATCATGCATACAAATGTATATTAATTTTTACAACAAAAATATATCTTTCAAATTTGCAAAACAATAAAATATATTAAAAAAATAATACTTGATTCAGATTTTACAATTTTAAATTTGGCCTTTATTCATCCATAATCTGCTTCATATTTTATAAATTTATGCATACTGAAAGGTTTAATTATATCTTAATTTGTTAAAATCATTTAAAAGAAAATTTGATTTCTTTAAAAATGCTATATTAACACAAGATGGCATCTTCTGGATTACACCTTGAATTACTTTTTTTCAAGGAAGTTTTGTATATTGGAGTGGAATCAGCATTAAATTAAGGAGATACAGTAAAAACAATAACAATTTACATAACACTTGGTTGGTTGGGAATGGGGGGGGGGGGGGGGGAGACAGTATGGGGTGGTGATAGGAGAATAACTGTACACCTGTCACAGCAGGGGATCTCCCCCAGTGACTGTAACAAATTAGGAACCTTGGCATTGCTGACTTCCAGTGACCAGGAGTGGCCAACCTGCATGTTGACAAAGCAAGTGACTGCAATAGAGCCTCAAGAAAAAATTCAATAACTAGCCTAATTTTCAAGCTTTTATTTTCAAATATCAGATTTAAACAGATTAAATACTTATGTTTACATGCTGTGAAAATTAAATAAACAGTACTCACAGGGAAAAAATGTGCCAAGGTCAAAGTTGGACAAAATTTAAGGTACTAATTTTATTTTTATGAAATTAAAAAAATTACAAAATTAAGATCTAATTTTTGGTATACAATTGAATCTTAATTAAAGAAAGTTATATACTTGGGAAAAAAGTCTCTAGTTTCATATTTTTCATGTTAAGTGAGTAAATATTTTCCTGATTTTTTACAAAGTCCATTATGTTCGGGCCCATAACTTTAAGAAATTTGACTGAATAGACATAATTTCTGGCATGTATATAGGAAATATATAGGAGAATCATTCTGGAAAATATTAAGAAAAACAGGTAAGTGGTTTTGATATTAGGAAGTCCTGAAGTTTGATAATAGGTTTTTAATTGAAATTTGAGTTTTTCCTTAATATCTCGATTGAACAAGGTCATATTGACCCAGTTTTCGGTATGGTAGGAGATATTTGGGACATCTAATGGTATGCCAAATTTTGGATTCATAGGTCTAATGGTTTCAAAACGTGCTGGTCTAAAGTACGGACAGACAGACAGACGAACGGACCACGACTATAGCTCAGATGACTTACAGTCAGCTGAGCTAAAAAATGGCAAACAAATTTAAATTGAGCGCTTGATAATTCTAAGGTAAATAATATCATAAATAATGTAATGGTAACATTAATACAATCTTCAAGAAAAGAGTTCATGGTGACTAGTTTCAGGAATAACAAGGAAACTTACCCTTAGCTAAATGTATGCTAATATGTAGGTCCCTAGCTTGAACTAATTTGAAATGTGTCCTGTTAATAGACTCTAGACTGAGTTGACATAAAGTAAGCTTTATGTGTGGTTTGTATATGAAAATAAATCTGCACATAAAGTCACGATGAAGATAGGATTTAACTCAAATTCAAAAACTAAACCATTTTTTCTCCCTTGTGTATTTTTCTTTTCAATCATATTTAAATGGGAGATTTTCAACTGAATGGCAATTGTCCTGTTTAATTTGATGGTCAAACCCCTATTCCAAAATAAATTACAACTTAATGAGAAACAAATATAAATTAAACCATGGCTGAGTAACATCATGTATCTCCTCGTCGTACCTTTGGCTTATCAAAGGGTAAAGGTCATCAAAAGAATGAAAATAAATGAAGTACACTGAAATCCGCTGGTAACAAAATTTTTTTCTCTCATGATCTTAAAGGACTCCATGACATGTCTTCACTAAAGTCTTGTTTGTTGGTAATTGCATGGAGGCGTAAGGGGGGTAAATCTCATTTAATCTTGACAAGGCTATCAGAAAACTGTACGTAAGACTCTGTCCCACTCTCCTGGGATGAAACAGCCCATATACTTACTTGGAAGTAGCATGAAATTGCTTGTTTTTTTTTTTGTAATGTTGTTATCTACATATGGTATCAAATAACAATTTACTCATTTCTGACATGGGTTTCCTTGTACATCTGGCAATACAATAATCTATTCCATTATCTACATTAAATCTCAAATTATTATTTATTACAATTTTTTTATTTCATTCTATCGGAAAAGTGTAACTCAATAACTTATATATGATGCAAAAGCCTGGTTCTTTTATGAGATAAGACATCTCCTGTTTAATATAATTAAACTTACAAAAACATACTATGTTTAATATACTGTATTTATAATTATTTGGCTCATACGCATGCATTTAAGAATAGAAGCATTTAGTCCTTCTAATGCAGAAAAGTTTTTAACACTAAAACAACAACAATATAATCATTCCCTCTCAATTTAGGAAATGAAATAAATTGAAAGCAATAAGCATTAAGCTACTGAAAAAATAGCTGCAAATACTGACTGACCTGTTTGGTTTTTTTTGGTACATGCAGAGAAAGGGGTAAAGTGAATAAACATATTTCATTAGGATAATTTTTAGGAGGACCTTAAATATACTGGACTGGCATTTATCAAGAAGTCATATTTTTTTGTAAAGTTTTTCATTTTTATGATATTACCTGCCACATTTAAATTAACCAGACTGGGATTTATTTAGGTGTCATGATGGGCATAATTCAGATACTTAGGGAAAAGTCTAAATTTAATTAGAATTATAAGCTTGATTTTGATGTTAAGACCTTGAGCTGCTTCGTCAAAGGTCTCTGTACTTTATCCTGTATGAATATCACACACGTTTCAGGCTGTGGCTGTCTACTTGACAGGCTTACGACATTGACAAGATGTAGAATGCAGCGTGACCCGACTTACCTATAGAGGATATACAGGATAGGTTGTCTGAAGCCAGAATATGGTTCATTGGACAGAGACATGTGAAGGAACTCTCAGACTGGTATAAACAGATAGACTCGCATTTACACTTGACGTTGAATGAGATTTCCACCTGTCCCCATGGCTCAACATTTATACCTGCAATGAGAGAGCACCTACATCATCAACATTTATATCTGTAACAAGAGAGCACCTACATCATAAAGATTTATACCTGTAACAAGAGAGCTCCTACATCATCAGCATTTATACCAGTAATGAGAGAGCACCTACATCATCAACATTTATATCTGTAACAAGAGAGCACCTACATCATAAAGATTTATACCTGTAACAAGAGAGCTCCTAAATCATCAGCATTTATACCAGAAATGAGAGAGCAACTACATCATCAACATTTATACCTGTAACAAGAGAGCACCTACATCATCAACATTTATATCTGTAACAAGAGAGCACCTACATCATAAAGATTTATACCTGTAACAAGAGTGCTCCTACATCATCAGCATTTATACCAGTAATGAGAGAGCACCTACATCTCTAACATTTATACCTGTAACAAGAGGGCACTTACATCATCAACATTAATACCTATAACAAGTGATCACCTATATCATCAACGAGAGAGAACCTACATCATCAACATTTCTACCTGTAACAAAAGAGCACCTACATCATCAGCATTTCTACCTGTATTGAGAGAGCACCCACCATCAACATTTGTATCTGTGACTACTTGTTATTCTCAGGCATAAAAAAACATAAGTTACATATATTATATTTTGTGATTCCATACAACGTACCTTTACTATGAATTAATAAATGTTACAAATACAATGAAACAACCACACAATATTGCATTCACAACATTTTATGTATTTTATATATATAAATAAAAAAAAATTAAATTGATGACAGAAACTGCTTTTTTTACCAAATAAATTTACACCACAGATATATCTTCATCTGTGACTAGCTATGTGGCCTTTTTGTAGGGCATGTGGGTCACACACATGAAGGGATGTAACAAAGGACTTTCTGAAGGTGAGCTGACTTTGTGACATTTATTGTATTAGGCTGACTTACCCGCATATAACACAGGATTTTCTCCTTCTGAGCTGACATAAGATGACCCTCCCTGGGCATCATGGGTAGGGTTATCGGTTAAAGACACGTTTCCACCTGTAAATAAAACACAGGTCAATACATTTGGAAGTCTGAAAAAAAACCCCATATTTTTACATATTTCAATATCTTATTCACACTGTGACAAAAACTAGTAGATTACATGGCTTCCCAATCAGGGTAAACTTATAAATTATCGCTATAAGTAATCCTTTGATGATGTGCAATTCAATAAGGATTTTTTTTGTGGATAAGTTTTAAGTTTAAGGTCAGATGCATAAAAAAAATGCTTCTATTTTTCTTCCAATAAATCATATATTTATACAGCTTTTTTCATTTAAAACAGGTAATTCATTCTTGGTTGACGTTCTGTGGGTCTTTAATCTGTCCTTCCCCTAGACGAGCAAAAGATAAGGAAATGAATGTGAGTGACTGGATTTAATACATATAATATTAAGAAAATAAGGTAATTAATATTTAGGCAAAATATGTATTGGATTGGAATCATGATGATGTTCTGGTTTATCATATGTGGATTATTTGTGTCCAGCATTGGCATATAAAGTGTCTAATATTTGCAACAGACAGCGAGATGGTTGGTGTTAGGGCTCAGCTGCTCCGCAGTTCATCTGGCAATGTCTCCTTCAAATTGGCTGCTCATTTTTAAGGTGCCTATTCTGTTTTGGGTTATATTATCAGTAACTGTGGTATGGATTGAGAAGATAAATGAGAGTTTCATATACATGGGAAAACATGGTGTTGTCAAATTCCACTTAGGTTCAATGTAGTCAACAGGAGTATGGCATACAGTCTTTATGACCATTTTTGTGATTAAATTAGTCTACCATGAAGAATGAGCTACAGCCAGAGATGTCTGAATGCAGCCTCAGCGACACTTGTCCCAGAATTAATGGAAACCTCCTTATTAAGAAAATTAAATCCCAGTCAGTTGCTTCTAATTAGGTTGCAGACATTTTGTGTGGAGGTGGTTTTGGCTGAAAGGTCTTTAAGTGAAAATAGGAGTCTCTGAATTCCCTGAAGGCAACAAGTATGTTCTGTTAAAAGACCCTCAGACAGATGCATGACTGAGTCAGGGGACTTGTACTGATGCTCAAGATTAATTTAATGCCCTTTACCCAAAAAGCTTTAAAAAGAAGAGCAAGTCAAAGATACACCAGTTCCAGTTAAAGAAAATCAATTAAACTAATTGGAGCTCCTTTTTGTATTGATACATCAACAGTGATAGTTAATGAAGTAAATCACAATTTAAATATCTGTTTATTCCATTTAAAAGCATTTAATAACATGACCTCTTTACATAATAAAAAACTTAAATCTGTGCTTCATCCGTATCTTCCTTTTATTCTTGTAGGAACCCTACTTTATTTAGTTGTTTTTACGATCCTTATTTACTCCTCTTTGACACTGCTGTTCTTCTCTGAGTCTATCAAGATGACTTTTGTCTGTTCTTAATCTGTAGAGTTGTACTTTGATGACTCAATTAACCTTTCTCATTTACCATTTCATCTTTGATGATCATTCTCTATTCTTCCCTTTAATGCTTATCTATCCCTTGATGGCTGTGGTCTGTTGAAATTCTTATTTTTCTATTATCTGATGACTTTAATATGTTCCCATTGTTCTTACCTAACATTTGAAGTTTATTATAAAATCTACTAAATTCCTTTGATAATTCTTTTTCTATTCTTTTAAATGTTAAATCTATACTTTGTGTAATATCTCACATTTTCCTGATGAGTTCTTTTCTTTTTTTCAATTTCCCTTTAATATTCCTTATAAATTTTATCGAGTCATTTTTGGATGCTCTCATCCATTCATTCTCATATATCGTTCTTTGATGATTCATACCCCCTTTAAATTCGATCTGTTCTTATATGATTTTTATCTGGTGCACATGATTCTCATCTTCCTTACTACATATTTGATGTATTGTTTGATGATTCTTATCTTCCCTTCTACAACTGATGTATTCTTTGATGATTCTGGTCTTCCTTTCTACATATCTGATGTATTGTTTGATGATTCTCATCTTCCCTTCTACATATCTGATGTATTGTTTGATCATTCTGGTCTTCCTTTCTACAATTGATGTATTCTTTGATGATTCTCATCTTCCCTTCTACAATTGATGTATTCTTTGATGATTCTCATCTTCCCTTCTACATATCTGATGTATTCTGTGATGATTCTCATCTTCCCTTCTACATATCTGATGTATTCTTTGATGATTCTCATCTTCCCTTCTACATATCTGATGTAATCTTTGATGACTCTCATCTTCCCTTCTACATATCTGATTTATTCTTTTTGATGATTCTAATCTTCTCTTTTGTTTGATGATTCTCATCTTCACTTTTACATATCTGATCTACCATCATGATTCTCATCTTCCCTTCTACATACCTGATCTACTCTTTGATGATCTGCATCTTCCTTTCTACATACCTGATCTATTCTTTGATGATTCTCATCTTTCCTTTTACATATCTGATGTATTGTTTGATGACTCTCATATTCCTTTCTTTATGTTTGATCTATTCTTGGATGTTTCAAATCTTTTTTTCAACATATTTAATCTATTCTTTGATGAATTTAATCTTATCTGCATTATTGATTGAAGATTCTCACATATGTTTGATCACTTTTCTAATGATCCTCATTTTTCTTCTATAAATTTAATCTACACGTTGGTGATTCTGATCTCATCTTCTTCAAACTGGATCTCTGCTTTTATGACTCGTCTTTTCTAACCTTTGAATCCTTGCAGAAAATTCAGTGAGAATTAGCTTGGATATTATATCTGCAAAGAACAAGATGATCTGGCAAGTCCTGTCTATCATGACTTGACCATTGACCCCCAGAGTTATATCAGTACCAGAAATTCATGTGTGGAAACAGAAGTCCTATATATGTGTCAGGACGACCCAACCAGCCAGCCATAAGTTGATTATTGCAGCTTGATGTGCCTTGACAGACCAAAAACAAATTAGATACACAATGGTGGACATTTCAAGGATCTTGCAGTAATCAATGTCAAGAATGATTCGTCAGAATCCAAAGAGAAAATAAGTACAATTAAAATGCCTTTCTGCTTGAAAAAAATTGTTAACTTTTAATTCAGATTAAGTAGCAACTACCTAAGATGAGGAATATGTTTACAGCATAGCAGCAAATTTGTACAAGGTAACCAAATTATGCCTGCATGAGCCAAAAAAAGATGTCTGCACTTTTCTTGGCATCCAATCCATGTGAGCGTCATCTGTCTGTATTCAGGAAGTGCTTTCAGAGTATCTGCTGGTGATTCATGGCATGAGTGGGAGTCTATAATTCTGTGACAGACCAATTTCTCTCAATCATGCCACACTCCCACAGACTGCCTACCTTTTGACAAGCAAATAAAAACTTTTGGACAAGAATGTCAGACAGGCTGCCCAAACCTTGCCATGGGTTAATTCTTAATATCACAACTTATGACTTATTGCTTGAATGATATATTATGAGGACTACTAACTGACTGCCTAATGAACCCAGTGAGATATCATACTAACTCATGCTTAATTAACCAGGTGAGATATCATACAAACTCATGCTTAATTAACCAGGTGAGATATACTAACTCATGCATTCACTACCTTTCACTGAGTAAACTGATAACTAAATGTTGCATTTTGACTTATTAAACAATTATTATAACTAAACATATGTTCAATCTTAAGTTCTACTGCATTTCTGGATGTTGTAACTGTTAATATAACCCAAATGTATAAATTACTATTACACAGACTTAACTTTTATCGTAAATTATAATTTTACTGCATGATTGATTTAACTGTTGCCATGACTTATAATCTTACAGGTTCTGCTTTTAATTAAATCAAAATCCTCACTAGGATCTACATGTATCACTAGTATATAAAAAATGGTTTATTATTAATTTATATTCAACATCAAAAGAAAATAATGAAACTTGTTAAATCAACATAGACACAGTGTTGCACAATTCTGAAATGGATTTATAATCTTTTACAGATATAATAAAAAAAATAAAGTAAAACTATGAAAAGCTGTTATGAGATGGACTGCCATAAAAACTTACAAATTCAAGAATCAGATAGGAAGTTAAGATTACATTAGAACTGAACTGAATTTAACATGTAACAAAAATTATGATTTTAAAAAGTGAGACACTGGAAAGCTGATACACAACAAGTAAATCATCACTTAAATACCTGTTTATAAATGAGGACTTACTATTGATAATAAGTCATCTTAAAGTCAAGCTTGAAGATTAAATGGACAGAGACCCACCGGGGATGATGGCAAAGCTCAATAGCCAGCCTGATGGATTAGAGATTAACTTATTCTTTTTTTTTGTGGCTGTGCATACCACCTCTGCAGTATATGATTATATACCCTATGGTTCCACTGATCAAGAGTGACAGACTGCTGTCTCTTTCATAACCATATATGCTGTCCATTTTATATTTAGAAAGGTCTATTTTAGAGAGTCTCTCTTTGCAAAGGTGACCTTGTGATAAAGGCATAACTGACACAAACTGACATGACATATAGCTATGACCATCAATAACATAAATTTTGTCACAACATATTTTACTTATTGTGCAAGCACTACACACTCCACTAATGTGACTACCTTAAGACATCAGTGGTCCTAATACCTGGTTGGTCATTTTAGACATTCATAATGACCAATCACATGCCTGGCTGAGACCAAATTTATAGGTTGTCACACCCAATTTGCTGTCACCAAGCTGGTTGTAAGACAGGACATTTCATATGCTGTATCTGCACCTATTTCAGATTCCCACTTGGCTTCTCCAATGAATAATGTGACAAGACTTTTTGACATAAACTATACGTTACCCAAAAGTAACACCAAGGGAACAGAGGAAAGATATTGCACAAGTGTAAAAAAATGATTGTCATGTTCTGAAAGATTTTTTCCAACATGAAGGTTTGGTTTTCATTTGTGAAGACTGAATGCTTTGTCTCTATAGCCATGATTATTAACAAAAGTTACTTGCTCAGACTTTAATTTTTTTCATGTTTTTATTCTGATCTGGTGCAATTTATTTTTTTATTTTCTTCCCATGAAATGTTTTCATATCCATTACTGATGAAATAATCATTAAAACATGATATCAGGATGAGCTTATTTGACAGCTTGGTTAATTAAGCACATGCACAGGTGCTCATTTTCTGAGTTATCTGAGGTTTTAATCCCTGTTCAGTCAGGAAATTAATTCTTTTTATCACATACATTATTTGTAATGGATTTAGAATACTTGCACCAATAAGTGTATATACAATCTACAGTCACATTAAATTTATACGATCTAGTGCCAGAAAAGTACACTTTTTATCTGTGGCTAGTTTACGGGTATATACTATTAACCCCAAAACAGAAGATAAGATACAAAAGCCTGCTCTGACCATGCAGGTCTCTCTCTTTATATGAGGTACAGTAAACCCTCAAAACTATGACCACTTATGGGACCTTGAAAAAGTGGTTGTAATTTTGAGCTGGTCCCTAAACTGAGGTGGCTGTTATGTGAGGCTTTACTGTACACTCTTCTGGGCCAATTAAAAAGTAAATCTAGGGATGAAAGCCAGACAATGAAGATCTTGTTTCAGTGTGTATATCGCTATATATAAAAGGATAGCTACAGCAAGTTTGTAATATGGCTATAATACCTTATGCTACCCATAATATAAACTGGGTCATTTATGCCACACTGGCAGACTCCTTATGAATAGTGGCCATATGTTCATGCAAACATGACATATTTCAAAGGTTTTAATTCACTGATCAGCATTCCAGAAGCAAGAATGGACACCAAATTGAGGGTGGCAGGGTCGACTTATTTATTCACCTGTGTATCCTCCTCCGCCCCCTCCTGCTGTGCACCCCCCTCCACCTGCTCCAAAGCCTCCACTGGTTTGCCAGCCTCCTGACTGCTTGGCTTTTGCGCATGTCTGTCCACCAACTCCTCCCTTAATTAATGAAACCCCTCCCTGGGGGTAGTTAGCAGTACCCCGCCAACCTCCACCGGCACCTGTAATTACAGTTTAAACCAAGATAATACCAATGATGTTTCATCTGTATTAAGAAAGTATTCTGAATATTTCTGATTTCATAGGTTTTCCAGGATACCATGTTTACAGCTTTAATAATATTATAAACTTATTGATGTTACATATATCACAAATATTCTTACTTATTTACTTTAGGTGATGATTATGCATTGCTAATTTATGTATATAAACAGAATAATTACAGTTCAACAACTACTATAATAAAAAATAAAAAGGTGGCTATTTTTATCATACACAAATTCCCTTGAAACATTATTCATATTGTTATAAGGAAAAAGAAATGTTATATCTCTTGAACTGTGATACTGACATGCTATAGGTGCCTAATAACTATGTTCAAATTGAAACACCCAACTTAGATATCTTTATTAGATGTCTTATGCCAGGAGCAATGTTTAGCAAGGTCTACACTGATACAAAACAAACACCAGTTCTTTGCACCAAAGAGAACTTAAAGAACATAAAAGCATGGTTATAAAAGTAGCATATATTACAATACACACCATTATACGATACAACATGTATAATAGATGACTGGTGCTAAAGGGACATTTTATATCAAGCGAGTCTGACCTGGACCATTTTCTGGTGTCATGGCGCTGTAACCATCTCCCGCGGGGCTTCGACCTCCGCTGCCATCAATAAGCTCCGGAGAGGCCAGCATGGCTGAATTACCTCCTCCACCCCCTGCAACCACTATAGGGATCAACTCACCAGTTTCATTGCTTTTCTGAAAGAAACAAAAACAAACATAGATCGAACCATTACCACAACACTCCCCAAAATATTTCTTGAAAAGATTAATTTTCTTGCCACATTTTTATTTATATATGAAAAAAAATCTTGTGTTGAGAAAATTTTCTAGGGAGTGCTACAAGTAAAGTTTTCTTGTTGTGGTAAAGAAGAATTTTCTGATAATAAGAATATTTTCTTTTAATAATATAATTTTTTTTTGCAATCAGAAAAAGATATCTTATGGCAAGAAATATTACCCTGGGATATGATAAATACATTTTTCTTATGGTATTCTATTTTCTTGACTTGAATAAGGCTGCTTATAAATCAAGAAAACTACATCTTAAGGATATCTTGAAAAAGGGAAGCCTGTTTTTCAGCTTTTCCTCAGTTCCTACAATGGTTTGAAACTGTACCTTTTTAGAGCTGGTCCGTGAAAATATAACAACAACAAATAACCTTGGAATTCCAATGATTACTAAGTGAAAATAAAAAAAATATGCTGAATATTAAATATGTCATCAGTAAAACTTTTACATCCATTCCCTGGAGTTATGAATTAAATTAACTTGAACTAGAAGGATGTGAAAAAAATTCTACACTGAAAGGACAGGAAGAAACCTGCAAAGAATTTACATGAATGAAAATATGGTTGGTCTTCTCCCTTTAAGGGCATTTGTGGTTCACACATTTTATCACATGCCTTCACTTTCAAATTAGTAGTCTATTCACCAGTCTGACTGATATCAAAATGTGTCGCTGTGATTTTTGTTGTATGTGTAAATATTAATATATCCACATACAGTTGGAAAAAGCTGACTGTTACTGAAAAGGCCAACAGATTCCCTAACAGCTAGTTTATTTGAAATTCCTCTAGTGTCTAGTGTTTTGTAACAAAATGATCTCATTAGAAGTCAAACATGGCATGAAAATACCATGGCAGCATCTTAGAATTTTGAACTTTGGAACTAAAATAAACCTAAGTTTAAGATAAATTAAGCAACTACTCTACAATGCTTGTCAGGAAGATGACACTTGAATTCCTAGTAATTTCAGACGAATAGTGATCTTAACAAATTCCATGCTACATGATTTAACTGCTGATGAGGATGCACATATTTCGAGAGTTATTATTAACAACAATCTAGTGCTGATTGTAACTACTAATTGTTTGTACTACATGCATCTATTTGTTATACTAATACTGATAATCAGTCAATCTTTTACTCGTTCTTTACAACAAGTTTCAAAACAAACTGAGATATCCGCATGCATAAGTTCCAATGTTGCTAGGCTTCTGTAATACCGAATTATCTACCTATATTTGTCTTGTTCCACTTTTGTATTGTAGCCAAAGAAAAGAACCATATATGTGCTGGCAAATTTCAAGTTTGACTTGAAATAATATCCAGTTACCATGTATGCAGCCCAAAATGAGCAAGAACTTTAAAGCTCATTCTGTGTCTATATGCAGGAGTTTAAATGTGCAACTTAAATTTGGTGAAAATTTAAAATATAAAATAATATGAATTAACTCACGCTGTGTTCATGTAAAAGTGTTTATATATAAAATCAAGCTTTAGTAAAGCCTGGATAACTCTGTATGATAATTGTATAAGATTTATTCCATATGACGGGCCTAGAGTCCTTGACCATTCTTAAACCCCATAACACCAAAATGTTGTAGCTTAATCAGTTCATCTTCCTTATATTCATTGAAAACTGACATATATCATGATGGAGACTCACAAAGAAATACTCATTATACATTATATAAGTTTTCATACTACATTATTAATCTTAATAATGATTTAAATTAGTTTTCAAAAATGACACAGGAGTATTCAATAACTCTTTGTTTGGCAGGTGACTTTTCATTTTAAGATCATAGAAGTGCAAGGCTATGTCACCTGAGAAGCTGTAAATAGTTCACATTCATAAGCGTCACAACATCTCTGGACATGAACAAGTAACTCCAGCACAATTTTATATTTAATGTGACTCACACCACCTAAACATTGCTGTTGTCTGTGATATTATTTGTCAGATAATATTTTTCATAAATATAATAAAATCTTATTTATAGCAAATTTTATTATTCCACTTTACTGTCCAGTTGTTTGCACATGTGCCAGTATTTTGTTCCAGCCAGTTACTAAAATTGCATCCTGATGGTTTAATTAAACTGATCAATTAGAAGAATGATAAAATTTAGCTTTACTACCATAACTGCTTGAATAACTAAGTCTATTGTGAAAATTTACTTTCATTGAATTAGGAAATTATGCATCATAGCTCAAATAAATTGATCTGCATCCCAACATCAATGTCATAGGATGGGGAAAATGTCCACTTGCTTCCATTAGTTCAGACCTTACTGCAAGACTTATAATCATTCTCAGAAGATGAAACTATGTACCCCTTCAACTGAATTCACATTTTCCACCAACAAAGCTATTTATAGATATGCTGCTAGGCGAAATAAAGAATGATCAAGATGGTGCAAATCACCCAACCAGGATGAGGACAAGAAAAAAGATAATTCTGTCAAGATCTGATTCTCCAGCGACTGTCACAAAGGCTATTATTGGGTCATCAGTGATTGTCCTCTGAGCATTTCATCCCTATAAGCTTGATTGCTCAACATGGAAACAGCATTTGGGACACCTTCGGTTTTGGTTTGTCTTGAATGAGGCTTCAATCACAATTATTTCAACTATCCAGCTTTGAGCCATCTGCCCAAGACATCTGGATTAACCCAATCTGGGCACATTTGAAATCACCAATTTATTTAATTCAGTATTGACACCCCAACTTTATTATACAAGATTTTCCATTGCCCTGGTTCTGATGAATAGCTTCCTTAAAAAGTTCAGTCCCCTGACGGGATCATACAAAGCACCTCAAGAAGGCAGTCAATATCTAGGTGCCAAACTATCACATTGTAACAAGTTTCTCCCCTGGTGGCAATAGGAGCATTTTATGTTCAATATCTGTGATCAATAAACAACAGGGACTTTGGCCAGCCTTTATGTGTATAAAGTAACGGGAGCTTTTCATTCCAATGCCCAATGTTTAGCATTTCTATTCCACGTCGAGTGGTCACACCAACAGGAATCTGCACATCCTTCCAATGTGACGGCGGTTTCTTTTTTTTTTTTTTGTCTTCCTCTGCTGTATTGATGCCTGACATGCCAACTAGACAGGATTTACAGCCCATTTACATTCCCCGCAGTAAACTCAAAGTGTTTTTATGATGTTTGGGAGACCATTGAAGTTCAGAGTCCACATTACTGCCACAAACACCACTGTTGAACTAACAATCACACTGGCCTGTGGCCCCATTATCTCCTTCAGATTTGGTTGAGCAGGTACCTCAGGGAAATACTAATATTTCAGGAGGTTTTTTTTTTGGTTAAATACAGTGAATAATAATTGAAAGCTGATCAGGCAACCTGCCCATAACCATGAACTTTTGGGTTAACTTATAACATGACAAGTATAAAGTACTGTGAGAAAAAAATTAAAGAATATCAAGGTATTTATCAATAACCTTCAATTATCATGCTTTACTTACGATCTTTGTTTCTGTGGAAACATTAGGGGTAATTATCTAATTAATTTAGATATTCTAAAAGTGATCTTTGTTTCTGTAAAAACATTAGTGGTAAATACCTGATTACTTTAGATATTCCAATACAAAAACATATAACACTAAGAGTAATTTTTTTGCCAGTAAAAGGGATGAATCTGAATTCCTAATTTATTCTAATAATATTTGCTTAAACTTTATCCTTCATGCATTTAGATTAAGCAGTTACACAAAAGTGATTTGAAGATGGATAGTGTTAATTAAACTAATTCTGAGACATCAGGGGGAATATACCAGAATACTCACAAGGATGCAAGCAGTGACCATACAATAAAGAAGGATTACATATTTGTGTTTGCTGTAAATATTTTGAATTTCAAAATTATAAATAAAAAACCAATATATATATATAAATATATATATATATATATATATATATATATATATATATATATATATATATATATATATATATATAGTTAACCTGAAATAGGTTATGTAACAGGAATAGTTCTAACTATGCTTTGGACAAATATTTCCTGACCACTGGTGATAAAGTGACAGTTGTAGTGACATGGCTCTTGAAAGTTTTGATTCAAATTATGAATAAAGAAAGACAGTCATGTCCATAAGTACAATTTCATACATAATTCATTATAATTCATCATACCAACAATCAGAGAGGCAATGGTACCAGCATTCAACAAGGCCAAAATTAACATTACAAAGCTTTGCTGAAGCTAGGTGTGTAATATAACACTCCATGGTCATAGGTGATTGTATAATAATTGTCTTCACTTATTACCACATAACAGCACAAAGCCTAAAGTTAACCTGTGCAATGGGACATACATTATGTGTAACGCTTCACTGATAACATGCTTGCATGACCATAATTTTAAAAGAACATGATTAGGCCAAAATAAAAAAAAGGTATGGTTCTCAGGCACTTTTTTTCAGAAATCAATGCGGGCGGGCGGTTTTTTAATTTTTAAATTTTTGGTATGTTTCGATAAAAATATCAAATGATAAGGGAAAAGCATTATAATAAAAGATTTATTTTGCTAAACAAGTAAAGCACTACATAACAAAGGAAATTGTATGATTCATATCTTCTTGAAAGAAATGTCCAAGCGGCTGCAGCTCAAAATTGTTAAATTTCTATTGAAAATCAAAATAAAAATTTTTGATGCGGGGGTTTAAAATTTATGCGGGCGGTGCCTGAGAACCATACCTTTATATTTTTTTGGCCTTACTTTTAAAGTACATTTTATGACATGTACAAGTGCAAAAGTACTGAAAAATTTAAACTTAAGAACGAGCACCAATTACACAAACATCACTCCTGAGATACTGGCTTAGATGTACAGTCCACAAAAATGACTGTAGGTGGCTCCACCAGTCATGTACAAAGAGCTATGAATGATGTATGCATGGACATCCAGAATTTTAGACAGATATGTCAGACCACTCTTGTTTTAGAAGCACAGATGCATGCAACCCAAAGTTGGAGTGAAGGTGGAGCCATAAGTCTTGTATTCAACAAAATTACACAAGATGTATGAACATGCACAATTTCAGGCTGTTATGTCAAATCAGTCCTGAGAATAAGCAGGGACATGCACTGTGCAAAAATCTTTGTTGGTGGTGACAGCAGTCTTGTGTATAAGAAACCCATCAAAGATGCATAGACATGCCAAACTTTAAGGCCAACACACCAAACTTCTCTTAAGTTAGGTGCACTCAGCTGACCAAGCTCAGCTGAGGAAGGGAGTTGGTCCCAAAATAAAGCATCGCTAAAGTGCAAGGTGTAGCTACTGCACTGACTGAAATCTTGGCCTGTCCAATACATTTGGCTGTCTGCCAAAGCTATACAGACCGAAACTTGGCTTGTTGCCAAATGTGAAATTGTTGGCAGTCAGCCAAGCAATATTTATATACAGACAAAATCTTGGTCTGTAACAAATGTGTTTACACATACTGAAAGACTGGCTAAATGTATTTTCAAGCTGACATATTCATAAGATTGTTTTGCTCATCTGACTGAAAGTCATCTGAACTATAACTTTCACTCTTCGTCTGTCATCAGTCTGTCAGTCCATCCATCCATTAAAATCCTAGCCACTGGACCTAGAAACTTCTTACTCTACACCTGTATAGGTCCATAAATGATCTCTTAGGAAACCTGGAATTAGGTCAGTGCTATTTGGCTTGAAAGTTCCCCCAGAATAATGGAAAATTTGATACAAAAGCTTCATTATCTGAATAACTGATGCACTTATCACTATGATTCTTATTTTGCATATCATCATGGAGTGTTTCATCAGTTCCTGCGGAATGGTTGCACCACCTGAATTTTTTTCTATTTTATCCCATTTTTTCTCTCTGTTTTCGAGAATTTCAAATGAAACAGTCATCTTGTTAACGGGGCACAAATTGTAACTGTTTGAACTAGAATCTTCTAACTTAAAATCCTGGGAGGTCCATAAAAATCTCTTTGGAAATCTGAAATCAGATCTCTGTTACCCATATCCTCTAAGCTATGGGGCTCTTAAGTAACCTCAGAATAATTAGGAATTTGATACAAATGCCCAATTTTCAGAATGACTTATGCACTGATTGCCATGATTTGTATTTTGCAAATTGATCATGGAGTGTGTCATCAGTTTCTGCAGACTGGTAGCGGCACCTGTATTTTCTAATTCTTATGCATTTTTTCTCTTTTTTTTAAAACCTTCAAATGAACTGATCTGGCTGCTGAATTGGATCATAGTGACCTATATTGTAAAATATATCTGAAACAGCATGATTTGAGCACCCAATAGGACAGATTTGCATGATAGGTTACAGTTGGAGCTAGAAACTTCTAATTTGATTAAGATCCAAAGAGGTTCCTGCAAAAATTTCTTGGAAATTTGAAATGATGTCACTGTGACCTATATTCTGCAAACTGTCTGAAAGAAAATGATTTTAGCATTTTATTAGTCAGATGGACACAAATGGTAGCAGTTGGATCTAGGAAAAAGTCACTGTAACCTATGTCTAAGGTCTATTGGAAAAATGCATGATTTTGAGCATTCTTGGAGTTGTTTTACCCATTGGTCAAGGTTCCTTGAATATAGCCTTGAATGATAATAAAGTTGTAAAATGAAGGGATCTACCTTAAGGCAGGCTACTCTTGTGGATAAGACAGAAACCCAAAGCTGTGAGACACATCTTATTGCTGAAATTCTGGTTGTGTTAATGTCATCAGAGATTAATTATTTTTGTTAAATCTTTTTTTCCTAGCTCCTGGGAAGTCCAGGATGAATTTAGATAATCACCACAGACAGAAAGGCAGCTTCACATTCTACCATGGCAGGGAAGATTTTGGTGCTGAAACCATCACAAGCAGAGCTTTTGATCAAGAAAAGGGTGAACTTTTAAGTTCTAATTCCTAGCTATTACAGCACAAGCTTGCATTCTTAGTCATAATCTACTTTTGACTGTTTTGCATTTGAATAATTCTACAGAAGGCTTCATTCTTAGGGAATTTAAATGCGTTCCATCCACCCTAATGAAATGATGAAAATCTGAATATGCATATATACTTAGAAAGAGATGTAACAGAACATTATAGCTAATGGCATACCTTCCAGAACAATTAAATTAAAATGTCTAATGTATACAAAGCCTGTGAGTCCTCCATAGAGGATTAAGATTTACAAATGATGTGTTTAGTGTCATCTACCATGGTTACTGTAATAAGTTTTACTATTTCCAATAATCATTTGACACCATATATATTTAACATGTAATTTTTTTTGTCAGCCAAAATTACCATCAAGCATGGTGACTTCTATTTTGAAGCAGCAATTATTGTGAACAGTCAATTATCCTGAACAGTTAATGGGGTACCTTTGAACATGATTATTGTTATTTACGGTAACTTCCGCTTTTGCTTTTCAGCATCATCTAGTATATAAACTTTGAACAATTTTGAAGTTTAAGATATCTATTTTTAATTAAATGATAACTTTAATCATATTTCAGGTCAACACTGTGATAGGTTATAGGTATTCTTGTTGGTATATTCTTATACATTTGATTTGATCGCCAAGGAATTATCCAGTTTTTAATGCCTAACTCAAACCTCATGTGTTTCACTAAATAAATACAAGATGGCACTTAATTAATAATGAAGAGATATGCTGAGGTACCCCATTCAAAATTGATAATGACCAGCAACCATGAACAGTTCCTCTGCTGAAATATTCATCCCAGCCAGCTCCAATTCACAGTTCCTTTTGGCCTTAATGTAACTGTCTAATGACTATAATTGACACTTGACTGAGCTGATTTCTCTTGAGCTCTTAGTCTCAATTCCTGTCCTGGGGGTGCAGTCATCAATCATAGGCAGCTTATCCACTGCCTAACACTATCAAAGAAACAAGATTTATCAGGACGGTCTTATAAAATACCAACTTGGCTCTTGACTGATCACCAAGGAACTTGACTTTGCACATTCCAAACACTGCCTGCCTGGGCAGACTTGTATAACCAGTGCTTTTATGGAAAGAAACGTGGTTACTGCTTTGGAATGTTTGACTTTTTCAATGGCTGTGCAATAATTTAGCTTTGAATAGACTTTTAAATTTTGTTAACAGAAACATATAAACAAATTTTATAGACAAAACTAAAATATTTTATTATTTGACCTTAGTTTTTCTTCTCCTCCACTGGCAACAGGTAGCTCAATTTTACAAATTAATGACCTATGTTTAAAAGTTTCAGTTTGTCCTTGTTAATTTATATTCTAAACTATGCTTATTTTTTATCATTTTTTTTAATAATATATGAGAAAAACAGCCAATCAAAAGGTCATATAAGTAAGAGTATTTTTTATTAATTTCTAGACATGATATTACAAACCATAAGCTCTGGAATGATGCTTCTGTTTCAGTGAAAAAACTTCAATATTTCTTTTACTTAATGAATGCAGAAAAAGCAGTATTTCCAGTTCTATTACTAAAACATTATAGCAGTATTATGACTCATGGTCATTAAGAGCTTTAGTTTTGTGCATTTTCCATCCACCCCCTAACCTGATATTGGCTTCAATAGACAATGAAGCTATTGAAGCATTTACATTTTAATTTAACAGACTAGGATAATTTAATAGAGGATTGGAACCCAATTAACAGCCTGTTGGGAAATTAAAAATTTCTTGGTAATAATATGTAAGAATGCCATGACCATGCACACCTCACCGCATGTTCACTGACTTTGTACAGAGCTGTACTTAGATTACAGGTTTTACATGATATATAACACCATTATTTTCATGCCTTGCTGCATCACAAAGACCCTTGAGAGGTCAAAAGAACAAGAATACTCAATATTTTTTTAAACATTCTTTCTGGTTTTATAACCAAATTTTCTACTTAACCCAGTTTCTTTACAATGTCTATAAGGAAACAATGAAGCACAAAATACACATATTTTTTAGATTTAAAAAGCTAAATGTAGAAAATTGTATTTACAGAATCCAATATAATAAATATAAGCTTATAAACAAAACATTTCCAATCTAATATGTGTAAGAAGTTTTCTGCAGAATAATTGTAACCTAATATATTTAATGTAATAGGGATAGTTACAACAAAGAGCATCAGGGACATCATACCAGAAAAAAACATCTGTTTTAAGTATACAGCTTTAAACAGTGATCTGTGTGTCTGAAAAACTGAAAGAGTTATAAAATAAATGATGAACTGGAAAGAATACATGATAGCCAATCACAAATTACAAGTAAACAATGCATCTTTATTGATTAAGAGTAGAAAAAAGAACAGCCACTTGATAAACTTTTTCTAGGTTTCTGTTTCAACTTGATGACCATGCATCAAATGGGGAGTGATTTTGCTGAAACCCCTTTGACAAAAGAAGAGAGAAGGCAAACAGCTTTAATTATGTTACAACTAGCATTAGCAGCAAACCTCCTTTTGTTACCTTTCCAGGATATAAACATGAAACATCATTCCAATTCTGGGGATGCAATATCCAATCTGGAAGCTGTTTGTACTTCTGAACAGCCACTGACAAATGCAGTTAAGATGTGACAAAAGGACATCATATGTTACCTGTATTGTTATAATCTGAGACTGTTGTAATGAAGGCGTCATGATTGATTCAGCAAGGTCACTGCTGATTTGTCCTGTAGTTTCTAAGACAGGATCAATAATTCAAACAAATGACCATCCCTACAATGACCGACACGGTCATTCATCAGCGTGAACAGATCTGATTGTCTGGAATAAAGGACCTTAATAAGGGGCAAGACATGACTGTGCAGCAGCTGCCTGAACTTCCAGACTGAAGGACAATTGCTAAAATCAATACCAAAGACACAATTAAATATAGTTTAACAGCAGTTAACACTCCCTTGATTCTTACACTATTTAGGGCAGAATAGCAGGATTTAATAGAGCTCTTTATGGTAAAGAATAGCGATGGACATCTTAAGAATTTTTTCCAAAACCAAAAATGGTACTACCCTGTTGCCTGCCACTACACCTGCAAAACGCAGCCTCTTCCATAACATGCTTCTGAATTCAGGCAGACTTCAAAGAGATTCTGAAGGGAGTAGGGAGGAGGAAGCAAGGGTGGATTTCCTACATCTGTTGTCAAACAATCAACAGCCAGACAAAGGATTAAAACAGAACATCCTGAAATAAAGTCAGGTGAGTAAAGAATTCATATATGAGAAAGGTTAGGCATCATTCAGAATGGCATGTCCAAACATAAAACCTCACATCCTGGCATGTGGTGACAAATTTTAACCCAAATGACTTTAAAACTTTATCTTTGGGACCAAAGTAATTAAGAAGGTGGTACAGGGGCCATGTGTTTCTTTGATGTGGTGTGATCTCCCATCAGACAGAAGCAATGTTCTGGGGATACTCGTCAGACAAAAGCAATCAAAATAATTGAATACTGCAAACTAATTTCATGTTTTTCAACCATTCTTTTCCACTGGCACCACTCTATGTGCTTGTGAGCTATTCAACCATGTTTTTTTTAGTGTCATGTCCTCATTCTAAAGTTCCTCATGGTCTTGACCTGTTTGAAAAGGATAGCCACTTCATCATCCTGTTGGAGTGTGGAGAAAATGAATACTTTTTTTGTCATTACTCTCTTTCTGGGTATTCTCTGTAGATAAGTCAAGATAAAAGTACCTACAGATGGGCCTGGGACCTTCCCGCTATATGTCAATGACATGCATGCATAGAAAAATCTGTTTGTTTAGTTCTCCAAATTAATATCAATTATCTAACTGATCTGATTGGATGGAGTCATCAGGTGCCACCACAGTCACTATTCTGTGGTCGCATACTCATTTGCAGTCAGTGAGTAATCATTCACTGACAAAGAAGTGAGTAGTACTTGATGATTTATTATCCAATTATTTATCGATGCATCTGAATTAAAAACAAAATTAGGTCAGCTAAATATAGCTGAACTGATAAACATGCTACAATTTAAGCTGCTAACTCAGGTCAACAGGCCATTAGCACAACCCACGCGACATCCACACGGAATAACAAATTTACAGAACCATCAATTTTTTTCAATTCAAAATATTATGCATGATTACAGTGAGGTTTTTCTTTAAGGACATTGGTGTTGGTCTTTCATGAATGATGAGACTAGTTAAATTGTTAAATTTCTTCCACATTCATCTAAATCAATTTAGAAGGCAACAATAGTGTTTTGTTTTACCACATAAAACTTGTACTTGCATGAATAAAAATCTGTTCAGATCTACCTACCACCGATTGATTTTCCAAGAAGCTTAAGCAATCTAAACAATCACACAACTTCCCAAGCCTGACTCTAATAAATTGCAGTCTGGATAAAATAATGAACCGATGGTCCAGTATAAAATGCAGTATGAATAAAATAATATACAGATGGTTCGGTATAAAATTCAGTGCATCATCTCAGTGATATTTTATCATCACAGAAAAGTGACTATTACTGCAGGATCATACATAATGTCATACCAGCTGACAAAGCTAATTCTCTTATATCAGTGTTATTACAAGCCTGTGAATATTTACATCTTGGTAACCACATCTCTCTGTCTGTTTGTTCAGTGAAAACAGTATAGATGATACCTCGAAAAAATTCTGGAATCAATGAAACCATGCATCAATGCCAAATGGAAAGATCGACTGGTGATGAGAGAGTGGTTTCAGGCATTTGTTCCTGCTAGTTAACTAATCTGTCTACAAATGTACTTTTTGATTTCATCTGCTATTGTCCTTTGGAATCACTAAGGTTACAATTTTAATACCTTGCAATGATGTACCCTTAATTGTGACGTGTGACATCTGGGTTTCAGTGTGTATTATAAATGCCAGCATACATGAGTGTGCTTAAGAAACAGAGAGAAATAAACCTGGCAGGGTTCGACAAGGTTATGGAGATGTTACAAAAGGGTACTCTGAGGACAGCATCCAGGCAAGAATCTCTCTGCAAGGTGATACATGTATTGACGAAGTTTAGCACAGAATATTGCGTCACTGACCACAACCAAATCCTCAAATTATAGGATTCTTGGTCATGAGTTATTATCTTAATAAAATTACACTAAATTTTTCAGAGGTGTCAGTTCTTTAAGGTTTTGTCTTTGACATAGGCAAATGACTAACATACCAGGATGAGTAAAAAAAAATTCTATATATAGTTCCAGAAAAAAATGTATAAAACAGTTGCTCTCTAGATCTGCAGTTCTTATTATCTTAAATGTCTAGTCAGGGAAAATATAATGATTAAGTACATTTATGATCCTGACAGCTCTATTTTCTGCATTAATTACAAGCATAATGCCTAATGGCCTAAGTAAGAAAATTTAAAATGAATCTATAGGTTTAAAATGGTTAATGTTTGTTATACTCTGTTCCAATGACCTGTGTTTTCCTTTTTTGGAGATAATTTTCTTAGAATATTAGATTTTTCAATAATTTCCTAGAGAGCTGCATATATGTAAGTGATGGCCTTATATTGCAATTAATGATATTGCAATAAATCTGCATATTATGTCTCACAACCTTTTAAACTCTTTATTCTCTTTATTCTGATCTGACAGATAAGATGTGTCTCTGCATGAACAGCCATCTTTGATTTAGCTGCATGGTTATATTTTTTATGGTGTTAACAAGACATTATTCAATCAGCAGCTGTAAAATTTAGATTGTTCTTTAGTCAATGACCTTGACTGCCTTAAATTGAGCTGATATGTTGTTAAATATACACTAATTTCTCACATTTTAAAATAATTCTGTTACTTAAATATGGTGTAAGGTAGGTATTTACCGTTGTGAAAAATAGGCCTTTTAATTTTCTACACTACACTACCATTTTTACCTTGAAATGTAACTAATTGAAATTTTAACAGCAAAAAGCAGGTGGACATAAGAGGATGGACAGGACTATAGTATATTTTTCCCTGGGTGCACTTTAAAATCTATACAGGACAGCAGCCGTTATTTATCTGATTGTAGAATATAACAGAGAGAATCAGTACAAAGGTGTCCATTTACGCCTTCAGAATCACCTCCACTCACCAGTTCCTTTAGATCTCTACTGACTCGGTCCAGTCAAAAGCATGGACCTGCTGGGGACTGGCATTAACCTAAACTGATCCTCTTGATCTCTTTTATGGTAATTGGTATCCCATGAGCACAAATATTTCATTCAAATTTGCTAGGTCAGCCATGATGGATTTGTCAATAACAACTCTGTTTAGGAAGACCCATGAGCAAAATGCTTTATCATAATAACTGTTTTTGTCCGGTCTATATATCTTCATGTCTTTGCAGCATTGTTTGGGTGTTACGTCACTGAACTGCTCTCTCAGCTGTTGTAGGGAATGGTAATGACAGCTGATGTATAGATTTGCATTCATTCCTTCCCTTGTAACGGTACTGGTAAAGAATCTAAAAGGACATGTTTTTGTGCCTTATGCTGAGATAGTTCAAACATTTTAAGGAAAATGGTCAATATTTGGCACCTCTAAATTGTATGTTTTAAATTTTGTCTGTCTGTTGGTTAAAGTAGAAGTCTAACCATCTTTTTTTAAAATGTATTTCAATGGTGAAACTCATGATTCACCATGCATTACTACTACATGTACTTTTTACTGGACACAAAAGTGAGAAGAATTATATAAAAACTTGCTACTAAATGTTTAAGCAGCTTTGGATAAGGCATTAGCTGTTTAATTGTCTGTTTCACAAAAATAACATATTTTTGCTTTTAACCCTGTCTGTCTGGTCTTGAACTTCATGTTTCATCTATTTTAAGCTAATTCAGAATGGAAATGGAGGCCAATTCATAAAGTTAGTTCACACCACAACTAGTTATACAATAAAACTAGTTCTACAATTAAACAACTGAGATAATACAATAAGTCTCTATGGTAATTAAATATATTTTTTTTATTCTACCATCACTTCTTTGGCTTCAGCAGCACCTGTATAACCCATGGAACTAATTTTTCCTTGAAAAAAGTCATATTTTCATATGGTGCCCATTTTTTTTTGTCTTGCATTCAGTCTGTAAAAGCCACTCTTGTAATGCATATGCATCAGATCCTCTCCAAATAATGGTTGTTATTTCTTGCTTCTATATATAGCTGTTATAAATCTATAAATGGCCATTCTGACAATTCCTTTAATCAGAGCAGAAATTCTGGATATATGTTGCATATGGAATATTTCTTCTAAAGAATTATGATTTAACTGTCATTTGATTTACAGAAGACAATGCAAAGACAATTAAGCTGTTGAACCCATTGTCCTATCAAAATGAGAACAAGATCAGGTTTGGCTAAACTGAAAGACTTGTGTTCTCTTTATTTCATGTGACCAGTTGTTCAAAGCAAACATCTGAACTCCTTGATGGTACCACAGTTGTCACTATGTACCATATGTCCTACCTACGTTAGTACCTTTACTCATACAAAACTAAATAAAAGTCTATCATAGTTTAGTATCTTGCCTGGAGGTATTTTATGTATTCATTGTGCAGTGAAATTTAAATGACAAAAGTAAAGACAGAAAAAAAGAGTAAGTGCTCCAGAAAAAAAGAGTGGACGTCTTTGAAATAAAGAGTGAAGAAAAATAGTAAAATTCACATTTTCCATTCTTTATCACAGTCTGAATAGAGATGTGCTTTGCATAGCAAAATTGTATATATATTTTGTAGCATATCATTCCCAAAGTCAGAATTATACATGGCACACATCCCAATACATGAAGATAAGGGCAATTTCCATATGTTGTGACACTTGCTGGACAATTTGCACACACAAAAATGCGTAATGTTCCATTCTGGATCTAATTGGACTTTAAAAGCAGGAAAGAAAATGTATATAAAGGAATTCTACCATGAAAAAAAAACAGGAAAAAAAGACTGCTGTTGAAAAAAAGAGTAAAAAAAAAAAAATGGAATTAAATAATCATTTTTAGGAAATCCTCAGAAAAAATGGTAACTCAATTTAAAAAGGAGTGATTTGGTAGGCCTGTATACAACCACCTGTAGGACCAGCCAAAGTGTTTGTGTTAGTGGGATGTTTGTGTCAGTGGGATTGAGGTTTATATGATGATGATTTACATTAGCGCGGGACCAAGAAACTTTGTCGTCTTAGTGGGGTGGTCATGATAGCAGCTTGTTTTTCAGGTGAGATTTTACTGTAGTTAACTATAAAAGCTAATGCCGGAATTCACATAGCTTCTTTTATTGATTGCATGTGTATAGTTACTTGTACTGTAGACTTTAAGAATTAATATATACTGAATGTAACATTTTTATAATAAGTAAAAAATTCAGTCGGAGGAAATTATGTGCGTGATTATTGTTGTTCTTTCATATTTCTTTCATATGATTGCACTTGGCAGATGATACTAAAGTAAGACTTGGGCCATACTGGAACAGATGGATCATCTAGAGTCTGGTGTCTATGACATGCATACCATGGAACTCGAAGTGAAAAAAAAATACAACATTAGCATGTATAAGGATCTATCATAAAGAGGTCAGAACATTCCTCAAGTTGCACGGACGTCCAGACCTGGCTCCTCTCTCCAAGATACTTCAATCACTTGGGGTAATATACATTTTCTGTCAATTGCTAAATTGAAGCCAATAGCCATGCCAATATCCTGGTTGTTTTAGGTGATAGGGAGACTGAATATAATGAGGGACATCATATGTATGAAAATAAGAATCAATAAGGTTATCTGCAAGCACATCAAATAGGTGAAAAAAGACAAAGTATGGTGCATCACCATATCTGAGGTCCAAAGCACTGCATTTAACCATCTTTCCTCTGAAAGCAGGGAGCACAGGCAATCAATATTTATATATATATATGTTTATGTATGTGTGTTTGTGTCAAGACTGTAAAAATAGAATTTTGATTCTTTGTATGGGACAATTATAAAGTTATAAAATAAGTATTCCATAATAATCTACAAATACTGATTTGAATGTTTGTAAGCTCATAAATAGCAAATTTTGTTTCCTGACTTGACATTTTACTAACATGGGATGCAGGAAGAAGGCTGGTCATCCTTCAAACATACTCAAGTTTCTGATTAATAATGTTAATTGTACCCTCCATCTTCATACTTATTTAAATTTCATAAGAAATCTACGTTTTATCTATTTATTTCACACACACATATTCACACACACACACACACCCATCCAAACACAAACAAGCTCCTTCCATGACAGCCGAATTGGCCTCAAAATACCTCAATGCAATATTACAAGTTTATGGCCCCAGTAGTTGCCCACCCTGCCAGTTTGGTAAGACCGATCCAGTGTAAAATGAGGGCTGCCTGAAGTACAACACTCACATAATGCACACAGGCTGGTGACCTTAAAAAAAGGAAAGTAGGTGCTTACCTTGAATACAAAACTTGCTCCTCCTCCCCCGCCTCCCCCACCAAACAGTAACTCCCCTGTCTGTGGGTTCCTCATCAGCTCTGCTTCCATGGTGAAGTTCCCAAAACCAAAGCGGCAGATCTGATTTCTCAGGCTGTCTTTGTTGTCATTCTGAAACAAACCATAAGCCATGACAAACAAATTAATATATTTTATATCTGGATATTGCCAGAACTTGTACATAATCGAAAAACTCAATTCTAAATATAATCTTTAATTAATGTGGTGTTTTGTATGAAATACATATTTATTATATCTACCTTACCTAATAAGTAAGGGTTCCAATTTTTTAAAAAAAATTTAATTGTTTTTTTTTTCTTTTTTAGGAGGTGACTTGAAGTTTTCTGCATGGCTTGCTGTATTAGTACTATTACCACTTCCCTCATTTAATCAACCCACATTTTCTTATTTGCATTCACCTTTTACACAAGTCTATTTTACAATCATAATAATGAGCTCTTTGCTGAATGATTGAAGGATTTCTTACTCTCTGAGGGAATGATTGAGTCATCCATGTTATTTTGTTTTTGGTCTTTTCAACAAAATCTCAAAATCAGGTGATTTCAAGTACGCTCAAGGTTTTGAAAACATATGAAATTTTCAAAAATCATTTCTCACATTAAAGTTTTTAAACCAACATTACTCACAGGTGGCAGTGACTTTCAATCTGGCACTGAACTAGTTTCTCACTATGCTGCAGGGTTTAAACATTGAACAACAAGGTTTACATTCATTTTTAATGGATTTTGTTTCAATGCCATCCAGGACCACACTTAAGCAGAGTGAATGATTTATTGTGTAGTGAATTCATGTCTCAGGTGAATATCCTCACCACTGGGACACTTTTGCTGTATACGCAAAGACCACAAGAAAGACAATGCATAGATATGGATCTCAACTGCATGTTTTTGAAACACCCCTGTTATTCATTCCCATTTCATTTCTAGTATAATAACAACAATAATCCAAGGGGACTGGATAACTGTTTCTGTTGGATAGAGCCATGTTAGCCACACCAATGCAGCTAGCTCCGTAAAAAAAAAAAGGCCGACTCTAGCAGTAAGCTGATTTTTGTGGCTCAGTTCAACTTGCAAAATGTCGGCTGGCTTAAACTCACCTGATAGCCTATATATTCATTTGATGATGGTACAAAGTTTCTGTTATATCTAAACAAGTTATCTTTATTATGTGTGACATATTTTACATTAAACTAGTTTATGATTAAATAGCAAGTATAGTTTACCCTCGTGGTTTCATAAGCCAAATTTTCCTATGTAAATAATAAAACTGATTCCTTTCAGTGACAAGAAACAAAAAATAACAAAACCTGAATATTTGTTTGGCATTTTTAACTGTAAAAGGTTTATCATTTTGTATTAATTTTTTCTAAAGCCAAACTGAGCTGCAAAAAATCAGCTCACACCTGCTTAATGAAATATCGGTGGCATCTGCTGATAAACTCAGCTCGTCTTGATCGCAAAATGGTGCCAGCCCTGAGCTCTACTGTTGAACTTTGTCAAGGAACAAAAACTGAAAACCAGCCCAAGAAATAAAGACACTGCATGAGTCTCGCTATGTCCCAAACTGGTCAAAACTTCTTTGAATTAAGATTTTATGCATCAATTCTAATGTTGTTGATGTGATGCTCTGTAATAATCAATACTAAATTCCTTGTCAGGAAAACTTTCATGGAGACAGATGTACCAATAGTAAATAATCTCATTTCCTCATGGAGAATCAGTCAACAAAATTTATTTATATATATTCTGTATTGTCCAATATGCCAAAAAATGCTGATCCAAATTATTCAAAACACATTCAACCAGGATGTCTGGCAACAAGTCAGATAAACCAGAGTTTTGCAACTAATAACCTTTCAATGTCAGTAAACATGCAACTTAACACCTTAGGTTACATGGTTTTTCCATTTGTCAACAATGATGTATTTACTAACAGCATGTAGATAAACAAATTCTTACATCCATCAAAGAGGTGTTATAGTTCTTTTCTTTCCAGGATAGCCAAGAGTTCATTTATATGTTCCCAGAGTGGGCCAGAAATGAACATAAATTCTACAGAAAATGCAGGTGAATGGCTGGCTTTAAACACACTGACAACAAAAACTCTGAAAAGTTTAATCAAGCATCAGTTGTAAGCATCTATTGCAGAACTCCTCTAATAAGCAATCTAGGGCCTGGGCCACCAGGGCATTAACATTCAAATGTAATCTGTTGCTATTTTAATTAATTGGTATACAGAATTCAGAAAATTACATCACTTATACTGATTACATGCATTATATTAATTAATATTAACCGAATATATTTGGAACTGCAATATACTCTTTTCAAAGAAGAAACTTAATTTCCATTTATAGAACACAAATTTCAGTAATTTTTACCTATATATAGTCATTTCATTAGTGTCTCGAACTTAAGAGTTCATGAAAGTATTTTCTTTCAGAATTATTACATTGATAATGAAGGCAGAAGAGTAACCATTCAAAGGAGAAAGCTCATCAGCGTATTTCTATTATCCTTAATCTAAAGAGACATCATTATCAAGTTATCCTTAAGAAGAACATTACGCCACAAATAAAGCTTTGATGGTGCATTAGTTCTGTAAGCTTGATGAATTAAATGTTGATTGTAGGCAGCATTTTTAGCTATTTTAAGGGTGTTGATGAGACCATGTTCACTAGTGCTTAAGGAAGATAATCTATCAAATTAATCCTTTGTTTCCATTCAATTTTCCATTCAATTTTTCTTAATCTTAACTATGAAGAGGACAAAATACTACCTTTATTCACTTCATCCGTAAATTTAAAAAAAAAGAATTTATATCTAAGAGTCAGGCAGTTTTCTCCCTTTAAATACATCTTCAAATTAAACCCATATAATAATACAATTTCCGTGTTTGATTAAGCAACTTTTTTGGTTAAATCACTGTACACCTAATTAAGCAAGCTGAACAAGTATTGAATAACAAATTGGATCTGATCAATTCAAGGATAAACCAATTGAGTACAACCTGAACCAGACATGCACTTAAATAATAGAAAAACAAGTGGTATCAATTCAGATAAAAATAAAATTTAATTTGTATAAGGCAGATTAAAGTTGCGGAGATCATGACTAATACATAGTTGCAACTCCTGTTACATACCAAAAGGTTAAAATCAGCTGCACTTTATCTAAACTAATATGTTTTCCAGATACAATAGTTCTGTGACCTTTATTTGATTGAAAGAGGCATATGAACCTGAGTAGCAGGTGACATGTCAGATTCCTGTTGGTCCAACTGCTCTTCAGATTACAGTAGGAATTCAACTTTTTAATTCATAGAACCATGAATATACTAATAATTTTGAATTAAACAACTGATTATATTCCTCAATATCTCATCTATCAGCTGCTACAGAATACAAAGAAATAGCCATTGTCCCTTTGGCCAATGGCCCATGACATTCAGCAGAATTTTGAACCAACGCATGTGCCACTATACATATAGAGAACTGACCTATCCATTAACTGTGTGACCTTAATCCCATATTCATCCAATTAGTAATCATCAACAGAGCAGTATAGAGTAACCAATCAAGTTACCTTAGCAAAATAAATGGTCAATCATCCCTAAAGCGCAAAATTTGCATAATTTGGGCGACTCTCCCAAACAGAACACATGTAGCCTGCACCAGTACCTGTATCAGCGTATTTTCCTGGATATTTTTTTATACAAAGGAGACAGTATAAAAAGTTCTAAGCTAAAGGTTGCAGGAGTCATTCTGCCGGCTACCTAGTGAATAAAAATGTCTTACCTGGGACATAATTCATATGAGAGAAATAATCCAAAATATGGCCAAACATTTCACAATGACTGCAATATATTCATCACTAGAGAACAGAGATATGGCAAATCCAGCTGATGATGTTAGTCAATGCAACATAATAAGTCATCTACCTTTGTGACGTCACTATTGTCTTGCAAAGAGCTCCCACAACCATGGGCTTGAAAGACCTTCTGTGGGGGAGCATACTGGGAGCTCATTAGCATAATGAGGTTAAAAGGGTGGAGTATAAGGCCTCTGGTGGTGAGGTCAATTGTAATAAAAAAAATTTAAGCTCTTCTTAACTGATATTGTGCTAGGCTAAATACAACATGCACTCCCTTTTCTCACCAGGTACCAACACCAGTGGGGGTAAAGGCTCCACAATTTGGTGTTGGTACCTAAGACTTTCCAAAGATAAAGTTAAAGCATAGATTTTGGACTTGAATATTTCTTGATTTCCTATGTTCTTTGCAAGTTCACAGACTTTGGCTCTAAAATGTCAGAAATAAAGATATTTCTGTACATATACTCATATTAAAGTTCCTTGATCCTGCAGAACAGGCAATTCTCAAAGCAATCAGTCTAATTGTGAATTTACTTTCACTAGCTGAATTGATGAGATTTGAAATTTTCTAGGAACTGTTTTCAATAACATTGGCTGGGACAGATGTTAATGTTTTTTTTTCATGTGTATATGAAATAATTACATTCTATTTTGAATTCAGTAAATTTATTTTTGAAATAAGCAACTTAATTAATTTGATAAAATATAAACCTCACATCAAGGACATGAACCTATACCTAAAATATAAAACTGACAGCATTACCATGATGATGTTTACTTTTGAATCTGAATTTTATGTGCATAACAGTTCTTTTTAACTAAGGTTAATTTCTTCATGGATAAATTTCTGAAGGAAAAATAATTAATCTGAGTAGTAACTCCTGTTGGAAATTTATTTGTATTAGAGGGGTATCGCACATTTGAATTATACTCAACTTTGGCCATTTTAAATTCAGCCTTCAATGTCTATATTTCTGAATCAAAGGGTTTAAAGTTCCAAAGTTAAAAGCTGGCAAAATACAACTATCAGGTTCAACCTGTAGGTAACATTTAACAGCCCAGGTCTCACCAGTTGTTTAGTTAAAGAATTATTGGTATCACTTGACTTTAGGCAAGGAACAAGAACCTATTAATGCTACTGAAAAAATGGAAGGTGTTTTTGCTTAATCTTTCATCTATAAAGCAAATAAATGTTGTTTACACATGAAACCTAGCTGTTCATCGTACACTAGAATAAAAGGTAATCTTCTTTTTTTTAGCCTAAGAGATTATGTCTTATGAATGGCTCAAGGTAAACTTCAACAAGACTAAGCAGGAGACAAACACCAGGAAGAGATTTTCTACAAATCTAAGCTGTCCACAAGATGATGTATACAGCTACAGAGCATATTTAGATTTCCCTGCCCTTAAGTTTAAGTCTTGACTTATGCTTCATTCAGAATATTATATGGTGGCAGCAGTAGGATGTCAGGATTCATCACAATATGATAGGTAACAGGGAAGTTACCTTTTCTGTCAAACTGATCAGGATTAAGAAGCTCCAAATGCAAAGCTCCTTGCGTAATCTTTTAATCCCCTTTTCATTTGTACTCTTCACTTTAAAATATCATTTGTTCTCTTAGTTTCTAACTAAAATATAAATGAAGAAACATTCTCTCTGATATGTAAGTTTTAACCAGTTAGTTTCCACTAATAAAACAATAGTTTATGTTTTACTGTTGTTTATATTACATGGTGTTACATATTATTTTGACCTTTACTGAAATAACTCCTCTAGATGATCTCAATAAATTTAAAACTGGTAACAAATTGGTCATGATGCTCAATTGAAAATTTAGGTTTAAAAATATTCCTGGGAATACCAAGACACTGATATTGTTTTTCCAATATAACACAACAACATAATTTACCTTTCAGGAAACTGATATATATATATATATATATATATATATATATATATATATATATATATATATATAAATATAAAAATATATAAATATATATATATATATATATATATATATATATCTATATATATCTAATAACACTATCAAATAGCTGCCCTAGTGCTGTCTGTCTCCATGGAAACAGTAGCTGGTGTGTCAGCACGACACCCATTTGCTTATGGAATCAGGGGATATTGTGTCCTGTACATTTGTCTAAAGACGGCAGCCCTAGAAATCTACTTCATCACATATGTAACCTCTAAAATGTAGCACATGGTAATAGGGCACGGGAATCTTTCAGCTTAAGGAAGTGCATTGAAAATGCTCAAAAGGACAGAATTTAAAGCCCAAGGTGACTCAAAGGTTACCAAAGGTAAATGACCAAAAAAAAATATTAAGTATTCTAGAAAAAAAGTCGACTTTATTGGAAATAAAGAGTGAAAAAAAGAGTAAAATTTGCGTCAATCCCCCAATTATTTTTCACAAACTGAATAAAAAAGTTCTTCCCATACCACAATTGTTTATATATATCTACGCATATCGTACCTTATGTCAGAAACACACATGCAGCACATCCCCCTGCCTTAAGATAAGGGCATTTTCCACATGTTGTGACACATGCTGGACATTTGCACACAAAAAAAAATTGAGAACTGTCCCATCCTTGTTCCAACTTGACTGTTAAAGCACTCCATTAGACAAAAAATGAGGGGAAAAAGTTCTGCTGAAAAGAGAGTAAAAAAAGAGTAATCAGCATCATTTTCAGGAAATCCTCAAAAATGTGTGACACTTTTTTTTGTGACTCTTTAAAAAACAAGTGACCCATGGGTCATGACGCTCAGCTGACTGGGAAGAGATTCGCAAAAGGAAATTTTATCATCAGAATGGTAGTATATACCCATTCAACTGAAGCATCAAACAGATTAACCAACAGGCCAAGATTTAGTCTGTATTTATATATCTCAAAAATAGAGAAAAATGTGTAAACTTTTAAAACTAGAATACGGGTAACCGACAAGTGACTACATGTATCTGCCAAAATCGGATAGTGAGGCATGGATTGAGTGGCAAGGGGAAATAGAGTGAGGTATGTTGCATATTAGCATGGATGTCTCTAGCCTAAATGTGTATGTAGGTTGTGCCACCTACCACAAATCCAGAAAGCTGTCCAAGTTGTATACACCTGCAAAATTTTAGGCAGAAAAGTCAAACCACTATATGTATATGAGCGATTTTTGCCCATGGCAGACAAACAGACAAACACTGTGCAAAAATCTTTGCAGGTAACCCCTCCAGTTTTGTGTATGATAAAGACCTATGTGAGATCTAAACACATGCACAATTTTGGCCCAATCGGTCAAATGGTTCCTGAGATATGAGCTTGGATGTGTCCAGCGTTAACTAGAATGTAGGTGGCGCCACCTGTCATAAAATCAAGAAAGCTGTCCACGATGTATAAACCTGCAAAATTTTAGGCAGTTATGTCGAACCACTACAGAGAAATGAGTAATTTTAGGCCACGGCAGACTAACAGACAGACGCTGTGCAAACATTGTTACAGGTGGGGCCACCATTTTTTGTGTATGTTACAGAGCTATCAAAGGGCTACATTTGTATAAATTTTATTTCCTGATCGGTCAAACGGTTCCCGAGATATAAGCTTGGATGTCATCAGCGTGAACGTGAATGTAGGTGGCGCCACCTGTCATAAAATCAAGAAAGCTATCCTGGATGTATACACATGACGAATTTCAGGTGAATTAGTCAATTCACTGCAGAGATATGAGTGATTTTAACCCAAGGCAGATGAACAGATGGACACTGTGCAAACATGGTTACAGGTGGCGCCACCATTTTTTGTGTATGTTATAAAGCAATCCAAGGGCTACATTTGTATCAATTTTATTTCCTGATCGGTCAAACGGTTCCCGAGATATGAGGGTTTATGAGTGGAAACAGACCCACAAATGGACACTGGATAGAGAGGAAAGGTCAGCAGTCAATGCAAATTGGTTAGGCACCAGTTCACATGTGACCCGATTATAGGTGTAAGTTTGGGAAAAATAGGTCCATTAGTCTCCGAGGAGCTCTCTGGAAACGAACGCCGCGGCGGCGGAGGAACTCGGTCAAAAACATACTATCCGCAAAACTTTGTTTTGGCGGATACAAAAATACAGGTGGCTCCACCAGTCTGCAGAAACTAATAAAAACACTTAATGGTCAATATCCATGCAAAAAATCATGGTGATCTCTGCATTAGTTGTTCAGATACTTCAGTTTTTGTATCAAATTGTCCATTATTCTGAGGGATACTTTGGAGTCCTATAGCTTGAAGGATATGGGTAACAGAGACCTAATTTCAAGTTTCCACAGGCACCTTTCATGGGCCTCCTTGCATGACAAGAATGAAGATTCTAGGTCCAGTTGTTGCGATTTGTACCCTGTTGACAGATAACCACATCTTTAAAGGTCTCAAAAAAAAAGAAAAAAATTCGTAAAAATTTGAAAAAAAAATAGAGGTGGCACACCCAGTCTGCAGAAACTGATGGAACAGCTCATGATCAATATGTATGCCGAAAATCATGACCATCAGTGTTGTAGTTATTGAAATACTGCAGTTTTTGTATCAAATTTTCCATTATTCTGGGGGGGGGGGGGGGTATTTTGGACCCATACAGCTTAAAGAATATGGGTAACAGAGACCTAATTTCAAGTTTCCATGGAGACTTTTCATGGGTCTCCCTGTGTGTCAAGAATGAAGATTCTTGGTCCAGTTTTTATGATTTGTGCCCTGTTAACAGATGTTCATATCTTTAAAGGTCTCAAAAATACAGAAAAATTTCGTAAAAAAAACGAACAAATACAGGTGGTGCCACCAGTCTGCAGAAACTTATGAAACACTCCATGATCAATATCCATGCAAACAATTATGGTTATCTCTGCATTAGTTGTTCAGTTACTTTAGCTTTTGTATCAAATTTTCCATTATTCTGAGCTGTACTTTGGAGTGCCATAGCTCAAAGGATATGGGTAACAGAGACCAAATTTCAGGTTTCCATGGAGACTTATCATGGGTCTCCCTGTGTGTCAAGAACGAAGATTCTAGGTCCAGTCGTTAAGATTTGTACCCTGTTGACAGATAACTACATCCTTAAAGGTCTCAAAAATGGAGAAAACAATTCGTGAACATTGAAAAATACAGGTGGCGCCACCAGTCTGCACAAACTGATGAAACATCTCATGATAAATATGTATGTCGAAAATCATGACCATCAGTGATGTAGTAAATGAGATATTGAAGTTTTTGTATGAAATTTTTGACTATTCTGGGGGGTAATTTTGGGCCCCATAGCTCGAAGGATATGGGTAACAGAGACCTAATTTCTGGTTTCCATGGAGACTTTTCATAGGTCTCTCAGTGTGTCGAAAATGAAGATTCTAGGTCCAGTCGTTACGATTTGTGCCACGCTAACAGATGACAGCATCCTCAAAGGTCTCAAAAATAGAGGAAAAAATCGTAAAAAATCAAACAGTACAGGTGGCGCCACCAGTCTGCAGGAACTGATCGAACATCTCATGATCAATATGTATGCCAAAAATCATGACCATCAGTCAAGTAGTTAATGAGATATTGAAGTTTTTGTATGAAATTTTTGACTTTTCTGGGGGGTACTTTGGGGCCACATAGCTCGAAGGATATGGGTAACAGAGACCTAATTTCTAGTTTCCAAGGAGATTTTTTATGGACCTCTCAGAATCCCAAGTTACAAGGTTCTAGGTCCAGCGGTTACGATTTGTGCCTGGTTAACGGACGGACAGACGGACAGACGGACAAAGAGTGATCGCTATAGCTCAGATGACTTTCAGTCAGCTGAGCTAAAAAAGAGTGATTTGGCAGGCCAGTGACTGATGTTGACTTTCACATTGTCACCTTAACTGTATTGCCAAATCAAAAGAGACAAAAATCAGTAAGCTTAATAATAATGTGATTTATAATTAACCTGTATTGCTCACAGGACAAAACCAAAATAATTGAGCTGAGGTGAAAAAAATTAATGTCACACACTGGGAAATGTAACACTAACCCTGGAATTGAAATATCATCCCTTTGTTTCAGGTAAACATGAGTTTTTGCCTTTATAAACACAAGATGGAGATTGTGTTTTCACTGGCATGTGCCTGTTTGTCAGTCTGTAAGTTATTATACAGGTATCTTAAGAGGTCAAATATAAATCTCAATGACATGTGGATTGCCATTAATAAGAAGTATTGTATAAGTGATGGAGGTCTAGTGATTTTCCAATGCAGGGTATGTTTTTTCTGTTAGTATAGGTATAGCTATTTTTGTGAATAAAAAATATCTCAAAATGTCATGGTTACATTAAGTGCATAAATGGCCCTTCAGTGGTGGACTGAGTGAAAATAGGCCATGGAAATCTGCATGAAAGCAGCCAAAAGTTAACAACATAGACCTACTACATCAATAATTCAATTGTTCTTACCCTTAGCCCACAGGCAAGGAATTTTGTTTGTCCAATCAGCCCACTGGGACACTAATCCAGCCCCCCAGATGGTCCAGTCCTAACCTTAATTAATTAATTGTGGCCCCTAGTGATGATTATGTTAAACTGAGAACACGCAAAGTATTTGATTCAGGTCTGTGGTTTACAGAATGCTTTTATTTCCTTTACAGCTTTGATGAAAAACATTTCAGTCCCTCTTTACTGAACCACTTGACTTTTTTCTTTATTGCCACCAAAACATTAATTTACCAATAATTTAACATTTGACAATATGATTTTATCACAATGTTCCACCTGTACTAAATAAAACATTAAAAAATGTTTTTTTTTAAACCAATGATCATTAGTAACTATTATTTTGTGACTGTGCTGGACAAAAATAATGTGAGGAATGACTTCAGAATTTTTTCCACAGAAGATTCTGAAAAATGTTTTCATTGTAGTAGGGGTCCCATCCGTAGCACTCTGTCTTCCATATTAAATCATGAAGATGCAAATTGATATTAACATCTTTATTCCTATGTGGTGTTAATCATCCTACTAAAACTCTTGGCTGGCTGGCTGACTGCTGATAACTGGTCTGTGTAGCTGAGTCTATATCTCTGAATCAATGTGAGCATGAGTCTGGTCAAGCAACTGGTCACTTATATATAGTGTGCGGACCTGAACAAAACAGGTTTATCTATCTGCTGGAGACAATTATATAGATAATTCCAGTCTTGACTAGAAATTTGTGTTTGTTACAAGCACTTAAAGTCTAATAAAATTATAATGAACATATAATGAATGGTAGTAAATCTAAATTGAATAAAATTTACAAAAAGTGTACATTAGGAACAGCTACAAACAACTTGCTAAGTGATAGTGAAATAATTAGATCACTTTAAACTATTGCAGTCATCAAGTCTTGAAGGTTGAATCATATAAGACTAGAATACGAGTGGTCGACAAGCGACTACGTGTATCCGTCAAAATCAGAGTGGAAATTGTGAAGTGAGGCATAGATTGAGTGGCAAGGGGAAATAGAGTGAGTTAACATAAATGTAGGTGGTGCCACCTGCCAAAAAAATTGAGAAAGCTATCCATAATGTATAAACACGCAAAATATTTAGGCAGATAAGTCAAACCACTACTGAGATATGAGTGATTTTAGACCACGGCCGACAAACAGACAGATGCTGTGCAAACATGGTTGCAGGTGGAGCCACCATTTCTGTGTATGTTATAAAGCTATCCAAGGGCTACATTTGTACAACTTTTGTTTTCCTGATCAGTCAAACGGTTTCTGAGATATGTGGGTTTATGTGTGGAAACATACGCACAAATGGATGCTGTGCAGAGAGGAAAGATCAGAGGTCAACGCAAATTGGTTAGGCACCAGTTCATATGTGCCTCGATAATTGGTGTAAGTTTCGGAAAAATCAGTCCAGTAGTCTAAGAGGAGTTCTCCGGAAATGAATACAGCGGTGGGGAAACCCGGTCAAAAACATCGTATCCGCAAAACTTCGTTTTGGTGGATACAAATAGGTCTGAATTCATTCAATTAAATGTTTCCAATTTAAATTTAGAACATGCTAACTTAAATCTGAATAGCTAGGCAAATCCATTTGATCTTAATCTACATTTTCATATAAACTTTATTTGAATATTTATATAAAGATGAAGAGAGATTTGATGCCTGAAACTATACAAACAAACACACCAGTCCTATTATGTAGATATAATACAGCTTGTAGTCATCAGAAGCCCACAGCTGTCCACCAGGTCTACTAGTCATTGCTTGTCCTGACATGTCAAAACTCAGCTTAAACGTATGGTGTATATAAGTATGACCTAACAACTATATAAATTGATTCTCCTATTCTATTAAATGATTGAACTGAATAGAAAGATTGCACTGATAATTTACAAAATTAAAATAGCTCCTATTGATGTAACTAAACTACAATATGATACTGATATAAAGTTTTCTAAGGGATTTATTTTATTTTAATCAGATATTCTGATTTCAAATTATATTCTATATTATATGTCTATATTTCTCACAATTCTCAAAAAATCTCATCTAAATTTAATATTGTAACTGATCTGTTATCTGTCACCACTTACACATTCCAAAGAATGTCACATTCACCATCATTAGTTCCAGATTAATTATGTTGGATCAGTATTTATTAAGGTTTCTGCTTTATTAAGCTGAGCTGGCATGGAAACCAGGAACTATTTCAAAATAATACACCAGCTTAAGAAAAAAAGCAATTCATTTGGTTGTCTCAGACAGGCCTACATGTACATACTGGCTGGTAGGATTAAAGAAAGTAGCTGTTGAATAATGTGAGATATCATATCATTATTTTTACGAGATTTCTGACATAACAGCATTGCTCTTAAATTACTGAAAATATCATCAACATGCTAAGATCTAAAAATAAATGTGACATGATAACAAAAAGCTGGATATCAGGTTAAATGGTGAAGATATACAGACATGGGTACATTTACTGGAATATGTGTAATTTTTATCAGTTTTCCAATACTATATATTTAATTTAAATCAGTCTCCCCAATACATTGTTATTTTAATCAGTTTTCCACTACAATATTTGTAATTTTAATAATTTTCCCCACATTTTGTTTCAGAACAAAAAAATACATTAAATTGAAAAGTAAACACTGCAGATAAAATATTTTATTCTATAGCATATTTCATATTTTTTTAAAATGATAACAAAATTGAAAATTTTATGAACTTCTTAATGCGATTCCTTAAATACAGTCTCTATATATGGATATATATGCAGCAGTTGGAGAGTGTGTTGGTTCAGTTGTTGACGATTGTCCATCTTGCTGTGCAGTTCATGCTTTATCTATCTATCTATCTATCTATATATATATATATATATATATATATATATATATATTGTTACAAAGACAAATAAATGAGGGGAAAATCCTGGGCCAATCTGGGAGTCGAACCCAGGTCGGTGGCACACAAGTCCGGCGAACCAACCGCTTCTCTAGAAAAGCAAGCTTCACTAGCGAGACAGTTCGGTCCGCTTTTATGTCACCCCATAACACACCCCCTCTTAAGAGCGTTCTGCTATCAGAACAAGACTAATTATCCCAGGAGTCACATTTTGGTGAGCTTATTCTCTGGGCCACAAAGTTAACCGTCATGTTAGACGAGCCCCCATTTTGTTAACAAGACAAATAAATGAGGGAAAATCCTGGGCCGATCGGGGAGTAGAACCCAGGTCGGTGGCGCACAAGTCGGGCGTACCAACCGCTTCACTAGAAAACCAAGCTTCACTAGCGAAGCTATATATATATATGGCCTATTATATACATCCACAATAAATATATGTGTTCTATTATTAATAGATTATATGTCACTGGTGCTTCATGAAGATAATGTGAAATTTCTTCTCAAAAACAAACAGCAAACCTCAGCCATCTCTCTCAGATATATAGCAAAGATTTCCTTCCTTAAAATAAGGCATATGGATATATGCTACAGATAATAACATGCACTTAACTTAATAATTTGGTGATATAGTTATAATCTGCACAGATCCTTTTTTCATCCCTCCACATTTAAATGATTATAAATAAAAAATTGAAAAATAATGTACAGAGACTAAAATTGTTGAAATCATGTCAGTCTGTTTATCTAAAATAAATGTTTGAAGGGTTTTAATGGAATATATGACTGTAATATAGGGTGTGATAGGTATAACAGCTTCACATTGTAAAGAACATATACTTTCAATAGATGCAAACTTCATGGAGAATTTTTTTTGTAATATTTTAATTTTTGGCAACTGAGTAAATACAGAAGATATTTATTTCATAGCATGTGCAGTATTTTAACATCAATGAAGTTACTGCAAGTGAACCACTTCACTGACTATATTTCTGAGTGAGACATTTGAACTGACAGATTGCTCGATCTTCTAACTGATCAATTCACTATTGTAATTCACCCAAGCTCAATTTCATTGCACCCAATATTTGTTTCATTTAATTATATGTATGTTTTATGACAAACACAAGATCACACAACAGAGGCCAATTCTTCCTGAATTTACTGTGCAACAACTTCCCTTAATGGCCTTGCTTTACCAGTTTAGGTGTCATGAATTCCCACAGTACATGCTGGCTGTTTTTACATTACATATGCTCAAGTGTCCATTGTGACAATTATGAACTGCTGTAAACATTTAGGTGACCAGATACTGCCACCATACAACACCACGGGTATTGTTGCCAGCTGAAAGGGGAAGAAAACTGCAGGCAGTGTGGTTCAAAATCCATCGGTCAGTCTCAAAGTTTCACCTCTCATGGTGTTCTCTTGAAGGATAATCACCAACCTGGGAGCAAAAATTATTCCTGAGCTGGGGGCTGTGCTTCCTTAATGGAAAGGCTGTAAAGTCAGACCTCTCTTGCTGTATCTGTCTGAGAGGCTGCTTTACCAGGCTTCATTTGATAACGGGAGGCTGGCAGGGCATCTTTTTAATAACACCAGGTTCCTAAGGGCTGGTGTTTATTCCCCTGATATCTGCATTGTCTACACTGGTAACTGAACTAGCCAGTGACAAACATTTCCGTGTAATTCATCTGACATGCCTTATTGTTCCTTCTTGGATGGTTGTAATCACTTGAGAACAGACATGGCACCTCGTGCAGGGTTTATAACAACTGATTTACATCCTCGCCAGGAAACACCATTTAGCTGAAGCAAAAGCACTTCTTTTGTTTGTAAGCAGTTCCCATATCCCTCAGGAGTAATTACTCTCATGTCCCATGTACATCAGTTTGCCCTTCAACTGTTTCATGTTTTGTTAATACTCTTTTCTCTTCTGAGCAGTTTAAAACACTGCAAGACATCTGATCTAATATTGTTCCATTATCTACACATATTTTAATTCTATGCAACAATTTTATGGAAGGTAAATAACATTTGTGTAAACAAACGGTAGAGGATCTATGAAGAAAAAAACTTGTTTGTTTGGAACAGATATTATTTATGAATATATTTAAATTATTCACTCACTTTGTTGCCAATATTATTATACAATGGAAAGAGATTTTTCATCCGTTCTTCACAAAAAATATGTTATTTATATCAGAATCAGTATAAAATTACCTAAATATTTTACAATGTAGTGTGTTTGTCTGTGGGGCAAACATTTTTTGGTCAGGAACTTTTCAGACCAGAACAATTATGATGAAGACATTAAGACTAAAACAATTCAAATAGCAAATATAAACAAGTGTACTTAGCATCAGAGTGCTAACATCTTGCATTGAGGAATGCACTTTAATGGTCTATGAGGATGCAACTAGCTATTTTTGTCATTTTTTACAATGCCTCATGGCCTACAAGTACGCTGTTACTTTGGATAACCCAGACCAACAGTTAGCTTTTTTAGTTTACTTTCCAACAATACCAGAATACATGTGTAAAAAAAGTCTGTATTCACTCAGCGTATTGATTACTTTTATTAAATAATAGGTCATGACACTTCCATTTAGTTCCATGACCTAATATGATATTAAGACTATGATATTTTCATCGTAGCCATGTATCCATTGAAACATGTATTCTTATGATTTAATCCATCACTCATAGCCAAATGTTAAGATTATTGGCTGTTTACCACCATATCAGTGTAACAGAAGGGATGAACTCAGCAGGTCATTCCTTGTATCACAACTCAAGTTCGTTTACCAGTCTAATATAGGCCTACTGAGTCATGTATTCACAGTTCTTGTAAACTGCTTTAAACCCTATAAAACAGAGCTTTAGACTGTCATAAATTAATACACAGTCAGGGTTAAGAAGTTTAATTATAATGTTTATTTTAAGGTGATTAATATATTTATCCAAGACTATTATTGGTTACTATGGAACCCTATAATACTGATCTCGACATGGCAGAAATGTCCTCCCAAGCAAATAGCCATGTTAAAAATATCCTTGTCTGTACTAGCTGTCCCAGTCAGAAACTTCCCAGTCCGAAAAATCCCCTTCCCAAATGTTCTTCATTTATATGTTGGAAGAAATGCATGCAGTTTTTTTTAAGTGGTCAGAAGTGGGTCAAACATGATAGAAAATATAATATCATAATAATCCCTTAAACATTTGTGTGACTTCATTACTGGTATATTACTGTTTTCTTTTCTTTTTTTTATCTTTTCTTTAGTTTCCTTTTTTTATTTACAATTTACTGTTGCGATGCATTTGAAACCACTCGGGAATATAAATCAATATTTTCAGCTGAACTATACATACATATATGTCCCTATCAAAGGATGACCCCTGATTCACAAGTGTTGCCATGATACCTAATTTCAGGGTTCCTGCACCTATTGGCCAAGCAAATTTAAGACTTTTTAAGACCAGCTGACAAATAATTTAAACCCCTTTTATACTAAGAAATCTTGAATGGCCCTACCGTGCTTTAAAACTACTGAAGATCTACAGAGATCTTTCTTCTACAATTAAGTAACCGTGGCAACTTCTTCTAAACTGTCTCAAGCTTACTTCAATTTTTGAACTGTTTGTGTACATTCATTATATCAGGATGGGTGAAATCAAATTTAAGACCTTTTTTAAGACCTTTGTCAGGATTCCTGGCATTTTTTAGACCTTTTAAAGGCCTTTAAAATGCAAAATAAAAAATAAAGACTTTTTAAGGCCCCGCAGGAACCCTGAATTTATGTGACTTGGTGCCCTATAGTGTCTAGACATATGAAACAAAATTCTTTTTCACAGAAGTTATGTTAAAATCTGAGCTGGCTGACATTCAGGTATGGATTCAATGATGAAAGAAGGAAAATAACAAAGAGATCAAATTTAAACTTGTTTGATCTTAGTGGGCTCTGACAGTGCAGTATATATAGATCAAGTCTCCTCAACTGAAAAATAATTCCTGATACAAAAGATGAAGAAAAGGGAAATTAGCTTCATTCTTAAAAAAAAAAGATTTGGCAGGCCTGTGTGAATATTAATGTTGGTGCAGAAGTTAAATGGATATTATGTAAAAATATGACTAGGTAATAAAAAGGGTTTTAATAGGAGGTTATATTCTTTAGTTATTCTTTGGTACATGTCAGTTTTTTCTCCATCTTCCTCAGCCATGTTCACTGATCTTGCCCAAAGGCTGAACTTTAAGTGTGTTGAAAAATTGTGCTGAATTATAACAGGGTTCACCTCATCACAACAGGATCAATATGAAGATAATCAACTGCATAAATATACCTTTTGAAAACACAAACTCTTTGAAAAATTTGCTAAAATGACAATGGCTTAAGCAACACTGTTTAAGAAGGGGTTGTGAGGTACAAGTTTGTCATTTCTTCAATATGACTTAAACACGTTTTCATGGGTTTTTTTGGGAGTTTTTTCGATTGCTCACTGGTGACTGTACACAGAAATCGCAATTTAGAAATTTTAGAGAATTTTTCTGCCTGTCAGTGGCAAAAGGGAGTAAGGTAATAATAAACTAGTTGTGCCATTTGAGGTAATTACATGCCAGTTGAGTTACCTGAGGTAATTACATGTCAGTGGTGCCATCTGAGGTATAATTCCATGAGAGTGGTATATACTCTGAGGAAATTACAAGCTTGTGGTGTCATCTGGATAATTACATGCCAGTGGTGTCATATGAGGTAATTACATGCCAGTGGTGACATCTGAGGTACAGTCAAGCCAGCTTATTGTCATGTCGGTGGTGCATGCATAAATTATGATAATAACCGGGATGTGACATTATGCGGGCTTCCTTTTGAGTCATAGAAGAAGCGTTATGTCTCAAATTATATTAAATAAATCATCAATAAAAAGGAAACAGAAACGTTTATGAATATTTTTATTGCACAACGGCATATCAAATTACTTTTATGCGCGCCTGAAAATTTATTTCTTGTAAGATTTTTTGCCCCATGCCGCAATAACTGACAAAAATCTGACTTGCCAACAGAAAGAGATGTAGGGTCTGGGTCATGAGGTCAAATGTCTGGAAATATGCGACAAAGTTATAACGTTATGCGTAGGCAAACTATTAAACTAGAAAATTATTTCCCCTACTGCACCTTATTTTCCGGATATCTTATTAATGATTCAAACTTCCATGCTAATCTTTATGATAGGACAATTTGGAAGCCGGCTTGTCATGCCATTTTCAATTTTCTGAAGTTTAGCCGTGATTGATGTTTTGGACCAGGTATCTCCTCCAGTGTTCACATAATCTCCAGCTTTTCGTGGACCTTCAAGTTAAAGGGGATTTCCAGTCTTAAGCAATGTTAAAAGCTCGTGCTTGATATAATCTCAGTGAAAGGTCACTGAGGTGTAAACCGTGGCCTTTCAAAGGTCAGGAGTTCAATTTATATGATATGTGATTGCAAACATTGCCCTTGTAAACGTACGAAGGTACGCAATGATCTGTATTACCGTGGTATCTTAGCCTAAGACGTTAATGAGCTAAGTGACATGGAGTGACCCGCATGCATCACTGCACTTTGCCTGCCGCCATTGGTGGGAGATGCCATCATTTGATACACCTGACTGATTACAGGCTCTTGGTCTCGTTGATCGCCGTGTATGCGTTTGATGTGATATTAACTGCGAACTGGTATCACTGCCAAGGGTCCAACCATGACAATAAAAGGGATAATGGCAATATTCCATGATACTAAATGGTCAGATTTACCATTGTTTAAAAAGGAAATGGTTTTGGATTTCAAATTTATGTAACAATTAATAAACAGGATTTTCTATTAACCGATATGACACAAAGTTGGCCTGACTGTATTTACATGCCAGTGGTGTCACCAGGGGATAATAACATGTCAGTGGTGTCACATCTGGGGTAAAAACATGATAGTAGTTTCATCTGACATAATTACATGGTAGTGGGGTCATCTAAGGTAATTACAAGCTTGTGGTGTTATCTGAGGTAATTAACTGCTTTTCTGTTTTTTTCAATAAACTTAAGTATACATTAATTTTCATTAAGCTAGGCCAGAGCACCCTCTCAGCATATATGTATATCTGCTATTGTATATTTTGAAGCAGATCAATAAGATAACTGGTAGAATGACTTTTACATATAGGTTAAGCATAAGTCAAGATAACTATTTGCAAAATGCAAAAAAAATGTTATTTTCTTGGAGTTTAAGGCTTATGAGAAAATGTGCTCAAGACCTTTACATAATAGACATAATATATGCTACTACAACCTCAGATAGGTTTTAAGCTTCTTATCCACCCCCAGTTTCAAAGAAAATGACAGTATGACCCCACGGATGTGAGAGATAATAACAAGGTGACATTTCCTGTGCTTTGTCATGGGAAGACTTGCCAGTAAGGTGCCTGACGAGGGCTGATTTGTCTCTAATACACAGCCCTGTTATGTCTTCATCCATCAAAGTGACGCTGGGTTTTCCTTCAATTCATCAACTCTGATTGGTACTTCAAAAGGCCCTCCACTGAGGTGTCTTGCTCTCTCCACATTATCCTGTCTGGCTTACAACTCCCTGTCATTTGTCATACCCTGGACCACAATTTAGTGCAACACACATCTATATTACATGAAACCTAGGGATTCTGTCTGCAATAATATCACTTGCTGTATGTCAGTTTCAAGAATTTTGTCCTTACATGGTTTCAAGTCTGTGCTTTATAGGACAAAATAACATAATGGTCACTCATGGTATCTGAGCTCTGACTGGCATTAGTAATAAAAGTGATGTTACCCACAGGAAAATAATAAGAGAAAAATTGTTTTAAAAAAAATCTAATAAACAAGGGACCAATATTGTTGGTGCTTTTTTCCAAGCTGATTTATCCATGCATTTAAACAGTGCAGGCCTGCCAAAAGTAAATGGTAAATGAACAAAAAAAAGTGCTCTGGGAAAAAAAGAGTAGATCGACTTCTTTGAAATAAAGAGTGAAAAAAGAGTAAAATCATCATCAATTCCCCCTTTTTTATCACAAACTGAATAAAGATGTGCTTCGCATACCACAATTGTGTATATATATATCATTCCCAATGTCAGAAACATACATGGCACACATCCCCCTGCATGAAGATACAGCACTTTCCACATGTTGTGACACATGCTGGACATTTGCACAAAAGAAAGCGAAATGTCCGATTCTTGTTCTAACTGGACTGTTAAAGCAGGAGAAGAAAAGTATATATCAGAATTATTTCATGAAAAAAGGGGAAAAATCAGTGCAACTGAAAAAAGAGTAATTAGCGTCATTTTTAGGAAATCCTAAAAAAAGAGTGATTTGGCAGCAGTACAAATACTTTTTCTTCTTTTACAATAGATTCTATGAAAACACCATAACATGGATATTCTTTTATATTTGTTCTGGTGACTATAGATACAGATTCAGTCATTTGTTTCATGCTTCACTAATAATTTTCAATGAGCATGCTCTTTTAAATTTTACAAATTTATATTTTCCTTACCTCGAAATATGAAGAGCTAAGGAGGTGCTTTCAGCTGACAAGATATATATACATATAAATGACACAAGACAAAGTCTGAAATCAACAGTTCTCTTGTTAAAACAGGTGCCTGGAAATCCAGATTCTCGCAGGCCTGCCAAAGGAAAATGACTGAAAAACAGAGCAAATTAAGTGCTCCGGGAAAAAAAAGAGTATCCTTGTCTAAAAATTAAAAAGTGAAGGATGAGTAAAATTCACCATTTTTTATCACCCAATGAATAAAGACGTGCTAGAAGTCACATACTAAGTATGTATAAAACTCAGAAACATGCAATGGGCACATCCCCCTGCATGACGATAAGGGCATAAACTTCAAAGAAAGAGTCATGTTTTTTTTTTAAGTGATTTGGCAGGCTTAATTACTACAGTGTACTTTCTTCCTGTATAAATATTTCCCCAGTATTTTACACCATCAGTTCAGTTTTGCTTTATTCAATAATTTCCCAGCAAAACCATCCCAGCACACAGTCCCAGTACCTTGCATTTGGCTGTTTAACACCTTGTTATGGCTCCAGGTGATTGTAATCAGGGTCCACTTATGTCTGTTTACCATAACAAGTCTGTGTGACTGGAGGTCAACATCAATATTTCTGCCAGTGGGAACATTTCAGGGGTCAAGTAGGTCAGGGCATCTCATGATTGGCTATTTTGTGGCCCGGAGATGCACAGAGTCCCACTAATTTTGTAAAAGTTGAGATCTGTGATCGCGCCTGGTCCACTGTTTTTAACACTTGTTTAAAGGAGTAAGCAAACAATTTCAGAGCTACATTTTGCCAGGTATCAATTTATATTAAAGGGAAGAAGCTATTTTGTGTGTTAATTAAACATGCTTTATATGTGATTGGGCTCCTTTAAAGTTTTGTATAAATACAGATCCTTACAGCATAACTACAATTTGGTATGAAGAAAGGAAAGTATGCTAACTTACTAATGTCCCTTGAGGACATATATATATATATATGTAACACATGTATGTAGCTGGTTGAATGTAACATTGTATCCTACATAAACCATACAGTTTGATGGAAGGAAATCCCAAGAGATCAGGCATGAGATAGGTAATTTACATGAAGGCAAGCACAAAACTTTGGCTTTTCTTTACAACTCTCAAAAGACATGCACAGACTTTATGGAAAATCTATACAAGGCCAGGTTTTCCAGTCAACCAGGCACTGGGGTTTGAGGTTAACCTGCATGTCAAACTGTACAATGTAAACCACTTTAAAGATGACCTATATTTGTCTCTAGTTTACCCTTCTTTATTTAGGTCACAGAGTATATTAGGGGCAATGAGCTCTGTTCACTTATTTTAAAAGACAATTATGACAAGATTGGTTTGTATGAATACTTTGGCTATTAAACTCAGGTTACACATTGCAAATCTCAACTTCAGTCATTCTGTATTTAAGTAACATATCTTTGTTTCTTATGTTACTCTAAATGTGATTAGCCAGATCACTAATTCAATCAGCCAAGGTATGGGCCTTATAGCATGCCTTATTTAAACATATTAAAATCAAAACTGTACATCATTCCTACAATTTAGTACAAGACTTGCTGCAACCGTTCTTTGGGGAAGATGATGATGGCCCGATTATTGAGTTCATTCATGACAGTCAAGGAATATGCGCCAAATGAGGTGAAGTCAATAAAGTGACCAGGCTGTCTCTTTTCCATTGGTTTGTCTGCTACCTAATAGTTGACCTACTTAGTTTTGGCAGGAAACCAACTCTAAGACTTCCTTGTCAATTTAAGGATATCTTGCTCATCGGAAATTAATTCAATTTAGCCTGCCACAAAACTATTTTGCTTCTCAAAAGCAGTACCAGTTTCTGAATTTACCTGAAAGACAAACAAGTTTTAAGGCATGCCTGTTTTTTACTTTCATGTAAACAGATGATGTGATATCAATCTTATGCTCTTGTAATTATATATTAAATATGTAAATATATATATATATATATATATATATATATATATATAAAACCTTTCTTTTTTAAATAAATTTTTAAGAATTTTTCTTTAGACACATATGACTTTTTGTCAGTTCCTCGATCTTATGCCAGAACTACTTTATATTTATAACTGTTTAAAACCTTGGTAAATCAGATAAAAAACAACCTGCAAGTTTACAAACCTACAGGGACCCAATTTAACCATATAAGGTTTCTGTGAGGCAGGAAACATTTGAGGTACAACAATCTAATGTGAAAAGAAAAGGTTAACTTGTACAAGAAAGTCAAAGAGTTTTATAATCATAAAATCATGTTTGTTTGCGTAATATATACCTCGAACATTTTTTCGAAGGATAAGTTAAATTGATTAAGGTATTTAGGTATGTACTGAGATTTAATCAAAAGTTTCTATGGTTTGCAATCAAATTACATTCATGCCTCTTTTTCTTTGTTTTGATTTTGTTATTATTTCCCAGAAGTAATCAATTTATTTTATATCTCTGCATATAACAAAATAACATATGATTCTTGATTAAACTGATGAAGATGCCCCCAATCTTTCATGTTTTGAGTACCAAATCCCTAAATTTTTTTTGGTTATACCACATATATTCCTCCATTAAATACTGAGTTTAATTGATACTGGTTATGTAAAGGGATTCACAAAGGATGACATAAGGGGTGGGAAAAGTTCACTTTGTAAATTCCTATGCAGGCCAGCCAAATAATGAAACTGCTCCAGAAAAAGTAGGGTGAAAAAAAATCTGTGAGTTAACTTTCCACTCATCTCCATCTTTTGTTATCACTGAATAACTATATGGGTCACATACTTTGCATATATGAATATAACAGGAAATTCAAGGTGTGATGATTAAGGATGTATACTTACAGGTTCACAGGCACTCTGGCCAGCCTGCCCCACCAAGATATAGATCTCTTCACCTTTGGTCAGGTTGAACATGGCATTGACATAGGCCCCTGATGAAAATGGTTTATTGCTGAGTCCTTTACCTCCCCCAGCTCCCAAAGCTGTGATGCTGAAAAATATAGTAAAACAAAGTTAAACAGATGTTCATTTTAGTGGTCTCCATTTTCCAAGCAGTTTGAAGCCATTCAAAAATATCTCAAACCACAGTTTGCCCCAGCTCCAAAGTAAATGTTAAAAAATTGAAAAAAAAGGAATTAAAGCTTAATTCACAAAAGGGTGAACAAATGTAGAATTGTTAATAATAAACAATAATTTAAAAAAAAACAGGAGAAGCATTCTATTGTGGTTCTGAGTAGATCTGCATAATATGTTATAAAGAAATGAAACATTTGAGTAATCATTTTAGAGGCTGAACCTACCCCTATCGAATTGAACCCCAATAAAATGTTGAAGGAGGAAAAGTATGTCACTGCATGAATGTAAAAAAAAGGAGAAAAGTTAATAATAAAATTAAAAACAAGGCCTACAGGCCAAATAAGAACCTGTGCAATGGTTTATACACCAGGTTTAATGCTTCAATGCTGGGCCATTACTTTTTAAGTAGGCCTACATATCTTGTATACGACGAAGGTATATGCCCAATTTCAGGCTCATATCCCCTCCTGAGAAATAAGCTGGGACATACGCTGTTCAAAATTTATTGTAGGTGGTGCCACCAGTCTTGTATATGACAAAGCTATTTGATATGTATTAACATGCCCAATTTCAGGCTGATATATCAAATTCCTCTGGAGAAATAAGCAGGCACATACACTGTGCAAAAGTCATTGTATATGTGGGCACCTGACTTGTGAACGAGAAAGCCATCAAAGATGCATAGACATGTCAAAATATCAGGCTTATACATCAAACTTCTCGAGTTTGATGCACTGAGCTGACTAGGCTTAGGTGAGAAAGGCAGTTGCCCCAAGTGAACTGTGACAAATTGCTGGCTCAAACTACTGCACTGAGTGAACTCTTGACCTGCACCTGTCTAGACTGCCTAAACTTTTGACCTGTACCTGGCTGCACTGAGTCAACTGTACACCTGTTGCATAATCTGACATAGTTGGCAGTCTGCCAAAGCTATAAATAGAATGCAGCTACTGCACTGAGTGAACTCCTGACCTATACCTGGCTGCACTGAGTGAACTCTTGATCTGTTGCCTAATCTGATACAGTTGGCAGTCTGCCAAAGCTATAAATAGATCCAGACTGACCACATGCAGCCCTGAGGGGCATGACACACATCAGGTGATCACATGCTACCCATGAGGTGTTCACATGTCACCCATGAGGTGATCACATGCCTTTTGCTTGGCTGCACTGATTGAACTCTTGACCTATATCTGGCTGCACTGAATGAACTCTTGATCTGTTGCCAAATCTGGAACAGTCGGCAGTTTCTCAACCTATTTAAAGATACAGACACAATCATGGCCTGTTGGTAAATATGCTTACACATACTGAAAGACTTTGGCTAAAAAGCATTTTTTTTCAAGCTGACATATTCATAAACTTTTTATCAAAATATCTAGAATAATAAAAGATGCAGTCCTTTCATTGTTAAAGGTCCAATAATTCTACCAAAAATCATTCAAGTAAACTTGAACAAAGGCCACCTAAAAATAATTTTTGTGCAATGTTACAGAAGTTATAATTGAGACAATAATTTTGTAGAAGAACAGTATTGCAGTCCTCAGTTTGAAATAGACATAATAAAGGCCATAAGACTAACTTAAGCTTTTCACGACTCAACCAAAAATCAACAAACTCAATCTATTCTGATATGATTGAAAGAACGATGTCCTAGGATAATTCTTTTGAAAAACTGAACGATTCCACTTGACAATTTCATCATAAACATTTTAAGCTGAAAGAGGCTAAAATTATGAGGTTTTTGCCCATAAAAAATCAGGTCAATGTAGGTGGCACCACAAAATCTGCTTCTTCAAATATGAGTAATGTGACCAACATTTGCACAATACTTGGTAATGCTAGCTTCTGTCATTTCTGAGATTACTATGTCAGTATGCTTACTTGGCAAAAGGAAGTTCAAATTCCTGTAACTCTGCTAAAATTAATCAAATGCAAACCATTTGAACAAACTTGAGAGGGCTTGCCTCTGGGATCATTTCAGTAAAATATTGAACAAATTGGCTGGACTGTTTACAAGAAGAAGTCTTTTACAGGTTTTCAGCTTTTTCTCTATAAAATCTAAGTAAATACAGATAGCAAAAAATAAGCTGAATCCCACAACATTTGACATTTGACAGATTATTGCATAAAATTTGGGGATAGTAGGTCTGGCTATTCCTGAGAAATAATTGGTTAATGTACAGATGAAATTCAGAAAACACTACCCTAGGATCATTTCTAGGATCATATAAAACAATTTGGCCATATGGTTTCAGAGAAGAAGTTTTTTGTAGCCGTCAGTGTGATACAGGCACTGATGACCCCCGTACAAAAAAGGCTGATGCAGGTGGTGCCACCAATGTCTCAATTTCAGATATGACTCATGTGACCACTAGGCATAAAATTTGGTGATGATAGCTCCAGCCGTTTCTGAGATTGTAATTTTAGTATGCTTTTTCGGACAGATGACTAAGTTCAACTTCCTGTTACTCAGCCAAAAATCACCAAACTTAAACCATTGAAACAAACTTGAGAGAGATTGTTCCAGAAATCATTTTTGTGAAATATTGGACAATTTGGCCGAACAGTTTCAGAGAAGAAAATTTTTAAAGCTTTTTTAGCTTTTTCCCTATAAAATTTAAGAAAATGCAGTTAGCCAAAAAATAAGCAAAATCTGATAGAATTTTTTAGATGACTAATTTTTTGCATAAAATTCCGTGATGCTAACTCTTGCCATTTTCAAGATAGTGTGGGTTAACATACATATGATGGATGCCGGACACACCACATCATCGCATAAGCTCACAGGTTTGCTAAAAATATGTGGACAGATGGCCTCTCTGCACCTGCACTTTTACCTTGTGACCCAAAAATCAATCAGGTTCATCTCCTATTTGCAAGTCATCTATATGTGTTAGATGGAAGGTTTGGGATAAAAAGTTTGGCTTATAATGCATCCACAATCTTTCTTAATAAATAGTCTGCGACCTTGACCTCATGACCCAAAAATCAATAGAGTTTTTGCTTTAGAGGTGGGCCATATACAAGTCAAGTTTGAAATTGATATGTCCATGTAAACTGGAGTTATCATCAGGAAACAAATTTGAAGAATATACAAAAAGACGAACAGATGGACACACAGATGGACGGACGGACAGGTAAGGTGATCACTATAGGGCACCTGCTTACTCGGGTCTGTTATAACACAAGATTTCAGGAAATTCGATGAAACCACAGTTGCAAATCTGATATAATCAATATTATTTTGCAGTCTTAAAATAAAGTTAAAAATCAATAAAAAATTGAAATACAGGTGGCACCTCCAGTCTTCAGGAACTGATGAAACCAGTCATTATCAATAAACAGAACAGGTTTCAGGACATTAGATGAAATCAAGGTTGAAAAACAGACATATATGCTATCATTTGACAGTCTCAAAAACAGTTAAAAAAATCTTTAAAAAATCATTAAAAAATGCAATTGGCTACACCAGTTTCTGGGAACTGACAAAACTAATCATTGTCAATATTCAAGGCTGATTATTCAGGGCAATCTATGCATTAACTATCAAGATACTGGAGGTTTTGTATCAAATTTTTAATTGTTCAGGAGGGAAATTACAAGCTCCATAGCTCAGAAGATATAGGTCACAGTGGCCTTATTTCAGGTTTTGAAGGAGAAATTTTATTGACCATTTTGGTTATTCAGTTACAGGTTTCTAGGTCCAATGTAGCCATAACAACTTGACTCAGTAGGCAATCAGATTGGGCTGGTAAGCCTTCTCGAGTCGTGATACTAGTAATATGGAGGAATGTATTGCAGTGGTCTTGCATCTGGTTGCATTCATATTGTGGTAAACGGCCCATAATCTCAATATTATGCTTAGAATGGTGAATAAACACAATATTATATATGTGAGCTCGCAACCCAAACTAAAACACCGTCTCCATGGACACAGGTCATTTCCTGTGTCGCCTGCAAGTCGCCTGCGTCCTGTAACCTATGTAAGCCATGCTTGTGTCCATGCGGTCATAAATTCAACAAACATGCCGAGGGGTTTACCAATGTGCTGGGTTAAACAGGAACTTTTCTTGCTCATATTTGGTTTTATTAGAAAGTACACAAAAATGCTAACTAATGGTCTGGTTTATGTTGATTGAAAGTGTACCTGTAGCCCATGAAGCATTGTTAGAAATGACGAAAATATTTGCATCTTCATAAGGCCTTATAATGCCATCCTCAGACGTAGATGTCATGACACTCTGGCGCCAGTAATCTGGTCGTAATGCCAGAGGGTCAATATGACACTAGGTCAAATGGTGTGAAAATGTGCAAGTCTACTGGACAGATGGATTGATGATGAACGCTAACCAATTACTATCGCTCAGATGACTGACAGTCAGCTGAGCTCAGATGACTTACAGTCAGCTGAGCTAAAAAATCACAGACTTTCATAGAAAAAGAGTCAGAATATAAACAGTGTCACCAGTTTTAGTGAGAAAGTATGAAAAAAGTTTCCTGAAAAAAAAAATGCCAATAGTGTACTTAAGTTTTTTTTCTCTGTTTTGATAGGCATATTTTACAACATTTTCCCCCAGGATTATAATTCTATAGAATATATGAATTAGTATATAACTCTGAACATAAATAGTGTCAATGATTTTAAATGCCCACTTAATGCTTTATGCTAGTATGTTTTATGTCGTGCATTGCAGATTATTGGGTAACTCAATCTTCTCTTTGGACTCTTTGGTGACATTTTGTATTTTTGTACAATTTTAATCATTTATCTTTTAAATCATATTGGTGACTTTTCTGGCCAAAAACTGTGAGTTAACTCTGCTCCTAAATCAACATATAGTAAAAAGTTTGATGCAAAAGAACATGCACCCTTGAGTTCAGGCCAACAAGAAAAACAACCAGAACATTTGCTCCTATCAGCACTTGTTTGTGTCCACAGAACGATGCCCCAATTATGCTTCATTTTCTCTAAAAGCAGCACCTAACAAATTCTGCAACCAATCATCATCCAGAGTGAGATACACAGACAAGCAGGATGACTTTAATCACACAGCAAGCTGGTGTTGGGTTTATTGTTCATTCAAACAAGCATGCTTTCACAGTCATGCTATTGATCCTTCCTGAACAGACTGTCTCTTATACCATCACTTTGATGCCATTCATTTGTGGCCAGCTGATGGTAAATAGCTGGAAATGTTATTTTTGCAAGATCAGAAGAGGTGACTGCTATTTATGCTGCCCCTAAATCAAGATTATAACAGACGTAGAAACCACCCACTCAAAAGAGGATAGATAAAAAACGGAGGCTATTATTCCCTATTACACCTGCTGTTTTGGAACGTGCAACTTATTCACAGAAGAGGAGATTCCACAAAATTGACAGTTCTGTTTATTGAAATTAACACATTTGCTTAAAGAATGAATGAAAGATATCTCAATTATGAGAAGAATGGAAAAATCCTAAGGATAGCTTAAAATAGAAAGAAAAGATTTCTAAAGAAAAAGGAATTAATAATCACAAAAGAGAGGTTCCAATGAAAAGAAAGGGGATTTCAACTGAAAGAAAGGGGATGCTTTGAGTGAAATTAATGGAAGGCAGTTTAAAAAAAATTGGAATAACTTTTGGATTTGATATAAATGAAGGAGGTTTGAGGAAAGTAATATGTACTTCTTCAAAAGTTATGGTATTTACAGGAATCATATATTTCTACAAATTTAACCCAAGTTCAAACTCCTTGGTATTTAAACTGCCCATTCATATGTCATTTATGAAGCTAGAAATACCTTCACATCAAAACTTCAGTCTGGCCTAGGCAGATTTAAAACTTGCCTGGATGATACCAGATGGAATTTAAACTAGTCTAGGCAAGATTAAAATCCTGGCTTGCTCCATGAAGGATTTTCAACTAGCCTAGGTGAGATCAAATTGCAATCTTTTAAGGGTCTAGGCTCTTGCTTAGGGTCTCTTGTCTAGGCAAGCTCACAATCTAGTTCACAATCTTGACTAGGCGAATTTAAAATCCATCTGGATTTGAAACTCATCTGTGACATATTTACCAGGAAACCTGCAAAAAGATGAATTAAGCAGGCAAATATTTTGTTCTGAGGCTTCATCTTCACAATATCATTTTGTGGCAGACTCTAGCCTTAAATTATATGAAGCAGCATACAGACAACACACATACTGATTCCAGTGACATGGGTAACCATAATGCCGATGTTCCAACATATAATCTAACTTTTGCCACAGTTTTGCTGATTATCCTCTTTATAGAACTAACAAATTTACAATATTAAAGGTAACCATATCACCTTATCACAAGAAAGAATAGATTTAATTAATCAGGTAAAAAATAGTTTGACATTTATTGTTGTAGAAAAAGGCAATCTCAGACTTTCAGTGGAATACCAAGGAACAGGAAAGCATATGAATAATTCAGTTATCTTATTTTTATGTTCAAATTTAGGAAAAGTTGCATAACAAATCAATATGTACCTGCTAAATCATGCGGCAAAAGCCTTAGGTTGCCCAAGGATGTATGGTAGTATGTACCTGTTGGGCAAATAGTTTTAATATTATGGATTTTCCATGAGTGTTATTCCTTAAAGATGTTTGAAATTTTCATAAATGCTTATTTTATATTATGTTACAATCAGATTTTACATTAACATCAATTGAAAAAAAAAGTCTTTTTCTTTTAGGGGCTCCAACCTTCTGAAGAGGTCAAAAATTCAGTTTTCTTTACTTTTTTATATATTTCCAACTTTATGTATAACTTTATTTCCATAATGTACATATTAACATATAAGAACAATCTTATTTGCAAAACAACCATCAATGAATGATATGTAATATGTGATTACTTGGGAAGAAAAAAATTATAAATTCTGGTGACAAAAACAATTTTTAATCCCTCTAGTGTCTTATATTGAGTAAGTTGTACTGATTAGGTTGGGCTAGCCTTTTTTCACTATAAGCCCAAATATGTGGAAAAAAAACACCCAAAGCAGATTAATTATCAAAGCTGACAAGTAAATCAACATTATCTTTCTTGATACCTTTTGCATCAATATATGCGACTTATTCATTCAAGTAGGCTTTCAAAGACGTGTAAAATTTAATACTGTTCTGGCAATCAATATAATCCCACGTAATTCAACACCAGTTACAGGAAATGGAATTCTGCAAGAAACAGTAAATGTCAGTTAAGTCTTTATATATAAAGTCTGCAACTTCTGTACTCTTTATACAGGTGGCCGCCTTTGAATGTTAAGTTTTATAATGTGCCCCATTGTGCAGGAACTGAATCAAAACTGTATCCTTTCATCAGAGGTGTATGGACTCCATCATCTAACCCTATTTTCATAACTGCCTGAAACATGTTTTACACAGATAGGATGCTTCAATGCCCCCATAGTTCCCTACATAGGATCCTTTATACTTTAAGAAGCTCTGTGTAGGGCTGCACCAGTAATGAGATTACATTTAATGGAAAGCTGTGGGGTGTTGTGCATATTGGTATTCCAATCACGACTCACTGGCAGTACTCTATTCTACCAAGAAACAGGTAAGTATTAAAAATCACCATATCCAACTTACATTGCTTAATTTTGGTCAGCTGCTTTACCCCTTAATGGGCCTGACCTAAAAATACATGCCCTTCTTCTGTCAGAGCTGATATGTGTATGTTCATTATACCACTTGCTGCCATGGCCTGTAATTTTTCCCATTTTTCATTGGATGCATTTTTCAATATAATGACCATGGAGAGAGGGCACTTCGTATGGACAACATTCACCTGTACAATATATTAATCTTGCATTTAATGGTATCATATACAGTGGATCCTGTGGTATGAGACCATCCATGGCTAAAAGGGGTCTAATTCACAGCTGATCTTAGCTTAAAGCAGACAGGTCAGTTATAACCAATGTGAATGCTTTTGGTTTAATAAAGGGTGTCTGAATTGACGGGTGGTCTTATTAGGGAGGTGGTCTTTCAAACAGGTTACACTGTATGGTAAGCTCCTTTTATGGTACTGTTTCTCTTAATATGACTAAAATGATAATTTAGGGTTTTTGACCACAGGTAATTTTATTTTGTTACAGGTTCTGTACTTAATAACAATAGGATTACCACTTTTTAATGAGTAATTAATTACATTAAATTTTTGAGAAAAAGATCATGCATTTAAATACCTTTAATGTGTTAACTGCTATACTGTGATAAAGTTACAAATCCAAGGTATTCACCATTTTAACTGTGGCAACTCCTAAAGAATAGATCGAGTAGTAATTTAAGCTGGTTTTCAACTGCTTAAATTTTCTGGTTGACAACAGATAACATTATTCTCTTTTTCTTACAAGGAAGATACTGTTTCCCTTCAGTCAGGTGAAGATTGATTTTTTTTATCTTTCCAAAAGTCAATTGTTGTATATACTATCAGTGATCAATATATCAATTTTTTTAACTCTTTCCTATGTATTGTATGGAAAAAGTTCAATGATCCATTAAATTATTTGTATGGCAAGTTAGATGGAATCAAAATTCTAACTTCTTAATTAGTTGCAAATGGTGTAGGGGACCTAATTTTGCAATATTTCCTTTTGGCTCAGGGTATAAATGATTTCACTCAGCTTTTGCCACAAGCTAAAACCATAATTTTATTCAAAACTGAGCTCCATTATCTTTCCAATGAGATACCGGTACTGGAAGATATCAGTTTCTTCAATACATTTAACACTATTTATATAATAACTCCTGTCAAACAAATAATGATATGTGAACAATGATTGGTGGCTGCCAAAGAGTTTACATGTTTAAATAAATCCTGATTTAATTGAGTTTGTCAGTCCTTAATTGAGTTTTTCAGTGCTGCAGGTAACCTGCAGAGGACTATCAATGCTAGATACCTGTAAATTACAAACCACATGATACTATTAGCAAACTTAATTAACAGGTCTATTAGCTGGCTGGTGTAAGACCAACAGAGAATTCTCAGGTCTTTATGAACTCTGATGCAGGTGTCACAATCCTTTCAAGTCAGATATTTAAGTTTAAAGCATGTTAAAATCCACCACTGTAAGAAATTGGAGCCACATATAAGGATAAAGAATGTAAAAATGCTTGTCAATAAAACATAAAAAAAAAATATAATCATGAGAGATAAACTTGCATTATGTAAGTGTGATTTTTCTATCGGGCATACAAGGACTGAATCCATTCTATTACTTGCTGGTTCTGACCAGCTTTTTCTTTCAATTTAATCCATTATAGCCTCTGAGTTTTATGATATTTATTATGACTTTACCTTTGTGTCTTGATCACCAGGCCCACGTGATTTACAAGGAACAGGAATTATCAATTCAGGTGCACCTTTAAATTTTTTAAAATGTTTCTGTATTGAACCTGTTTCAACTAGTATAAAAGTATATCCCTCCAGTTAAGAACAAGGACCTGAAAAGCTTATGGAAAAAAGAGGGTTCTTATTTTTTCCAGGATTAATGAGGATTCATAATTTTCCCATGACAAATGAGAATTATTTTCCTAGGACAAATGAGAATTATGAGGTATGTAGTAAGAATTGATTCATGTTCCCCCTGGGAATAATGGAAATTCTCAAGTGTTTCTGCAACAATTGGGAATTATCATTTTAAACAGGCAGATTCCCGATCATCACAAATTTTCATTCTACCCCCAATATAACTGCAGTGAAAATATCTGAAAGTCTACATCTGTCATAATACCACCTGTGTATTAAGACTATACCCTTGGGTAAACCAAAATAATTCACACTTATTAAAACTGACCAGTCTTATAAGATCACCGGTGAATTTAGACCACTTTTGGCCAGATCCATGGGCGGTCTCATAACACAGGTTTAACTGTATTGACACAAATTGGGGAGCTGATATGGTTTTCTTTCGGTCTACCAGGATGGATATTATGAAAAAAGTATGTTTTCATATCAGTATCATCACAATTTCAAGTACATTTTTAATCTATATTGGATGGAAATATTGCAATAAGATGCTAAATAAGAGTGTTAAGGCAAATATAGCTCTGCATTTGAAATTCCTTGCTTGCCTGCATGTGTTCCTTGTAATATCTATTATCCAAGTGATAATTAAATAGGTAATATTTCACCAATGAAAACTTGAAATATTTTCAACCATTTAAAATTAATGCATCTATTTTAAATAAAGTTTACAGTTACACTCATCACACAGCAGCCTTGAATTATGCAAATGTGACATTTATAAATGCAAATGATTTTGCATTTGCATTTAAAATGTCACATTTCCATTTTTATGCAAAACTCAATGAAATTTCATTTGCATTTAAATGAACAGAGGAAAACGGTTGCTTTGTAAATGCAATTCTAAAGAGGGTAAATAATTATAAAAAGATTACTCCATTTAGGTAGCATTCCAGGACTAGCTTAATTCAGCTAATTCTCTTCACAGAATACATATATCATGTATCATACCTAAATGAATTGTCAGTGCATTTTCAAAATATCTCAAATGAATTTGATATTTCATTGCATTTGCATGTGTATTTATAAACACTGAGTCACGACTGAAAACCAATCTGTCATATAAAGATATCAGGTTGACAGGTGTTACAGCAAATGCCTGACAGACATTAGTCTAAAATATGATGATATTGTTATCAGTCAGCAAGAGCCAATCAGCTTACTTGATTTTCATGTTTCAAAAGGTACACTCTAGCTGCCTCAGTTGATTATCCACAGCTTGTACATGATCTGATGGGATTTCAAATTTCATTTAAACCAGAATATCACGATTTCAAATATTTATCCATAGTAGATTACCAGTATTTCATGTATTATTTAAGCTGGATTATCAGTGTTGCAGTTTTATCCTTTCCTGACATTACATATACTCCTAGCAGATGACAAAAGTTTCAATTAAAGTGAAAAGTATGCTGTTTTGTATGTTAAATTATTCATTTATAATATATGACAAAAGAGAAAAAGATAAAGTTTCCAGTATTAATGACATAAGAACCTGACTCTGTATTCATAATGATTTCCGGGTAAAATTGACACAAGAGACCTGACAATGCAGTTTAAAGAAACTCCAGGTTATAGTGACACAGGAGACCTGACAATGCAGCCTAAAGAGTTTCCAGGTAACAGTGACACAGGAAACATAACCCTGAAGTCTTAACAATTTCCAGGAATCAGTGACACAAGAGACCTGACACTGCAGTATAAAGTATATCCAGATAACAGTTACACAGGAGACCTGAAACAGCAGACTAAAGAACCTCCAGGTAATAGTGACGCAGGAGACCTGACACTGCAGTATAAAGAATTTCCAGATAACAGTGACGCAGGAGACCTGACACTGCAGTATAAAGAATTTCCAGATAACAGTGACACTGAAGACCTGACACTGCAGTCTAAAGAATTTCCAGATAACAGTGACACAGGAGACCTGACACTGCAGTCTAAAGAAACTCCATGTTGTAGTGACACAAGAGACCGGACACTGCAGTTTAAAGAATTTCCAGGTAACAGTAACACATGAGACCTGGCACTGCAGTCTAAAGAAACTCCATGTTTTAGTGACACAGGAGACCTGACACTGCAGTTTAAAGTGTTTCCAGGTAACAGTGACATCAGAGATGTGACACTGCAGTCTACAGAAATCTAAGGTAACACTCACACAGGAGGCCTGACTCTGTAGTCTAAATAATTCCCTGGTACAAGTGAATCAAGACTGACTCCACTGTATTTTACAAGCCCAAAAGTTCAAGGTAAGTTTGACAAGGCTTGAATATGAAAAGTCAGGAATTGATGCTCTATTTAACTTACTCTGTGTACTGCTTTATATATATATATATATATATATATATATATATATATATATATATATATATAACACCACATTTTTCAAGTATACTTACATGTACAAGTTTATAACACATTTGTTAAAAACTTATTAATGACACCATTATTTTCTTCCATTTTCCATTTTATTTATCACCTACAGAAAATCAGACTGTTCTCATCAAATTTTATCTAACTTTTTTTTATAACACACAAACAACAATAATCTGAGTACCTCTGGTAAATAACAAGAGAGAACAACTTAATAATAATGACACTGACAGTTAACTTCCTACTTCATGCTGGGATCTAGGCAATCTTGGCAGCAAATTAAAATATCATGCACCATGAGCGATCTAGTTTAATAATTCAGGCCTCCTCATGAGAATTTTACATGCACGTATTAAATAAGAACCTTGAGTGGGAGATCCTTTCTATTGAATACTGCATCAATTTTTGAACATTAATTGTCATGGAAATGAGCAACAGGGATTAAATAATGAACATTAATTAGGAAAAAATTATCTCTGATTGATTGCCTGTTCCAAACTATCATTTCTTTATTCAATTTAATCAAGCATTCCTGCCTACACACAACATTTTCCTGCCTACTCATTAAAACAGAAACAATATATCAAAATGTAATAAATTAAACCTACAAGATTTACATTATAGCTGATTGGTTACTGCAGTGGACCACTGAGTATGACTTCCAAAGTTCTGACCTAAAGTTGTATGTTGGACGGTGTGTGATGTCCATGGCATGCTTAACTTTAGCTTATGCTGGACATTCACACTCACAAAGAAATATTTGGAGACATATATAAAGGAGATGGATAGTCTTTTCCCAGGCCTTACCCATATTTGAAAGGTTTTGACCATTATAAAATTAACCTGTGTTACAGTTGCACCATTGTTTTTCTAAGAGCTTTCTCTGATTTCATTTCGACCTTTACATTACACATTGCAAGTTAACTGCTTTGCCCAGGACTGGTTCTTGATCATGATGGTTGAGCATGGTTCCACAGATTGATCATACCTTGATCTGTCATTCAGGGCAAGGTATTGTGTTTTATCCTTGCATCACTAGTCAGTTTACAACCATACAACCCACAAGGGACCCATGGGTCATGGCGCTCAGCTGATTGTGACTGCATCACCATAGATTTTTTAAGTTGCAATAAAAATACTATCCTCAGTGCTCAGGAACTATGGCTCAATAACTGGGGGGGGGGGGGGAGATTTACAACACCTTTGGATACAAATGCAGTATACGGTATTAAATTAAATGGTGCTTTAAAACAGGGACTGGTGGGAGTTACAGCACCTCTGCATATACGTTAAGGATAAAATTTAATTTAAATGAAATTTTTTAAAAATATTTACAAACAAGCAGAGAGATGGAAAACAAAGCAAATAACTTTAATTTCCATTCTATGGAGACAGGAAAACAATGAACAATTATCTGCATTAGATCCTATTTATTCTTTTGTTAAGTCATTTTTTTTAAGTTTATAATTTTTACTATATATTAACAGTATATCATATATATGTGAATATTTAAATTTATTCACAAATCTAAATTGCATCAACATTTCTACTTAATTTAGTCAGGTTAAATCACATTATGCACACAGATATATTTCTTTTTTTTTTTAAATATATTTTTTAAATTTGCAAAGCAATAAATATATGAAAATAACACTCCAGAATTCACAATTGTGTATTGCACCTTTATTTATCCATGATTTGTTTCATATATTATCAAATTATGCCTACTGATGCATTAAATTATATTTTGTTTAATTATTTAAAAGGAAATAATTTCTTAAAAATGCTACATCAGAACAATGTGGCATCTCATGGATTACTTCTTGAATTAATATTTCAAGAAAAGTTGTGCACATTGGATCAAAAACAGCTTTACATTTAAAGAAATACAGTTGACAATAACAAATCTTCTATTGGAATATATTTTGTGAATGTGGTGGTGGAGGAGGGGGGGGTGGTGTAAGGGTAGTGCCCATGAGAATAAGTGTATGTTTATTACAGCAGGGGTCTTCTGCCAGTGTGCATCACTCATAAGGTTACCTGGGCAAGGCTGTAGTAAGCAAGAGTGGGGTCTTGAATATACAAAATGCAAATACATAAGAGCATCTGATAAACTTCAATAATTAGAATAATTTTTAAGCTTTTACTTTCAAATTACATAATTCAACTGATTAAATCCACATGGATCCCAGCTGTGAAAAATAAATTAACTATACTTACGAGAAAAAAAACGTGCCATGGTCAAATTTGGGCAAAATTTTCCTGATTTTTTATCAAATGGCAATATGTTTGGGCCCATAATTTTTTTTAAATTATATGATACAGATCTGATTTCTGGCATGTACATAGGAACTATATAGAGGAATATTTATGGCAAATATGACGAAAAACAGATAAGTGGTTTTGATATTAGGCAGTCCTGAAGTGTGAAAAAAGGTTTTTGATAAACAAGGCCTACAGGCCTAATGCGAACCTGTGCAAAGTTTGGGAGTATGAATGGAGGTTTATTTTTAAAATTTAATATTGATCCTCTTAAGTCCTGCATATATACCTTAGTCATGATTTCAGTAATATGGATGTTTCAGACCTGCAAGTTTCAGACTAGGACATTTTAAAACTAGAATATGGGTAGTGGACAAGCGACTATGTGTATCTGCAGAAATCAGAGTGGGACGGGTGAAGTGAGGCATGGATTAAGTGGCAAGGGGAATAGAGTGAGGTGTGTTGCATATTTGCATGGATTTCTGCAGCGTAAACATGAATGTAGGTGGTGCCATAAGTCATAAAATCGAGAAAATTGTCAAGGATGTATAAACCTGCAAAATGTCTGGTGGATAAGTCAAACCACTTCTGAGGTATGAGTAATTTTACCCCAAGGCAAATGAACAGATGGACGCTGTGCATAAGTGGTTGCAGGTGGCGCCACCAGTTTTGCCTATGATGAAGAGCTATGTGAGATCTATACACAAGCAAAATTTTGCCTCAATCGGTCAAACTTTTCCCAAGATATGAGCTTGGATGTCTGCAGAGTAAACGTGAATGTAGGTGGCGCCACCTGTCATAAAATCGAGAAAGCTGTCCAGGATGTATAAACCTGCAAAATTTCAGGTGGATAAGTCAAACCACTTCTGAGATATTAGTGATTTTATCCCAAGGCAGATGAACAGATGGACGCTGTGCACAAATGGTTGCAGGTGGCGCAACCAGTTTTGCCTATGATGAAGAGCTATGTAAGATCTATAAACAAGCAAAATTTTGGCCCAATCGGTCAAACGGTTCCCGAGATATGAGCTTAGATGTCTGCAGAGTAAACATGAATGTAGGTGGCGCCACCTGTCATAAAATCAAGAGAGCTGTCCAGGATGTATAAACCTGCAAAATTTCAGGTGGTAAAGTAAACCACTGCTGAGATATTAGTGATTTTATCCCAAGGCAGAAGAACCGATGGAAGCTGTGCATAAGTGGTTGCAGGTGGCACCACCAGTTTTGCCTATGATGAAGAGCTATGTGAGATCTATATACAAGCAAAATTTTGGCCCAATCGGTCCCCGAGATATGAGCTTGGATGTCTGCAGAGTAAACATGAATGTAGGTGGCGCCACCTGTCATAAAATTAAGAGAGCTGTCCAGGATGTATAAACCTGCAAAATTTCAGGTGGAAAAGTAAACCACTGCTGAGATATTAGTGATTTCATCCCAAGGCAGATGAACAGATGGACGCTGTGCATAAGTGGTTGCAGGTGGCACCACCAGTTTTGCCTATGATGAAGAGCTATGTGAGATTTATATACAAGCAAAATTTTGGCCCAATTGGTCAAACGGTTCCCGAAATATGGGCTTAGATGTCTGCAGAGTAAACATAAATGTAGGTGGCGACACCTATAATAAAATCAAGAAAGCTGTCCAGGATGTATAAACCTGCAAAATTTTAGGTGGATAAGTCAAACCACTGCTGAGATATGAGTGATATTATCCCAAGGCAGATGAACAGATGGACGCTGTGCACGAGTGGTTGCAGGTGGCGCCACCATTTTTAGTGTATGTTATAAAAGGCTATATTTGGTGCAAAATTTTTAGCCTGATCGATCAAACAGTTCCCAAGATATGTGGGTTTATGTGTGGAAATAGACACACAAATGGACGCTTGGCAGCAAGGAAAGGTCAGAGGTCAACCAAAAATGAGGGCACAGCAGTTCACATGTGACCTGATGATAAACCCAGATTCGCTTAAAATGCAAACCAAGTTTTTTCAAGCAGTTTAAAGATAAAGTTCCAATAATCTGGGAATTCAGCACTAGACATTGTGTCTAGACGTCAAGACGCTGTGTCTAGACGTCTAGACACATTGTCTAGACCCCCCCCCCCAAAGCCAGGTCAGTAGCCATGGTGATGTCTGGACCCCACCTGTTTGTACTGAGTGCCCTCTTGACTTGGATGATGAAACTCAGCATGTTGTCAAATCTGTTTTTAAACACAGAAAGCCTTTTTCAATTGGCTACAATGCTTATTTAAGCTGTATTTACCCAATCTATTCTTATAAAACTGGCAGAACCCTAACTTAGAATAATTCTTGTAAAGTTTAAACCAATCAGCTTAACAGTTTCATCGTAAATCATTGTATAAGCTAGAAGAGTTTAAAATTACATTTTCGGTTGTAAAAAACACATCAATGTAGGTGGCGCCACCAATACCTCAATTTCAGATATGACATATGTGACAAACATAGGTATAAAATTTGGTGATTATAGCTCTAGCCGTTTCTGAGATTTTAATTTTATTGGGCTTTTGTGGACAGATGACTAAGTTCAACCTCCTGTAACTCGGCCAAAAATCTCTGAACTGGAACCATTCGAACAAACTTGAGAGAGATTGTTCCAGGAATTATTTCTCTGAAATATTGGACAATTTGGCTGGAAAGTTTCAGAGAAGAAGATTTTTAAAGCTTTTTTAGCTTTTTCCCTATAAAATCTAAGAAAATACAATTAGAAAAAAAATAAACAAAATCCGATAAGAGTTTTTCAGATGACTGATTATTTGTAAAAAATTTGGTGATGCTAGCACTTGCTGTTTTTGAGATAGCTATGGTTAACGTACAGATGACGTAAGACACGACGCTGCACCATGGCATAAGCTCACAGGTTCGCTAAAAATTGAGGTTTTTACTTTATTTCTCAAAGGAACGAAGTCGCAAAGACCCAGTTTTCAGCTTGGTAGGAGATCTTGGGGACATCTAACATTATGCCGAATTTTGAATTCCTAGGTCTTACGGTTTCAAAATGTGCCACATCTTAGTACGGACGGACAGACGGACGGCGACGGATAATGGACAATGACTATAGCTCAGATGACTTATTGTCAGCTGAGCTAAAAAGTATTGAGTAGCAGCACTGGATCATCAAAGCTTTTATCCAGACATATGTGTTACCTACTTGTTTATGTAAGATCCTAAGAATACCATATATACAGTTAAATAATATTTAAAGTGATTTTTAGTGGGATTTTTAAAATAATAAAATACAGATTATCACCATGATAACAGGTACTTAAAATCAGATTATAAATATTTTTGAGTGCTTGAGTCCCAAATTCACTATATCCACTTGAGCCCTTAAATGACGAAGAAGAAAGAAGAAAAACAAAATGTTTTTGTCCCTTCAGAATCAATGTTTACTTATAACCTGGGTGATAAGAAATTTTTCAATTTTCTTCCTAATAAAACATGTTAGGTGTCTGTCAGAATTAATCATAAAAGGGCTGCATCTTGTGTACACAGACTGGACTGCAAAACAGAAGTCTCCTGTCCTGTTTTCATCCACATGATCAGGGTCTTAATCAGTGATAGCTGCCATCAGAGAATCGCCTCGAGGCACTAGACAGACATTTCCCATTAGAAAACCAGTGACAAAACTCAGTGAAAAGCTTGACTGAGGCAAGTAACATCAGCAACAATTGGTGTTCCCTTAAATAGTGACACCAAGTCATAATGGTGAAAAACTACAATTTGAAACTGTGTCAAAGCATTTAATGGTAAATATATCTTAAAATCAAATTCTTCTCTCATATATTAACATATTAATTTGTTAAAAGTATAATTAACAGAACTTAAAATTAATCAACTCAATGGTCTCTTTTTTTATAAGCCAGGTATGGATGACCTATGCATGTCTGACAGATAATGTCATTGCCATGGGCAGTGTTACTGAACAAGAAAGTTTTCATGTAACATGCTGTAACCATAATTATTTAATTAGCACCGTTCTCTTTTTATTTGTAAACTGTAATTCTATATAAATTATTGGATATTCATTACATGCATGTATGTATTTAAGTCACAGATATCTTAGTCAAGACACTTTTACATTCAGGCTGAGAACTCATTTTATAAATGAGTAAAAATAATAAATAATTATAAACCATCAAGAATTTATAAATTTACATAAGAAAACCTTGCTTATCTCAACCCTTGTACTGAACAAGTAGCCCACACACTTTTTTTTCAGAATAGTGTGCTTCTCCATGAACAGAAAACTCCTGGTTTCTATGATGTTGGAGATCACATAGGATAAAATCCCATACCTCTGTGCATTTTCATACAGGCCAACAGATTCATTAATAGTTGGGATATAATTCTAATGTTCAGAAACTACATGATTATATATTTGTGAAAACACTTGTCAATCTAGCCAAGTAGACACTTACATATACATACACCTTATCACAGGACACACTAAGGTGTGTGCTTTCGGGGGGAAAGTCGAAAGGTCTTCTCAGATGGTGCAAGTCCCAGTTGCTTCTCTGGAAATGACTCACTGTGTTCTGAATTCCAGGCAGGAACTACTTCCTGCAGAAAAGGTCAGGTCCACAAAAGACCTATGCAGCAGCTTATGCTGGGATTTAAATTGTTTCTGTAAAAACTCTATTAACAAGAACAGGAAAGCCACATTCTCTTTTTTCTCAATGAATACCAAGAGAAAATTAAAAATTTATTTTATGTACCTGAACTATTCACTTATTCAAAATAGTTCTGATGTAAAAAGACAAAAATGGTGTTTTTAGGCCATGGAGATGGACTGATTGCCATGCTGATGATCCCTGTTGACTGAAAGTTCAGGAATATGATGTTAAATATTCAAGTGTTATATATCTGTAAATTACTTAAGTATTCTTTTTTATAATTACTAAATTTTCTGTTTGTATGAGCTGCCATGCTGATGATGCCTTTATACCTATGAAAATGAAATTATAGAAGCCAAAGAATTACCAAAGGCAAGTTTTATATTATTAATCAAAGGAATAATTAAGACTTCAGTGACTTCAACAGACTGTAACTGTTCAGAAAAACAATGACATATAAAAGATGAAGCATCCAAGATGGTAAGATGTGGGCGCTTTGACTTTTGATCTCTGCCAGCAAAACATTTTTCTATACCATACAAATAAAATTAGTAATTAAAAATTCAGGTACACCTGTTCTTTGGAAGTGAACACAAAATGTAAAGAGTGGGTGAGGACTTAATTGCAGTAGGGAATGTTATCCATAAAATCATGTAATCATCATAAAAGTAATTCGCTGTAGCGGCATATTTTACATTTATTCCTCCTCATCAGTTATTATTCTTGGAAATTAACACTGAAAAATCAGTAAAAATTTTTGTTGTGGATGCTGCAACAGAATTCTGTTTGATAAACGTGATATTTGACATCATGTGGTGGATGCCATAACAGGGACTGACTCCTCTATAATGATCCATACTACAGCTGCGACTTATATCGGGTCCTGACCTTTTGGACATGTTCAGTGTCAGAATCCAGAGAAATGTTACTGTCCTTAGGTTTTTTATCATAGCCTGTTTACATCCTGCCACAGCATGTCTGACAGTAGAAGAAAAAAATACCCACTTAAATTTCCTGAATCATTCACGAGCCAGGATCACCTGCCCATGATAAAAACTGACGGAGGATAGGAGGGTAAAATACATTAAACATTGCAAAATATTCTGCAGCAGATTTAGATTTTTCTAAAAAACATCACTCCAGATTACTATAAGAGATTAAACTTTAAAACTTTCAGGCAGCTTATTTCATTAGGTGAACTTTAAATTCCTAGGATTCCATTAAACTTAAAATATCAAAACTTTTTTAACAGACTTGTTACTCAATTCTGTGCTGCAGAATCGATCATTGTACCTGATACCTTACTTTTAGCACAAATTTTAAGTCTTATGGCATACTTGCCAAATACCAGTACCCTACTGCATACTAATCTACTGTATGATTCACATGAAATTTAGATTTAAAATTTTCAGATTCTAATCACATCCAGATCCCTGCACTCCATATGCAGTGCATGGTCATACACTGCAGTAGTTTATGCACATTAACCACTGCTTGCTTCAGCAGGGTTTACTGGGTTTCACCACCGGGAGCCAGCACAAGGAAACGGCAGCCTGGTGCCACAAGTTTAAATTTTTTGAGTTAGATGCACAATGGGATACTCCACATTCCTTGGTCTGATTGAAATACTTGGCCCTGCAGCAGTGCCTGGTGGTGAAACCCAGTAACCTTTCCTCTTTCAAGTCTATATAGCTATTCTTTCTTGTGGCCTTCCTCAGCTTCCTATGAAGCTTCCATCCAATCAAAGCAACACTGATTAGGTGTATGAAGACCAAGCTTTAACTGGTACCTGAGACATGATGTAATTTACTCTAGGGTGAAGAAGGGGCCCTTGGCCTGGGGTCTTTGTACAAAGAATTAACTAGGGCTGCATGCAAAACCACAACCTTGCCATTAGTTTAGCCTATAAACAACACAATGTTCCATAAAATATGTGACCAATATAAGCAAGAGAATACTCACTAGTAAGTAGATGTTTTGGGGACGGTCCAGACTTGAACACCTGTTAGATCGCCATCGCTGATAACTCGAACCTTTTCCTGCGGGCCAGTTTTATGGGCGGCATCACACTGGTACTGAGTTGGTCCAGTAGGGCCAGTATTGCTGCAGGTCGTGAAGGAGAAGCCTGAAGAATAAGAAGGAGAGTATCAGTAAAAGTTGAAAACAAGACCCTCGACCACCTGGCATCTGGTGAGTGAAGAGTGAACTATATTTTAATATTTCTAACCTGGGAATTCCAGAATCTATATCCAGAGTTCATATCCAGAGACCTTGCTTTTGTGAAATGATTAACTGGAAACTTGATGAAAATATTTAGTTGCAGATATATATGTACATGTATACATATAAACATATATCCATACATCAGAACAGACCCAATGGCAATACCCTCACCCTTACCTTTAAGAGCTAGAAAAGAGAATTAATAAGTAAAATCAAATTTATGAACATTTCTTAATCATGAAAGACACTAGCTTTTTTCATAAGTACATCATTCTACATATGAAAACACTGAAGAAACTATCTACTTAAAAATTAGCTAGCTGTTGTGTAGGCCAAGGTAATTTTATTAAAGTTTTTCTCTATCTACCTTAGATCTTGAATGATTAAGTAGATACCAAAATATACAAACAAACAGTCACACTGTAATACATCCTTTATAAACCTTGCAAGTAGTGATTTAGCCCACTACATTGATGTTCACATGAATTTAAATATATGTACTGGAGTTCATATGAAACTACAGGAATTAGCCATTTAGTCAGCAAAAGGGCACTGTGAAACTGATTAATCAAGCCCTGTAACATGTATTTTTTTTAAACAAAACCCTGAGTAGAGCCCTTTCAATCCACATGCAATTTAAAGTACTATTTTCTTGACTTAAACAAATAGGGTAGAGAGAAGTCTATAATAATGGTCTCTGAACCCTCCTGTGTAGAGGCCTCTTAATCCACATACATGTAAAAATTCACATTTTTTAAAGACATGGTAGACAGAAAGTCTTTAATAACTGTACACAGAATAATGGATCATTTAAACATGAATAAAGATTATGGCTGATATATTATTTTATATCAAGTAAACTTTTCTCAATATAAAAGAATAATCACACAGGCAGTAATCATGACTGATTTAATAACTTTGTGTCAATTGACTTTAGTGTTACCATGTTCTTATTGAAAGCCTCATCATACAACTCTAGTGTTGATCAAAGGCATAAACTCTCAGTAGCGAAATTAATCCTGCATGAATCTCTTACTCAAGGACTACCTGAACAAAGTAAATTAACAAGCCTGCTGTAAATAAAAGTTATTGAGATCGATAGTTGTTTCTATAATAAAGAAATGGATTAATTCATTAAAAGATGCAATCACTGAATGCCATGGCTGTATTTATGCCGAATTTGTTGAAAAGCTGAGATTCAAAACTCCAAATGGAAAGCAATGCACGTAGCCAACTCCAAAAGGAGTTTGAGGCCATTTACCCCAAAATTTGAATGGGTTACAAAACAAAGATGCAATTTGGCACAAAAATGGTACCTCCAGTTTCAGGAACTTCCATCCTTATTTTTATTTACTGATATGTGGCTCTGCACATGCAAGATGTCTTGGGTAGTCCAATACACCAGAATTTGGCCTTAATGTTTTTACCATTTAGTTAGCACAAATATGAAAGGAAATTTTGTTGAATGCTACTGAATGGGGATGACCAGGGTAGGTCTTATCTTTATTTATTTTTTATTTATTTGTGCAATTTTACATGTTTTACAAAAAATGTCTAGCTACTAGTAAGTAGAACATGAAATATTTGTGACCGAAGGACAGCCAGGAACAAATACGAGCATCTCAAACCCACAGCTGTAAATATGTGTGAAGTTTCTGCACAGGCAGACATCCCATAAAGTAGGCTTTGAAAGATAGTGAACAAACCTGACAGACACATTTTTACAGTCATCTGGGGTAATAACAAAGGAACATGTTACTCTGGCACCTAGACAATGTAAGATATTATTACTACTCCCATATATTTCCAGACTGAATCATTGATAAGGCATCAGTTTGTCAAATTTTCATATATACTGAACATGATTCTCTTGAAAACATCTTTTACCATATATGGACTTGGCCATGTATTAAATATAAATTGTCAGAGTATACTTGAACATTTTGGACAACATGATTATATCACATATTACATGATAACATTGATAAAAGAAGTTTATTGAAAGTGCAGGAAGTAAAACACAGATCAGAAAACATGCACATGGTATATTAATACAACATATTTTTGTACCTAGATCATGACTATTTATGAGATACACCACACTCGCTCAAACCCCTATTTCTCATTTTCTGGTTGTGTTTTTATAAAAAATTTGGACGAAACGGTGCACTTTTTAAGTATGTAGATGGGCCTCATGTACTTTGTAGGGAGACAGCATGTATCACTATACAGCTGTAATATGCCCTGTTTCTTCCCATTTCCCCCGAAATGATTCGAGTGACTGTAAATACACAGACTTATATGCTTGTTGTGATGCATGACCTGTCATGTCAGAGTTCTGCATCAATCACTCCTCCAGGTCATATATGAATTGCTTCATTGTGTGTAATGAGGCCTCATACAGTCTGCTTGTAATTAATTTAGTACATCATCTCTGTGGGTATTGCTGACTGTTCAGCTAGCAGTAAACTGGAGAAACTAGTGACATATACTGGTGCAGCAAGCCTCTGCTGTCTGGCATATATGTATAGTAATCCATCAGAATGTAGGCCCGGGGATGAGGAGACCAAGTAATGAACCACCAGAGGTATCAGAATGTGACAGAAATATGGAACAACTCATCTATATCAAGTCTTAACCTAAGATTCTATGGCTGTCAATACTAATATAGATATTGTTTTCATTCCACCATTTACACTTGAAATGATGAGCATGAGATTTGCTTTCAAGATGAAAAACTTAATATCACACCTGGGATCCTGAAAACAATATTAATATGACCCAGTTATATATAGGGAGGGAATACTTTTCTACCTGTATGCACCTGTATAGGCTATATTTTAACTTTATAACAAACTTTAATGCTTTAACTGTACTGATCAATTGCTCATTTATGTAATGATTAATATACAAAAGCATGCATGGAAGATCTGCAGGATGAGTAGGGTACACTTCATCCAAGCATCCCTGAGATAAGATATGTGAGCTGAGATAAGATACACCAGTGCAAATTCTTACATTATGACAGCAATGTGCCTCATGACTATTGAACAAAAGATGGAAATAGAATTAATAACTGAAATCTTTTAAGGAAAAATTCAGTGTCCTTTATTATATTATATCGAGCTTTTGTTGTTACCAGTGGAATTTATCGAGAAAGCATTACACTGACTGCAGGCTCAGAAGCATGGCTTAATTAATCAACATTAGACACACAATTAATTGGGCATTTCCTAGCAGTACCAGGAAAGTTATTATAAACTTAAGATATTGTAACCAATTATACATTAACCCGTTGGTGGTTAATACTAGCAGTGAACTGGAGTGTTCAACAACTCTTGAAATGAGCTAGGAACTAATGGTCATTTGGATCTGGTTTCATTGTTTAATGTTAAGCACCTGAGCCAAGTTTAATTATCATGACATGCCCTATGATGTTGGCATTACCTGACTTCACTGATAATTTTGTGGTCATTGATCAAGTAAATATGTAGACAGCAACATGAGGTGTATTGATTTCCTTTACTCTGACTGATGAGACCCTCTGGCATTCAGGTCTTTGATCTGTTCTGCCACAGATGCTAATGGTTTTTCTGCAGTCTCCACACCTTGTTCTTCCTGCCATCTGCCCAACAGCAAGAGGATGCAAAGTCTAAGAGCACACCTGTTAATGTCATGATTTCTGTCGAGATCCCTTCCAAAAAGTTCTGCCTCTAGACTTTATTTTATGAAGTGTATGACTGTATGGTGAACCAGTGGTGCACAGAAATTTTTGTCAGACAGACAGGTGATTCCTGCCTGAGTATTCAGGAAAAAGAATATACAAGAAGATCCTAATACTCAGTATAATACTAAATTCCTCCACAAGATGGCAGCAGCAGTGACAGCTCCTTGGCAGGAGACATATTCACAAACATGGAAACAGGACCCTGCATCCACAATCTCATAATCTGGAGCAGCTGTATATTTTATTATGTGTTTCTTACCTCAAGGCCCCATGGACCTCAACATTCTATTAAATCAAACCCAAATGTTGTGATTTTTAGTATCACATAGGCTGGCAACAAGCAACAGATTAACAGAAAAACAGAAGATGACAAACAGACATAAGAGAAACATCTGTCCAACTGCATCCTATGGATTTTTATTAGGCTGTCCGAGTCTGTTTTTGTATGAAAACTAGGTATATTTATTTATGATGAACTCATAAGGAAATCAAAGGACTTCATTTGATTGATGACCATCCTGCTGATAAAACTCATTTGTTTGATGTAAAATATAACTAAAATCTTAAGGGAGCATCCTAACATCTGCCCTTGGCATTCTAAAATTATTAAAGAGGGTAAAAATAAGTAAATTTTGCTATAAGCATAATCTGAAACCAGCATAATTCAGGTAAATAATTTATGTTCAGTTAAAGACTGATAACATTTCCTCAAAGAATTTTATTACTAGTCTCTGTCCAATCTGTATTTTTTGTTCATTTAATGTTTATGATAAAAGGGGTGATATGTGAGAAATCACTTTTCTTCAACAACACTCAAGTTTTACTAGGAAAGTGCCAGAATTATTGCAACTATGTTAAGTGTACAATGTTTAAAACATTACTGAGAATAAAAAATGTTCACTTGATAACAGATACTATATTTCAATTGTATTATTCATATGTTTAAAGCTTAGCAAGTTGTACCAGGTGTATACTTAAAAAGATAAATTTACAATAGCCTGTACAGTGTTTAAGCCTAAATTTGGAAAAGCATTAACAACTGGGCAAAACTTGTTGAACTGAAACAAAAGAGCATAGGCAAACTGTCTTGCTATACTTATATGTAACACAATGTATGTGATATTAATTAATATGTGGATGTCCTGAAAACAATAATCCTAAACAGATACTTGAACATGGCATCTTTAACATATTAATTCCAAACTCTGGTTTAGTTTTCTTTGGGCCTGTCAGGGGTAATATTTCAACCATCTTAACATTTTCTTGGCCTTCCCCAAGGGCTGTGGATTAAATTACCCAAATGACCTGTACATGCATTTTGCCCCCCATTTTTTATTAGCCATTTATACAAAGCACCCAAGTTGCTGCCCTCCATCAACTGCCCTCTCAGGAATAATGAGGTTAATATTGTGGGGGTCTGTTCCCTTCCCGTCAGGATGGTAAACCACACTGGTTCTCAATCAGTAGAAGTTTTTTGCTGCTCATATTATATATAGCAAAGAGGTGCCTCTCGCTGCTCTGTCTTAATCTATCATCTACTTGCTTGACTGATTCACTGCACACACTTCCAGCAGTGACTGCTGTGTCTGATTGCTTCTTGCAGCATGCATACCGGTAACCATGCAGTTTCTCAGGAATCAAACCTTTCAGGGTCATCGAACGGTCCCGCCACTAACTTCAAATGTTACTTCTCATACCAATGGTCATTAAGCCCTTGTCCACAGGTTACATTAATGGCCCAAGGTCTGAGAGGACACTGGCTGTCTCGCAAAATATTTGGACACCTCAATTATAGGGTGTGACTGTACTCAAGGAGCCACGCAGAAGCATTGGACCACATGATGATTTAATTAATGGCGTTAATGGCCCCCCAGGATGGCCGACAGTCTTGTCCACTTAATATCAGTACCAGAACAAGAAGACTTCATCCACTGGACCTGAAATGGTCAATGTAACCTGACCAGGTGGACCTTTCAGTTAATCATTATATTGATGTTGGTATAGATCTCATCTGCCCAGTACATCTGTGAGGGCATCCTAGCTTGAAACTTTTTCCAAGAAACTGGATCTGCCATGGAGGTCATGTTCGATGTGTCAATGGTGTACTCAAACTGCCTTAATCACCTCTGCAGCCTATTGTAAGTGGTCTGCTGTACCTCATTATGATTAATGCACACATACAAGTCTAAGCTGGGAATGATGTGGAACAAAAGTTGGCTTTGAATGTCATAATGATATTCCATGAACAACTGTGCTGTGGAACACTCTTTATTTATATGATGAAACATATATGAACCATTGATCACTCTTTATTATCATACAGACAAATGGTTTGGTGGTATGGGCACTGAACCTCAAAGCAGTGCAGTTCAATGCTGGAGCCATCCCACTGAATGGAGAATTTTAACAGAGCAAAATAGATTCATTAAAATATCTATACAATGGACCAATTGTTTTTGTCTTTCCCTGGCTTGTGTATAGACCATCTTGAACCTGAAATTCTGTTCTTTATATTAATACATAATTTAAAACACGTGACCCATGGGTCATGACGCTCAGCTGACTGGATGAGATTCGCAAAAGGAAATTTTATCATCAGAATGGTATAGTATATACCCATTCATCTGAAGCATCAAACAGATTAACCAACAGGCCAAGATTTAGTCTGTATTTATATATCTCAAAAATAGAGAAAAAATGTGTAAACTTTAAAAACTAGAATACGGGTAGCCGACAAGTGACCACGTGTATCAGCCAAAATTAGAGTCGAACGGGTGAAGTGAGGCATGGATTGAGTGGCAAGGGGAAATAGAGTGAGGTATGTTGCATATTAGCATGGATGTCTGCAGCCTAAATGTGTAGGTAGGTTGTGCCACCTACCACAAATCCAGAAAGCTGTCCAAGTTGTATAAATATATGCAAAATTTTAGGCAGAAAAGTCAAACCACTACATATGTATATGAGTGATTTTAGCCCACGGCAGACAAACAGACAGATGCTGAGCAAAAATGGTTTCAGGTGGCTCCTCCAGTTTTGTGTATGATAAAGACCTTTGTGAGATCTAAACAAATGCACAATTTTGGCCCAATCGGTCAAATGGTTCCTGAGATATGAGCTTGGATGTCTGCAGCGTTAACTAGAATGTAGGTGGCTCCACCTGTCATAAAATCAAGAAAGCTGTCCAAGATGTATAAACCTGCAAAATTTTAAGCAGTTATGTCAAACCACTACAGAGAAATGAGGGATTTTAGGTCATGGCAGACAAACAGACAGACACTGTGCAAAATGTGCAAAAATGGTTGCAGGTGGCCCCTCCAGTTTTGTGTATGATTAAGACCTATGTGAGATCTATACACATGCAAAATTTTGGCCCTATCCGTCAAACGGTTCCTGAGATATGAGCTTGGATGTCATCAGCGTTTACGTGAATGTAGGTGGCGCCACCTGTCATAAATCAAGAAAGCTATCCAGGATGTATACGCATGCCGAATTTCAGGTGAATTAGTCAATTCACTGCAGAGATATGAGTGATTTTAACCCAAGGCAGATGAACAGATGGACACTGTGCAAACATAGTTACAGGTGGCGCCACCATTTTTTGAGTATGTTATAGAGCTATCAAAGGGCTACATTTGTATAAATTATATTTCCTGATTGGTCAAACGGTTCCTGAGATATGAGCTTGGATGTCATCAGCATGAACATGAATGTAGGTGGCGCCACCTGTCATAAAATCAAGAAAGCTATCCAGGATGTATACGCATGACGAATTTCAGGTGAATTAGTCAATTCACTGCAGAGATATGAGTAATTTTAAACTAAGGCAGATGAACAGGTGGACACTGTGCAAACATGATTACAGGTGGCGCCACCATTTTTTGTGTATGCTATAAAGCAATCCAAGGGCTACATTTGTATAAATTTTATTTCCTGATCGGTCAAAAGGTTCCCCAGATATGAGGGTTTATGTGTGGAAACAGACACACAAATGGACGCTGGATAGAGAGGAAAGGTCAGAGGTCAACGCAATTTGGTAAGGCACCAGTGCACATGTGACCCGATAATTGGTGTAAGTTTCAGAAAAATCAGTCCATTAGTCTCAGAGGAGCTCTCTGGAAACGAATGCGGCGGCGGAGGAACCAGGTCAAAAACACAGTATCCGCAAAACTTAGTTTTGGCTGATACAAAAATACAGGTGGCTCCACCAGTCTGCAGAAATTAATAAAAACACTTAATGGTCAATATCCAAGCACATGGGTCATGATGCTCAGCTGACTGGGAAGAGATTCACAAAAGGAAATTTTATCATCTGAATGGTAGTATATACCCATTCAACTGAAGCATCAAACAGATTAACCAACAGGCCAAGATTGTGTCTGTATTTATATATCTCAAAAATAGAGAAAAAATGCATAAACTTTAAAAAAAATACAGGTGGCTCCACGAGTCCGCAGATACTAATAAAAACACATGGTCAATATCCATGCAAAGAATCATGGCGATCTATGCATTAGTTGTTTAGATACTTCAGCTTTTGTATCAAATTTTCCATTATTCTGAGGGATACTACTTGAAGGATATGGGTAACAGAGACCCAATTTCAGGTTTCCAAAGACACTTTTCATGGGTCTCCTTGCATGACAAGAATGAAGATTCTAGGTCCAGTTGTTACAATTTTTGCCACGTTAACAGATGACAGCATCCTTAAAGGTCTCAAAAATTTGAAAAAATTGAATAAAATATAGGTGGCACCACCAGTCTGCAGAAACTGACGAAACACTCCATAATTAATATCCATGCAAAGAATCATGGTGATCTCTGCATTAGTTGTTCAGATATTCCAGCTTTTGTATCAAATTTTCCATTATTCTGAGGGATACTTCGGAGTCCTATAGCTTGAAGGTTATGGGAAACAGAGACCTAATTTCAGGTTTACACAGACACTTTTCATGGGCCTCCTTGCATTACAAGAATGAAGAATGTAGGGTCAGTTGTTACGATTTGTACCCTGTTGACAGATAACATCTTTAAAGGTCTAAAAAAAATAGAGAAAAAAATTCGTAAAAATCTGAAAAAAAAATAGAGGTGGTGCACCCAGTCTGCAGAAACTAATGGAACACCTCATGACCAATATGTATGCCAAAAATCATGACCATCAGTGTTGTAGTTATTGAGATACTGCAGTTTTTGTATCAAATTTTTCATTATTCTGGGGGGTATTTTGGAGCCATACAGCTTAAAGGATATGGGTAACAGAGACCTAATTTCAGGTTTCCATGGAGACTATTCATGGGTCTACCTGTGTGTCAAGAATGAAGATTCTTGGTCTAGTTGTTATGATTTGTGCCCTTTTACCAGATGTTCATATCTTTAAAGGTCTCAAAAATTGAGAAAAAAATTCATGAAAACACCAGATCAAATACAGATGGTGCCACCAGTCTACAGAAACTGATGAAACAATCAATGATCAATATCCATGCAAACAATTATGGTGATCTCTGCATTAGTTGTTCAGATACTTCAGCTTTTGTATCAAATTTTCCATTATTCTGAGCTGTACTTTGGAGTGCCATAGCTCAAAGGATATGGATATGGGTAACAGAGACCTAATTTCAGGTTTCCATGGAGACTTTTCATGGGTCTCCCTGTGTGTCAAGAATGAAGACTCTAGGTTCAGTCATTACGATTTGTACTCTGTTGACAGATAACTACATCCTTAAAGGTCTCAAAAATAGAGAAAAAAAAAATTGTAAAAATTAAAAAAAAAAATACAGGTGGCGCCACTTGTCTGCAGGAACTGATGGAACACCTCTTGATCAATATGCATGCCAAAAATCATGACCATCAGTGTTGTAGTTAATGAGATGTTGCAGTTTTTTTTTTTATCAAATTTTTATTATTCTGGGGGGTAATTGGGAGCCCCACAGCTCAAAAGATATGGGTAACAGAGACCTTATTTCTGGTTTCCATGGAGACTTTTCATAGGTCTCTCACTGTGTCAAGTTTTTGTATCAAATTTTTTATTATTCTGGGGGGTATTTTGGAGCCATACAGCTTAAAGGATATGGGTAACAGAGACCTAATTTCAGGTTTCCATGGAGACTTTTCATGGGTCTCCCTGTGTGTCAAGAATGAAGATTCTTGGTCCAGTTGTTATGATTTGTGCCCTGTTAACAGATGTTCATATTTTCAAAGGTCTCAAAAGTAGAGAAAACAATTTGTAAAAAATTGAAAAATACAGGTGGTGCCACCAGTCTGCAAAAACTGATGGAACATCTCATGATCAACATGTATGCCAAAAATCATGACCATCAGTGATGTAGTTAATGAGATATTGAAGTTTTTGTATGAAATTTTTGACTATTCTGGGGGGGGGGGTACTTTGGGGCCCCATAGCTTGAAGAATATGGAAAACAGAGACCTAATTTCTGGTTTCCATGGAAACTTTACATAGTTCTCTCAGTGTGTCAAGAATGAAGATTCTAGGTCCAGTCTTTACAATTTGTGCCCTGTTAACAGATGTTCACATTTTTAAAGGTCTCAAAAATTGAGAAAAAATTCTTAAAAAATAAAAAAATACAGGTTGGGCCACTAGTCTGCAGGAACTGATGGAACGCCACTAGTCTGCAGGAACTGATGGAACATCTCATGATCAATATGTATGCCAAAAATCATGACCATCAGTCATGTAGTTAATGTTTTTGTATGAAACTTTTGACTATTCTGGGGGGGTACTTTTGGGCCCCATAGCTCGAAGGATATGGGTAACAGAGACCTAATTCCTGGTTTCCAAGGTGATTTTTCATGGACCTCTCAGAATGTAAAGTTACAAGTTTCTAGATCCAGTGGTTACGATTTGTGCCAGGGTAAAGGATGGAAGGACAGAAGGACGGACAGACAGACAGAAGACGGACAAAGGGTGATCACTATAGCTCGGATGACTTACAGTCAGCTGAGCTAAAAACCATGGCTGATCGGTCATTTAAATGGCTGGATTTATGCAGCAAGGATTTGAAGCATAATAAATGGAAAAGGAAGGATATGCTCTAACCTGCTCATATAATAAAATGGAGAACACAGAGATGATCAAACCCACTGAACACAGAACTGAGGGGTTCATGAAGATGGTCAAACCCACTCAAAATAGAACAGAAGGGAGCAAGGAGATGTTCAAACTAACTGAACATTGAACAGTAGGGAGCAAGTAGATGATCAAACAAACTGATCACAGAACAGTAGGGAGTAAGGAGATGATCAAACAAACTGAACATAGAAGAGTAGGGGAACAAGGAGATGATCAAACCCACTGAACATAGAACAGTAGAGAGCAAGGAGATGATAAAACCCTTTGAACATATAACATTAGGGAGTAAGGAGATGATCAAACAAACTGAACATAGAACAGTAGGGAGCAAGTAGATGATCAAACCCAGTGAACATAGAACAGTAGGGAGCAAGGAGATGATCAAACCCTCTGAACATAGAACAGTAGGGAGCAAGGAGATCATCAAACCCTCTGAACATAGAACAGTAGGGAGCAAGGAAAAGATCAAACACTTTGAACATATAAAATTAGGGAGTAAGGAGATGATCAAACACACTGAACATAGAAAGTAGGGAGCAAGGAGATGATCAAACCCTTTGAACATATTACATTAGGGAGTAAGGAGATGATCAAACAAACTGATCATAGAACAGTAGGGAGCAAGGAGGTGATGAAACCCTCTGAAAATAGTACAGTAGGAAGCAAGGAGATGATCAAACCCACTAAACACAGAACAGTAAGGAGCAAGGAGATGATCAAACCCACTAAACACAGAACAGTAGGGAGCAAGGAGATGATCAAACACACTAAACACAGAACAGTAGGGAGCAAGGACATGATCAAACCCACTGAACATAGAACAGCAGGGAGCAAGTAGATGATCAAACCCACAGAACATAGAACAGTAGGGAGCAAGGAGATGATCAAACCCTTTGAACATATAACATTAGGGAGTAAGGAGATGATCAAACAAACTGAACATAGAACAGTAGGGAGCAAGGTGATGATCAAACCCACTGAACATAGAACAGTAGGGAGCAAGGAGGTGATCAAACCAACTGATCATAGAACAGTAGGGAGCAAGGTGATGATCAAACCCACTGAACATAGAAAGTAGGGAGCAAGGAGATGATCAAACCCTCTGAACATAGAACAGTAGGGAGCAAGGAGAAGATCAAACACTTTGAACATATAACATTAGGGAGTAAGGAGATGATCAAACAAACTGAACATAGAACAGTAGGGAGCAAGGAGATGATCAAACCCTTTGAACATAGAACAGTAGGGAGCAAGGAGAAGATCAAACACTTTGAACATAGAACAGTAGGGAGCAAGGAGATGATCAAACCCTCTGAACATAGAACAGTAGGGAGCAAGGAGAAGATCAAACACTTTGAACATATAACATTAGGGAGTAAGGAGATGATCAAACAAACGGAACATAGAAAGTAGGGAGCAAGGAGGTGATGAAACCCTCTGAAAATAGTACAGTAGGAAGCAAGGAGATGATCAAACCCTTTGAACATAGAACAGTAGGGAGCAAGGAGAAGATCAAACACTTTGAACATATAACATTAGGGAGTAAGGAGATGATCAAACAAACGGAACATAGAAAGTAGGGAGCAAGGAGGTGATGAAACCCTCTGAAAATAGTGCAGTAGGAAGCAAGGAGATGATCAAACAAACTAAACACAGAACAGTAAGGAGTAAGGAGATGATCAAACCCACTAAACACAGAAAAGTAGGGAGCAAGGAGATGATCAAACCCACTAAACACAGAACAGTAGGGAGCAAGGACATGATCAAACCCACTGAACATAGAACAGTAGGGAGCAAGGAGATGATCAAACCCTTTGAACATAGAACAGTAGGGAGCAAGGAGAAGATCAAACACTTTGAACATAGAACAGTAGGGAGCAAGGAGATGATCAAACCCTCTGAACATAGAACAGTAGGGAGCAAGGAGAAGATCAAACACTTTGAACATATAACATTAGGGAGTAAGGAGATGATCAAACAAACTGAACATAGAAAGTAGGGAGCAAGGAGGTGATGAAACCCTCTGAAAATAGTACAGTAGGAAGCAAGGAGATGATCAAACCCACTAAACACAGAACAGTAAGGAGCAAGGACATGATCAAACACACTGAACATAGAGCAGCAGGGACCAGGTAGATAATCAAACCCACTGAACATAGAACAGTAGGGAGCAAGGAGATGATCAAACCCTTTGAACATATAACATTAGGGAGTAAGGAGATGATCAAACAAACTGAACATAGAAAGTAGGGAGCAAGGAGGTGATGAAACCCTCTGAAAATAGTACAGTAGGAAGCAAGGAGATGATCAAACCCACTAAACACAGAACAGTAAGGAGCAAGGAGATGATCAAACCCACTAAACACAGAACAGTAGGGAGCAAGGAGATGATCAAACCCACTTAACACAGAACAGTAGGGAGCAAGGACATGATCAAACCCACTGAACATAGAACAGTAGGGAGCAAGGAGATGATCAAACCCTTTGAACATATAACATTAGGGAGGAAGGAGATGATCAAACAAACTGAACATAGAACAGTAGGGAGCAAGGTGATGATCAAACCCACTGAACATAAAACAGTAGGAAGCAAGGACATGATCAAACCCACTGAACATAGAACAGTAGGGAGCAAGGAGAAGATCAAACACTTTGAACATATAACATTAGAGAGTAAGGAGATGATCAAACAAACTGAACATAGAAAGTAGGGAGCAAGGAGGTGATGAAACCCTCTGAAAATAGTACAGTAGGAAGCAAGGAGGTGATCAAACCCACTAAACACAGAACAGTAAGGAGCAAGGACATGATCAAACACACTGAACATAGAACAGCAGGGACCAGGTAGATAATCAAACCCACTGAACATAGAACAGTAGGGAGCAAGGAGATGATCAAACCCTTTGAACATATAACATTAGAGAGTAAGGAGATGATGAAACCCTCTGAAAATAGTGCAGTAGGAAGCAAGGAGATGATCAAACCCACTAAACACAGAACAGTAAGGAGCAAGGAGATGATCAAACCCACTAAACACAGAACAGTAGGGAGCAAGGAGATGATCAAACCCACTTAACACAGAACAGTAGGGAGCAAGGACATGATCAAACCCACTGAACATAGAACAGTAGGGAGCAAGGAGATGATCAAACCCTTTGAACATATAACATTAGGGAGGAAGGAGATGATCAAACAAACTGAACATAGAACAGTAGGGAGGAAGGAGATGATCAAACAAACTGAACATAGAACAGTAGGGAGCAAGGAGATGATCAAACAAACTGAACATAGAAAGTAGGGAGCAAGGAGATGATCAAACCCTTTGAACATATAACATTAGGGAGTAAGGAGATGATCAAACAAACTGAACATAGAAAGAAGGGAGCAAGGAGGTGATGAAACCCTCTGAAAATAGTACAGTAGGAAGCAAGGAGATGATCAAACCCACTAAACACAGAACAGTAGGGAGCAAAGACATGATCAAACACACTGAACATAGAACAGCAGGGACCAGGTAGATAATCAAACCCACTGAACATAGAACAGTAGGGAGCAAGGAGATGATCAAACCCTTTGAACATATAACATTAGAGAGTAAGGAGATGATCATACAAACTGAACATAGAAAGTAGGGAGCAAGGAGGTGATGAAACCCTCTGAAAATAGTGCAGTAGGAAGCAAGGAGATGATCAAACCCACTAAACACAGAACAGTAAGGAGCAAGGACATGATCAAACACACTGAACATAGAACAGCAGGGACCAGGTAGATAATCAAACCCACTGAACATAGAACAGTAGGGAGCAAGGAGATGATCAAACCCTTTGAACATATAACATTAGGGAGTAAGGAGATGATCAAACAAACTGAACATAGAAAGAAGGGAGCAAGGAGGTGATAAAACCCTCTGAAAATAGTACAGTAGGAAGCAAGGAGATGATCAAACCCACTAAACACAGAACAGTAAGGAGCAAGGACATGATCAAACACGCTGAACATAGAACAGCAGGGACCAGGTAGATAATCAAACCCACTGAACATAGAACAGTAGGGAGCAAGGAGATGATCAAACCCTTTGAACATATAACATTAGAGAGTAAGGAGATGATCATACAAACTGAACATAGAAAGTAGGGAGCAAGGAGGTGATGAAACCCTCTGAAAATAGTGCAGTAGGAAGCAAGGAGATGATCAAACCCACTAAACACAGAACAGTAGGGAGCAAGGAGATGATCAAACCCACTAAACACAGAACAGTAGGGAGCAAGGACATGATCAAACCCACTGAACATAGAACAGTAGGGAGCAAGGAGATGATCAAACCCTTTGAACATACAACATTAGGGAGGAAGGAGATGATCAAACAAACTGAACATAGAACAGTAGGGAGCAAGGTGATGATCAAACCCACTGAACATAAAACAGTAGGAAGCAAGGAGGTGATCAAACCAACTGATCATAGAACAGTAGGGAGCAAGGTGATGATCAAACCCACTGAACATAGAACAGCAGGGAGCAAGGAGGTGATCAAACAAACTGATCATAGAACAGTAGGGAGCAAGGTGATGATCAAACCCACTGAACATAGAACAGTAGGGAGCAAGGAGTTGATCAAACCTAGTGAACATAGAACAGTAGGGAGCGAGTAGATGATCAAACCCACTGAACATAGAACAGTAGGGAGCAAGGAGATGATCAAACCCTTTGAACATATAACATTAGGGAGTAAGGAGATGATCAAACAAACTGAACATAGAACAGTAGGGAGCAAGGTGATGATTAAACCCACTGAACATAAAACAGTAGGGAGCAAGGAGGTGATCAAACCCACTGAACACAGAACAGCAGGGAGCAAGGAGATGATCAAACCCACTTAACATAGAACAGTAGGGAGCAAGGAGATGATCAAACCCTTTGAACATATAACATTAAGGAGTAAGGAGATGATCAAACAAACTGAACATAGAACAGTAGGGAGCAAGGTGATGATCAAACCCACTGAACATAAAACAGTAGGGAGCAAAGTGATGATCAAACCCAGTGAACATAGAACAGTAGGGAGCAAGGACATGATCAAACAAACTGATCATAGAACAGTAGGGAGCAAGGAGATGATCAAACCCTCTAAACATAGAACAGTAGGGAGCAAGTAGATGATATAAAACCCACTGAACATAAAAAGAGGGGGTTATGATAAAATGAAGAAACCCACTGGGCATAGAACAGTGGGGATCATGGAGATGTTCTTATCCATTAAACAGAAGAACAACTGGACAAATATAGACTCAAATGGATCTTATTTCACTGTATAACATTTATCAATATTAAACATTAAGGGATTAAGATTGTCATTACAGTATACTTATACAGCAGAAATACATATATAGTCAAAATATCATTTAATAGCATGAACTGAATGCCATTTCTAGGAGCTCATTTAGTGGCAGGTGTACATGGAATTGTTTATTTTTTTTCTCTCCGAGGCAGATAGATATATGTGGGTGTACTGTAAGATAAAGGTTTCTGTCAAGCACTGCATGCTTAATCAAGAAATGCCAAGTGGTCCTATGACATGATCTGAACCCCTCCAACTACAGTGTCTGCCACACATCCAGGATGTTTAGAGTGGAGCTTCTTGATTAATCATATATCCAGGCAGAATCCCTGCATGGCCGCAAAAAGGAGTAAGCAGCTTTGGTTTGTGACATTCACAAAAGCTAGATTTCTTCATAACTAAGCCCCCATAAATGCAATAAAAGAGAGAATGAGATATCTGCAAAGCAAAGACACAAGTAACCTGACATTTTCCTTCATACAGGTTCAGTCACCTTTTAAATGATATAAATTTACCGGTACTGGATATCTTCTGTTTAATACTGAATCCCACATATGAAAAAAAGTGACCCATGGGTCATGATGCTCAGCTGACTGACATGTTGACAATATGTCCTTGCACAGGAAACTAAAAGATAATATAGTTGGCATCATCATTCATGCATATTAGCTTAAGTTCATCAAGACCCATTAGAACACCAAATTTGATGACAATCCAATCAGCCTTTCCTGAAGAACCTTGCAATTTGTGTGTACTTTTCGTTACTTCTGGGATGCCCAAACATACCCCAAAACTATGGGAATATAGGTCACAGTGACCCAATTTCAGGTTTTGAGGGGAGACTTTTTGAGGAACTCTCAGGATGCCAAGTAAGAAGATTCTGGGTCCAATGGTTATAATTTGTGCCCTACTTTGGTATCAAATTTTCAAATATTATGGTGTGTGCTTATAAGCCCCATTGCTGATAGAATATGGGCAACGGAGACCTGATTTTATGTTTCCAAGGAGACTTTTCATGGACCTCCCTGGATTTTAAGTTAGGAGATTCTAGGTCCAATGGTTATAATTCGTGCCCTGCTTTGGTATCAAATTTTTCAATTATGCTAAGGGTGCTTATAAGCCCCATAGCTCAGAGAATATGGGTAACAGAGACCTAATTTCAGGTTTATAAGGATATTTTTCATTGACCTGCCTATTCTTTTAACAGACGACCGCATCTTTGAAGGTCTCAAAAATAGAAAGAAAATGCATAAAAATTGGAAAAAATCCAGGTGGCCCCACCAGTCTGCAAGAACTGATGAAACACGCCATGATGAATATGCATGCAAAGAATCATAGCAATCAATGCACAATTTGTTGAGATACTAGAGCTTTTGTATCAAATGTTAAGTTATTCTTGGGGGTCTACTGAGCCCCATAGCTCAGAGGATATGAGTAACAGAGACCTAATTTCAGGTTTCCACAGAGATATTTTATTGACCTCCCGGCATGTAAAGAGAGAAGATTCTAGGTCCAGTCCTTATATGATTTGTGCTCTGTTAACAGATGACCGCATCTTTGATGGTCTCAAAAATAGAGTAATAAAATTGTAAACAAGGGACCTATGGGTCACGACGCTCAGCTTTTATATATGATCAAAAAATATGATTTAGAAATGAGGCACATGCTGGTTTTGTGTGGTTATAAATATAAGCTGTATTATGAGTTGTTGTTGTTTAGCTTATGTATGATTTTGATAGTACCTTTGGAGACAGGGAAGAGGATTGATTTCATTTATTTTATTAACAAATGGAGTACTACTGTCACACAAATTTTGACTTGGCCATATAACTTATAAGCAGAACATATAATTTAAGAGTTTAACTATTTATTAAAAAAAATTACAAATATTGTCCCAAATATAATTTTTATTAAAAATAATAAGAGAATCTTTTGATTTTTAAAAATGAAATATAACTGATATGATTATTAAAATATATTAAAGAATATATTCATGAATGCATTCATGAATACATTTTGAAAGTATTTGCACGAGTATTCATATACTTTCATTTTTACCTGAATTCCCATTCTTCATGCAAGAAATTTTATAATGGAGTACACAATCATATTCGTATTTAAATACAATTACAAAGTATTTGCACCATGTCTGGTATTTATTCAGTTTTCACCAAACAATGATGTTGAGAATCCAGAATATTCAAAATTCACACATTTAAATAATGATCATAAGTACCTGGTTTTATGGCTTTTATTTATATTAAAAGATAACTGTAAAAAATTCATTTTGGACTAATTTCACATCAATGTACACACTAGACACAGTAGGAATCTAGATTAATATTATCAACTGCATCTTTGTCTATCATTAATTTCCTTCATATAATCCCTAATGATTAGTAATGAATAATATGATTTACTTCTTTATCATTAAAAATGAACTGAAAAATGCCATAGGTGACTGCATGGTGTTATTTGGAATATGTGACATTCTACCAATCGATACAAGATTCTTATATCATCAGTAACTGCCAGTTAATTTCCTGTTATTATAAACTAACAAATTCCTTTTCTATTTTTCTTTAATTTGTTATTAAAAACCAATAAAAATTTATAAATTTATTGTTTATTGTTATGTTGTTGGTTAAAACTACTAGATGAGTTGGGTTGGACACCTGGATCAACTGTGGCTGGCCATAAGCTGCCTGGATTCTCGCCTCAAGCGTGCATAATTTGATGAAAGGTCAACAAGGTCAACATACAGGTGACTCAAGAGGGGCTGGAGAGAGCCAAAGTCTACCAGGGTCTCATAAAAAACATTAATAAAAGCTACAATATTTGGCCAATTTCTTTCAGCTTTCTAAACTACAAAGATGAAATCCTTATGTGTGCATGATATGAAAATTATATCAACAGTGCTCATGGGAAACAAACATGCCATGGTCACAGTTGGGCAAAATTTAAGGTAATAATTATATATTTATACTAATAACTTATAAAATTTGAAAAATTCAGAACTAATTTTGGGTATTCAATTGAATCTTGATTAACTAATGTTACATCCCTGACAAAAAAATCTCTAGCTTCAGCAATGCCCTTGTTAAGGGAGTAAATATATTTCTTGATTTTTTACAAAGTGCATTATGTTTGGGCCCATAACTTAAAAAAAATACACAATACTGACATCATTTCTGGCATGTGCATAGCAAATGTATAGAAAAATATGTATATTATATATGATCAAAGTCAGATCAGTGGTTTTGATATTAGGCAGTCTTAAAGTGTAACAATGGGTTTTTAATGGAAAAATGAAGTTTTTCATTGATATCTCAAAGGAATTAAGTCCTAGTGACCAAATTCTTGGCATGGTAGGGGATTTTGGAGAAATCTAACTGTATGCCAAATTTAAGGAACTTAGAGCTGAAGCTCGGGAGCTGAGCTCTAGCAAACTGCATAACACTAGCAATATGTGACATGGTGCTTGAAAACTTGAATAAAATCTACAGTTTTTGATCAACTGGTTTCAAATTTTTTATGTTAACAGTTGAAATGCTAACTAAAACATGCTGTGAAAATTAAATCCACAGCAGTTACAGCAAAAAAACGTGCCATGGTCAAAGTTGGGCAAAATTTAAGGTACCAATTTTTTATTTTTGCTAATATTTTAAAAAATTTAAAAGATTTTGATCTAATTTTGGGTATACAATTTAATTTTGATTAATAAAAGAAATATTAATGGAAAAAAAGAGCTTAGCTTTAACAAGTTTTGTGTTAAGTGATAAAATTTCTTTCCTGATTATTTACAAAATGCATTATGTTTGGGCCCATAACTTTTTTAAATTATATAATACAGACCTAATTTCTGGCATATACATAGGAATTATATAGAGGTTTATTTATAGGAAATATGACGAAAAACAGATGAGTGGTTTTGATATTAGGCAGTCCTGAAGTGAGAAAATAGGTTTTTAATAAAAAATTGAGGTTTTTCCTTAATTTCTCAAAGGAATGAAGTCGCAAAGACCCAGTTTTCGGCTTGGTAGGAGATCTTGGGGACATCTAACATTATGCTGAATTTTGGATTCCTAGGTCTTACGGTTTCAAAACGTGCCACATCTACGGACGGACGGACGGACGGACGGACGGACGGACGGACGGACGGACGGACGGACGGACAGACGGACGGACGACGGACAATGGACCACGACTATAGCTCAGATGACTTATAGTCAGCTGAGCTAAAAAATAAAAAAATACAGGTAGTGCTTCCAGTCTGCAGAACCTGATGAAACACTCCATGATCAATATCTATGCAAAGAATCATTGTGATCAATGCATTAGTTGTTCAGATACTTGAGCTTTTGTGTCAAATTTTCCATTATTCTGGGGGATACTTTGAAGCCCCATAGCTCGAAGAATATGGGTAACAGAGACCTAATTCCAGGTTTTCAAGGAGAATTTTCATGGACCTCCCTGGATGTCAAGTAAGAAGATTCCAGGTCTAGCAGTTACGATTTGTGCCCTGTTAACGTACAGACGGCCTACAAACAAAGGGTGATCGCTATAGCTCAGACGACTTACAGTCAGCAGAGCTAATACAATCATTTATGTCCAGATTGTGTTAAGTTAATATGGCCTTATCAAACCACATTGAAATCAGATCAACTAGTAATATACCTTTTCTTCATAAGAAATACATTTATAAAGATTTATCTGTACTTCTACACTACTTCTATGCTACTTTAAAGTAATGCATTTTATAGTAATCCATGACTGCTCCTTTAATATTTATACATAATCCCAATCATAATTTTCTCAGCAAATATTGACTTTCACTGATCATGTGAAATTGCTTCTGGGGTTTTATTGCTCAGTGTGATGATTTGTACTGATGACCGAAGTTAATCGAGCATAAGCAATGTTTTCACATTGTAAACACAATCTGCACCTTTAGTCTCTGACACATCATACAACTTTATGTCACTGGAGTCCATTTTTTCATTTGTTAAAACATGAAATTTTTATTGTATCTGTATTATTTATTGCTCTGTCCACATTTTAAATTTTTATACAGCCAAAATGTCAAAATTAGTAAAATTAGATCACAATGAACAAATCTGTATTAATCACGACCAATAGCAGCATATGCAGCTGTTGTAATCCCTTAAGTTCAGTGGACTGAATCAGAAGCATATATCAAAAGATGCTGGCAGTATCTGAAGCATGCTGGGCTTGCTGTTGCCAAGGTAGCCAATATTAAGGACACATGACCCAGAGTAAGTGAGAGCTGTAGTTTGTTCTAGGTAACACCTGGTTAAAACGCCAACAGATGTTGTATGTCCAGGTATGTGACTCCTGTGTTTGTTACCTACAAGTGGCAACAACGCTGATATATAAACAAGTTAGCACAAACTGCATGAGTTCACATACCTTGAAGCATATACCAACCCTTGTTATAATGCAGTGTGCTTAACAGCTAGCTCTCCGACATGGCTTGATCAACATGTAACATTTTTGAAAAGGAAAAATACTCAGAAATACTAAACCTCTTTTGAGGAAGCCATAGTACCTGATTTTTTAGAGCATATAGTAGCTTATTCTATTTTCTTCTAATTCACTGAGGAGTTATTTTTCAGTTCTTGATTTCTTAGCCTGACTGTTATTCTATCTTATTTTGTTTTCTTCTTCAAGGTATATATAAATTTCTCATGTTACCTTTCAATACACAATAATATTAAATACATTCATAGCTATATAAATATATATATACATATATATATATATATATACATATATATATGTATATATACACACACCGTAAAAACTCACATATAAGTCGAGTATGAATTATCAGGGTAAATATAAGGTAAAAATTTTTTTCAAGCCATTCTGGAGGTCAAAATAGGTCTGAAGCAGCATACATGACCATCGAGAGTAGCGTAACAGGCCACTGGGGAAGGGTGAATTGTATGAATGGCCACTCATTTATGACATTCATACCACTCCAATTTTTTTTAATCTGTAAAAATGTCATTTGTTTTGTTGTGCAATCTATTTAAAAGTTATTGGGCATCATAAAGACTCTAAGATTAATAAATATAACAGGTCGATTAATCTTTAAGTATTTTGCAGAAATGAAGATCGTCTGACACCCAGAATTGGCAGGTGTACGATAATAGAACAGCCAAGGATCTCTCACACTTTCTGTCATTGCTCATTTATTTTAAACTTCTAATTATTGTTTGTGTCAGATATCAATAAAAACGTGACTATTTAAGCGTACGCGTTACTAAAACAGGATTTTCGCAGGCTTCTCTACATTTTATATAATCTAAATTGAAAAGAACGCGCAACCAAGCGAGTCGCCTGAAAAGGCCAAGTGACAGTGTAAGCTGTCCTCAGCTTGGTCATATCCGTGGAACTAGGGCAGGAATTTTATTATCAGAGATTTTTATTATACATTCTGAGAAAACACGAGGCCGTTAAATGACAGTATTCCAGTTTTAATTAACTCTGGTCTTCCTTGCCTCCACAGACGGACGCACAAATGAACAATTACATGCGATATAACTGCATATATGCAGCGTAGGTATCCAGCATAGCGAACCGCAGAGTGAGAGCATAGAAGCCAGGGTTACACGTGGACAACACGTCAGTCGTTCCTTGATCAAACTCCGTTTTCCTATCTTTTTGATGCAAGTTTTTGTGAATGAATCATATATTTCACATTCTGTGGAGTACTAATTTTGACTAAGTCTTGCAGGTTTTGCGTTTGTTTGTTCATAGCGATATCGATGTCAGGTTGAACTTCGGTTTATTTTTTTCCCCGAGCTTTGCTCAGAGCCGCAGTCATTCACTACGATTTGGGGTAATTTTTAAGTAGGAACTTCCAAACGGAGTGATAATTTCTCCCGCATGTAAGTACACAGGTGAACAGCGTGACCTAGTTTTGGGCTTCTTGGGACAGGCAGCTATCCCCTTACCGAGTGTGCGCTAATCGGTGCTGTAATCAGCCATTTGTCACCTGTCTGTAGTTCAGATACCACGGCTCACAGGCTTTTACCGTTTACATGTTTGCAAACTTACGCAAGCACCAAATGTTTTTGTGGGGAAATACTGTAACATAATTGGATGTCAAATACACAGGGGCCGATGCCCTGGATAAAATCCCAACTGATTACGCAATACCCGTGCCTCTTGCACTTGTACTTAATCGCCCGTGAATGAAGCGCATTTTAGCTAGACGCGGGTCATTTCCTGGTTGTCATCAACCATGTAAATTGCAAACATTTCAATATACTGCATTATTCAAATGAAAGAACAGCGCAAATGGTCAAAATTTGAAAAAAAAATTAGGAAACCTTATTAGACTGTATTTTTGGACCGAAAGGGGGACTTGTGTACCTGACTTCACCGGAAACGGATATCTAGTTGTCGATCAGTTAAGACATTCAGGCCGGCAGTTTGACTTAGTTCGTGCAAAATTTTGCCTTATAGGCTTAGACCTGCACATAAGTCGACTCCCCTTTCTTGGATTAATTTTTGGGAACAAATTTCTCGACGTATATGCGGTTTTTACGGTATATATATATATTCTTAATCAGATTCAATTATTTTACCATTCAATACAAAAGTCAATCATGAATTTGACACAAATAGATAACTATATTAATCTTCAAGATCTTGTTTTATCCATCAGTGCAATGGAAATCAATTTAGTCTACCTATGAGAAATATGTTTCAGTAATAAACTTTAAATCAAAGCTCAGTAAACTGTTGTGAGATTTTCCCTTGTTTTACTTAATTTAATTGACATGGAGGACTATCTATAGTTTTCACATAATTAATTTAAAAAGGAATATACCACATTTCAGTTCCTGTAACATCAGCACTATCCTGACTACAGGTACTAAATCAATACTCTCACAATGGTCACTTTTACACCAAATCACCAAGTGTTTCGGATTGCCACCATTCCCTCAGGACTCTGACAATCAGAATGGAAAAGTGTACCTTACATGCCACCAGTTCTTGACTGCTTTCTAGAACAAGGCTGACATGACAAGATCAGTATTTTCACCATTTTCTGTGACAGGCAAGATATAATTTCTGAATTAGGCTTTAAATTCTCACATGGAAAATGACTTTGGGTGTCCACTTGTCAGGTGTAACCATAAAGAATGATTAAATTCATGATCTAGTTACAGCCATGATAAGCACAGATTACCATAAAATCAATACATTGTTACAGGTTTCTGATCATTTCCCCATTTACTTTGACAAAAGAAAGGAAAGCTGGTATCCTTATTATCTTTATTGTTTGTTTCCCGGACTCTTAATGGGCAGTTAATTATACATGATTTGGGCAGATCCAGGAAAGGGGGGGGGGGGGGGTTCCAAGCATGGAAGACTAGTGAAAAACCTAAAAAAAAGGTCTCAAGATTCAGAAAAAGGGAAGGGGGGGGGGTTCTACTTCTGCATCATAATCACTTAAGTGAGGACACCTCGCTGGTCTCATATATGGCCTGCATGGTGAGGGAAGCCTTTTTTTCCATAAATGCACCACTATTGTTAGGTAAATCTAAATGCAATGAACCCTTCCAGACTGCATTCCCCTAAACTATGACCACTTAACTGTCATCATTTTAATTCTTTTTTGTCTGAGATGATAAATTTAATTTTCTTGTGGTCAATGTTCAACATAGCAGCCTAACTTTCATGACCATTCTTGGCAAACCAGAAGGTGGATTTATTTCAGCTAGTGGTTATGGTTTGGTTCTCAAATAAAGAATAAATCTCACATGTTCCTACATATAACAGACATACTTAATGAGGAAAAATTGACAAAGACAGTTTTATGCAAAATTATTATCATTATCAGTTATTTGAATTGTTATTTTTGTCATTATTATTTATGATTACTTTTATTTCTTATCATACCTTTAGAATCAAAGGTTACAAGGTATTATCCTTTTCAATCATTTTTAATGTATCCCTACTTTAGCCAAGACTCAATTGATTTGAATCTTTTGAACAAAAGAGTGCATTCTGACCAATTTTACACTGTCTTTACAATTTGTGAAACATTATAATTTGTTTTAGATACTGAAATTAAGGTCTGATGATTTTAATAAACAGGTTTCTGTGGGTCATCCTAGCAGGGATTAATGATCAATATTTTGTCTGTAACAGAGAGTGACTGTAGTATTGATTTGGTGTTCACACCTTACCACACAAATCTGTTAATGTCATAGAGGCCTTTGTGTTCAGTATGAGAAGTGCATGTCTTTACACAATCAAGCAGGTTTCCTCAGGATTTGTCTCGCAAGATACAATGAAATGAATATTGAATAAAAATGTCTGTGGGTGGCTTCCTATAGCTCCCTGGGCTGGTTCAGCCTTTGGTTTACATGGTTCCAGGTAATTGTTGATCTGCATCACATCATTTCTGGTTTTAGGTACTGCTTGGTTATATTGTGATAATTTTAAGGTATTTAAGTATGTATACCATCTTACATTAAAAAAGAAAAATAAATAAAAACTACTAATTTTTATATATAACCAAATTTTATTATTGATTAATTGATCATAAATGCAAATGATTTATTTTCACTGCATTAGAAGCTAGTTTTGATTTATACCTTGAATCACAGGTTGCATGTTTAATTATAACCATATAACAGTCTCAGATTTAAAAAAGAAAATACAAATATACTGATAACTCACCCTTCAGCTTTTATTTTAAACAGCCTTTCGATAATTAATTGTTAGATAATATTAAATAATCAATGAGCATGGACAACTCTAAAGATACTCTAAAGATTCATACTTAACATACTTAACCTTAAAAGTGAATTATAATATGTAATTCTTAGGACATACAGACTGGAGAAAGGCAGTTTTACAGTGAAAAATTAGCATTTTGAGACTCTACTTCTAAAATATTTTAACTGAAATGGAACAGTTAAATTTAGGTAAATTTTCCTTTTGACTGGAAATTTTCATTACTTTGAATTGTATTCATTTGGGAAAAAATAGCCTGAAACAGTTACCATTTTCATAATTCATTTAAACTTTAAGTTTTCTTGATCAATCTTGCAGTATGCCTGTCAGTAAAATGACTTGGCACACATGTGAATTAACATCTCAGCCTGGCTCCAGCCAAAAAAAAAAATCTAAAAGCACCAGTGTTTTGGTGTTCTGAAATGAAACACCATGAATTACCAAGTTAACTTCAGATCTAAAAAAATGTCAAAAACTGGCTCTGATTGATAAATTATCAACTCTTAAATTTTATTCAGTGCAGTATTGTATTCTTATCTCGAAAAAGAATTAAATATAAGTTTTTTATCATGCAGCTAGTTTGTCAGCAAATACACAAGTCTTTCATGACAGCCATGGTACAAACCAGTAGCACCTGTTGCTTTAAAGCTTCTCAACTAACACTTTGTTTTAAGTGTACAAACATTTTTATTTTCATCTTACAAAGTTACCCAACATAACTACAATGATATATTCAACAGATGATAATTAATTAATCTATGGCAGTTTTTGTCTTCAAATTTGACATCAAGTGTGGTGTATAGCCATGGATACTCACAATACCAATAACTGCACTAATACAGTGAAACCTGTGTTATGAGACCACCCATCGGACTAGACTCAAGTGGTCTTAATTCACAGGTGGTCTTATAAGATAGGTCAATTATTATAACATTGTGAATGCTTATTATGTCCCAAAAGGTGGTCTAAATACACAGGTGGTCTTATAAAGCAGGTGGTCTTTCAGACAGGTGCCACTGTAGTCAGCCCTACACCTGTGACAGAGACACTGAGTTCAGGCATCTTCATGAAGTATCAGAATCCACTGGTGGTCATCTGCACTAATGGTATGTTAAGAGGAGCACATAATGACATGCCATCAAAAACCTGCTTATGAACATGGGTCACATTAATAAGATCCATGAAAGGTTGTATTTCGAGCTTTCCTCCTGCCCACTATTACACTTGGACAATAATTTCAACAGAGTGGCTTTCAACTAGTCTCACCAGCTGCTGATTTCAGATGAAATCAAATTACATCTCATCCTCTTATCAGGTGGAAATCCTCTGGATCACATCACATGAACCTGACCACTATGATCATACATCTTAATTGTAACCAGATTACTACTGTTACATAGTATTAGTCTGTGGTTGGCTAATTTTGTATGTTTTCAAGGATTTCATATTCACATTATCTGTGAAAAGGAAATTATCACGAAAATGAAAACTTTATGAATTAGACCCTCCACTAATACAGGTGAACATCACACAGCTGCCTCATACATATTTCATTTCATATCATATATCAAAGACACAGCCTGTCAAACATCAAAAGATTATATTTTAAATAATTTCAGATATTTTCCTATTATCTGTCTATTATGAAAAAGATTTTCACTCTCTCAATGTTACCTTAGGTCCTGGCAAAATGATGAAGATTTAGCATCCACATTAAAATTGCAGAAATTTCCAATCCTTGTCCATCCATCATATTACTAGAAATTGGATATGCACCCCATAAAATGTAGCTAGGCAATTTTCTTCTGAAGTATATACTGACATTTCACATGGTCAAATTCATCATTTTTTCAAGACTTGTTTAAGAAACTGGTTTGAAGAATTCATGTATCAAATTTTAGGCGGAAATAAAATATGCTGCACTTACAAAGATATTGGGTTAAAAAATCCTATATTTTTGAAGATTTGAACTTAAAGATCATGGTCACCATCACCAGTTTTCCAACATGCCTTAGATCTCGAGTGAAACAATTGTTGTGTCAAATATGAAGGAATACATGCAATACTTCATAAGTTATGTGGTTAACAAAATGAAGTTCTTATGTTTCCCCAGATTTCACTTTGAAGATACCATTAACACACAATTCATAATGTGTGCAGGTTCCTGTATAGTGATCATGAAAAATAAACACTTGTGAAACACTGCAAAAGAGTACATAACTTCCTTCTGTGTTTGAATGAACAAGGATTATATTCCCTTATGATGCTGCCTCCATGGAATTATCTGATAGTAGTACATTATATCTAAAATATTGGGCTCATTGATTTTCTGGCAAATACTTGAAATAATAAATTCCTGGTTTGTTACATATGAGATTCAGTGAACAGATTAAGTTGAAATAGCACTGATTGGCGTTTTATTCACCCAAAAATTGTTATAATAAATTCTTTTATCAATTGATAGGGTCAACTGGTAACATGACTACATTACCATAAACATCCTGGATAAAGCAGTAAATATCCCAAATATGTCATCAATGAACCAGATCAATTCAGTCCAACTTAACCCTGGGTTGGCTTTATACTTGAACCATAAGAACATAAATCTTAAAGTTTCTCTATCTGTTCTTCTGTATTATGATCAGGATATAAGTTTTCATAAAAAGTATTCATATCATTTTTGATAATTAAACTAAAACTCACTAAAATTAGCAAATGATATAAGGATTTCATTGATATCATATAAATATTTAAAATAAAAGATTATTTTTAACCCCTTTTCAGTGTTAGTTGGTGTATCTTTAATTAGTCTTGATTTAGTTATTCTTTCAATTTCTACTCTTTGATACAGCTCATGAACATTGAACCTGTATTCATAAATAGTTCTTAATCGAGTACATGACCATGTTTTTCTTACTAAAATATTGCATGTGAATTTTAATTGATGAATCTTTCAATAATTCTTTTATGATGTCAGTCAAAATACAAACAGTAACAATTCTCCTATATTTAATTTTCTATAAATATATCTATATTTTTTTTCTATCTTGATTATGGTGTGGAGGCATCTGAGCATAAAAAATGATGACCAGACAAAGAGGACATGTTTAGAATACTATATAGATGACTTTTCAAAAGGTCTGTTATACATCTTACTGGGGTCATTCATCAAGGGTAATACACCAGATACCACAAAGGCCCTGTAAGGTAATAAACAAAGTACATAGAGGAGGCTCTCAGAAACATGAGGTGAGATTGAGAAACAGTCAAATGATTTCTAAAGGAATCCATGCAATGCACACAAAGCAGCCTAACGAAAGAGACTGTCAATAGATATTTGGTAAAGTGGCTTTATAGAATGAAACATGCTTTATAAAGGTACAAATGAATCACCATAAACACTCTAGCAAGACTTTCATATAATAAAGGAATCCACAAAGCTAATTAGAAAGTGCTCACAGACTGCAAACCTCTGCCAACATTCTGGATCAAAAGATCCAAAATAATTCCTAGCATCCTGAGCTATCACTGGATTCTTGGAACATAAGCAAAGGGTATCAATCAAACTAAAGCTGAGAGTAATATATGTGACAGTTCTGAGTTCACCAACTCCATTGCTTCATCAAAGGTGAGCCCTGTCTACCAGAGAACCAGATCGAATTCAGGTGACACCAGTGATAGCATACAAGGTAATTTAACTTTTGTAATAAACTGAAACTATTCAGCCTGCCTATAATTTAAAATACAATGGATTCAATCCTGAATGAGCATGCAACCGAATCCACACTGTTCTTAATTTTTAAATGATTAAACCCTCATTCCGATGTTAATAAAAGAAAAAAATATCTTCCTCTTGTCGAAAATTCATATATAACACTGCAGCCCATACATATCTATATGTATCTGATCTACTGATTATATCACAGAAAAATATTGGTGCTGGTGTGGCCTATAAAATAAATATTCCTCAAGATAGCTAAGGTTGAAGGGAGAACATTTATGTGCTGGATTATATTGACTGTCTGTGCTGGTAAAGATTTGTTGATCAGGCTACAGTGGGGTTTATAGTTGCCTATGGGACAAAAGGACAAAGAAGCCCACCAGATAATCCTGTTTCTTTGTGTACTCTCACATTGTATGTGCAACCATTCATGCCAGTTGTCCTGTTATTAAAATACTAAAGGAAAATGAACAAAAAAGAAATACACTCAAGTCCCCTATCCAGTTCAGAATGTGAAAAGTATCTGTTTTTGAATGACACTTTTGAAGATACTTTGTTACATGTTAACACTTTACAAACAGACTGACAGGAGCTGATTAATGAAAGGTTCTTGAGATGTAGAGGCACCTACAAATGTTAAAGGACAGATATTATAGATAAGACAGACATTTATGTTCACTATATACCTCCGGCATCAGTGAAATAGGGCCATCTCTCTGTACCTGCATGATCTTCCAAGTTTTTGTTGATGGAATCATGACAATAAAATCACAAGGTGTACCCCTGCCACATAAAACTGGTTTCCATTTTAAGAATGATTCAGTTTATTTAAATCAGGGAAAAAGTAAGTTTATAAAGCAAAGGAACCACTGACCATGTGGGATGACACCCAACAACCATGATACAGCACCCACAGCACTTAATCTACAACAGTCAAACATATTTGGGCTACCCTGGTGTTTTGGTGCCGTGACAAAAATTTAATAACTTTCATGTGGCACATTCACTGACAGATTTGCACTGGTTTACACTGGCAGATTTACAAAGAAATGGCAGAACTGCAATGGTAACATAGCTAGCATTGGTTTGACACATCTGCATAATGACTTTGCAGATTTGCATTGTTTGGCAAAGTTTCACGGTTTGGTAAATATGTACTGGTTTGTTAAATTTTCACTGGTCTGGCTCATTTGCATAAGTATGGCACATCTGCATGTGTTTGATTGATCTGCAATATATTAAACTTCTTTATTTTACATAGATGGTAACAACATGGCACTCTCCATGACTCAGGTGGTAGATTTCAATAGTCTGCAGGGGTGCAGGAAACTGGAGGATCCAGAAGAAAACCAGATACCTTGCATGGGCCGCTACAACTAACTCTCACAGCCATGTTGGTTACTGAACCAGGGTCACCGATGGAGAGCGCCGAGCATTTTACCGCTAAACTCTCTATGGCCCCTAATTGGTAGATCTGGAATGGAATGGCAGATTTCCACTGTCTGAGCAGATCTGCTTTCAGTGACAGGTTTGCATTTGTTTCTTTTACATGCTTGGTTTGGCTGATTTCCATCCAAACATTTCTTGATCTGTCCTGTAAAGCTTTTGCTAACTAGACGTTGAAATGCAATTCAAATGCAGCCAAGATAAACAAGACAGAATTTTAGATGACTCTAAGATGCAAATGGTTAAAATTTTATATGCAGGTCAGCTGCTGCCAATATATCGTGAAATACAGTAGGACCCTTTCATTTATTTTTTTATTATGGTACTTACTAAGGTACAATTGTAGTAAAAAATACACCTGTAAAAGTCTGTGATTACCCTTTTTTTTCAATATGGTTTGATACAAGAAAAGTGCAACAGATTTGGTTTAAATGTCCCCACCTATCACAGCAGTAGCTGCAGTAAAGGTTTTCAACACATGTATGAAATCTGAGGGATACATCTTAAAAGGACAGATTAATATTCAAATATCCGTATTTCAGGACGGAAGGAAAAACACTCACAATCCTATGTTCCCCTGAGACAGGCTTCAACAATGGCAGAGGGCAAGAAGGCATGAGGCAGTTTAATAATAATCCTTTGGTAGAATTGTAAGCAACATTTTGTTGAAAAAAAAATTAACTGACAGAAAAGCTCAATGAATCATATTTTAAGCTTTAAACTCAAAAGCCTAGCTTGCATCTCTAGCTTGATCTTTCTCGATTTGAGTCATGCGGATACTCCAAAAAGATGTTTTGTTTGCAAAAAAATCATCTTATATGAATATATTGCAAAAATTATATAATCTTAAATGAATGTTGTTTTAATGGCAAATATAAAGTAACCATGGTAACAAACAAATATAATTTCCTATTAGCCCAGAATGGCTGCAATGGTTGCAAGGCCAAAATATCAGGTCAACATGATCTTATTATCAAAATAAGAATCTTGTTGTGATGACCACCAATGCAGCAAATGTAAAACAAGGCAAATTGTAGACAAGTCTGAAACCAATCCATTTCAAACTGCAGGTCTTCCAGATAGACTGGTCTGATAAAGTTGGTCTTCTTGTCAAATCTGATATCTTGAATTGAAACTCAGTCTCTTTTGCCAGCTGCTTTGAAATTGATCTAATATGGCTGGTCCTGTCTTTCTTATGTAAATTTAAAACTAGCTTTTCATCATTAAAACAGAAAAAACATGCCACATGTTTGACACGGAAAATCAATATTTTCTGTTTAAAACTGTAAAGCACAGTTGTTTTTTTTTTTTCAAAAGAGGTTTTTTTCTGCAGGACTGACAATAGTAAGTAGTACCTACTATATAACAGGAAATTTATGTGTTTTGGAGGTTTTTATAAGGAACATGTGACAAAGGAAAATCATTTAGACTCTATGCACAACATGTGTACACCTTAAGCACTGCTTGTTTGGCGCAATTATTTCATAATTGTGATGTTAATATTTTGACCAATAAATATCTACATTTCAATAGATTTCATTTTTTAAACCTGATTATTTGACCTTAACATTTTTTTAAAGTCTCTGACAAATAACATTTTTCAATTCATGGAAATTTTTTATACCCCAAATTTTGTGCCTGGAAAATGCATCGAAACTGAAAGACCAGAAAATCTCACATTTCTTACAGTTTATCCAATGAATTTAAATTCAATGAGTTGTCTTTCATTTAAAGCCATTGATGCCATCTTCAATTTATCAACCGATGTACAAGCTGTCTTAATTCTTCATTAAGCATTCAGCAAATGAACACATAGTTTTATAAATTTCTGTGACGAACTTCCCCTTCATTATAAACCTTATCTTAACCTGAAAGGACTACTGGTGAAAAACAAAGGTGAGTGACAAGTAAACCTTAGAATTGACTACCAACCTGAATATCACAGTCACTGTCTTAATATAAGTTTTAGACAAAGTGCCATGTCAGGTTTATCTATGCTTCCTCATGATACCTCCCGTCTGCAGGCCAGCTTCTTGGCTTTCAGAAGGGGCTACTCTTTGGTGCATCTGATAAGACAGATTTGGTGTTTAGAACCATTTTATTTCACTTCTTCATGTTTAATACTTCTAGTTCTTGCCTGTAAAGCCTACCACTTCATATGCTTGGTTTATTGGCTCAAGATCAAATAAGTATATATAAATTAGGATATATATATATATATATATATATATATATATATATATATATCCTATCTAAAAGATGCTTGTGTTCTATGTTTAATAATTAAACAAACAAATACCAGTAGATGAATCTGGTCCTGAAGTTATTATATATGGGAAACCAACACAACTTGATGAAAATTTGAGTAAAACAATAAAAGTCATATTTTTTAATATCAGGCTGACTGATGTACGTGAGGTGGTCAAGGACACCATTTATCAATCATGGGTATACAATTGTGTGTAACAGATTTCAATTAAAGTTGCTGCTTTAAGCAGGTATTCTGAAAACATTGCTTACTGAAAGAATATGAAAGGCCCCATAGTATTATTTATGGCTCATTTCCCTTTTCTTTGGAGTCTCAGGAAAATAATTTTTTTCTATGAATATTTGTTAGCACCACCACATATGGGTACTGATCAGATTCTGAAAAATGAAGCAATGCTTAAGACTGAAGTATTTAATTTCTAAGATTTATATATACTGATGTTTTAATACCTTCATCATAAAAATGTTCAGAATCTCCACAGATAATCTAATATACAAAGTTTTATTACAAAAAATAATTAATCATTATTCTACATTTTCATTATCACTGTTATCACAATAAAATAATACAATGAAAAGTCAGCCTAACCATTTATTCAGAACAGCAAATTCTTCCATTATGGATCCATAAGAAGTCAAGACTCAGTTGCACAAAACTGGAGCTTTTGCATGTAATTTTTTCTTAGAGTGGACTAATTGTTGTGCATTTTTACAAACTTGTGAGACCTTTTGAAGGCTGGTTCAACTTTGTTAACACTTTTCATGCTGACTGGGAGACAGAATGGTATACATGTAAATAAAACACAATAGAACAATTTTTTTATCCAATACAACATGTATCTTTAGCAGTCTTGAACAATTAGAATAGTCTGACTTTCAAGGTGATAAAATCATGTCTCCACCAGTCTCCACATCACTGTGTGAAATATATAAAATGAATGTTTCCAGGTTTAACATTTACTGTCCAGGTCCTGCAAAAAGAGCAGAAGGACATAACAACAATGGACAGAGACTTATTTTCACAGGTCTGCATGCTTGAAAATGAGCTGAGTTAAACAGAAGTGGTCCAGGCAGGTATACAACTGACTCCCTTTTATGTCACCCAAGACTTCAACTGGAGTGGGACTGGACCTTCTGTCGAGACCTATGATATAGAAAATATATCTTCTGTGGATCATAAATGTTAAATGGGTTCTTTGATATCAGGCATGTCTGTGTGTGTATATATAACAGTCTCTAGTGCAGCCTCAAATTATAAAGTTTCAAAATCATAGTTCCAGTAATATGACTGAATTCCTTCACTGCAGCTTCAAATCTTCAAGGACCTTGACTATATTGCATAGTTTTCTTAAATTTGAATTATTTAAAAGACTGCCTGATCCACCTACTGCTTAGTGCCATATCAGCCCTCTGACATCATGACCAGATTATTGGCTGCCAGAGTGCCTTTACATCTAAGTCTAAGGAAAGCATTATAAGGCCCCATGAGCATGCAAATATTTTCTTCTCTTTTGAGAACACCTCATAGCCTACAGGTACACTGTCATTTGACATAAACCACATAAATGTTGTTGGATATATTCTCAATAATATCATAATATATAATATTGCACCTGCCTTTTTGTGACCACATGGTGCTCATAATTGTCCATAATGGTTTACTTGTAACATAAAACAATGATACTATCAGTTACCTACAGCATTTTGATACTGTATATGTTACATATTGCAGAACAAGGCAGAAGGAAAAGGATGGTATGGTGGGAAAATCAAGACTCAGTAAAAAAAGTAAGGAAAGAAGGAGCACTATACACTGAAAAAGTGGTGCTTGAAGAAAACAAAAATGAAAGTTCTTTTATTTTACAGACAGGATCTGTAATGTGCAGGTCATCCTGGAATGTGCAACTCTTTCTCGTTTCCTCAATATTTTTCTTCAAAGGTTACAGGACTGAAATGGATCAAGCGTATTGGCAGACAAATCGTGAGGGAAGGCAAGACCACAACAGACTGAACTCCATTAATGTCTGTGTCATTTTGTCATGATCCAGATATCCTGATATATACATCTTAAAATTGTAATGAAATGAACATGTGGTCCTGCAAGTGCATAAAACTAAACACTGCTACATGAATTGAAGGAACTGAAGGTTCCTTAGCAACTGGCTGTCAGAGATGAGAAAACTAGAGGACCAAAGGTTGAATATTTGCCAGGACAATTTTTCACTGAACCTGCATGTAGCTCATAAATTTTGCCAAATAAATGCCTCACTTTCAGGAGCAATCATAGATGAAAATTATATAATAGTTTTTGTGCATAAACTCATTTTTAATGAAGCTTAAAGGAATATCAAGAAGGAGGTTTTTTAAGTGTCTTGAAATTGTCCACTGATTTTAAGGACATTGACCTATGATATTTAATTATCAAAATGACTGGTGCAAGACTGTGAACCGTAGAACATGGCTAAAAATCCAAACAGGAGGACATACAGAAATGACCTATGAACATGACTGACTATAATTAACATACTTGTACTTTCTCTGGTTTCGGAAAGCAACAACACTGCAAATCAAAAACTGATGATATTGTGGTACAACTCTTTGCAAAAGAATTACTATTTTTCATACAAACTGGAATAAACCACCAAGTGATTCTTACGAAAATTGAAGTAAAACAAAACCAGACACAGGTATACATATATGTCAAGGGAAGGGTGCAAATTCAGGAAGATCCAGAATCTTCCTGAGAGGAATGGGAATTAATTGATCTTCCCAGATTCCCATTCTTCCCTTGTTATATGTTTCAGCAGTTTAAAGCAAGCACTTTATGATCACCATGAGTAAATATTCATTTCAAAGCTCTCACTTATGGATTACAAAAAGTGGTTCAACCTTTTGACTGAAAGCATGAAAAAAGTGTTGTAATGATTGATATAAATCACAAACAAGGGACCTATGGGTCACGGCGCTCAGCTGAAGTTTGAAATTTTTTCAAAGGCAAAATATGCAAAATATTCTACTGTAATGTTTATCATATATATAAGCATATGAGAAGCTAATAGGGAAGGGGCCCTCCTACTTAGTTATAGTAAAGTTCTAAATATATGATTGCAAAACTAATACTCTGACAAGACTGTCATGAAGTAAAACAGTAAAAGTTTTGAGATACTGTGATTCATATGAATAATTTATAGATGGACAGGCAAGTGGACAGAATGGACTGATACCTTTATTTCAATTTCAAGGGAATAATGCATTAAAGTTTATTTTAAGGCCTTTTTTTTTAACCAATCCACTTTTTCCATTTATAGTTTTTATCAGATTCATTTTTTTTATTTAAAAGTAAAAATCTGAAAATATAAGTTTAAATATCAGCGTTCTAAGTTTCAATCATTATTTATCTAGAGTGTAGCCCATATAAGGGTTATATTATGCATACACATATATTAAATTTTTTTAAATCACAAATTTTTAAACTGAATTTAAAAAAAAATATGACACAACTTGGCATCTTCAAGATTATTCCTTGAATCACAATTAAAATGTTTTGTACATTGGAGTTTTCAGTACATGCTAAATTTTATTCACCGAAATAAAAGATTCAGTAAATTTTATAAAATATAAACATCTTTTCAAATAAAGTATACACACTATTGGTTGAATGAGAGACAAACAATATCATGGTGCTAATAACTATCTCAGCTATAATTTATCATTGGTATTAATAGTCAATTTCACACTTGGTGAAGTTTTTTCTCTTCTGAAGTAAGGAATTCCTTATCTGATGAACATCCACACCTTCATAGCAATACACCACTTTGTGGACACAGTTAAATGTGCACTTTAATCATTGTAACCCTGGTGGTACAATACAAAATCTAAAATGTAGCATAGCCTAGAATAAGAAAGAATAAAATACAGAAAATATAACATTCATCTAGTTTATGCACCATCTGGGGAATGGGGAGGGGGGGTGGGAGTACAAGGCAGAGGAGAAGCTTGCTAGAAGTGGCCAAGCTGAGCCAAGGCAAGCTGCCTGGAGTTGTTACATAAGACAAGTGAAGGCTGTACTACTAAGTGGGCTTGATGTAACAACACTTGACATGGTGTATGAAAACTTGAATAAAAACTACCCTTATCAATCAATTCTTTTGAAATTTCAGATTTTAAAAGATTTAATCCTTACATATATATGCTGTGAAAATAAAATCAACAGTGCTTACAGGAAAAAAAATGCCTTAGCCAAATTTTGACAAAATTTATTGCATTGATTAAGGTATTGATTTTTTATTTATGCCAATAACTTAAACAAGGGCTCAATGACTGGGGGGGGGGGAGTTAAAACAGAGTTAAATATTTAAAAACAGGCAGAGAGATGGAAAACAAAGCAAATAACTTTAATTTCCATTCTACTGAGACAGGAAAATAATAAACAAATATTTGCATTAGATCCTATTTTTTCTTTTTCAAGTCATTTTTTTAAGTTTTAAAAAATTTTACTATATAATCACAGTATATCATATATATCTTAATATTTAAATTGATTCACAAATCTAAATTGCATAAACATTTATACTTATTTAGTCAGGTAATATCACATTTTGCACACAGATTGTTTTTAAATATAAAATATATTTTTAAATTTACAAAGCAATAAATATGTGAAAATAACACTCCAGAATTCACAATTTTAAATTGCACCTTTATTTGTCCATGATTTGTTTCATATATTATCAAATTATGCCTTCTGATGGGTTAATATTTTGTTTAATTATTTAAAAGGAAATAATTTCTTAAAAATGCTACATCAGAACAATGTGGCATCTCTTGGATTACTTCTTGAATTAATATTTCAAGAAAAGTTAAGCACATTGGATCAAAAACAGCTTTACATTTAAATAAATACAGTTGACAATAACAAACCATGTATTGCAATATAATTGGTGATGGCGGTGGGGGGGGGGGGGGGTGTTAGGGTAGGGCCCATGAGAATAAGTGTATGTGTATGTTTATTACAACAGGGGTCTTCTGCCAGTGCTGCATCACTCATAAGGTTACCTAGGAAATGCTGTAGTGAGCAAGATTGGGGTCTTGGATATACAAAATGCAAATAAATTAGAGCATCTGAAAACTTCAATAATTAGAATAATTTTTAAGCTTTTATTTTCAAATTTCAGAACTCAACAGATTAAATCCACATGCATCCTGGCTGTGAAAAATAAATTATATATACTTACGAGAAAGTAACGTGCCATGGTCAAATTTGGGCAAAATTTAGGTACCAATTTTTTATTTTGCTAATATTTAAAAAAATTTAAAAGATTTTGATCTAATTTTGGGTATACAATTAAATTTTGATTAATTAAAGTTATATTACTGAATAAAAGTTCCTAGCTTTAACATTTTTTTGTGTTGAGTGACCAAATATTTTTCGTGATTTTTTACATAGTGCAATATGTTTTTGCCCATAACTTTTTAAAATTATATAATAGAGACCTAATTTCTGGCATGTACATAGGAACAATAAAGAGGAATATTTATGGTATATATGAGGAAAACCAGATGAATGGTTTTGATATTAGGCAGTCCTGAAGTGTGAAAATTGGTTTTTATTTAAAAATTGAGGTTTTTCCTTAATTTTTCAAAGGAACGAAGTCACAAAGACCCAGTTTTAGGCTTAATAGGAGATCTAGGGGACATCTAACATTATGCTGAATATTGGATTCCTAGGTCTTAAGGTTTCAAAATGTGCCACATGTACGGACAGACGGACGACGGACAATGGACCACGACTATAGCTCAGATGACTTATAGTCAGCTGAGCTAAAAACTAATACTGCTTATGATAACAGCTATCTGCTTTGCAATCTATATTATAATTGACAGTGGTTTTGTCTACCCTCCTTTTGCAAAGCCATGCCTCAAAAGTAGCTTTATTTTGTCATAAACTGTTGGGGATGGTGCCTAGTGTGGCTTAAAAAGGGGGGGAGGGGGTTTTTCCATATTTTTATAAATCTTGATATAATTAACATTAATTAAAGAAGGGCCTGTCGTAGCACCATCTATTAGAAACTGCATGTTTCTTGTATCACACAGTTGATTTAATTAACTTACTAACTGTAATTAGTGGTTTACCCCTAGCTCATATAAAGTATATAGTATCTAGACAGCAGTCCAGTTGTCTTCCTAGCCTGCTCATAGAAAGTCTTCTCCTGAAAGAGATTTAATTGATTCAAAAGCAAAGGTTAACAACTGGTCATTCAGATGCCTTGTAACTTATCCCAGAATGATGACTTTCACCTTATGAAGTCTCTTCTCTTGTATGATACTGAGCAACAGTTATTAAATGTAGTATCATGGTTGTATAACGAATTAATGCATCGTTGTAACATTTCATTCATAAAATATATATAACTGCTGGAAAGTTAGGTGCACTAAGTTATATATTATAACAATGAAAATTGTAGGTTTTCTTGGAAAACCCTTAAGGTGCGGAAATTAAGATCATTAAGCCTTATTCTCAAGCTAGCTTATTTGTCCAGCTTAGATGAAGAGTGTAAACCTCTAATACATAGTAACACTCTGAATACATAACTTCACAGTACCCTGAGGTGCCATTATACTCATGGACCTGCAGATCCTGGAAGGTTCAATATGGTTTCCAAAGACAATAGTGTGTGGTATTATACAATTCTGTCTCATTTATTGCTAATGAGCACTCATTAGTTAGCTTGAACTGAGAACCCCAGAAGCACAGTCTTGAAGGTCACACACCAGCACGAGTTGGTTATTATACATCAGAATTCTCACCTGTGACACCTGGTGCAATGTGAAAAAAAATTAATTAATATATTTTTTTGCATTTCTTTCAAATAACATCAAGGTGTCATTGGTTGACATAAAAAATATCATATATATGTGTGATAGTTTTATTGTTAATAAAACATTTCCCGGTGTCACTGTTTTAGGTGAAAGTTAAACTTCCAGGTGTCTGTCCCATCTTCACATGCCTTTATCAACTACTAAGTTCCTGTCTATAATGCCTTAATCAATAAACAACTACCAGAGCCTCTGAGTTTCTGTCAAATGCCTTAATTAACCAAAGCCTCAGAGTTCCTGTTTGATGCCTTTATTAAGAGTCCCTGTCTAATGCCTTTATCAACAACTACCAGAGCCTTTGAGTTCCTGTCTAATGCCTTAATCAATTTCTACCAGAGCCTCAGAGTTCCGGTCTAAAGCCTTTATCAATTTCTACCAGAGCCTCAGAGTTCCTGTCTAAAGCCTTAATTAAAACTACCAGAGCCTTAGAGTTCCTACCAGAGCCTCTGAGTTTTTGTCAAATGGCTTAATCATTAACTTCTAGAGCCTCAGAGTTCCTGTCTACTGCATTAATCAATAACTACTAGAACCTCAGAGTTCCTGTCCAATGCCTTTATCAACAACTACCAGAGCCTCAGGTTACCTGTTTAATGATTCAAGGATCATACAAGTACCAGGACCTCAGTGTTTTAAATGACTTAATTAACATAAGATTAAACATATCAGAGACTCAGAATATATGATGCTTTAATATACATCCACTAAGCCTCAGTGATTAACTATAATGGTGGAACAACTACCAGTTACTTTGATTTTTTAAGTTTTATTTATGGCTCCATGTATAACAAACATAAATACTGAGGGCTCAATGATTGAGATACAGAATTGCTTTCTAGTGGTTATGTTAACTTTATTGAATAAACCTAGAACTATATCCTTTATACAAAAAAATTAATTAAAATGTTGATTTCTTTATTTTGCACAGAACAGCTAGTACATTTTCAAATATATATCATTATAGCAATTTGTAAAGTGATCTTCCAGTAATGTTTACAAATCAAGAATTTAATACCCCATTCTGACTTGTGCTGAGAAGATATATTTAATATATATATTAAAGAAGATTATCTTGTTGCTGACATACACCACTGAATAAAAAATATATGCTACAGTTGAGAATTTATAGGTGTTGCAATAATGGGATTCTAACTTTGGGAATATATGTAAAAAGGGTAAACAAAATAAAAAGAATAAAAAAGTGAATAAATCTTTTGCCTTGCTTGCAGGCTCTTCTAGAATTACCTGACAGTAGTAGTAGCTAAATAAATTTAAATAATCCAAAATATAAGAAACTTTAAAAGTTTTCATCATCACTAGACATATTTACTACATGCTTGTTAAGCTTTACAAAAAAGAGAAAATGAATATACAAAAGGTAGACAGAAGCCATCCTTTCACCAATTTATCCAAATATTTGTGTAAAACATTATCAAATGAAGTTTCAATGACCAGTTAACTGAATAAAAAGATACAAATGCTTTAACAGTTCATATGACTGTCTGAGTATGCAAGCAGTCTGTCGTTATAATGATGAAATGTCCATTATGAGGAGGCAGGGGGTGAGTTCAGGATATACAGGGTACAACCCCATTATAACACTTTAAATGGTATGCTAGATATTTCATTTTTGATCACTGAATTAATGAAATAGACAGAATATACTTGGAGAAGACTGGAAAAGGAGCAAAAGCTCATGATATGTGGGGTATGAACACAGGATAATATATACAGCATACAACAGCAGTCTTACCTTTTCCAATATTGTTAGTGAAAGCTAGAGAAATTCCACATGACCCCAACAAGACTTGTAGCAGGATTAGTATTAAGAAGCTCCAAGAGAGAGACACTTCCATTGTGGAACAGAATCCCGCGGCCATCACCAGGCAGCCGTAGTGACCATACCAGTTACACCATCAGCACTGTGTCTCACAATGTACGTTATACCTTCTTCCATGACACACATACTCTCTAGATCCCGTAAAATTTGTCCCTAGTTAGAGTGTAATCACTAAACTGAGCTCCCAGTAATTACTGCAATGAGCTTCTAGAAGTCTTCTCCAATTGTTGGTGCTCCTGTTCAGCATGTGGTCATTAACTGGACAACTGAGCAGCATACTGCTCTCCAATGACTAGGTGATCAGGGCACCCACCGCTCAAGATCCATACAGTTCAGCATTTCAGTTGCTACATGCATAGCCAGTGGCTATTTACAAAGCTCCTGGAAGGCACCACCAACAGCTCAAGAGGCTGTTCTTTTTTAGCAGCCGGATCTTAATCTCCCCGCGGGCTAGATGCGCTGGAGAAAAACCAGCACGTGTTGTTTAGAACATCATGATCACACATGCAGTCTGCCCCCACAACAAGCATGCGGGTCCATGGGCTTTCCGCACAGCATGGAATATTGACTGATTTATGTGCCTTCTCTAGAGCAATGTGAAGGGAACACACACTCCTATCAGACACTTCTGTCTTGTAAAATGCCACAATAGGTCAAAGTGATTATCATAAATATACTGGCTAAAAATACTTGTTTAACAGGTGAATTTGGCAACCATCTAAGCACACTTCAAATATAAACTCCTACGCCTGAGTTCTCATTTGAGCATGTTCACTCAATCCCTGGCTGGCTAGAACAGCTGTTACTATGTTAACATGCTGCTTACAGGTTCAGACTGGGATTTAGTCGCAGAGGATCATAATTTTATGCTGTTTAAAAAATACTTAAGTTAAAGGCCTGGAAGGCAATAAAATGTATTTCTTATCAGGTTGAACTTGATCAAACATTCTGGACTTTTATCATTTAACCAGATATCAGTTTTGTTACAGCTGTTGTTGCATGTGCAATTTATTTCTTACTTCAAAGTAAACTTCAAATGAGAAAATCAATTACACATTTTAAAAAGAATTATTTCATGACATTTAAATGTTTTTAAAAAATAATTTTGACTCTTTAAGTACTTAAGTTTCTCATTAAGAAGAAATGACCTTTCCTAATTTTAAAATACATGTTTTGAATGAAATCCTGGATGAAGTATTCCTAAATGCTGGCTAGGGTACCTAAAATAATTATCACAAAATCACTCACTGGGAATACCTGATCAGCAGTGAATTTTGTAACTCTAGGGCCAAACTACAAAACACGCATGTTTTGAATTCTGCATTTCACCTAACAGGTTTGAAATAGTATTTGTTACTATTTACATAAAATAAACTTGATATGGATGGAGATTAATTTCTAAATGTTCTAGATCAGAAGGTCAGTATACAGCTGATGTGCAGTCATTTTCACCAACATAGCTAGCCTTGAATATGATGGTCATTTGTAATTCTAAACACTCAGGGAACCATTATAACTTGACAGGGACAGTGTTACATGTGATTGATCTCCTGACATGTTGCAACATGCATATGGATTAATGTAACACTGCATGGAGTTTATATGGATGCAGTTAGGCCTGACTTTTAATTTTGTTTCTTTATGAATTTCTCTACATCAGATTTCTGTACAGGGCAATAGACTGATACAATTAAATATTTTCACTTGTCTTAGTTTGAACCAACTCCTTAGAGAAGATGCCCATGGGATGAACAGGGACCTGCTGGGCCAACACACATTTAGCAGCTATAAAATATCAACTTATACTAAAACATTTAAAGGTCTGGCCTTATTTACTCACACCAGACTGCACATATTACAACATATATACCCTGCTTTAATGTATCAAGCCATACTTCAATTTAAATGGACTATTTATTTTTTAACCTTAAACAGGTTATATTTTTACAAATTTGAAAATAACTTAATTATCTATGCACAGAAATTGCAATAATTTACTTCTGATTATTAACTAACACATTTTATTAATTTTTAAGAAAGCATTTTATATTTCACTTAATCAAAGTTTATGCCCTGACTTTCATAAAGATTTAAAAATTTCAACACAAATATGTAGGTTAGATACTGAGCACATGTTTTTTAAAGTAACCAGATGGTTAAAGGTTATGAACACATGGTTTTCTGACAAAATAAAGGGAAACAGGTAAGCATAGTAATTAACAGTGTTAACTAATAAAATCACACACATATTGTCAGTTTCAATTTACATATAAGTTATAAGGTTCTTCCACATTTTAAGCATGCACTTCACAACAGAACAATTGTAAAGCATCTCTGAAGATCAAACCCATAGATGGCAGCCTTATATGGCATTCTCTTCTGTTTAATCATCCTATGCAGGACCAGCAAAGAATTGAAAGGCAGAACATAATTACATTTATTTATTTCAAAATAGCTATGATAAACTATAGTTATGCAATCTACAGTTCATAGGACAAATGACATTTTGCATAATTACAATACACAGCACTAGCAAATTTTAAGGGGCAGAACAGATTAATTTTCTGGGTCATCCACAAAAATATACAGAGCTAACCTGCAACTCAAAGGCCACCTGACATTTATTTGAATTTGACAAACCACATAATTCTCTAAATTTAATTACTCTTATTTTTTTCAAAGATAACCATTTTCTTTTTGACAATATATATCCTCTGGAATTATACCTGCCAATTGTTGCTCTTGCCATATTTCCTTAAAGGATATATTATTATGTTTTAATGATGCAAAATTTTAATTGATAAAGACATAGTTGAAAATGTAACAAACTTTGTGTCCATCGAATTTCAAGGATTGATTCAAACTTCTGTATCTTTGATCAAGTTGGCAGGAGGTTTTCAAATTTTTTCTTTACCAGTAAATTCCTGACTTAAAAGCTCTTTTAAAAGACTGGAAGTATTCCAATTGAGAACATGTATGTTAAGATATTTAAAGAATAGTGATTCTGCACGGTCAGCTACACTACAACTTCTCTCATATATGTCAAAGTACTCAAATACATTATGACATGAAAATATTTAAATTGTCTCCATTGGTTGGTGTGTCTGTTACTCAAAATGTTAAGAACAGAATTTCATTATAGTTTGATGGAGGGTTAGGGTGACACCAAACAAACAGCCCACTAAATTGGGAGGTAATTTGGATCACCATATTATGTTTTAGTTTGGAACTATTTTTCACCATTGAAAGATTGAGAAATTGAAGCCATTGTAGTCCACTAGAAACTGGTAAGTGTTAATTTCCTCATTGGATGTGCAACCTCAGTGGTGCCACCTATGTTCCAGTGGAGAGAATTAACCTCTGATGTAACTGTGACATGACATTCTCTGGTCCTGGACTCACTATATTTCCTGGACTTACATTAGGGGTCACAATATGTTTGTTTAGGATCCTCATATTATTGGAGATCTGGTAATCCAGAATACTGACAGAGGCAAAAATGAGGTTTCTATGTGCTTTCTAGTTAAAATTTGTTTCCATGGTATGTGCGTCTTAAGTGTTTCAAGGTATGTGTCATTACAGGCATATGTGCCATAAAATTGATCCAGATGGAATTTTAATTACCATTCACCATCCTATATCTCATCCAGTTAGCCAATTAGTGAGCTAATGGTTTGTCCATTACATGTTATCAAGTAATAATGAAAGGTCTTGCTCTCAAATTATGCATGGATCCAATGATGTAGTATAATTAAGCTTTTATTCCAGAGTTATATCCAGCTAATGTGAAAGTAATTGGTCGTCTTATTTTGAAGCATCAGACACTGTAAACTGTTTTCCTCAATATTCACACTGCTGGACTTAAATTAATATGCCTATTTGACACTTAGCAAGCACTAAGTCTTACAACAAAAGAGCTGATAGCTATGACCTGGCAGTGTCATGTATATAATACATGCCTTGGAACATGTTGCACAACATTTCACTTGGCTATAACCAATACTTATTTAATATCCCCTAAACTTTAACAATTTGATAATGACTCAACTTCAGTCAAGGTTGGAAATTCTTGTTCATTACCATTTTTTTTTATTTTATTAGGAATTTCCAAGGATTTGAAAGTTTGTGAGAACCCTGTTTGTGGTGGCATTATTATCATTTCAAAAGAGACTTTATCATTTAAATGATATGCCTCTGAAGTCATCCTTTGAAGTAATTTGATAAACCCAAGTACTCTGACCAGGAGTAGATTTTTAAGATTAGATGTTTGGCCTGTTGTATCAGCAAATGATAAAAAGTTTCCACAATTTTCCTGGGGGTCCTTTCACTGGCCTGTTCTAATCTTTCTAATCCCTTGGCACATTAACTAGAAGTGGATCAAGAGGGGTCGAGGTTGGGTCTGGGGTCCAGAAGGTCTGGGGGTGGGTGGGTCTTGATCCCTCCCCCCTTTTTCAGCAGTCTCAATTTTTTTTTTAGGGTTTCAGACCAACTGTTTGTTGCCTGACCCTCCTGGGGTATCTCCTGGCTTGGACCCCTCCTTTTCTAAAATCCAGGATCTGCCCTTGTTAACTTATACTGCAAAGCTGATACACAGGAAACTGCTGATACACAAACAACCAAATCCCTGTTCTCTGGCAGTAAATCTATACATTTATGCCATAAAAACACACAGCTTGTTTTGATTGGTCATATTTCAAATTTGGTCAAGGCTCTGGTGATTTAATAATTATGAATATTCATCTAACAGGGTTCAATAAAAAAATTTTTATTTAACATCTTCAAGGTCTTTTCAAAGACTTTCAGGATTTTCAAGCATGTGGGATTCCTGCTTTAGCTTGGACTGATTTTTTTTAAAGAATTATATATTGCAGGTCCATAAACTACTGTAGCTTAAAAAATCTCAAGCCCCTCTCGCCTGAATCAGTGTCCTAGAAGCAGACAGAATAGTTGTGATACATGTATTTGCTAGCAGTATTTATTGCCATACAGAGAAAATAATAATGATACAGTGCCAACCATGTTTATCCACGGTCAAAAAGGGTTATTGTGTGCCTCTGGCAGCAAATTGTGATCATGTGATATTTAACCAAAAGAAAATAAATGACTCAATATCTTTGAAGAAACACTGTTAAACATGGGTCATCTGTGTGGAAGCATCCATTAATTTACAGCCGCTTCTTCAGAACCAATTAGATGGGACCATAAATTAAGGGTTCTGGCATGCTGAAAGGAAAGCCATCAATAACCTCCAGTCAGAGGTAAATTTTTGCTTCATTCTCAGACATTACACTTTGCTGCACAACTGCTTTTACAGTAAGCCATTGCCTTTGTGTACATGAAACAATCAGTTATATTTCTCAGATGTGATACATTTTACAGTTGTGTATGCATCATATGGAACCAAAGACAGTGAAATCCCAGGACGTGGACACCCGAGAGAGGCAGACAACCCATGATAATGGACAGTTTTCAGGGCAACCAAATTAAACCTTTTCACCAGTCACAGAACCCTTCTCAGTTGGACACCAAACTGTTGAGGACAATGGACAGTTTTTGTCAGTCATGCAAACAGATAAATCAATACTCCTGAATATGGCACATAAACAAATGGTATCAACTGTACTTAAAAAAGCATAAAGAAAAGCATAATTCACTCTAAACTTTGCCAGCATATACACATATCCCCTTATAACCGGAATTACTCTGCTGATATTCTTGGCTGGACACACTGTCACTGGAGTACTGTCATGTAACATCCCCATGCCCTTGTTGGTATTTTGCATACACACTAAAACCCAGATGTCATGGTTCACATTTTGAAATTATGGGTTTAAATTGCTAAATTTCAAGAATACATTCTAACCTCAATTGTTTTAATTATTACTGCTTCTGGTGCACCCTCTCACCACCTGAAAATGTGACCATTTACACATGTAACAAAGGCAATTAATGAGCATGGAAATATTTTCACTCCAAATACTTTATATTACACTGGCAGATCCTTGGGGGGGGGGGGCATAAAGACCCCTTCCTTTTGAGCTGCAACAACCTTTTTTTTCAAGGTTTAAACAAATGTTTCCTAGCTGGACCCCTCCCTTTCTGGGACAGAGGACCTTTTGTTAGCTATTTTATTGGTCTTTCTGGGCTTCAAGCCTCCCTATTTTCAAAATCCTGCATCCACCCCTGTATTTTGCATAGTACAGGTATCTTTTAATTATAATGCTGTAAAAATAGAATAGTTTTGTATACAAATTGACTCTTTCATTTCATAAGTGATCTATAATCAGGGATCTGATCATAAACCATAACTGCTGGCAGGCACTGACCTCAATTGGCTCAGGGGTGGCTAGAGCACAGGGCTCAATGCTGAGAGACCGTGATTTGGAATCTCAGCCGAGGCGGTGAGATTTTTAATGGTGGAAATGGTGAGATTTTTCATGGTCGGCCCCCACCCGGGGTGAGGGCTCTGCAGGCTTACTGGGGAGACTGTGCCAAACAATTGTGTTTCACTCACAACATGAGTGTGCCTTTCAGTAGTTCCTCAGTGTTATCACCCAGCAATGGGGACCCAGGACCAGGACCCATAGGAGTGTCATACACTAAGCCTGGTTGACACCAGAATTATCACCTGTAAGCCCCTGTCACGTAGTAAGAAAAAAAACAGGAATGGAATTCTTCAGATGTACATAATACTTAGTTAAGCAAGCATTAAAAAATGGAGGCAGTTACCTCAACCAAAAGAAATCTTAAAAAAAAAAAAAAATGCTGGCAGACACTTAATTTGGTAACACATTTCTGGTGAGACTGAATTGCTCTTGTTTAACAATGGAAAACAGTGAAGCATGTGTAACACATTCTTATTTTAGACCAAAATAATGATTGATCCAAATTTTTTATCTGTCAAGATCAAGAGTTTGTATTGAAATTTTTGCAGTCATAATTTGTATAAGTCAAAGGTTCAAAAAATAAAATAAAACAAAAGGAAACATTGTTTTTTAATTTTTTGTTTATTAATTTGTATATTTCCTTGCCTAACATTTGATTAATTAGTGAGTTCATGCCCTTTAGCTGCCTTGATCTACAAAATGGACTGTCAGTTCTTTTGTGATAAGTAGAAGTGAAATGAAAGTTACAAAGTATGGGCAGCATTTTATTTGTTGTGCTGACACTCAAAATCCTTAACCATCACAGACAACAAAGCCAATCTCAAAATGTACCTTTTTGTGACATTAGGGTTTCATGTCTCATGTCACACAGTGCATGCATGCTGCCTTGTGTGATGTTATTTCACAGACCTTTTTTCAACGTACAGGCAGCTCTGTCTGACATGGAAGCACATTCTGCAAGCATTCTTTCTACAAACACTTCCTAACCTTTGTAGACAAAACACGCAACCTTTGTCTAGGTTCTCTCTCCTGTATAAATGGATAAATTGGCAAGTGCTTTGTTATTGGGAATATCATGCAACTTCAAAAATCAAAAGAGTTTGTGACCTAAAAATTCCTAATCCACAGTGAACACGACTATATTTTCTGACATAAATATATGAATTTTGCTGGTATCTTCTATCACAAGTTAAATAACTTTTGACAGAAGATACCAGCACAAGCATTATTAACACAGAAATCTTTGCTACTTATGGGCCAATAAGCATAGTTCACAATTTTACTGTAACAATAAAATATACTTTGTGAAGAATACTTTATTTCAACCTGTTACGAATTATTCACACAGACTGTTATGTCATTGTTCACATGGAATATTATGTTATTTATTGAAAAAGTACATGTTGATACGTAAAATTGCATGTGAATGTTCCTTAGAAAAAATGAGTTAAAATCTTCTTAATTTTGTTATTTTATAATTAATACCCTGATCAGGCACATATTGCTCAGTTTCATAAATATGTGTTCACAGTCTTAATTAAGCCTTTGCAAAGTCTATAAGGATGTCAAGCATCTTTCCCTAACATTCATGATACAGTATTACGTACACTAATCTTTCACTAATACACAAGATACTGTTTTCAATACACTTTGGTTCACACATACTGCACCAGAAACAGTGTATTCAGTATCAGATTTGATAAGGTATTCAGTGCACTTCATGTGTACACAGTGGACATGTTTCGAATACAGGATCAAATATTATTTATTACAGATTGTGTAGCAGATGCAAGCAAATCATCAGGCAGACACCCAGGCTGACAAGACATCCCAAAATGCACTGCAGAAATTGTTTTTTACACGCATCACTTGTGACATGCCTGGTCACACTGCCCAGCTGTGGACATGGTATTGATGAATATGCTATCGAAACCACCTTTGAAGAGGGGTTCATCAATATGGATCTAAACTAGAATGGCACTGTTGTGGTGTGAACAGGAACAGGATCAGAAATCCAATGCAGTAACATATCTTGTGAATAAAGGTCTATATATAGTATGCATAAGATTTTAAATCCACAATCTGAAGATAATATTTCAGAAATAAAAGAGTATAATTATCTGAAGTAAAATTATCTGAACCTGAAAAAAAAACTTAACATAACTTAAAAAGGGAAAATATATTAATAAACTAAGGCCAAAAAAAGGTATGGTACTCAGGCCCTTTTTTTTCAAAAACCGGGCAGGCGGGCGATATTTTATTTTTACCAGTTTTTGTATATTTTGATAAAAATGTTAAATGATCAGGGAAAAGCATGAATATAACAGAATTTTTTTCTAAACAGGTAAAAGATCTTCATAACAAAGGAAATCTTATCAAAAATTGTATTATTTATCTTGATATGGGGGGGGGGGGGGGGGATTTAAGCAGGCGGTGCCTGAAAACAATACCTTTTATTTTTTTTGGCCTAATAATACTTCAGGTAATACACTCCAATGGGGAAAACACTAAATCACTGACTTTTGAACAAATACGTAGTGATAAAAACAGTGCTTTAAGTGTTAAACTGGAGAGAAGTGTGCAGTGTAAAATTCAATTAATGACTAAAGTTAATAGCAAAGCGGAGCAGAACTCCCTCCTATTCTAGAATCAAATATTTACAGCCAAAGGCTGTAAGGTGATAACATTTTCAATCGATCTTCATACATCATGTTTATTTTGATGTAAATATGAAATATGAATTGTACTAGATGCTTCATAAGCTCTCTAATACCAGTCACTTTTTGTGCTATATATGGATACTCAATCAGTCAGTTATTCTCAATGTGGCACTGCTTAATGGTACTTGCATACTGAATGTTACAAATCTGTGTACTGTTAAGTTAAGCTGGCAGGCAATCCATAGTCTTGTGCCTGGAGCTGGCACAAGGGAATTAGATGGATCTTGTTTGAACAGCTAAGTAAATGGTACATATGCTCCCACATTAATACCAATACAAAATCTTTCATTCATATTCATGGATACTGGCAGACATTGTTTCATCCTGCGATATTTCTGAGCCAAGATCTTCCCAAGTTTTCAAGTGCATGACAATGCGTCATAAAAAAAATATGTTGATCAAAAGGGAAAACTTTCATGCCTGTACTAGACAAGACATACTCTGAAGGGTTGTGAGTGGTAGTGGCACTTTACAGATTGCTGACTGGATTTTAACTGATCGATGTCACCCCAGCATCTTATCAGTGTGTGAAACACATGTCATACCTCCCCGAAAAAGAATCAGTGAGCCTGTCACTCAAGTCATATCACCTTTGATGGTCTGTTTAACCATAAAAACCTTTTTTGTCATAATCTTGATGGTAATATTGACTGAAAAATCTTTCCTTTTGGTAATTTTTAGAATAATCAGAGGGTTATGATATCCCCATTATTTTCTTGAGTTTGTAATACTGACAAGATGGCTGTAACTTGGGAAAAAATGTCTGCCAGATTTAAGACTTCATGAATTTTAATGACTCCATGACAACAATGAGAAATGTGGTTGGAACTTGGGAACACATCTTCAGTCTGTTATTAGTGATTTTGTATATATGTAAATATTAGTTTAATGCTTTCGTTGTAAATTTTGCAAAAACAGAAAGTGACGTTTAAATTTTTATTATTTATTTTTTTCATACCACTTAATTGTCATGCTTTCTTATCTGTAATGTAATTACACATTACAAAGAAGAAAAGCATGACAATTCAGTGGCATGAAAAAATATAAATTCAAATTGCTTGAATAAAATTTGACTTGAAATCTGAGAAAACATTTTCTATGTTAAATAGGGATGTAATTACTAATTAGATCCTTATTTTAAATTAATCATGAAAAAGATATATTTTAAGGAAGGATCCTACTTGGATTACCAATAAAATGGGACCTGTTGGTCACAGCACTCAGCTGAAATTGATTATGAGAATATTTTCATGAAAACCTAACTTACTGAATCTTTTCCATATTCAGGTGAGCAACATGTGGAAGATGGAAGGTTTGGGATAAAAAGTTTGGTTCAAAATGCATACACAATCTTTTTAAAAAAGTGGGTACTGTGACCTTGACCTCATGACCGAAAAATCTAAAGGGTTTTTACATTATTGGTAGGTCATCTATATGTGAAGGTTGAAGCCGATATCTCAATCCAAACTAGAGTTATAATCTGGAAAACAAATATGTGGACAGATGGTCCCGGTGACCTTCAGACATTTGACCCCGAAATCAATCAGGTTCTTCTCTTATTTGCAGGTCAGCTAAATTTGCAAGATAGAAGGTTTGGGATGAAAAATTTGGACTAAAATGCATCCAGAATCTTCTAAATATGTGGGTCTTCACCATCCTCTGACCTTTACCTTTGACCTCATGACCAAAAATCAATGGAGTTCTTGCTTTAGATGTAGGCTATATGTAATTCAAGTTTGAAATCAATATGTCAATCCAAACTGGAGTTATTATCAGGGAACAAATTTGATGGACATACAGAAATGTGAACAGACAGAAAGGCAGGGTGATTTCTACTAGGCATCGCCTTATTCAAGCTAGTGTAGAAATAATAACACACTAAGTTTCAGGACACTAGATGAAACCTCAGTTGCAGATCTGATAGTACCAATATAATTTGGCAGTCTAAAAATAAAGGAAAATAATCATAAAAAATTGAAAAAAAATACAGGTGGTGTCACCACTCTTCAGGAACTGAAGAAACCAGTCATAATCAGTAAATACACAAGGTTTTGGGACACTAGATGAAACCACAGTCGAGAAACTGACATAACTGCTGTCATTAGACAGTCTCAAAACAATAATAACAAGTGACCCATGGGTCATGACACTCAGCTGACTGGCAAAAGGAAATTTTATCATCTGAATGGTAGTATATACATTTCATTTGATGAAGCATCAAACAGATTAACCTACAGGCCAAGATTGTGTCTGTAGTTATATATCTCAAAAATAGAGAAAAAATGTGTAAACTTTAAAAAAATACAGGTGGCTCCACCAGTCTGCAGAAACTATTAAAAACACTTAATGGTCAATATCCATGCAAAAAATCATGGTGATCTCTGCATTAGTTGTTCAGATAACTACATCACTAAAGGTCTCAAACATAAGAGAAAAAAATGCGTAAAAAAATCGAAAAGTACAGGTGGCACCAGTGGTCTGCATGAACTGATGGAACACCTCTTGATCAATATGTATGCCAAAAATCATGACCATCAGTGTTGTAGTTATTGAGATGTTGCAGTTTTTTTTTTTTTAATCAAATTTTCAATTATTCTGGGGGGTAATTGGGAGCCCCATAGCTCAAAGGATATGGGTAACAGAGACCTTATTTCTGGTTTCCAAGGAGATTTTTCATGGACCTCTTAGAATGTCAAGTAACAAGATTCTAGGTCCAGCGGTTATGATTTGTGCCTGGTTAACCGACAGACAGATGGACAGATGGACGACGGACAAAGAGTGATCACTATAGCTCAGATGACTTACAGTCAGTTGAGCTAAAAATTAGAAACAAGGGATCCATGTGTAAGCTGTTATATATTATGACAAAATATGACGTCAAAGATTGGGTAGACAATTAGCTTGTTTTGTGTGGTAATATAAGCTGTATTATGAAATGGTGTTTAACTCAAGTTATGTAAAATTTGGATAAATTCCTGGGATAAAGAGGAGAGATTTGATGTCATTTATATTATTAACATTTGGAAATGGAGTGCTTTTATCACACAAGTTTTGACTGGGCCTGATGCTGCAAGTATACACCATTTTATTTCCAAGTTTTGAGTCAAACATATCAACATTTTTAATGAGTACTTGTCTGAGAAATATTTTATTTTTTTTTACATAATTTATATTTTTTTTTTAATTTTTGCAATTAATATAATTAACAAACAGAAATACTATAAAAAGACCTGGAAATTTATATTAATTTAATATAGTCGAGTGTGTCTTTATCTATCATTATTTGTTTCATATAATCCCTTATTGTAAAGAACAATTCTATTAAATTATTTTTTATTAAAATTTAAATGAAAAATACCCATAGGTGACAACATGGTGTCCTTTGCCCTTACAGTCAGCTGAGCTAAATATTGATTGTTCCCTGGGTGTAACCCTTACCAACCACTGATTTTCATCAAAATCTGTTAATAACTTTTTGTGTACAGTTGCTATCAGACAAACATAGCAACAAAACCAGGGGAACACAAAATATGTTTTGGAAGTTGGTAAGATAATCAAAGATTCTAAACCAGTTTGACAGTTTATTCTTAAATAAGACTTGTGACTGTAGTGTCAGAGTCTGTCTGTATGTATTTCTCTTGTGGGTACAGCACTCCAACAGGAACATGCATGTGTATATATTTCTGTAACAAGCTATATTATTCAAGTTTCTGATGGATCTTCATTAAATGAAGTTCATTTTGCATGCCTGTGTTTCTGTTCACATTTCAACTGATCAATCCTTAACTGCATGACTTTTGGCAAGCAATGATACGGGGTCTAGTGCGCCTTTAGTGTCTTGATGTCTGTAATGTATTGCAGGTGTCACCCTATACTAGAAAGCTTGGTTTAATCTCTGGCTGGCAACTGGTCCATGTAGGAAAAAATTTAAAATTTATGGAGGATTAATAACATTTACCTTTCATTCTAAGTGGTGTTATATAACATAAACAAGGCCTACAGGCCTAATGCGAACCTGTGCAATGGGATTACACCAGGTATAATGCTTCAATGCAGGACCATTACTTTTCAAGAACATGTATAACATGTATATGAACAATGGAAGTTCTAAAGACTTTGAACAAGAAAGAATAACACAAACATCATTGCTGAAATTCTGGCATGGGTGCACACAACACAAAAATGATTGTAGCTGGCACCACCAGTCTTGTATATAACAAAGAGATATATACATATGTCCAATGTCAGACGTAGGGACCTGGACAGCTGAGTGGTACCAAAACGCTTGGCTCTCTTCGCTGGCGACCCAGGTTCGATTCCAGGCATGGCCATGAGAGTGGGTTGTAGTTGCCTGTCCAAGTTCGGTGATTTTCTCCGGGTATTCCGGTTTCCTCCACCCTTGCTGACAAATGAACACCACCACCAGAGCCATGGAGAGTGCCGCAATTAGTTATATCAACTATTTGTACAATCCATGTAAAATAAATAAGTTTATATTCATATGTCTAACCCTCCAGCGAAATAAGCAGGGACATACACTGTTAAAAAATTATTGTAGTTGGCGCCACAAGTCTTGACACAATAAAGCTACCCAATACATATAACTATGCCTAATTTTAGGGTGATGTATCAAATTCCTCTGTAGAAATAAGCAGGCGCATACACTGCAAAAGCCAATGTAGGTGGCACCACCTGTCTTGTAAATGAGAATACCATCAAAGACGCATAGACAGGTTAAAATATTAGGCCAATACATTAAATTTCCCTTGAGTTGGCGCCACCTGTCATAAAATCGAGAAAGCTGTCCAGGATGTATAAACCTGCAAAATTTCAGGTGGATATGTTAAACCACTGCTAAGATATGAATGATTTTATGCCAAGGCAGATGAACAGATGGACGCTGTGCATAAATGGTTGCAGGTGGCACCACAAGGTTTGCCTATGATGACGAGCTATGTCAGATCTATACACATGCAAAATTTTGGCCCAATCGGTCAAATGCTTCCCGAGATATGAGCTTGGATGTCTGCAGAGTAAACGTGAATCTAGGTGGCGCCACCTGTCATAAATAGAGAAAGCTGTCCAGGATGTATAAACCTGTAAAATTTCAGGTGGATAAGTCAACCACTGCTGAGATATGAGTGATATTATCCCAAGGCAGAGTAACAGATGGGTGCTGTGCATTAATGGTTGCAGGTGGCACCACCAGTTTTGCCTATGATGAAGAGCCATGTGAGATCTATATACATGCAAAATTTTGGCTAAATCAGTCAAACGGGTTCCGAGATATGAGCTTGGATGTCTGCAGAGTAAACATGAATGAAGGTGGCGCCACCTGTCATAAAATCGAGAAAGCTGTTCAGGATGTATAAACCTGCAAAATTTCAGGTGGATAAGTCAAACCACTGCTGAGATATGAGTGATATTATCCCAAGGCAAGTTAACAGATGGACGCTGTGCAAAACTGGTTGCAGGTGGCGCCACCATTGTTAGTGTATGTTATAAAGCTATCAAAGGGCTACATTTGTGCCAAATTTTTAGCCTCATCGGTCAAACGGTTCCCGAGATATGCGGGTTTATGTGTGGAAACAGACAAACAAAAAGGGACACTGGGCAGGGTCAGAGGTCAACCAAAAATGAGGGCGCAGCAGTTCACATGTGACCTGATGATAAACCTGATTCACTTAAAATGTAAACCAAGATTTTTCAAACAGTTGAAAGATATAGTTCAAGTAATCTGGGAATTCTGCATCTAAACATTGTGTCTAGACGTCTAGGCGCTGTGTCTAGACGTCTAGACACATTGTCTAGACCCCCCCCCCCCCCCCCCCCCGAGCCAGGTCAGTTGCCATGGTGATGTCTGGACCCCACCTGTTGTACTGAGTGACCTCTTGACTTGGCTGCTGAAACTCAGCATGTTGTCAAATCTGTTTTCAAATACAGAAACCTTTTTCAATTGGCTACAAGGCTTTTTTTTTTAAAAAAAAAACCTGTTTTTACCCAATCTATTCTTATAAAACTGGCAGAACCCTACCATAGAATAATTCTTGTAAAGTTTAAACCAATCAGCTTAACAGTTTCATCATAAATCAGTGTATAAGCTAGAAGAGTTTAAAATTACATTTTTGCTTGTAAAAAACACATCAATGTAGGTGGCGCCACCAATACCTCAAAATCAGATATGACATATGTGAAAAACATTGGTATAAAATTTGGTGATTATAGCTCTAGCCGTTTCTGAGATTTTAATTTTAGTGTGCTTTTTTGGACAGCTGCCCTTAGCAAAACGAAAAGTTTGCCGCTGCTTTGCTGCAACTGTGCTGCAAAGCAGCAGAAACCAAAATAGGCTGCAAGAAGAGTGTGCAGGAAGGCTGCAGCTAGCTGCATGCTTCCCGCTGCCTGCCATAGGCTGCAGGAAAGTGTGCAGCAAGTCTGAATTGTGTGCTGGAAGGTTGCGGGATGATTGCGGTTAGGCACAGTCCTATAAAGTTGACTAAATGCTGTGTGCAGCAAGGCTGCGGGAGGGTTGCGGCTAGCCGCAGCCTTTTTCAGTTTCATTTGCTCTACTTTTTCTTGTCTTACCCTGCTCTGATTGGCTAAACTGATTTTGGAGGGAAAGGCAGCCATTTTTGCAAAATAGGGAAAAGACAGTGCTTTGTTAGCTCTTGTAAAAATATGAAGATCTGTGCCAAATAGCTAAAGTAAGAGTAACATTCAACAGATCCAGCATGTTCAGAGGACTCATTGGATTAACTAGAACATACAATCACTTGATGGGAGGACAAGGAGAGGGTGTTATGTTACTACCACCAGTAAGTTTGAACTACATATTTGTACCCCAAGGGCTGCCGCAGCAAGAATTGACAAGTGCTGCCAAGCACTGATAAGAGTGATTTTTCATCAGTAATTCTGTCAGTTTTCCTTTGTTATTAAGTGCTTTTACCTGTTAAGAAAATAAGATAATGTTATTATCATGCTTTCCCTTATCATATGATATATATTTATCGAAGATACAAAAACAAAGATTAAAAAAAAAAAACCCACCCACACTAATTTCTAAAAAAAAAAGTGCAAAGAGAACCATATCTTTTTTTGGCCTTACTGGTATTTTGTGTATTTAAAATTAAAAAAGTGCATAAGTTAAATTTATTTCATGCCAAGAGGATGTTTGGACCAAGTCTACCCATCGCCCTAAGGCGTCTCAGGACAGGCAACATGGCGGACCACCCAGAATGAAAGATCAACAAGTGACACAAACACTGAAAGAAGTTGTTACCTCTCATATATACAAAAAATTGTGTATGCATTTGTAACTTAAAAACCTTATTATTCCCTTGTATGATCCTTGTAGCTTAATGTTGCCCGAATATTAATATTATTTTTGGATCATTACCAGAAACTCACAGCGCTGACTGTACAACTTGTACTGCAGTGTAGTCTACACACAAAGTGACAGAAGGAAACTAATATTTCTCATCATAAAGTTAATTGTATGTTCACAAAGTGATCAAATCCCCATGTGGACATGTTTGATGAAGTACTGATGTGCCCTTTTTTTGTTTTATGTTTAAAAATGCTGATAAACTGCAGTTAAATGTCAGAAGTGGCAGCCGCTTGGCAGAGGATAATAGAAGTTTTCAATAAAATTTATATTGTAAACATATCTCATTTGCAAACTTCATAAAATTTCTCTTATTTTTTAATGAAAGCAATATAAAAACATTGTATTTCTTGCCACAACATCACTTAAATTAAAATTTAGTACATATTAAAAGAAGGCTGCGGGAAGTGTGCAAGAAGGCTACAGCAGTGTGAGAGAAGGCTGCGGGAAGTGTGCAAGAAAGGCTGCGGGAAGTGTGCGAGAAGGCTGCGGGAAGTGTGCGGGAAGTATGCAAGAAGGCTGCGAGAAGGCTGCGGGAAGTGTGAGAGGCTGGGGGAAGTGTGCAAGAAAGGCTGCGGGAAGTGTGCGAGAAGGCTGGGGGAAGTGTGCGGGAAGTATGCAAGAAGGCTGCGAGAAGGCTGCAGGAAGTGTGAGAGGCTGGGGGAAGTGTGCAAGAAAGGCTGCGGGAAGTGTGCGAGAAGGCTGTGGGAAGTGTGCAGGAAGTGTGCCAGAAGGCTGCGGGAAGTGTGAGAGGCTGCGGGAAATGTGCAAGAAAGGCTGCGGGAAGTGTGCGAGAAGGCTGCGGGAAGTGTGCCAAAAGGCTGCGAGAAGTGTGAGAGGCTGCAGGAAGTGTGCAAGAAAGGCTGCGGGAAGTGTGCGAGAAGGCTGCGGGAAGTGTGCGAGAAGGCTGCAGGAATTGTGCGGAAAGGCTGCAGGAAGGCTGCGGGAAAAGGGCTGCGGGTAAGCTGCGGGAAAAGGGCTGCGGGAACATAGGTTGCAGCAAGTTTGCAGCAACAGTGCGCGGCAAGCTCTATTTTTGCTAAGGGTGACTAAGTTCAACCTCCTGTAACTCGGCCAAAAATCTCCGAACTGGAACCATTCGAACAAACTTGAGAGAGATTGTTCCAGGGATCATTTCTGTGAAATATTTGACAATTTGGCTGGACAGTTTCAGAGAAGAAGATTTTTAAAGGTTTTTAAGCTTTTTCTCTATAAAATCTTAATTAATGCAGATACCCAATAATAAGCTCCAGGGCACCAAGTTTCATATGTAACTAATTCTTACATGTAATTTGGAGCTGCTAGCTATGACGGTTTCTGACTTACAGCTATGGACGGCGGAAAGCCAGCCCTGGACGGCGGACGGAGTACAATGGACAGACGACGCTGTGCCATCGCATAAGCTCACAGGTTCGCTAAAAATTGCTTCTGATGGGACACGTTTTCCATAGGAGCTTTCTGTTTTGAAATATGTTAAGCCATAATGAACTTAAAAGAAATAATAGGCTAAGAAGGTAATGACTTTGAAAATTGGTCAAGGTCAGCAATGAGTGTCAGGAGCAAATCTGTCACTTGTCACTATAACTCTGACCAATATTTTAGAAAACAAGCAACCTTGGAGGACTTGTACAAACACAGGCAGAAGAAAAAAGAAAACCAAAATGTTCTAATCAGTAGATTAAATCTCTCAAGGGACCCAAGAAAGCCCCTGAAATCAAATTCTAGAACTGTACATGCTCAGGAGTGAGGTAAGGTAACCATTTGACCACTGGGACTGGTCTTCAATAAATGAAGCTGAGCATCTGCAGGGCTTATTGCTGTCCTTTTTACTTTTGACAGTGACCACTTTTTGAGGTTTCTTCAAATGAAATCACACACTGGCAGCTTGCCTGGAGATAGGACCTGCTGTGACATGTCTGAGCAGCTTATTAGTAAGCTGATGCTCCAGTAATCTTATACTGATGGGTGGCTGGTTATTCTTGTAGGACAACCAGAGGCAATAATATGATACATCCTTTGTGTTAATAACTTTCAGTATCTGTGGCAGTTAAACCAGATGCTTTTGAGAGTGAAAATATTACCAAATTTAGTCTAAATTCAAAGTTTCTTAATACATACCTCTCACTCTCTTCAAAGAAGTCCTCGTAGTTTTCACTATCTAAAATTATTGGTACCAATGTTAAAGTCAATAAAATGAAATAAAGACAAAATATTTTCCAAGAAAACAGAAATTTTGTCACTCAATTTGGAAGCTGGTCTGGTTTGTCTCCTCTTCTAATGTTCTGTGTTTCACAAAAAATCCTGCCAAGATAATTAAAGAAAATGTTAATCAGTTCCCCTGTTTCTGACAACAGAATTATCTCATGTTACTGGAAAGAGGTTGAACCAAAGATTATAAACAAATGCACTTACTAACTCAAAAGTATAATTCCAATTAAAATATTCAGGGCATCTTTATACTGTCAAGTCTGTGGCAGATTTCAACCCATTCTCAGATGTTGGTTCAGTGAGCCACTGTGGCATCTATTTCATGAATAATGAACAGAACTGCAAAGTCTTATTACTGAAATCAAAACTACCAATCAAATGAACAATATATTGTTCACACACTGTCTGAACAATGTGTGACAAAGAGATGCAGGAGAAAATATCAAATTGTGTCACAGATATTCAGGAAAAATAGTGCAATTTAAGTGGAAAGGAAATATCCACTTTCTCCACTTGCTGAAGAAATATTCACAGTTTGAATTATGCAGTCTTGCATTTGCTGTGCTTACTTTTACAATGCATAAATTGTCAAATGTGTCCTTGCCTTTACTCAAAAGCAATTTATGTTGATTTTCTTCCAACAGTTTGCACTTACAGGGAATGATCACTTGTGCTTATTTTTTTTAATAGAAAATATTCCAGAAATAAATCTAGGCTATAATCTCAAATATTAAAAATACTAAGTCAGGCAAAATGTTCAGTTTGGTAAAACCTGTAATGTTTAACTTTCTTAATAAAGTCCATGACAAACTTAATAGTCATTGTTGAGAATCTATATTCTCTTAGATGATTTTCAGGTATAAAGTAAAGAATGGCAGAAAAAAACCTTAATGTTATAGTTTAGCATATCTGAAGGTGTCCTGAGCTGTAATCTGTGAATACAATGTACCCAAATGAACTGGTACATCTTAGCCATATGAAGCATGTGGTACATTGTTTACACTACACCAATATTGGGGCAAACTACTTTAGACACTATGTATATTAATTATATTAACACTTGGATCTCAGTGAGATTATAATATATCTGACGTCTGCTAAATGTATAACAATAGCAAGTTTTGTTCTTATTCCACAAATTATCAGACATTGATGGAGGAAGGAGCATTTTACACTTTACTCTTTTTATCCAGCAGGAATTCTTGGTGCAAACTCCTTCAGAAACCATGTAGCCTAACCTTTGTCTGTTCCAGAACCCAAGTTCTGTTCCAACAACAGGTAATAGTCTAACATTTCATTAAAGTACCAACATTTAGCTTAAATTCATATTATCACATACTAGCTGATAAACCCGGTATACCAGGCTTTTTACCTCGGTTTGGGAGATATATTTACCGAGATATTGAATGTTGGCTCATTTTTTATTATAAAAGTTAAAAGAAAATATAGATTTTTAGTGGGATACTCTCGGAACTAGAATACGGGTAGTCGACAAGCGACTACTTGTATCCGCCTAAATCAGAGTGGAACGGGTGAAGTGTTGCATATTAGCATGGATGTCTGCAGCCAAATTGTGTATGTAGGTTGCGCTACCTACCAAAAAATCCAGAAAGCTCTATACACATGCAAAACTTTGGCCCAATCGGTCAAACAGTTCCCAAGATATGAGCTTGGATATCTGCTGCATAAACTAGAATGCAGGTGACGCCACCTGTCATAAAATCAAGAGAGCTGTCAGGGATGTATAAACTTGCAAAATTTTAGGCAGATATGTCAAACCACTGCCGAGATAGGAGTGATTTTATCCCATGGCAGACAAACAGATGGGAGCTGTGCAAACATGGCTGCAGGTGGCGCCACCAGTTTTGCGTATGATAAAGAGCTATGTGGTATTTATACACATGCAAAATTTTGGCCCAATCAGTCAAACGGTTCCCTAGATATGAGCTTGGATGTCTGCAGCGTAAACTTGATTGTAGGTGGCGCCACCTGTCATAAAATCAGAAAAGCTATCCAGGATGTATAAGCATGCCGAATTTCAGGTGAATTAGTCAAACCACTGCAGAGATATGAGTGATTTTAACCCAAGGCAGACGAACAGATGGACACTGTGCAAACATGGTTGCAGGTGGCACCACCATTTTTGGTGTATGTTATAAAGCTCTCCAAGGGCTACATTTGTGCAAAAAAATTTTCCTGATCGGTCAAACGGTTCCTGAGATATGAGCTTGGATGTCTGCAGCATAAACGTGAATGTAGGTGGCGCCACCTGTCATAAAATCAGAAAAGCTATCCAGGATGTATACGCATGCCAAATTTCAGGTGAATTAGTCAAGTCACTGCAGAGATATGAGTGATTTTTACCCAAGGCAGACAAACAGATGGACACTGTGCAAACATGGTTGCAGGTAGCGCCACCATTTTTGGTGTATGTTATAAAGCTCTCCAAGGGCTACATTTGTGCAAAAGAATTTTCCTGATCGGTCAAATGGTTCCTGAGATATGAGCTTTGATGTCTGCAGCGTAAACTTGAATGTAGGTGGCGCCACCTGTCATAAAATCAGAAAAGCTATCCAGGATGTATACGCATGCCCAATTTCAGGTGAATTAGTCAAGTCACTGCAGAGATATGAGTGATTTTAACCCAAGGCAGACGAACAGATGGACACTGTGCAAACATGGTTGCAGGTGGCGCCACCATTTTTGGTGTATGTTATAAAGCTGTCCGAGGGCTACATTTGTGCAAAAAAATTTTCCTGATCGGTCAAACGGTTCCCGAGATATTTGGGTTTATGTGTGGAAACAGACGCACAAACGGACGCAGAGCGCAAAGGAAAGGTCAGAGGTCAAAACAAAATTGGGGCACAGCAGTTCACATGTGACACGAACATAATCCCGGGTTTCGGAAAATTCCGCCCAGCGGTTACGGAGGAGTTCTCCGGACACCTACGCGGCGGCGGCGGCGTCCAGCTGAAAACATAGTATCCGCAAAACTCTGTTTTTGCGGATACAATAAAAATGTACTAATAATTTTTTACTGTTATTTTGTGGCGCTGTGCTCGTGGCAAAAATCATTTCCCGGTATGTTTACTTTGAAGACCTGGTCAGTGATGGTTTACCTTGCGAACCGGAATGAGACGTGGAGGCATACAGTGTTTCATTGATATTTGACTGGTTTCAATCACTGGACGTATTAAGAATAGGTTGATGTGAGGAACACATGAAAGATTAATTAAACATTGCAAGAAAACTGTTCCTGAAGAAGGAAACAGAAATATGCATACATCATAAGTAGCAGAAGCAGACCAAGCGGGATTCCATGCAATGGGTCTGTATCCCATTTTCAGCCACCACAACCTTTTTTTCATCGTATCAGACAAATTTTGAGGCCTGAAACCGCCGACACCACCCCAGCCCTGTTCCTGAAATTGGGACCATGAATTAGGTTTTGTCATTATTCCCCCGGGGTTGAACTTTCCATTTCATAAAGCGAGAAACATTTGTTTTTCTCTTTTACTGACCACGCACGTGGGTCAAATCCCTCATTGAAAGCAAGCGTTATTCATATTAACAATAGTCCTTAGTGTAAGAGGTTAAGTGACCACGATGCCCTCATTCCGGTGATTGCCAAGGCAGTTTGGCTGTGCTCCATAAAAAAACAGAAAATCACTCAAAATTATATGTATATTAAAAATTATTTATTTTCATATCGCCTATGCCACTGCGGGGATAATAACCTTTAAAATGATGTATGGCACAATATTGTACACAACGCGGTTTTAGAGAACATTGCGAACAAATGTGAACTGAATTTCTTTTATAAGTATTAGATTCATGATGGAAAAATGTATATTCATATGCCATTAAGTACACTTGGCTGAATGTGAGAGGATACATTTGTATCAGTTGCTGCTCCAGTGAGGCCACAACATGCTTGACACCCTGCCATTCACTGGTATTACCTTGATGTGCATTCATTTCTAAACATCCATGGAGATCAAATGAACTGAGTAGATGAATCAAATCTCCTGGGTTACTCCAACCCCTTTATGGTCAACTCAAAAGGGGCTGCCGGTTATTTATAAAGAACGTAATTGATTTTTTAGAAACAATCCTATCTTTTATACAGCATTAAATAAAACCTCTTCTTCTTGTTTAAAGTGTTCTTCTTTATCAGAAATACTTCAATGGTGTTTCATAAAGTGAACTTTCCCACATTCTGCCATAAATTCATTTTATATCTATTTCATCATTTATGAAACAAAGGCAAACTTTTGAAGGAACAATACCACAGGATTTGGGTTTCGTGCCGTATTTTTATAAAAGATATATCTCCCACTTAAATTAATAAGAAACTGCAACAAAGCTGATACTCTGAAAAGAAAATGTTTGTTACAATGGCTTGATGGATCCTTTAAAGTTTATTATATCAGGTGATTATAGCCCAATCAGCACTCGCTTGACTTTTGCAGCAGATCTTGCTTAAGTTATAAATATAAACTCCTATAATTAGAACATTATAGCTCTTACACCACTGAAAATGGGTCTGTATGGTGAAGGGTCAGCATTTGGTCAACAAATGACAAGGAATTGCAGTTGTTTTTTCATAGACTGAAGTTAGATACAGAACAAATAACCCAGTAGTCAACAGGACAAACTAATTTTAATAAGTCACGCAGGAAACAAGTGCCATGAGCTATGGTACTAAACATGGATCCAATGTTGTATTTTTCATGAATGCAGTATTCAATAAACAATAAACAGAATTCAGGCATGATTTTAAAGACATGTTTTTCAAGATACATGTAGAAATTCAATTATATATTGTATTGATGGTGTATAATGAGCTAGAATAGAGTTTGAATGCTATAAAGGGCTATAAACAAGTGTGTTTTTCCTTTATTGTGGATTATTTGAAGAGTAGTTGTTGAAAAATTTTGTGAACAAACATTTTTCAAACATGTAAACTGAAGAAAGTACAGTTTACCAGAACCTGATTAATCATGTTTACTTGATTATTTGTTGTTTAACTTTCACAAGCTGCTGACAATGCAAAATTATAATTCATATATTGCCCTAGAACTTTTTGATAATTTGTTGTTAAAAATGTGTTAAATGATACTTAAAAAGATATTTTTGGGAAATAAAGTGATAAAATTGTATAGTTTTTTTTCTTGGTGGTTTGAAGAAATTGCATTTTTTTATTTAATATGTTCTACATACCATGAAAAAGTGGGGTACCTAAGATTCAGAATCCTCGTATCACAATGATTATATAAGTAAAATTTAAACATTTAAACAAATTATCTAATTAATTTAATAATTTTTAAATTTCCAATATTCTGAAGCTTTCATTTGTATTGATGCAATTTACCTTAATTAAGGGCAGGGACAACATAAGGGTCTAACATGAAACAAATGAGCAATCAAGTATTAGCCAGCCACACATATATCTGCTTTGATGAACTGAGTGAACTGGAACAAATTGCTAGCTGCAGCTACTGCACTGAGTTAACTCTTGACTTGTACTTGGCTGTACTGACTGAACTCTTCACCTGCTGCCTAATCTGATAAAGTTGGCAGTCTGCCAACACTATAAATGGATACAGACTGAAACTTGGCCTGTTGCCAAATCTGAAATAACTGGCAGTCTGTAAAGCTATTTGTAGATACAGACACAATCTTTGCCTGTTAGTAAATCTGTTAACACATACTGAAAGACTTTGGCTACAATGCCTTTTTCACGCTGACATATTCATAAGATTTTTTTATCAAAATGTTTGGAATAATAACAGATGCATTTTAAAAGCAAAATAAGAATACAGATATTTTTATTCATGGATTTATCTTATACATAAGCTTGATATGGAACCAAAAATTTATGTTGTCTTTACAGCTCTACTTATTTACCAAAAGAGCTCCAATAAATCTACTAGCTTTGTTTACAAAAGTATCTCACAGTCCTTTCACTGTTAAAGGTCCTATAATTCTGCCAAAAAAAATCATTTGAGTAAACATAACAAAGGCCACCTAAGAATACTTTTTGTTCAATGTTACAAAAGTTGAAGCAACAGTTTTGCAGAAGAATTTTAGACTACTGCAGCCCTAAGTTTGAAATATACTTACTAATGGCCACAAGACCAACTTCAGCTTTCTATGACTCTACCAAACGAGGGACCCATGGGTCACATTGCTCAGCTGAATTTTGGAAAATATCAGTAACTGCAAAATATATTTTTTTTAGTTTTCATGTATATTATCATTAGAAAAGCTATGAGAAAATGGCCCTGCTAAAATGAAACTCTGTAAATTATGGAATAATGGACATGAGCTAAACCATTTAGTGATGCACCAAGGGAACAAATAGGCCTACGGTAAGTGTTATATAAAAGTAACATTTCATAAACAAATAATGTGTGAAGGTAATTAAGTTTTCAAAAGTTAAATATATGGCCATATGAGTTTGACCAATATTCCTAATTTTAATACTAAGTTAACAGTGTTATTCACACCTAGGCCCCGCCAACTTTTAGAGATATCAATGAAATGCTACAAAGTATTTATATCTTCTTAAATCTTGTCAGTTAGCACTTACATTAGATCCTAATATTTTATCACATTTGAATATTAGGAATAAATTCCTGAATTTTTTTTCTTTAATAAAATCAAAATTGTCCAAGTCTCATCAAAAAGAATTTATTTAATATTAAAATTATAAGATTCATCTTGTTTATTAGTCCTGTGTATTGAAGGGGTGGGTGGGGGAGGGGTCTCCGTTGTTACTGCTCGTTGCTGAAAAAAATGTTAATTTTAAGATTCATCTAGTTCACAGTACAGGTCTGTCAACAGAATTGGGGGGGGGGGGGGGGGCAGAGAAAAAGGCTCCCTGTGGTATGGTATTAACTGCAGACAGCCTGATAAAGCTCAACTCAGTGAAGAGAGGGCTTGCCCTGGTGATGGGATTGCATAACATTATGCCAACATCTGGGGAGCAGAGAGCTGCACTGAATGACCTACAGTCACCAAAGTGGACTGCTTGACAATGTAAGGGAATACAACAAGAGCCTCCAAAAATAAATTCAATAATTATCCTAATTTTGCAGCTTTTATTTTCAAATTTCAAATTTTAACAGATTAAATCCTTATGTGCACATGCTGTGAAAATTAAATCCACAGTACTTACAGGAAAAGAACGAGCCGTGGCCAAAGTTTGGCAAAATTTAAGGTACCAATTTTTATTTTTGCTTATATTTTAAAAAATTTAACAGATTTTGATCTAATTTTGGGTATACAATTAAACTTTGATTAATTAAAGTTGTATTACTGAAAAAAAGTCCCTACCTTTAACACTTTTGGTCTTTAGTGACCAAATATCTTTCCTGATTTTTTACAAAGTCCATTATGTTTGGGCATATAACTTTTTCAAATTAAATAATACTGACTTAATTTCTGGCATGTACATAGGAACTATATAGAGGAATATTTATGGTAAATATGAAGAACACCAGATGAGTGGTTTTGATATTAGGCAGTCCTGAAGTGTGAAAATAGATTTCTAATAAAAAATTGAGGTTTTTCCTTAATATCTCGAAGGAACGAAGTCCTATTGACCCAATTTTTGGCATGGTAGGAGATTTTGGGGACATATAACTGTATGCCGAATGTCAGATTTGTAGGTCCAATAGTGTCAAAACGTGCCAGTCTTACGGACGGACATCCGGACAGACAGCTAGATGGATGGACATTGGACCATGACTGAGCTAAAAACACTGAACCCAATCTATTCTTATACAATTGAAAGAACCCTACCGCAGGATAATTCTTGTAAAACATTAAACCATTCAGCTTGACAGTTACATGATAAAACATTTTTAAGCTGAAAGAGGCTAAATTTACAAGGTTTTTGCCCGTAAAAAACAGGTCAATGTAGGTGGCCCCACAAAAACTTCAATTTCAAATAGAGTCATGTGAGCAAAATTAGCACAAAACTTGGTGATGCTAGCTCCTATCTCCTCCGTGAATATTATGTTAGTATGGTTTTATCGCCAAATGACTAAGTTCAAATTCCTGTTACTCGGCCAAAATTCATCAAGCCCAAACCATTTGAACAAACTTGAGAGAGCTTGTCTATGGGATCATTTCTGAGAAATAATATTTAAAATTTGGCTGAATAATTTTGGAGTGGATTTTCAAAGGTTTTTAAACTTTTCCCCATAAAATATAAGTTGATGCAGGTGGTATCACAAAAAGCTAATTCCCATAACCTTTGATATGTGACAGATTTTTGCATAAAATTTTTGGATGCAAGCTCCTGTTATTCCTGAGAAATTATGTGTTAATGTACTGATGACTGATGAACCCGGAAACAAAAAGGTTTATGCATTGGTGGTGCCAGCAATAACTGAATTTAAAATATGACTCTTGTGACCAATATTTGCATAACATTTGGTGATGATAGCCCCAGATGTTTCTGATATTGTGATTTTTTTTTATCCTTTTTTGGCCAAATGACTAAGTTCAGCTTCCTGTAACTCGGCCAAAATTCACTGAATTAGAACCTTTCAATCAAACTTGAGATATATAGTTCAGGGGTTATTTCTGTGAACAATTTGGCTTAGATTCTTCAGAAAAGAAGATTTGTAAAGTTTTTTTCAGGTTTGTCCCTAAAAATCTAGGTTAATGTTGATAGCAAAAAAATAAGCAAAATCTGATGTTTTTTAGATGACTTATATTTTGCATAAAATTTGGTGATGCTAGCTCCTGCCTTTTTTGAGATAGTATTGGTTAATGTACAGATGACAGACTATGACACACCATCCCAAAAGCTAACAGGTTTCGCTAAAAAAAAACACCTGTGTAAGTTTGCCTGATATCATAGGCAGACATCAGATCCATTTTTTATCTTTTGTGGCATTTTACAGTCATTCAAGGCTGCATCAGAATTTCTGTGATCTGACCAAGATGAAGTAAGTCATGCAATCTGAACTGCCCGTATTATTTGAGAAAATATCTAAGCATTGCCTGACTTATTTGTCAAGGCTTCATCCACTTAGGTCTTAAATTAAATCTCTCTGGGTTAAAAGCCAAAACTTTTTTTAAAATGAATGTGACTTTGTTTCTGGTGCCCCATGAAAATAACAACCAAACACTGCAAAATAAAACTGCTTATCACAGTTCAAAAATACAAAAATTAAATAAAAAGTGATAAAATATCAAATAAGAAGTGTAGTAACATACAAAAGGATTAAAATCCCATATACATTTACATGAAAGAGCTGTATAATGCACACTTTTAATGTACACCTTCCTGACAGGAATAGAGTTACTATTGGTAAATAAAGTCATTAAAGAAAGATAAAAGTAAGTAAAACATTCTTAAACACTGTTACAGATGGGCCTATTCCAGTATCTGATCAGCTGACATATCTATCAACTGAAGAACCTTTATGACAAACCTGGGAAACCCTGATTCCACCACATACAGGCTGTTCATTTGTTTCAATCCACATATTTTAACATGTGGTTGGCCTGCCAAAATAATCCAAACACATTCAACAAGGACATCTGGGGCAAGTCAGATGAGCCAGTTTTGCAAAGGGTCTTTTGCATCTATTGACCTTTTAACTTCCCCGTGTTTTTTTTTTTCTTTTTTTATAAAGCTGGTGTATGTACTGTGTTTACTAACAGCTTGTAGATAAACAAGCTCATACATCCGTCACAGAGGCATTAAAAGAACTTTTCTGAACAAGAATTACCTACAGTTCATTAATATGTACACAGAATAATTAGGCAAGAGATGATATGAATTCTACAGTAATGTAGGTGAAATTAATAGCTGGCTTTAACCAGTAAAACATTACTTTGGTTCATTTTTATGGTTAATTTTCAAAGGTAATGAACCAAAATAAACATTTTACAATCTAAAAATTAATTTAACAATTTAAACTTTTGATGGATCATTTTGAAAACTTTACTTTTTCTATTGCCTTTGTCTGCATCAATAAATATTTGTTATTAATGTAAAAGAATCAAATAAATAAAATGTAACAAATACAGAATTATAAATGCACAAGAAAACTGCATTATTTTTCTTCGTTGATTTAACTCTTCAGATGATTTTTTCATTAAGAAAATTATTCAAGAAGACAACACTAAACAACGCTTGTATTTGTACCTGTCTGTGCTCGACAAAGGTTTAAAAACAGTCAAACCTCCCTGTGCCAGGCTGGCTTGTATGTAATCAGCTAAAGCTCCTTCTGTGATGAAGAAGCTGTAAGGATGACGAAGTAAGGGGGGGTATATGTATGACCAGGCCCTTCCTCTTTGTATCTAGGACTTCAGGGTTATTATGTTGAGGCTAAGGAGCAATATCTGTTCTGTTCTTCTCCATCTCTGATCTTAATAGTATTAAATCTCTCCAGAAAGGTGCATGTGTATAATCAGGCTGTTAAAAAAGGGATTTTCATTTTTACTTTACAAGAAGAAAATTCCAGTATCAAAACAGGGGTATTAATAGGAAATAGAAGAGTAGCTTCCAAAATATCAGCTTTCTTCCACAATACAAGCTCCTGGATTTTATATAAGATTTTTCATAAGAGCTATATATAAGAAGCTTTTTATAAGACCACAGGCTGTAATGACAGGGGGATACAGACCTTTGTTTTGCCATGTAAAAACCAACAACTGGGTTTTTTTTTATCTTTAACTTAAGCCCTGAGGTATGTAGCCTGTACAAAGGAAGCTTTATGTGAATTTTCTATCGTTTCCATGAAGGGAAAAAAATATCTGTGGAGAATTACGATTTTGGAGCAAAATAACAAATCAAATTCAAAAGAATTATGGTCACAACATTGGGAAATGTAAAGATCAGAAATAAACAGCACATTTTGATACTGAATACATTTATATTTTTCTGATTATATGTCAGTTGACAAACTGTGATGATCAAGAACATCTGCCAAAATAAAGTTTTTTTCTTATAAAAGAAAAATAATTTCATGACAAACAGTACAAGAAGGAAATTCTGGGTAGCAGCACATAGTGACATCTGGAGAACATTTTGGAACTAAATATAGAAATGAAATTTGAACCATTGGCATAGACCTACATAGGTCCCTATAATTTTGTCAGATTCTGATATTACATAATTATACCTAAAGTGAAAGCAACCCCAATATGTTTACTCTGCTGATGCTTTGTCCAACTGCCCTATTGCTGCTATGGCCAGTTCAAGTAATTTACAATTGTCAGTTTTTGTCACTACAGGTGGCATTTGTGTGATCTGTTATGGGGTTCTCATGTAGTCCTTACTCCTTAGTGATGGTGGGGCCCCCTGGAGACAGAAAGTAAACTATTTTCACCCCACAAGAAGCCAATACAGGAATTATAAAATGATCCCTGAACATTATGTAATGTGATAAAAAATTACAAACAATTAGTTAACTAAATTATTCCTCAACCTGTTGCAGGTCTACCATTGGCTTTATGATACTGAGGTATTCTGGGGAGTCTTCCAAATTATTATTACATTCACTACATGTATCTCTGAACTTCAACAAGAAATTCTGTTGTGAATGTCTCAAAACATGGACATTTAGGGTAAAAAAAATAAGGTATGGTTCTCAGGCACTTTTTTTCAGGAATTACTGCGGGTGGGTGGTATTTATTTTTGACCCTTTTTGGTATGTTTCCATAAAAATGTCATATGATCAGGGAAAACAATGAAAATAACAGTTTTTTTGACAGACAGGTAAAAGCACTACATAACAAAGAAAATTGTTTCAAAATTGTATTAATTATATCTTCTTGAAAGATAAAAATCAAAATAAAAATGTTGATGCAGGGGGTTAAAACTGATGCAGGCGGTGCCTGAGAACCGTACCTTTTATTTATTTTTTGGCCATATGCTTATTTGTTTATGTCTATATACAAAATATATATGGCAAGGTAATTATTTACAGTGGCAGTAGGTTGACTTTACTGTTGAAGGGGAGCAACTTTTGTCTCAAACATTCTCTTTTTCAGTATAAGCCACCTAAACTAGAGTACTGATTACCACGATGAAACTTTACCACCAAATATTTCATAAGATAATAATACATTGAAACTTGAGTTATAAAACCACCTGTGGGAATGGCTAAAATTGGTCTTCACAGTTGGTCTTATTAGACAGGTCAATATGTGAAAGCATTAAGGGTTCAAGGGTGGTTTTATTAGACAGGTCTTTTAAGACAGGTTTCACTGTATATACAAGTGGAACTTACGGTAGTTTTCTTGTAGGATACTGATGTTTTGCATATATATGCAGATATAACTGAGGTGATGATAGGTAACTTTTAGGTAAATATGTTATGATGTACTTGTTATTTGAATGCTTAGGCAAAGGCCTGAGGGACTTCAATGTTTAAAAAATTAAGATGGTTATGTCTATTCAAATTGCAAAAATAACTTTTAACACTGTACAATAAAGGGATAAAATGTTCATCAATAAGATAATATTTTATTCAACTACAACCAATCAGAGACTAACTATTGCTGATTCTCACTATGTGCAATAATAATTCATTGTGATTTTATATTTGATACAATAACAAATGAATTGATTTATTTTTAAGTTTAACAGCCTAATGAATTTGAATCCCAATGGTCTCATCACACATTTTCAGCTCCAGGGCAAAGTGATCCATCACCTTTGTCCTCTCTGTCAATGCTGGTGACTTGACAGATCTGTGAAGTGCTGCCATCTGGTATCAGAAGTTAGAACTAACAACTGAGGTATGGGTTGAGCATAACATGAATACTAAATTACAAGATAGACCAACATCCAGATTGATTTAATCACTGCAAGTCACAGATGATATGTGCAATATTAATTTTTACTTCTGCAGAAATTATAAAAAAAATTGTATTCCATTCAAACTAAAGCTGGTAAGTAAGCTGAATTAACATTTTATTTTTAAAAGGACTCATGGTTAATTTTAATCATTAACTTAATTTACAGTGGGACCAGATGTTAAATTGTAATATTGTATGTGCTCCTGAATCACTCAGCTGAACTTTCAATTAATAGGCAGTGACAGTTCAACACAGCAGACTCTACAACAATCATAAAAGTGCACAATTTACTTCAATTTTACATACACCCTGGTCCCACCACCGCCCCCATCTTCACCAAGTAATCAGTGGAGCATTTGTGAGTGCAGTTTTTATGATACTCATATTCTGACATTACTCTGGGTTTAAATTAATCTGCTATTGCAGATGGTCACAGGACTTCTTATTTATATGGAGAGCCAGTTACACTGAAGTGGTAACAATTATGCCTGTAATGCTTCACAATTGTTTATGATATTTTAATATATATTCAATACATATTGCTGTTCCCATCTGTGCCTGGTAATATTAAAACTTGTCTTTATTTGCCTCAAAATAAGAGATCTTGGAGCAACTTTTCCCAGAAGGAGTGTTCATCTTTGGTTTCTTCTTTGTGTGAGGGGAATACACACAGAGCTAGGGCCTGTACATACTGTCTCAGTTGTCACTAGCAGGGCTTTCCATAAAATCTGAAAAAGGCTACAACTGATTTGGTTAACTGGAATTAAAAAATATTCAGATTACAGCAGCAATCAAAATTAACACAAAACTTCATATTTAACTTGGGAAAAAGGAGCTTAGAAAACTGAGAATACCAATACATTGAAAATGTGAACCATTATATTTTTTGTGTGCTTTCTGTTTTTTCTGGAAAAGAAGGCCTGGCAGTCCCAGAGGTGCCCTAATCTTCTTTGTAGTGACTTTTCTTAATATAAATGAATTATTTGTAAGCTTGATATCCTACATGCAATCATAATGGATATGAATCAGACCAAGTACAACAAGCAATTTCATGGAATTTGTCCCTCACTTCCACCCCTTGTTATTTTGCTTTTTGTGATTTTCATGCTTGCCTTGCTAATATGTTTTAATTTTAATTTTTACATGTCTCCACATGCCTGTGTTTTAATTTTCATTGTCCCTGGAAGATGTCTCCATATGTCTTTAATTTTTGTTATGAATAGGGAACAAAAATGAAAATTTTGTTTTGTTTTGGAGCTCAGGATAATAAATTTTCAGAAAAACACTCCAAAACCAATCACAACCAAGGTATGCAATCAAGGTATGCAATCACTGAGTTAAATCTGAATGAAATCAGACAGACAGAAGGACAGACAGATGTCTGAGACTATGGTCTATTTCTAGAAGTATATAGGCTAATTTTTAAGACCTTTGGTCTGTTTCTAGAAGTATAGATAGGCTCATCTCTAAGACTTTTGGTTTATTTCTAGAAGTATATAGGCTCATTTTTAGTACTTTTGGTGTGTTCTGAAGTATAAAGGCTCACCTCTAAGACTTTGGGCCTATTTCAAGAAGTAGCCCATTGCCAAGAACTACTTTGAAACTAGAAGTATGCTCTTCTGTAAGACTGTATCAAATTTTAAAACTTTAATTAATTTATTATGCAGGTACTGCAATCTAGAAGCAAATGTATTTTTAAACAAACTGTCTGAATCTAATACCCAAAATGCATGTGTTATGTTTGAATGGGAATTTGACTTTTTCATTAGATAAAGAATTAAAATTTCAATTTCAAAATGGAATGATACAAAGTAGAGGAAAAACAAAAAACTTTCTGAGATCATGTAGCATAATATTAGTACAGCAGAGTGTCTTAATTGCCTTAACTGGGTACATAAAATGGTTATTTTTTAAAATTTCATTCTTAAAAATATTTGAATTTGGCTAAAAAAATGTATGGTTCACAGGCACTTTTTTCAGAAATCAGTGTGGGCGGGCATTTTTATTACCTGTTTTGAATGTTTTAATAAAGTTGTAATATGACCAGGGAAAAGTAAGATAGTAACATATTTTTTTTCAAAACAAGTAAAAGCACTACATAACAAAGAAATTGAAATTGTATTATTTAAACTTCTTTAAAGATGAAAATAAAATGTTTGTATGCGAGGGGTTAGAATTGATGCAGTTGATGACTGAGAACTGTACAGAACTAAATTAAATTTCATATAAAGATACACCCTTACTACTGTATATCAGATAGCACACAACCAGTTTTATGATTATGTAACTTTATGGGGTTTTAAATGAATTTAAATGATTTTTGGACTGATTCCAAATGAAAGGGGTCTTATTTAGCATGCCATCTTAAATCACCTGCATCAAACAGGATCAATCAACCTTTTGTATATATTCTGCTGAAAGACTAAGAAGACAAGATTATTAATAATCCATTTATACAGACTTCTTACTGCTTTCCTGAGATATATATGTGTCCAAAAACAAGTATATTTCTTGAAATTCCATTCAAAACTTTTGACTGCCTCACTGACACTGAAACCTGAAAAAAATCCCTGAGAAAATCCAAAATTTCATAATCTCTTGCTTGAAGCAATACATATAAAAAAACACACACAAAAATAAAATGGGCAAAAGCATGAAACTTGGTAGCTTAGGTAAGAGCGATTCCTGCTGTAATTCCCTTCGTTTTGGTTCTGCTGCTCTTGTTTGTGAGTTTCCTCTCCTGGCACCTGTCTTGTAATAAGTGTAAAAGTAGGAACAGCAGATCGTACCAACAGCAGATCTCGCTGTTCACTGACACAGAGGCAGGAAATTGGACCTGACGTTGGATAATACTATAGCGTCAACTTAACCTGATGCTAATACAGATCAATAAGGTGACCACACGCTGTGATGGGCATGTACATTTATGTAACACTATCTGTGACAAGCTGAATAGGATTTCACAGACATATACCCGAGTGACTGTACCATGCCAGACATGTGGAAATTACCTATTTGTGTGCTTATGGTTGTTTTCCTTTCCTACTCAAGATAATTTGCCCGCCCCTCTGAAAGACCACAGAATAAGATACGATCTGTTTCTGGCAGAACACCACCTGCTTGTAAAGTGTATAATAAGTCTGTCATGTACGTTCTACAATATATATATATATATATGTATATCTAATATTTGACTATACATCTTGTATCATAATTGTGTTCATCTGTATGTATGTAACCTGAACAAGGTTCCAAAGGTAATGCACACTGAACTAATTCATGAAACTTTCATGTCACACATGGCAAATACATAATATTTTTATACAGATAAAAAATTATGTTTGTGACACATTTATTGGTCCACTCATGCTTTTAAAGGAAATCAGATCTAGCATGAGACCAATTCCATGAAATACATTGTAATTTATTAAAAGAAAAAAAAATTCACAAGAGTTCTATTAGCTACAATGAAGATTATACTTTGAAGTAAAATCAAAGTGTTCAATATATGACTTAAATTTAGACAGATTTACTATGCTTGACCATAAAATATTGCCCAACATCTTGCCAACAGTTAAGTGCAAGATATTCAATAACTCCATGGAGGTATTTTCTTAGTTTTCAAATTCACAAGCAGATGTCGTTACTGGAATTTGAACTTAGTGCAACACCTGTACTGGTTTGTCACTTTTGGCTGTAAGAATACTTACATCTTTTATGCACTTCACATTATAAGTGGGTTTTTGGTTAAAAAAAAAATAGTAAAAGGAGCTGCAGCTGCTATTTAATTTCATGAGATTTTATTTACTCCCTTGGATGCAACAACCACAGATGGAAAGGGATATTTATCACTATTGCTGTTGTAATAATAACATTTATTCATTGTGATATATTCCCCTTTTGCTTTGAAGTCAAATGTCAGAATCCTTAGCAAGTCATTTTGGTGTTCTCCTTTGTCTTGCAGGTTATTATATAAATAACACATTGGTCTCTTCCTTAGTTTAGTGGCAGATCTGTGCCCAGCCAATCTAGCTGTAAGACAAACCTTGACAGCAGGTGCTTTACAGATTTAAACCTCTACGATCATGGAACCAGCTGCATAAGTCTAAAACCTATAGGAAGAATATCTTTAATCTGGTTGAATAATGCAAATAAAATCTTAATGGTCTCCCTGGCCTGGAGTAAGGCAGCTCCGGCCTGCTCTGAGATGACAAGGTTTTCTTTTTGCAGAAGTGTGCAGTGATTGGCTTCATATTTTTTGGGTTACAATTTTGCAATTTTCACTTTTTTAGTATTTTATGTGCACATAATATTATCAACAAAAATTATTGTTTCTTAAAAGCAGACAAGTGGAAAGACCTGATATTATTTACAATATCATCTTTGAATATACACAATCTATTTCTATTCATAATGTCAACCTTTTACTTTTCAACTTTGTCTTTGATGATGGGACCTCTTATTCCCAAAGGCTTTACTTTTGCTATTTCCCCTTTCATAAATATATATCATGTATTTGAAACCCTTGTTAACAAAAAGGCAACGACATTAACTAGTAATATCAAGAACACCAAGTTCAGCAATCTGTTGTCCATAAATTTAGGCTTTTATACCAGAAACAAGAAAGAAGAATCAAAATAAATTTTATATAAAATATAAAATATCTTTAAAAAAAATTCCTATTTGATATAAATTATGAATTAATCTATACTTGTTCTGTCTGCTAATTAAGTTCCTTAACTTTGTGTTATTTTATATAAATTTTTGACAGAGCCATCAAGAATATTATTAAACTTTGTCTTAAGCATCAATAACTACATCACTTCATGTCAGAACCATCAATAATATAATTTTTTTTTTTCGGAGCAGCCTATTGATAAAATTTATTGATTACTGTTAGAACCAAGGTTATTTGTAATGTTTATATATTATAAATGTTATATATTAATATTTATTGCCTTGATATTTCAAGACAGTTTTCACATAGTGATTTAGTTGTTGTTAACAGTTTGGCTATGATGGCTTCAAAAGATGGCCCTAGTCTATTTTAAAATAATTTAATTTTCTGCACTTTATACTCTTACAGTTTTACAGATGACCCAGACAGATAAAAGGATCCTGTTGAACATTACAGTACACATTTGGTCTTACACTTCAAAGGACAGTTACAGTTTCTGGCTGAATGCTGCACCACACTGTAACTGACTCCAGGTGAATGTTAAATTTACACAATCAGGCTGTGCAGCGAGTTACATTTTCTGACTGGACAAAAAAAACTGAACATATACTTACTGTTCACAGAACGATTATAGGAGGCAGCATACTGGCCAACAATGATGGTCATAACTCGTGCTGGTTACAACTTGACACAGAAGATCCATAACTTAGTAATATCCCTAGAATGTACTCAATTCCATCCTGGCATGCTGAACTTGCACATGTTTAGCTGGAGTAGACAGTCACTTAGTGAACACATCTATCACCTTCTGTATATACATCTCCTCCCCTATCTGTTTGGATTTCCAGCATTTACTAACCTATCAGTTTATATTCATTATTTCTTTGCCATACTTTAACACTTGTGATCAAACTGTTCAAACAGACAAAAACAAAACACAAACTACACATGGATAATTGACATCTGACACTGAACAATATAATACAGATCCTGTCATCACAGCCTTGGTAAAGTCACCAACAAAAAGTATTCTAAAACTAGAAAGGCACTCAATGAGTGCAGGCCTCTGCCATATGGCATTGACAGAAAGCCAGCATTTTTTTTAAACAAATTTTGGATCCAGATGATGATTCAGATCACCCCCAATATTTGAACAATTGTTCCTTGTATCATTGCTGAGCTATCCTGAAAATATTATCAAAATCTGTTAAAAATTTTTCGAGTAATGTTGCTAAAAACAGAGAGACAAACACACCAACACCAGCAAAAACATAACCTCCTTGGTGGAGGTAATAAAAATTCACCAATGGCAATAAGACATACGTAATAAACCAGTAGGACTTTCCTGTGATTTAGAATCTTCAGCAGGGAATTCATGAAAAAAATATGGTCTCTTTCATTAATATGCTGCCCTAGCTTTTGTTGCTGTTAAAAACCATCAAAATTGTAACAGTTATAAGATTTTATATTTTTTTCTTTATTAATCTTTACAAATTAGGTATCTATAACATAGTATTTATGAGTGCTGCATGGGCTTAATTTATAGGAACGTGTGATGTGATGCATGTCCCAGTACATTTGCGAGGAGAGGTCTCCAGCTGTCATATCCTCAGAACAGGTACCTCCACAGGGGCAGATCCAGGATTTAGGAAAAGGGGGGCTCCAACCCAGGAGGACCAATGACAATTCCTAAAAAAAAGTCCCCAGGTCCAGAAAAGGGGGGAGGGGGGGTTCAATGTAGCAAAATTTTGTCTGAAAACTTAAAAAAAGTAGGGTTGCTTCATATGATAAAAAAGGGGGGGGGGGGTGTCTGGACCTCCTGGACTCCCTCCTGGATCCGCTTTTGCTCCACAAGAAATGAAAAATATAAACAATATGGTAATAACCACTTTCAGAGATAGTAACAAAACAGCAAGAATAAGGTCATCCACTGGCTGTCTGAAGCTACACTGCACTTCCTGGCAAAATGAACCGGGCTATAAATACATAAAAATTGTTAAAAATAGATAAAAATTTAAGTACTCTATAGAAGGGAGGAAAAAAACAAACCAAGGGCCATCACAATGTTGCTTGTCTGAGGTTTCTCTGTGGATCCTACACTGGCTTTAGGGCAGATGCAGCCTGTCATCATAGCAACCTTATTCTTTAATTGATATTTTTCAATTTTTCATTAATCTTCCCAGTCTTTATACAGAAATATTAAACCCAGCTAACATGCATGACCCACTCTGGAACATGTTAAAGGTGTCCCATATGATGGCAGGATGGTCATATGTATTAAACACTTATTAAATGTCAGAAAATGCTCAGCCCAGCCAAATTAATTGTTGTGATAGCTGGCTGATCTAATTACAAGAAGGGGGGGGGGGGGGGGGTGGGGGGGCAAGGGGGATGGGGCGTCTTAGTTGTCATACCTGTGAAATTATAACTTATTCAACCATTAGTTTTTTCCTATATTAAGTTTTTATGCAGTAGTTATTTTGACCAAGATAAACTTGTTAAAATCACTTTTAAAATCATTATGATCAAGATTATATTCTTCAATATTTCACTGATTACAACTAGTCTCTCCTTTCACTAGAAGTAGACTAGGTGCTACTTTTTTCATGTGCAAAAATCAAGAAATAATTGCAGGTAACAGAGGCTGATATAGAGCAAGGTCCATCCAATGGTACTAAATGATTAAAAGGATAAATTCCTTTTGTCAACTTCCTGATCATTATTTAATTTCACTTTACTTATTAATTTGTGTTATGAATTAACTTGCTGAAACAAAGCATCCACTTATAAATACAAAGCAAACAATAAGGAGTCAGTGTTTTCTGGATCTTGAACTGTTTTCTAAATTAAAGAAGGGCCCCTTATTGGCAGTTGAAGCAAAGATGCTCAACATACCCATTTAAATGTTTAAAAAGAAGGCATATAATAAGGAAAGCCAGGTCTTTGGAAATCATGTCTGTAGACAAGATGGGCTTTCAAGCAGATTCCCAGTAATAGAGTAGTACTGCATACAGCCTATGCTTACCTTTAGTTTCTTATGCAAAGAGCGGTCAAAGACCCTGTTTATACACTCAGCACACCTCAGAAGTCATCTTTTTTCCATACAGAATAGCTGTTTACTGTCACATCAGGGGTATGAAAGTATCAACAGCTATGCCTGGGAGCCACGCGCCTATATAAACTTGTAAATGTCATTTATTTTATTCAGGTTATTTATCAAACCTGAAAGGTCTATGACTTTTTATATTTTTTTCTGTCCCCTTATATGTGTGTTCTTTACTGTAATGTTAATAAAAACAGATTCAGCAGGGTTACAGCATACACCTGATGTCTCCTAAACATCTGCCAAGAAAGAAAAATAATCAGGATAAAGAGTAACAACCACCCCATAACCCTGGCTTCCCTGCAGCCATTCAACAGACAAAGATTTCTGTTCCATAAAACATCAGTGTGGTCTTCATATCCCATTCAGATAATAAACCTAGTTATACCACAAAATGGTCTGCCTGGCTCTCTTATTGTTATGACAAGTACCATTCAGTAATTCAATCACATGGGTTTTTTCTTGCAGTATTTTAGAGTTCCTGCTCCACTGGGACTGACATTACTTCCTGTATCAGATTAGCAAGGGGTGTTTTCCTCCACACAAATGCTCATCCTTATCACCAGGGTACAAAACCTAGACACCCAGTTCCCCATCCCCTCCTGTCAATCATATAAACAGCTAGCTCCCCTGGCACCAAGAAAGGTTTAACAGCTGTCCCAGGCCATATATAAATATAATCTTAGTGTACAGTACCCTGCATAATCATAAGAACTAAACTTAATAATGTCACCAGGTGATACAGCTGACTCAAGCCATATATAATTTTTATCACATATGGTATATACACCTAGAGTGACCTCCCATTTAACGTTTATCACATACTGATCTACAACACCAAGTGTTATAAGAAAATATAATTATGAGCTACACAGAAGTAAATTTCCATGAAATGTTTCACTGTAAGGCAAACAAGGCCTACAAACCTAATGAAAACCTGTCCAATGGGATATACATCAGGTATAATGCTTCCATGATAAAACATGGTTGAACATTATTTGAAAGGGTTTGTTTACTATTCAAGTACATTTGTGACATGTACATGAACAATACAAGTACTAAATATTTTGGACATGAGTACAAGCACCAATTACACAAACATCACTCCTGAAATACTGAAATGGATGAACACAACACAAAAATAATTGTACCTGGCACCACAAATCTTGTGTATGAGAAAGCCCTCTTAGATGTATGGACATGCAAAATTTCAGGCAGACACTTCAAACCACTCTTGGGCTAAGTGCAAAGATGCATGAAATCCAAACACAATTGAAGGTGGCACCACAAGTCTTGTATACAACATTTGAGTTGTATGGACATGCACAATTTCAGGCTAGCTGAGATGTCAACTCACTTATGAGTTATAAGCATGGACATACACGTGCAAAAAATCATTGTAGTGGGTGACACCTGTCTTTTGTATGAGAAAGCCATCAAAGATACATGGGTAGGCCAATATTTCAGGCTGATACATCAAACCTCTCAGTTAGGTGTACTGGGATGACCAAGCTCAACTGCAGAAGGTAGTTGCACTTGCACCCAAGTGAACCAAAAGTAATTTGCAAGTGCAGCTACTGCACTGAGTAAACTGTTGACCTGTACCTGGCTGCACTGACTGAACTCTGGCCTGACCTGTTGCCTATTCTGATACAGTTGAAAAACAGTGGAAGGGCAACTAGAAGTCTCCACCTACTTGCCAGACTGGGCAGTACAAACATAAAACCTAAACCCTAGTAAAGGCTTGAAAAAGGATCTTTGTGTTCTTGAATACAATACAATCAGTAATATTTGTAGGGCAAGTAAAACTTTAAGAAGGGCACATAAAAGCTTGATATTACTTGCGGCAATGGGCAACTACTTTCAAAAGTTAATGTTGAGCCCTGCATGTAAATTAAATGAAGTTTCTTTTTATTTTAGACTTTGCTGTTTCACACTTGAGGTCTTATAGGAGCAATCACTTTTGGTGGAATTTGTACACAGGCCCCACAACATCCAGTTCATACATGCAAGAGGATGGTGCTGAAGGCATATCATCTGATTGAGGATGGAGCTCTGACTTAGGTCCTTCAAATTCTTTTGTACTATTTTTTATTTGTAGTTTTCCTTTCCTTGCTATACACTTTGATGGTTTGTCTGCATCCTGCTTGTTGCCAGTCAGTTTTTCTGTCTCTTTATTTTTTTTGTATTTATTTTGGCATTATATTTTGTTGTGTTGATATATACAGGTGTTTGTGAGACTCTTTCACACTGTTCACTTTCCTGCTGTGTCTGCACTTGTGTGGAAGATCTCTACCCCAGTAGTTTCTCAGGAACATAACAGGTATAGATCCTGGATATTCTGTTCTGACAAGACAAGAAGTTTCTCTCAATGCTGTGATTTCAGAATGGTATTTAGTTTACAAAACCTGAGCAGGCATCGATTGAAAATGGGGAGACTTAATAGTCACTTTAATAGTCACTCCAGGCATGCAGGTAACATATATTTAGGTTGATGTTCCATTCTTCAGAATTGCAGGAAGTCCTTTTCTTCTTCTTCATGTTAGATTGGCAAAATTACACTATAGGTTCTAATTACCTGCACATCTTCAATATGGGTTAAACTTCTTCCTTTTGAGTCTGTTCTTTGTAAATGATTGGAATTAAAGGTGGGAAAGGTAGGATGGGAGGTAAATTGTTTGTTCCTGCTGGACCAGAATCCTCTCATCTTTGTTCCAGAGAAACAAGTCCTGAGGTAGAGTCAAGAGTATAAATATGTGTCGAGCCTCCTTACATGATAAAATATTACTTCAATCTTTGCTTCGTTACAAACATGTTTCACTAGGCAGCAGTGGTCCAATCTTCTTCTTGTTGTTCCATCAGTGACAGACACTGCCTGTGTCCACTTGTTTCAAGAAACCACTTTTGTTCTCAACTACCCATGTAGCACCTGCTTATTGCTAATACAAGAGTGACAGTTGTCTAGCAGCCTTCTCAACTACACCGAAATCCTTGAAGACTTTTTATTGACTTTGCCATATGCAAGTAAGTTCTAGGCATTGGTGTGATTTGCTAATGTTGTGGGCAGACTTTAAATTTTTTAGATTGATGAAGAATTTCTTGTCACATTGTGTTTTCTTGTGGCCAGGGTAGATCAGAGTTGAAAATGCAAAAAAAGTATTAATAGGTCCACAGCAGAACAAATAATGTCATGTTTCTGTATATTATACAATAAAAATAAGAAAAACATTGCTTTTAGTAATAAAATCATGGTCAGAGCTTATACAAAATCAATGTTTATAAATGTTCAAGACCAAATCATTATATGATAGTATAATGTTAACTGAAATAGATTAACTTGGCATGGTAGATGAGCTGGTCCTCAGTGTTGCATTTCTTTATGAAGGCTGTCTGTTCTGAGTGCACATAAGGCTCTTGTTTCTATTCTCTCTAAGCCTTTCCAATACACAAGATGAACTTCTATGATTTTTTTCTTCTTTGAAATTTTCAAATTCTTGAGAATAGGGACAATAATTGCCTTCATCAATGGTGATTGGATGACAAGCTCTTCTCCACAGGCAACTGACCAAACTCATTACAATTCACTGCAGATTTTATCATTTCCCTGGGATTCTCTTCAGCTTCATTCTACTGGATTCTGTTATTGTCAGATCAGCTGTCATGATATGAAGTTACTTTCAACTTCAGCAGGGTAGTTCTTTAATGGTTGTTGATAGTGCAGTGTGGTCCATTTCCTTAACATTACTCAACTATATACAGTCATTATTGAGAAGTAGGTGATTTTGAATTATTTGCATCTGGTGTCAAAAACATCATTCAGGTCACAGGTAATAAAAACAAATATTTCAATTATTCTTGTGAAAGTTCAAAGTTTTACAATCCTTCAAACTTCTCTGAATAGTGAAGTCACAAGGAAGATGCTAAACATATCATAAAATCATTAACATAAACTCATGAAAGATGATTATAGGTCCACCTATCATGCATGGTACATACCAAAGGAAGGATGGCTTTCTTTTGCAATTTTCTTGTTATTTATGTGGTTTAGGGAAGCCAGAGGAAAAGAGCAGCCTGTATGATGACCTCAATAAGACATCTCTCAGGAAAGTCAAGGTACAAACAACAATGACCACATGGTAGCATACCTTTAGTCTATTTTGCCTTTATACCTTGGCTTGTTAAGCAAATAAGAAATAAGGACGTGAACATCTCATGTAAATGCACCGTAAAGGAAAGGAAATTCCTAAAGACCATAATGAGTTTACTGAGAAGAAGGTATATGATACTCGCTGGTTTGTACTTCAAAGTACATATAGTGAAACCATAAACTCTACTGTACAGACCATTAGTAAGGATGCTTATTATCCTCTCTGGTTAACCCTGTGTAAAGCAAGGGTATTGTTTACACTGTTGAGTGTGTGTCCACAAGATATCTGAAGAATGCTATCACAGTTGTTATTGAAATTTATCTTATAGGTTGGTATTGTGAAAACCTTTAAGTGATTAAATTCAGGTGTAAATCCAAGCTAAATAACTCTGGGATGAGCATTTTCTGGGTTTTTTTTTAGTACGTGTTTACACAAAGTTATACCATGTGACCATATGGTTCTACATGCCAGTTCTTTGAAATATCACAATATCCAGGGATGTTATCTGTAAAATTCAATATGAACATTCTATTCAGGAGTAGCACAGGTTTAATCAAGACACCACCTTAGAACACTATCTTCTGCCCATGGTTCGCATCTCCATATCACAGACGTTTTAATTAGAACTTCAAAGTTCACAGAGTGACGCTGTTGGATAATGTACCATAGGGATGTGATACAAATGATCAGGCTTAATTTACTTCTCAAGAAACTATTTACTAACTTAGGAAAGCTTGTTATGTTTTCAACTGCTTTTGTAAGCTAGGGGCAGGGAAGATTTATAAATTTCATTTGCTGCGTGGCTGGATAAAGGAGCAATCCAGTACTAAGTGCAGTACTATTTTTTTGCCTCCGATGAGTTATACCCTCTACTGAGTACCACGTACTCTAGTGTACCTCTTTGGTAAAAAGTAGACCTGCATACCGTCAAAGGAACAGTCGTTCATCCAATGTAACGAAATGGTCTGTAATGAACATGTTTGCTTCAGTAACACATGCAAGTTTAACCTGTAAACTTAATACCTTGATCAGTGGTCATATTACAATTTTTTCCAAAATGATGATCGAGGTACATGGTAAGAAAAAATAAAAATTTAGTTAATAATAAAAAGTTAAATATTTAGGACTGATATTTTTGACATATTTGACCTCATTATACAGTTGGACAATCAGAATAATCTGAACTTGACTAAGATTGATCCACTGAACCCTATCACTAACAGTACAAAGAAAGAAAACTCATGCCGTAAAACTGTACACGTGTACTAAAACCTCCCATGGGACTGGTAAAAAATCTCAAATTACAGGTGGTCTAATTAGATAGGTCAGTTATGGCCATTATGAATACTTTCAGTTGACACAAGGGTAGCTTTAATAGACATGTGGTTCTATTAGACAGGTGGTCCTTCATGAAGGCAGGTTTCACTGTATAAACCCTCTTGTATTTCAAAATAAGGAAACACAAGTGTGTAAACCAAAACCCTTTTTAATTAAACTTTTATCCTATAGTGCATGTATACCCTACAGCAGCAGGCTACACCCTAAAGAACTGAACCATCACTTTACCTGCATTTATAACAGAACATTTTTCATCTATTTTGCCCAACTGTAAGTATGGAAATAAATTGAAAATATGGAAATTAAATGCTCTCATTTCTTGTATATTTCTTGTAAATACTTCACAGGAAACTTATATGAGAGTTTTAATCAATAACAGGGAAAAACAAAATACCATACAAGTGACCAATGGGTCATGACGCTCAGCTGACGGGGAAGAGATTCGCAAACTGAAAAGGAAATTTTATCATCAGAATGGTAGTATATACCCATTCCACTGAAGCATCAAGCAGATTAACCAACATGCCATGATTGTGTCTGTATTTATATATCTCAAAAATAGAGAAAAAATGCGTAAACTTTTAAAACTATAATACGGGTAGTGAGGCATGGATTGAGTGGCAAGGGGAAATAGAGTGAGGTGTGTTGCATATTAGCATGGATGTCTGCAGCCTAAATGTGTATGTAAGTTGTGCCACCTACCACGTTCAAATCCAGAAAGCTGTCCAAATTGTATACATATGCGAAATTTTAGGCAGAAAAGTCAAACCACTACATGTATATGAGTGATTTTAGCCCACGGCAGACAAACAGACAGACGCTGTGCAAAAATGGTTGCAGGTGGCCCCTCCAGTTTTGAGTATGATAAAGACCTATGTGAGATCTAAACACATGAACAATTTTGGCCCAATCAGTCAAATGGTTCCCGAGATATGAGCTTGGATGTCTGTTGCGTAAACTAGAATGTAGGTGGCGCCACCTGTCATAAAATCAAGAAAGCTGTCCAGGATGTATAAACCTGAAAAATTTTAGGCAGTTATGTCAGACAACTACAGAGATACGAGTGATTTTAGCCCACGGCAGACAAACAGACAGATTCTGTGCAAAAATGGTTGCAGGTAGCCCCTCCAGTTTTGTATATGATAAACCTATGTGAGATCCATACACATACAAAATTTTGGCCCAATCGGTCAAACGGTTCCCGAGATATGAGCTTGGATGTCTGCAGCGTAAACTAGAATGTAGGTGGCGCCACCTGTCAAAAAATCAAGAAAGCTGTCCAGGATGTATAAAACTGAAAAATTTTAGGCAGATATGTCAAACTACTGCCGAGATATGAGTGATATTATCCCATGGCAGACAAACAGACGGACGCTGTGCAAAAATGGTTGCAGGTGGCACCAACCGTTTTGTGTATGAGAAAGAGCTATGTGAGATCTATACACATGCAAAATTTTGTCCTCATTGGTCAAACGGTTCCCGAGATATGAGCTTGGATGTCTGCAGTGTGAACGTGAATGTAGGTGGCGCCACCTGTCAAAAATCAAGAAAGCTATCCAGGATGTATACGCATGCCGAATTTCAGGTGAATTAGTCAATTCACTGCAGAGATATGAGTGATTTTAACCCAAGGCAGATGAACAGATGGACACTGTGCAAACATGGTTGCAGGTGGCACCACCATTTTTTGTGTATGTTATAAAGCTATCCAAGGGCTACATTTGTATAAAACTAGATGTGTCGGAACGACACGAATGCCCCCGCCTTGGGCAAATTAGAAACATTTGTAAAATTTGGAAAATCTTTTAAGTTCAGGAGGTGTCGTATGGTCAAAAGTAGGTCAACAAGGGCAAAATGCAAACTCGATCTGTAACGGGTCATTATCAAGCAACACACCAAAAATCATGCCAGTATATGCAGGCATTGTGAAAAAAAGTAGATACATGTGCATTTTCCATAAAAATTTCTGTCTTTCATGAAATTGTCTATGTTTAGGAGCCGTAAAACAATCAAAAGTAGGTCAACCGGGATGAAACACAAACTAGATCTGTAACTGTCATTTTTCTGCCCACACAAAAAAAATCAGGGTGGTATCTGCAGGCATTGAGGAAAAAAAGTCAGTACATATGCATTTGTTATGAAAATTTATATTTTTCATGAAACTTTCTTTGTTCAGGAGCAGTCAAATGGTCAAAAGTAGGTCAACTGAGACAAAACAAGAACTCGATCTGTAACTGGTCATTATATCTGCCTACACACCAAAAATCAGGCCCGTATCTGCAGGCACTGCAAAAAAAAGTCCATACATGTGCACCTTTTTATGAAATTTTCTATGTTAGAGCACCGTCAAACGGTCAAAAATAGGTCAACTGGGACAAAACGTGAACTTGATCTGTAGCTGGTCATTATCTGCCCACACACCAAAAATCAGGCCAATATCTGCAGGTATTGTGAAGAAAAGTCTGTACAAGTGTATTTGTCATGAAAATATATATTTTACATAAAATTTTCTATGTTCAGGAGCGGTAAAACAGTCAAAAGTAGGTCAACCGGGACGAAATGCGAACTCCATCTGTAACTGGTCAATATCTGCCGACACACCAAAAATCAGGCCAATACCTGCAGGCATTGCGAAAAAAAGTCCGTACATGTGTATTTGTCATGAAATTTCATATTTTTCATGAAATTTTCTATGTTCAGGAGCCGTAAAACGGTCAAAAGTAGGTCAACTGGGACGAAACGCGAACTCTATCGGTAACTGGTCTATATCTGCCCACACACCAAAAATTAGGCCATTGCGAAAAAAAGTCCGTACAACGGTTTGATTTCGGAATGACGGAAGGACGGAATGACGGAAAATGGGTAAAACTATATGCCCCGGCCACTTTGTGGCGGGGGCATAAAAAATTTTTCCTGATCGGTCAAATGGTTCCCGAGATATTAGGGTTTACGTGTGGAAACAGATGCACAAATGAATGCTGGGCAGAGAGGAAAGGTCAGAGGTCAAAGCAAATTGGTTAGGCACCAGTTCACATGTGACCCGATTATTGGTGTAAGTTTAGGAAAAATATGTCCAGTAGTCTCAGAGGAGTTCTCAGGAAACAAACACGGCAGCGGAACCCCGTCAAAAACATAGTATCCGCAAAACTTCGTTTTGGCGGATACAAAAATACCAGTCTGCAGAAACTAATAAAAACCCTTAATGGTCAATATCCATGCAAAGAATCATGCTGATCTCTGCTTAAGTTGTTCAGATACTTTAGCATTTGTATCAAATTTTCGATTATTCTGAGGGATACTTCGGAGTCCTATAGCTTGAAGGATATGGGAAACAGAGACCTAATTTCAGGTTTCCACAGACACTTTTAATGGGCCTCCTTGCAACACAAGAATGAAGGATCTAGGTCCAGTTGTTACAATTTCTGCCCCGTTAACAGATCACAGCATCCTTAGAGGTCTAAAAAATAGAGAAAAAAATTCTATAAATTGAATAAAATATAGGTGGCACCACCAGCAGAAACAGATGAAACACTCCATAATCAATATCCATGCAAAGAATCATGGTGATCTCTGCATTAGTTGTTCAGATACTTATAGAGATTTTGTATCAAATTTTCCATTATTCTGAGCTGTACTTTGGAGTGCCATAGCTCAAAGGATATGGGTAACAGAGACCTAATTTCAGGTTTCCATGGAGCCTTTTCATGGGTCTCCCTGTGTGTCAAGAATGAAGATTCTAGGTCCAGTCGTTATGATTTGTGCCCAAATCTAGGTCTGGATAAATATAGATGGCGCCACCAGTCTGCAGAAACTGATGAAACATCTCAGGATCAATATGTATGTCAAAAATCATGACCATCAGTGATGTAGTAAATGAGATATTGAAGTTTTTGTATGAAATTTTTGACTATTCTGGGGGGTTCTTTGAGGCCCCAGAGCTCAAAGGATATGGGTAACAGAGACCTAATTTCTGGTTTCCATGGAGACTTTTCATAGGTCTCTCAGTGTGTCAAGAATGAAGATTCTAGGGCCAGCGGTTACGATTTGTGCCCTGTTAACAGATGTTCACGTTTTTAAAGGTCTCAAAAATAGAGAAAACAATTCGTAACAAATTGAAAAATACAGGTTGGGCCACCAGTCTGCAGGAACTGATGGAACATCTCATGATCAATATGTATGCCAAAAATCATGACCATCAGTGATGTAGTTAAGGAGATGTTGAAGTTTTTGTATGAAATTTTTGACAATTCTGGGGGGTTATTTGGGGCCCCATAGCTTGAAGGATATGGGTAACAGAGACCTAATTTCTGGTTTCCAAGGAGATTTTTTATGGACCTCTCAGAATCCCAAGTAACAAGATTCTAGGTCCAGCGGTTACGATTTGTGCTTGGTTAACAGACGGACAGACGGACGACGGACAAAGAGTGATCGCTATAGCTCAGATGACTTTCAGTCAGCTGAGCTAAAAACATTCATTTCATGCAGTAATTGCTAAAGACGCACCATACTTAAGAACACAAAGCTTGAAAATTAACCAAATATCCAACATTAAAAGAAGATGCAAACAGAAAACATAAGGAGACTTCCGAGTGAAATTTGGTATTAGCACCATTAGTGGATGGGTGTGATGACAACAACTCCAGACAGGTTAAATCATGTTAAAACATGTGGCCAGACTGAGTGTGACTTCTGCTGTGCTTATCAGCATGAACAAGCTAAAATGGTAATTCATGGATAAAAGATGCATTTCACAGAAATTTCCTAGCTATGCCACATGCAGGCTATTATAAGTCACAGGGTTTGAGAAGACTCAACTTAAAGTAATTGTGGTTAAATTTGAATTAAAGTTTTAAAATACAAAGCTGGAGATCAAATTAGGTTGTTCCAATATGATATAAACAGCAGAGCTTTGTTTATCTGCACATTGTTTATCCAATATTTAAACTGAGAACTGAAATTTTGATTGTTTGACACATTTTAGGGTGTAATTAATTTATAGTGTAATAATTAACATATGACACATTTAACAGTGTAACTAATTAAAGTAATAAGTAATAACCATATGACAAATTTAACAATGTAACTTAATAACAACTAGTGTAATCAGTAAAAACCATATGAAGTAAATCCCATATGACATATTTTACAGTTAAACTAAAATACAATGTAAAAATCCCCACAAGATTACTGAACCACCATTAAATATAAACTTTATTTATATATGGATTGTACAACTAGTTATAAATAAATTGTACAACTAGTTATAATAACTAATACGAGGCACTCTCCACATATGGCTCGGATGTTGGTGCTAAGTAGTCAGTAAGGATGGAGGAAACCAGGGGACCCGGAGAAATCCAAAATTTAACTAGAATACGGGTAGTCGACAAGCGACTACTTGTATCCGCCTAAATCAGAGTGGAACGGGTGAAGTGTTGCATATCAGCATGGATGTCTGCAGCCAAATTGTGTATGTAGCTTGCGCTACCTACCAAAAAATCCAGAAAGCCGTCCAAGTTGTATACATATGCAAAATTTAAGGCAGATAAGTCAAACCACTATATTGTATATGAGTGATTTTTGCCCTTGGCAGTCAAACAGATGGACGCTGTGCAAAAAAGGGTTGCAGGTGGCGCCACCAGTTAACCGTATGATAAAGAGCTTTGTGAGAACTATACACATGCAAAATTTTGGCCCAATTGGTCAAACAGTTCCCTAGATATGAGCTTGGATGTCTGCAGCGTAAACTTGATTGTAGGTGGCGCCACCTGTCATAAAATCAGAAAAGCTATCCAGGATGTATAAGCATGCAGAATTTCAGGTGAATTAGTCAAACCACTGCAGAGATATGAGTGATTTTAACCCAAGGCAGACGAACAGCTGGACACTGTGCAAACATGGTTGCAGGTGGCGCCACCATTTTTTGTGTATGTTATAAAGCTCTCCAAGGGCTACATTTGTGCAAAAAAATTTTCCTGATCAATCAAACGGTTCCTGAGATATGAGCTTGGATGTCTGCAGCGTAAACATGAATGTAGGTGGCGCCACCTGTCATAAAATCAGAAAAGCTATCCAGGATGTATACGCATGCCAAATTTCAGGTGAATTAGTCTAGTCACTGCAGAGATATGAGTGATTTTAACCCAAGGCAGACAAACAGATGGACACTGTACAAACATGGTTGCAGGTAGCGGCACCATTTTTGGTGTATGTTATAAAGCTCTCCAAGGGCTACATTTGTGCAAAAGAATTTTCCTGATCGGTCAAACGGTTCCCGAGATATGAGCTTGGATGTCTGCAGCGTAAACGTGAATGTAGGTGGCGCCACCTGTCATAAAATCAGATAAGCTATCCAGGATGTATACGCATGCCAAATTTCAGGTGAATTAGTCAAGTCACTGCAGAGATATGAGTGATTTTAACCCAAGGCAGACGAACAGATGGACACTGTGCAAACATGGTTGCAGGTGGCGCCACCATTTTTGGTGTATGTTATAAAGCACTCCAAGGGCTACATTTGTGCAAAAGAATTTTCCTGATCGGTCAAACGGTTCCCGAGATATGAGCTTGGATGTCTGCAGCGTCAACGTGAATGTAGGTGGCGCCACCTGTCATAAAATCAGAAAAGCTATCCAGGATGTTTGCGCATGCCGAATTTCAGGTGAATTAGTCAAGTCACTGCAGAGATATGAGTGATTTTAACCCAAGGCAGACGAACAGATGGACACTGTGCAAACATGGTTGCAGGTGGCGCCACCATTTTTGGTGTATGTTATAAAGCTCTCCGAGGGCTACATTTGTGCAAAAAGATTTTCCTGATCGGTCAAACGGTTCCCGAGATATGTGGGTTTATGTGTGGAAACAGACGCACAAACGGACGCAGAGCGCAGAGGAAAGGTCAGAGGTCAAAACAAAATCGGGGCGCAGCAGTTCACATGTGACCCGAACATAATCCCGGGTTTCGGAAAATTCCGCCCAGCGGTTACGGAGGAGTTCTCCGGACACCTACGCGGCGGCGGCGGCGGCGACCAGCTGAAAACATAGTATCCGCAAAACTCTGTTTTGGCGGATACAATAATACACTGTACAGTAAAAATTAATCATATACCGAATAACAATTAACAAGGGACCCATGGGTCTTATCGCTCAGCTGAATTTTGGAAAATATTAGTAACTGCAAAATATTTTTATTTCTTTTAGTTTTATCATGTATATTATCATTAGAAAAGCTATGAGAAAATGGCCCTGCTTAAAGGAAACTTTGTAAATTATAGAATAATGGACATGAGCTAAACCATTTAGTGATGGAACAAATAGGCCTACGGTAAGTGTTATATAAAAGTAACATTTCATAAACAAATAATGTGTGAAGGTAATTAAGTTTTCAAAAAATAAATATATGGCCATATGAGTTAAAAATTAATCCCACAAAGTTTGACCAATATTCCTAATTTTAATACTAAGTTAACAGTGTTATTCACACCTAGGCCCCGCCAACTTTAAGAGATATGAATGAAATGCTACAAAGTATTTATATCTTCTTAAATCTTGTCAGTTAGCACTTACATTAGATCCTAATATTTTATCACATTTGAATATTAAGATGAAATTCCTGAAATTTTTTCTCTGAAAAAATCAAAATTGTCCAAGTCTCATCAAAAAGAATTTATTTAACATGAAAATTATAAGATTCATCTTGTTTATTAGTCCTGTGTATTGAAGGGGTGGGTGGGGGGAGGGGTCTCCGTTGTTACTGCTCGTTGCTGAAAAAAATGTTAATTTTAAGATTCATCTAGTTCATAGTACAGGTCTGTCAACAGAATGGGGTAGGGGAGGGGTGCCAGAGAAAAAGGCTCCCTGTGGTATGGTATTAACTGCAGACAGCCTGATTAAGCTCAGCTCAGTGGAGAGAGGGCTTGCCCTAGTGATGGGATTGCATAACATTATGCCAACAGCCTGTTGGAGCATAGAGAGATGCACTGAATAACCTACAGTCACCAAAGTAGATTGCTTGACAATGTAAGAGAATACAACAAGAGCCTCCAAAAAAATTCAATAACTAGTCTAATTTTGCAGCTTTTATTTTCAAATTTCAGATTTTAACAGATTAAATCCTTACGTGCACATGCTGTGAAAATTAAATCCACAGTACTTACAGAAAAAAAACGTGCCTTGGCCAAAGTTGGGCAAAATTTAATGAGGTACCAAATTTTTATTTTTGCTAATATTTTAAAAAATTTAAAAGATTTTTATCTAATTTTGGGTATACAATTTAATTTTGATTAATTAAAGTTATATTACTGGAAAAAATCCTTAGCTATAACATGTTTTGTGTTAAGCGATCAAATATCTTTCCTGATTTTTTACAAAAGGGACCCATGGGTCACGGCGCTCAGCTGAAGTTTGAAATTTTTGCAAATGCAAAATATGAAAAATATTCTATTGTAATGTTTTTCATTTATATAAGCATATGAGAAGCTAAGAGGAAAGGGGCCCTCCTACTTGGTTAGAGGTAAAGTTCTAAATATGAGATTGCAAACTAATACTCTGACAAGACTGTCATTAAGAAAAACAGTAACAAGTTTTGAGATACTGTGATGCATATGAAAAATTTACAGATGGACAGGCAAGTGGACAGAATGGACTAATACCTTTATTTCACTTTCAAGGGAATAATGCATTTAAGTTTATATATGGGCCTATTTTTTAGCATGTCCACTTTTTCCATTAATAGTTTTTATCTGATTCATTTTTTTTATTTACAAGTTTTATAAATTTGTAATAAAAAAAACCTGAAAATATAAGTCAAAATATTAGAATTCTAAGTTCCAATCATTATATATCCAGAGTGTAGCTCATATTGGGTCATATTATGCATACACATATATTTTATTATTTTTAAATCACAAATGTTTAAACTGAATTAAAAAAAAATAATGCCACAACATGGCATCTACAGGATTATTCCTTGAATCACTACTAAAAAGTTTTGCACATTGGGAGTTTTCAGTACATGCTTAATTTTATTCACTGAAATGAAATAAAAGATTCAGTAAATTTGATAAAATAAAAATATCTTTTCAAATAAAGTATACACACTGTTGGTTGAATGAGGGACAAACAATATCATTGTGCTAATTACTATCTCAGCTCAGATTATTACTGAAATTTAATTTCACATCTGCTGAAGTTTTTACTCTTCTGAAGTAAGGAAGTTAGTAAGTTATCTGATGAACATCCACATTTTCATAGCAATACACCACTTTGTGGACACAATTTAATGTGCACTTTAATCATTGTAACCCTGGTGGTACAATACAAAATCTAAAATGTAGCATAGCCAAGAATAAAATAAAATACAGAAAATTATAACATTCATCTAGTTAATGCACCATCTGGGGGGGGGGGGATGCAGGGCAGAGGGGAATGAAGCCTGCTAGTAGTGGCCAAGCTGAGCTAAGGCAAGCTGCCTGGGCTAGATGTAAACAACACTTGACATGGTGTATGGAAACTTGAATAAAAGCTACTCTTTTCAATCAATTCCTTTGAAATTTCAGATTTTTTAAGGATTAAATCCTTATGTATATATATATTGTGAAAATTAAATCAACAGTGCTTACAGGGAAAAAAACATGCCATTTCCAAAGTTGGACAAAATTTATAGTAATGATTTTTTTATTTATGCTAATAACTTGACAAATTTGCAAAAATCAGATCTAATTTTGGGTAAACAATTGAATCTTGATTAAATAAAGTTATGTTCCTGAAAAAAAGTCTCCAGCTTCAGCAATTCTCATGTTAGGTGAGTAAATATATTTCTTGATTTTTTAAAAATTGCATTATATTTGGGACCATAACTTTAAAATAATACCCAATACTGACCTAATTTCTGGTATGTTCATAGAAAATGTATGGAAGAATATGAATACTAAATATGATCAACAAGGCCTACAGGCCTAATGCGAACCTGTGCAAAGATTGGGAGTATGAATGGATGTTTATTTTTTAAATTTAATATTGTTCCTCTTAAGTCCTGCATATCTACCTTAGTCATTATGATTTCAGCAAAATGGATGTTTCACACCTGCAAGTTTCAGACTGGGACATTTTAAAACTAGAATATGGGTAGTCGACAAGCGACTATGTGTATCCCCAGAAATCAGAGTGGGGCGGGTGAAGTGAGGCATAGATTAAGTGGCAAGGGGAAAAGAGTGAGGTGTGTTGCATATTAGCATGGATGTCTGCAGCGTAAACCTGAATGTAGGTGGTGCCACCTGTCATAAAATCGAGAAAATTGTCCAGGATGTATAAACCTGCAAAATTTCAGGTGTAAAAGTCAAACCACTTCTGAGATATGAGTGATTTTATCCCAAAGCAGATGAACAGATGGAAGCTGTGCAAAAATGGTTGCAGATGGTGCCACCGGTTTTCCCTATGATGAAATCCTATGTGAGATCTATACACATGCAAAATTTTGGCTCAATCGGTCAAACTGTTCGAGAAATATGAGCTTGGATGTCTGCAGAGTAAACGTGAATGTAGGTGGCGCCACCTGCCATAAAATCGAGAAAGCTGTCCAGGATATATAAACCTGCAAAATTTCAGGTGGAAAAGTTAAACCACTGCTGAGATATGAGTGATTTTATCCCAAAGCAGATGAACAGATGGGCACTGTGCAAAAATGGTTGCATGTGGCGCCACCAGTTTTGCCTATGATGAAGAGCTATGCGAGATCTATACACATGCAAAATTTTGGCTTAATCAGTCAAACGGTTCCCGAGATATGAGCTTGGATGTCTGCAGAGTAAACGTGAATGTAGGTGGTGCCACCTGTCGTAAAATCTAGAAAACTGTCCAGGATGTATAAACCTGCAAAATTTCAGGCAGAAAAGTCAAACCACTTCTGAGATATGAGTGATTTTATCCCAAACTGGATGAACTTTTGACCTGTACCTGGCTGCACTGAGTGAACTCTTGACCTATTGCATAATCTGACAAAGTTGGCAGTCTGCCAAAGCTATAAATAGATTCAGGCTGAACTTTGGTGCCAAATATGATGCAGTGAGCAGTCTTCCAAAGCTATAAATAGAATGCAGCTACTGCACTGATTGAAATCTTGACCTCTACCTGGCTGCACTTCTTCCAATCCTGGCACTGTGCCAAAACTATTTATAGAGCTAACATCATCTTGGCTAATGGCCAACATCAAGGCACTGGCATTCTGCCAATGGTAAACCCAGTGCGGCCATCTGTACACAAACGTGGTCCCTACTTGAAATAATTTTGAAATTTATTTGCCCAGCTGCTTTTCAGCTGACTTTTTATAAAAAAGAAATCAGGAATATATGTAAAATGATTACAGATGCATACTGAATGCAAAATTAAAATAAAGATATATCTCATTGATGGCAAATTCTTTAATTAAGTTGAGTAGGGATACTAATTATTTATGATCCACGTACAGTTGTCTTTATATAGCCACAGAGAGCTGAATATCCATGATTGTAACATTGCCTGGTATGATGAATAACTTAAATCATAAATCTAAATTTTTTAAAAGCTTTTAAAAAAACTTTCTTGTCAATATTAACCAAAGATAACCTGAAATCTAAATGTCTAGTGGCATGATGTAATAGATGCTGATTAAATGGTGCCAGGCTAGATGTAACAGCAAAACACAGCTAACATATATGGTAAAATGACTCAATTCAATTTCCATAATTCAGCCAAAAATCATTCATGTGGAACCATTAATGACAATTATTATAAGAATTAATGTAGGAATTATTCTTGTAAAATATTTAACAAACTGGCTTCAGTGGCATCAGTCGAAAAACGTTTCGCAGGTTTATAACTCATATAGGAAGATACAGCAAACTGGCTAAGTTCAGCTTCCCGTAACTCAGCCAAAAAGCAATGAACCAAACTCATTTGAACAAACTTGAATTATCAACATCTGAGGATAATTAATGTGTGAGATTTAAGAATTTGGCCCGGTGGTTTTTGAGAAGAAGATCTTTGAAGCCACTGAGCTTAAATGGGCTGTTATGGCATATGACTAAATTCAGCTTCCCATGACTTGGCCAAAAGTCACTGAAAAGAGACCATTTGAACAAACTTCAGAAAGGACTACCCAAGGATCATTTCTGTGCAATATTAAACATTTTGGCCATATGGTTTCAGAGAAGAAGTTTTTTGTAGCCCTCAGTGTGTTACAGGCACTGATGACCCTGTACAATAAAGGACCATGCAGGTGGCGCCACCAATACCTTAATTTCAGATATGACCTATGTGACCAACATTGGCATAAAATTTGGTGGTGATAGCTCCAGCCGCTCCTGAGATTTAAATCTTTATATGCTTTTTTGCACAGTTAACAAAGTTCAACCATCTGCCAAATATCATTGAACTTGAACCATTCGAACAAACTTGAGAAAGATTGTTCCAGGGATCATTTCTGTGAAATATTGGACAATTTGGCTGGACAGTTTCGGAGAAGAAGATTTTTTAAGCTTTTTTAGCTTTTTTCCTATAAAATCTAAGAAAAATGCAGTTAAAAAAAAATAAACAAAATCCGATATAGTTTTTTGGATGACTGATCATTTGCAAAAAATTTTGTGATGCTAGCTCCTGCCATTTTTGAGATAGCTATGGTTAACGTACAGACGACGCACGACACACGATGCATGACGCCACACCATCGCATAAGCTCACAGGTTTGCTAAAAACAGATCAGTGGTTTTGATATAAGGCAGCCCTGAAGTGTAACAATGGCTTTTTTATGGAAAACAGAGGTTTTTCCTTAATATCTCGAAGGAACGCAGTCCTAATGACCCAATTTTGGGTATGCATGTGTGACTCTTCTCCAAGGGACACACAAAAGGAATATTTCATGCTTTGATTTCATTTAATCTGAAGTCATTAAAATTTGAAAGTACTTGAGGCGTAGCATGACAATATCAAGTTGATCAGCTGAAAAGAACCAATCCCATTAATATTATCTTTCTCTTGGTTCAGTTCTGTAATCCCTCTTGATGAAAGCAGTATTGATCCAGCCCAACCCCACTATCAAGGTTTCTTCAACATGAGGAAATTCATCAAAATCCTAGGGATGACATGTATGAATGTGATAAGCAATGATTAAGTCAAGGACATCCACTGAACATTTAACAATAAAGAGCACAGAGACAGATCCACCATCCAGGGATGATACTCAAGAAATGAGGAGTGACAAATAAAAGTGACCTGTGCTCTTTCTGATGTCAGCTCACTGTTTGGATTCTCTGTAAAAGGATCACGCAATCTTTCTGATTTAGGCGAAATGCTGCTGGAAAGATATATTGAAATCCCACGCATTGTTCACTTAAATAGTTTCCATATCCTTGCATCCTTCCATCCCCTGTGTCAGTGTTATTTACGTGGGTGTTCACGTCGCAGAACACTCTTTTTGTCTTAAACCTTCAAAAACACAAATTGTATCTAAACTGAACTTCAGGTTATTTTTACGTTATTCTGGATTCATAAAAATATAGCAAGAAAATAAAGGGAAAAGGAAGTGGTAATTTTGCTGAGGTTTCCCACTCTTTGTGACATAGATTGACATGAGAGTAAAAACTGACAAAACAGCATTAAGCTTACCATGCCCTGGTAAAACAGAGTAACATATTTTATGATATTTATTGATTCCAAGCCTGCTACATCACACGTTTCATGCTGTTGATCAAACAGAGACTGGTGGAATCTTACAAAATTAACAACTGACCATCCACAATAATACGTCATCTTTCATTGATTAGTATATGGTAGCTATAAAATGCTAAACCTGGGCTCCTTGATTGGGTTTTTCATTAACAAGAGACATGGCTCCAATTTTATGATCCCTCATATCTACAAAAAGTACTTGAGTTGTAAAGAAAGAAAATCCCTTTGTAACAGTGTTATGTACATACTTTATTTGATGCACTTTAATAAAATGGCCCAGATCATTTCAGAAAACAATAAAAACAGCAACTAATTTGTTTAAAAATACTAATGTTTTGATATATAATGATGTGTTACTAAATTTGTCAATTGTGATTACAGTGAGAATGATATCTGCAGTGATACAAGGCATATAGTAATTTGTCATTTAATAAAGGACCCAATAAGAGTCAAAATAAGAGTTAAAATCTACCATATTCTTATGATGATATCGGTCACAATAAAAAAATTATGATATAAGAAAAAAAATCTTATTTTTCTTTACAAAAACATCAGAGGTTAGCTGCTTTGTCCTTTAAACACTGACACATCATTTTTTTCACACATGTGGTACAGGTGTTGTTAAAAAGTACTCAAACAAATCTAACAATTGGTCAAGTTTATTTTAAATGACAGCATAACTTATGCAATGAGGCTTTGACCACTGTTATTTTAAGCATGGTACTCTGACATTGTGATAGACTCTTTTGACAGAGGGGCAAAATAGCACCAATCTGAACTAGAAAATGTTGCCAGAGGACTAAATCCTCTGCCAAAATGAAAAGTATAATTTTTTAGGTATAACATAGGAGATGATAACAGATTTGCAGAGAGAGTACAAACAAATAGACAGGCTGGTCACTGGATCCCTTGCTCAGCTAAGACATGAAATAATTTATGACTAGAATTACAGGACTTTCTGTAGCATTATGCGAACAAAACAGTATGTCCTACTGCTTCACCATACACAAACATGCATATATATAATTATATATATATAAAAGTGCAATAGCAATGTTCAAACCTTTTTTGCAAGATCTGTTGTGCTGCTGCCCATCATAGGCTTCAGGGCTGTTAAACAGGCTGTCTTCATTCACTCAAGTCTTGGTGCATTATTTTATAGACATAAGTACACCCAGACAAGTATTACATAATCGATCACAAAAAATTTGGATATGGAATGATAATGACTTTTGAGTAGATCAACTGTTATTTGCAAAATTAGTTTACTCAAAAGGAGTTTGAGTCCTCAAATATTCACAGGGTGAGAAAAGACTTAAGCCCCTATCTCACTGAACATATGTTAAACAAATTTGTGGGACAAATGTTCTATCAAACAGTCACAGAGTTATTGTGGGCACCTCAAAACCTTCTTTGTTACCATAATGTCTACTTGAATTTGTACAGGAAAAAATAATTATTTTTCTCAGTGTGTGAATAATTATATGTAAAATATGAAAAATTAGAATATTGCAGGAGAGAAGATCGTTTGACACCTGAGAACTGGCGATGGGCGATAATAGAGGATGTACGGCAACTCTCATGTTAATTATTATTTAACACTTGTTCGGGAATATATGTGAGCGCTGCTGGTGACGAAAAAGATATCCAATATATCCCATAACTGGCATTTTATAAACCGGTGTTTTTTATATTGTATATAATATACAGTGTTTTAGCCATGCCGGTCGGAGGTTACCGGGACTGCCTGTACTGCCGGCCGGAACAAACTAAACATTTGTAACCCATGGACCAGCACAACAGATCATAAAGATCTTCAAAAATCCAGCTACTGACAATAGAACTTCAGTAATTTATTACCCCAAACTGTTAAATTTGTACCTCATTAGTAAGTCAACAAATTTATTTGATCACAGCTGTGGTGCGAACAAAATTGACAGGAGTCCTGATCACCTTAATATTACACATCAAATAAATTATTGGTAAGCAAACAAGCAACGAAGTGTTTCACAGTTTGGACATGAAAGGAAAACATCATTAGCCAGGGGTCTCTCACTGCGTACAGTGGTGCGTAGCATCATTAGCGGTAAGAAAATGGGCTATTGTTTTGTAATACTTCATGGCAACATTTTACTGAATTCATTTACGAACATTATTTGTATGGATTGCAGAATATGCCCTAAAAATGGTTATGGTGATTTTCTTAGGGAGTTAATGAAATTTATTCGGGGTGCCACCTGGCAGCAAGTGAACTTATTACAGCCGTGAATATGTAATCTCACCAGATTTATTTATATATTTCAATAAATTAAATGTTTATTTTACCCATTTAGTAATTTCAGTGGAAAGAAATAAATGAAAAAAAAATATATGTTTATCATATTTTTAAACTGGGACGGGGGAATAACATAAAAGGGGGAAAAAGCTAATAGGTTTGAACCAGGGGGACATAGTTCACATTATTACTGTTCAAGCGCCTCTATCCAAATGGCCACAGTAACCAACAAATTACGGGTAAGTTTTTAATTGGGAAAAAAAATAAATTATTTCACGGACATTACCGGAATTTATCAAATAAAAACTCTTGAAGACAGCAGTAGATCCTTTGTAGTTGGTTCAAAGCACTCCGACGATCTCCATTTAACCTTTGATGTCTTGTAGCACCATGTCATGCATGTGATCAGTGGTCCGTGCCAGGTTTGTCCCAAGTGGATAACTAGTATATGATCATCAGCTAATGTGATTTTTGTCCCACTTACAAATCCTTCTTATTCTATTATTAAGTAAACAAAATATTATCGATTAAAAAACATTTTTTACCTCGAGTTCTATTGTTAAAATCACATTCATGCTGTAACAAGTCTGAAGCAAAGATGGCCCATCAGTATCAGTTAAGCGACAGTTTTTCCTATTCACATACATAAAGTCGCAAATCTGATAAAATTGTTCCGATAAATTATCATGTTACTGCCATGCACTAAGACATAAAGATGTGTTGTTATCAGGTGAACAGCATAGACATTTGATTCATCTCCGCATGCAAAGCCGTTTTAATCATAGCTACAATTACTGTTCATACGGACGGCCGGTGGTCACCGGCAATAGCTAACATCGGCACAGTATGTTGGTGTACGAATTCATATATGTAATATAGAAAATATGATTCAGGAAATTTATAGCGTGCGAACTAATGAAGGATACAAACTGATGTAGACATTACGGTAGTTTCTGTGAGTCAGGAAGTGTGAGAAATGTGAGACAACTTTGTGAGAGTTTGGCAACCTATGAAACTAATTTGAGACTGACTGGAGACAAAATGCAAGCTAGGCCAAAAATATTTGCAATTTTGCTTGCAAATGTCCTGCAATAGTCATGCATGTGAACTCAAAGGCAAACTTTGACATGTGTGTGTACATATTCAGTGTGATTTTAAGTGAAAATGATTAAATTTGTGTATATTCTCACAATTTTGTAACTCCAGTGGCAGTCCAGTGAGATGAGTGCTTAGCAGGTAGACACACAACTCTATATCAACTTAATTACAGGCTACAAAAATTCCACTTACTTATAGACATGTTTTTCACATTGGTGAATGTTTCTATTCCAGCAGTTGTGACTTCTTTGGGACCTGTAACAATGAAAATAAGACTATGATAGTGATGCACCCAAACACCTTTAAACTATGGTGGGCAAATTATAATACATCACACCACGAGCTTTGCACCCACACTAATTCAGCCATATATGGTAAAATTATTTGCCTGCAAATAATATTGGATGGATATAATGGGATCTCCTTTGTTTTAATTGGTTATTTAATTGTGAGAAATCTCATGTGTCTATCCTATCTCTTGATCTGCATAAAAAAATATTAAATAAACTTCATCTTGACATATCCAATTTATAGCTTTGCAAGGAGCATGGAATATTTTAGTCAGATATTTATTGAATTCAATACAGCAGATAGAGGTCATCCATAGGTATGTCATCTGGTTTCTCTTATTTATTTAAATTTGTATGGCTGTCATTCTGTTATTTTTATAAACTTAATACTATGTCACATATTATACTGAACAGATCTACATTTCTGTTACATGAAAAACAAGTGACCCATGGGTCATGACGCTCAGCTGACTGGGAAGAGATTTGCAAAAGGAAATTTTATCATCTGAATGGTAGTATATAACCATTCAACTGAAGCATCAAAGAGATTAACCAACAGGCTGAGATTGTGTCTGTATAAATATATCTCAAAAATAGAGAAAACTTAAAAAAAAATACAGGTGGCTCCACCAGTCTGCAGAAACTAATAAAAACACCATATGGTCAATATCCATGCAAAGAAGCATGGTGGTCTCTGGGTTAGTTGTTCAGATACTTCAGCTTTTGTATCAAATTTTCCATTATTCTGAGGGATACTTTGGAGTCCTTTAGCTTGAAGGATATGGGTAACAGATACATAATTTCAGGTTTCCATAGACACTTTTCATGGGCCTCCTTGCATGACAAGAATGACGATTCTAGGTCCAGTTGTTACAATTTTTACCCTGTTGACAGATAACCACATCTTTAAAGGTCTCAAAAAAAGAGAAAATAATTGGTAAAAATTTGAAAAAAATAGAGGTGGCAAACCCAGTCTGCTAAAACTGATGGAACATGTCATGATCAATATGTATGTCAAAAATCATGAGCATCAGTGTTGTAGTTATTGAGATACTGGAGTTTCTGTATCAAAACTGGGGAGTATTTTGGAGCCATACAGCTTAATGGATATGGGTAACAGAGACCTAATTTCAGGTTTCCATGGAGATTTTTCATGGGTCTCCCTGTGTGTAAAGAATGAAGATTCTAGGTCCAGTTGTTATGATTTGTGCCATGTTAACAGATGTTCATATCTTTAAAGGTCCCAAAAATAGAGAAAAAAAATTCGAAAAAAAGCACCAACAATTATATCTGGTGCCACCAGGCTGCAGAAACTGATGAAACACACCATGATCAATATCCATACAAACAATTATGGCGATCTCTGCATTAGATGTTCAGATACTTTAGCTTTTGTATCAAATTTTCCATTATTCTGAGCTGTACTTTGGAGTGCAATAGCTCAAAGGATATGGGTAACAGAGACCTAATTTCAGGTTTCCATGGAGACTTTTCATAGATCTCCCTGTGTGTCAAGAATGAAGATTCTAGGTCCAATTTGAACCCTGTTGACAGATAAACTACATCAATAAAGGTCACAAAAATAGAGAAAAAAAAATCGTAAAACTTTGAAAAATACAGGTGGCACCACCGATCTGCAGAAACTGATGAAACATCTCGTGATCAATATGTATGCCAAAAATCATGACCATCAGTGATGTAGTTAATCAGATATTGAAGTTTTTTTATGAAATTTTTGACTATTCTGGGTGGTACTTTGGGGCCCCGTAGCTCAAAGGATATGGGTAACAGAGACCTTATTTCAGGTTTCCATGGAGACTTTTCATGGGTCACCCTGTGTGTCAAGAATGAAGAATCTAGGTCCAGTGGTTACAATTTGAATCCTGTTGACAGATAACTACATCCTTAAAGGTCTCAAAAATAGAGAAAAAAATTGTAAAAATTTGAAAAATACAGGTGGTGCCACCAGTCTGCAGACACTGATGATACATCTTATGATCAATACGTATGCCAAAAATCATGACCATCAGTGATGTAGTTAATGAGATATTGAAGTTTTTTTTATGAAAGTTTTCACTATTCTGGGGGGTACTTTGGGGCCCCATAGCTCGAAGGATATGGGTAACAGAGACCTAATTTCTGGTTTCCATGGAAACTTTTCATAGGTATCTCAGAATGTCAAGAATGAAGAATCTAGGTCCAGTCTTTACGATTTGTGCCCTGTTAACAGATGTCCACATTTTTAAAGGTTTCAAAAATAGAGAAAAAAATTCGTAAAAAATCGAAAAATAAGGTGGCTCCACCAGTCTGCAGAAACTGATGAAACATCTCATGATCAATATGTATGCCAAAAGTCATGACCATCAGTGATGTAGTTAATGAGATATTGAAGTTTTTGTATGAAATTTTTCACTATTCTGGAGGGTACTTTGGGGCCCCATAGCTCGAAGGATATGGATAACAGAGACCTAATTTCTGGTTTCCACAGAGACTTTTCATAGGTATCTCAGAATGTCAAGAATGAAGATTCTAGGTCCAGTCTTTACGATTTGTGCCCTGTTAACAGATGTCCACATTTTTAAAGGTCTCAAAAAATAGAGAAAAAAAATTTGTAAAAAATAAAAAATTACAGGTGGCGCCACCAGTCTGCAGGAACTGATGGATCATCTCATGATCAATATGTATGCCAAAAATCATGACCATCAGTGATGTAGTTAAGGAGATATTGAAGTTTTTGTATGAAATTTTTTACTATTCTGGGGGGGTAATTTGGGGCCCCATAGCTCGAAGAATATGGGTAACAGAGACCTAATTCCAAGTTTCCAAGGAGATTTTTCATGGACCTCTCTGGATGTAAAGTAAGAAGATTCCAGGTCCAGTGGTTACAATTTGTGCCTTGTTAACGGACAGACGGCCAGATGGCCGGACGGACGACAGACAAAGAGTGATCGCTATAGCTCAGATGACATACAGTCAGCTGAGCTAAAAAAACAGTTCTCCCAAGCAGCCCACTTAATATTTATTTCTGTTTATAATTAGCTATACCATATCATTTGCTGCAAATTAGATCTGTTTGTTAAACTGTTTGCCTTTGCAGCCAGGGGTACATATATCAATATGAAGAATTCAATTACAGTGTTCCTGGAAGTCCCGCAAGATTATCAAAACTTTCAAAAATCAGGACAATCTGTTTTGTCCCTGCTGACATTGCTATTTGTCAAACCAAACCACTGTGACATTTATAAGGGTTCATTAAGACCTGCAACAGTTATTGCTGAACACATTTTTCTAATATAAGCAAATGACTAACCCTAAACTTGAAATAATAAGGGCAGGAAAAACAGGCAGATGAGACGTGATTTTATATTAATATGGTGTATGAGCTATTAAAGATGAGGCTATACTGCAAAATGTCCAGCTTTTTTAATTTTTCCAAAACTGATCCAAGACAAGAGTGATAGAAAAATGTACTCAGAAAACAAACATTGGATGAAGGAAAATTTATCGATATTTTTTTTTGCATGAGAATGTCAGGTAGTGTTAATATTGACAGACATAATGACTCCCCCTTCAGACCTCTTTTCCTCGCCTCTATTTTATGGGTATACAATGGGACCATTTGAAAGCTATCTTCTTGGTGATAACTATTACCTGTTAACCCTGGCAGCAATAAGGAATCTCATGAATTCAAATTTAGACTCTTCCCTTGTTTTCGGAGGAGAGGGTGCAGAAACTTTACTGGGAAATCAATAAAGGGACTGTGGGTTGGACATGAGATGAAGTCCTCATATGTGATCATATACTGGAAACACAATAATAAATGACAATAAAAACACACAAAAAAATGAGTGTGTTTAAGGACTAATTGGGAAAATGTTTACAAAAACAAATTAAGACCTGTAGGGCAATGTGAATTCCAAGAGCTATAAAACTGGTGATATAGCAGCCTAATAATGCTGCATTCAAACTTTGACACTGTCGATGTTTAAGATGGTCGACATAGTTAATTTCTAGATGAAAAATCCTGAAATATTATAACCTGGAATAATCCGGTAATCATGCAGCAACAAATAAGAGCTCTGTATAGGTCTCTGAAAAATAAAATCACAGTACAGTAGAATGCCTGCTTATGGCCACGCCTCAATAATGGCAAATACGTCTAAAATGGTCAGATTTTCCGGTCCCGAATTTTCTACCTTTATATTTCATAATCATTTTGTTGTCAATTACGGTCACTCCTCTATTCCATATTATGGCCAGGTTTCTTGGTCCCGTAGGCCGGGAAATGCCTCAATTACGGTCAGGGGCAGTGACTCCGTGACACAGGTTCCACAAATCGAGCGGCCACTTCTGACCTCAATATCATTACACAATGGTCCGCTCTCACACATTCCTGTCTGTTAATGAGTGCCTGGATAAAGGTAACCAATCGACTGTGACTGAGTTGTTTGACACATAGCCAGCGTCATACTACCCTACTCAGCCTCATTAGTATGCACAATAGTAAGGCATGTGTTCCCACCAGCGTCACTCTGCGTGTATGTTTGGGAATCAGTTGTGCGAGCCAGATCGTAATCAGGGTGTTTGTAATTTAATTAATGAATGACAACTGGCGGGTCCCGATGATTATATCATCAGATAAACGTCAGGCAAACTGTGGATCTTTAAACATTCTTTAATGTCCTTGTGAACACGTGCATCAAACGAAAACAGTGCGGCAAACATCGCACAATTTACTCATACATGAATAATTATGAATGCAAAATAATTATTGTAAAATGTTAAAATGTATAAAATGTTATGCATACTCTGTCCCATTCTCTTTGACCATTATGGTGACCAAGAAAAGACATGAACTTGCTCTCTAAGAAAAGGTAGATCTGATCAGGAAGATTGACGGGAAAAGCAGCCGATAGATAGCAGAAATCTATGGTGTCGGCCGAACTCAAGTTTAAAACATACTTAAGAGGAAGCAAGAAATCATCGAACAGTATTAAGAATGCACAAATTCAAGTAGAAAAAGACAGATGTGAACGATGTCATGTGGCAGTGGTTTAACCTCCTATCCTGGTCAAGTCCTGTATAACGGCCACTCCTGTATTAAGGCCACATTCATCCAGTCCCGATGGTGACCGTAATACAGGCGTTCTATTGTATATGATATGGCATGATTTATGATTGATTCAGTACATTTGTATCCTCTCATGAAATTAAATAAGACCATAAATAAGACAATTTTTAAGGCTTTGTATTGAAATATGTTATGAGTATAGGTGCCAAAAACCACAGCATTGGGAGCTTCCTACCTCACCATTATCCAAGCAACCCCCCCCCCCCCCCCCACCCATACAAAAAAACACGTTTTCATTCATGATTGCTTCATGAGTAACTCAAGAGGATTCTCTCACAAACCACAGTCCATGCAGCTCTCTCTTACTATGTGGGGATGCAATACCACAGCTCTTAATGTTTACTCTTTAGAATAGGGGTAACAGTCTCAAACTGAACCCTTTGATGGTCTGACATGTTTGTTTTGCTGTTAACAGCAGGGTCTGTGACCAGTGCCCCTGCTTGACCCCCCTTGGCCTCACTCCCATAAGATTAAAGGCCTGACCAATTTGGTCATTATAGCCTCAAGTTGTGGTGTCTGGCATCACTAGGAGCTGTAGCCTGGGTGTGTCATTGCTTTCTCTGTAAGACCTTAAGACAGCAACACAGGCAGGAAAGCAGCTGCTGTAAGTTAAAGTGCTGCAGACATCCCTCCAATCCATATCTCATATATGGCTTCATTGTACATACTTTCATTTCCTTGGCAATCAATTATTATGAAGCAATATGTAAGAGCTCTCCCCTTCATATCCCAAAATACTTCAATGAAGTTCTTTTATGTACACCTTTCAAGAGTGAATAAAAGAAATTTCAACATGAAATCTCATTCAATATATGTGACTGTCGTGACATGGAACCCATGCAGTCACTTGTCGCTGCTACTATTCATGACAAAGATGCCTGAACCCATGGAAATGAAACTAAAACTAGAATGGCTTTTTTTTGCAGCCCAAAAACAGATACATCCCAAAACATAGAGGGAAAATATGCACTATCTCAAAACAATAATTCTAGATTTCAGCAGATTTGACCTTGAAGATCAAGGTTAAGGTTACTGCTTTTTGATTTTGGCAGAAATTAAGAACTGGTGTGTCAAATTTGAAGAAAAAATCTTCAGTACTTCCAAAGTTATGGGGGTTACAAAAATTCTAGAGTTGCATAAAATTGACCTTGAAGAGCAAGGTCAAGGACACCAGTTTTTTTAACTCCTCTGAGATTTTGTAGGAACATTGAGAATTTCATATTTTGGGGGAAAATATGCAGCCCTTCAAAAGTTATCACGTTCATAAGAAAATAACTATAACTCGGCTTATTGACCAAGGAGATCCTGGTCAACGTCACAAGTTTTCGATCTTGCCCAAGAACTTGGTAGGAACAAATTGTGAACCAAATTTGAAGACAAAATATGAAGCCCCTCAAAAGTAATGGGGTTTACAAAATTTAACATTTCAGCAGATTTGACCTTGAAGATGAAGGTCAAGGTGACCGGGTTTCCAACTGAGATTTTGGTAGGAACAATGAGTGTTTTAAATTCTGGAGGAAAATATGCAGCCCTTCATAAGTAAATGGGTTCACAAGATATCCTACAGATGCCGCCATGCTGATGCAGCTGCCGACAGACAATGGCACCGAAAACAACGTCTCCCCTGGAAGGATGGGGTGGGGGGGGGGGGGGCAAAAGAGACAAAGACAAAAAGAGAGGTGTACTGATAAAGAATTGTTGCATTTATTTAAAGTAAAGACTGAAATACTGCAGCAACATTTATTCAAACCGTTTGTTTCCAATTTAATACCTGGAAATATCTCTGAGCACTCAAGTAATCAAAATGAAAGAAAACTCAATCAGATTACATTATGATTAAATATGACAGATCTGAATACACAGAATTCTAAAATCACAGTGTAACTTGATGACCTTAAATCAATAGCTTGATAACTGAATATCTGCAACTGATATTTCTCTGATTAAATTTTCCTATATGTGGTCATAAATACATTCTTAATCCAGCATATAGCAACATTCTATGAGTATGACAGAATGGTTGCAGGTTTCCAATGGCCCTGTTTCCTATTCAGCCTAAATACCCTAGGGCTGATTTGTTTTCAAAAGAAATGCATATTCTCTATGGAGAGACAGCAGTAAAAAAATATACAAGATCCTGTGTGTTCAATCAGCGAGTGTTCCATTAAAGCTTTAATACATATACAGCTAAATAAAGCCATCCGAGGAGTCGGCATGTTCAATGTGGAACAATATAAAAAGCTTGGATGATTAATAGTCCACCTGGGAATATGGTGACAAGGAATCCATCAATCATCAGCCGCATCCCAGATCTTGTGTGAGAATAAGAAAAAGGGCTGCTGGGAGGTGATAAAAGGACGAGGCTGAAGATAAGATAGACCAGGTATAATGCTAAGTCCCACCCTCAGGCTCAGGGCTGTACAGAGTGAAAAGTATAAGGCAGTGTAAGAGGATTAAGGTTGATCCAACTGGGGTATACTGTAATACAAAGTACATAAGAAGTCTGTAAGCTGTAGCTGTTTCCATATAGACATCTGCATTTGGAGTATGCCAGTTGAATCAAATCATCATCCACCCACGCACAGGTCTTTGAAAAAATTGACTGTTTGTTACACAAGAAATCGGTAACAATATTTCAACTTTACATTCATTTGACAATAACAAAATATGGCCGTAGGGCCTCATTCAACATGCTAGAATGCCAATAATGCACTGACGGATGCTAAACTGCAGTAGGTAACTAGTTTCACTGGCTGATACTGATTTATGAGGCTGACATAACAAGGCATACTACTGACAACAACCTGTTGGCGGATTTTATTTTGTAGTCATCTATTTTAAAATTTAAAGCAACAACTTGTCAGAGAGACATGGTTGATTTGTCCAAAAAAAAGCACTGCAAGTCTTGATGAGGAAATAAATATTTCCATTAAATTTTAAAACACCTCAAGTTATACATGGATATTGTCCCTTAAATTATATTGACAAAGCCAAACTGTTAATGATTTTTGTCACCTTCTAACAGCACCCAGATGTGTAAATAGTTATAATGCAGTATTTTGGTAAATCTCCCTAGAATGTTTGTGGAATTCTTGACAGCCTAAAAGCACACATCCCACATATTATGAAAATGACATCCAAGTTGTGAGAGGAACATGCAGAGAAAATTGATGGTTACCACAGAGATTAAATTTACACTTTGGTTTGTAAATTAACATGTGTTGCATTGTGATTAATCCATATTCATAACCTGATGTTATGGCTGTTGGCTCTGTGAAGTGATATATTGTTGCAATAGGATGGATGTATGTTGTGTATTCATGGCTAAGTTATTTACTTATATGACTCCTATTTTTCTGATATATTTTTTTTATTACTAAACCTCTCAGACAAATGTATATAAGTAAGGCTAATAACTTATGCTTTTATGTTAAAATTATTTTCTGAGATTTCTAAATATCTCAGTCAAATACATGCTAGCGAAATAAATTAAATTTTTTGGCTCACAGCTGTTTTGCGTTTCTGAAAGTATTAATTTTACAGCTACAGGACGATTTTCAGCTGATAAAATGGTTAAGAAAATTCTTTGGGACTGCTACAGTGTGACTTAATGAGAAACTGAATGAGGTTTGTAAAATAAAAGTTTCAGATATGGATGAATAAACCCTAATTTTAAACCAAATAGCATCTGAAAGAAAGTAATTTGGAACGAAAGAGATCTTGGAAAGAGTTATTTACAAGTGTCTATCAATGAAATACTATCATGAATAAGCAAAAAAAGAATATAATCTAAGATTCTGGGAGCCACTGTCTTTGATAATAATCAAACACAATGGAAGATTTTCTAGTGTTTGGATGTATGCATGCCGTGATATTGTGGATGCACGCAGACATCTTTTATGGTAACACTTTTTTGTTACACAAGGCTTCTAAGCTGGTTCTACAACTACTTTCAGTGTAAAAAAACTATCCTTTTCCTTTTAAAAGGGGCCTTTTTTGCCAGTTTTTCCTGGGGGACAGCCAAAAAGATGCCCCTTAGACAGGTTCTAAAGGCTGTAACATCAATTGACCAATTGTAGAGAGGTGGCTGAATACCTCTCTTTTTATGGCAGCAAAAAGCCTACAGTATTAATGGTGCTATTTTTTGCTTTATCTATTACACAAGTTGGAAGGACATGTCAGCGGCATGACATGAACAGCCTTTAACAGTGGTGCATGAAGACGCTTATTCATCACAGCCTGACCACTTTGTGTGCGCTTCTGACAGTGATGGCGCCACTTATATGCTGATGCTGCCCACCAAATGGCTGATACTTGTATTTCTGGGTCATCTTGTTGCCACAAAAATATGAATATATACACCCTACATTGCTGAAAATATGAGCCAGTATGGAGGATCGGATTTCTAGCACTGCTGTAATTAGGATTTTTTTTCAAGATATACTTTAGTTTTACACAAGCCAGATTATTATCAATTTAAACTGATTTTCTGAAAATAAGAAATCACTTGATTATAACTTTTTTATTTCTATGTTAACAGAGTAATACAATATTTTTACTTGTGCTGAGAAGTAACTTCACCTGTTTGTTAATATATGCTTGTTTTTTCATCTCATTTCCCATCATATTTTGTCAGATGGCTTATTGACCAAGGTAGCCCTTGTGGGCTATGATGCCAAGCAAAATTTTAATTAATCAGGTAATAAGATGAAACCAATTAATCAGAAAAAAAATCCAGAATATTCACATTTCCAAAATAATATTATGAAATTAAGGTTTCTGTGGTATAACTCATCTGTTTAATGACAGGAAAAGAGACACAGGTACAAATTACTAGTGCATTTAATGAACTGAATATGGTTGAAAATGCTTGCAAATAGGGGTAATGAATCTCATGGCCCAAGCTGAAAACACAAGCCAGTACCTGACAATTAAGCCCAGGACGGTGAGAACCAATTTTATTTGACTGCAAAGGTATCGGATTAATTAAAGATATAAAAACTAGAAAACTGACAAGACATGCAGAGCCCAGAAAATACATAATTTATTCTAAAGAGATTCATAACTGTAAACTTTGATTCAAATTATCATTCATAACATGAGGTTATTATATTAAACCAATATATCCTTATGAGTCTCATAACTGTTTATTTTGATTCAAATCAATCATTCCAAACATGAGTTTATTATTTTGAACCAAGCTATGAATAACTCAGAACTGATCTGATATTTTTTACCTTCAGAAACCCAAAATAAACTTGGTTCTTACAATGATGGTTCATAAATTAATACGACCATAAGTATGACACTAAAATATGAATAACTCTGACCGGGACCTTGACCTTTAGACCCCCAAATCATTTGAGTTCTTCAATGTAGAGGGACATATATCTATAAGTTTGAATCCAATAAATCAAATGAAAACTTGAGTTATCACTTGAGAGAGATTAATCACTATGGGACACCTACTTTTTTCAAGAGGGACTTGAATTAGCTAGGGTATGAATGATTTATTTGTACAATAATAAAGCAATCAATTCCAGAGGTGAAATACAATTATCATACATTCAGCCAGGCAGAAATCAGCAGCAGCAAATACAGACAATGTGTTCATAAATAAGTACCAAAGATGGAATAATTTTCAATTTTTTATCTTTATATTATGACAAGTGCATTCTTTATATCCAGTCATCTTATGTACAGGATAAATAGGATAAATATAAATTATTTTCACCAAATACAAAAATTTTTCATTAACTTAAAATTTGCTTAAATTATGATGTGATATACCAGTACTCTTATGTTCTTATCATTCAAATTATCATGTATAATCTAGTACTGTTTGTCCACATGTTGTTGACATCTCTTACCAGTAATAATTTAAAAACTTTAAAATTTAAAAAATCTGTAGTGTTCTTAAACACTAAAGATAAGTCCATACCACAAGCTTAAATTGATCTTCAGAATCTGTGCCTAGAATGCAGGTGATTACTTTTTTTTTAATCCAAGAAAAACAAAATACGTTATATTTTGCCAATTTACTTGCCAAGATACTACAGTTGAACTCAACCTTGGGACTCGGTACTGAATGATCCAGGTAACCTAGACTTCCACAGGTACAACCCCGCCCAAATTATGACAATTTTGATCAGTCTGCAAGGTGGTCGTAATTGTGGGGTTCCACTGTAATATGTGCTATACAGTTCTTGAAATGGTCTATAAGGATGACACACGCTAGTGAAATTGATTATCAATGTTTTCATTATGAATAAAAATGTTGCAATAATTTTAAATATATTATATAAGATGGTATAATTTCTTTGAGGGGAAGATTAGACAAAGCAGCAAGTAGCAACATTAATTTGAGATCATTCATGGAAAACAGACGTTTGATCCCTGATGAATAAGAGCTGCCATTCCTTAGAACTTTTGTTGTTTTTTGTGTGGTCTCATTTTTATATAAATGTTTAATCAGATGACCTATATATCAGCTAAAATAAATGACACCTGCTGCTGAGTACTCAGTATATGATTTCCATCATAACAGTATAAGGATTATGACTATGTTAACATAATCATGTCACATAACAATGGTGGCTGTGTATTAATAAGTTCCTCTGTGGACTGAACTGTCTTTCCCTGTTTGTGAACACAAGACCATCACACAAGGAATTTACAGAGTGTTCACACAAAAACCGCCCAAGCTCCCGTAACACGCTCAAGGCATACTTTTATCAGACACATAATGTGTTGTCTATATGTAATCATTATTCAAATCATGTGACAACACGGAATGCTGAACCTCTGAGTAAGTTACAAGTTTGGCCCTGTGCGTAACTGTGACTTGCTATTTCTGAACCTGTATTTGGACAGTCTCCACAATTAGCTGTTCATGATATTTTCCTTGATTAATGGCCATTAGTGTGCTAATCACCATTTTATATGTAACCAGATACCATATCCATAACACAGGGGTACTCCAACCCAGCAAGTTCCACTCACTGGATAATATTCATACGAGGCCAGCCCGCTGCAGGACACTATAATTAAGATAATACCTCCATAAAGATCTTACATTTATATTTGTGTAAAGACATCATATTTATACCATATATTTATTATTCATATATTTCACAATTCATACCAAGCACAGAGATTCTGTATTCTTCTTAAATCAGTATACTAAATCATAATCAGTACAGAAATCTGTGGCTTCATCTTCATATAAACAATGTGCAACAGCAACAAATCAGAACCATGTTATTAAATTTTAAGGATTTTTATTTCCCTTACAAATTGCCCTACTCAGAATGTAAAAATCCAAGAAAACTCTTTTCATTAATAACAATGTAAAAAACCTAATTGGAAACATGCCAGTCTTTGTTATGGGAACAAAAATAAGCAACCAGAACATTATAAAGCTTTAAACCCTGTATCAGTATATTAGCACACCCATAAATTAACATATATGCTTTAGTTCTGTGACTGTCTTGTAAGCATATCTACACTGCAAGTCAAGCATGAAACTGGGGAATAGTAATTGAATGTTGATGGATAAATTATTTTCACATTATTTGTTCAGAAAGCAGCAGTAGTATACAAAGCAATGCCTATATATTGCATATATTTCTTTGAAAATAACCTGATACTGTTTGAATGGACCAACAAATTTCTTAAATATGTTGTAAACGTGTAAACTAGATTTCATTTTTTCATGGGTTAAAAAACAGGATTAATGATATCCTTTAAGACAATAACAAGGAATCTGTCCATCAGACATTCTATAAATTTTATACTCCCAGCACATACACTGTTTTGTCTAATACTATTACTCCATGAATGACTTGTTCTTTTTTCTCCTGCACCAGATTCTTTTGAGGTAAATCTACTTTGCTTACAGGCAAACAAATTCTTTCCTCCTCACACCAATGCATAATCTACTATAAGGAGGCACACTGTTCCGCTGCATCTGGTGAGAAACGTGGTGGCTTAATCTACTACGGTCCCTCAGTATTAACCCTGATGTCATTTCCATAAGTCTGCTTTCGTGATACTGTAGACATCTTTAGGGAACTGTACCAAGCATTCTGGTCCAAGTCATTGCGTTGAACCTGCTCAAACTGTCACTATTGAACATGTCAGAGAACCCTGGGAAATATCAGATGACTACCAAGTGACCTGTTTTCTTCCAGAACTATGTATAGATGCAATAAACTATCAAAAAGTCAATATAAGCAGCAATGGATATGAACAAGTGTCATCAGCTTCCCACAGCAGTGGTCCTATCAGACACAATTTGTACTTAAAAATATGACCATACTTTAATTTGTCTAAAAATAAAACAGAGTGACATGATTGACAATATATACAGTCTAATTGATATTATCAATGACTTCATTTAGATGGTATATTTGATTGTTACAGCAAAGTTCTCAACATTTTTTAAAATTAAATATAAGGTTTAGCACTTATTAAGAGTGAGAGTCTATATTAAATGTTGGCATTAAAAAACTCTTACAACTTTTTTTTAATCCAAGCTTCGAGAAAGTGTGCGATGTTATCTGGCCTTTTCTCAGGTAATACTCTAGTAAAGGATCCTCTTGTATATGAAATTGGTGGCCAAAACTCAATATTTACAGAGTCTTGAATATGTCGATCCAATTCAAATTCATAAGAAAGTCAAAAAGAAAATAACCCCTGGGCACATGTTCCGACTGTTAACAAAGTTCTTTTGGATGTCAATAAGATACTTAAGCTATTTACTGTCAACTTGCATTACTGTCTATGACTCACTTTGACACAGACTCAGTGAGAGGATGACATAATCTGTGCAGTAAAAGGGTTTAATCTTATCTGCCAGCAAATCCATTTTTAGAAGAAATTTCCCTTGGAAAGTGTAGCAGACATGGCCTCAAGCATCACCATCTTGTTAAGTCTATTTTACTTAAGAGTAAGCATAGGGCTAACAGATGAAAATGTTTGTTAGATTTTTTTTTCACATTATGTAATTACTAATTTTTAGTTTCTATGGTGACAAGAGTGTCATTACAATTTAATATCTGGTGTGTTTTTAGTTTAATATTAATAAATTAGTAACAATGTATTCTTGTGTGTCATACTATGTTGTAATGATACATTCATAAGATTATCGGACTTACAATAAATATATCTCTTTGGAGAAATCAAATACCACATAAGCCAATAAATCTGTATTATGATGATATTTAAGACCAACACATTTGTCATAATTAATTGAGGTTAAAACAAATAGTCAGGTGACCAGGAGAACAAATATATGCACAAGACAGTCAGAGACTGCATGACAACCACACACTTTCGTTGTCTAGGAAGTAGAAAATTCTCCAATTTTTCCTGTGTATATATATTATAGAATGCAGATAATAAATCTGGATCATCTTTGGGGTGGACTGAGATACTACAGGGACCTACCTAGTGTAAGAATTTTAAGTGGAAATCTGTTGCAGGTTTTTAGTTAAAAGGTCCAGACAAATATACTAATTCAAACAGATATCCATACAAGCTTGTGCAATTTACTCCCTGTCATAAGACTATAATATGTTGTACCTTTCACATATTGGTGAATATTGATGACAATTGCAATATAAAAACGATGCTTCAGTAACTGAATCATTGAGAGTTAAAAAAAAATCCAGACTTTTGATTTGTTATGCTCTACTCCATTTATTTAAACCATCTCTCCATATATATAGGCAGAAAGTACCATGTGGCATCAATTTTGACTTCTCCCCCCCCCCCCCCCCCCACAACACACCTAAAATGTTCCTTTTAATTTTCAGTAATTTACTATAGTCCGTTCCAGCACCCCTGTCCACCTGTTTTTTCGTGATTATTTTTTTGATAATCAAAGAAAGTCCAAACTTTTTAATCCTAGGGCAGAAAGAGGAAAAAGCGTAATTAACTATTATGGAAATAATAGCGTACCTTATGACATTTTCCTGTAAACAATTTAAAACCATTTTATGAGTAACAAGTCTATTCTATAGCAACATTGTGCCACTAATCTGTGAAATGGGCATATCAGGGATTAGGGATGACGTCATAATAGACGTGACGTACTAAAAAAGGGCGCCCATATTCATGGGACCAATAATCAAGAGCTGCCGACCCCTGTTTACAGCGAGACTTGTATTCTCCACGTGCACGCGCTTCACTGTTACGTCACATTACTTTATACAAGGAGGATAAACAATGGCCACTAATTAGGGACGCTATGAACCACGGATATATATGAGATATGTCAACCAGGCCGTAAAGTGAATAATATTTATATTTTGAGTAGGTAAGGTACCAAAAATTACGCTTTTGCCTTTTTATGCCATTGGTGCAAATTTTGATTTGCAAGTTTGTCTTATGTAGAGATAAACGCGCAAAAACAGGTGGACATGGGTGCTGGAACGGACTATAATTTTGAGCAAGAGCAACTCAGACATTTTGTTCAATAAAGTAAAGTAAAAAAAAAAATAATAATAACACAGTTTCCATATATGCTTGCTTTTACTTGTTTAGCAGAACAATTCTGTTATCATCTTGTTGTCCAATGATCAAATGAAATTTTACTGAAATCCCAGCCATCATAAAAAACTAATTACTGAAAATAAGTGCCTGAGACACCACATTTTTTTTACCCAAATATACTTAACTACACTGCTGTCATTCTCAGAAGAAGGCAAAACAGTTATTACTTCTCTGCTGATACAAAACAAGTTCTGACTTTATTTACTGACAAGTTGAATTTAAAGAGACAGAACCTCTTCAAATGCCTACCCTGTAAAGGTTATAGTGACCATTTAGATTAAAAGTTTTTTTTAAATGGCATCTTTTCATATGTCTTAACACCAACGACCAGCCAAAAGCTCCAGTCTGAGTCTAAAGGGAGTCACTTAAGTAAAGACCAGAAAGCATTGAGGTCGTTACTTTATCCTATGTCCTTAGGAAGAAGTACTGCCTTGCAACAGACTGTTTGCAGAACACAATTCAGCTGTAGCATCAACTGACATTTTTTTGGTACTTAAACTACACAGAGAGTCAGTACCATCAGAATATATGTTCAAACCCTGATCACACCATGCCAGACTTCGGTAAATCTCTTCTTGGTTTACCCAAATCATCCATTCATCAACTTCATTTGGTCCAAAACAATGAAACACAATTCATCACCAAATCACCAGTCCTCAGACTACTTCATTGGCTTCCAATTCTGATTGCATACAAATTAATTTCTCTTCCTTACTTTCTAGTGTCTACATCATCTGGCTCCATCTCAGCTCTCAGAGCTTCTTTCCATATACCCTCTGCCCTACACTCTTCATCAGCAACATTTACCATGAATACAACAAGTCCATTTGCGATATATTGGCACTAAGTCTTTCTCATTTGGTAGACCCCCTACCTCCAGCAGGCTACCAGATATTCCACAGACATTCAACAATTCAGAAATGCCATGAACAGTTTCTTTTTGTTGAGGCATCTGGACAGTGACTTGTCCACTTTGAGAGATCCACAAAATTGGAGACTGAGCTTCATAAAACTCTTCATTGTTATTTTCATTTTACAAAGTAAATAAAGGAACCAAGACAAATCAGCTTATTACTCAAACTAACCCACTGATGATGGCAGTAGACTTTAACATACATATTGTGCTTTATCACTGAATCATAACTGAAGTCCTTTAGTTAAATATAAACTATCTGAAGGTTATGATATATTATATTTATACTGTTCATAATCTTAGAACTTGGAAATTGCTTTTTAGATCATCAGATAATCCATGGTAAATGGTTAATACATTTGACATTCTGATTACTATTTACTGATTATTATATTATTATTATTTTTACTGATTATTATAGAATAAATAATTTTCCATGGTGTCCTGATTTTAGACCAATCCTGAACAAAACTACATCAAATCAAGTGACCCTTAGTTATACCTACCATGTTAACCTGAAGTAGAGAAATAATGAAGTATACATATTTATACAAATCTTAAAGTATAAAACAACATACATATACATCTTTGTTTTCTTATGTTTGAATATTAAAACCAATTCATGCTCTATTTTGTACCAATTTAGCCTCACCATTTAGACTTGTTCAAGCCTGTTTTTTTGTGTGTTTTTTAGGGGGATGGAAGCTAAATTCAGCTACAGTAAAATTTTAACATTTTTAGAGTAATTTAGGTATTAAAAACTACCTTCAGGATCAAACAAATTTTAAAATGGACCAAGTCTAGTAGATTGCTTCATAACAAAATGTTCTTCACAGCGCTGTAGCTGGTAAGTAAGGTTTATCTTATGTAAGCACACCTAAGAGCTTGCTCGTGGTAAAAACGAAAAAAGCATGATAAAAAATGATGGGAAGATGTTCACAAGCTGTAGACTTAGAAGTTTCCTCCTTACATCTGTTCTTACCACCACCTGTTCAAGTCAACAGTTTTTCTCTCGCAGACCTGAACAAGGATAAATAATATGGAGTCACTGCACTTAAGGTCAAACAAATGTACTTATCTTCTACCTCCCGGTGCCAGCCTTCATGCTTCCTCCAATCAGCCCAGACTGTACGTGTTAAGGACTTACCGACTGACTGTAGAATGTGAATACGGTGTAACGAGCCTATTAATTACACATGCTGCTGGAAGGACCTATTTTTTTCCTGCAATATAGAGGAGTTCTAAGCTGACAGAGTTCTGAGTGCACTGTTCATCAGGACACCTCAAGTGTCTGTAATAGAGAGGTGTTCTAATAGAGAGCTTACACAGTTGAAAGTGCACTGTCCATCAGGACACCTCAAGTGTCTGTAATAGAGGTGTTCTAATAGAGAGCTTACACAGTTGAACGTGCACTGTCCATCAGGACACCTCAAGTGTCTGTAATAGAGGTGTTCTAATAGAGAGCTCACACAGTTGAAAGTGCACTGTCCATCAGGACACCTCAAGTGTCTGTAATAGAGGTGTAATAGAGAGCTGACAGAGTTGAAAGTGCACTGTCCATGAGGACACCTCAAGTGTCTGTAATAGAGGTGTTCTAATAGAGAGCTTACACAGTTGAAAGTGCACTGTCCATCAGGACACCTCAAGTGTCTGTAAAAGAGGTGTTCTAATAGAGAGCTGAGAGTTGAAAGTGCACTGTTCATGAGGACACCTCAAGTGTCTGTAATAGAGAGGTGTTCTAATAGAGAGCATACACAGTTGAAAGTGCACTGTCCATGAGGACACCTCAAGTGTCTGTAATATAGGTGTTCTAATAGAGAGCTTACACAGTTGAAAGTGCACTCTCCATGAGGACACCTCAAGTGTCTGTAATAGAGAGGTGTTCTAATAGAGAGCTTACACAGTTGAAAGTGCACTGTCAATCAGGACACCTCAAGTGTCTGTAATAGAGGTGTTCTAATAGAGAGCTGAGAGTTGAAAGTGCACTTTCCATCAGGACACCTCAAGTGTCTGTAAAAGAGGTGTTCTAATAGAGAGCTGAGAGTTGAAAGTGCATTGTCCATCAGGACACCTCAAGTGTCTGTAATAGAGGTGTTCTAATAGAGAGCTTACAGAGTTGAAAGTGCACTGTCCATCAGGACACCTCAAGTGTCTGTAATAGAGAGGTGTTCTAATAGAGAGCTGACAGAGTTGAAAGTGCACTGTCCATCAGGACACCTCAAGTGTCTGTAATAGAGGTGTTCTAATAGAGAGCTTACACAGTTGAAAGTGCACTGTCCATCAGGACACCTCAAGTGTCTGTAATAGAGGTGTTCTAATAGAGAGCTTACACAGTTGAAAGTGCACTGTCCATGAGGACACCTCAAGTGTCTGTAATAGAGGTGTTCTAATAGAGAGCTGACAGAGTTGAAAGTGCACTGCCCATCAGGACACCTCAAGTGTCTGTAATAGAGGTGTTCTAATAGAGAGCTGACAGAGTTGAAAGTGCACTGTCCATGAGGACACCTCAAGTGTCTGTAATAGAGGTGTTCTAATAGAGAGCTTACACAGTTGAACGTGCACTGTCCATCAGGACACCTCAAGTGTCTGTAATAGAGGTGTTCTAATAGAGAGCTCACACAGTTGAAAGTGCACTGTCCATCAGGACACCTCAAGTGTCTGTAATAGAGGTGTAATAGAGAGCTGACAGAGTTGAAAGTGCACTGTCCATGAGGACACCCCAAGTGTCTGTAATAGAGGTGTTCTAATAGAGAGCTTACACAGTTGAAAGTGCACTGTCCATCAGGACACCTCAAGTGTCTGTAAAAGAGGTGTTCTAATAGAGAGCTGAGAGTTGAAAGTGCACTGTCCATGAGGACACCTCAAGTGTCTGTAATAGAGAGGTGTTCTAATAGAGAGCATACACAGTTGAAAGTGCACTGTCCATGAGGACACCTCAAGTGTCTGTAATATAGGTGTTCTAATAGAGAGCTTACACAGTTGAAAGTGCACTCTCCATGAGGAAACCTCAAGTGTCTGTAATAGAGAGGTGTTCTAATAGAGAGCTTACACAGTTGAAAGTGCACTGTCAATCAGGACACCTCAAGTGTCTGTAATAGAGGTGTTCTAATAGAGAGCTGAGAGTTGAAAGTGCACTGTCTATCAGGACACCTCAAGTGTCTGTAAAAGAGGTGTTCTAATAGAGAGCTGAGAGTTGAAAGTGCATTGTCCATCAGGACACCTCAAGTGTCTGTAATAGAGGTGTTCTAATAGAGAGCTTACAGAGTTGAAAGTGCACTGTCCATCAGGACACCTCAAGTGTCTGTAATAGAGAGGTGTTCTAATAGAGAGCTGACAGAGTTGAAAGTGCACTGTCCATCAGGACACCTCAAGTGTCTGTAATAGAGGTGTTCTAATAGAGAGCTTACACAGTTGAAAGTGCACTGTCCATCAGGACACCTCAAGTGTCTGTAATAGAGGTGTTCTAATAGAGAGCTTACACAGTTGAAAGTGCACTGTCCATGAGGACACCTCAAGTGTCTGTAATAGAGGTGTTCTAATAGAGAGCTGACAGAGTTGAAAGTGCACTGCCTATCAGGACACCTCAAGTGTCTGTAATAGAGGTGTTCTAATAGAGAGCTGAGAGTTGAAAGTGCACTGTCCATGAGGACACCTCAAGTGTCGGTAATAGAGAGGTATTCTAATACAGAGCTGACAGATTGAGTTATAAGTGCACTGTCCATCTAGATGTTTTAAGTGTCTGTAATAAGAGAGATGTTCTTATTGAGAGAGCTATAAGAGAGAGCACAGTTATAAATGTACTCCCCATCAGGATGTCTTAAGAGTTCATAATACAGAGGTAATCTAAGAGATAGCTGACGAAGTTATAATATAATATAAGTGCACTGTCCATCAGGATGCCAAAAGTGTCTGTGATAAGAGAGATATTCTTATAGAGAGAGCTTACACAGTTGCACTCCCAATCAAAATGTCTTAAGTGTTCTTAATAGAAAGGTAATCTAAGAGTTATAAGTATGTACACTCTCCATCATGCTGCCTCATGCAAGTGTTCAAACAGAGAGAGCTGACAGATGCCTTCAGAATGCCTCTAATTCTCGTAGTAAAGAGGTGTTCTAATACAGAGCTTACAAAGTTATACAGGCTGCCTATCAGGATGCCTAAAGTGTCTGTAATAGAAAGGTTTTCTCATAGAGAGCTTGCCAAGTAAAGCTGTGTTTCCATGTATCTGCAAAAAACTTATCCGCAAAAGACGTACGTACGTTCCATAGCGCTCAGTCCGCAAAAAACTGTTTCCACAAGTATTCTTGCGGATACCCTTTCATGTGCCTCTTTTGAAACTGCAAGGACGACAGGCAGGGAAGGGCAACATGTCTCATCAAACCTGGTGCCAGGGCACTGTTGGGAAATGTAGGCATTTTTGCCATCCGCAAAACGGATGAATCGCTCACCGATCCGTTTCGATGCTGTCCGTTTTTGCACATACGCATGCGGAGCACGTTAAAATGAACATATGGAAACAGTTCATCTTAAAAAGAGGGATCTGATTTTTTGCATACGAGACGTACAAGATTTACAGATGAATGGAAACACAGCTTAATAAGTGCTCCGTCCCTAACGAAGCCTCAAAGTGTTAATAACAGAGAAGTTTCCATCAGTGGTGGTCATCTTACAGTTAATACCTGGAACTTGGTTTTTATCCGTAATAGAGATGCTGTAATAGAATGTCTTTTGGACTTCTGAGTGCCCTCTTTGAAGGAATGTCTCACATGCCCTTAATCAAAAGATGACCACAATAGATAAGTGCCAGTCAGAAGTGGTTTAGATGTAGTAAACACCTGGCTAGCTACATCCTCCCATAATATTTGCAGTTTTAATGTATGTACTTATATTCACTTGCCACATGTAATCATCAGCTAACTAATAGCCAAATGGCATCTACATGGTAAACAGCAGTTACGATCTATATAATTAATACGGAGTTGGGTTTTTTCTAGACCACGGTTTACCTGCTTCTGTTCTGATTTGACTCTCCAAATTCGGCACACGTATAGGTGGTGTGCTCTTCTAGGACAAGTCAGTTTTATTTTGCGGGATAATGCCCTGTTAGGCTGAATAATTAATAATTTTAATATTTCCCCTTTGGTGCCCCTATTTCTTTAGTGCCGCAATGTCCACCACACCGGTGATGCTTTTCAAGGAGGCGCCTCAGGGATTTTCACTGGCCTGTTAAAACCGTGGCCAGAGCGCATGTCCTGCCCAAAAGGCATTTCCCTGCATTACATGGTCACGCGGGTCCATTATTTTCCCCATTGATCCCCCATATCCATTGTTACATCTCTAAAAGAATTTTTTTCTCTCTCAAAAGGAAGTTAAGGTTTTTAATCCAAAGACCACATGACTCTGCTTTCAATGTTTGGTTAACATTGGGCACTGAGTCCAGCAGTGATGTGACCACTGTTGGACACAATTTTTATGGAATACAGGTATGTTGATTTTTGTACATTCTGAAAAAATACCATCAGTACATCTTTAAACGGATAAAAAACTAAAATCTGTAGTCAGGGCATACAGACCTCCACCAGAATCTCCTTTAATCCCCTCTAAACATTGTGTTTCATGATGTCACCTTAGTTTCAACTTATACAAAGCATCTTTCATTTAATTTCATGGTAGAATGCTTTTTTATACAATCGTTATATCTACGATATATCCCAAACAATGAAGCTGTCAGACCTTTGCTGTTTATCAAAAAAAAAACTTCTCACTTAAAAATTTGTACATCCTGTATATGCCTCACTTCTTTTTATTAAAATTTATTTCTTGTGTGATTTCTGGAATAGAATAATTTTTCTTTCTATGTTGATATTTTGGGGGAGGGTGTTCCTGGAGAATTCTATCAGAAGTAATCTTTATATCATATTCGTGAAACACATGACAAAAATTCCTGCAAAAACCTCAGGATTAAAATATGCGTCTTTTAGTCCCTATTAGCTCATTACAAAAATATGCATCAGATAGAGCCGTGAATTTTCCATGGGTGCAGTTAGTACACATTTTATTTCCTTCATCTATAGCATTTTATGCTCTAATGAGAGTGTTGTGATCTTTTAATACTGACTAGGCCTTCATTCTTTATTTGCTTAGCCTATATCATATTTATACTTTCATTAACTGTTGAGTAACACTGTGATCATCAGGTGACTGAATTAATTTTTTTAAGTCTATAACATTTCAAATGCTTTTATTAACTGTGATGTCACAATCTGTGATCATGTGACACTAAGCTGAGTAATAGTCATAATGATATCAGCTGAATTACTATACTTCTAAATACTTCTCCCTGTATACTTATCTAGAACATTATTATGTGACAGTCAGTGATCCTGTGACTTGAAACAAATTTTTAAGCATTCTGAATTAAGTCATGATCAAAGGGACCCAGCTGCTTTAGTGGTCAGGGATTAAAATATTGTACAGTTGAATGGTGAAAGCCCCACTTAAAAAGATTTACCTATTTTTTTACACAGGGTCCTGAAAGTCATTATTTTGCTTGTTATTAGATATTATTTTGGGAACTGTTCTAAACTCTCTATCTGGAACAGCTACTGTGGCTCAACTACAAGATGAAATGTCCCTTTATGTGATATTGGCATGATAACAAGTGACCCATGGGTCAAGACCGTCAGCCACTAAGTAATGTGACCTATTCCAATGGGTGATGAACTCAAGAAATTATTACTTTGTGAAAACCAGAGTTCCTCAACTTTTAGTTGGTTTTCAAGGAAAAATTTGAATTTTGTCTCACATACATCATTTTAAAGCAAACCCAAAACATAACTTCATTGGAAAAATTAATGGAACACCAGAATCTTACATCAGACCCTGCTATTTTCATATTACTGCTCAGGAACAGAATTGGTCCATTATTTATTGTTGGTGCTATATGTTGTATATCCATACTCTGCATTATCAACCTTAGATTTTTGTTAAAAATTAAAGTGCCAAACTCTTTCAATCTGATAAATGAATGTGATTGCCACAGCCATTAAAAATTCCCTGACTTCCCAAAATATCAAAGAAATCCCTGACTTTTTATAAAATTCTCTGACTTTTAACTGACCTTGAAAAAATAAATTCCCCCCACCACTTTTCTCTGACTGCTGGCAACCCTGGATAATGATAATGGTATACAATTTATTATGCTCTAATGTGATACCATAACATCAGTATCTGGAACCCCAGCACTTGTCTTATATCACAAACATCCGTGCTTTCTATGATTTTTGGAGAATAAAATTCTAGTTTGTTGCACACTGTCATTTTGAACATACAAATACCAATATTTTTTTATATTATAATGATTACTTCCGATGTTACATATAAATACATGCAATTCATTAAAATAAATGATGTATCAGAAAATAAATGATTTTCTGAACACAAAAAAGACCCTGGGGTTGCCATTATCTTTAGGAAATAAACCTAAAAGGGCATGCTTGTGTAACAAAACTGTGCACAAAAAAGGCCAATCATCATGTGATAGCACAATAATAGGGAGGTCAATGATTCAATTATTGCTGCTCTCAGATAGGGTGATAATCATGAAAATCAGAGATATCAATAATTATTCTAACCCTAGTGCAATCTATGCCTAGACTTTTAATCATTAGACTGAGGAACAAAGCTAAACTGGGCAAGGCACATAATTTGCAACCAGAAGATAGGGTTTTATGTGGGAGAGGGCTGAATTCATTGCAGGAAGTCTACAGTATAGTATTTTTTTATTTAAGCATAAAAAGTCAGAGTAAATTTGAACAATATGAAGGTGCATATTGGTTGATATCATTATCAGTGGCACCAAGCAGAGAACCATCCTCTTCCCCATCAACCATAATTAAAACCATTCAGCATTTTTTGATGTAATAATTTGTACCAATTTAACAACTGCAATTGCAGTTGAGGCAGAAAGTACTGAAACTGATGTACAGACTTGTATTACAGTTATCTCTTGCATTCAATCAAGCCTACAAAATAGTAGGAATGAACTCTATAGGCATCAGATGATACATGCAAAGTAAAACATATGGGTCCCAGCATATTTTTTTTACATTACTTTGCCACAGTGTCAAAATGTTATTATCATTGTTGGTTGGTGTTCTGGCTGGTTTTGTTTGGCTGGTGTCTTTATTCTGTTTAAAATCATTGAACAAACCTTAATGGACAATTAAATATTAGAATAAGAAAATAAATACTGTATTGTGAATTTAATGAAAAAAGTCTTATTACAGTTAATTTTGTATTTCAAAATTGTTATACAAGTTAACCATGAACCTATACTACTGAACATCATTCAATCTGTGCAAGATGGGCAGAAAATTGTGCATGTAGGTCTAACAAGACAGATAGATACACACACATCCTATAAAAATGACAAAATGAATTCCCGTCTTGGGGTGGCCTGTTACATGTAATCCTAAACAGTGTTTAATAGGCCAAACACAACTTGGAACACAAAACCAAAATGAGGTCAGGCCTGCTCCTAATAATAGTGTATCCAGGTACAGAGTCAAGCCAGGAAAACAGGCGATGTACTGGAGACAGCATGTACACAGTAATCAGCGGCACCCCGTATCACACCCATTGGTAAATTGGCTAGTAGGTTTTGGGATTCTAACAGAAGTGAGGTTATTTTGATGGGCACCCAACACATGTGTGTGATTTGTACTGATTAAGACCTAGGGGAACATCCGAGGAGGCCCAGCTGGCAGTAGCACCGTTGGTCTGACACTCATTTGTAGTACACATTTTTTTTGCACTTACGCTGGATCTACGGTGCGCTTTCTTTGTTCTTCTCCCCTTGCAGCTGTTTGGTTTGGACCAAAGAGCAAGAGGTATATATATTAACACATATGTATAATCACAGCTTCCTGGTCCTCCATGGAGGAGATGTATTTTACATACCATGTTGTGAGCAAGAAGTTTCTGCTAGTAAACTCTCTCCCCGGTAATCACACAGACCTGTTGTGCGTAAAATACCCAAGCACAACCACCAATTATCATCCCTGCAATAAAGCTCTTGCACGTGAAGCGCTTGCATTTCATACGGCATTAAACACATGCATATATCCTTAAAAATAATATTTACATTTGTTGCAAGCATGGAATAAAAGAACAAACAAAAATCCTTTTCATGTAAATAAGATAACTTTTATATTAAATTTTTTGCTTTAAGTGTGCTAGTGCTTGTAAAATGTTAATTTTTGGACTCCCAGATAAATTATACTCTTTTTGTAAGTATGGGATATTTTTTTCTAACTCATTTTAATTGTAAAAGTCCCTTGAATAATTATTTGAGTTAAGTATTAACATGGGAAAGCAAAGATATGAAGATAGTTAAAACATGTGGTTACTGACTTTGGAAATTTCAATTTACTTACTTTTAATTTTAATCTATTATTGAATGAATATGAATTTGTCAGAAACTGCAGAAAGATAAACACAATTTTTCATAAATTAATTATTTCTAATAAAATTATAATTGGTTTTATGCTTTAAATTTTTATATATATCAAGCAGTTTAGTTATACATACAGTAACATTTTTTAACCACAAGAAAAGTACAAAATAACAAACAGAATTTATTACAAGACATAAAATGTACAATATACTTTTTATGCTTATATTCCACGATATTCTTTGTCCTTTTTATATATTTATCATTGTGCAACCAAGACAGGTGTATGTCTGAAGGACAATTTATTGCCAATACAATATGGTAAGTTTATTGTATATCATCCTGGAAGGAGCCAACTTCTTGAAGTATTTACACTGAAAAATGTATAAAGTGTTAAATCAGCAAGGCAGAGACCTTACAGGTTGGCAGCTGACAGTTAAAGATAAGTACCCTGATTTACTGGGCATATTCTAGGCAGTTCCTATAGCAGTTTCTTAAGAGTCAGCCTGGAAAGCTATATAGAGTCCGGCTACTTAATTCTTTGCCCTGGCTTCTCATTCTAAAGACGTAGGAGCTCCGATATTTCACTGCAGCTGGCATGCTGGAAGCTTCTTTGGGGGATTATGTGAAGGCAGGTGACCCTATTTCTTTAAAGCGATCAATAAACTTTTCTAGGATATGTCTTTTGTCCATTCAACACTTCAGATGGAACTCAGACTTCAAAACAAAAAAAGCACACAGCTAGGACTGTTTCCTGTGATGGTGTCAGAAATCTGTATGATACCAGATATAGCTTTCTCTTTCCTTTATTAAAATTGTGGACAGCAATTAAAATCAATTGTCTGTTATATTGACTTATTTTATGTTGTCAATTCAGGCAAACAGTGTTGAAGAAAAAGTGTTGATATAAACATGTGATAAACATATATAGAAATGTACTGTTCAGGGTTGCCAGTAACCAACTCTGTGAAAAATTCCCTGACTTTTCCCTATATTTCAATTGGTTTTCCAGGATAAATCGCATGCAACTTTTGAAAATGGTCTCAAAATCATCATTCTCTTTCCTTTATTAAAATTGTGGACAGCAATTAAAATCAATTGTCTGTTATATTGACTTATTTTATGTTGTCAATTCAGGCAAACAGTGTTGAAGAAAAAGTGTTGATATAAACATGTGATAAACATATATAGAAATGTACTGTTCAGGGTTGCCAGTAACCAACTCTGTGAAAAATTCCCTGACTTTTCCCTATATTTCAATTGGTTTTCCAGGATAAATCGTCATGCAACTTTTGAAAATGGTCTCAAAATCATCATTTTACAGCCTCCCCAATGCAAACTTCATAGGGAAAATGAATGTAACACCAGAATCATCCATCAAATCCTTTTTAATTGTATATTACTGCTCAAAAACAGAATTGTTACATCATTAATTGTTGGTGCTATATGTTGTGTATCCATACTCTGCATCATCAACCTTAGATTTTGTTAAAAATTAAAAGGAAACAAGATTAAATCTGCAAACACACCACAACTTTACAAGAAGTGCCAAACTCTTTCAACCTGATAACTAACAGTGACCACCATAGCCATTAAAATTTCCCGAACTTTTCCCTGACCTAGAAAAAATCATTTTTTCCCTGACTTTTCCCTGATAATTGGCAACTCTGCAGTTGAACATACCAGTCTCAAACAGTTAAATAATAATTCATATAAAAGCTCTGTATTATTGAATAATTTTATTGTGGCTTTTTATAGGTCATTGCCCCATCCTTTAGAAAAAGAATTCAAATTTGATATTTGATATTACTTGATGAGGACAACAACCTGTATTATCCTGCCTATGCACTGCAGAAAACAACACCAAAGCCAAATAACATTGCCTGTATAAATTATCTGTTCCCAGAATACCTCAGAAAAAAATCAATGTGTATTATGTTCAGATTTATTAAGTTTTCTATGAATTTAGGTGATCAACAAAGACCGAAACATGGAAATAAATTCTTCTACCCTAAATATGGATCAAATGAATGGGTAATTTATATTGGAAGAGTTACTGGTCATGACAAAATTAATATATACATTTTGCCAAATCACAAGAAGAATACAAAAACCTGGACAAATCATAGAAAAGGTGAAGATGAAAAGATTATCAGTCAAATATATTCATCAATCAAAGTTTTGCATTATTAATTATTAACTGAAGGTATTATGAACTGTAAAAAGCAAAGCAATTATTAACATTTAAGAAAATGATCTGTTAATATAAGAACTTGGTGATACAAATGTTTTGTGGAGCAAACTTTTACACACACACACATATATTTATTTATTTATTTATATTTTATAGCTTAATCAATTGTGTCTGGAAACCAGACATTCATATCAATCCATGTGTGAAGAGTTTACATGCTTCAACTGAAGCAGAACAGTAAAAGTCTGCATGGCCTTAACTCAAAACACTGTATCAATTTTCATTACAATCAATTAAGTCATGGTGAATGTATATCATATGCAATTGTGAAATGTATTTAAAATATAACTCTATGAGGAAATGCAAACCATTTCTGGGATTTTTTCTTAATGTTCAGACATTCAAGTTTTATTAATTGCCTCCTGTTAACTTGCTGACTTTTTATATTATAACCATTTCATGAAATTTCATAACATGTTTCTTAAATATAATTGAAAGAATTGCACTGTAAAAAAAAGATAAAAAATTAGCTTGAAATTAGAAAAAAATATGATTATATACCTAGGAATTAATTGCCTCCCAATACAATCTGAGTTATCAAGAAGATTTTGTGCAAAATATGTATCACAATGGTAGCACCAAGTGTTAAAAAAATTTCTATATTATTTTTATATGTACTGGCATTTGAATTACAAACAAAAGAAACTGTATATTCTATCCTTGCATTAACACTGTCTGTCTTTTTCCCCCCAAGTATTATTTCAAGCTCATGAATACAAAGCCTTGATAACCCATCCATCACTTGTTTTCTATAGATGAACATATAAATAATGTGGAAACTTGTCCACCTGTGAAAAAAATTATCAGAAATAGGTTTCAAATAACAGGACTGGGACAAAGATATTTATTCTGTTTCGCTGAAGAAGAAAATGCAAAAGAGGAAGGTTCTTGTAACAGGACCAAGGCATTGTCCCTCATGTTTCCCATGCAGCTCCATTATTTGTAGATTTATGAACAACACTGGAAATAACTCATAGAAATGCTGTAAAAAATAATGCCTAAGACTGCATAACTTGCCTCAAGAGGGCATTCATGTGTAATATATGACTAAAGCTCCATGAATCTTTGGCAATTTTATTAAACTCATTTTGTTAGATACCAGATAGCTGAAGCTACAACTTGATGACAGATTTGCTGACATCTCTGACAGCCTTCTTAATTCTTTTGTTTGGTAAACAGAAAACCTTTATTTCTTATCTGGTAATACCATGTTCATAGAAATTATAAGCCATGCATGGACACACACATCTGCATTTAATGATGTGTCATGCTTTGATCGGCTATAAGGTCACATACAGCCTCAAGTACATTAAAAGACAGCCACTTTTTTTTTAAAATAAAATTAGGCATAGTTGGTCCGGTATGTTTTCATCTGGAGGAAACCCAAGACTGATGGATATAATTGCTCCTTTATGAATAAATGGACAAAATATTTAGATTTCATGTTCCTGAGGCCAAAATTGTGAGATAAGAGATAAATAACCCAAATTTTCTTCCCCTTACCTTCTTCTAACATAAAATAGACCTATCAGGTTTAGCTGTATGAAACTGTAATCATATAGATTTCTTTTTACAAATTTTATATAGAAAATGTGAATTTGCAATAAGACCTCCTAAAAAGTTCCCTCAGTAGTATATACAATGTTCCTAAGACTTACTAAGGTATTTTAAATAATAAATTGATTTATTTGCATATGACCAAAAAAATAATATGTATTTCTTTGCTTTTTTTAAATAATTTATTCTTCTTTTAAAATTATAAGTGAAATACAAATAGTATTTAAAATGTCACACAAAATATATAGTGACAATTGTCACCATGATGAATACACATTTATTTCTGCAAGGAATATGATTCAGGGTCATAAAGTATAATCTTCCTTTTAATCCTATGCATACAATGCACAAAAACATTCTTTCCTGAAAGTATATATATGAACCTGGGACTGCCGCTTCCAGGAATACAAGGTTAAGCATTGCATCCACTAAAAATGCTTGCTCCTGAGGGACCAGTGTAAGCAAGCATCCCATCAGCAGTGCAGAACTTTGGAGCTGTAACTCCCAAAACATCAAATTGGGCTCTTGTCACATTCACTGGCCAGTACATGCATATACTACAGCTAATCAAACTGTACATTCCTGCAGGGATTACAGCAACTGAAGCAAAGGCCTGCTGAAATCTTTATGTAAAAAATGTCAAATGACCATTTTAAAGACTGAAAATTTATGCTCAGACTACATTTATACCCAAATAATGGGATAATCCTTCTGGTATTTTATAAACAGCAACATGATCTTATACTTTTTTTGCCATGGCCATCGAGATTATGTCTATAAGTCATAGAGTTTGAATAAAGTAAACTAAGTTAATTTCCTAGCAGTTCATATATATGTTTATTTTCAGATTAAGTTGAACCAAGGTGTAAAATGTGTATCTATATTTCTTTAATCTGAAATAAATAAGGTCACATTAAGTTGGAAATGTCTACATTATCTATTTATACTGTATTCATTAGCTTTTGGGAATGTGGATGCACTAAAAAACTCCAGCTAAAATTTCCATAACTTTAAAAAATGTTTTCCCACTGGAACCTTCAGTATAACTGACGTAAAAACAAAATGTTCTGGATAAGTTTAAGTAGACAAAATGTTCCATATCAACTGAATTGGGATGTCATTACTTGGTGACGAAAAAGGATTGGCAATGCATCACACTGTTTAACAAGAATAATTGGCAATTTTCTCAGGTCACAAGATGTAAAAATACCATGGAGGATAAAAATGGTGATTTTAGCATTAAGCACATAAAAAAACAAGCGTGAAATCTTTTCAGCAGAGATGGATAATAGAGCTGAAACTAACAACATTGGCTTGAACCTAATAAATCAATTTCTCCTCATGCAAACCTTGAGTTTGGTGAACAAGTCATTGGAGTGACGAAGGTCATGCATCACGCGATCTTCCAACATAATTTGTCTGTGACAAATCCCCCCCAAAGCATCACCTTCTCTGAGCTGTATGTTTTTTAATGAAGAAATCAATAAATTTTTATTTTCTCTGCCACTGTCCACAGAACTTTTTGTCAAGGCACCACAAGTACAGGTTTTCTGCTTGAATACACCAACAAAGCCCAGGGCAAATTGGAAAGTTGTATCATGAGGTGGGGTGGCCAGAGGATAACACTACTGTCCTCTGGATGGGTTAACACTAAGGTGTTCTAGTCATTTGTCATCTGGCGGGGCGGTGCCACTGACAGCCAATATATATTGCCCCCTCCATGGAGTAATAGGCAGAAACAATGACGCCATGTCCCTTCCACCTTGCCTAAGTTTAGAAATATTTATTACCCTTCTGAAATTTTCCCGCCATCCATCACAAAATAACTCACACTGTATTAATGTTGAAATAAGAGACATCTTCCCTAAGGAACTGAAATGTTCCCCCATGAGGATCTAACATGATGTACATATTGCATGCAGGCAAAACTGTAAACAAGATTATTTTAACATCTAATAGAAGCAAAACATTTGAATGCATATTTTCATTGTATCCACAGAAAGCAAGTTATTGATAACAAATAGGTGCCAAATAGGTGACAAATTTCTACTAAGTATATATACACTTTTCAAATCTTTTTTCCTGAAAATGTGAAAAAAATTTCTTTACTCAACTTGGAAAGCATAATCAGTTTTCATACCAAAATCAAAACCTTCTGTATGAATTAAGGCATTGAAAAAACTGCTTTCATATCCCTCATTTGCAACAGAAAAACTTGAGCAAGCTAAACAAAAGTTGATACTGATGATGCAAACAGTTTGACAAATTAAACTGATACATATCCTCCAGCTGGAGTTTCATCATTCTAGAGAAGAGAATTACTTGCCACATTTTGTTTCTTCAGCATATTGTATACTGACATTCTCGTTCACAGTCAGTAAAATGGTACTTCCTTTTCTGGTAAATTCAAGGATAAAGAAATAAATCTTTCTGGTACAAGCAGCTGAACAAATTCCATGGCCAGATGTAACGTAAGAAGTTGTTATTTTGAATCAAATTAATTCTTATATTGTAACATACAAGATGTTGTTAAAAAAAAGTTATATATTTTGTATAAAAAAGTTAACAAAATAATAGAATACCATTCAGGTTAACCACATTATTTCACCACTGATGGGTTAGTACACAAGTATCTGCTACATCAGTGAAAAGTTTTCAAAAGAAATAGTCTGAAAAAGTTAACAAGTAAAAAAAAGAAAATCACCAATGTTCCTTATATGAAAGTTTATGGACAGATGGATGGACAAATAGACTAATGAGACTGACAGACAGGGCAGTTGATAAATTCTCACCCCCACCTCACTCCCTTTGCCTTCTGGGGCAGTGGACAAGGAAGTATATTGGGCTGCATCAATGACCCCCTTCTCTCAGGATACATGGCTAATATAACTGTTTCCTAATAATATACTTTTCAATCGTTATTTACTTTGTAAAAGGATTTACTAGCAGTTTGTCTGAACCACAAAAACCAAATAGGGCCTTTCCTGTGAAAATTTACAGCAGTCAACTTGACCTTCTACACAGACAATATTCCGTGACAGGAGCCAATTCCTCAATATACTGAGATAATAGCTTACTAAAGAGCTGCCACATACACAGTCTGCTGGTTTAACAGTATGTATCAACTTAGAAGCTGCCAAGGGAGTGACCCTGCTAGCAAACTGCCTAAATGTAGTAATACAGAGCTACAATATAGTATCTGATGGTTTCCAGTCTGGCTATAATGTGGTAATTAACAGCACACTGAAGGAATGGCACACATATAAGACTGTCTTACAATGTTGAGGTTAATATAATGGTTTTTTAGATGTCCAATAGGGTTTAAGCCTAAACAGTCATTGTATGGTAAAATTTCAAGGTTGCTTCATATTTGAGTAAACCTCATCTTTCTTAAATGTGAACAGAAAAAGTCTTTATTGCTCTGCCAAATTATGTGCATGCATGTTCTACTAGCCCTACATGCAAGCTGATTCCCATCACACATATAAATGATACAGCAAAAGAAACAGAATAAAACGAGAAAAAAATTATTATTTTGAAAAGTAAGCATGACAAACAAAAAATTGTGTAAAACTTGTAGACCTTTCTGGACTGCCAGCTTGCCCTTTGAAAACATATCAGTTTGGAATCGTTTCAGACCAATTTGCATGTCCTCATCCATATATCCTCCTGAATCACCCACCTTTATACCCATCTTTTACCTCATCTTCCCATAGAGATGGTTGAGAAAACTAACAATGCTTCTATCAAGACCAGTAAGCCTCCACACAATACCTTCTCCCTCAGGAAATACTTCTCCTGTCACACAAAATGGGGTCAGATAAAAATGAGCCCATTGTATCTAGAATCTAAATGTTCAGATTCTGAATGGACTTTGAAGTCAGTCCCTATCTGACTGCCCACTGATGCAGAGTTAAGAAACAGTAGTGCAGAGCACTCTAGTTCAAGGATAAGTGGTTTATAGGCAGCATAGTTCATTGATTCAAAGTGGCTGACTGAAGGATAAGAAATTAAAATCCTGTGGCATCAAAAATTTGTACGTCAACAATATTTCCAAGAAAACATATTAATTAATGTCAATGAATAAACCAGAAAATCTGGATATCTAAACATGTCTGTATACTAAATGATACTCCAAAAATGAGGTCACTATGACATAATTTCTGCAGCTTTCAAAAAAATGAAGTGCTTCTAAACCATTATATACATGGGTGGGTTTCACAGTAATACTGAGTCATTTTGAAAATTACAAAATTTGTTATATTAATAATACAGTTTGTTCCAATGCATGATCACTGTGAGATTATATAAGTTCAGCACAATAATTGATCAAACTTCACAAGGCAACTGAATAGGCGAGTCTGGAATTTGGATGGATAAAAAGACCTATCTGCCACTGAATGAACAACACAGTGAGAGATTGCTCTTCTTTATAACTTAACTTCCATACCTACTATCTAACATACAAAAAAAAACAGGAGACAGTACGTTTACATTACTGAAATACTGAAAATTAACAGCTTGTAAACCCAGGTCAAATAAAGTCATATACATGTACTACCGGTAGGCAACTTACATATTGATACTGAATAATGGTCACCCAAAAATAGGCACTAATGCTTTACCCTTCCTTATATATCCCCCATTGCCCTACCTTTCATTTTTTTCCATTTTGGTGGATCAATTAACTTTACCTTCAACCAAATAGTTGAGAATAAAGATTGGCCTGCGGCTCATTATGGTGGAGTTATACCAAACTTCTGTGGCACCATCTGTTGATTCTTATACGTTCGTTATCTTCAATCAGATGGTTGTCACATTATGCATCATTGCTTTTCAAGTGCTCTGTTATGCATTATTCAGCTCCACCCTGTATTATTATCAGTGTTAAAAACATGTATGCAAAATGAGTCAATGCTGTTTGATGCTTAAGTATCTTCATTTCCTTCTCTCTTAATTAATACGATTCCCCCAATAACAGTAGCATCAAAAGGTCAAACGTAATAAAAAAATTCTGATTTTTTTCTAAATCATATGCACAGAGGTAAACTCAATCATTTTATAGCTTACATGGCATGGTATGAGAGCAGTTTCCATGTATGAAGGTCTTGTGTTATTAATAAACTCAGTGGAAAAATTGGCTGACGCATGAGAGAGAAATGGATAGCAATAACCCAACATGACAAAAAATTCATGATAGGAATAAATGTCTCATAATTCCTGGCTAAAATATCTTTTCCCATTTAATATAACATGTGTTATGAATCTTTCAATGTCCCTTGGTCTGATCTTGAGCCTTCCTTATCATCTGTGCAGCAAATATCACCTGTGAGATTTTCCTATCATAAAATGTTCCATAACCTTGAGCCATTCACAAAATATTAACTATTAATATGCTCATATAACTTCCGGAACATGTGTAATGCAGGGATAAATAAAGTATCTAAGCAGCGCAAAAAGAGACAATCATAGTCCATCTGACTGCAATGTTTTCATTTATGTGCATCCATATATAAAAAACATGAATTAGGTTATTGGTATTAAAGTAATTGGTATTTTACTCTCCCAGCCATCTCCCATATCAACATTTTAAAGCTCACTAAAATGTTGTTGATCATTTGAGGATTACAGAAGGCACCAGCCCTGGCCCCAATATTTTGCGAAGAAAAGAAATACTTTTGCCAGGCCTCAAAAAAGTAGATTTTGCTGATATACTGTAAAAATTTTCTTGTCTCCTACCAATAATTTTTAACATGAACTGTCCATTCATTCCCACTTTTGTTTGTAGAAAAAAAAATTATCCAAGTCTGGGGGTGGGGGATAACCCACATCCCTCCCCTATGCAAACACCCGTTGCTGCTGGGTCCCCTTTTGGAAATTCTAGGATCTGGCCCTGCTGATGTACTGGACTGCATCCCAACCAAATGACAATATTAGGGCTGTGTCCACTTGATCAAACCAAGTGTGTTCATCCTACTGCATCAATGGCTTTTCAGATCAAGTAGTTCCATCATCTGAAGGGGTTGATAGCCTGATGTACCAGATAGCTCACTCAACCACTGTAGCCACGGCAACAATGAGTGCTCCAGCCTCAGGCCCTGGATACATCTCTAACTATCAAAGTGTTTTGAGCCCCATTAATATATGTATGTAAAATTATATAAAGTAGTATATTTTTTACACACACTGTGATCCCATTTTGTAGGCAATATATACTTCCTTTTTCCCGATATCAACCAATTAATTAATTAACAATGAGAGTACATCAGTAATATATAATGATTATTTTGACCATAAAAAATGTACAGTTTATCCATTCTATTTAAGTATTTTATTCTTTTAATTACCATTTTGATTCAATACTGTCACAGTGTAGCCATTTTGTGTATATAATTAATGTAATGCACAATTAAGTACTACAAAAGCTAGAGTTTGGGCTGCTGCTATAAACTTTTCTCAAATATTAATCTTCAAATATTGAATGTATAAATAATAAAATAATTTAATTATATTTGACTTTAGATTAAACCACTCAAATGGATTTCTTATAAAAAGTACTGAGTACCAAAAACTACATTTCTTAACAGTGATATCCTGTGCAAACTAAAAAGTTTGGATTAACTTGACATGTAGGAATCATTACAAGAACAGACCTATTTTTACTCAGGCCAACCTGAGTACAGCCAATGTAAGAACTTTTTACCAATAATCTTTAAAGCAAACTACACTGTAATGGCTGAAATGAATATTAGTTTTCTAAAATTAGCCCTGTTCCAGAAGGAAAATACATTTTCTGCCAGGGTTTTATTGAGAGGTGGGAAATGAGGTTAACCCATAATGACCAAATTTATGACCACAGTTAATTATTTTCTGGCAGGGTTTCATTCAGAGGTGGAAAATTAGGGTCACCTATAATGACCAAATTTATTACCTCAGTTAATTACCAGTATTGTTTTAACCCTGCAAGATCAGATTCAAATTATGAAATAATGGTCATGTGGGATTATGACTTTGTTCAGTTTCCTCTGACATGTTCCTTATCTAAAGATCTGCCATTAAGCATATGTCAGATCTCTAAAATTTCCTGAAATTTTTAGTAATTAACAAAGCCATAACATTACATCAGTGTTCTGGTTGTTATCATATTAAATTAAATCCTGATTGTTTAATAATGATGTCCCTCTCAAGTGACTGTTAACAATACATTGAAATCTCTTGTATCATCAAAATACCCTAAACATTGAAATTAAACTAGAATCCACCCAGACAGCATGTACACACCCCTGCCAACAACTGGTTTTGCATCCAAATATGCCCCAAAAACTTAACCCTATCTAACCAAAAATGTAACAGCTCTTTGTCAACTCTATTTCATTTAAATTTGATTAATTTATTTTGACAGATATTGTGTGGACAAACAGACAAACAATCCCAACCCTTGTTCAAATTTCACCACCTCAACTATCCACAATATTTGACTGAAATTCATACAAAACAGACAAAAAAGGCTGGGACATACTTTGCCATATATATTGTTACAGGTGCTCTTTTTTTTTTGTGTGTGACACAGGCATAACTCGGGTTGTACCGCTCTTGCCTGGCCGCTTGTTACATTCTATGTTTAATCAGTACTGGTTGAACTCTTGTTGTCATGCTAGTTAGGGGCTTTCTTGCCTGGTCGTGAGTCACGTGTACACCTTGGTATGTGGAGGCACACACAGCGATGTTCTTCTAGATGATTCCTGTAACGCGTGCTTAACGTGTATAATGTATTATTCTTCAAATGTTCTAGAGATAGAAGCTTCTTGGCTTGAGGTGAAAAGGTATATAGAAGCTTTTCGGCTTGAGGTGAAAAGGTATATAAAGGGGCTGTGTTTTAAAGCCGGGAGAGCAGCAGCAGAGCAGATTCCAGCGGACGCAGAAGTATGTGTCAGTTTCTAGGACCTTATCCGACGAGTGCGGCAATTATAGATTTTCTAAGACTTTCTCCTGGATTTGTGCATTTGGACTACAGTTTACTTTATGGATTGTTACAAGAGCTTTACACTGGACTGTCATTCTCCGAGAGTATACATTTAAAGAACTTATCATTGTGACAGTGGTGGTATCCAGGTACTGTGCACTTTGTGTATTTTACTGTGTGATTGTATTGATTTGTTGTTATACCCCTGTTTTACTGCATAATTGTATTGATTTAGTGTATTGTAATGTTAGGATTGTTTTAAGAAGAAATTATAGTTATAGAACCACTGACTTCTTTATTTCTTCCCCTAGACATTTCAAGCTGCCTAGTGTTACAGAATCTGATTTTTTTTTTCTCCATTACAAAATTTTATGTTCATCACTCATATGTGATCTGTTTATATTAGGTTCCTTAACAATATACATGTCTCACCACCTAGACCTGTCCTTTATTCTACCTGATACAGCCTCAAAGTTTAGCAGTTCTATCTTGGCAATGGGCTTTCCCTGCCATAAAATTTCTTAAATTCACTGAGAACTTCTGAGGATATTTTCTGGACATACAGACAAGCAAACTAACAAACATGGGTGAACATGTAAGCCCTGTAAGGATGTTGGCAAATTTTCTCAAGAACATAATTTCCCTCGAAACTGTATGAGAGCTCCAAATAAAATGAGTATTATTGTTAAGGAAAAAGCAGCTTTAAAACTATTGCCACTGATCACCATGAATCTGACAGTGAAGACTTATGTCAGGTCAAGGTTCATAAACATTTGCCATAAGGCCCCCCTTATGGTTATCAGAGACTTTTTTTCAGAAACCAGTGCTGACAGGCGATAATTTATTTCTACCTTTTTTTGTATGTTTCAATAAAAGTGTCATATGATCAGGAAAAAGCATGAAAATAACAGAATATTTTTGCTTAACAGGTAAAAGTACTACATAACAAAGGAAATCTTATCAAAATTGAATTATTTTATCTTCTTGAAAGATGAAAATCAAAATCAAAATTTTTGATGCAGAAGATTAAAATTGACACGGGCAGTGCCTGAGTACCATATCTTTTATTTTTGGCCTAATATGTATATTATATGCCATCAGTTCAAATGTGAGTTTATTACATCTTTATAATAAACATTGTTTTACAAATGCTATTAACAGAATTTCTATTTGTCTATTGGAAACAGTGAAAACATTTTCTGAGATGTGTGTTATTGTGTAAAAGATGTGATAAATTGTATGTTTGGTTCAGGATCATAGTGTCTGAATTAATCATTTCTCAGTAATATAGAAAGTGTCATATTAACTTATAAATATATGTGTCTAACTTTATAATGTGCAGCATGGGGGTGGGGGTGTGATGCCAGGATGGGGGTTGTGCAAAATCAAGTGGATTTTATCCTGTTTCTGTGGCACCAAGCTCTGTTTGAACTGATCACAAGTCCATCACTTAGACATCTTTAATATCTGTCAGATGGATGAATTGCAAGGATTCAGTTTCTCCGCCAGGAGTTAACAAGGACACTGCGTGCCTGAGTTGTTATGATGAAAATGCCAAGGTATCATGAGATTGGATTATTTTGCTGGTGTGACACATCCAATATTAAATGTAGTTTAGGCAAGAACACTATGCAAGTAAATAAATTGATTATGATTAGGGGAAAAAATATCTGGCAGGGAAATCCTGAAGCTTTTGAAAATCATGGTAATTTTACCAAGAGGGTCAGGTGTTAATTATGAATCTCAGGAAGACATGGAAAATGCATTTTTACCAACCACTGAGTTCATTTCCTCATCTTTTTTCCCTAGGGTTATGTTTTGAAGTATAGAAGTCATACAATTGAGCTTGGTTATTTTTCTTGAAATATATATCTACAGAGTACAGGACTTGTTTTACATGAGACCTGTCCATCATGGTGTGGCTGTTTAAAAAGTATACTTACATATTAATTTGTCAAGATATGTTAATTAAACACAAAATATTGTTTTTATGCCCCCGCCACAAAGTGGCCAGGGCATTTAGTTTTACCCAAGTCCATCATTCTGTCATTCCGTCGTTCCGTCCTTCCGAAATCAAACAGTTGTACAGACTTTTTTTCACAATGCCTGCAGATATTGGCCTGTTTTTTGTTGTGTATGCAGCTAATGACCAGTTACAGTTTAAGTTCACTTTTCGTCCCGGTTGACCTACTTTTGACCATTTTACGGCTCCTAAACTTGACCCATTTTTCTACATTTTAGAGCTGATTATAGAAAAACACTCAGAAGCTTATATCTCAGGAACCATTATGTGGATTTTCACAAAACTTACTATGATCATTGGGACTGATGGTCTGTATGTGCTGCACAAAAAAAAAATAGAAATTTTCATGACAAATACACATGTACGGACTTTTTTTCGCAATACCTGCAGATATTGGCTTATTTTTGGTGTGTGGGCAGATAATGACCAGTTACAGATCGAGTTCGCCTTTTGTCTTGGTTGACCTAATTTTGAACGTTTTACGGCTCCTTAACTTAGAAAATTTCATTAAAAATAGAAATTTTCTTGACAAATACACATGTACAGCAGTTTTTAGCATTCAGCTCATAGGCTGATGGGCTATTGTCGTCACCCAAACTTTCTGTCTGTCCATCTGTCGTGCCGTCTGTCTGTCCGTCCAGCGTCTGTCTGGCCCGCATCTGTTAACTTTTACCTTGTGAGCCGGATATCTCTAAAAGGATTCACCGTTGGAATTTAATTTCATCAGTGAAGATGTATATCGATAAAATCTCAGTCAAGAAGGTGGGTGACCTTGACCCATTTTTCTACATTTTAGAGCTGATTATAGAAAAACACTCAGAAGCTTATATCTCAGGAACCATTATGTGGATTTTCACAAAACTTACTATGATCATTGGGACTGATGGTCTGTATGTGCTGCACAATTTTGGTGGCACAACCTGCAATTTCTGATTTTTTAATCAATTTTTATTGAATTTTTCAATTTTGGCCTTGTGAGCGGGATATCTCTAAAAGGATTCACCGTTGGAATTTTATTTCACCAGTGAAGATGTATATCAACATAATCTTGGTCAAGTGCAAAGATGGGTGACCTTGACCTATTTTCTTGGTTTTACAGCTGATTATACAAAAACACTCAGAGGCTTATATCTCAGGAACCATTTAGTGGATTGTTATGAAACATGGTACATACCTCTCCAATTTAAATTTATAACTGATTATCAGCTTTTGCTAATATTCTAGTTTCGCAATGCAGTGCTTACAGATACTGGCCTAATGTTTGGTCTGTGGGCACATAATGACCACTTACAGATTGAGTTTGCGTTTCATCCCAGTTGATCTATTTTTGACCATATGACAGATCTTGAACATAGAAAATTTCATGAAAGACAGAAATTTTTATGAAAAATGCACATGTATGGACCTTTTTTCACAATGCCTGCAGATACTGGCCTGATTTTTGGTGTGTTGCTTGATAATGACCCGTTACAGATCGAGTTTTTACAGAATGTAACAAATGTTTCTAATTTGCCCCAGGCGGGGGCATTCGTGTTGTTCCCACACATCTAGTTCTTGGAATATAATGGTATCAGCCAAATGTTCTGAAAGTGTTTGCTTAGTCCTGTACACAAATGGAAATAAGTTTTGGCCAGGTGCCTTCAGGGGCATGAAACAAAGTGTACATGCAACCTGGTGCAAGATTATTTGAGCTTGAAACCAGTGTTTCACAACTTTGTACATTGAACCATCTTTCTTCTTCTTATATGGGAGTTTTCACTCTAATCACTCTGTCTGTTATGGTAAAGAAACACATGGACTGTTTACTCACATACACAAACATAACAATGTGAAAAACAGATGATTTGGAGATCCATACTAACTCTGTGTGGCAGAGTGGTTTCACTGGGAAACATTCATATTCAGCCAAATTCACAGTATACAAATTTTAAAAGTAAAAGAAGTTACCAACAATTATATGAAAATTAAGATAGTGGTAAAAAGATGAGCCAGAAATGATAACAAAACATCAATTTGGTAATGATGGGATTTTTTATTCTTATGTATCAAAGAACTGAATCTGGGCACACTCATCTTTATTAAAGAGGTGCTGTTTTTACCAAATGGAAGGAGTTCTTTGATGTTGTCTGTAACATAAACACTGTACAAAGAAATTGCTTTGGGACTACAGTAAAAGCCGTAGCTTTTAGTTTCAAACATTCATGCCCCTCAGGTTTATCTATTTCCTTGATATAAAAGCCAGAAAATTTGAAATTTATTATTTTTTATATTAATAACTATTGACCATGCATTTAGGAATTTTGCAAAATATCAAATTTCCCAGTTTTCATACTTCAAAAAATGACCTAGAAGACACAGACTATTTTATGTAGTCCACATAGTTGCTGTTAATGCAAGCTGTAACCATAATAGAATTCATGGATCAAAAATGACCACCATTATATCTGTGTAAAGATCACAACATATTTAAGTGTTCATCTCAAAACAAAAGGGCAATAATACTTCAGTAGTTTTGCATTTTCTAAGATGGAGCTGGTCTGTATATTACTAATGTGTTTCTGGGTAAACTGGAAAGCAAAAGTAAACAATTTTTTCTTTTAACAATCAGACAGCCAGTTACATATGGAGGATTGTAACATAACAACTTCAAAACTTTCTATCCTCAAAAAACAGCTTGAGACAAAAAAAACTTACTTCAAACAATAACTATTAAAACCGTACATCTGTTAGGAAGAAAATAGAAACATGCTTTGACTCCCTATTACTGTGCTGTTTTAGTTGAAATATTAAAGCAAATGGGAACTATCATTTCTTATATGAATTCAAAATGACCAAGTGTCACTGATGTAATGGGTTTTGAAGAAAACATTTCCTTCGTTTTTGGCACATGAAAGCACAACACGAGGCACAAAGGATACCAGTTATAATTAAAGCTGCAAGCCATGAAAAACATTAATACCACGTGGCTCATGAGTAAATAACCATCAGCTATCCTGACATTCTGCCATACCTATCATCTGTATAAAACTGTATCAGTTTATCATTTTAAAGAAACCAGTGATTCTGATGCAGTTCTGGTTCAATTTGACCTATATGCTATAAAACGTGACTCAATTTTCTCTATCAAAATTCAAAAGAAAATTGCTTTGTGGAGCATTATGAGTCATATACATGAAGCACATGTTTATCAGAAAATAAATTGGAAAATGATCTTCTGGTTCAGTTTCTAAGAATAGAATATATAACACAAGTATTATATATTAAAAGAGGAAGACAATAGGAAGCTTTATTTACCCTTAAATCTGATATGCACCTTGTGATATCTGCTTTTTAATCTGTACACAAAATTAATAGGTGCCTCGTGAGTAGTTTAAACATTTTTGTGAAGTCAAGTTTAATAAGAAAATGGAAACACCACAGGAAAGTACTCCAAGGAAAGTTTCAAGGTGGGGTGTTTGGTGGCTATTAAACTTGTATCTTCCAAGAATAAGGTGTAAGAATGCTCCAGGGATGACCACACTCTCACTTTCAAATTATAGCATCAATGATACATTTACACACTTCCCTAGGCCCTGATTTTACACTTGCATGCTACAGGCCTAACATTTAAATTGTTACTTTGAAACTCTTATTACAGCAATCATATATTTCATTAATTCTGTATTTTTTGTGGAGGTTACCATCTCCATTTTTTTTAATGCCAGCTAAATTCAGTACATGTATATCTGCAGAAGAATTCCATCTGCATCTCAGTCTATGTGACAGGGCAAAACACCATTCTGGCATCGACCATGTTCCGTGTTCTGTACCTGTGGGTCCTGGGTGTGTAACACTTAGGGGCCCCCAAAAAGTGCACTTGTTTGAGAGTGAAACCCACCTGTGGGTTCAGTCTTCCAAATAAGCCTGCAGAGTGCTCACCATGAGTGGGGCTGCACATGAACAATCTCACTGATCTTCAGCTAAGATCTGAGCTTGTGGTCTTCTAGCTTTGATTCCAGTGCTTGCCCCAAGACCACAGAAGCCGGGGACACTGAAGCTCGTATTACACCAGAGATATAAACTTCCATAACCGTCACTTAATTGAATAGAGTAAAAATTCACGCAAAATATGATTTTAGCTAACATTCAATTTGAATGTTTGGCTTCATGCAAATAACAGTGTAAATGATATGTATCACAAAATCAAGTAAATTTTGTGTATGTTAAATATGAATAAAGAAATAGCCCTATGAAAATTACTTTAACTTTATCTGTCAGTAACAATATTAAACAGAAGATGGTTTTAGTTTCACCTGCAAGTTGCTTAAGTGAATTCTTCCCCTCAGATTACAACATATCAATATCAGGAGCACATAAAATCTTGGTTTTTCAACTTTCACCTGTTGTGAATAATGAGCCTGTAACAGGTTGGTAAAGATTAAGATTAAACAGCTAAAATCCAACTCAAACAAACTAGTACATGTGCAAATTTCTGTAATTCAGCTGGCCTATGGATAAAACTAAATGTCTTGTTTGGACAGCTAGCTTGCAGATACTGAGCCACAGCTTGTGATATTGTTGTTTTCATGGCTTTAGCAAAAAAGTAAATATCGTATGCATAATTTATGGAAAGATATCCATAGGTCTTGAATATGAGAACAGAAAAAAGACCTAAGAAAATAAAATAATTCATATGAAACTAGTCTGTTAACAATTTGGGTTCAGTTAGTATAAGCTTTTTTAGATATACTAATAATTAACATATGGGTGTTCTTTTTGCAGTCTCTGTCAACGGAAAATTAGAATAAGAGCTTTTTATATGTTCATGAAATTTTAAATGATACACTTGGTTCACAGAGTAAAACATTCACTAGTATCTCCAGTAATCTTTCTTACATTGTCTTCAGAACATAACCTTCACAGAGCCACAAGGACAGTGATGTTCCCCAGAAGATACTGGTAAATAGCTGTATTAAGAATAATAACCCTAGCAACATGAATAAGGGATGAACTGTGATTATAACTTGGGAGTGAATGTCCTTGGTGTACAGCCATATAAAGGTCAGGAGTCACCAAGAGTCGACTTTACTATGGTTATAGATCAATTTTTGCAAATTACTGTCTGTATAAGTGGTGCTATCTATAAGATAAAATGAAATGACCACAGAACTTAAAGTTCCTAGACTGAGTGTACAATTTAACTATCAAAATAAAGGAACCTGATATTTAAACAACTGGGACATATAACTGAATAAGTATGTACCTTCATTGTATTGTCATAAAGTGCAAGGATTCAGGTTTCTAATAAATCTTACCCATAAGAATTTCCCATATAATCATAGAACATTTTGAAGCAGATGAATTAATATATTGTAATAAATGTTTCAGTACATTGTTTATATATTTGTAGTTTTAGCCAATGAAGAAATACCTGCAGTGGAATTGTAATGCCTGGACTTTCAGAATGTTAAAAAAGGAAAATTGAAGGTGACATGATAAGAGGCATCAGGACTTAGATTATTTAAGTTTGACATTCCACCTTTATCTCATGTCATACAGCTGTATGATCATCATCCTTTTACTAGCAATAGCAAATTCTGTTACTATTGTGAAGAGACCTTAATTGCTGCAAAAGGCAGTCCTGCAAGCATTATCATGAATCTGAACCAGCTTGATGAGCTGATATTACAATGGGCATTACAGCCATAAAAGCCAATTGAACAAAAGTAAACAGTACATAGTGGTAAAAAATGTTCACATGCCTTTTAATAAAGGACACATGCACCTGAAACTGGACAGGTTTACAAGCCTTTATTTGACCGGTCAGATTCTTGATAACACCTTGATATTGCAAGGCTGTTGACAGATTTGTTCTGCGTGTGTGTAAACAGAGCGTAGGTGGGTCACCTGATTGGTTCCTTTGCTTTTTTTTTTAATTCAAGATATCGCATGTCTTTTGGAGCAAGATCTCCTGGAACTTATTTGCCTTTAAGTAATGCAGCTGATTTGCTTCATTCCATTAATCTAAGTTACACACTTTAATTTTCACTTCTGAATTTAATTAACATATTAAACTTTCACTCAAGGAAACAATAAAGGTAATTTAAAATATAGATATTTATGAATGAAATTTTATATTATATGATAAAAAAATGTGGATAAAATATTTTTTTCTCTCATTTTCATTTCTCTTTTGTTTAAAAAGAACAGGATTGCACAGGAAACATACTGCCAAAATTCGAGTCATATGAAACTAATCATCAAGAACTAGATCCTCTTGGATTTACCTCTCCAGAACAGACTGAATATACATGACACAGGGCCTTAGTACACAAGTCTATCATGTACATTTATTATTATTCATGGCCTGTCTTCTGATTTTTATTACTCCTTTCCAATTCATGATGATGGTAAACTGGAAGTTTAGACCATTCTCCTGATTTTTTAGTGGTTGTTGCATGATGTTGGAAACTGAATCTCCTAGATCATATGATGAACATGTTCTAAACTCTATTTACTATTTGATTTTATCACAAAGCCCCTGACATACTGAACTCTTTCTTCTAGCCAGGCCCTCATACTGGGAGATCAAACTGATCAAAATCTACAAATACTGAGGTGGTCTATAAGCTATGATAGACTCTGTTGTTTCCGGAAATATTTGCGTAAATCTCCCATGCATGGGACAACAAAATCGATAGCTCTGGGCCTATGCTATGCCAATAATCCTACACTGAGGTTTTAGTGGGTGCCACTGATTGCAGACTAAAAGGTCAAGTATCAAATATTTAATGGAATAAAAATTATGACCATCAATCCCTCTATTTAATATATGGTACTTTCACCAATTTTTAACCCAACCTTCTTCACATTTATTTTCATTTTGATACTACATCTTTAAAGTGGTAATAATACCAAAACATAAATTTTATACTCCCAACAGAGACCTGCCTGTTTCAGCCCCTAACCAGTTTAATTTTATTTTTATAATTTCCAATATTTTCTTGGATGGAAATTTCATTTTTGGCAGAATTCTATACATACTAAGATTATTGAATACCAAGGGAAATTTTGAAGTCTCAAGAGTATCATTTACACTTCACATAAACTCTACATACCTCAGTTATAAACTAAGATTCGATTACCATAGGTATTAACAATAATGATAAGTAATATGATCATGTATTACAAAACTCAGAGAGGAACATGATCATATTCAGATAACAAATTTTTAATATTTCTAAAGAGTTGCAGGTATACCCAAAGAAAATTCAACAAACTGTGCAAAACTTAATAAAGCATTGTTGGTGGTTCTCCCGTACAAGATAACAATACAAACTCTTTGGTTCGAATTACATATTTCATTGTAATCCATCCATCCACTTAGGATATACATTGAAGGTTTTGTATGATTTTCAAAATAAATAAACTGAGGTCAGGGTCAATTTGCCAGTATGGGTCATGGCTCTAGCTTATTGTCTTACCAATATCAAAGCACTTACAACATTTTTTAATTGACCCATGGGTCACATCACTCAGCTGTATTTTGGAAAATTTTAAAATAGCAAATGCAAAATATACTATTTGCATAGCATTTGAAAAGCTAAGAGGAAATGGCCCTACTAAATTGAAATCCTGTAAATTACAGAATAATTGACATGAGCCAAAGTATAATAATTAACATTAATTAATTAACTGGAATAAAATGCTGTAAAAAATTCAAATGAGCATAATTAAAATTAAATAAGTATGTTAAAACAGGCCAATTATAGGTATAAATTGCATTTGCACTGTGTAATAAATTAAACTTGTGGACTGAAACTATTTCATGATGCAATAAGGAAAAAATAGGCTTAAGTGTTTTTTGAAAGGATATACATTTCATATACGAAAATGTGTGAATGTAATATAGTTTTCAATAGATAAATATAAGGCCATATGAGCTAAAAAGTAATTCCATTAAAATTTTAAATGTTTAACAGTGCTATTCATATCAAGGCCCAGCCAACTTTAAGAAATATAAATAAAATGCTACAATACATTTATATCTTATCAAATCTTGAAACATGTCAATGAGCACTTACATTAGATACTAATGTTTTATCACAATTGAATATTAAGATTCAAATCCTGAAAATGTGTTTCGTAACTTTAATGTAATCATGCAGCTTCCCTGCTCTGAATAGTCTTAGCCATGATTCATGGCCAGTACTGTCAAACTGAATTTTTTACCTCTTATGCTGCACTGTGTGACCTAGCTCAGTACTGTTTATGAATTGTGAGATCTTTTAAACTGAAAACTCGAACAACAGTGGTCCCTGGTTTAAAAACCCCTAGGTCAAGCTACCATCAACAGTTAAGGACACCGTATCCTTGCATAGATAGTTTTACAGTTAAACTGGCCAAGTGACCAATTGCCATATGTAACCATTGCCTGTCAAATTTTGGTAAAAAGTCACAATTTCATCTGCTTTTTATGACTATTTTCTAACAAATTGACCAAAACCTGCACCTCAACTAGCATTGTTTGTTTTGCTGGTGATAGCAATTTGCAATTGATGTAATTGTTATCATTTCCATCAATGACCCCTTCTGACATTAATACTATCTTTGTTTGTTTCAGTAGGCAAATGACTAGTGTCATGGAGGGTTAAATAATGTTTTATATGGAAAATTATTGGTGTATTAATAAAGTATAAGAATAAACCAACAATCTGTATTACTAAAGGTTCATGAAGCCTAAAAGAAGATTTATGTATAGTCAAAAAATTGGTAAGACTCCAATTATCAATCAGACACTGCTGTCTTTGGTCAGATGCTTTCAACTTGTGATACTTTATTATGAATTGTAAATGGCAAATGACCAAATGACCATCTGCATATACTTACTGCTGTTTAACAGCAGAGAGTGTGATTGCTCAAAGCAAGGACCACTGCAATAGGGATCAGCCTTGTTTTCCATGTGATCTGTTGTCTTTCTCTTAACTTGTTATATGTGTTCTCCTTTCAACCAAGGTCAAACCAAACCCAGACAATGGAACATTTGTGTATAACTGGATGTACTCCTATAATACTGTATGCTAAATGAAATTCTCCAAATTCTCCACCAGACAGGAAATCAATCTATACTTAGAGCTTCAGGTAATCACTTTGTTGGTTAAAGTTTCAATTTTTCTATTCTGCCTTGCTCCTAGTACATTTAAACTGTCATAATTAACACAGATTTTTCTATTCTACTCCATCAATTTCTCAGAAGTGCTCAGAAACATGCCAGCAAATTTGATTAAAAACATGCTAGGAATCAAATAAAGGTGATTGCATTTAATCATCACACAGCAAAACCTGTAAAGAGGACATAAAGCATCATAAGAGAAAGTAAGGTAAGTGGAAAAGTCTCTGAAGGACTAGTTAATTATAACTGTAGACATTTGTTCTCATATATTCATTTTACATACCTTGATGAATCATTTCTAATAATACTGTCTTTCATTCTGATTGGATATCTATTGAAGATGGTAATGATCTTAAAAGTATATGATTGTATCATCTTTACATATAAATAAAAGGCCTGTAGCCAGGAGGTGGCAATTACTACTGAAGTTGTTCATAAGAACACAAGAATGATAATATTATTATTTAAGTCTTACATTTTGTGAGAACACTGACACATATGTTGGAGATTTAAACAACCTTCAGTGACATGTCTCAAGGATCTGTCTTAAAAAGCTGGCCAGTCTTGCGGACATCACAGATAACAAGGAGTTATTACAGTAGAGCGAATTTCAGAGGTTCTTTTTTGGATTTCACCATTTTGTAATTAAGGTGTGGCTTAGACTGGGGACTACCCCAGTAACCAATGAGTAACAGCATAGTTCCCTGGCTTCCTTATAAAATTCTTTTTTAAACAAACTGAATGGAGTGTACTGAACCATGTACACTGATATTTGCATATTTAACAAAATTAAATTACTCCACAGTGACATATATAAATATGGACCAATGCAAGCTTCTTATTGTTTGTTAAATGAGTAGCAGATGATGTACCTCATGGATATTTAAATAAGATAAAAGGCGAGGTGTGGCTTAAGCAACTGCATAATGGATTAGCTATATGAATATAGATGAATATCACTCATGATGCTTCATTTTCCGGAGCCATTTACAACAGAAAAAGGTCTGTCCACAGCTTCAAAGTGGATACTACAGAGGCAGATTGCTTTTACTGGAACATGACTTAAAACATAGAAGAGCTGTGATTTAACACGGCTGTATGGCTCCTTGGTTTAAATAAAGCTGTTCCAGAAATGTTCCATGCATGTTTCATGGCATTAATAGCCTGGAAACATTATGGAAATACAAACCCTTCACCAGTTGGCATGAACTCTTGGCATTTCATAATGCAATATATGTGCCTTAATTGACATATCCAAACTAGAAAGAAACATTAACCAATCAAAAACTATAATTTCACAGCATATTAAAGGATAATAACTGGGCTTTAAAATTACCAATGGGTAAAAAAATTTGCACAATGTGCAAAAGTTGAAAAGTCAACAGTGGAAAAGCCCTTTACAAAACTCTGGTTTGTCTGCTTTGCCACAAGATGTCCTTGTTGATTGAGTTTGGATCACTTTGGAAAGCCCCCACTTGTTATAAACACATGGATATAAGCAAAATGAACAACCTGTGTGCAGTATTTACTTTTACAAAAGGTTCAAGAGATATTCATTAGTTAACAGATGCCAGACACTGAAATAGACCCTTTTTAAATAGGCTTCTTTATAAGGGGTTGTCAATTAAGAAAAAAATAAATGTTAAAATATAAATTATTCACCTGCTTCAATTAAAATATTTCCTCAGCTGCAACCTGGTATTGAACACTTTCAAAATAATATGATATACAGGTAAATATTTTTTGTGAAAAACCAAGTCTATAAAAAAAACTCCACATTATTTTCTGAAGTAATCTACCGTATGGTAACACACACAAATAATTGTTCTACAGAATTTGGGAACAAAAACTACGGTGCCAGCAGGCAATATTTTTTTTAACAGGTCAAGGCACAATATGTGGAATTTTGACGGCTTGCCTAGTAAATACAAAATCGCTCCAGTTCTTGAAATGGTGTTGACAGAAAACCTGAAAGACAGGGTTTAATTCAAACACTCATATTGGTGGCTAAATCCAAACCTAGTGAATCACTTAGAGTTGGTGATACGGAACACTGAATTTGGTGGATGAAGATAGTTTTCTGGTCTTTCAAATCAACCAGTATTAACAGTGCAGTCTACTTAACGTTATTATACTGCTTTAATCTGAGACAAAAGATATACATGTCAAAGCGTACTTAGGAAATGTGATGTTGGCTTAGTTTGATCATGTTTGCATGCAGCCAGCTAGATGCTGGTTTCAGGAGTCCATATCCTGAACTAGGTCTCCGCCAAAGGTTTGTAATTGTTGAATCAGAAGACTGAACCTTTAATGATGGAAGCATTTGCAGTAAGGAGTTCACTGTCTATTAACACTGAGGAAGGAAACAAACAAAAGAGGCCCTGGTCCAATGCTGTAACGGTAATGGTAGCCATTGAGCAGGTATCATCAATTTGCTGAAATGGAATTTAGCAGTAATAGATATAAAATGTTCAATTGAAAGCAGCCACTACTGATTTAAGTGCAGAAAGTCAGGCTTTGGCATGCATGTTAAGGAAATTAAAATGTACACAGCAGGGACTTGATTTTTATTATCTCAGGGAATTCTATCTAAAACTGTGTGTGAATGACAAATTAAATGGCCTTCTATCAGCCAACCAGAGAAGTTGGGCATATATGTAGAAAAGTCTAAATGCATGACTATCTGGAATTTCCTCTAATTATATTTTTCACTCAGGTTATAATTATCATAGGGTGAGGCATAATCTGAGTAAATGAAAAAGTTATGTGTTATTAGAGCACCCTTGATAATTTAAAGGAAGAAAATAATGTGAATGTCTTGACATGGCAGCCTGTATAATAATTATTAAAGAATGGGCTCATGGTGTGTTCACAACATATAAAGGTTTTATTGTTTCAAGCTGAAAAAAATCATGACCAACACACAACATCTGCATTTGTCAACCATATACTGGTACATTACATTGACTGCTGCTGCTATTCACAGCTGAATCAGAACTCATGAACTACGTATCAATTATTTTCATCCCCTGGAAAATATTAGGTGGGGCTGAATGAAGCAGAAACACATCATTATAAAGCCTCACTCAGCATCAAACAACAATGTAAGAGGAAGATTAAAGCATCTGATCTCAATTATATGCACTGACATCAAAAAGTACTCCCTGCAGGGACGGGAAGAAACTTTACAAGGTACACTCAGTAATTGATAAGAACATTCATCTTAAGATCCTGGGAGACAGTCATGCATCGATCTCAATACAGAGATACAAAGAACACAAACAAGGTACACATGATGATAGAGAAGAAAATTTATATTAAAATCCTTTGCATCATGTAATCATCCTGTAATGTGTCGATCAATATTTTTGCTACCTAGTTTTAACCTATATATATACAACTTACAAATGTCATTTGAAAATTCTTAATTTTGACAAGTTCTATTTATATTTCACATTCTGCATTAAATACATATTATCACACAGTCACGTGTCCATATTTTTTCTTCCTAGTATCAATTTATAAATATACAATGTACAAATGTCTTTTTAATTTTTTTAATTTTGACAAGTTTTAATTATAAATTACACTATGCATTTAATAAATGTAATCACCCAATCAAGTGTCCATATTTTTTTCAGAGTATTAATTTATAAATACACCATGTACAAATGTCATTTGAGTGTTCCAATTTTTGACAAGTATCTTAAGTCTGCATTAAATGCATATAGTGTATAAAAGAAAAAACTTTATTATACATGGTCACATGATGGCACATGTTGTATGGCAATTTATCTCTGTAACCATCACCTGCCCCAATATTTGCCAAACAAAACTTGGCACACAAGTATTTCAGTTGCATGTTTGCAATAAAATATACTGCCAATACAGTTTCCCAGGAGGAGAAAAATAACTGGCTGGCACAGCCAGAAGACCCTTTGTGCAAGCTGTTGTGATTCAACTGGATCTTCATTGGCTTATACATAGAGAATGAACTCTTATTTAATATTAATTGATATGATTATTGAACAAATGAAGCCTATATCTTTGTTATATATGTGGTTGCGAAGAAGATTCAAGGATATTTGCTGAACTAAAGTCATGTATATATTTCATGCCTATTGTGAGAGTCAGTATATATTCAAGATCAAGTTGTCATTTCTTTTATCTAGTTTTTTGTTGGATAAACTTAGAAAATATATATAGTCCATTTAGGTCAAAATGATTGAGTTGAGAATGTACATTATAGCTATAGTGTCCTGTAAGTGAAATTAAGAAATTTTTAATAGGTATTGCCATTTTCCTCTGGGGTAGGAAGAGGAGGCAACATATACTTTGCACTGTAGAAATCTCCCCTACATGTGTGCAAGTCTTCTATGGAAAAATGTATGTCCCTCAGACAATTCCTTTTCTCTTTATTACCCTGAGATAAATCATCCTAAACATTAATTTGGCCTTTTATCAACAACCATAACATGGAGGTCAGTAATTTCAGGGAAGAAATGGACAATAGTAACAAGTAATGACCATATACTTTCTCCTGCAGAAAGCCATTTTGTCTGACTTGCTTCACTGGATTTTCTCAACGAGGTCATATCTATACCCAAGGGTATTATTAATGCTAGATGTGGTTTAAGTCATCAGTTATTCCGTACAAATAGTCTTGATTTTATACATCTTACCAATTTGTGGGTGGTTAATATGCCCTGAATCTGGGAAATGCTTTTCCCAAAATATTTATGCTACATAAAAGACTTTCATATTAAGACTAAATCAAAACTTCACTTACATAGTTATAAGTGTTACCAATCAACCTAAATCAATTCTACTTTATTTATCAGCGGTTGAAAATGGTAATTTTATTATGTAAGATATATTTACACATTCACTCAATTTTTATTCACAAATCTGAAGAAGAAAATAAAACAGCTGTTTACTCTTGTAACTTACAAGAATAAAAAAAAATGGAAACTTTATTACACTGATATTCACTTATCAAAATTCTATGAAGAAAACATGGATTTATGTGGTAGTTTCATGGGTTTCTCTTATTAAAAAACTGACTCCTCTTTGATAAACTATAAACAAATCTATAGCCATTTTATGTAATGTATGTGATGTAGTGAAGTTCTGAAAATATCTCAGCAATCTTTGTCAAAACATCTTTGGTATCTTTTAATATATAATATTGCAAACCAATACCAGTTTTACTTAGAGTACTGTAGTTGGATTCATATTCATGACTTTTTGAGGGTTTCAAATTTGCAATATCTGAGAGAGAACAAAAATTGTGAAATAGAAACCTTAAAAATGAGACACACAACTAAGCAGTCAAATACAGAATGACCATTTCATTATCTCTCCTGTGTTGACAGGTGAGATGTTCATAAAACACTCTGCTCTGATCATCAGTTACCTGTGTGAGCAAGGTACTGGAACTGGTACAGGAAAGCATACTTTCATTATTATCCAAACATGAGGTAAGTTCAGGGATGAATAGAGTCATGTTACAAATGCAGCTGGGTTAATCAAAAGTATCACATTCATATTTATGAATAATTTCATGGAATCTAATACTCTTTGCATAGGTTTTTCGAGAAAGATGACAAGAAATGAGACCTAATGACAAACTAAAAATTGCAACCTTTGGAAGCAAACCACAGAAGTATAAAGCACATGGTGGAGCTAGCTGGCACTGGATAACAGGGAAGACCTTGCCAGGGCAGGGTGACATGTAGCACCTGGGACTGAGGGAGGGCACTCAGGGCCCCACACAGAGTTCAGTGATGAAAGCAGACCCTGACAGGGTGTGCTTCTTGCCTGAAGTATGAACTGTTGGATAAGGTCTTGTCAACCAGACCACCCCATCAAGATTATTTCCATATCCGGTTACACCACACAGGTATATGCTTGTTATAAAGTAATACAAGTAAACGAACCTCACGGCCTCAAAGCACGTTGTGTGTACTAGTAAGGTCAGACTTGCACTTGATGGGTGGATGTGTGTGCTTGACCTTACCATGAAAACAACATGATCAAGTCTGGCCAATCAGCTGCTCTGTTGTAACCAAACCATGTTAAAGGTGTTACAGTACATAACTGTGTATCATTACTTCATTCTCCGTGGTTTTCACTGCATTATTTCTGTTCAGACTTGATAGTTATATATGACATCACTGTGCTATAAATTGTTTACTCCCCAGAGATTTTTTAAAGTATTTTCCAGAATACAATTAAGAGTGATCAAGCTTTGTGCTTGGGGTAGAAGCACCGTTGCACTAGCATTCAGCATAAGTATTTATGGGCAACAAATCATCAAGTACTTTACCTTAGAACTATTTAAATAATATACAACCTTCTCATTATGAGTGAAAAAAAATTGTTAATTTTTCTTATCTAACTATGCCTTGCCTTTTTTTCAGAATAAAACATATTCCATTTAGATCACCATAAATCAGATGTAATCTGTGAACTATCTTTCAGTCCATCAAACTACATGAAACTGCTATGTGAGACAACAAAATCCATTAAACTTACAGATAATTACCTTCCACCTCTTGCAGCATACCACCAACTGAGATCCCATCTAAATTTAGACACACTCTGGACTATGAAAAATGACATCTGGATTCAGAAGATGATGATACCAGTGCCATTTGCCAATCAAATAACACCTAATTAACCTTACAAATAATGACAATTTAAGGCTCTGTCAAACAAAAGAACTTTCCATGCAAGATGTTCAAATTATGCTGCTCCACCTCCTCTGAAACCCCCTTTTCATGTTCTGTGATAATTAAGAATCATGCAGAGTTATGCCCCAAATTGGAGTTATGGGGTAAATGAAAATTACCAGATTAAGGCAAAAAAAAAAATAAAAGGTATGGTTCTCAGGCACCACCGGCGTCAATTTTAAACCCCCTCATTAAGATTTTTAATTTTGATTTTCAATAGTAACTTTCCAATTTTGAGCAGACATTTCTTGCAAGAAGATAAAATCATACAATTTTGATAAAATTTCCTTTGTTATAAAGTACTTTTACTTGTTTAGCAAAATAAATATGTTATTATCATGCTTTTCTCTTATCATTTGACATTTTTATTGAAACATACAAAAAAGTTAAAATAAAAAAATGCCCGCCTGCATTGATTTCTGAATAAAAGTGCCAACCTTTTTTTTTTCCCAACAATTCAGTAATATTTTTATTTAAGCCAAATGGTTAAAATAATTAACCAAGACCTTGTATTATTATGTTATCATGGCTATGTGGTTTAAAATAACAATATATTAATACTAATAATGAACCACACGTTGACGGCAATTATGCAGGTTGAGTATAATTGACCTTACCAAGAACTAGCAACAAAAGTTATCAAAGGATTTAAATGGATATTATAATAGAGGCTGATTGCAAGGCAAGGAATAACAGAATTTGTATGATTGAAGTATACTTATACTAGCTGTGACCATGTCTCAATATAATAAATCAGTTGAAAATATATGTGTGGTGGTCCTGGCAAAGTCTAAAATATATATCTATTCAGAACACATGAAGTCCTACATGAAATACTGTCAATCAAGTTCACTGCAGTAATGTTTTATAATTTTATCTTATATCTCTTCTCTGTATTAAATATTTTCCCATTCAAATGGTAGCTAGGTTACCAAAACTATATCATATCAATTTCTATCAATATCTAAGTGCACTTCAAATTCTGATCTCAGAGAAAAATTGAGAATAAGGTTGACAGTTTGTAATGTAGTTATCATTAAGTTCTGTTTTGATAAAATTGCAGAATTAGTTATCACCATGTCAGTTTTGTTAATAATCACAAGATTTGTAATGAATATAGATGTCAATTATAAAAATGCATGTTTCTGAGAGATTTATGACAGGAATCATATCTCAGTGCACTTCAAATTCTGATCTCAGAGAAAAATTGAGAATAAGGTTGACAGTTTGTAATGTAGTTATCATTAAGTTCTGTTTTGATAAAATTGCAGAATTAGTTATCACCATGTCAGTTTTGTTAATAATCACAAGATTTGTAATGAATATAGATGTCAATTATAAAAATGCATGTTTCTGAGAGATTTATGACAGGAATCATATCTCAGTGCACTTCAAATTCTGATCTCAGAGAAAAATTGAGAATAAGGTTGACAGTTCGTAATGTAGTTAGCATTAAATTCTGTTTTGATAAATTTGCAGAATTAGTTATCACCATGTCAGTTTTTTTAATAATAACAAGATTTGTCATGAATATAGATGTCAATTAAAAAAATGCATGTTTCTGAGAGATTTATGACAGGAATCATGCTTATAGTTACTGCTTGTCTTTATTTTAATTCTTTACTAATCCACATTTTAATGACCCAGTTTGACTCTATGGAATGGAAAGGAGTCAGCTGCAGGCCTTTACAGCACTGCTGAGATTTACTTTGTAGGGCATCCTACTATTATTTGCTACTTTTATTCACATGCTGTGTAAATATGTATTCGCCAAGTATAGGCTGGCAATTTTTTTTATGTTAATGTGTTTGTCACTGTATTTCACTCTGTTTGTTTGGAGCAGAATCATTTGGTGTGTTTTGACAATTTTATGAGCCAGTATTTATACTGAGAGCTGTGCTACTAATCATCATGTTAGTTATTTTATTATTGGACAAAACTGTCCGGGCCACAACAGTCACGGTCTGATGAACAATGCTGACTGTACCTGGGCAGTTACCTGGAAAAGGCTGAGTCAATGTACTGTCAGGACACAGGTGTGAGAAACATGTACAAGTAGCTCATGGGATCTAAACTCACAACCACATCTTAATTCAGGACACTCCAGGAAAAGTACACCTATTTTTCCAGCTGGGGCCGTGCAATATTTTACACATGTAGCTGAAATCAACTAGTTCTGTGTAAGATAATTTGTACTCCACAAAGTTTTCCTCTCAGGGAATTCATATTTACAAACATTCAAATCAACAAACAATTTATTTAGGGGATTGAATTTCTGAATGAACCTTCGCGATATTTCTACTCTGTGAGACCTAATTTGAACCTATGCAATGGTTTATACACCAGGTATAATGCTTCAGTGCTGGACCATTTCTTTTCAAGTAGGCCTACATGTCTTCTATACAATGAAGGTAACAGATATGTATACATATGCCCAATTTCAGGCTGATATCCCCTCCTGAGAAATAAGCAGGGACATACACTGTGCAAAAATTATTAAAGGTGGCCCAACCAGTCATGTATACAATATGTATATATATGCCCAATTTTAGGCTGATATATCAAATTCCTCTGGATAAATAAGCAAGCACATACACTGTGCAAAAATAATTGTAGGTGGTGACACCTGCCTTGTGAACTAAAAAGCCACCAAAGATGCACAGATAGGTCAAAATATCAGGCCAATACACCAAATTTTTTTTTAGTTTGATGCACTGGGCTGACCAGGGTTAGGTGAGAATGGATGTTGCCTGAGTGAACTGTTGCATATTGCTGGCTCAAGCTACTGCACTGAGTGAACTCTTGAGCTGCACCTGGATAGACTGAGTGAACTTCTGACCTGTACCTGGCTGCACTGCGTGAACTCTTAACCTGTTACATAATCTGACACAGTTGGCAGTTTGCCAAAGCTATAAATAGATCTAGACTGACCTTTGGCACCAAATCTGATACAGTGGGCAGTCTGCCGACAAATAATTATTTCTGTTATTTCAGCAGAGCCTTGTGTTTGATCTGGTTAATGAATTCCGCCTCAATAGCCTAATAAAAGGCAAGCTGATGAAAATATAGACATTCGGGACAGTGTTCTTCACACCTCATTGGTTCAATTGAATGCACAAATTAACCTGCATTACTTATCTCTGCCAATACCTGTAGAAGTCATTTATGCAAACTTTACATATTGTTTTTATTTGTGATAAATAGTCAAAATTTTGGTTTCCAATTTTCAATTTTGGATAAACGATTTTTCAGATAAATGATGTTTGGATAAACAAGGCAAAACTTTTGTCATTGGTGAAGGAGCCGATGTGAACTCCATGAGCATACAAGAGTCTAAGGAACTGGCTTGACTCCACATTTTTCATTCATTCATTCATTCAGATTCCACACAAAAGGTCACAGCATAATATGCTTGAATCGTTACAACCCATATATGCACCAAAACCAGAAAGAAGTACATTGTTGGTTTTATTTTTTTTAAATTATCTGAAAATGGTCAATAATAAGTTGTGTTTCATTAATGTATTTTTACAATGACTGTCTAATTTGAATCAGCCTGACACGTCTTATTCAAAATAATTCCGAGTTCACTTTCTTCAAAACAATCAAATTTCATTACTTTCATTACTTTTTAAGAGCTTTTTAAGATTTCTGAGCCTTTAAAACCTTTAAATGAAGTAATAATGGCCTAACAATTGTAAGTCATTTATACAGAAAGTGGTCTTGTCTTATTTATTACCAATAGGTTAAGATGTACGTGAAAAATACATATATGTAAATTAATTAAGTAAATAGTTACTATTCATAAAGTGATAATGTGATACTTTTATTCTAAATTTTTACCATCTTAACTGCTTAGTATTTCTGTGAAATCCATGTAAGCACAGTGGGCTGCTTTATAGAGATGCTTTTTGGACTGAATGAACTATACAAACTTGCCATGTTCATGCATCAGGTACCGTACATCGATCACCCTAATCAAACAAGATATCTTTTGTTCTTTATGTTCACGTTTCAATTATGTTCTGCTAGCACTGCCAATTTGATAAGTAAGCTGTGACAGCAACGCGTATTGTCAATATCTTTGTGATTAACATTAAATGCATTCTTTAAAAGGGAAAGATTAACATCTCTTAGAAAGAGAACCTTCTCAGCCAACTTAAAAAGCCTAATTTAATTGCTTTACTTTTAAGATTTCAAATTGGTTTGCCAATGTGTGGCAGATAATCAATAATCAAGTGTCAGAATTAAGGAAAATGGTTATTCATTAAGAAGGAAAGGCTCCTTTGATTTTTCATTTCAAGGAAATTAATTTCTTGTAGCAAACCTTTTTACTTTACTAGCTTAGTTAAACAAGTCGTTTGCATGACGCAGACAACTAAAGTTGAGACTTCACAAGAAATGTCACAGGTCCAAACAGCTGGCCATTGGTCCATACGGGTATTAATCATTTTTATTTGCTCAAATCAATCTCTGTAACTGACGAACAGGAAATAGCTGATCAAATATGAATACTGGCAATATCAATACATTTCCATTAATGGTAGCCATGGTCTTGTAATGAGCATCTAATTGTGGGTCTCCTTGATAAATTGCTTCTGGCTCAGGTTTAACGAGTTTACCATCAAGTGAAAAAGATTATTCCTTATAGAACTTATTGTGTTCTCCTGAGAATTTGATTATACATCATCAGCCAAGAATTCATATTAATTCTGAGTATAACTTGCCTTTTCTATAATTAACAAAATTTATGCATGTCCTGTGATACATTCTCACACTCTGGATTGATAATGAATATTTCATTTAAAATGCCTAAAATATCATATGTGACCAAATCCATTTCATGTGAATAACTGTTTTATATTCAAAATATTAAATAAAAAACATGACTTACTGAATTATATGCATGATGATTAGATCTAATATGTTAACTTTGAGAACTATAAAATTATAAATAAAGGTAAAATAATTGTTTCATATTCAAAGTGTTAAATAAAAAACAATTATTAAGTTATATGCATGATCATAAGATCTAATATGTCAACTCTGAGAATAATAATATCAGGAGGTATTCGTCCAAACTTTCTTTGCTGGATGCAACCTATGAATGAAGGAAATGTACTTATGAGCTATTTTAACAAAAAAAATTCATTTATTAAGTTTCATTTATTTAAAAACCTGTAAACTGGAAAAGTTGCTAAACATGTTTACAAAATTGATATTCTAGACTTCAATTCTTTTTATGCTTCAAAATACTCAAGGTAAAAAGAGAAAACAATGATTTGTCCTTTGTGTGCTTCTATTTAAATCCTCCTTTACAAAATTAAAATCCACTGGCTTCTATATATTATGTTTCAAGAGAGACATCATGATAAAATGCCATTATGAACATCTGAATGATTCAATACCTAATAAGCTGATGAAAGATAATATTTTCACCCTTATGAGAAATGGACAAAGTTGTGCCTATGCTGCCAGAAAACAAATAATAAAATTTCCAGTAAAATTAAAATTAAGAAAATGTCAATGCATAACATAATCTTTACAAAACACTGAACACTATCTACTCACAAGGAAGGAAGGGCTCTTTGTATCAGACCCGTCAGAGTGACAGATAATTTTATATCCTCCTCTATAAACAAGATATCCCCCGTGATATAAACTCAGGGGGTAACGTATTGTTCCAGCTGTAGGGAAGACTGCCCTCACATAAACAAGTCCACCACAGACAACCCCAGAATCAACACACCCCCTGGCTGACCGTGCCTGTTCTGTAGAACCTCTGGACTCAGTTGTCAGGAGTAGAACCGTGTGGTACATTACTGGTCCTTCAGTAATTTTCTCACAGACCACCTGGAGCCAATGTAAGCAGTGAAATTATCAGGATTACCAGGTTAATTGGATCAAGGTTTAAATTAACCATGTGGTAATGCTTGTTTGGGGCTCATCAGGTGGAACGCCTTGTTTTAAGTCAAACCTGCATGCGAAATCCCACTTTTATAGCTTTGTATTAAATTACTTTATTATACAATGCCCACATTGCCAAAGGGGAATTCCTCTATAATTATGCCTGTTAATCTCTAATGAGATTAACCTGCTTCACAAAGAAAAAATATACTAAATATGACAAGCATACTTGTTACTGACACATAAGAATGAAGAGAACAGATTATTGATCTACTATATAAAATCTGATTGATTATTTATTAGAAAAAATGTCTGCTGGTTCTATTAAAATTGTTGCATGTATAAACAAAAATAAAAGTGTTATTATTTGCCTAAAGATATTCAACAAACTAAAAGGGGTCTATCAGCTTTTACTTCATTTAAACTGATGATATATTTTAAAGATTCTGCTGATGAATATACATATAAACATGACAGATTTTTATATCGTTCACCTACATAAATATAAGTTTTAAAAAGATGAAAAAATATATAAGTTTTAAAAAGATGAAAAAATATCATATTAGTTAAACAATTTCTGCTCATCTGAATTGGGAATTAATTACTTGCGATAGCCACCTTGTTGATGACTGATAATAACCAGATGGATTTAATGCTTAATAATCATTTAAATGGCTTGCAGGTGCCACTTTAGAGAAGGGTAGGAGGTAGAGTGCATGTTATTCCCAAATGACCTCAGCCAATCATCTGCCTAACGTATGCTGCCGTAGATTTTCACCTTGGGATTAAAATCCCCACCAAGCATGGCTGCACAGTGCTGACAACAGAGTCCAGCTTCCATTCTCATCATTCAAGTCCAGGAATCCAAGTACTCAGAGCTTAATCCAGCTTATACCCTGTGTACAACAATAAATCATCTTTTATACAGGACAAACATAAGCTTGTCATTTCTACTGTGTTTCCTAATCAGTTCCTTTTAAATTTATTTATTCATGGAATGTGAAAAATGTGCCTAATCTGTGCAGCAAAACACCTGGACAAAATTCAAATTCACTTCATTAATTTTGAAATATCAGGCTCACAAAAACAGATGATTTGCACAGTTATTGAAGCTATAATATTTACCAACTATCTGTTCTCAATATACTGGAATAATCATTTCTTGATACCTTAACAAAATATAGTCCAGTCTGAATACTGGTTGGCCAAGACAGAAATAAGACATAAATTACATAAAAAAAATCAGTTAACATTCTCCCTGTGACCATGAACACTCTGAAATGGCTTCATTAATTCACTAATTAGACCTGTAATCTGAGCAAAGATTTTAATATACTTTCTGTGTTGTACACAGTTTCAGGTTGACTCACTCGGATTACATATGAGCTCTATAGAACAAGGTGGCCCCTGATACATTTGAGGATAAAGACACATTCCGATCCTACAATGGAAGAGAGTCCTTTATTTAACAATCATAGTGTGCTGATCCAGATTATCTACAAAATTTAACGGTGTAATTGTTCCTAAGATGTATTCTAAAAGTCTTGAGTTAAGTTGCAATCAGACAGATCAGCCTACCAACTAACCCAGTTAGAAACCACGGTCTGAGGTACAACGACCTGGTGGAGCTATAATTAAATATACTTACAAGATTGTCCTCCCACATAACACCTGAGTGTCATAAGAAGGATGTTTATGGTTACACCTACCGGTAATACCTTTTGAACTTCCATCCCATATACCCTAAGATGTAATCCATGTTCCTAGGCACAAACAAAGGGACGATCGACTAACCTGACACTGTGTGGGACGAATATCAAATGCATATGATATCAGAACTGTACATTACGGTGAGCTTTTTCACAGTTATTATGCCCTATGGCAGTGAAGAAAATAGAACCAGATGTTGAAGACAAGAGTAAAGTTACCTATCTGAAAGAGACAAACAGGTAGTAATCAACACATCTCATGAAAATTCATGTGCTGCACACACATGTATATGTAACAGGCCATTTCATTCATTATAACCATACCAGATCAGAAATGACAGTTAAAGCATTCATGACACATATCTATTTCAGGCACTAAAGCAGTTTTAATTACTGAAATAGAGAACTGGTGAATGAAGTGATACACAAATTAACATGTACATCTGACAAATTAAATTCTCTTGTCTCTGTAGTGATGATGACCTTATGACTGTATATGGTCTGCATCCTTGGACTCCGATAACCTTGTGTAACTTTTTAATCAATTGCATACGATCAAGCTTATCCAGACAATTATTTCAGCAGACTGTTATACACAGAAGTGACAGGAAACAGATATACACCAAGAAGGAAAAAAGAACACATAATGATTGAGACATGATAATTAAGTACTATAATCAGTTGGGACTAAAATGTGTTATTGTGCAATATACGCTAGCATGGATTGGTAGTTTTATACACAATGCGCATATATGACAGAATGACTTGTCAGCTACAAAGTGAAACCAGAAAAAAACTAAATATTAAAGAAAAGTAGCTTTCCAGACTTTTACAGTACACCAACTGCAGCTTATATATATGTGCCCCCATACCAAAAAAAAAATAAAATGACATGCTTATGTGGCTATTAAGAGCCCAAATCAGTTCTGATATTCAAAGTTAAAAAAAAATAAATAAAATGCATGTAATGAAAGAAAAATACATTGTCAGAAACCTCTAAAAGAGTTAAATGCCATTCCCCTGCAGATGACTGCAGGAAAATGGACAATTTATAACAAAGCTAAGAATGTGCACATAAAAAATAAATTATCAATGTTTTATCAATTTTCTACACAAAATCACAGGTTAAAAATAAGTTTTTTTTTCATCACAAAACTTACAACCCAAATGATTCAAAATATCTGTTTAATTTTACCGTACAATGGTAATATTTAACATATATAAAAGTTTTTTTTTAAATTTGAGTTTATATTTTTACATATTTTTATAAATTTTTATATATATCTAGGTGAAAAATAAAAAAAAGTCATTCCTGAGGCTGATGATATTAATTATAATGTTATAATTCAAAAAATAAAATTTAAGAATATATTATGTGCGCACTGGAAACTTGGTCTGTTTAATGCGATTGTTATTACTATATGGTGTTTGTGATATATAATCACTCTTTTACCAGAACCAAATCCTCTTGTAGCTATTAAAGTCATATTCTGAAGCTGATAGTTATTGAGACAAAAAGCTTCTAAAACACAGAAATTATTGATCATGTTTTCTGGACTGGTGTGAATACTTTTTCTTCCAATTTTGTAAACCTTCATCATGTTTAATTAACAAACCTATGATTAAAACTTCAGACAAATAAAATATGTAATGCACACTTGGCATAAAGATTTTAGCTAAGCAGAGACAGGATACTCAATATCAATTCCTTTTTATTGTGCAGCTATATGCTTGGTGTTTTTTGTTTCATGCAAAAGAATCCATTAATAAGAAAAATTATATTTATTTGACATAAGAGACAGACCTCATTTTCAATCTTTGTTTGATTGAATGTGTGGGTGTGTGGTTTCATAAATATATATTCTTATAAACATATATAGGAAAAATTGGTATTAGACCTCCAACCATTTTTATCTTATTATTAACAGTCCTTACTTAACAGCCAGTAACAACTGTTATACCCACCATTTGTTATTACATTTGATGAATTAACAACAGGTAAAATAGGAGGTTTGCCTTATCATTTGTCTGAAATCAGAGTCACAACACTGCCTATTGAAAGAACATAAAGAAATATTTACCTGGTCCCATAAGGATGAGTGACAGGATGAAGAGGCTATTCATCATCAACATCATCTTCAGTAAGTCCAGATTGGTCAGTAAATCTAGCGGCCAAGTATATCTAGAGTAACTCGCATTTGTCAGCCATGGCTCCACGATTGGTTTTGTCAGTTTTCAGACAGGAAAGATTGCTTTTACATCATACAAACCGGAAACTTCAGTGCATCATGGCACAATGCTAAGTATTTAATGAAACATTTCCTGTCCACATATATATCTGATGGTCAGTGCTGCGTAGCGTAGACCTCCACCTGAGCGCTGTTGCTTGTTTTTATATTGTATCTACATATAAACACACAGCCTGGTAGATGAATACACTAATGTTATAGCTGTCAGTGTGTGAGCCCGTAAATATACCAAGAAACACTCTCACCAGCTGGCAGACTCGTCTTTTAAAAATCCAAGTGACATATATGCAGATTCAACAGCATCTGTCCAGTTGGACAAACTGATCACCAGCCAGACACTGAGTGTCTCCAGTGCTGTCACAGCACCAGCAGACTTGTTGTAACCCTCTAGTTACTCACCAGTCTACCTGGGCTGCTGGCCATGTTGTGTGTGTGACGTTCTTGTAGTGAAATGTGTAACAACACAATAAGTGGCAGCCACACTGGGCCCTTACTGGGAATTCTGTCATGTAGCAGACCAATCCTAATGAAATACTGCAGGGTTGTTATCATCAAATCAGTGCTGGCTGCTCCTCCAGCCCATGTATCACAGTCCTCTAATTAAGCAAACACTTGCAGTATGCAGCAGAGGGATGCCTACATTAATGAAACTTGAAGAAGTTGGTCATTCTGATACTCAGCACTGACTAAATGGATAATGAATCTCAGGTGGGTCCATTTGTTCTGGCTGTCCAACAACAGCACTGAGAACCCCCCTTCTGATCTCAAGAAGCTGCCTGAATCAATGTTGGCCACTGCTCCAGTGCTGTCTGACTTGTGAGTGCAACATCTAACTGCACCAGGTAGCAGTGACCACCTAGTTATTAACCAACACATCAACCCCTGTCCTGCAGTCTCAAGGAATAAACCAGCTTGTAAGAGTTCCTGAACTGGGATTACACTGACACTATCCTAGGTATTAACAGCTCCACACAACTGTATCCTCATAGATTCATAGAAAGCTCATCAAACTAAAGACTTAGGCTGTTCTTCTCACAGACAGCAACAGCTGGGGGCTGCTGCTGTACCAGTCTAACAGGATCGCCCTGCCAGGCCACAGTTGCCCCCATGCTTGCTGGAGAACTTTCCTTGTACTTCTCTATTCCATAAACTCTCCGGATTCTCAGTTGGTTGATTACTTTTACTGATATCAAGGCTGATTTTTTCTTAATCACACCATGATCAAGCAGGTGTCCAGCTGGCCATGAACAGCAAGACTTTGGTCATATATACAGAATGGTCACATACACAGAATGAATCAAGGTCCTATTTGATAGCTCCAGTACACAGAGGGGACAACTGCATGCATAACATGGGAACCATAATACTGCACTGTTATGGCATGTTTTTTATTAATTAACACTAGATTCTAAATCTCCAGGCTCTCCCAAATGACCTTCAGTGTGACACCTAATATATAATTAATGTTTTATATAATTCTAATTTATAAACTAGATGTGTCGGAACGACACGAATGCCCCCGCTTTGGGCAAATTAGAATCATTTGTAAAATTTGGAAATTTTTTTAAGTTCAGGAGGTGTCGTATGGTCAAAAGTACGTCAACAAGGGCAAAATGCAAACTCGATCTGTAACGGGTCATTATCAAGCAACACACCAAAAATCATGCCAGTATATGCAGGCATTGTGAAAAAAAGTCCATACATGTGCATTTTCCATAAAAATTTCTGTCTTTCATGAAATTTTCTATGTTTAGGAGCCGTAAAACAATCAAAAGTAGGTCAACCGGGATGAAACGCAAACTCAATTTGTAACTGTCATTATCTGCCCACACAAAAAAAATCAGGGTGGTATCTGCAGGCACTGATGAAAAAAAGTCAGTACATATGCATTTGTTATGAAAATTTATATTTTTCATGAAACTTTCTATGTTCAGGAGCAGTCAAATGGTCAAAAGTAGGTCAACTTAGACAAAATAAGAACTCGATCTGTAACTGGTCATTATCTGCCTACACACCAAAAATCAGGCCCGTATCTGCAGGCACTGCGAAAAAAAGTCCATACATGTGCGCCTTTTTATGAAATTTTCTATGTTAGAGCACCGTCAAACAGTCAAAAATAGGTCAACTTGGACAAAACGTGAACTTGATCTGTAACTGGTCATTATCTGCCTACACACCAAAAATCAGGCCAATATCTGCAGGTATTGTGAAGAAAAGTCTTTACAAGTGTATTTGTCATGAAAATATATATTTTTCATGAAATTTTCTATGTTCAGGAGCCGTAAAACAGTCAAAAGTAGGTCAACCCGCACGAAATGCGAACTCCATCTGTAACTGGTCAATATCTGCCGACACACAAAAATCAGGCCAATATCTGCAGGCATTGCGAAAAAAATTCCGTACATGTGTATTTGTCATGAAATTTCATATTTTTCATGAAATTTTCTATGTTCAGGAGCCGTAAAAAAGTCAAAAGTAGGTCAACCAGGACGAAACGCGAACTCGATCTGTAACTGGTCTACATCTACTCACACACCAAAAATAAGGGCAATATCTGCAGGCATTGCGAAAAAAAGTCCGTACAAGTGTATCTGTCATGAATATTTCTATTTTTCATGAAATTTTCTAAGTTTAGGAGCCGTAAAACGGTCAAAAGTAGGTCAACCGGGAAGAAACGTGAACTTGATCTGTAACTGGTCTATATCTGTCCACACACCAAAAATCAGGCCAATATCTGTAGGCACTGCGAAAAAAAATCCGTACATGTGTATTTAATTGTCATGAAATTTCATATTTTTCATGAAATTTTCTATGTTCAGGAGCTGTAAAACAGTCAAAAATAGGTCAACCAGGACGAAACGCGAACTTGATCTGTAACTGGTCTATATCTGCTCACACACCAAAAATCAGGCCAATATCTGCAGGCATTGCGAAAAAAAGTCTGTACATGTGTATCTGTCATGAATATTTCTATTTTTCATGAAATTTTCTAAGTTTAGGAGCCGTAAAACAGTCAAAAGTAGGTCAACCGGGACGAAACGCGAACTCGATCTGTAACTGGTCTATATCTGCCAACACACCAAAAATCAGGCCAATATCTGCAGGCATTGCGAAAAAAAGTCCGTACATGTGTATCTGTCATGAATAGTTCTATTTTTCATGAAATTTTCTAAGTTTAGGAGCCGTAAAACAGTCAAAAGTAGGTCAACCGGGACGAAACACGAACTCAATCTGTAACTGGTCTATATCTGCCCACACACCAAAAATCAGGCCAATATCTGCAGGCATTGCGAAAAAAAGTCCGTACAACTGTTTGATTTCGGAAGGACGGAAGGACGGAATGACAGACATGGGTAAAACTATATGCCCCGGCCACTTTGTGGCGGGGGCATAAAAATCTGCATATCAACAAGAATTATTATCTCAATAAATAACAAATTTCAGCACATGGGGAAAGAAAAGTTTTATATATAGATTAATCTTATGTGACATTTAATGCACAATAAATTTGCATAATTTAATTGCCAATTTGATAATCTGTAAAACATTTAGTAAATAAATGAATACTGAACAAGTTTAAGTATGATCAGTTGCTGTGCTAATACCATATCATTTTTCACTTTTCAAAATGGACATATGTTGAATGCTAGTAGCGGCCACTGTCCACTGGAAAAGGATGATGATAACTAGTTGATGAGAGTGATTTGTGAAAGGAAAGACTTCTTGATTTCAAACCCTTAGGATTGGTCTTTGAATAAACAAGTCATAACCTGAAGTAATTAACAAGGCCTACAGGCCTAATGCAAACCTGTGCAATGGGATATACACCAGGTATAATGCTTTAAAGCTGGACTATTAGTTTTCAAGTACATGTGTCATATGTATATGAACAATGCAAGTACTAAACATTTTGAACAAGAAACAATTAACAAACATCACTGCTGAAATTCTGGCATGGGTGCACCCAACACAAAAATGATTGTAGCTGGCACCACCAGTCTTGTAAACAACAAAGCTATCAGAGATATACACATATGCCCAATTTCAGACTAACATATCAAACCCTTCCTTATAAGAAATAAGCAGGGACATTCACAGTGCAAAAATAACTGTAGGTGGCGCCACCAGTTTTGTATAGGACAAAGCTATCCGATATGTATTAATTTGCCCAATTTCAGGCTGATATATAAAATTCCTCTGTTAAGATAAATAAGCAGGCACTTACACTGTGCAAAAGTCATTATTGGTGGCAACACCTGTCTTGCAACGAAAAAGCCATCATGACGCATAGACAGGTCAAAATATCAGTGAAAAAAGTGATTGTACATTTGTGAATATTCCTGATGACATTCCTATATCCAGATCAAAATCTACACTGAAATCTAAATGATTTTTCACTGGCCCATTTCCCAAAATGCCCTGAAACTTACAAGAGATAATGTTCAAGACTGCACGTGTTATGTTGTGAACAAACACGCACACAAACACAGATGAACACATATACTCTCCTAGACTCCTACAATCAATTAAACTAGAGGACTGGATGATCAAATTTCAAATATCACAGGGATGTACGTCTGTGTCAAGACATATTTCAAAGAGTTCACAAAATATATCTACCATCAAAACAGCATGATTTAACAAACCTGACCACAGATACCTTACAACTTGATTCTAGAGTGGCATGTCATCAGGACTATAATTTATGTGGCAATTCACATGATACAAATCCTGGCTGTCATAAAGAGAACTGCCAGGCAGGCAGACAAGCTGATCAGGAGAACAAAGACAATGTCTCCCCTGTGGTTGAGGATAATTTGTAGTTGAGTGGAAGAAACAAAGTAAGAATGAGGGCGCTCTAGATATTCTTCCCATAAGGGTTATACAGACTTTGTGTATGGTTATCACGAGAGTCAGAAAAACCTTTCTACAACATCATGTCATCCCTGGCTCAGGCTGTCATACGGCTGGAAAAACTAAAATCAACCTCACAAGCATACACTGATTGTAGGAAAGGAAGCTTGATGGAATTTAAAGCTCCCAGTTTTGTACATGCAAGGAAGGTTATGTTTACATTTCCAGAAATCATTAGCCATTAACACGATACTATACAGTTGATACAGTGGCTAACCAAAGAGTCAGGATGGCTGGTCATGTGATCAAGTGACACAGCAGCTCCAGTGTTAAATGTCAATACATTTATAGAATATTTTCTTCATGAAATGATGTTATGGGTCAGGTATTTTTTTATCAGGGGGCACTAAAAAGGCTTCAATTTGTACAGTTTGAGAGTAAGTGGGCATGGTAATTGAAATAATTAAGGCTAGGCTGGCAGTTTGAGAAAAAGAAAGTGATTGTGACAATAATTGTCACAGGTTATTAGGGCCCTGTGTGGGCGGAAAAATTGAATCCACATTCGCCCCACACCATGCACTGTCAGACCAAACCCACCCCACACCATGCACTGTCAGACCACACCCTGCACTGTCAGACCACACCTGCCCCTCACCATGCACTGTCAGACCACACCTGCCCCACACCATGCACTGTCAGACCACACCTGCCCCACACCATGCACTGTCAGACCACACCTGCCCCACACCATGCACTGTCAGACCAAACCAACCCCACACCATGCACTGTCAAACCAAACCCACCCCACATCATGCACTGTCAGACCACACCTGCCCCACACCATGCACTGTCAGAGCACACCTGCCCCTCACCATGCACTGTCAGACCACACGTGCCCCACACCATGCACTGTCAGACCACACCTGCCCCACACCATGCACTGTCAGACCACACCTGCCTCTCACCATGCACTGTCAGACCACACCCACCCCTCACCATGCACTGTCAGACCACACCCGCCCCTCACCATGCACTGTCAGACCACACCTGCCCCACATCATGCACTGTCAGACCACACCCGCCCCTCACCATGCACTGTCAGACCACACCCGCCCCTCACCATGCACTGTCAGACCACATCTGCCCCACACCATGCACTGTGAGACCACACCTGCCCCACACCATGCACTGTCAGACCACACCTGCCTCTCACCATGCACTGTCAGACCACACCGGCCCCACACCATGCACTGTCAGACCACACCCGCCCCTCACCATGCACTGTCAGACCACACCCGCCCCTCATCATGCACTGTCAGACCACACCTGCCCAACACCATGCACTGTCAGACCACACCTGCCCCACACCATGCACTGTCAGACCACACCTGCCTCTCACCATGCACTGTCAGACCACACGTGCCCCACACCATGCACTGTCAGACCACACCCGCCCCTCACCATGCACTGTCAGACCACACCCGCCCCTCATAATGCACTGTCAGACCACACCTGCCCCACACCATGCACTGTCAGACCACACCCTCCCCTCACCATGCACTGTCAGACCACACCCGCCCCTCACCATGCACTGTCAGACCACACCCACCCCACACCATGCACTGTCAGACCACACCTGCCCCACACCATGCACTGTCAGACCACACCTGCCCCACACCATGCACTGTCAGACCACACCCTCCCCTCACCATGCACTGTCAGACCACACCTGCCCCACACCATGCACTGTCAGACCACACCTGCCCCACACCATGCACTGTCAGACCACACCTGCCCCACACCATGCACTGTCAGACCACATCCGCCCCACACCATGCACTGTCAGACCACACCTGCCCCACACCATGCACTGTCAGACCACACCTGCCCCACACCATGCACTGTCAGACCACACCTGCCCCACACCATGCACTGTTAGACCACACCTGCCCCACACCATGCACTGTCAGACCACACCTGCCCCACATTCAAAGAATAGGCTATAGGCTGAGGCTACAGGCAGGAAAGTGTAACATTATAAACCTCATATTCTTGCATCTGTGTTACTGTTATACACATAAATAATAAAGTTTTATATCAAGGATTTTTATATCAGAGAGTTGTTCAAAAGAGGATAAAAACTGATGGTGTTTTACATAGGATTTAAATGAAATCTCAGCTGGTTAACATGAAATGTAATAAAACTTTTATTAAACATACCACAGATATGATGAACATTCTTTTATTGCTGAATATTTCAAATCAAAATGAACCCAATCATCTGAAACATGTACCACTTAAACATACCAAAGATTTTATCAGAATTTTGCATGTCTAAATATTTTCTGATTGCCAATAGAACATACAATGTTAGATGACATTTCTACTTAGAAAATGAAATTTCTCCTTATCTCAGGATTCCTGGGTCATCTGGGGGTCTAGCTATCTTAAGGGTACATTAAATCTGCTTGATCAATGATTTCTGGCAGGTGAGATTTGTCATGGTTGCTGATCACAGAGTCCTGGACTTGTTTTGATGGGAATACTTGGGTATTATTATGAACGTTATTGATCTTGCACTTGTAGTCGGATTTCTTTACGTATACGATCAGTGAGTCAGAAAAGTAATATCCTGTACAGAACTTAGGTAAATATATCCTATTCATGGATCGATATATTGTGTTTGAATTATGAAAAATATGTAATTTAGAGCTGGGAACATGTGCTCATGAGCCTATGGTTCAAAAAGATCGAGTCATGGTTCTTCCAAGAAAATAATAGTTAATCAAGCAAAAAACATGGTATGTTTCTCAGCCCTTTTCAGATATTAAAATTGATAGGCAATAATACTGAGGAAGTGGATTTGTTAGCGGGGTTTTAATTTTAGCGCTTTTAGCGGGAGCTAGATTTGTGCTAAAATAAGAACAGGTGTAAATTTGGTGCAACCGTTCTGAACATGAGAGTGTTCTCATCTGACACTCACTCATGTGGGCCTCGTAATCCCTCCATGCATGGTCTCTTGAGTTGCGGCTTCATCAACCAGAATGTTAGTCATGGTGTCATATGAGTTCATAGCAAGTGATTTCTCGAGAAAGACTCCCCTCACTTATAGTGATTTGTAGAAACAACTGTGAAACAATAAGTAGCATTTTATGACACCCTTACCTTTCCCATAGCTTTGAAGGATGACTGAGCTGAGAGCGCCGAGCGGCTGTTGTCAGTTCTGTTTGTTGTTCGGACATAGTTGGCTGATTCTGGTGAGTATAATCACAGTTGTTGTTTTAGAGAAATTCTACAAGTTACTCAGATATTAAACAATGTAGCTGGTTGCAGTACCATTGCGCCATCAAACGTGATTAGTCCTGATTAATTGTGCACACCATGCGGTCACGGTACTCAACCAGTCGCCCATGGCATGTAAGCGGTCACCTGAAGGTTGTTAGGTGATATGTAGTGTACCTTATAAACCTGTCATTTATAAATAATAATTTGATATACAGTATATTACCTTACATACAGATTTGCACGAAAATTCGAACAGCGTTAATGCATTAAAATGAAAAATGCGAGAAAATTCAGACAAGCCAAATTAACCACTTCCACAGTATTATACCTTTTTATCATAGGTTTTTGATAAAATTTCATGGTTTATCAAAATCTTATAAAAATTTAGTTTATTCTAAATTCTTGGCTTGAGCTTAAAATTAGTAAATTTCTAAAAGAAATCAAAATATAACTTTTAATGCAGGCAGTCAAAACTGATGCATGTGGTGCTTGACATTTTTTTTTTACAGCCTCACATCTGATTATGAGGCAGGTCTTACCTGACCTCCTATTCAGAATCAATTTTAGAATAAACTAGAATACGGGTAGTCGACAAGTGACTACATGTATCTGCTGAAATCAGAGCGGGACGAGTGAAGTGAGGCATGGATTGAGTAACATGGGGAAATAGAGTGAGGTGCGTTAGCATGGATATCTGCAGCCGAAATGTGTATGTAGGTTGTGCCACCTACCACAAAATCCAGAAAGCTATCAAAGTTGTATACAAATGCAAACAGTCAAACCACTGCCGAGATATGAGTGATTTTACCCCATGCCAGACAAACAGACGGACGCTGTGCAAAAATGGCTGCAGGTGGCACAACCAGTTTTGTTTATGATAAAAAGCTATGTGAGATCTATACACAGGCAAAATTTTGGTGCAATCGGCCAAACAATTCCCGAGATAAGAGCTAGGATGTCTGCAGAGTAAACGTGAATGTAGGTGGTGCCACCTGTCATAAAATCAAGAAAGCTATCCAGGATGTATAAATCTGCAATTATTTAAGCAGATAAGTCAAACCACTGCTGAGATATGAGTGATTTTATCCCACAGCAGACAGACTGACCCTGTGCAAAAATGGTTGCAGGTGGCACCACCAGTTCTGCATATGATAAAGAGCTATGTGAGATCTATACACATGCAAAATTTTGGCCCTATCGGTCAAAAGTTCCTGAGATATAAGCCTGGATGTCTGCAGCATAAACATAAATGTAGGTGGCACCATCTGCCATAAAATCCAGAAAGCTATCCAAGATGCATAAACCTGCAAAATTTTAGGCAGATAAGTCAAACCAGTGTAGAGATATGAGTGATTTTATCCCACAGCAGACAGACTGACCCTGTGCAAAAATGGTTGCAGGTGGCACCACCAGTTCTGCGTATGATAAAGAGTTATGTTAGATCTATACACATGCAAAATTTTGGCCCTATCGGTCAAACCGTTCCCGAGATATGCTTGGATGTCTGCAGAGTAAATGTGAATGTAGGTGGCGCCACCTGTCATAAAATAAAAAAAAAAGCTGTCCAGGATGTATACACATGCAAAATTTCAGGAGGATAAGTCCAACCAATGCAGAGATATGCGTGATTTTATCCCAAGGTAGATGAACGAAAGGACACAGTGCAAAAATGGTGGCAGCTGGCGCCACCATTTTTTATGTATGTTATAAAGCTATCCAAGGGCTACATTGGTGCAAAAAAATTTTCCGGATCGGTCAAAGGTTACCGAGATATGTGGATTAATTTGTCAAAACAGAAGCACAGATGGACACACTGTCAAGAGGAAAGGTCAGAGGTCAAAACAAAATGGACTTAAAACTATAAATTTCTCAAAAGTACCACAATATATTTTTTATTTATATTTATTGTTTTTATTATATTTTAAGAATCAGAATGACAGAAGTCAAATGACTGACTTTGCATTTTTTTTTTCTCCAGGTCAAATAATAATTTGCACAACAGACATGCCGTAAATAAATTTGGGAAATATGACAGGTCAAACCAATCACATGGTAAGGGAATTACAGTGATAATATATGTAATATATTCAAGCATAGGAAAATCCGTAGGCTTAAGTAGGGGCTTGCCTGGCACAGCTGTCACAGGAAATTTAATGGTTAGAAAACTGGCCATAAATCTATCACAGCACCCTAGAGGATTCTGATATATCTAAAGACGGGGTGCAAGATCATTTGGTCTGCCTGTACATGTCTCTGCCTGTACACAATGTAGGAGCTGCTCCTGGTGCTGGCATCTGATGGTGAAATGTTGTACTTCTGGAAAGATGTGTCATGTTAAGGCAGTCTTATAGATGCATGATTCAGAAGTGGATACTGGAGCATGCAGTATAAGATGCTCAATTTTTTTATTTTTATAAATGCATTGAGAAGCAGAAAATATTTTGCTTGTTGAAGGGAGCAACAGGTATGAGCAATGGGTACTCTGTTTTCCTCTGGGTCGACGACCACTGTAGAAATGTTTCTCTTCTATCTAGGTCACTCTGCTATGAAACAGAACTCACAGAGGCTCCAAAGACAGACAAGAAGTTAAAGGCAGGACTGACGTAGTAAAGGAAACAATCCATCCCAGAGCTATTAGCAACAGAAAGGTCAAATGATGTTTCACCAGCCTCACAATTTTAACAGATGAGGTCAGGTCAAGACTGTCCCTGAATCCTGCCCACAAACACAGACTACAAATAGACAAACCACAACAGACCATCACCGCTGTGGCTATTCCATGGAAAGGTTATGGCTGCTCTTATGTATCAAACAGTTGGTAAATTTCCTGTAGACCATGCATTCCATCCAAGTAAACTTCCGGTTTGTCTGATGGGTAAAGCAGTGCTTGGACGTGGATGCACCACAACAGTACATATCTCCTGTTTCTTCCCAAGAGCAGCATGATAAAGTCTATAAGATCTAATTAATTTACTGAAGTGAAAACAAGCTGTGAAAATAAGAAAAGTTTGTGTGTTTGAAGTTTCAACACTTCTGTCATCACAAAATAACCCCACCCTTTGTTACTGCATGGCCTGTACTGTTACCAATAACCCCTAAGGTTTTTTTTCCTTTAAATCAGCTCCATTAAAGAATTAAAATGCTTAATCTAGAGCCCCATTTTTTCCGTTTTAACCGGAAAATGGACGGAAAAACAAATCAGGGTTCGAAAACGAAATTATATTAAATGCATAGATTATGGCCGAAAGTCAGATACATAGTAGATTTAAACTGCAAATAAGAAATTCTCAGACAATATTTTGTAAAAATAAAAAAAATCTTTCAAACTGAGCCAGCCATCTACATAACAAGCAAGGTCTGCAAAGTTTGGCTCACAACCGTTACAGTCAGCACCAAGCTTTGATATTACGATTATTAACCAACATGCCTGAAACGCTGATACTGCAATTATGTGACAAACAATGATGCGGTTTTGCCGTGCGTTGGTTATCAGCTGAACCAAATCAGAATTATTCCAGAGTCATTTCTTCGGTCCATTAAACAATGTTTTACAAAGGTTAAAAGACATGATTGCTGACTAACAATGTGAAATCTTTTTTGGGTATAGGAGTTCCAGTCGTGGTCTCGCATAACCATATTAAAGAAGCAAACAGATTAAAATCTTCTAGCAGGAAAGCCCGATCTTACCGCATGTCAAAGCCTCTCTGAGGTGAAATTGCTTTGAATATAATATTACCATACTTGTTTCAATGATTGAAATGATTGACTGTAAAATGCAGACAGAACAGGTCCTTACTGATTTGTTTACAGATGAAGACAAACTGTCTTGTTGATTCAGTGAACACATGCACACAAAAGATTTCTTATGTGTGGTGCTGACAAGGGACCATTAACGTGTGGGCCGGACGAAGAACCATTTATGAGAAGGACCGAGTATAATTTTTAATATACATAAGTAACTATGGCGTTAATAATAGCAGTATTTCAATTAAAAACAGCTTATTAAACATATAATCCATTTAATCATAATGATTTTACAAGATTTAACTCTTAAAAGTATGTAGCAAGTATTTGAAATAAAATATAAAGATAAACCAAAAATTCCGGAATTTTTATTTTATTAAAACAGAAAATAAATATTTATAAAACGGAAAAAACGGGCCTCTATTAATCTAGCTTATTTGAGGCTCATCACAGTAACTGATTGATACAGACAAGTGGCAAATGATCCATGGGTCATACAGTGAATGAAGATAAAAATAAATCAACAAATTAAGAAATTTATATTGAATGGATTTACCCAAAATGGACTGATTGTGGTTTAATTTCACAAGTGTTACTCATATTTTTTTTTAAACTCTCTGACCAAATCTTGTTCAAACTTTGGCATGATTACAGGGATACAGTAAAACCTTGTGTAATCATCAACTCTAGTGACCACCTCAAGAGTAACAACTACTTTTTACAGGTCCATTTCTTTTTCACTCCTCATAAAAGACCTCACTTAGAAGACCATCTTGCAAATGCTACCACTTTCTCAAGGTTCTAATGGTGGTCTTAATTTCAAGGTATTACTGTATATATGTCCAATTATTTAAATGAAATAAATTCTATTTAGCCAAAGGCAAAATATATGCTTTCTGTACTGATACTTTGACATTACCATTGAACCTGCAGAAAATTAGAGACCTAGGGGTCTCAATGTGCAACTGAATTTGTCAATAAGGAAATTTTTTAAAGATTTTTTTTTCAGAATGACAGTCATGTGACCTTAACCAATGACCTCGTGACCAAAAAATCTGAGAACTTATTATCCTTGAACTTGCAGCATTTGGATTATTTTAACTAGAATTACTTTACTAATAATTAATCTTTTTAAAAAAAGTGGGTCCAATTAACTTGACCTCTGACAAGGTAACTTCAAAATCTACAGATTTTTTCCACTTTGGGCAAGTAAGCCATGTGTGAAAGATGGAAAGTTTCAGATGCAAAGTTTGATTTACAGTGCATCCACAATCATTTAAAGATGTGGCTCATGTGACCTTCACCTCTGACCTCTGGACCCTGAAAATCAAAATGTTTCTTACAAAGTGGTTGGTCATTAATAAATCAAGTTTAAAGCTTATCTGTCTAGCCAAAGCAGAACTATCATCCATAAACTAATTTGTGTATGGATGGGCCCTGTAACCTTGACCTTTGACCCTATGATCCAAATCGAAAAGAATCTTTCCCTATTGGCATGTAACATATTTTAAAGTGGAAGGTTTGTGATGAAAAATTTGGCTTAATATGCATACACATTCATTTTAAAAAATGGTACCTGTGACCTTGACCTTTGGACCCCAAGATCGACAGGGATCTTACTTTATAGGTGAGCCATATATAATTTAAGTTTGAAACCAATATGTCATACTAAACTGGAGTTATCATCTGGAAACTAATTTGTTAACAGATGGCCCCTCTGACATTGACCTTTGACCTTGTGACCCCAAATTCATTTTTGCTCTCCCCATACCGCGTATTAGCTAAATTTTTATAATGGAAAGTTTGGGATGGAAAGCGTGGTTTAAAATGCAGCCATAATATTTTTTTAAATAAGTGAGTCTGTTGACTTTGACCTTTGACCTCATGACCTAAAAATCATACAGGTTCTTTCTTTAGTGGTGGACCAGGCGTAAGTCATGTTTGAAATCCATATGTCAATCTAACCTGGAGTTATCAACTGGAAACATTTGTTTGGATGGACAGATATGGATGGATGGACAGCTAGACAGACTGACGAACAGCTAGACAGACCAGGTGATTACTATGGGGCATCCACTTGTGATCAATTAACACACCAGGTTTTGGGACACTAGAGTGAATCACAGCTGAGAAACTGACATGACTGTTGTCATTTCATAGAAACAAAATAGAAATATATTTGAAACAATAAGAAAAAAATACAGGTGGCGCCACCACTTTTCAGAAACTGACAAAACTAGTCATGGTAAATATTCAAGGCAATCCATGCACAAATAAAAAAATCTATCATATTCTTATAATTTTAACATGGCAACACTAAAAGACCACAAAATACCATAATAAGTCCCATCTAAGAATTTTAATAAATAATATTTTCCTGACCTAACTCTACAGAAGTACAGACTTCATCTCATTCATAGTTTTTAAGGAAAGGAATTAAAGTTAGCATTTTGTCTAGTATGAAATCTTAAAGCACTGCATGAGGTACAAGGGCTTTATCATGAACATTATATCTTATAGTGGCCACATGTGGCACATACAAGGCATATTTAATTTTGACTAAAACTACTTATATATAACACTTATATATGTGTATAAACTATAAAGTCTTGAATGAGGCATGTCCAGTATATATCAGTTATAAGGGGTGATGTATGGTAGTTATTAAGCTGACAAAAATTGACATATATTTTTAGTTGTAAATATCAGGCATGACTAAAGACTCAGTTTATTGACTGAAATTCATCATGTTCCTTTCATATTTAAATATAATGTTTGGTTTCAAGTACACATAACAGTTTGAATTACCCAAATAGTAGTTACAAGCCATATAGAAGGAGTCAGTCTTGGTGGCCAAGTTAAAGTTTTGATAAGTGCAACCCTGCAATAACTGGATTTAACTGCAGACCTTTAACTCAGACACTGATTACTTCATGTAACATCTTGACCTTGGTTTGGCAAGGCTTGACTGTTGTACTCTTAATACAAAATCATGCTGGTTTGTACCCACAGAGAGTTCACAATGATTTCCCCCTTAAGAATTTATCAAATATTTTGATATAATTCATTACAGCAATGCCATGCTGGTCAACCCTGAGTTGTTTCTTTACTGCATCTGCTAAGCTGGTGCCACCAAAGGAAATAATACTAGGAATTAAACCACATTTTAAATGAGCTTTACATTACTCATCTCCATTTATGTTAGTGTATGTATATTAAGTGTCTTTAAGATGACCAAGGGAAATATTTTTTTTATGTTTGATTATTTGGTAACCTTTGGTGCAAACAATATTCATGTAGAATCAACGAGTATAACTAAAATATTACACAACATATCCCATGTCTCATCAACTTCCCATTCACCTTGGTATATATGTATTACATATTAGACCTTTTTCTTTAAACCCAGCGCAGGACCTATGTATCATTTATAAACGTTTTTTTATAAAATAAAATCATGGGAAAGAATGACACTATACAAAGAGTTAACTGTGCTAAATCTCAATTCATTAAACATGAGAATGCAGATTATGTATTTTGTTAATATGTCAACATAGGTGAAAATTAAGAATCAAATTTAGCAAAAGTCTCTCATGAGCAATGAACCCAGATATAATAAACTTAACATAAATGTTTCCCCACTAACCTGTAGCACATTTCAAGATAAGATTCAGACATTATGGGACACTCCACAAGCTAACAGATGAAATGATGTTATATGACCATACATGTCACAAAATACATTATATGTTACATAAGAACTGACAGATAAGCTGAATAAGTGTTTTGCCAAATATCATATGGCTTCCATTTTGGCAGATGGCCACTCCGGCTCGGTACTGAATAGAAATTCTGACAGAAAATTAAGTTGTTTTTTTATGCTTGGTGTAAGATTTACATTGACTTGCAAATGACATATACAGTAAGTACATAAGAAAAATTAAGATATTTCTGGTTAGCCTCAATATTTCTTGTAAATTGTAATATAATCTATTATAGAATATATTCATCATATGAAACAATCAGCTAAAATTCAGCATGGTATGGTTTTATTTCTTTATCAAAGTAACAATATATGTTTTTTTTTTAAATGAATCACAAGCATATGATGATTGTTTCAACTGATCAGAGTCAGAGAAAGAGAAATTAAGGTAAATATGATTTATGAATAACCAGCTATCATCCACAAAACACTATATAATCTTCATGCCACAACCTAAAATGCCCTTAATAAAGGTTATAGATACACCCGTGGAAAATCCACTGTTCTGTATGATAAATATAGTTTTGTAATGAGCTGGTAGCAACTGAATGTCACATATTTTTTTTATCTTGTGCTTTTCATGATATAACTTTAGATAACTTGTGTTAGGAATCTCCAGGAAACCCCTTCCCCTTAAAAAAAAAATGAGCAAAGGATGGCAACTTATGTTATTCAAGAAATTAAAGAAGAAGGCATGAGGCATATATATATAGTATACAAAGTTTGCATGAGAATGTTTTTTTCTTCAGATAAACAACATTTGCACAACATCATCCATGCCAGAGCAATGACGAATAGGCAATGTATACTGTGAAAATAATTTGAAGAAATTACATGAATGTATTGAGAAAAGTGACAGTTTATGAAAGGTAAACTGAAGCTCAAAGGACATCACAGAAAACAATGTTTTTGTTTGTGAATTGATAGAATTCTTGGGTATGATAACAAACACATATATGTGGCTGAAGGCTCTTACACACATATATAAAACTGTAGCAAGGCTGTATGCTACACGTAAAAGAAGACAGGCTGGCTGTTGATCACATTTAATGTTTACTCATCAGATACAGATAGCTGGACAGCCCCCCCCCCCCCCCCACCTAATAACACAAAGCTGTGTTTCTAAAAACAAATAATTATATATATCATCTGAACTACTAATCCAAATATTATTCCTGGAAAAAGCATAATCATTTAAAATACCGAGAAATAATAAAATCTAGATATGAAAAGACAGTAGATACTTTAAACATATATAGGATAGCTTGTATATGTAAAATTTGGTGTGTGTATGACATTCCCCTCCCTGTGACCTAAGCTTTTGAATTCATCCCGGAAACACAGGGCCCAGAACAAAGAACTATAGCCTAACGGTTATGTGGAGCCTGCTACACAACTAAAAGCTGCCAATGTGGAAAGACAAATAGACTCATATGGTAAATCAAATGCTTGTCCTGAGCTTTGATGAATTGTCAGCAGGTTGATCAGAAGCTGATGATGCCCCTAGCTAAATGGCAGGTTTACATGATACGGTGTAAGTCCATGGCAAAGAAATAACTTTAGCCTTGGTTCATATAATATTTCTAAGGGGAAAAAAACAGAGGGTTTGCGTAAAACCTTATGAACAACCCTTAAATATTTGAGGTAGTCAGGAGCAACATATTTTTTCTTATAAACCATTATGACAATAGAAAAATTTCTTTGACCCAATGTAGAAACCACCAATTCATGAATATTCCTTTGTTCTGCCACTTGCCAGGTTAAACCTTGGCACTGAAGCAAGACAGTGGTTATACATGAAAAGTGTACACTTTAACACATGACCTCTAAGAAGACTCTTGTGGAAGCTTTAAGGCATCCACTACAGAATCTAGTTGATTAATAAACTCTCTATCAGTTTAAAGATGTACTGGTAATATATTTTCATGTTTCAAAGTCCCTGGAGATTGCGGATCCTAAAAAAAATGTATGTGCATCCACACATGAACTGTGTTAAATTAAGTTGTAGGGCTAAATTTGAAAAACCTTTTTTCAAAAAACCAATGAATTGGATGAACTCTTGATGATTATAATGGAAAGATATTTATTAATGTATAGATATCTTCACACCTGTAACCCCATAAAAATGGAGACAGCAGTCTTGTTACTGATCATAGTCCTAACCAAACAGAAAAGCCCTCGCAATGAAAGAGAATACATGTAGTCTTTGTTTTGTATTAAACAGCTTTATATACATTTCCTAATTTGGCAGTTAATTTGTATATTCTTTTAAAAGACTCTTATATTATAAGTCCAAATCATTTTAACTGTATTTGCATACACTGCATTTACTTTATGTTCCTTCACAGGCATGGCTGGAAAATCTCAATATGTCTAATAAAATATAAAATTAGTTTGCAGAGGCAGCTACTGATTACAGTAAGAAATGCCTGCTTGATATTTCACTCAACCGGGCCAACTTTCAACTAATTGTGATTCAAGGATGACACCAAACACAGAAATCCAATTGGAAATTAGTGGAACTTTGCCTAAGGACAGGTGGAAGAAGATTTGGAGGCAACAAATGAGCCTAGCTGCTTTACTGATAGATTTGAGCTTGCAAAGGTTTTAAATTACCAATTTGTTAGCTGTTTATATGAATACAAAATATACTGATTATAACTGAATCCTAGGAAAAGAGACTCAGTCTTCAGAAAAAAACAATGATCACCAATCAAACCTCAGAACAACCACACTAATACAATCCCAAGAGCAACTATACTGATCATTAATCAATGCTGTGAATAACAATATTGACCAGGGATCGCTTTTCAGGAACAGATGAGGGGTTATAAACTTGGTTCTCTCCACTGGTGATGCATGTTTAATTCCAAGCGTGGTCATTAGAGTGGTTTATAGTGGCTCTTCCAAGGCCAGTGGTTTTCTCAATGTTCTTTGTTTTCCTCCACCTCTGGACATTACTGAATGCAACCGAGGCATGGACAGTGCCTGGATTATTTATAACTATTTCTTTTTCATAAACCCATGCACAATAAATAAGTTTATTTTTATCATCACTCAATCCTAAGAACAACCACACTGATCATCACCCAGTCCTCATAGTAACCACATAAATCTACTAAACAACCACACTGATCATCACTCAATACTAAAAAACAACCACACTGAACATCACTAAATCCTCTGAACAACCACACTGATCATCACTCAATACTAAAAAACAACCACACTGAACATCACTCAATCCTATGAACAACCACACTGATCATCACTCAATCCTCTGAACAAACTCACTGGTCATCAATCAATCCTAAAGACAACCGCACTGAACATCACTCAATCCTCTGAACAACCACGCTGATCATCCCTCAATCCTAAAGACAACCACACTGAACATCTCTCAATCCTCTGAACAACCACACTGATCATCACTCAAACCTCTGAACAACCACACTGATCATCCCTCAAAACCTCTGAACAACCACACTGATCATCCCTCAAAACCTCTGAACAACTACACTGATCATCCCTCAAATCCTCTGAACAACCACACTGATCATCCCTCAAATCCTCTGAACAACCACAATGAAATCACTCAATTAATTAAAACAACCACACTGATCATCACTCAATTAATTAAAACAACCACACTGATCATCCCTCAATCCTCTGAACAACCACACTGATCATCCCTCAATCCTGGTCCTCACTTAATCCTCTGAACCACCACACTGGTCATCACTCAATCCTAAGAAAACCACACTGATCATCACTCAATTGTCAGAGCAACCACACTGATTATCACTCAACTGTCAGAGCAACCACACTGATCCTCACTCATCAGAATTAACAACCATATCATTCAGACCAATGTCTTGGATAACCGCACTCAAATACTTCCTCTCAGATCGTCCTGCAAGAAGTCACTAGATTTAAACATTGACGAGATGAACAAGAAAGGATTTGGAAGCTAGCACCCATGTTCAGACCATTTCTGTGGCTTCTTCAGAGCAGGTGCCACATTTGACTTTCATCAGAAAAAGAAACAAAAGTCCATCTGAACCAGTTCAAAATCATTTAGAATGCTGTCATTTTTCTGCATCATCCTAAAGACAACCACACTCATCATCCCTCAATTTGTCAGTCAACCACACTGATCATCCCTCAATCCTATGAACAACCACACTGATCATCACTCAATCCTCTGAACAACCTCACTGGTCATCACTCAATCCTAAAGACAACCGCACTGAACATCACTCAATCCTCTGAACAACCACACTGATCATCCCTCAATCCTAAAGACAACCACACTGAACATCTCTCAATCCTCTGAACAACCACACTGATCATCACTCAATCCTCTGAACAACCACACTGTTCATGCCTCAAAACCTCTGAACAACCACACAGATCATCCCTCAAAACCTCTGAACAACCACACTGATCATCCCTCAAATCCTCTGAACAACCACACTGATCATCACTCAATTAATTAAAACAACCACACTGATCATCACTCAATCCTCTGAACAACCACACTGATCATCCCTTAATCCTCTGAACAACCACACTGATCATCCCTCAATCCTGGTCCTCACTTAATCCTCTGAACAACCACACTGGTCATCACTCAATCCTAAGAAAACCACACTGATCATCACTCAATTGTCAGAGCAACCACACTGATCATCACTCAACTGTCAGAGCAACCACACTGATCCTCACTCATCAGAATTAACAACCATATCCGATGATTCAGACCAATGTCTTGGATAACTGCACTCAAATACTTCCTCTCAGATCGTCCTGCAAGAAGTCACTAGATTTAAACATTGACGAGATGAACAAGAAAGCATTTGGAAGCTAGAACCCATGTTCAGACCATTTCTGTGGCTTCTTCAGAGCAGGTGCCACATTTGATTTTCATCAGATAAAGAAACAAAAGTCCATCTGAACCAGTTCAAAATCATTTAGAATGCTGTCATTTTTCTGCATAACTACCTGCAGTAAAGACTTCCTTCCTCAGATTCCTGTAAAGTCCCTTCCCAATACAAAAAGTAGGTATGAATACAGGTATTTGATAAATCATTTTTTATGCATTCTCTAAATATGGCATTCATGAATTAAAATTTCACTCCCCTATGAGTAAGAAAACCTGAAACTGCCTTCATTTATCTGTAATTAAACCTCTATTCACTTATCATGTAAATGCCTTGTCAATAAAACATGTCAATAAAAAATAATGTACATATTATTGCAATTATATGCAGGTCATATAAAATACTTTCAGGATGTTTTGCCATATTTTTAGATATCTTCAAGGACTTCCTAGTGAAGCCTGCATGTATACTTTGCCTAAGCTGTGGTATGCCCCTCAGCCATATAGTTATAGTTTCCAATGCATAGAAAAAATGTTGGCACCATCTGTTTAACCAGCAGGTAATGTTCTCCATAATCAATGGCCATGGCCAACTTAAAGGGGCCCATTCTGATATATATAACAATTTTTATAAAGCCTTTTAATTAAAATAACCTAAAAAGTGCCAATCAAACAGGGCAACTTGCAATTTACAGGGAAATAATCAGAACAATATTATGCCTATAGACTCTTTCACATTATTTGTTCTGTTTTGCTTTATACAAAAGTTGTGGATTTAAGTGAGTTTTTTTCATATCTGAGTGGCTGACAGGATTTAATATGTAATTTTGGCAATGTCTAGGTGCAGTCAAAAATACAAGTGTACCGGCAAAAAGAAGAATTACGGTAGTGACCATGAAGATTCCATACATGTGAAACTATCTTCTGTCCTATCTTTCAATCTGTCAACATGGGCACATGTATCATGTTTACTAAAAACTTGTTGATCAACAAGTTTATGAACCTTTCACAGGGACTTTATATGAATTTTTCTTCACAGAAATTACCTGGTAGTTCATTAATATTTATTGATAGTAAACCATATATCACATAAATTCCATATATTAAAGGTAGGTTAATAGCTGGCTTTAATTAATAGTTTAACTATGGAAAATTCATGTGTTTCCTGTGTTCATTGAAACTTTGTTTCAAAATTATAATTTATTTACAACAAAATTTTTTGAAAATTTTGTTACTATCACAGTACAGTGGAGTTTTTCTAAATATAATATTTATACACAAATATCCCAATTAATCAACTTAAGGACATTTGTGTTGATTACTGACCTTGCAAATAAAGTATAATGAAAAATGGTAGTGGCCCATCCGAAGCACCAAAGGGAAGTATGTTTAATTTTTTTTCTGTATTTTTCAAATTATTACAACACATTTGTGTTCAGAGATATGCAAAGTTTACAGTTCAACTGAATATTAAGACTGGCTTGCAGATATTATCATATATGTCAAATTTGAAAATTAATGTATTTTATTTGTTAAAACTTCATTTTATTAGCTCTTTAGTTCTCTTTAGTTTTTAGCTTTTGTTCTCCCTCCTTCATGAATATACTGAGAAACAGATAGGCCTATACCCTGTATATGTGAGAAGCTAGGGGCATGTCGAGCTGATGTATACCTTTTTATGCTTCTGTCACATGATGTTTCAGAGTTTTAAGAAAACTTCCATTCTCTAGATAATATATAATCCAATTACATCATGACATGCTGTTACGTAATTATGAAATATTAATGACTTCCTTAACTTTCACTTTAAACTGAATACTAAAACTTCAGCCATAAGTTGATTATAATACAAACTTAAATGTGCAAGTTTGCTTCCCTTATAGTAATTAAGTGCTGCTCGTCCTTTGAAAAGAAACAGATACCAACTGTGAAAAAAATAGCACAAAGACAGCACTAAATTACATAGTGTGACAACTAGGTCTGTGAGCTTTACTGAAGTCGGTAAATGTGATCACTATATTGGTTGAACTGCCTGTAATAATGAACTTCTAACAATCTAGAGAAGATTTTTAACTATGTCCAGTGGTGTGTGCAGAACTCTGACAAAACAATGAAAAACATATAATCCACATGAATGGGGACCTCTCTGTTGAGACCATCTTATCACTAATTAAATATACATGTTTATCCTTAAATACAAGCTGACATGAATGACTCTACAACAGCAACCTAGAAAACCAGGGTTTGCTTTACCAACACAAAGCAATCATTGCAAACTTTGATTTCAGAATTATTTTAGATGTCTCTAGTCTTGTGGAGTTCTAGAGATTTCAATCAATTATTTTTACAAAATGAACCAACCAAATTTTGTAAGAACATGTAAAGATCTAAATGATGGCCAATATATCTTCAGGAACCCAGAGTAACTCAGTGTTTCATAATGTTCAATTATCATTTTTATTTAATTATGATACATTTTTTAAATTACATTTACACTGAAATTAATTACCACAAAATTAAGGATTCTCAACAGATTTTTTTTAACTTTCCACGAAACCTTAAGGACAGATCACTACTGTATAGCTAGGACTCACTTTTAGATCCAGTGGCTGCCACTAAGTTTCAGGCTCATGCAGAGACAATGGAGCAGCTGAAAGAAAAGGTGATGCAGTGACCACAGAATAGCTACCACTAAGTTTAAGAGAACTGCGATGACCACTGAGTAGCTATAACTAAGTTTCAGACTGATACAGTAAAAACTGAGTAGCTACCACTAAGTTTATAAGACTATGCAGTGACCACTGAGTAGCTACAACTCAATCTCAGACTGATGCAGTGGCCTTGGAGTAGCTATGACTCAGTTTCAGACTGATGCCATGACCACTGAGTACTAAGTTTAAGACTATTGCAGTGACTAATGAGTAGCTACTCTTTAGTTTAAGACTAATGCAGTCACAACTGAGTACCTACCGCTAAGTTTAAGACTACTGCAGTGACCACTTATAGCTTCCACTAACTTTAAAACTACAGCAGTGACCACTGAGTAGCTACCACACAACTTATTCACAAATGCAAATGGGTTGACTGAGTAACTACCATTCCATTTCAGACTGATGCAGACTACAGAGTAGCAACCACTCAGTTTAAGAAGACTGCAGTGACCAATGAGTAGCTTCCATGCAACTTCTATACTACTGAAGTGACCACTGAGTAATTACCATTCCATTCCATGATTACTGCATAGCTAACACTGAGTTTAAGATTACTGGTACTGCAGTGACCACTGCGAAGCTGCATTATTAACTAATACAGACACCACTGAAAGGCTTCTAACAAAGCTGGACACTCATGTAATGACCACTGAGTCACACAAGTTAAGCTGTCACAGAAACATCAAGGATCATATGCAGTGACCACACATATATGGGAATCACAAAGTTTCAGAACAATCCTATGACCACTGAGTGACTATAGCTACCACAGAAAGTTCTGATTGTTGCGGTGGTGACCACTGAGTGGTTGGCATGACTTGGCAGAATCTTGTGATGGCCAGGGTTAATTGTTTGTATACAAGCAGAAGATTCATGGCTTGGTCTACATCAAACAACTGAGCTTTGTAATAGCTACTCTCAGGCTCCCCCAGGCACAACAGTTTCAGCTGCTACAGATGTATCACCCTCATCTGATCTGTGTATTTGACATCTGACATTAGCTTCCACAAGAGAAACTATCTACACTTTTCAGCACGTTCCCCATGCCCGAGCTAAATGCTCACCAGATGCAGACAGGCCCTTGTTACATGCCAGAACATAGTGTTAAGCACAGGCACGTCACTAACATGCATGTAGCACTTTGATGTACCCCCCACTACCTACTCCCCTCGGGGTATTACCAGCATCAATGCTTTCAATACATTGTAGCTAATACCTTTACTGTTCTCACATCATCTATGGTGGATTAATCACAAAGACCTCTAATAATGGTGCAAGAAACTCTATACTACTGCTGATATGTTTCATTAAACCAAAAGGTCTGTGGCACACAAAGCCTAGCCAAATAGCTTAGGTGTATTGAAAATGCCCATCTTACCCCAATTAAATCCAATAAACTTAAAACTCTCATCTGTATATGAAATGTGTTTAACAGTCATCAAACTATGGAAAACAATGGACCTTGATTTCCATCAGATTTGAAAACAGAAGCCTTTAAATTTCCATACCAGTTCTTACTAAATCTTCTATATTATAATTGATGGTGATACTGAAATATTGTCATGCTTCAACTCTGTGGCTGTACCTAAGAAATGTATGTTTTTGGTTTTTAAGTGTCAGGAATTATACCAAGTGTGTCCTAAGGGGGAGGGGTATCACTGTTGATACTTTCGCTAATCCTGATAATTGTGTATCACAGCACCACCTCTCAGAAACTATGCTTGTGAATCCAGCATGTGAAATCAGCCAATGATAAATCTATCTCAGATAAACCTGTCACAGTGCCAGAATTGGCAATATGCTAGTAAAATTCTTAAACAATGGAAACCATATGGATCATAATTTTGATAGGATCTGACCTTGGAATCCATTAATTATCCACACCTGTTCTTAATTAATGGATTATATTGGTCTATAACATGCTGAGATACATAGAATGTTCAGCACAAAATTTCCCAAGACAAGAGTTTATTTTTCTTGGGCAATGCTCCAAATATTTTTCTTGGGTGACTCCTCTGAATATTTCTCTTAGGCGAATCCTATCTGAATATTTCTCTTGGGCGACTCCCCTCTGAATATTTTTTCTTGGGTGACTCCCCTCTGCATGTTTTTTTTTGTGGGAGACTCCTCTCTGTATATTTTTTTTGTGGGAGACTCCTCTCTGTATATTTCTTCTTGTGTTACTCCCATATGTGAGTTTTCCTTTGATGACTCATCTCTGAATAATTTTCTAAATTTCTTTTTTTCAAAAGCCTAAATGGTATTTTTTTTCAAAATCTGCAATCCAAATGGCCATAAAAGATAACCAAATTGAAAACAATGAGAATCTATATACCAACTAAATATCTTATAATTCATGGATCAACTCCTAAAACTGTCAGTAATAGGCAACGAAAATACTGAAATTCATCATCATGCAAATAACATTTTTAATAAGGTTTCACTTCATGGCTCTACTCTCCCCTGATAACAAGGATTCCTGAAAAGAAATGCATAGACCAACCATCTATTTCCTAAAAGGCCATACCATCATTTATCATGCAATCTGCCAACTAAAAGATGATTTGGAATATTACCTTTTTATCTTGCAGACTTAATCAGATTGGTCTTGACCCTAAATCAATCTTTCCAATGCGATGCATTTCTAATCATTATATCAACATAAGTGGATACACAATAACAATATGACTGTATCCTCTGCTCTGTTACAGCAATTCCCCTGGATTTAGTTGGATTAATGACAGGTCTACAGCAGGCTATGTGTAAATAAACATGACATAATCTGAACCAATCATGATCAAGCCTTTTTTGTTCAGGGAAGTAGGCACTTTTCTTGTGTTTATGAATATCTAGTTAAGAAAGCTGTCCCCCTCCAAGTGAATTATGGCACCCAAGGCCAAAGAAAGTATCTGGTTCTATATCTGGTAACACTTTGATGTGAGACCTCCTACCGACTGAATAAAATCATTGTTTCTGATTACTTCCATAAATACCCATTCAGAGCAAAACATTGTTTATTTAATGTCCATGAAGATAAGTGGATATTCATAATAAGAATTTCATTTCTTTTCCCCTTTTTACAAGCTGATGTTACTCATGGTTTTTCAAAGGAAAGTTTCTGCTGTCCTTCAGAAAGGGAAAATACCACCTTTTTACAAAATTACTTCACTAAAACGTGAGGTTTGTATATATCAAATATGACAGTACTTGGCTGTAAATATTTTGAAGCTGACTCATTCGCAGTCCATATATATGCAATGTTGCATGATCACTGTGCCACATATATTAGGATCATTCTGGCGAACAAATACAAAACATAAAATTTGTTTTAGTAGGTTTGAGTAATAATAAGAAAGTATGCATACCTAATTCTTTTGTGATTACAACAAACTTCCATTCAGCTTAGCTAATAAAGTAAATGATTTAGATACTGCATGCTCATCCTAACAAACACAATATTTATAAATTTTTGCAATTATCTATTAAACTGTCAGATAATGAAACAGAGACAATTAAACAGAAGTAAAGACAGATACTGTTGACATATGACCAAATTTAATTGAATAACCACTGAAGTATTGAGAGTAAACTAAATGAATACAAAAAAAATGACCTTTATTAACGAACATGTCTGCCATCTGAGTGATCAAGGTAATAATATCAAGGCACTTGTTAGAGCTAATCAATAAACCCATTAAAATTGAGTTTAAATACAGCATTTACTGAGTGAGAGTGAGAAGCTGTTATTTTATTTACACATGAACACCTAAACATATTGGGTAAAATGTCTTACAGAAATTTGGTATTATAAAATGTTTGTCTCTACTGCAATTTCCCTCGCTTTTTTTGTAAGTTTATCAATCAGTCTCACATCTGCTACAGATAAAGACAATATAATTTATTTACAATTTACATATATACCACAACTGATACAGCATTTGAATGGTCCACCTGTCACATTGGAATATTTTACTTTATTAATACTGTTAATAACATATTTAATGTTCCCATACATAAGGATGAATGTCCAGGTCCATTTAGTGTTTATTTAAATTTGATAAACCTGTATGACCCTGACATTAGACATATATAGTCCAAGGGCAGATCCAGGATTGAGAGGAGGTGAAGGGGTCCAACCCAGGAGGACTAATTACAAAGCCAAAAAAAAAAAGCCTAAAAAAAACTTGCGGCTGCTGAATGGAAAGGGAGGGGGGGTCTGGACCCCCTGGACTCTCCCCCTGGATCTGCTTCTATAGTCTCTTCCCCATACATTAACACAATATTGTGTTGCTGCTCCATGGTCACAATCAGTGTCAGTTCGTGTGAAAGTTGGTAACATATATCAGACTCCAACATTCAATGGGTATATATATACACACCCATATTCAAGGATGGAGTACTTGTTACCATGGTGACATCCGAGCATTGAAAGAAAAAAATTAGAATTTTACCTATCATTAATTTATAGAATGACCCATGTTCTTGATTTTAGCATTTCAGAATATATGTTATGAATTTGCAGACATATGAAGGTTTACTCTGCCATTTAAATGTTGCCAGCTACCACATTTATTATTCATGCCAGTGACAGACTAATTCAGATAAAACTCAAAGAGAAAAAAAAATTAATAACTACACAAATATCTGCTTAGATGTCCATAAATACAGGCCTGCACATGTAACAGATTTAAAATTCCTGATTTAATTTTCACTTGAGTAGAACTGAGTAAAAAATACTCAGACTTAAGTACTTCTTCCCATACAGTGTATATACTACAGATATCTTACAGGACAATTATAAATAACATGAGGTATAATTTTTTTGTTAAAATGTTTGCTGTCCTGTGAAGACTTTACCATTTTAGAATTTGAACCCAGGATCTTTGGCTCCAAAGTGAAACACCTTATTCAACAGGATGCAGCTTACAAGGATTTTAACCCCCCCCCCCCCCCTCCCCGTCCCCATTTGTTGGGTTCTCACATAAAGTCAAACCTCTCCTGGTGGTCATTAGATACATGACTGTTTTTACCTAACATGGCATTCATCTTAGTATCTGATGCACATTCTGTGTACTATTTCTGATACTTTTAAGAATGGCATGTGCAGACAAGTGACAATCAGATTACACAAGACAAAATGACAGCTGTCTCATAAATTCCTCACAGTGCTTTTCTCTCAATAACTGGTTTAAGTAAAATACCTTTACATGTATGTAGCTCCCAGCAAAGGTTAACGAAACAAGAGCGGAAAAAGACCCAAAAAAGGAAAATCTTATATTAGAATAAAAGCTACTGCATTTTATGCAACATCTTGTTTTTCACCCTGAAAGGCCTGAGGGCTTTTTCCAATTAAGTTTTCAAAGCCCAGATATTGTAAAAGGGACTTAATTTTTTCTGAAAACCTGTAAGCACTGATCATTTTAACCCCATATCTCTGATGTAAAAAAAAAGCAGAATAACCAGCAATCTTTCTAATTACATAATAAGTATATAAAACAAGTGACCCAATGGGTCATGATGCTAAGCCATGCACCCAGTAAGTTGTTGATCCCACTTAATTTTATTGTAGATAATGCAAAAAAGTCATATGAAATCCTGAAATTATCAAATACGCCATATAGAAATGATGAAAATGTTAAACTTCAGGTAATTTTTTTTTAAAAGCAAGTGGCCCATAGGCCTTGATGCTCAGCTTAATTAAACATTCAAAGTCAATCAATCCATGCATTCATTATTGATATATCAGTGCAGGTCTGAAACTGCAATAACTGTAGTAAAATTAAACAAGTATTTGTGACATCTCTGTAAAAGTGGTCTCTCTAGATTTTGACATTTTAAAGTTTGGCATATTATTTCAGTTTTTTTTATCTAATGTGAAATAATTGTTAAGTAATTCTAAACACTGTGACTTATGACTTACAAAGTGTTCAAAATCATGTTATTTTCACACTTTACAGAATATATTTTAGACTAGCTAACCTACCAGGTGTCCTTGAAGAATTAACCAGGAGCCCCTTGGTTACTAATATAATTATGGACTTTAATAATAACAATAAGTGTCCTCTCTGACTTTCAGGGTGTTAAAATACTGTTCAATAAATTGTCCATATTTGAGAAAATACTGGAAACAATGATCTAATTTCAGGGTACAAATATCAATTTTTGGATGCTCATTTCATAATTTTCCCCTTTCTCACAGAATATGGGTCAATCACAGTGACTTAATTTCAGGTTTCCAAGGAGAAAGGCCTAGAACCTGCCTGAATTTTAAGTTGTACGTTTCAAGTTTCAATGATTATGTTTTGTGCCATGTTAATGGACACTTGGATGCATTGACAACAGGACACCCCAACAGAAGATGGACAAAAGGTGACTGCTACAGCTCAGATGACTTACATTCAGATGAACTAAAAAACAAGGACCTGATCATTGATGCTTTCAGCCAACACATTCAAGGGTGTCAGTGGTCCAGACTGTACCCCAGCTGATATCAGAAACAACTCAAAGCTCAAATGAAATGATTTGACCGAATACATAATTGGAATAGCAATGTAATAGTACCCCTAAACGTTTGATTACTTGTTCAAAATAATCTTTTAATTATGTTGAGTGATTTATGAATTTGTGACTGTATGACACAATTTCTCTTTAGTCTTGACAAGGTACATTATTGTGATGCCCACTATGTCTACATATTACACAATATTGACATAATGGACTAATAGTTATACAAAATATTAAAGTATGAATATATCTGATTCATCTTGTTCTTGCTTACTGAGGCTGACTTTGGGATGGGGTTCGGAGAAGGGAAAAGTGAGGGCAGCACGAAGGTGGATGTAGAAATATTCTATTGTAATGTTTTTCATTTACATAAGAATATGAAAAGAGGAAAGGGGCCCTCCTACTTGGTTATAGTAAAGTTCTAAATATATGATTGCAAACTGACAAGACTGTCATGAAGAAAAACAGTAAAGTTTTGAGATACTGTGATGCATATGAAAATTTACAGATGGACAGGCAAGTGGACAGAATGGACTAATACCTTTATTTCACTTTCAAGGGAATAATGCATTTAAGTTTATATATAATCCTATTTTTTTTAAGCATATCCACTTTTTCCATTAAGAAGTTTTTATCTGAATCATTTTTTTATTTACAGGCTTTATAAATTTTTAATAAAAAAAACCTGAAAATATAAATTAAAATATTAGAATTGTTGCAAAAGTTGCAATCATTATATATACAGAGTAAAAAACTGAAACTATAAGTTAAAATATTATTATTGTTGCAAAAGTTGCAATCATCATATATCCAGAGTGTAGCTCATATTGGGTCATATTATGCATACACATATATTTTATTATTTTTAAATCATAAATGTTAAAACTGAATTTAAAAGAAAATAATGCCACAACATGGCATCTACAAGAATATTCCTTGAATCACTATTAAAAAGTTTTGCACATTGGAGTTTTCAGTACATGCTTAATTTTATTCACCAAAATAAAATAAAAGTAAATTTGATAAAATAAAACATCTTTTCAAATAAAGTATACACACTGTTGGTTGAATGAGGGACAAACAATATCATTGTGCTAATTACTATCCCAGTTTTAATTTATTACTGGAATTAATAGTCAATTTCACACCTGGTGAAGTTTTTACTCTTCTGAAGTAAGGAATTACTTATCTGATGAACATCCACACTTTCATAGCAATACACCACTTTGTGGACACAATTAAATGTACACTTTAATCATTGTAACCCTGGTGGTACAACACAAAATCTAAAATGTAGCATAGCCTAGAATAAGAATGAATCAAATACAGAAAATAATAACATTCATCTAGTTTATGCACCATCTGGGGGGGGGGGGGAGTGCAGGGCAGAGGGGAAGCCTGCTAGTAGTGGCCAGGCTGACCTAAGGCAAGCTGCCTGGGGTTGGTTACATAATGCAAGTGAAGGCTGTACTACTAGGTGGGCTAGATGTAAACAACACTTGACATGGTGTATGAAAACATGAATAAAAGCTATTCTTTCCAATCAATTTCTGTAAAAAACTGTATGCCGAATTTCAGATTCGTAGGTCCAACGGTGTCGAAACGTGCCAGTCTCACGGACGGACATCTGGACAGACGGACGGACGGACGGACGGACAGACAGACGGACGACGGACAATGGACCACGACTATAGCTCAGATGACTTATAGTCGACTGAGCTAAAAACTGGGAATTTGACGGACTTGTAATGTTGTATTGTCACTGATCATGAAAAAGATTGATATCAACAGCACATTGTTAGACCTGGTTATGATTTGGATAAAACGGTGAAAAAGGGCACAACGAAAGTCCATACGACCCGTTTAATGAGTGTGGAAAATTTGCTTTGCTATAGTGATTACAAATATCACACTTTCTGATTCACATCTGTGAAAGCTTTCATATGGCTAGTGCAGTCCACCCAAGCCGAACTTTTTTGTCAGTGAAAAAACACAACGACCAGCGAAGTCGGAGGTCAGATGACGTCTATTCAAATAAAGTCGAGGTTAACCAATGAACGCTTGGGTCAAATAACGTCGATGCAATATGTCAGCCAATAGGCTTGTGGATCAGTATCACAGTGTCAATTAATAATTAGCTTTTCCTTGAAACTTGGTGCTTGCTGTCAATTTAATCATCGTTCAATGAGGCTCACTCACATGAGAATTGGGCAAATGCTGCGGTCTTATGAGTGCTTTTATAATGTGTACTATAGTTTATGTCTGCATTTCATCACGCATCATGTAATTGGTGTTCAAAAAAAATCACTTTCCTCAATCGGAGAGACATGCATTTAATTGATTCGCAAACACATTGACAGTAATAACTGCATTATATGTGGCGTTATCCAGGATCCTGTTGGGAAAAAAAAATCATGTAAAATCAAATATTGCGTTTATAACAAGGAAACTTAAGTAATCTAAGGAAGATATAGTACTTTATTCGAATGACCAAGAAATTCAGCTAAATATTATGTTTTTGTATGTAAACAAGACTCGATTTTAAAACTTTGCAACCCCGGCGCTTGAAACTGTCTCAGAATCTAAAACACAATAAACTGCATCATCTTTGCAAGCCGGGCCAACACGGCCAGTTACCACTGGTTACACAGGCGGCTGCCGGCCAGCCATGGCTGGGGTAAACCCAGAGCAGACATTGTTCCCCGTGTATCACCATTTATAAGGACAATATATTCTTCTAATCAACTTTTAAAGTGGACAAACGCTATCTAAATGGTATGTTATATGCGTATTTGATAAGAATATCCTTATTTCATAACGAATATGACATTTTCAGATGAGATATAAGAATGTAATTGTCATATGGAATGTCTCTAGGTTTCTCAAATCATCTTCTAGGGCTCTGGCACAGTGTAGCATACATATATAGTAAGAGAGCATGGAAGCAGCCTAGGGCTACAAGAGTAATAGAAAATGGTTCACCATGGGTCCATTTTGTGTTGTAAATTGCAATGCAATACTTATTTCGAGCCTTGCTTAATTCGTCCTAATCCACAAGAAAGCTAGCCATTTCAGGGATACCAGACCAGAGCTTCTGCTGCTGACACTTGAACAGTGACCAGCGCCCGCACAACTGAGTGACCGTGTTTGTCTGGTCTGATGTCACATGTTGTGCCAGCCCAGCTGCTGCGTGCTGCAGCACTGAGCTCTGCAGATTTCGCAAACAGCGTGATTTCTCCAATATATTTCGGTTTTATCGATAGTTTTCTAATAAATATGGTCGGACATCATGAAGCAACTGTTAATTTAAGATATACACTACTGGGAAAGCTTTTTTATGTGACTTTTAGCCAAATAGTTTCATTTGAGCTTTAAATCAAAACCAATCAGTGTATAAATTTAACCTTTCTGTTTGTAAGTCGTTTTAAGGTCTGATGTGTTGTTCATTTTGACCAGATCAGCTTAAACCAGACCAAAAGTCAAAGAAATGAGATACAGATACAAAACAACCAATACATAAAGGTAGACTTTGGTTTGAACATCTCACAGAAATAAGGCCATAGATGAAGCTTTATATTTGATCTGCAAATTTCCAAAAAAATGAGCAGTGATCTCTAGTATGTTGTGTGACAGATAATATACATAATGATAAAACTACAAATACAAATATTCATTCACAGCAAGCCAGACTCTTCTTCATGGGTGGCAGATAATCTGTATACAGGCCAGCCTTGCATGACATTTTCTGATGACATACATCAATAATCATCATCTAGTTGGATATGCCCATCAAAGTACTATGACCAAAAGAATGATGATTTTTATGCAGCAGCTAAAAGGAGGAACTTTGCAGTTTCCTGTCAGTCAAACTGGGTTATTTCAAAATCAAGTTGGTGTAAGGGTTCATTACTTCGTTGATACTTGTGATATGTTTCCATCTCAACTTTCCCGTCCATGTTTCTGTGATATAAATAACCAAACATGTTTGCCTGATTGCACATGTTTTCCAGGATAAGCAACATGAGTGACCGGGAGAAAATGAATCTGTCAGGAGCAGCAAATCCCTGGGGCAAAACGTGTCTTCCATGCCTGTTTAGCAATCTTGCAACACCTTTCCGAATCCCCATGCAGTTGCCTAGTACTTGAAGATAATGAACCAAGCCGGGGAAGAAACCTGACTTAACACAGCATTGTCACACTTTTACTCCCTGGAATGTAACATGGTTTCTTTTTGTAGATCAGCAATTTACTATGATTCCTCAAAGTAGTTTAGGTGAATAGAATCAAATGGTGATGGATATCCTCTTCATTCTTGTATTTTAAATTAATCTTAAATAATTCATTTGAAATTATTAAGGGGCCTCAGGGGACTTGTGTTTTAATTCAATGGGCCTATACAAGAACAATATCAACCGAAAGGGCCAGAGTAAACACAGCAGAATTATAACAAGCTTCTGTGGTTGAGGGGTAGAGCACCCACACTCAGGTAAGGAGATCATGAGTTTGAGCACCTTTTTGAAATTCCTCAGGAGTGGATAATACCAAGTGAAGTTTGCATTTCATAAATGCAGGTGATTACCCCCACAAAAAATATAAAAACAAGGCCTACAGGCCTAATGCGAACCTGTGCAATGAGATTACACCAGGTGTAATTCTTCAATGTTGGACCATTACTTTTCAAGAACATGTGTAACATGTATATGAACAATGCAAGTACTAAATACTTAGAACAAGAAACAATTAAACAAACATCACTGCTGAAATTCTGGCATGGGTGCACACAACACAAAAACTAGAATACTGATAGTCAACAAGCATCTACGTGTATCCGCCAAAATCAGATTGGGATAGGTGAAGTAAGGCATTGATTGAGTGGCTAGGGGATATAGAGTGAGGTGTGTTGCATAATAGCCTGGATGTCTGCAGACAAAATGTGTATGTAGGTTGCGCCACCTACCACAAAACCTAGAAAGCTGTATACAAATGCAAAATTTTAGGCAGATAAGTCAAGCCACTACTTGTATATGAGTGATTTTATCCCACAGCAGACAAACAGAAGGATGCTGTGCAAAAATGGTGGCAGGTGGGGCCACCAATTTTGGGTTTGATTAAGAGCTATGTGAGATCTATACACAGGCAAAATTTCAAGGGGGTATATCAAACCAGTCCTGAGATATAAGCCTGAATGTCTGTAGCATATACATAAATTTAGGTGGTGCCACCTGCCACAAAATCGAGAAAGCTATCCAAGATTTATAAACTTGCAAAATTTTATGCAGATAAGTCAAACCACTACTGAGATATGAGTGATTTTAGCCCAGGGCAGACAAACAGACGGACGCTGTGCAAAAATGGTGGCAGGTGGCGCCACCAATATTGGGTATGATTAAGAGCTATGTGAGATCTATACACATGCTAAATGTCAGGGGGATATGTCAAACCAGTCCTGAGATATAAGTCTGAATGTCTGCAGCGTATACATAAATATAGGTGGTGCCACCTGCCATAAAAATCAGAAAGCTATCCAAGATGTATAAAACTGCAAAATTTTAGGCAGATATATCAAACCACTGCCGAGATATAAGTGATTTTATCCCACAGCAAACAAACAAACGGACGCTGTGCAAAAATAGTTGCAGGTGGGGCAAACAGTTGTGTGTATGATAAAGAGCTATGTGAGAACTATAAACATGCAAAATTTTTACCCAATCTGTCAAATAATTCCCAAGATATAACCTTGGATGTCTGCAGCGTAAATGTGAATGAAGGTGGTGACACCTGTCATAAAATCAAGAAAGCTATCCAAGATGTATAAACCTGCAAAATTTTAGGCAGATATATCAAACCACTGCCGAGATATAAGTGATTTTATCCCACAGCAAACAAACAGACGGACGCTGTGCAAAAATGGTTGCAGGTGGAGCCACCATTTTTGTGTAAGATTAAGAGCTATGGGAGATCTATACACAAGCAAAATTGAGATTGCGCCACCTGTCATAAAATCAAGAAAGCTGTCCCGGATGTATACCCATGCAAAATTTCAGGTGGATAAGTCCAACCAATGCAGATATAGGAAGGATTTTATCCCAAGGCAGGTGAACAGATGGATGCTGTGCAAAAATGGTTGCAGGTGGCGCCACCATTTTTAGAGTATGTTATAAAGCTATCCAAGGGGTACATTTGTGCAAAATTTTTAGCCTGATCAGTCAAACGGTGCCTGAGATATGTGGGTTTATGTGTGGACACAGACGCACAAATGGACACTGGGCAGAAAGGAAAGGTCAGAGGTCAACCAAAAATGAGGTCTCAGCAGTTCACATATATCCCGATCATAATTAGGAATTGCAAAAAATTCTGCCCAGTGGTTACAGAGGAGTTCTCCCGAAACCTATGCTGCGGTGGCGGTGGTGGCAGCAGTGTCTGACTGAAAACATAGTATCAGCAAATCTCTGCTTTAGCGGAAACAATGATTGTAGCTGGCAACACCAGTCTTGTATACAACAAAGAAATATATACATATGCCCAATGTCAGACTGATATGTCAAACCCCTCCTGTTAAATAAGCAGTTTCATATGGTCTCAGTGTGTATATAAATTTGGATGTATATTGAAGTTTGTGAAATTTCAAATACATAGGCCAAATGGTGTCAAAATGTGCTAGTCTTATCAGAAAGATAGATGGATGAACAGATGGTAAGTCAAACAGACGACTGGCATAGGGTGAACGCTGCAGCTCAGATGACTTTAGGAATAAATTTAAATATATAATTAAATGACAAGAGTCCATAAAGAGGCTAATGAAGAAACCTAAGATCACTCCAAGTCATTCATGTATGGGTTCTAGACAAGCCGGCAGCAAACTGTCTGTATGCTGGTGGTAGTGGTGTTCAGACATTCATCAACAAGTGGGTGGCAACTGCCGCTACATGCTGGCTCATCCAAATTTTTGTCTTGCCTCTGGTTTGGGTGGGCTGAAGTTAAACTGAGTACCCTCATGGATATTTTGCACATGTCTTAAATAATTTTGGTGTCTACCAATTCAAAGCTTAAATTTGGCTCTTAACTCTATAATCTCAAAATATCTCCCCAATATTGGTCACAAGAAATCTCAAAAAAACCTCCCAGCTATCCAAATTCATGTTGCTGGGGGAGCTGGTTTGGCTTGATAACAGCCTTTTGGAAAGTATACAGCTTGTGCGCTGTCTTCCCCTTCTTTAGTTCAGAGACCATAAACGTGCAACTCAGGCAACCATGCATGAGTCTGGGTTGGTATTTACTTTAAAGGTACACAAGCGCACTTTTGCAGAACTATATTTAGGTGACCTCAGTTATACCGCTTCTTTCCATTAAAGCCAAAATAATACTGTAGGCTGTACAGAGTAATCATTCCAAGACATTTCACTTTTATAACAGTATTTAAGCATCACACATACTGGTGACGAATATCCTTAAGTGTGGTCTGCTTTTTGTTAAGTAAATGCTGGTTATAGTTGTTAATTAAGGTAAATGCTTCTCAAATCAAAAGTCATATTCATTTGAGTGGAACCAACTTTAGCTTATAATTACATGCTTATTAACATAACATGATCCATATTTGGTAATGGATATTGCATACCGTAAAAAATATAAAAATCAAATACTGCTTCATTAAGCTGCCATTTAGAAAATAATTCAGTTGGTACTCACTTAATAATACCTATTCTAATGAATAATTAACCCTCACACAAAAGTTAATGTGTTTATATTTTCTGACTTGACAGGTAAGAGGCAGAAAAGACCATTTTGACTGTGATTCATAGAAATATTATTAGTGAACGCAGGTCAAAAGGACATTTATGGTAGGGCATGGCATTGTCATTTAGTTTTCACATGGGAAAAACAAGGTCAAAGTTCGCATAGTAATCAATGTGCCAAAGAAGGACTAGGAGGCCAAATCAGAAGGAGGAACTTTATTGTCTTCCACGGTCGCAGCACAACAGCGCAACACTTATCAAACATCCAACAGAATAGCTACGATTACACCAAGGATACTACGACCACTTGCAAAATCCCTCCACCATCCCTGCACCTTCCAAACTAATTGAACTCATCATTCATACAAAGTATGTTAGAGTTACATTTTTCAATATAACACTTGGAATTGACTTTGCCTTTCAAAGTGGAAATTAAACATGTACGGACTTTCTAAAATCAGATATTTCTTGGCACCACAAGTGGCAAAGTATCCCCAGACAATTAACCCCCCCCCCCCCACCTTTTAAGAATAGGGCCCCATCTTCAGCAGCATATACTGACACTTGGCAAGCAACTATGGTTTGTTCCATCTATCAACTTGAGTAACAATATTTTTCACCAAACATGGGGGCCAATACGGTATAATTCACTCTTGAGAAAAGGGGTTTATTATGATATGAGCAATTTTCACTTTAAACAAATGTAAGGATGGACACCACACGAAAAAACAAGGGACCTATGGGTCACGGCGCTCAGCTGTTATATATGATAAAAAAATATGATTTAGAAATGATTCACATGCTGATTTTGTGTGGTAATAAATATAAGCTGTATTATGAGTTGTTGTTTAGCTTATGTATGATTTTGATAGTACCTTTGGAGACAGGGAAGAGGATTGATTTCATTTATTTTATTAACAAATGGAGTACTATTGTCACACGGATTTTGACTTGGCCATATAACTTATAAGCAGAACATATAATACAAGAGTTTAACTATTTATTAAAAAAATTACAAATATTGTCCCAAATATAATTTTTATTAAAAATAATAAGATAATCTTATGTTTTTTTAAAAATGAAATATAACTGAAATGATTATTAAAATAATATTTAAGAATATATTCATGAATGCATTCATGAATACATTTTGAAAGTATTTGCACTGGTATTCATATACTTTCATTTTTACTTGAATTCCTATTCTTTATGCAAGAAATTTTATAATGGAGTACATATTCATATTTGTATTTAAATACAATTGCAAAGTATTTGCACCATGTCTGGTATTTATTCAGTTTTCACCAAACAATGATGTTGAGAATCCAGAATATATAAAATTAACACATTTAAATAATGATCATAAGTACCTGGTTTTATGGCTTTTATTTATATTAAAAACAATAAATGTAATATATTCATTTTGGACTAATTTCACATCAATGTAAACACTAGACACAGTAGGAATCTAGATTAATATTATCAACTGCATCTTTGTCTATCATTAATTTCCTTCATATGATCCCCAATCATTAGTAATGAATAATATGATTTACTTTTTTTATCATAAAAATTGAACTGAAAAATACCATAGGTGACTGCATGGTGTTATTTGGAATACATGACATTCTATCCATAGATACAAGATTCTTATATCATCAGTAACTGCAAGTTAATTTCCTGTTATTATCAACTAACAAATTCCTTTTCTATTTTTCTTTAATTTGTAATTAAAAACCATTAAAAATTTATTAATTTATTGTTTATTGTTATGTTGTTGGTTAAAACTACTGGATGAGTTGGGTTGGACACCTGGATCAACTGTGGCTGGCCATATGCTGCCTGGCTGCCCCAGTGTATGCCTCGCCCCAAGCATGCATAATTTGCTGAAAGTTCACCAAGGTCAACATACAGGTGACTCAAGAGGGGCTTGAGAGGGCTAAGGTCTGACATGGTCTCACAGAAACATTAACAAAAGCTACAATTTTTGGCCAATTTCTTTCAGCTTTCTAAACTAAAAAGCGGAAATCTTTATGTGTGCATGACATGAAAATTATATCAACAGTGCTCACAGGAAACAAACGTGCCATGGTCAAAGTTGAGCAAAATTTAAGGTACTAATTTTATATTAATACTAATAACTTATAAAATTTGAAAAACTCAGAACTAATTTTGGGTATTCAATTGAATCTTGATTAAATAATGTTACATCCCTGACAAAAAAATCTCTAGCTTCAGCAATCCCCTTGTTAAGGGAGTAAATATATTTCTTGATTTTTTACAAAGTGCATTATGTTTGGGCCCATATCTTAAAACAATTACACAATACTGAAATCATTTCTGGCATGTGCATAGAGAATGTATAGAAAAATATGTATATAATATATGATTAAAGTCAGATCAGTGGTCTGATATTAGGCAGTCTTGAAGTGTAACAATGGGTTTTTAATGGAAAAATGTTTTTCAGTAATATCTCGAAGGTATTATGTCCTAGTGACCAAATTCTTGGCATGGTAGGGGATTTTGGAGACATCTAATTGTATGCCAAATTTTAGGAACTGAGAGCTGAAGCTGGAGAGCTGAGCTCTTGCAAACTGCATAACACTAGCTTGATGTAAACAATATGTTACATGGTGTTTGAAAACTTGAATAAAATCTAGTTTTTGATCAACTGGTTTCAAATTTTTGGTGTTAACAGACAAAATGCTAACAAAAACATGCTGTGAAAATTAAATCCACAGTACCTACAGGAAAAAAACGTGCCATGGTCAAAGTTGGGCAAAATTTAAGGTACCAATTTTTTATTGTTGTTAATATTTTTAAAAAATTTAAAGATTTTGATCTAATTTTGGGTATTCAATTTAATTTTGATTAATTAAAATTATATTTCTGGAAAAAAAGTCCATAGCTTTAACATGTTTTGTGTTAAGTGATCAAATATCTTTCCTGATTTTTTACAAAATGCATTATGTTTGGGCCCATAACTTTTTTCAATTATATAATACAGACATAATTTCTGGCATGTACATAGGAACTATATGGAGAAATATTTATGGTAAATATGAGAAAAAACGGATGAGTGGTTTTGATATTAGGCAGTCCTGAAGTGTGAAAATAGGTTTTTAATAAAAAATTGAGGTATTTCCTTAATTTCTCAAAGGAACAAAGTCGCAAAGACCCAGTTTTCGGCTTGGTAGGAGATCTTGGGGACATCAAACATTATGCCGAATTCTGGATTCCTAGGTCTTACGGTTTCAAAACGTGCCACATCTACGGACGGACGGACAGACAGACGGCACGACAGACGGACGGACGACGGACAATGGACCACGACTATAGCTCAGATGACTTATAGTCAGCTGACCTAAAAATGGCAGATGGCACCATCAGTCTTGAGTACTAGATGGAGCAGGCCAAGAACTATGGACATGCACAGTTTCAGACCAATACGGCACACCACTCCTAAAAAAAAGGGCATTAATTCATTCAACAAAAAAGGGAAGGTAGGTGGCACCATCTGTATGGTTTATGAGAAAGTTTTCCAAGATGGATGGACATGCCAAATTTCAGGCCAATCTGTCCATTAGGTTTAGACTTATAATACTCACAGTACTGTCAAGTGGCAATGATGGGGTATAAAAAGGCACAAAAACAAGAAAGATTGAAGGTGGCACCACCAGTCTTGAGTACAAGATGGAGGAGTCCAAGATCTATTGATATGCACAATATCAGGCCAATATCCCAAATCACTCCTCAGAAAAGAGCATTAATTTATTTTCACAAAAACGGGAAGGTAGGTGGCTATCAGTCCATTAGTTTTTTACTTATAATGCTCACAGTACAGTTATATAAGTGGCAATGATGGAGGTATTAAACGGCACAAAAACAAGAAAAGGATAATCGGTGACACCACCAGTTTCCAGTACAAGACAACACTTTCAAAGATCTTAGGTCAACTTGATTTTTGGATCAATCCACGCATGATTTCTTGAGATATATATAAGAATTTGTGTGGTTTTCCCCTAAAATGGATTGATTCAAGGTCAAGGCCACCTTCTTAGTAAAGGTCATGACCCCATTTTACATAGGCTTCGTCCTCTCAAGCATATCTTTTGCACATGTCAATTTGGTAAAGATCCATGTAATATTTATTTAGTTTTCCTGTCCACAAGAAATCTATGCTGCCACCACCGCGCGACAGTCCTTAAACCATAGTATCCTGACTTTGTCTGGGGATACAATTAATGTTGAGACTTGTTGTTCATGGTGGGGGAATTAAGTCCCCCCCCCCATATTGCATACATACCTTATTCTGTATTTTATAAATAATCAGAATTAAAATTCTGGGAAGACCACCAGTGATGGTCCAATATTTTCCCATAAGAAATTGTCTTGTTGCTTGAATAGGTATGGGATATGACAAGGTGCGGTTGCAGTATAAGGTATGAATGCCAAATGAGCTTAAGACTGTTTGCCTGAATGTATATTCATGAAATCTAGGAGGAAACCGTAATGCCCGTCCATAAACAAATTCACTATATGCAGCATGAACCACAGTTTAATTACTCTGATTGATACATTAATATATATATGCATATATCCATAAAGTCTGGTGTTCATAAACCCAGCAGTTCCTGAGATATCACATACTTTACATAACATTATTCATGTGCAAAATTTTGAAATGGTAAAACAAATTGTGATAACTAAGCAAAATTTTAGACAACATTTTTACAAAATAATTTGATTCAAATCATATTTTTTTATCTATCCTTTCTCTAATGAATAGTTACAATATGAACAATAAAGTTGTTTCTTTTTTCACCTTGGAGTGGAATAAGACATTTTGCCTTGTATAAAACAGGTCAACACTTGGTGCTGCCTATAGCTTAAAATGGTAAATATTGTTAACTTTAGAGATAAATAAAATATCTGTTTTAAGATATTTGGTACCAGACATAACATTATGTCTGCATGCAAACATAATACCATCAAATATTACAGTCAATCACCTCACAACTCAAAGGTCATAGGTCCAATTCTTCACATGCTAATTAATAGTCCCTAATGTGAAGAGGAGGCACTTATTCCATTTTTTAATCCAAAGCAGATCTTTGTACAGCAACCTTGAACAATGAGACAAGTCTGACTTTCAGAATGACCCAATTCATGTTTTTGCCCTAGAACTCACAGAATTAAGGTAACCAAGGAGTTTACAGGAGTCTGTTAACTCCTTGAGGTAACCAACTAAATTTCATTTTCCTAAGTAGTGTTCCCTAGGGCCTTGGTGTAATGTTAAAAGGTCCTAAGTAAAGCGGTAGTGATCAGTTGTGCATTGTTAAAAGGGGATTATAGACAGCCGCAAGGCTGTACATCCAGACAGTGGACAAAAGCCCTTTGCTTAAATGCAGTTCAAATCATTTTCAATACTTACAAAGCTGGACCTTGTGGAATGACTAATGAGAGACAAACAGAATCTAATTAGAGATAAACACTATGTGTGAGAGACAGCTTATTATAAAGGACTTCATTCACCAAGGAATGGAAATGCCATGAGTATCATTTAATTATCTCCCAAAACGTTATATGCTCTGATATTTTCTCAGATTTATATACTGCTCATGGTGTGATATTAAGTGCATGAGAAGATGGATATGAACGCAAATGAATAGAGTGTTGACTCCCAGACCTCAAAGTTAACCCAAATTCAGTCTTGGAGGGCAAGATGGTCAGTTTTCCCAGCAGACACCAAAGGTCTCCAATGTTCACTGTGTCAAATTGTGCATGGTATCACACAAAATGAAACTAGAATACAGGTAGTCGACAAGGGACTACATGTATCTGCCAAAATCATAGTGGAACAGGTGAAGTGAGGCATGGACTGAGTGGCAAGGGGAAATAGAGTGAGGTGTGTTGCATATTAGCATGGATGTCTGCAGCTGAAATGTGTATGTAGGTTGCGTCACCTACCACAAAATCCAGAAAGCTGTCCAAGTTGTATACATATGCAAAATTTTAGGCAGATAAGTCAAACCACTACATGTATATGAGTGATTTTATCCCACAGCAGACAAACAGAAGGACTTGTGCAAAATTGGTGGCAGGTGGCACCACCAATTTTGTGTATGATTAAGAGCTATGTGAGATCTATACACATGCAAAATTTCAGGGGGATATGTCCAATCAGTCCTGAGATATAAGCCTGAATGTCTGCAGCGTTAACATAAATGTTGGTGGTGTCACATGCCAAAAAATCAAGAAAGCTATCCAAGATGTATAAACACACAAAATTTTAGGCAGATAAGTCAAACCACTACAGAGATATGAGTGATTTTAGCCAACGGTAGACAAACAGATGGACACTATGCAAAAATGGTTGCAGGTGGTCCCTCAAGTTTTGTGAATGATAAAGAGTTATGTGAGATCTATACAGATGCAAAAGTTTGGCCAAATCGGTTGAACGGTTCCCAAGATATGATGTCTGCAGCATAAACTCTAAAGTAGGTGGCGCCACCTGTCATAAAATCAAGAAAGCTGTCCAGGATGTATAAACCTGCAAAATTTTAGGCAGATATGTCAAACCATCGCTTAGATATGAGTGATTTTATCCCAAGGAAGAAAAACAGACGGATGCTGTGCAAAAATGGTTGCAGTTGGCGCCACCAGTTTTGCGTATAATAAAGAGCTATGTGAGATCTATACACATGCAAATTTTTCAGGAAGATACGTCAAACCAGTCCAGAGATATAAGCATGGATGTCTGCAGCGTTAACGTGAATGTGCGTGGCGCCACCTGTCATAAAATCAAGAAAGCTATCCAGGATGTATATGCATGCCGAATTTCAGGTGAATTAGTCAAACCACTGCAGACATGTGAGTGATTTTAGCCCAAGGCAGATGAACAGATGGACACTGTGCAAACACGGTTGCAGGTAGTGCCACCATTTTTGTGTATGTTATACAGCTATCCAAGGGCTACATTTGTACAAAATTTTTTTCCTGATCGGTCAAACGGTTCCCGAGATATGTGGGTTTATGTGTGGAAACATATGCACAAATGGACGCTGGGCAGAGAGGAAAGGTCTGAGGTCAATGCCAATTGGTTAGGCACTAGTTTATATGTGACCCGATAATTGGTGTCAGTTTCAGAAAAATCAGTCAAGTAGTCTCAGAGGAGTTCTCCCGAAATGAATACGGTGGCAGCGGCGGAACCCGGTCAAAAACATAGTATCCACTAACTTCGTTTTGTGAAATTTAAATACAATTTACACTGTAGTCAAGCATTGGTGGCATCACTAATAGGTTTCAACTTACATTTATTTGACATAAAAAATAATACACTGAATACCTCTATCTTGTGCAAAATCAATTTTTATTCAAATATTCTTCAGTAAAGGAATTAAAATACACATGTAGACACAAAAGTTTTGTTACATGAAGTTTCACTGGGATGTTTGTAACTCATGTATATACTTGTATGATCAAAAGAGAAATATGTACATGTCATGATCCTTTGCTTTCAGCTAACAGATTACAAGTGAAATAAATATGATACAAACTTATGATAGCACACTATGTCACAAGAGTTATGAGCTGCTTTTAGCATAGAATAATTAAGTCAACTGGAGCAGTTTGATAATTACAGAAAAATTATTCATAATTATGTGAAGAAAGATAATGTTGAGGATTTGGGCATATATCATTTTATTTAATCACTTTATTATTTATTGGCCCATCATTAATTATTGGGTAACCAGGAAGATGAAAAAATTCAAGGACAATAATATCTGTTTATTTCTATTTTTACCTATGACCTTTATGTGGTTCATTTATATTTAACCTGCATTAAACATATTCTTATTGATTCACCCCCGTGTTATTTCTAGACAGATTTATATATGTGACTCCTCATTCGCAAAGCAGAAGAGACAAGACACAAACACCACTGCACACATATAATTTTTAAGTTGTCCATATGAAGACAAACATTCCCATTTCTTCCACACAGGCAATACATTTACCAATATCAATAATACATTTATTATTTCATTTTATACAATCTAATCCAGATAATTAGATTCCAAAGCTATTGTTCCTGTAGACATTAAACAATGTAATATTGATACTGTCTCGGGAACTGCTTGCCATTCAAATTAACTTTAATTTTATGGTCACAATTTACCATGGCAGACAGACTGCCTCTGCTTAAAATTGCTCCTTCCCTTTCTTGTATTCCATGAACTGACTGAAGCAAGGAGTTCCTTACTTGAAAAGAACCACTGTTAAAGGCACCATTGTGTTTTCTTCACCTGTCTAATTGAAGGAAGTACCCACACCCACACAATTCTAATTCAGGCAATGTATACCCATAACAATGACAGCTTTCATTCCTCATTTTCTATTATCACCATGGCTTCACCTTGAATGTCTGAATCTCCTCCCACAAAAATACTTTTCAAAGTACAAATAGTCCCCCTTCATGCAGAAAATGCGGAAAATAGACCGACTAATATTCCTAAACCAAGTGATCATTGAGTGCAAAAATGGACCTATTAAAAGTCAAGGTCACTCTCATAGCAAAGATCATGACCCCATTTTAAATGCTTCATTCTCTGGCCAATATCAAGATTTTTCTGCGGCGACGCAACAGTATTAAAATCATAGTATCCCCAACTTCTCAGTTTGGAGATACAATAAACCATTCACAAGCTATTTATTTCTGTTTAAATGCATTTTTAAGTCACATGCATTTTGATTCTCTTGCTCAAGGATAGATGTGGCCAAGGTATATGAAAGATATAGTTGGCATTTCCAGACTTTTTCAAGAATAACTAGATAGAACCATTTTACCTCAAAAGAGGACACAACCAAAGGTGGTGCCATCTGCTGGTGAAAATACTAAATAGCAGTCACATGATACTGTGTCCCCCCAACATGGTTATATTCTTTGCAGCAGATAAAATGTAGCATATTTTGGAATTAGGAAAATACAGAATTTTAAACCATTAAAAAAAAAATCTACTCCATTTAGTATTTATTATTATCCTCTGTGCTTCAGCTTTCTTATTAATTTACTGAATTATCCAAATTTAATGGGGAAAATATAATAACTGTGGCTAGAAAAAAGGTCTAACACAGGTGGCTCCACCTGCAGGATACAATGACATGCTCTTCATGTGAGTGACATGTGTGTGTAAAATTGGGTCAAGAAATCAGCAGGGGTTTTATAGTTATCATGGTAAAAGAAAGGGTGGGATTGATGGACGGACAGCCGGCCAGAACCAGAGCATTTTAGTAGTCCTTCCTCCTAAGGCAGGGGACAAAATAGATTATCACCCAACAGAGAGTAAACAAGGCACCCCCTGGTGGCACCCTATGCAGATAAAAATCATATGATCAAACAGGTAGGTCTGCCAAATGTGGTTATAATTAGTGGAACAGTTCCTGTGGTAAAAGGTAACAGATTCTGCACCATATTAGTATATGCTGGTAAGAGTGCACTTGAGTTATGACACAAGTCATAGGCAAGAATGCACTGCTAAAGTCATTGATGCTACCGTAATGTCTACATAAGTTTGTATCCTGCATTATTCTGTACAATCTATTTTCTCCAGATAGATATTTTCTAAATAGTCTGTAATAATTGGTGGTGCAATATTAGGGGATCCCCAGTGATGACATCTCATGTTCAATGCAATGATTTGCTTAACCATTATAGAATCATATTATAAATAAGCCTGTTTGGTTTTAGGTCTTTTTTTGTTCATTTACCAATGTCAAAACATTAGGAAAAATACATAAAAGAAAATACAAAATCTTGGCTCCGGACTGCTGATTGAAAGCCAACAGCGATATCCTGTGGACCAAATTGTTCAAGAGGTAGCTGTAAATATCTCAGTTTCAAAGGACCAGGTAATACATTACACAATAAACCAAAGATATGGCTTGACTAGTGCTGAGGACTGACTGTACTCTCACAAATCCTTGTCATGTGACTCAAGCAGCATATCTTCATGCTTTCTTAACAAATTAGATTATATGTTAAGTCAGCAACAATCATGTTTTATTAACACGCATAAACAGTCATGTTTTTTTTTTAAATTTCAGACATGAACACTCATTAGAATCAGTATAAATTAATAAGTAATAAAGGAAAGTATATAACCAATCCTTGGCTCTTCTATTATCAATTGTCTGCCAATTCTGAGTGTCAGACAATTTTCTTTCCTGCAATATACTAATTTTTTATATTTTTTTTTCTATTATAAGGAGGAAAAATAGTTATTCAGTACTGTGTCTAGACCATGGTGAAAGCTAGGTCAGTAATCTTATTCAGCTGTGAGTGTGATAAGCACAAAAGGATACATGTGATCTCACAAGCCAAAGTGTTGATATTGGGCTGTGTGGTGTAAGAGTTGGCTATATCATTTAGGTGATCAGGTGTTGCCTCAGATTTGATAAGCACATATATCAAGTTACAGCCTGATTGGCCCAGCAGAACTTGAATTGTCAAGGTGGCAAGGAAGTACATGTAATAGGGTAATTCAAATGCAAAACAGGCATAAACATGCAAATTAGGCATATATATGAAAAATAGAGAAAAAAATTCATTAAGAAATTCTAAAAAATACATGTGGCGCCACCATTCTGCAAAAACTAATGTTACACTCCATGATCAATATCCATGGAAAGAATCATGGTGATCAATGCATTAGTTGTTCAGATACTTGAGCTTTTAAATCAAATTTTTCTTTATTTAGGGGGGTACTTTGGAGCCCCATAGCTTGAAGAATATAAGTAACAGAGACCTAATTCCAGGTTTCCAAGGAGATTTTTCATGGAACTCTCTGGATGTAAAGTTAGAAAATTCCAGGTCCAGTGATTATGATTTGTGCCTTGTTAACGGACTGACAGCCAGATGGCCGAACGGACCACCGGCAAAGAGGGATCGCTATAGCTCAGATGACTTACAGTCAGCTGAGCTAAAAATTTTCACTAGTATTCATTAGAATCAAAGTGTTAAATGTTCAAACATGTAATGGATAGACTTGAGAATTTGATAAAATTGACAAATTTACACATGGCTGATTTACATATAATTATGCAAATGACCTACTTAATATGCACAGATCAATCCTAAAAGTGATTCAATTTGTCAGAGGGGTACTCTCGAGGTATCGACAAGTTATGTACAAATCACATTAAACGTAATGTTTTGAGTGCAAAAGCAAAAACTGCTCATTAAGCTAATTAGCATAATTCAGCTGTTGAGACAACTCTCAAAATCTAATCAGGTGTAACCTTTTTGTAAGAAAAACTATGTGATAGGCCTTGCAAATCTTGAAATATTGTGGAGTCTCCAAAAGAAGAAGAAAAAAAAAAAACGTTGGGAATAAATAAGCCTCCCCCAGCAGGGGAGGCCCTGTGGGAGTTAAATTCATTCACATAGTATCACTTGAATCTTGTCCTTCCTAAAAAAAAATATATATATATGAGAAAAAAATGCATCATGGATGGATAATGTCCAGACAACCAAATGAAATAAATATATCCTTTGGTTTCACTTCCATCTAAAAGTCACTGGGACAATTATCATCAGAGCACAAGAATTACGACAAGAGGACCTCTTAAAATACCAGTGGTGTGTGAGAGTGAGGGATGTTTTTGTTTTGGCATTTATTCTGGACACATCCAGGCACCAATCACATAGAGTCAGCAATTTACAAATAAGTTCCTTTATGAAAAATATTTCTGCTTTTCATCCCTATTTCAAATGAAGCACCTCATAATGGCCAACCAAGAGAGCAAAGTTACCTTGTTTACTATCCAGTCTTGCTGCATCATTTCATAACATTTGTGTTTTTGAGCGAATGTCAGGGACACTAACAAGTAGATTAACATGCTTGTCTGTTATCAGATGCACAGTGTCTTGAAAGTCATTTGCCATGATGTATGGTATTTTTTTCAGTTTGATCTTATGATATGGCATCCTTGGCAAAAAAAAAAAAAAACAACAAAAAAACAAATTTCTAAAATTAATAAAAAAGTTGTTAAATTAAATTCATATTAGACCTAATTAAGTTTGTACATTATTTCAAAGTTAGTGCAGTGTATTTTCTGTTGGTGTAATTTGTTACATTTTCATTATTTCATCATATGTATGATATTTTAAATTTTATAAATGATTAAACAGTATGCTATTTTAGACACCAAGTAACAGCAGGCCACATATGAATGGGATAATATTGAATATACTAAATCAATAAAAAATTTTAAAATTCTCTTTTAAACAAGAAAGTCACATGGTAGAGGAAAAAGAAACAAGGCCTACAGGCCTAATACAAAACTGTGCAAAGTTTGGGAGTATGCAGGTTTATTTTTAAAATTTACTATTGATCCTCTTATGTTCTGCATATTTCCCTTCATAATAATGATTTCAGCAAAATGGACATTTCGGACCTGCACCTTTGGGACTAGGACATTTTAAAACTATGTTGTATCAGTCAGAATATTTCGGATATGTTCTTTTTGCCAGAGAGGATTATTAGGATTGATGAACAGACAATTTGGCAGCACGGTTTCCCAGAAGAACATTTTTAAATGTTTTTAGCTTTTTCCCCAAAAAATCTATGAAAAAGCAGTTAGCCAAGAAATAAGCAAAATTCGATTGAATTTTTTTGATGATTTCTTGCCATAAATTTGATGATGCTAGCTCCTGCCCTTTTTGAGATAGCTATGACGCACGGCGTATGACACCACACCATCCTATTAGCCCACAGATTTGCTAAAAACGCAAACCAAGTTTTTTCAAACAGAAAGATATAGTTCCACTAGTTCTAATCTGGGCATTCTGCATCTAGACAATGTGTCTAGATGTCTAGACACATTGTCTAGACACCAGACAGAGCCATGTCAGTTGCCATGGTGATTTCTGGACCTCACCTGGTTGAACTGAGTGACTCTTGACTCGCATGTTGAAACTTGGCATTTTTTCAAATCTGTTTTCAAACACTAAAAGCCTTTTTTCAATTGCATGGCTACACTGCTTTTTTAAAGCTGCATCTATTCTTATAAAACTGGCAGAACCCTACCATAGAATAATTCTTGTAAAGTTTAAATTAATCAGCTTAACAGTTTCATCATAAAACAGTGTTTAACTTAGAAAAGTCTAAAATTACATTTTTGCTTGTAAAAAACAAATCAATGTAGGTGGCGCTACCAATACCTCAATTTCAGATATGACTTTTGTGACAAACATTTGCATACATTTTGGTCATGATAGCCCCAGCTGTTTCTGAGATTTAAATTTTAGTGTGCTTTATTGGATATATGACTAAGTTCATCCTCCTGTAACTCTGCCTAAAATCTCCAAACTGAAACCAATCAAACAAGCTTGAGAGAGATTGTTCCAGGGATCATTTCTGTGAAATATTGGACAGTTTGGCTGGACAGTTTCAGAAAGGAAGATTTTTAAAGCTTTTTTAGCTTTATCCCTACAAATTCTGAGAAAATGCAGTTGTTAAAAAAATAAACAAAATCCGATAGAGTTTTTCAGATGACTGATTATTTGCAAAAAAAATTGGTGATGCTAGCTCCTGCTGTTTTTGTGATACCTATGGTTAACAAACAGACGATGCATGACGCAGACGCACGATGCCGCACCATTGCATAAGCTCACAGGTTCACTCAAATGTTTTGAGATTTTGACAGTTAAGTTTAATAATAGCCCACTAAAAGGTAGCTTGCTGTCACTGGGTACTGAAAATGTTGTAGTTTAAAATTTTTTAAACAATAAAATATCATTTGAAAATGAATGAAAAGTGAAAAAATATATATATTCTCTCACTGGACCATGTTTAAAAAAATATATAATTGAAGGGTCTAATATTAACTTTGAACGACTTTTGGTTTGATTCCGAATGAGGATATTTTTTCCCATCAATTAGTGTAAGTAAGCCGATGCATTTACAGGTACCTAAAAGCTAAGATGAGCTAGATCACAACATTAATCATTCTCTCTATAATCAGTAGCCAGAGCCTTTTACACAGAAACTTCAATCATACCCTGCCTCTTAAGAAGGATGCCTAAAATTATTCTACACCATGAAAAATTAATCCATACTGCTAACATTTTCCTTTTAAAGCCAGCTTTTCACCTTTTCTATAGAATTTCTGTGATTGTTCCTGTCAAGGCCTGGACCCCTATTGTATCAGTCTTGCAAATGTGCCTGTATGGATGTGCTTTAGCTGTGTGAATGCTGATTGCCAGCCTGCTACAGGCTAGAAGACAAGCAGATGTGCATGCAGCTGACAGCCATAACTGATGAAAATTACAAGTTAAACAAAGGTACCCAAACTGAAGCATCCCCTGCAACTGTGCATAATAAAAACTGGTGTATTCAGGAACAGTGTGAAAATGAGGAGGGCAGCTCTGTGGCAATGACCTCTCATCCTGTGACCTCAAAGTAAATAGACTACTTCATCCATGGGTGGGTGAGCCATATGAGCAAGATAACAGGTGTTGGTCAAACAGTGAACAGTTTGGCCTCAAATGGGTTCACAAGCTTTTTCAAGAAGTAGGTTCTGTGGCGGTAACCCTGACCCTATGACTTGAAAATCGATAGGGTTCAACATCCAAAGGTGGGTGAGCCTTATTTGCAAGATGAATTTTAGGTTTTGGTCAAATGGTTTGGCTTAAAATGGGTCCAGAAACTTTCTCAACAAATGAACCCTGTGGTTGAGACCTTTGAACGTGTAACCTAAAAATCAACAGGGTTTTAAATCAGTGGACAGGTGAGCCATATGTGCAAGATGAAAGGTTTTGGTCAAACATTTTTGCTTCAAATGGGTCAACAAGCTTTTTTAAGAAGTGGGTCCTGTGGCTGTGACCTTTGACCACATGACCTCAAAATCGTTAGGGTTCTTCATCAATGGCCAGGTGAGCCATATGAGCAAGATGAAAGCTTTTGGTTAAAATTGGTCCACAAGCATTTTCAAGAAGTAGGTTCTAAGGCCTAGACCTTTGACCCCGTGACCTCCAAAATCAATAGAGTTCTTCTCATAGGTGGTTGAGCCATATTTGCAAGATGACTCGGAAAGGTTTTGGTGTAATGGTTTGGATTAGAATGGGCACACAAGCTTTTTCAACAAGTGGTCCCTGTGGCTGTTACCTTTGACCGTGTGACCTAAAAAACGATACGATTCTTCATCAATGGACAGGTGAGCCATATGAGCAAGATGAAAGCTTTTGGTTAAAATTGGTCCACAAGCATTTTCAAGAAGTAGGTTCTAAGGCCTAGACCTTTGACCCCGTGACCTCCAAAATCAATAGAGTTCTTCTCATAGGTGGGTGAGCCATACATGCACAATGAAAGGTTTTGGTCAAACAGTTTGGCTTAAGATGGATCGAGATGTTTTTCAACAAGTGGGCCCTGTGGCCATGACCTTTTACCCAGAGACTTCAAAATTGACAGTTTATTTCATCTATAGATGGGTAAGCCAAATGTCCAAGATGAAAGGTTTCGGTCATAGGGTTTGGCTTTAAATGGATTCACAAGCTTTTCCGAGAAGTGGGCCCTGTGGCCATGACCTTTGACCGTGTGACCTCAAAATCAATAGGATATTTCATCCATAGGTGGGTGAGCCATATTTTTAAGATGAAAGGTTTTTGTCAAACAGTTTGGCTTAAAATGGGTCCAGAATCTTTTTTAACAAATGGGCTCTGTGGCCATGACATTTGACACCATGACCTCAAAATCGATAGAGTTCTTCACCCAGAGGTGGGTAAGCCATGAGTGCAACATGAAAGCCTTTGGTCAAACGGTTTGGCTTCAAATTGATCCACAAGCTTTTTCAAGAAGGGGGTCCTGTTGCTGTGACCTTTGACCGTGCGACCTCAAAATCAATAGAGTTCTTCAGCTTTGGGTGAGTGAGCCATATGTGCACGATGAAGGTTTTGGTCAATCTGTTTGGCTTGAAATCGATCCACAAGCCATTTCCAGACAGACAGACGCACAAACGGAGGCGTTACTATATCTTTTAAGCAAAGAAGTTGCACGGGGATAATAATTAAGACATTCTTCTGTAATTATATGGATCTGTGCAGTAGTGTTAAGAAGTTTTTCAACATTCATTATCTGAACATCTATCATAAAATACACCCCTAAGTGATCAACAAGAAATATAACACCTGACAGTTCCAGCAAAGAAAATTATGAAAGCATGCCTTCTAATTAAGTGACATGCAGCTGCTTTAAGATCTTATTAACACCAAGATCAAGATCGCATTTCAAATATTCGTGTGAATATTGAAATGGTCCATTAACTGTTACCTTTTGTGAATCTACAAGTTTGTCTGTAAGCCAGCAGGCCTTGCTTTGAACAATCATTATAGACATCTATCTACTAAGTGCTGAAAATAACAAGTTAAACAATGGCACCAAAAGCAGAGCATCCCTTCCCACAGGGCATATTTATAATGGGTGTATTACACAGTGTGAAAATGAGAAGGACAGCCCTCTGGCCTTGTCCTTCCCTTTTATGACCTCAAAGTAAATAAGTTTCTTCATCCATGGGTGAGTGAGCTATATAAGCAAGATGACAGGTTCAGCTAGGTCCAATGGTTTGGCCTCAAATGGTCCACAAGCTTTTTCAAGAAGTTAGCTCTGTGGCCGTGACCTTTGACCGTGTGACCTCCAAAATCAATAGAGTTCTTCTTATAGGTGGGTGAGCCATATTTTTAAGATGAAAGGTTTTGATCAAACAGTTTGGCTCTAAATGGGTCCACAGGCTTTTTAAGAAGTTGGTCCTGTGGCCTAGACCTCTGACCCCATGACCTCAAAATTGATAGGGTTTGTCACCTATGGGTGGGTGAGCCATACATGCAAGATGGAAGGTTTTGGTCAAATGATTTGGCTTGAAATTGACCCACAAGCTAATTTCAGACAGACAGATGGACAGACAGACACACAAACAAATGTGTTACGCAATGAAGTTGCAAAGGGGATAATAAGAAATTCATCTGTAATATATGGATCTATTTAGTAGTCTTTTAACATTCATTATCTGCACATCAATTAAAAAAATACACCCCTTATTGAACAACAAGAAATATTACACCTGACAGTTCCAGCAAAGAAAATTATGAAAGCATGCCTTCTAATTAAGTGACATGCAGCTGCTTCAAGATCTTATTAACACCAAGATCAAGATCGCATTTCAAATATTCGTGTGAATATTGAAATGGTCCATTAACTGTTACCTTTTGTGAATCTACAAGTTTGTCTGTAAGCCAGCAGGCCTTGCTTTGAACAATCATTATAGACATCTATCTACTAAGTGCTGAAAATAACAAGTTAAACAATGGCACCAAAAGCAGAGCATCCCTTCCCACAGGGCATAATTATAATGGGTGTATTACACAGTGTGAAAATGAGAAGGACAGCCCTCTGGCCTTGTCCTTCCCTTTTATGACCTCAAAGTAAATAAGTTTCTTCATCCATGGGTGAGTGAGCTATATAAGCAAGATGACAGGTTCAGCTAGGTCAAATGGTTTGGCCTCAAATGGTCCACAAGCTTTTTCAAGAAGTTAGCTCTGTGGCCGTGACCTTTGACCGTGTGACCTTCAAAATCAATTGAGTTCTTCTCATAGGTGGGTGGGCCATATTTTTAAGATGAAAGGTTTTGATCAAACAGTTTGGCTCTAAATGGGTCCACAGGCTTTTTTAAGAAGTTGGTCCTGTGGCCTAGACCTCTGACCCCGTGACCTCAAAATGGATAGGGTTTGTCACCTATGGGTGGGTGAGCCATACATGCAAGATGGAAGGTTTTGGTCAAATGATTTGGCTTGAAATTGACCCACAAGCTAATTCCAGACAGACAGATGGACAGACAGACACACAAACAAATGTGTTACGCAATGAAGTTGCAAAGGGGATAATAAGAAATTCATCTGTAATATATGGATCTATTTAGTAGTCTTTTAACATTCATTATCTGCACATCAATTAAAAAAATACACCCCTTATTGAACAACAAGAAATATTACACCTGACAGTTCCAGCAAAGAAAATTATGAAAGCATGCCTTTTAATTTAGTGACATGCAGCTGCTTCAAGATCTTATTAACACCAAGATCAAGATCGTATTTCAGATATTCATGTGAATACTGAAATAGTCCATTAACAGTTTACTGTTACCTTTTGTGAATCTACAAGTTTGTCTGTAAGCCAGCAGGCCTTGCTTTGAACAAGCAATTAGACATTTATCTACTATGTTACATTTGAAACCTTCCTATTTTTATCCATAACTATCAGGGAACAGGTATATGCCAGATCTGTTTTTGTTTCTGTGAAACTTGCCAACAGTCATAAGCTTAAGAAAAATACTTACAAAAATATCTATTTCTATGCCTTTATTGTTCAGAACCTGCTTCTGCCAATGTTCTTTCAAGATCTCATATATGGCTGACAAAAACTTACCTTTGGACAAAATATTAGTCAAAGGTGACAGATTTCTACCTGATATTTATTTTTTACCTTGACCTAACTCCAAGATCGGACACTTCATGGCCAATTATCAATTATTGCCCAGTTTTGGGAGTCAGAGTCAGGCCTCCAGCAATCACTTGGGGACAGTAATTATCTAGTTACAATAATATTATTTACATTTAGCAAATTCTACATCCATAGAAGAAACAGCCCATGATTGAAACCACCAAGGAAACAAATATATGCATGATGACATACACAACATTTATTCACACTCTGTAGTTCACAGGCTTGCAAACATATATCTTATTCCTTAAATTAAAAATGAAATTTGTCCCAATGTCTGTTGTGGTGTATTTTAGGTGAAGAATCAACATACCGTAAATGTCGTTGCAGAAGTTGCGACTTGTACTAAGAAATCGAATTCTTAAAACAAGAATTTTCTAGCAAAGTCGGGGTGCGACTTGTAATACGTACTTATCTCAGTCAGCTTTCCCGGTATATGGAACTACATTAGTTGAGCGTTAATTGGCGATACCCTTAACCAGTGCTTTGTGAAACATCTCTCCCAATAATTAACACCTTTAACCATCTCTAATGAAAACCTGCCTTAAATTTTGTGAACTGACAGAATTTTATTTTTGATATACATTTTTTTTCTGTTTAATCTTTATGGGCATGCAAGTCATTATGAAAAATTTGTGGTTCAACACCATTTATACATGTAAAAATGTGTTACATTTGAGCTTGATCTACTACAGACACGTCGTAAATTCTATTGCCTGCCCAGTTGATCGCTTGATACCAGCTACCTTTGAAGCCGTGTAGCGGAAGTTCAAGCTCCGGGTCACCCCTGCAATGACCTTTACATCCCAAGTCAACTTAGCCTTCCGTGACTAATATCCACACAGTTATAAACTCCCATATTAAGAATCATCAGGTCACCGTCACCATCTCAAGGTTTTCAAGCGTATTAGGTAACAATGTTATAACGTTTCACGTGAGCTGCAAATATACAATTTACTTCGTGTTTTACCAGTGTCTCTTTCATGACGATCATATGCTCGGTCAACAATGGCAGTACGCATGCATTACGGTCAATTGTGCTTTGATATATTCATAATTTTTTTTAATGAAGACACATTAATAAATACAGTGAAATAACAAACACAATACAGGTATATATTTTATTTAGTGAACTTGCCACCTACGTACCTTAATTCCACGGGAACCGGCATTGTTTGGTGTCATGACGAATCTGGTTAAACACGGCTGTGTTTGCCACACATCCAAGCCATTTGAATATAATCACTGATAACGATGGAAATTGGACTTTCCAGATATTATCACAGATTAAAATCATTAGCCTCAGTAAATTTAATGCCCGTATATTCAATTATGTTTATTTTACATTAAACTGACAGGTCAATAACGCGTTCGTTATCCCCATGTTGACTGACATATTTCAGTGATTTCAGTATTACCGTGAATGTGCCGCACCATGGTGGGAAGTTTTAACACTTGATTCATGGATTACTAAATTCAGTTTTAGAGCCCATTTCAGAAATTAGGTGAATAAATTCAGACTAAATTATCCTTTCCATCCTTCAGTTGTCTTTAATTAAAAATATGCCCAATGCGAAGGATTGAGACTCATCATGCGTGCGCAAACTAATCATAGTCTAATGAATCCACCATACTTTTGACGATCTTTAACGATTTAAAGAGTTGCTCTATTGTGGTAGTATTTTGCTTAAGACTCTTTTAGTTTATTAATACAGTCATTTAACTTGATATTTGCATTCTAATGTTACTTAACCTAGTAAGAAACGGCAATAATGACATTGTTTCACAGCACAAAATGTTATCCGACGCAGCTGACTCTTGCAGGTGGTTGGGATGCCTCTAAAGTCTAGGTGCGACCTATATTATGTACTTTTCCTGAAACAAAACCTGAACGGCTTTTCCCCATGGGGTTCCTAAAGGTCAGGGTGCGACTTGTAATAAGGATGCGACTTCTGCAACGACTTTTATGGTAGATGGCTTAATTGTTTTGTTTAGGCTTTAAACAGGAAAACAAGTCAGGGGAATGTCATTCACTGACACTTAATTCCATTTTGTACGCCTTCTTTTCTTTTGTACTGTCACTGTATTAACTTTTTGTGCCTTCAAACTGGAGTCCACAGTTCATTCAGACTGGCTTCTGTGGTCCAACGATAGAGCAAAGGGCTCAAAGCTCAGCCAAAGAGCCGTCAGATTTTTCAGTCTGCCCCAACCAGAATGAAGACAACATATGCCTACTCTCTTGTGTTTCACTCACAGATGAGTGCACCTTTAGGGGGTTCCTTTATGTTACAACCAAACAATGGAGATGATTACATGCCTTGGACCTGCAGTTGTTGTGCACCAAGCCTGGTTGATGCCCAAATACACTACACAGATGACCAATTCCCTTTCACATAGCCCCAAACCAAAATGGAACTCTGCAGATTTACACACTACTTACTTTAGCCAGCATGAAATATGCTGGCAGTACCTCCATCAACTGCAAATTAGTATGAAAAAGAGAATTCAGTACTTTTTATAACCCTCTGTACATAATGTATCAACCTAAAAATTTAGCAAGAAAGTGTTAGCACAGATTGATTTTGACATGTGTGAAGTACATCCTTTTAAAAATTGTGCATGTACCTTAATCTTATCTGAAATCCTCTAACTCAGGCCATTAGAACCAAGTTTGATAGGAATATCAATATGCCGCTGTTGAGTCAAAACTAAAATACCTCAGTTGTTGTCAGCTAGATTTGTGCAAAGAAAAATGGTACTATGATAGTACAGATAAAAGTGGAAAGACAGTTTATTATTATGACCAGAAAGTTTCATGAAACCATTTCCTACGACTGTGCAGTCAAAATGCTAATAGAGAGATACTGAGGGTTTAGCAGGACAGACAGATTCTTAACACGCACGCCAGCAGCTCTCTGGCGAGACAACAGTCAATGCTGGCAATGTTTCTGCTTCAGAACAGTTGTTACAAAACCTCTCAAACATAATTCAAAATGACAACACTGGCAGCAGGCAACTCAAGTCATTAGGAATAAAAGGTATCACAAATGTAACAAAAAAGAATAGCAAGTACTCTTTTGAATGGAATATTGATATTTGGTTTCTGAGTGTGGAGAAGACTATAAAAATACCACATGACCAAATTTTGTTTCTGCTGTGCATGGTTATGTTTTCTAGTTGGTCCAGTTGGCATAATGGCCCTTGACAGAAAAAAAGATTACCACCCCACACCTGAATTGTGTAAGGACAGGGGATTGGCTATAAACATAAGGCTGAGAGTAGTGGCTATGCTACCAGGGGCAGATACAGGATTTATAAAGAGAGTGTTTTTCTTCCGCTAGAGGTCTTTTCCACACAAAATGTACCTCTTTCTGTCAGGCACTGTGTGATGGCCAGGACAACTTGTTTCTCAAACTTTTAAATCAAAATTTGTTACATTTCAAGGGAACAACTTCTGTTTACATTTCACACACACATGCTTGGAATACATTACCGTACTTATTCTGTGAGGTGCTTACCACAAAAACACCAATGTTTATGTAATTTGCCTTGAAATCATTCTTTTAAAACATACTGAATGAACTACATTACCCCCTTTACAACATTTATACCCACACCATATGGGTATTACTACATTTATCACCATCTGTGTATTTTATAGCCACTGTGCACTGTGGGTTTCAGATTAGGATATTCCCCATAAACCCTAACCAGCAGTCGTACACTTTTGAGTCCGATTCTGTGCAGTGTGGGTTCAGGTAAACAAAGTGTGCACAGAGTGCCTGAAGACGTTATACACAACTCTAACATGCAGAAGCATAAACAGCTATAGGGTATTAAGAATATGTGGTGTGACACATAATCTAGCAATGCTTTTCAGTATTAAGTGTGTATTATTCTATTTCCCTTTTTTTAAGGTTGAAAAAGAGGGGAGCTATTTCCCCCTGCAGCCCCCTCTAAATCTACCTCTGACTATACAGGTTTAGACAGTGGGGAGTATGTCCCCGGATTTATGGCAAGTGCCCAGGACTGTACAGATCCTATCTGACGTTCATGATTGATCATCTGCCAAGTATAATATGTTTCCTAACCAAGTAAAATACAGAGTTGTTTTCCGGTTTGGGCTGGACCAGATGCACTTAAAAAAGTATCTGTTTGTTTCACAAAGTTTATTACCTACCCTGCCTGAATCCCTTCCAGTGTTGTCACATGATGATGAAAAATGTTCAAATGCATTTAAACTGACAAGAAAATAAACAGACAAAATAGAAGATTATTCGTTCTGAATCCCCTAGCAATGAATCTATGAATGTCAAGAAAGACAAAAGACCCGACGGCAAAAGCTGTCTGAAAGCTGAATTGATAGTCTACATATCTAACATCCCCCCCCCCCCCCAAAAAAAATAGAAACTCTGATAGACTTGGATTATTATGTATAACCACAGTTTAGTAGTCAGACTAGACTCAGAAGATAAAACTTCACGGAAAGTCAATTACTGGTTTTCTGTTCCCAGAAAAAGCTGTCAAATAGCTATCTGAAAGTCTAACATTCCAAAAATAAAATAAAATACATTGTTGTAAATATTACCATAGTTTAGTGCTCTAATTGTCTTGCCTGGTCAAACAATACCAATATTCTGTAAGACGATTAGCAGTATAATTCATATCTGGCCAGATGGTTAGTTCTGAATCCACATAAATGGAACTTGAACACAATAACTTTTTAAGCCCACGCATATTGACATCCTCTCATTCAAACCTGACACAACACTGCCCTGCACATCTTCACTATCAATCATAGAAACAATAAAACACAAACATAACAAAGAAAAAAGAGACTGACTTTCTGGGCACACCAGTGGATCCGGTACTCTTGGCACTTTCCCCTTCAGCTTTCCTGGAAGCAAAATGCAAAATTTAATGAAACAACTCAAGAATCCACATGGTTATATAAAAGTACATAAAAGGTACACATTTTCATAAAGGATAAAATAAGGGTAAGTTTAGATAAGTTTTTCATAGAATTATGTCTACTGTCTGAAGTTTGCAAATTTGCTAAGTTTGGTGCAGTTCCAATTACTAAATTAATGTACACTATAAACTCTGACCAGACATTTCTTCAAGGAATTAATTGTTTCACAATTTCACTATTAAGGGACAGCACACTGGAGTAATTTGATCTAAGAAATGTATTTGCTATGGACCTACAGGTATGCTCATGGCAAGTCACATCAAACCATATTTGGCATCTGAAGACGTCTGAGTGGAAGGAAAATCAATCAGCTCGTTGTCTCCCATGTTAACTAATCCATTAGCATTAATGAAGTCATAAAATAACCTGAAATTCTACCTCCCACAGGTATCAAGTTAGCATCACATAAAGCATGCATTGTGGGAAATTTAATTAATATATTTGTAGTGAGAATGACAAATGTAACCCTATGAAATACAATATATATTTAATTGTATAGCTGTGTTAGTCTACAGTGGAAGTAAATTGAGGTGAAGAGTAAGAGTTACACCTTTTAGATAGACTAACATACTTATTAGCACATGATTTTTTCAAAGTGCATAGGCTTCTTTTCACAACCCCTCTAACCTTGTGTGTTAATAAATAAGTCTGTCTATATCCCAAAGGTGTCACTCTTACTCTTTACCTTCAAAACATATATATATATATATATATATATATATATATATATATATATATATATATTACATATATATTTATAGCAGAGCTTAATTTATCCGAATAACTAAGATAAATAACAAGGCCTACAGGCCTAATGCAAACCTGTGCAGTGGGATATACACCAGGTATATTGCTTCAATGCTGGAACATTATTTTTCAAAGACATGTGTTAAAGGAACATGATCAATGCAAATACAAAACATATTGACCAAAACAAATTACACAGACATCACTGCTGAAATACTCGCATGGGTGCACACAAAACAAAAGTGATTGTAGGTGGTGCCATCAGTCTTGTATACCACAAAGCTATCCGAGATGTATATACATTTGCCCAATTTCAGGCTGATATATCAAATCTCTCTAGAGAAATAATCAGGAAATACACTGTGCAAATAATTATTGTAGGTGGTGCCACCAGTCTTGTATAAGACAAAGCTATCCAATATGTGTAAGAATGTACAATTTCATGCTGATATATCTAATCCCTCCTGAGAAGTAGGCAGGAACATACACTGCAAAAGTCATTGTAGGTGGGGCCACCAGTCTTGTGAAAGAGAAAGTCATCAAAGATGCATGGACAGGCCAATACATCAAACTTCTTGAGTCTGCCGAAAATCATTTCAGTAAACTTGACCAAAGGCCTCCTAAGAATCATTTTTGGGCAATGTCACAGAAGTTGAAACAACAGTTTTGCAAGGAAGACTATTGCAGCCCTCAGTTTGAAATAGGCTTTCTAATGGCCACAAGACCAACTTCAGCTATCTATGACTGTACCGAAAATAAATGTACACAATCTATTGTTATATACTTGACAGAACCCTAGCCTACCCTAGGATAATTCTTGTGATAAACTAAATGATCCAGCTTGTCAGTTTCATCATAAAACATTTTAAAACTGAAAGATGCTAAAATTATGAGGTTTTGCCCCATAAAAAACAGGTCTATGTAGGTTTTGCCACAATAACTGCAATTTCAAATATAAGTCACTTGACCAACATTTGCCCAAAACTTGATGATGCTAGCACCTGTAGTTTGGGAGATTGTTATATTAGCATGCTTACTTGACAAAATAGCTTGGTTCAAATTCCTGTAACTCAGCCAAAATTCATCAAATCCAAACTATTTGAACAAACCTGAGGGAGCTTGTCGCTGGGATTATTTATGTGAAAAATTAAATAAATTGGCTAAATGATTTCAGAGAAGATTTTTTTTTAGCTTTATCCCCGTAAAATAAAAGTTAATGCAGGTGGGGCCACAAAAAGCTCAATCCTACAACATTTAATATGTGACAGAGTTTTGCTTCAAATTTTGGTATGCTAGTTCCCGCCATTCCTAAGAAATTATCGGTAATGTACTGATGACCATTGTACAAAAAAAGATTGATGCAGGTGGTACCGCCAATACCTCAATTTCAAATATGAGTTATGTGACCAACATCTGCATAAAATTTGGTGATGACAGCTCAAGCCATTTCTGATATTTCAATTTTAGTATCCTTTTTTTGCAATATTCCTTCTCAGCATTTAAATTTCAGCTTCCTGCAAACAAACTTAACAGTGATGGTTTCAGAGATTATTTCTGTGAAGCATTGAACAATTTGGCTGGACAGTTTCAGAGAAGAAGATTTTTAAAGGATTTTTTTTTCCTAATAAAAGCTAAGTAAATGCAGATAGCAAAAGAAATAATCAAAATCAGATAGAACTGTTTAGATGACTGATTTTTACATAAAATTTGGTGCTGCTACCTCCAACTGTTTTTCAGATAGCATGGGTTTACATAAGGATGATAGCAGACAATGGATAGCAAACAGACAATGCTGCACCATCACATAAGCTCACAGGTTTGCTAAAAATTAAGATATGCAGTTTTGCTTGAGATTGCTCCAGGAGTCATCAATGATTGCCATCCTAATGCTGTAAAATCAGAATTTATTGGTCTTACACCATATTTAGTGTGGCAAATTCCTTCTCGGGATTGTTAGGAAACTCTTTGGTTGAGAGGTCCAAAACAGGCCTCATACTCCTGCAGAAAAAGTCTACCCAAAGCTCAGAACTGAAAGACACAGTTTTTTCACTCAGACAGTTGCAAGAATAGTGCTGGGAACAAAGATGACCAACTATGAACTATACAGACCTCATCAAATCCTTCAACCTCATTAGTAGATATATGGATTACTTCAAATCCTCATGAACAGCCACAGAAGGCATCTACTTTGGTATAAGATGAGACGGGAACCTGTTCATGCTCTTTAGCTATATGCAGATATGAGAATTCAGATCAAGTGCCTCTGACAATATCTCTTTGTTGATAATGCAGTCATCCCCACCCACTCAGAGGAAGACTTGCTGAAATTGGAGAAACAATCTATATTTACCATCAAGGACTAAGGTCTCACAATCAGCATTTAGAGACTGAAGTCATTGGCCAGGATACCAAGAAACAACCATCAATCATCATTGCTGAACATGTTCTTGCTGGCTATGTTACTCAGATGAAGCAGGGACAGTCTCTACCATGAGTTGACAAGAAGAGCAAGATCCACTAAGGGGGAACCAACTGTTAAATGAAAACTTATACAGGAATGTGTGACTAGCAGACACTATTGCCATAAACCATTATACAAGGTGTCAAACCACACAGTTCTCAGGAGAGCAGCCAGGGACTACCTCCATGTTATCCATGCTTGAGCAAAGACCCCTGGCAATGTTACTTAGATGAAAAAGGACAGTCTCAACAGTGAGTTGACAAGAAGAGCAAGACCCACTAAGGAGGAACCAACTGTTAAACCAAAACATTTACAGGTATGTGTGACTAGAAGACACTACAGCGATAAACCATTAAACAAGGTGCCAAACAAAACAGTGCTCAGGAGAGCAGCCAGGGACTACCTCCATGTAATCCATGCTTGAGCAGAGACCCCTGGCCATGTTACTCAGATGAAGAAGGGAGAGTCTCTACAGTGAGATGACAAGAAGAGCAAGATCCACTAAGGGGGAACCAGCTGTTCAACAAAGACTTCTATAGGAATGTGTGACTAGCAAACACTACAGCGAAAAACCATTATACAAGGTGTCAAAAAACACAGTACTCAGGAAACAGCCAGGGACTACCCCCCGGTAGGGACTAGCAGACACTATTGCCATAAACCATTATACAAGGTGTCAAACAACACAGTGCTCAGGAAAGCAGCCAGGGACTACCTCCATGTAATCCATGCTTAAGCAGAGAACCCCGGCCATGTTACTCAGATGAAGAAGAGAGAGTCTCTACAGTGAGTTGACAAGAAGAGCAAGATCCACTAAGGGGGAACCAACTGTTCAACAAAGACATCTACAGGAATGTGTGTCTAGCAGACACTATTGCCATAAACCATTATACAAGGTGCCAAACAACACAGTGCTCAGGAGAGCAGCCAGGGATTACCTCCATGTAATCCATGCTTAAGCAGAGACCCCTGGCCATGTTACTCAGATGAAGAAGGGACAGTTTCTACAGTGAAGTTAAAAGAAGAGCAAGACCCACTAAGGGGGAACCAACTGTTCAACAAAGACATTTACAGGTATGCGTGACCTGAAGACACTATAGACATAAAACATTATATGTCATAATTTTTGTTGTGAATTCGGAACAAAAGGTAATTTTTTTTTAGGAGCTGGGGATGATAAATTTTCAGACAGACACTTCAAAAGCAATCATAACCAAGGTATGCATAAGAGCAATCACTGACCCAAATTTGAAAGAAATCAGATAATAATTAGGAAAGTAATCACATTGAAAGAAAACCTGATGGACAGGCAGAAGGAAAGATAGACGGACAAACCCAAATCAATGTCCCGGGTTCCATGGAGCAGGGGACAATAATGTTTGTGGACTTTCATGGAACTTTTGTTAGTGTCTTTATACTGCTAAAAGATTGACAAAAAGACATTGAAAGTTTAAATGTTTATCCAATGAAGCAATTAAGCATTGACTGACACAGCATGGAAAACGTACAACTGTAAACTAGAAAGTGATGCTGTTTATTAAACTTATGCAAAAATATGCCACTCTGCACTCCAGCAGAATATATATTGATATATATGGACAATGCAACATGCAATGTCAGTCATAGAGAGAACAGACATCAGAGGTAAGTGAAAAATAAACCTAGAAATTTTTGTGTAAGTGGGACAGACACAGACTGACTCTGTTTAGTGGCATACAAAGTTGGTCAAGTATACTTCTACAAATACTTAATAGTCTGATAATTTGAAGCTTTATTAAATCATTTTAAGAAAACTGTTGATGCAGAAAGCCTTAAAAATTATATATTACAAATTTCATATAAAAAACAAACAAAAAGCGATTGAGATAATGGCAACACACCTGAAACTTTTAATATCAGTAACTGAGAATCCCCAATTATGAAGATTAACCCTATTCTGTATAAGGTTGTATAAGTTGTATCCTAAGTATATATGACATACGAAATCTTTAAATGAATAGAAATTAACTGTAACATTAAAATTCATACAAGTTCTCTAATGAAAACTTTATGATGTATTTTTTCTGGACATGCCTGGAAACTGACAAGGAGGTTTCAGACAAATTGATAACATTTTCATATACATATATGGGTTCAATTAAAATTATTTAACACCAATTCAATCCAAATTCATATCTCTTTATAATTCAATTCAATCCAATATGTAAGAAAAAATAAATTACATCATTTCATTTCTATTCAATTAAAATTCCATTGAAAATTCAAACAGGCTCTGAGGAGAGCTTTCAATCTCAAGGGCCCAGATGTGTAAGTTCAGTACAAGAGATTAAGCGTCAATTTTGCAGCTTGCAGTTGGCTTTAATAAATTACCTCAACATCACATTTAATAAAATACAAGTCCTACAGGCCTAATGCAAACCTGTGCAATGAGATAACACCAGGTATAATGCTTCAATGTTGGACCATTACTTTTCAAGAACATGTGTAACATGTGTATGAACAATGCAAGTACTATACACTTAGAACAAGAAACAATTAAACAAACATCACTGCTGCAATTCTGGCATGGGAGCACACAACACAAAAAACTAGAATATGGGTAGTCAACAAGCAACTATGTGTATCCTCCAAAGTCAGAGTGGGAAAGGTGAAGTGAGGCATGGACTGAGTGGCAAGGGGAAATAGAGTGAGGTGTGTTGCATAATAGCCTGGATGTCTGCAGCCGAAAGGTGTATGTAGGTTGCGCCACCTACCACAAAATCCACAAAGCAGTCCAAGATGTATAAACATGCAAAGTTTTAGGCAGATAAGTCAAACCACTACTGAGATATGAGTGATTTTAGCCCACGGCAGACAAACAGACGGACGCTGTGCAAAAATGGTGGCAGGTGGCACCACCAATTTTGTGTATGATTAAGAGCTATGTGAGATCTATACACATGCAAAATTTCAGGGGGATATGTCAAACCAGTCCTGAGATATAGGCCTAAATGTCTGCAGCATATACATAAATGTAGGTGGCGCCACCTGCCACAAAATCCAGAAAGCCATCCAAGATGTATAAACATGCAAAATTTTAGGAAGATATGTCAAACCACTGCCGAGATGTGAGTGATTTTATCCCACGGCAAACAAACAGATGGACGCTGTGCAAAAACAATTCCAGGTAGTGCCACCAGTTTTGGGTAGGATAAAGAGCTATGTGAGATCTATAAACATGCAAAATTTTGCCCAATCGGTCAAACGGTTCCTGAGATATGAGCTTGGATGTCTGCAGCTTAAGTGTGAATGAAGGTGGCGCCACCTGTCATAAAATCAAGAAAGCTGTCCAGGATGTATACACATGCAAAATTTTAGGTGGATAAGTCCAACCAATGCAGAGATATGAGTGTTTTTATCCCAAGACAGATGAACAGATGGACGCTGTGCAAAAATGGTTGCAGGTGGCGCCACCATTTTTAGTGTATGTTATAAAGCTTTTCAAGGGCTACATTTGTGCAAAATCTTTAGCCTTATCAGTCAAACGGTTCCTGAGATATGTGGGTTTATGTGTAGAAACAGACGCACATGTGGAAGCTGGGCAGAGAGGAAAGGTCAGAGGTCAACCAAAAATGAAAACGCAGCAGTTCACATGTGACCGATCATAACTCTGAATTTTAAAAAATTCTGCCCAGTGGTTATAGAGGAGTTCTGCGGAAACCTTTGCCGCAATGGCATGAGTGTCGGTGTCTGACTGAAAACATAGTATCTGCAAAACTCAGTTTTGGCGGATACAATGATTGTAGCTTGCACCACCAGTCTAATATACAATGAAGAGATATATACATATGCCCAATGTCAGACTGATATGTCAAACCCCTCCTGTGAAATAAGCAGGGACATACACTGTGCAAAAATTATTGTAGGTGGCGCCACCAGTCTTGTACACTATAAAGCTACCCGATATGTATAAACATACCCAATTTTAGGCTGATGTATCAAATTCCTCTGTAGAAATAAGCAGGCGCATACACTGCAAAAGTCAATGTAGGTGGCACCACCTGTCTTGTAAATGAGAATACCATCAAAGATGCATAGACAGGTATCAGTCCAATACATAAAACTTCCCCAGAGTTTGATGCACTGGGCTGACAAGGCTTAGGTGAGTAAGGCAGTTGCCCCTGAGTGACCTGTGACAAATTGCTGCCTCAATGCTACTGCACTGAGTGAACTCTTGACCTGCACCTGGCTAGACTGAGTGAACTTTTGACCTGTACCTGGATGCACTGAGTGATCTCTTGACCTGTTGCATAATCTGACAGAGTTGGCAGTCTGCCAAAGCTATAAATAGATTCAGGCTGAACTTTGGTGCCAAATATGATACAGTGAGCAGCCTGCCAAAGCTATTAATAGAATGCAGCTACTGCACTGAGTGAATTCTTGACCTATACCTGGCTGCACTTCTTCCAATCCTGGCACTGTGCCAAAACTATTTATAGAGCTGACATCATCTTTGCTAATGGCCAACATCAAGGCACTGGCAATCTGCCAATGGTAAACCAAGTGCTGCCATCTGTATACAAAAGTGGTCCCTACTTGAAATAACTTTGAAATTTATTTTCCCAATACAAAATGCTTTTCAGCTGACTTTTTATAAAAAAGAAATCAGGAATATATGTAAAATTATTACGGATGCATACTGAATGCAAAATTAAAATACAGATGTATCTCATTGATGGCAAATTCTTGAATTAAGTTGAGTAGGGATACCATTAATTTATAATCCACGTACAGTTGTCTTTATATACCCACAGAGAACTCAATATCCATAACTGATACATTGTCTGGCATGATGAATAACTTAAATCATGAATCTAAATAATTTAAAAGCTTTTAAAAAAATGTTCTAGTCAATATTAACCAAATATAACCTGAAATCTAAATGTCTAGTGGCATGATGTAATAGATGCTAATTAACTGGTGCCAGGCTAGATGTAACAGCATCACACAGCTAACATATATGGAAAAAATGACTCAATTCAATCTCCATAATTCAGCCAAAAATCATTCATGTGGAACCATTAATGACAATTATTATAAGAATTATTGTAGGGATTATTCTTGTTATATATTTAACAAACTGGCTTCAGTGGCATCAGTCGAAAAATGTTTCGCAGGTTTATAACTCATATAGGAAGATACAGCAAACTGGCTAAGTTCAGCTTCCCGTAACTCAGCCAAAAAGCACTGTGGCAAAACCATTTGAACAAACTTTAAATTATCAACGTCTGAGGATAATTAATGTGTGAGATTTAAGAATTTGGCCCAGTGGTTTTTGAGAAGAAGATCTTTGTAGACACTGAGCTAAGATAGGATGTTATGGCATATGACTAAATTCAGCTTCCCATAACTTAGCCAAAAGTCACTAAAAAGAGACCATTTGAACAAACTTCAGAAAGCACTACAATAGGATCATTTCTGTGCGATATAAAACATTTTGGCAATATGGTTTCAGAGAAGAAGTTTTTTGTAGCCCTCAGTGTGATACAGGCACTAATGACCCTGTACAAAAAAGGCCAATGCAGGTGGCGCCACCAATACCTCAATTTCAGATATGACCAATGTGACCAACATTCGCATAAAATTTGGTGATGATAGCTCCAGCCGTTTCTGAGATTTAAATTTTAATATGCTTTTTTGCACAGTAAACAAAGTTCAAGCTGCTGTACCTCGGCCAAAAATCTCCAAACTGGAACCATTCAAACAAACTTGAGAAAGATTGTTCCAGAAATCATTTCTGTGAAATATTGGACAATTTTGCTGGACAGTTTCGGAGAAGAAGATTTTTAAAGCTTTTTTAGCTTTTTCTCTATAAAATCTAAGAAAATGCAGTTAGAAAAACAATACACAAAATCCGATATAGTTTTTCGGATGAATGATTATTTGCAAAAAATTTGGTGATGCTAGCTCCTGCCGTTTTTAGATAGCTATGGTTAACGTACAGACAATGCAAGACACACGACAACGCACCATCTCATAAGCTCACAGGTTCGCTAACAAGTGTAAACTGAATTCATTCCTTTATAGAGATTATTATCTGAAGTGTAATCAGCTCCTGTTATTTCCCATGACTAAGGCTGTATCTCTCTGGCCTGGAAGTTTACATGTAACACTTGTCTTTCCACAAAGCTGACACCTGGCTTGGCTACATCATATCTGCAGGCAAGTTTTATAAGCTGAAGCAGGTAGAAATGCAATTTTATCTAGATGTGTGTGTAGTTGTGCAACTACCTCATACCTTCTATGGGTTCCCCATCCTCAGCTTTCCTGTGATTTGTCAATTAAAACTGGAGTTATCATCCGGAAACAAATCTGTAGACAGATGTCTCCTGTTACCTAGACCTTTGACCTTGGGATCCCAAACTTGATAGGGAATCTTCTCCTATTGGCAGGTGAGCTATATGTGCAAGATTGAGGGTTAGGGATAAAATGTTTGGCTTAAAATGCATCCACAAATTTTGTTGATGTGGGTGCTGTGAACTTGACTTTGACCTTATGACCAAATACCAATTTGTCAATCTAAACAGGAGTTATCACTGGAAATGAATTTGTGGACAGATGGACAGACAGATGGACAGACCTGGTGATTACTATTGGGCACCTGTTATTCAAGCAAAGCTATAATTATTCATTTTATTTTAATTACAATTCAAACAATTCACCAGTCAACTCCAATGTATTCCCAATTCAATTAAGATTCACAAATTAATCAATCCTAGGTGTGATCATATGGAGGTAATTTACACAATGTCTGTCCTTGCCTGCCTGTGTCATGGTGTAAAAGCCAAATAATCAATGCTTGCCCTTACCTAGCCCAAAGCACTCTGGTGAAAGGGAAAAGTCATCTATGGCAATGTCTTCTTCTGTTCTAAGAAACTTGGTAGCCTCAAAGGAAATGACAAAACTGCAAAGTAAAACAATCAATTTAAACCTGTCAATCAAAACATGAGTGTGCATGAATGGGTGAGTAAAACAGAACACATACACAAATTGACAAATTTTTTTAGAGACAAATTTACAAAGGTTATGAGAATAACGTGGTACCCTGATAGAAAATGACAAATTTGCAAAGTAAAACAACGAAATAACTACAGTTTGAACATGTTGGTTGACATCCATAGATATAAATGAACTGCAAATATGGGTGAGTAAAGTGAAACAACCGAATAACTACAGTTTTAACATGTTGGTTGACATCCATAGACATAAATGAACTTCATATACGGGTGAGTAAAATAAATACCATATTTTCAAAAAGGAAAGGTCTGGTTTAATAACTACCAAAATCATCATTACAAATGTACTGTTCCACACACTTTGTTTAAAAAGTTTTCAAAAGTTTCTATGAAAATTCTATCAAGAAAAATTTACTTTAAATGTAACAATTCTTGCAGGTCCTTGCAACAGATTTCCATCTCTGCAGCAGATTAGGTATTTGAGCAGCTGAGACTTGCGCCAGTCTGCTTGGGTTGACAGAGGCACACAGCAATTTGGTCAAGATAGACTTGTTTGAATTGTGGTTCAGAACTTCCGAATATGCTGCAGTCTGCTGAAATGTGGCTGTTTGCAAGTTTTTAAGCTAAGTGTTATAATTACTTTCTTGCCATTAAGCTTTGTTCAATTGATCAGTCTCACGTTGTCACTGCCTCTCGCCTCTGAAAATCCCTCTTCGCCCCCTCCAGCTAAATCCTGCTGTGAACAGCTTTGGATATCTCCCAGGCACAGACCAAATTCAACCATGTACTACCCAGAACATTGTAATACAGAAATTAGCAGAATGGTACGATCGCCATTTATAAATATATACTGCTCTGAATCTTTCTTTCATTTCTGTACAAGCCAATAACATAAAAGAGTCATCACACAAGTTGCATCTCTATATATCAAATGTTCTATTATTTAAAAGAACCATCAAAAATTCTTAACAAATTTCATTTATAAAACAGGAGAGACATTAAAAATGCCTGTTACTGCCACCTGTAATTCCATATTATTCACTCGAGGGAGTTAAAAGATATATATAGATGAAAATGTTTTCAAGAGGACCTTATTATAGGAATTCAATAATAATAAATATATGATGAATTTAATCATCTGTTGGAGATAAACATATTCTTGTGTCTCCCAATGGTTACCAGCTGCCTGATATTTCAAAGCATTTTCCGGTAGGTTTAAAGCCAAATGCAGTGTTTGATAACACTGACGATGTCAGTTTCATTCAATTTTTCTCTTTTCCTTTGGTCTCATGGGCCTGCTCTATTGGCAGCTTTTTTTATGTTTATCCATGGTAAACACAGAACCAAAACACTCATTACATATGCACACTTTTTAGTGCATTTGGCAGATGGCTAAGACATTCATTCCTTGGTGAAAGGGCACATTCATTGTGTAAGGACATGTTATACAGTGGAACCTGTCTGAAAGACCACCAGTCTATTATTATTATTACGACCACTCTTGGGTAAACAAAAGTATTCACACAGGTTAAAACTGAAATGTCTAATTAATCAGACTACCTGTGAACTAAGACCACTTTTGGACAGTGCCATGGGTGGTTAAACACTAGTTTCACTGTAGATCACAGAAGGTACAACCTTGTAAGAGTCCATTACATTAAAGGGGCCTAATCACCTATAAAGCATGTTGAATAAATGTGAAAAATAGCTTCTTCCCTTTAAAATAAATGTGTACCTCCCAAAATATTGCCCTGAAACCATCTGCTTACTCCTGTAAACGAGTGTTAAAAACAGTGGCCCAGGCACCAAGCAACTCATGAGAGAAACTAATTCATGATATGGCCTAAAATTACCCAAATCTATTTCTAAACATTCTGCCTTTCACATTACAAATTAAGCCAGAAATGACCAAATAAATATTAATGTATGTTAATTAATGTGTATATACTTATTTTTTTTTAATTATTAATTATCATAAACAAAACACAATGCACTGTGGGATTGTTGGCTTTTTTCAAGGATAAATGTGGACACAGCAAATTATTGGACACTGAATATTAAATACTGCATGCTCAAGTTAGTAGTAGATTTTTTTCCATTTATTCTTTGCTATTTCTATACAGATTTTAAAAGATGCAGGTGAAATTTGCTCAGAATTCTAGCACTAATGTGGACTCAAGAGTTTTGATGTTCAATACAGCCCAAACCAACAATCAAACAAAGGCCATTATGACCATACAGCTGCTAGATTATAAATTTTCATGTGTACTCTGGTTTGAAAACTGTACGTCTTACAAAGCTGGTGATATTGTGAATTTTGACCAAAATTTGCAGTCTGTGGTCATTCATGGCAGGTGGTCACTTGGTCAATGTACATTTACCTGTAAAAGTAGTAGTGTAAAGAAAAAGCATTCATTAACAACATGGGGTCCTTTGATCTAGGATTTGAACTAGGCACCACTGTATAAAATTGATTGTTTTCATTGTTTTACCTGCAGACTACTTGAACACTACAATACCAACTACTGAATTAATTTGACTGGCATATACATTTTTATTCATTCATGTAGCATGAACTGAAAAAGGTTCTTCATAAATGAAACAAATCTCAGGGAATATTTCATTAAGTTTCCATCTGACAATAATTCAAAACCACAATTAAAATAACTCTCTGAGGTAAAATTGTTCTAGACTGGATTATGGTTTTCTTTGTTCATTTACAGAAGATTTTAACAATAATTCCTCTTTATGAACATTCTCCATACAGGCAGATTTCAAGTTGAAACAATACAATATAAAAATGGAGCAAAATAAGCAGAAGTCTAATTGTTACAATTTGTGAATCCATTTACATCTGGAAATGCCAATAGATCTGAAATAAGTGTGCATTATTTCTCATTACCAATGAAAGCTTCATAATTACATTCTCCAAATTACAACCAATCAGACCTAGTATTAATGTGAAATGGATCTGACTATTAATTCCCTTAGAGCCATAACATTAAAAACAAAGTGCCTAGTTTAATTCCAGTCCTAGAAACCCCACAGCATTTTTCCTATTAAATTGGAGGAAGTTCTTCCATTAATAGGTTTCATTGAATTGGTATGTGCAGCAACTGAACAGGAAATAATTCCAAAGAAAAAAGGGGAAAAAAAATTTTCGGGTTTTCATCAAAATATAAAATGTATTAAGCTCTGAGAATTAATTTGCGTGAGTGAAGTAATAAAAGTATTGGAACAAATATGTTGAGAAAGGACAGAAATAATTAGGTAACAAGGGACCCATGGGTCACGGCGCTCAGCCGAAGTTTGAAATTTTTGCAAATGCAAAATATGCAAAATATTCAATTGTGATGTTTTTCATACATATTAGCATATGAGATGCTAAGAGGAAAGAGTCCCTTCTACTTGGTTATAGTAAAGTTCTATATATATGACTGCATAACTAATACTCTGACAAGACTGTCATGAAGAAAAACAGTAAAAGTTTTGAGATACTGTGATGCATATGAAAAATTTTCAGATGGACAGGAAAGTGGACAGAAGGGACTAATACCTTTATTTCACTTTCAACTGAATAATTCATTTAAGTTTATAAAAAGCCTTTTTTGTGGCATATCCTCTTTTTCCATTTATAGTTTATTCAGATTCATTTTTTTATTTACAAGTTTCATAAATTTGTTATAAAAAAAAATCTGAAAATATAAGTTAAAATATCAGAATTCAAAGTTACAATCATCATTTATCCAGAGTGTAGCTCATATCCGGTCATATTATCCATACACATTTATTTTATTATCTTTAAATCACAAATGTTTAAACTTAATTTAAAAGAAAATAATGCCACAACATTCTTTGAATCACTATTAAAAAGTTTTGCACACTCAGGTTTTCAGTTCATGCTTTAACCAAAATGAAAGATTCAGTAAATCTGATAAAATAAAAACATCTTTTCAAATAAAGTATACATACTGTTGGTTGAATGAGGGACAAACAATATCATTGTGCTAATTACTATCTCAGCTATACTTTATTACTGGAATTTATAGTAAATTTCACACCTGTTGAAGTTTTTACTCTTCTGAAGTAAGCAATTACTTTTCTGATGAACATCCACACTTTCAAAACAAAACACCACTTTGTGGATACAAATAAATGTGCACCATAATCTTTGTAACCCTGGTGGTACAATACAAAATCTAAAATGTAGCATAGCCTAGAATAAGAACAAATCTAATACAGAAAATTATGACATTCATCTAGTTTATGCATCATCTGGAGGATGGGTACCAAGTCCCTGAATAAGTGGACTTCGAGTCTCGACCTGAGTCCGACATCACTGATTTATTTCAATCTACACAGATTTTACAGGAAAGAAAATTAAACCGAAATGTAATTTGCAAATATTTGGAAGAGACTGAACCAATGGACATGATCATCAATGAAGCAATACTTGCTGAAACATGTTGCTCCATTTGGTATTTATTGTTTTGTCAATAGGTGGCAGCATCTCACACTCTTTTTGAACTATAAAGTCAATGTATGAGATTGGTAAAAAAAGGTATAACAGATATTAATATATTATTCTCTCAAATAAAGTATATATTTGTGTTCTCTGTTATAACAAATTAAATCAGGGAAAATAACTTGAGCTATTGGCTGAACTATATCAACCAATCTGAAATGAGTAATTATTTCCTACTTAAGGGGAAAATGTGTGATATGACCACCCTTTGAACTTTTGAAAAGTGGACTTGTTTCAGATTTATAACTAATGCTTTTAGTTTATAGATTGGTCATCCTTACATATGTCCATGTAGACAGGTTCTAATGTGGTTAAAGATGTAACAGGTTCAAACATTTTTTTCAAGCAGGGATGTAACAATGCATCATATAATTAATGCATTTATATGCAACCCCTCGATCAAACTGTAACTGAATCTTAACCTAAGAACTGATTCATTTCCTTTTCTGTGAGTTCTAGAATTTGACTGAGCTTGCCAAAATGTTGCAGCTATTTACAGTTATTGTACCCTAGATCTAAATTCAATGGTTCTTGGTAACCTGCCATAATTACTTGCATCGCTGACAAATCTTAATTGCAAACACAGAGTTCAAGGGCTCACTTCCACTGTGAAAAGTGCTCTTAATTCAGAGGTTGTCTTATATAATCAAAAGGTATCTTTATAACTGATGAGAATTTTCATGTAACATTTGAATTCCTCACAAACATAACCCTTTCAACTTGTCACACTTACTGGGTAACAAACACCAAGCTGTTGTTCCACCTGAGGAAAGGGGTTGCATGTATACACCAAAAGCTTGGGGATAACACCTGCATCTTAACCAGCTAGTCTAAATAAAGGTAACAAACTTGTAAATGTTTTTGGTTTATTGAAGGTTGGTCTTTACAGGCAGGTGGTCTTATTAGGTAGGTGGTCTTTCAGAGAGGTTTAGTTTAAATACTAATTACAATGTCCAGGTAACAATTCTATTGTAGACCACTGTTTGTTCATTGTCATAAAGCCCATCATTTAATTACTGAGAGAAACTTACTCGTGCTTGATTCCCACAAGTGACTTTACTCTTCGTTTCCATCTGTTGACTTTTTCTGACACCCGCAACAAATTTTCCCGTATGGGTCTTTGATTGAAACATGGCCCTCTCAGCTGTTTGACCTCCACTCTTAAGACGTAAGATCTGAACCCTGGCACATGCTTATGAAATGCGAACCGCAGCTGAAATCAATAAATTTTTGTTTATTATTTTAAAAATTTAAGGTTACACTCCATAATACTGACCAAGGTTAACAATGGTATTTAAAAAAAATATATAATTGTGAAAGTACAAATAATGGATCATTTCTACTCAAACTGAAGGATGTTCTAAGGACAAGTACATCTACTGATGCCAGATAACTGCCAAATCTCTTTGTCTTAATCACCTATCCATTTGTCTTTATCACCTTTGCGCTTGGATCGGATAACATTAATTTTACATGCAGTGCTGACATCTGCTGGATATATTCTGAACCAGTGGAACTTTTTGATTAGCTGTCAATGTTTACAATACTGAAAATGGTTTGGTTTCTAAGGAAATTGTTTTCATAATTCAGTTCTGGCAGGCAATTTTATTTTACATGTGTATTATAGTTTTACAATTAAAATTTCAGGAGACAACATAATAATCACAGAACTGATTTGCAAAAAACAGGTAAAGCAAAAGATAATAAAAAGGAATAGATAGACATTTTATTTCCTTGAAAGAAATGTCCAGTATTACATCACTGATCCAGAATGCAAGTGAACATACCTTGCATGATTTGTAATATGGGGATGATGGATCCTGTGTTTCTTCAGGGGGACGAGCGAAAATCACACTTGTAAGCACAGCTGTCTTGGAATATGTCAAATTATCAGCTTCAATGTACATATAGTGACCTGAAAAGATGTAATAAAGTGGATTTTCAAACACCTGCCTTGTGTAATCTTCTGACTTGCTGGATATTCGTGAGAATATTCAGATATATTGACAAATATAATGATACTTAAGGGGTTTTTGTATTTAAAGGAAGTTTACTCTCACTACTATAGACATTAGATTGATTTTATTGCCTTGGCCAGTTGGGTATGAGTTCATTGTTGTTCATTTGTTTGTTCATATCATAACATATGCAATCATGAATGGAATCTCAAAATTTTCCGGGACATTTTGAAAAATTTGCCATTAATGAATTGATTAGATTTTGGTGTGGATCTGGAACATGATCCGGATTCAGAAACTTAATCAAGCAATATTCACAAATGTACAGTCACTTTATCATAAATGAACCTTGGAATATAGCTTCACACAACAGGGACCAAAACAAGATTTGGTTTGGGCTATAACTGAGACATGGACATCCAAATAAATAATATAAAACAAGGCCTACAGGCCTTATGCTAACCTGTGCAATAGTTTATACACCAGGTATAATGCTTCAATGCTGGGCCATTACATTTCAAGTAGGCCTACATGTCTTGTATATAACAAATGTATCAGAGATGTATACATAAGCCCAATTTCAGGCTGATATCCCCTTATGAGAAATAAGCAGGGACATACACTTTGCAAAAATTATTGTTGGTGTCGCCACAAATGTAGTATATGACAAAGCTTTATGATATATATAAATATGCCCAATTTCAGGCTGATATATCAGATTCCCCTGGAGAAATAAGCAGGCACATACACTGTGCAAAAGTAATTGTAGGTGGTGACACCTGTCTTGTGAACGTAAAAGCCATCAAATACACATAGACAGGTCAAAATATGAGGCAAATTCTTCAAGTTTCTCTTGAGTTTGATGCACTGGGCTGAACAGGCCTAGGTGAGAAAGGCAGTTGCCCCCAAGTGAACCGTGATAAATTGCTTACTCAAGCTACTGCACTTAGTGAACTCTTGACCTGCACCTGGCTAGACTGATGAGTGAACTTTTGACCTGTACCTGGCTGCACTGAGTAAACTCTTGACCTGTTGCATAATCTGACAGAGTTGGCAGTTTGCAAAAACTATAAATAAATTCAGGCTGACCTTAATTAGCTCGAAATCTGATATAGTGGGCAGTCAGCCAAAGCTATATTTAGAATGCAGCTACTGCACTGAGTGAACTCTTAACCAAACCTGGCTGCACTGAGTGAACTCTTGACCTGTTGCCTGATCTGATACAGTTGCTAGTCTGCCAAAGTTATCAATAGATCCTGGCTGACCTTTAGCCTGTTGCCAAATATAAAATAACTGGCAGTCTGCCAATCTATTTAACCTGAAATCTAAATGTCTAATGGCATGATAACAGATGCTGATAAACTAGTGCCAGGCTAGTTGTAACTGATTCACACAACATCATATATGGTAAAATGACTCAATTCAATCTCCATAATTCAGCCAAAAATCACTCATGTAAAACCATTAAAGAATTATTATAAGAATTATTGTGGGGATTATTCCTGTAGAATATTAAACAAATTGGCTTCAGTGGCGTCAGTAGAAACACATTTTGCAGGTTTATAACTCATATAGGAAGATACAGCAAACTGGCTAAGTTCAGCTTCCCGTAGCTCAGCCCAAAAGCACTGAACCAAAACCATTTTAACAAACTTGAATTATCAACATCTGAGAATAATTAATGTGTGAGATTTAAGAATTTGGCCCAGTGCCTTTTGAGAAGAAGATCTTTGTAGCCACTGAGCTAAAATGGGCTGTTATGGCATATGACTAAATTCAGCTTCCCAAAACTTGGCCAAAAGTCACTAAAGTTTTTTGTATGATACAGGCACTGATGAAACCGTGCAATAAAAGGCTGATTAAGGTGGCACCACCAATCCAATACCTCAATTTCAGATATGACTCATGTGACCAACATCGATATAAAATTCGGTGATGATAGCTCCAGCCATTTCTGAGATTGTAATTTTAGTATGCTTTTCTGGACAGATGACTAAGTTCAACTTCCTGTAACTTGGCCTAAAAAACCTAACTTAAACCATTCAAACAAACTTGAGAGAGATTGTTCCAGGAATCATTTCTGTGAAATACTGGCTGAACAGTTTCGGAGAAGAAGATTTTTAAAGGTGTTTCAGCTTTTCCCTATTAAATCTAAGAAAATTCGGTTAGCCAAAAAATAAGCAAATTCCAAAAGAGAAGCCGGACAATGCCACATCATTGCATAAATCACAGGTTCACTAAAAATTAATAAAAATGTGAGTAACTTGAAGAATACAGGTCAACATGACCTAAATTTTGGTATGCAATAAGCTTTAGTTAGAAATTCCTCAGCCTAATGTTTACAATTTGTGTCCTGTTAAGAGACGGCCAGACAGACCACGGGCATAGGGTGATCACAACAGCTCAGATGACCTATGGTCAGCTGAGCTGAAAACCTTATGATACAACACATGTGATTCATCAAATTTGATGAATAAATTTGATGAATCTCACAATTTAACACAACAAAGGTTTCTTAAGAACATGATAAGCAGAGCATGAAAGTTTCTACATATACATATAAATTAAATAAAAACAGGATGAAACTGGTAGAAATCATCAATTTTACATTTTTCAAGTTCATGACCTGTTATACTGTAAAACATTCTATTTGTGTTAAGAAAAAATTCCATAGGCATTAGTTCATGGACCAGTTTGATTGGATTTTACAATGATTATTCTTGAGGCCATGTCATATATTTTCATAAAAACATATATTGGGAACTACTACCATTGGTGTGTGGATTAAAGAACAATGTAATTCATCATTTTTCTAGGAGAAATTTCTGTTATGTTATGGAGCAATACCAAATAACTATTCTTTTCTCAATCAATAATAATTATTAACTTTCACAGAATATTTATGAGACACATAAGTTTTAATCTCTTAAGTAATGATATAATTTTCATTTTATAACAATTTATCACATATATTAGAAGTTATACAGCTTTTCTTCAAAAGTAATGTTCATTTAGCATTCAAATGTTTGTTTCCATATGCCCATACAAGATTTTACAAACATTTAGGCAGAGCTGTTGCAAATACAATATTTATGTACTGAGAACTAATGTTATAAAATTTTCCAAGAAAGATTATTCCTGTGTTGAGAAGCCATAATTAAGGATTCTTTGTCTAGTTAGTAATAATTTATTTTATCTAAACCCATATACTGTGTCAAAAACCAAAAATTTGTTATGTTACATATGGTTCCATTAATGAGTGAATTACTCTCTCAAACAACAGTAACATAAGAAATGTTCATTTACAAGGAAGTCCATGACACTGCAGTAAGGTTAGTAAACTGTCAGATAAAAAAAACAAGAGCAGGGGAGACGTGCCTTTTTCGGTACCAAGGGTGTGATCAACATCCGGTCCGGTATAGCTTGTTTCCGTTGGTCCACTGTGTCGCACCCACTGGCCCACATCCCAGGCTCTAAAGCCACACATTCCATCCTCAAAATCACAATGGCTGTACTTTGGAAGGTCCTCTGAGATAACATGAATTTAACCAGACACAGTTATACCAACCCTTTTACATTATTTCACCAAACAAAAAAATGTGGGTTGTTTCCTTTATTGTTTCTTGTTCGATGACTAAGTTTATATTTATGCATCTGTTTCCAGAAATAATATGTATTCATGAGTATGATATATAAATATTAAATAAAAACAGTAGAAAACTTTGATAATAACATATTATGACATATTATGACATACTTGATATAACTCTATTATTAAAATTTTATATGCATACATACACCATAAAAAAAAAACAGAAAAAATACATTTCTCTTTGATGCAATGTGAACTAATTTTTGTAAAGTTACAAAAATATTCTTTGTTTTACATTATTTATAATAAATTAATTCAGCGGCAATAAAAAGATGACAGATACAAAAAAATATACGTCTGTAAAAATTACCACAAATGCTGGTTTCATCTTCTCTATTCTGACAGTCTGGGTAGAGGTCACACACCCTGTCCCAAGGTACACAATTCTTGTCTTGGCATTCATACTCTGTACTCAGGCACTTGCTACCATTATACCCTGTAACAACATACAAAATGCTCAGACACAGTACCACATCCCTCAATCAGATGTCACCACCAGTGGTAGTCTGTTGATGGAAACAGATGTACAAATCTTAAAAAAAAAATTACTTCATCCACAGACTTATTCAGAACTTTCCTATAATTTTATTTTTTTTTCTTTAAGCCAAATGTTCATATATAAATGAAATTTAGCTTAATCTGTTCCAAAGTCTTGTCCAAAACTAGAGTTATCATCCATAAACTAATTTGTGAATGGATATGCTGTGGCCTTTTACCTTGTGACCCTAAAATAAAAAACGATCTTCCCCTGTTGGCAGGTGAGCCATATGTGGAAGATGGAATGTTTGTGATGAAGTTTGACTTGAAATGCATCCACAATCATTTTTAATATGGGAGTTCTGTGACTTTCACCTTTGACCTTGTGACCACAAAATCAGTCAGGTTCTTACTTTAGTGTTGTACCATACATAAGTCTAATTTAACACCAGTATATGAATTCAAACTGGAATTATCCTCCAAAACTTAATTTGTGGACAGATAGACAAACAGACAGATGGATGGATGGACAACTTTATAGGGCACCTGCTTATTCTAGTAACTCGAAAAGGACCAGGGAAAGACTTTAAAATTACTTTAAATACAGTAATTAAATTAAGCCATTATTACATGACTACGCACTGCATTGTTGAAAGTAAAATGAGGTTACAAGAGTTTTTAATATTTTTCATGCTTTAATAAACCATCTTGCACATTACATGGGCTTCATATAATAAAAATAAATTCATTAACAAGAATATTTATTCTAAAGACTGCACTGATATCCTCCAAAATTTGTTAATCATCTTGTATATCATGTATATTATTATAAATCATTGAAAAACTTGCAGATCTATGTGAGAAGTCCAATGTATGCAGTCTAGCTGGATGTAGTTTCTCTGAGAAGTATGTACATGTAGTGCCCTCTGTCATGAAGTTGATAAACAACTGTGGGGATGACTGTGGATATTACAGATACCCAAAGTCGCTTTCCTTGTCTGACTCAGACTCCCTCATATCAGGACATCAATTTCATACATTATGATTTTTCAAAGCTATGTCTAAACTTTTATACTCAACCAAGAATGCAGTGGAGTTAACATTCACTTGTGCCTGGATGCATCATGGTCACACAAAGATTTGCTTTATAAACTGAAGTTTGTTATTTAGTTCATGATTTATCATGTATAGGCCTGTAAGGTCACTACATATTTTGCAAATATTTTTGCACAGTTTACCAATGAAATGTAAAAGATTAAGGAATTTTAGTTCAGCTGAATTAGAGTAATTTTTTGGGTGTGAGATGCACTGTTGGTCATTGACTTAAAAATATTCTGGTTAAGCATTCTCGCATATTCATAGAAAATATTCCAATGCCCAGCAATTACAATTCTCCACTTTTTGGTTAATCCAACCAAGCAATTCTCAAACACATAAACACAAGTCTGGGGGACAGAGAATTAGTATATCTGAACCAATGACAGATCTGATCCACTTTCAGAGTTTCGCGTAGTCCTTAATAAGACATGCATGGAAAATCATAACACTTTAACAAACATTGAAACATTAAGAGCACAACCTTAGCAAGAAATCAGAGCACAAACTTGAGCCTACTGCACTATCAGCAGTTCACAAATCCTTTGAGATTCCTTATTTAGGCCAACATACATACAGAATGAGCAAAGGATTAATAAGAAACTCTCATAATGTATGGTATATATATATAACTCTGGAGAAAAACAACACTGTAAATTCACTACAGTCTGTTTCACGGGATGCGACCCGATCATGAGGTGAATGTTGTCAGAAACATTCTGATTCTGATTCTGACAACATTCACCTGATGATCGGGTCGCATCCCGTGAAACAGACTGTAGTGATTCTGACAACATTCACCTGATGATCGGGTCGCATCCCGTGAAACAGACTGTAGTGAATTTACAGTGTTGTTTTTCTCCAGAGTTATACCGCTCTGGCCTAGCCTGTAGGCCATAGAGCATTTTACATCGGAGGTTAACACTACCTTCTATATATATATATATATATATATATATATATATATATATTAAATATCTAATATTTTGTATCCAGTAATTTGCTGGGTCCTAATTAGTACTGGTAAAAGCCAGGGGTCAGACATTGTTTATTGCATATTGCACTTTTCACTGAACCCAAAAACAAAATATTATGTCTACACATTAATCAACATGCAGTTATTTCTTGCTATATCTATTATGTGAGGCAGAATGTTTGCAAAATATTTTTCATACTTCTATGCTGTATTATGAAACTGTTCGAATATCATCTAACATGTTGCCTAACAATACAGTCCTGGAAATTATCACAGAGTGAAGATTTCTTAGGCTGGGTTTAAAAGGTTATAAAATTTAAAACCCTTTTCATAATGGGTAATTAATACTAAGGTAAACACTTTGACAGTGGATTGTGGAAAAAATAAAAACTCATTAAAAAAACAAGATTTTTAGAAAGACTTTTTCATTTTAGCCTCTAATATTTTTATTGGTTAATCTGTTTTCATAATTGGCTAATTTTTAGTATTCATTTACCTCAATGTCTGTAATGATGACATGATATACTTCTGACTGGGAAGATTTACATATACAGTAAAACTTGTGTTATGAGACCATCAAAGCAACTTGCCAAAAGTGGTCTTAAATCAAAGGTGGTCTTTTTAAACAGGTCAGTTATAACCAATATGAATGCTTTTAGTTTAACCAAAGATGGTCTAAATAGACAGGTGGTCTTAAAAGACAGGTTGTCTTTCAGACAGATTCCACTCTACACTAATTAAGTATGAGCAATTACATCAGAACAAGGCACTGAGGCAACACATGGTAAATAGAGAATATTCCACAGGAAAGAAGTTTGATAAAATTTCACAAACTGATATTTATCAAATGGGTTTGGACTCCAACAACAGTTAATCATCAGACTTAGGCATGTTACATATCCTAGCCTGTTGACCATTTGCAATAACCTCAAAGATTAACCAATGCAAGATTGTGTCACAGCGTCCATGCAGTACCGGTAGCTGATCATCAACAAGTTAGTTTGTTTATTTGAAGACAGATGGCAGCACATGAAATTGTCACGAAACAGTTTTATGCACTTAAACTTCTGAAACCCAAACTTCTGAGATTTTAAACTTTGTATCACAATGCCTGGTACTTGATAGCCTTGATAGCTTTTTATCATTGTAATAAGTCAATTATGGATGCCAACCATAAAATATTCAACATACATGCAACTAGGCTTGGTCTTATTTATAATTAAACATTTTTACCATGCATAGTGGGTGTCCTTGAAAGGTTCAAAGTAAACAAAAGGTTTTATTGTTACTAAATTGTGTTTGGTGGAACATGATGTAGACTTATCAATGTAAACTGTCGATGTAATTTTGCATATAAAAAAGAAAAAAAAAATTTTCACTGAATCACAGCAGTCATCGATATAGCTTCCACTGTCGAACTAAAACCTGACATTAGGGTCTATATCTTTGGAAGAGCAATACAGTTGCTGCTGCTGTTGTCAAATATATGAATATATATATCATGTGTTAACCAACTGATTATATTAGTACAAAGCTCAAATATTTTTATATTTTTTTGTATCTCAGATTAAATTCCCCATGTTTCACTGTAAATTATACATCTGCATGATGGAAATACTTGAAATCTGTATAAGCAGACCGATCAGTAAATCTTTGTAGAAAATATTATACTCACATACCACAAACAGAAAGGCTGACACAAATTACAGCAGTGGGTCAAGAGGGCATTTCAGAAGGTCTAGACTTTTTCAGGCGCAACAACCTTTCTTTAAGGTTTTCAAACCAAGTTTTTTTAGATCCAGATCTTTTTTTCAGACATCAGGATCTTTTTGAGGTCTTCTCATTACCCTTCCTGGGTTGAACCCCCATCCCCCATTTTCCAAAATACTTGATCCCCCCTGCATTTTTAATCATTATATAAAAAAATGCAATAGAAGTGATATAACTGTCAATGGCATCTCATGGAATCAACACCTGATTAAAAGGAACTCTCTATATACTGGTGCCCTTCATAGATGAAAAAATTTCATAATTTTTTTTTCTATATCATTTATCTTTAGTATATCATGCAAACTGCATGAAATCTGTTGAGAACCATTCAAATCTATATTATTTTTGATTGAAGTTAGCCTTAAGCAGTGTTTCCATGTGTGTGCATATGCGTATATGCGTAAAAATCTCCACAAGAGAGATATTCACACTTAGGGTCTATGTGAACTTCAGGAAATAGAGTAAAATGACGTCTTTTCACCGTCTTATTGTGGGAGGCCTGCTCGATCCACTGTACAAATATATACGTCTGCAACTTAATGCAGATAGGCATATATGTGCACATGGAAACACACCTATTCTTTCACACATACTTGCATATACATGCACATGGAAACACGTCTTTAAACTATTGCAATGCAAATCCTCTGTAGCCACGCCTAGGAAATTCCCTTTTTTGGTCTTGAAATATCCAGAATTAACCATGCTAAATGTGTCCTAGGCAGGGGTCATATTCCATATTGTACACATAGACCCTGAGGAATTTAAATATCTGCAACGTTGCATGAAGGGACTCCCATAGTGCAAGATATAAGAAACTAGAATACGGGTAGTCGACAAGCGACTACTTGTATCCGCCTAAATCAGTGGAACGGGTGAAGTGTTGCATATTAGCATGGATGTCTGCAGCCAAATTGTGTATGTAGGTTGCGCTACCTACGAAAAAATCCAGAAAGCTCTATACACATGCAAAACTTTGGCCCAATCGGTCAAACGGTTCCCAAGATATGAGCTTGGATATCTGCTGCATAAACTAGAATGCAGGTGGCGCCACCTGTCATAAAATCAAGAGAGCTGTTGGGGAAGTATAAACTTGCAAAATTTTAGGCAGATATGTCAAACCACTGCCGAGATATGAGTGATTTTATCCCATGGCAGACAAACAGATGGGAGCTGTGCAAACATGGCTGCAGGTGGCGCCACCAGTTTTGCATATGATAAAGAGCTATGTGAGATTTATACACATGCAAAATTTTGGCCCAATCAATCAAACGGTTCCCTAGATATGAGCTTGGATGTCTGCAGCGTAAACTTGATTGTAGGTGGCGCCACTCACATAAAATCAGAAAAGCTATCCAGGATGTATAAGCATGCCGAATTTCAGGTGAATTAGTCAAACCACTGCAGAGATATGAGTGATTTAACCCAAGGCAGACGAACAGATGGACACTGTGCAAACATGGTTGCAGGTGGTGCCACCATTTTTGGTGTATGTTATAAAGCTCTCCAAGGGCTACATTTGTGCAAAAAAATTTTCCTGATCGGTCAAACGGTTCCTGAGATATGAACTTGGATGTCTGCAGCGTAAACGTGAATGTAGGTGGCGCCACCTGTCATAAAATCAGAAAAGCTATCCAGGATGTATACGCATGCCAAATTTCAGGTGAATTAGTCAAGTCACTGCAGAGATATGAGTGATTTTAACCCAAGGCAGACAAACAGATGGACACTGTGCAAACATGGTTGCAGGTAGTGCCACCATTTTTGGTGTATGTTATAAAGCTCTCCAAGGGCTACATTTGTGCAAAAGAATTTTCCTGATCGGTCAAACGGTTCCCGAGATATGAGCTTGGATGTCTGCAGCGTAAACATGAATGTAGGTGGCGCCACCTGTCATAAAATCAGAAAAGCTATCCAGGATGTATACGCATGCCCAATTTCAGGTGAATTAGTCAAGTCACTGCAGAGATATGAGTGATTTTAACCCAAAGCAGACGAACAGATGGACACTGTGCAAACATGGTTGCAGGTGGCGCCACCATTTTTGGTGTATGTTATAAAACTCTCCAAGGGCTACATTTGTGCAAAAGAATTTTCCTGATCGGTCAAACGGTTCCCGAGATATGAGCTTGGATGTCTGCAGCGTAAACGTGAATGTAGGTGGCGCCACCTGTCATAAAATCAGAAAAGCTATCCAGGATGTTTACGCATGCCCAATTTCAGGTGAATTAGTCAAGTCACTGCAGAGATATGAGTGATTTTAACCCAAGGCAGACGAACAGATGGACACTGTGCAAACATGGTTGCAGGTGGCGCCACCATTTGTTGTGTATGTTATAAAGCTCCCCGAGGGCTACATTTGTGCAAAAGAATTTTCCTGATCGGTCAAACGGTTCCCGAGATATGTGGGTTTATGTGTGGAAACAGACGCACAAACGGACGCAGAGCGCAAAGGAAAGGTCAGAGGTCAAAACAAAATCGGGGCGCAGCAGTTCACATGTGACCCGAACATAATCCCGGGTTTCGGAAAATTCCGCCCAGCGGCGGCGGCGGCGGCCAGCTGAAAACTCTTTTTTGGCGGATACAATTACACCAAGGTAACCAGCTGGTAAACTCAGTCCATGGAAAACACAACCTCAGTGAACCTAACAGAAGTCATGGGGGACTGCCCTAATAAAAAACAGGTCAAACATCAGCAAAATCAATGTATTTAAACTTCTAGAATTTCAACCTGATGAAGGAAATGGTGAAATACAGCAAACATTGCCAGATAATGAATTGTAAGTCTGCAAAAGTAAAGGCTATCTACAAAAAGCTGTCATTACTTATTAAGACAAATATATAGATGGTTTTGCTGAACAAATATGTTCAAATCTAAGCCAAAAGCTTGTTTGGAAATTTCTCTTGACAGATGTTCCTACATAACTGTTGCAGCAACACAGCACACATAAGAATCAAGACTGAATTCAATGAAAAAGTCATACTGGAGAAATAATCAATATTTAATTTTAACCTGCACTTGAGGTACATTTCAAAGAGGTTACCACAGGCCTAAGGTAATATCTCCTGTCTCAAAGCAATGGGATATACCTGAACTTATTGGCAATGATACTAAATACATTTGTAGGCAATTCTTTGGCTAATATACAACTAACCTGGGCTATCTGCTTATACTCAGTTTCCCTGTTTGGTTCTAGTAAAAACAACTTGAGGCCTAGTAAATCAGTCAAGGTAAACATTGCTGATTAAATTAAACTATACATATGTAAATATACAAAGGACTAGTAGGCAAAATAAAGAGCAGGCTGCATTGGATTAATTACCTGGAATAAGCAACAGATACAATTGTAAGTAGCAGGCTCATAAGAACTCATTTAGCATTGAAGTAAATGGATTTTTTTTTTCATTATTCCAATTACTGCAGTAGCTCTGATTGCCTGGAGATTTGGTATGACAATGAAATTATATTAATCACTAACTTCACCATCAACTACATGCAAAATAATCAAGAAAATTAATAAAATGAATGTTAATGCATATTAGCATGAAGTTTTAAGTTGGAAACATCATACCAGAATTGGTGAAATGGTTATAATTATATATATCTCATAATAAAAGTAAATACTGAAACAATGTCTTTTATTGATACCAGAAATAACATCTTGTTATTAAAGAATATTATTCATACCTATAATAATCTCCAGACAAGGGAAGGGTATAAAAGAAATTGTTAAATCTTCAAGGATGTTAGTACCATTTTTGTATTTTTAAGTATAATTTTTTATCTTAATTTTTTTAAAGTATATTTAAGAGTATAAATTTAAATATTATTTTCTATCATTCTTACCTTAATAAAAAGGCATAAACAAATTTCTAAATCAAGGATGGACACTTTATATATTTCTAATGTGTATATTAAAAGTCTGCCATATACTACATCCCTTCCCTGCAGTGCAATAAGTCTGGAGAATTATGGCTGCATGTGGACTGAATTATAATGGTGTAACTGTTCCTTTATAAAATTCATGAATTTATTGATGTTCACTTTCACCTGAATTTCATTATATTACACAACTTTGAAACAAAATCCCTTTTCATTTTACTGAAAATGCTATAATGAGAACAAAATACTGAGCATTTGGTTGATATAAGAGTCCTGGAAATCATCCCCTTAGAAGTAATCCTGTTTCTATAGACACTATTTACTGTGGCAAATATTGAAGGGTGGTCCACATTCAGACAGTGTCTGGCCTAATGCTGACTCTGTAAATAACCAATCATATCAAATCTCTTCTGCTCAAACTGCAGTGTTCTTTTACTGTTTACTAAGGCATGTATTGCTATTTGCTTTACCTGGCAGGGTATGGCCAGGTAGGTCTTTATTATATTATAGAGTTGACTGCTCCAGGCATTTTTTCAAAGAGCACGGTTATATCAATATTGTACATTACTAATTAGATTTCTTTGCAGCAAATATATATCTTACATAAAAAGTAATAATACTAAAGGCTGGAAATTATACACATGACTCCTTTGGTATGAACAGCTTTGCCCTTCCTATAGCCTTTCTAACTATCGATGACCGTTATTTAATTAGATGGTTCTCAGGAGAGTACATAAGATGGCAACAAAGTCCAGAAGCATGTCCCATGAATATATAAGAGAGAGAGAGAGAGAGAGAGAGAGAGAGAGAAAGGCTCTCTGTGGTAGTTAAGAGTAGACAGCCTGACCCAGCTCACCTATACAGAGGGAGCTGGCCAGGAGTGAAGTGACCAAATCCAGCCATCCCAAATCCAGTAGGCCTGTGAATTGTGAGGGATGTTTGAATTGATTCATTGATTCTTAATTTACCTTCCATTTAGTTCTAAGTTCAATTGTACAGAAAACTTCACACTTTCTTTTAAATAAAACCAAATATTATACTAGTGAATGTTGGTTAAGTTTAGCAAATAAAGGAACTATGTATCTTGTCCTCAGTTTGTTGCCGCCACTTATGAAATTTGAAAATTAAGGATACTTATTTGGATTTTTTTTTTAGGGGGGCAGGGGGGGGGGGGGGGTTGTGACAATCTACAAGCCACAAGAGGGTATTGAGACAAAATAAAATTGTTGAATTATCTGAGGGATTTTCTTTCTCAAATTCCCTGACCTTTCCTTAACTGGATAAAGGGAAACCCATTTTTTCACATTTTACTTAATTCCAATGTGGCTTTAAAATCTGCAATTCGATATTAGCCCCCCCCCCCCTTACCTCTCCCCCATGGTAAAAAGGCAGCATTTGTTATTACCCTATTTGTAAATTATGTCTGTCAATGAGTCTGGACACAGAGGTATCATCTTATAGCAAAGATGGTGAAAGTTAAATTATTAAGAAAATGTCACCAAATTCTAAATTCATTTATGGTAAATAAATGTTTACTGCGGTTTTTATCAAATTAATGCATTAATTAATGTTCTTCTTGAGGAAATTCAATAAGACCAAAGCTATCAAATGTGAAATTAATGAACAGAAATTTTGGGTAAAAGACACTTCAGCTCGAAGCTGAACAGAACATGAGTTTATACTGTGCAAGACAATATGACTCATGCCATCTGTAAAGATATCTAAGAAGAACATTCTAAATAAAAATCAAAGCAATTCAATACCAATATATTAGAAATAATCCTTTTATCTGAATAATTTGAGTTTATTTCACAACTGTTAATGATGCATACTTTTGAAGTAAGGCTGGTTTAATTTATGCAAACTTTGTATGACAAAATATTGGTCTTACTGAAGTGAACATTTCTAAAACTCTGAGATGTCCATTTTTCACTCTCGTATTTAATCCATATGAAAATGCAAAAGATAACTCAAGGTTGTGCCACTGGATTCCTACATAGGATAAAAGTATCTAAGATCAAGATGCATAATACAGATTTAAAAAAAAATGTTATATGATCATTATTTATTCAATCATTTAACTTACACAGTAAGAACTTGAGAATAGGTTTGGCCAATATATAGTTAAAACTGTATAATTTAAGAGAAAACACAGTTCTTTGATACATTAACAATGTAAAACAGTTGTTCAACAAATTATACATTAAGACAAGTGTCAATTTAAGTTGCTAACAATTGTGTTCTCATTCATTTTTCTCAGAGAATGTAAATTTTTTATCAGCATGACTCAATAGCTGGTTACAAAGGAGATTTCTTCGATTCACTGCCTTAATGTGAAGTTTAAAGATATCATGCCAAATGGTTAAGATTTGTGCCATGCTTTTAAGATATATATACACACATTTGACAGATTAAAAACTCACAGCTGCATGTGTATCTATAAGCACAAATGAAAGATGAGCTAAAGTTAGGACTTTATTAACTGACATCCACATAAAAGTACTGAAACATAACAAATCACTGAATGGATGGGCATTAGTAATTAAGTGACAAAGAGTATGTGATTTCTGAATCTGAATGAAAAGTCAGTTGAGACAACAAACTGAAATGGAAACAAACAGACATTTTGTATTAAGCTAGCCAAGGGAATAAATGAATATTCTCATGCCATGTGAACCATTCTGATTAAACCTTTGATGTTCTCCTTTTTCATTATGAAGAAAATGAAACACAATAAATCTTAGCATAAATTTATGTCAACCATCACCCACAGGACTCCAGATCAGTCTTCATTCTGGAAGGTGGAATTAATAGAAACCAGTCCTGATAATTGTTTGATCAGGATTAAACAGATATCATCCTCTTTTCAGCATCAAAATGGGGGCACTGAAAAGGGAAATTAGGAAGCAGTTCTTTCCAAAAAAACTAAATATTTGCTAATTTGATTCTCTTTTCAATAATTTAGTGTTAAGTGCAAATTAAGTGTTATCAGCATGGCTTTCTTTTAATTATTAACTAGTATACGTGGAGTCTACAAGCAACTACATGTATCCACCGAAATCAGAGTGGGACAGGTGAAGTGAGGCATGGATTGAGTGGCAAGAGGAAATAGAGTGAGGTGTGTTGCATATTAGCATGGAAGTCTGCAGCCAAAATGTGTATGTAGGTTGCGCCACCTACCACAAAATCCAGAAAGCTGTCCAAGTTGAATACATACGCAAAATTTTAGGCAGATATGTCAAACCACTACTTGTATTTGAGAAGGTTGCTGTGCAAAAACGGTTGCAGGTGGCGCCTTCAGTTTTGAGTATGATAAAGAGCTTTGTGAGATCTATACACATGCAAAACTTCAGGAGGAAACAGCAAACTAGTCCTGAGATATAAGCCTTGATGTCTGCAGTGTAAACATAAATGTAGGTGGCGCCACCTGCCAAAAAAATCAAGAAAGCTATCCAAGATGTATAAACCTGCAAAATTTTAGGCAGATGTTAAACGAGAGCCTAGATATGATTGATTTATCCCGTTGCAGACAAACAGATGCTGTGCAAAAATGGTTGTAATTGGTGCCACCAATTTTGTGTATGTTAAAGAGCTATGTAATATCTATACACATGCAAAACTTCAGGAGGATACGTCAAACCAGTCCTGAGATATAAGCCTGAATGGTGGCAGCCTGAACGTGAATGTAGGTGGTGCCACCTGTCATAAAATCTAGAAAGCTATCCAGGATGAATACACATGCAAAATTTCAGATGGATAAGTCCATCACTTCAGAGATGTGAGTGATTTTATCCTACAGCAGACAAACAGACAGATGATGTGCAAAAATGGTTGCAGGTGGCGCATATGATAAAGAGCTTTGTGAGATCTATACACATGCAAAATTTTGGCCTAATAGGTCAAACGTTTCCCAAAGTTAAGCTTGGATGTCTGCAGCGTAAATGTAAATGTAGGTGGGGCCACCTGTCATAAAATCAAGAAAGCTGTCCAGGATGTATAAATCTGCAAAATTTCAGTTGGATAAGTCAGATCACTGCTGAGAAATGAGTGATTTTATCTCAAGGCAGATGAACAGATGGATGCTGTGCAAAAATGGTTGCAGGTGGCACCACCAGTTTTGCGTAAGATGAAGAGCTATGTGAGATCTATACATATGCAAAATTTTGGCCCAATTGGTCAGACAGTTCCCGAGATGAGCTTGTATGTGTGCAGCGTTAACGTGAATGTAGGTAGCGCTACCTGTCATAAAATCAAGAAAGCTATCCAGGATGAATACACATGCAAAATTTCAGATGGATAAGTCCATTCACTTTAGAGATATGAGTGATTTTATCCGACAGCAGACAATCGGCAGACGCTGTGCAAAAATGGTTACAGATGCACCACCATTTTCTAGTGTATGTTATAAGCTATCCAAGGGCTACATTTGTGCAAAACTTTTAGCCTGATCTGTCAAATGGTTCCCGAGATATGTGGGTTTATGTCTGGAAACAGACGCACAATTTGACACTGGGCAGAGAGGAAAGGTCAGAGGTCAACCAAAAATGAGGGCACAGCAGTTCACATGTGACCTAATCATAATCCCAAAAATTCTGCCCAGTGGTTACGGAGGAGTTCTCCTGAAATCTATGCAGCGGCGGTGGTGGACGACTGAAAACATAGTATCTGCAAAACTCTGTGTTGGCGGATGAAATTAGGTTTCATATTATAACCAGACCATTGTAATGATAATTAAATTAAAGCTGTTAGAAACAAGACATTTATCTGATGATATATAAAATTTTCTAAAGAAGGCATGTTACCTGACAGCATAAAAACATGACATATATTAAGAGTGAACCCTCTATGAGGTGTACCCTACACCAAAATCATTATGACTTTAACACCACCTTCAGTGTAATTAAGTGCTCAGGTTTCCTTCACAATAGTTCTCTTCCTTTTCAACAGTGTTTTTTTTTTATTTTCCACACTCTGGGAGGGTTTAAGTCAATTATTTAGTCTTGAAAATTTGGTGCTAATGTACTGATACCAGCTTCTCATTTAAAACTGTACGATGGTTCAATTTACATATACTCATTTTAAAGTTTCAGTACACCATTACATCAATATATGTAAATTATATATAGTTAGGCCACCCCAATAAAAATACTGTTCAACAGACTCTGGGAACAAAAATTATGGTGCAAGTGAGCGAATCTGTTTTTTTTTTTTTTTTAACCAGTCAAGTCTCAATATGTGACACAAAGTTAGGTCCATTTTTTAGACCTTAAAGAATTTTTTCAGGAACTTTAGCACATATCAGCAACATAACTAATGACTTTCATCTTTATTTGCAAAAAAAAAAAAATTGGTTTCCCACAAAAACGGGAGTGGCGAATCCATAGGACAATAAAGTTAGGGCATTATGGAATATACTCTGACAAGGTAGCACTTACATTTACACGCTACAGTTCCTATATAGCACCTATCAACTTTAATTTTCATGTGTCCAAGGACTTTCTGAGGTACATAAAGAGTTGCTAAAACATGGTTTTAAATAAGACTGATATGCAGCCATGTCGGTCTCATTTTATTTCTTCAAGCATTTTGTAAATGGCCTGCAATAATTCACATGGTTACTTTTAAAAATGTTCCCCGTTTCCAGTGGAAAGAATGTCTTAGTGTGAGAATCAATCCACAAAGTGACCAAAGTGTGATTCTTGGTTAATGGCCTAACTATTAAGCATCTTGATTTACTCAGTTTCTGTCTCAGATGACTTTCAGTCACCTAAGTATGAAATCTTCTTTGAACATCTGTTCATATATTTTCCTCTTAAAGCAGATGGACCTAATTAAGCTTGTGCATGTGATGGTGTAATAGAGTATTTTAGGTAAAACTAGTGACCATCACTTAATTCTTGGAAGGTCAGAGACACAAGAGCATGGTTATTCAGTATTTCATAACATTGTCTAACAAGTGACCCATGGGTCATGACGCTCAGCTGACCGGGAAGCGATTCGCAGAAGGAAATTTTATCATCTGAATGGTAGTATATACCCATTCAACTGAAGCATCAAACAGATTAACCAACAGCCCAAGATTGTGTCTATATTTATATATCTCAAAAATAGAGAAATAATGCGTAAACTTAAAAAAACTAGAATACGGGTAGTCGACAAGCGACTACTTGTATCCGCCTAACTCAGAGTGGAACGGGTGAAGTGTTGCATATCAGCATGGATGTCTGCAGCCAAATTGTGTATGTAGGTTGCGCTACCTACCAAAAAATCCAGAAAGCCGTCCAAGTTGTATACATATGCAAAATTTAAGGCAGATAAGTCAAACCACTATATTGTATATGAGTGATTTTTGCCCTTGGCAGACAAACAGATGGACGCTGTGCAAAAAAGGGTTGCAGGTGGCGCCACCAGTTTAGCGTATGATAAAGAGCTTTGTGAGAACTATACACATGCAAAATTTTGGCCCTATCGGTCAAACCCTAGATATGAGCTTGGATGTCTGCAGCGTAAACTTGATTGTAGGTGGCGCCACCTGTCATAAAATCAGAAAAGCTATCCAGGATGTATAAGCATGCAGAATTTCAGGTGAATTAGTCAAACCACTGCAGAGATATGAGTGATTTTAACCCAAGGCAGACGAACAGCTGGACACCGTGCAAACATGGTTGCAGGTGGCGCCACCATTTTTTGTGTATGTTATAAAGCTCTCCAAGGGCTACATTTGTGCAAAAACATTTTCCTGATCAATCAAACGGTTCCTGAGATATGAGCTTGGATGTCTGCAGCGTAAACATGAATGTAGGTGGCGCCACCTGTCATAAAATCAGAAAAGCTATCCAGGATGTATACGCATGCCAAATTTCAGGTGAATTAGTCAAGTCACTGCAGAGATATGAGTGATTTTAACCCAAGGCAGACAAACAGATGGACACTGTACAAACATGGTTGCAGGTAGCAGCACCATTTTTGGTGTATGTTATAAAGCTCTCCAAGGGCTACATTTGTGCAAAAGAATTTTCCTGATCAGCCAAACGGTTCCCGAGATATGAGCTTGGATGTCTGCAGCGTCAACGTGAATGTAGGTGGCGCCACCTGTCATAAAATCAGATAAGCTATCCAGGATGTATACGTTGCCAAATTTCAGGTGAATTAGTCAAGTCACTGCAGAGATATGAGTGATTTTAACCCAAGGCAGACGAACAGATGGACACTGTGCAAACATGGTTGCAGGTGGCGCCACCATTTTTGGTGTATGTTATAAAGCTCTCCAAGGGCTACATTTGTGCAAAAGAATTTTCCTGATCGGTCAAACGGTTCCGGAGATATGAGCTTGGATGTCTGCAGCGTCAACGTGAATGTAGGTGGCGCCACCTGTCATAAAATCAGAAAAGCTATCCAGGATGTTTGCGCATGCCGAATTTCAGGTGAATTAGTCAAGTCACTGCAGAGATATGAGTGATTTTAACCCAAGGCAGACGAACAGATGGACACTGTGCAAACATGGTTGCAGGTGGCGCCACCATTTTTAGTGTATGTTATAAAGCTCTCCGAGGGCTACATTTGTGCAAAAAAATTTTCCTGATCGGTCAAACGGTTCCCGAGATATGTGGGTTTATGTGTGGAAACAGACGCACAAATGGACGCAGAGCGCAGAGGAAAGGTCAGAGGTCAAAACAAAATCGGGGCGCAGCAGTTCACATGTGACCCGAACATAATCCCGGGTTTCGGAAAATTCCGCCCAGCGGTTACGGAGGAATTCTCCGGACACCTACGCCGCGGCGGCGGCGGCGGCGACCAGCTGAAAACATAGTATCCGCAAAACTCTGTTTTGGCGGATACAATTAGTAACTGCAAAATATTTTTATTTCTTTGGTTTTTCATGTATATTATCATTAGAAAAGCTATGAGCAAATGGCCCTGCTAAAATGAAACTCTGTAAATTATAGAATAATGGACATGAGCTAAACCACTGAGTGATGCACCAAGGGAACAAATAGGCCTATGGTAAGTGTTATATAAAAGTAACATTTCATAAACAAATAATGTATGAAGGTAAGTAAGTTTTCAAATGTTAAATATAAGGCCATATGAGTTAAAAATTAATCCCACAAAGTTTGACCAATGTTCCTAATTTTAATACTAAGTTAACAGTGTTATTCACACCTAGGCCCTGCCAACTTTAAGAGATATGAATGAAATGCTACAAAGTATTTATATCTTCTTAAATCTTGTCAGTTAGCACTTACATTAGATCCTAATATTTTATCACATTTGAATATTAGGATTAAATTCCTGAAATTTTTTTCTTTAAAAAATCAAAATTGTCCAAGTCTCATCAAAAAAGAATTTATTTAACATTAAAATTAAAAGATTCATCTTGTTTATTAGTCCTGTGTATTGAAGGGGAGGGTTGGTGGATGGGTCTCCGTTGGTACTGCTCATTGCTGAAAAAAATGTTAATTTTAAGATTCATCTAGTTCATAGTACAGGTCTGTCAACAGAATGGGGTGGTGGGGGGGGGGGGGTACCAGAGAAAAAGGCTCCATGTGGTATGGTATTAACTGCAGACAGCCTGATCAAGCTCAACTCAGTGGAGAGAGGGCTTGCCCTAGTGATGGGATTGCATAACATTATGCCAACAGCCTGGGGATCATAGAAAGCTGCACTGAATGACCTACAGTCACCAAAGTGGACTGCTTGACAATGTAAGGGAATACAACAAGAGCCTCCGAAAAAAAAAAATTCAATATCTAGCCTAATTTTGCAGCTTTTATTTTATAATTTCAGATTTTAACAGATTAAATCCTTATGTGCACATGCTGTGAAAATTAAATCCACAGTACATACAGGAAAAAAACATGCCGTTGCCAAAGTTGGGCAAAATTTAAGGTACCAATTTTTTATTTTTGTTAATATTTTAAAAAAATTAAAAGATTTTGATCTAATTTGTGGTATACAATTTATTTTGATTAATTAAAGTTATATTACTGGAAAAAAGTCCTAAGCTTTAACATGTTTTGTGTTAAGCAATCAAATATCTTTCCTGATTTTTTACAAAATGCATTATGCTTGAGCCCACACCTTTTTTAAATTATATAATACAGACCTTATTTCTGGCATGTACACAGGAACTATATAGAGGAATATTTATGGTAAATATGAGGAAAAACAGATGAGTGGTTTTGATATTAGGCAGTCCTGAAGTGTGAAAATAGGTTTTTAATAAAAAATTGAGGTTTTTCCTTAATTTCTCGAAGGAACGAAGTCGCAAAGACCCAGTTTTCGGCTTGGTAGGAGATCTTGGGGACATCAAATATTATGCCGAATTTTGGATTTCTAGGTCTTACGGTTTCAAAACGTGCCACATCTACAGACGGACGGACAGACGGACGGACGGTTGGACAGACGACGGACAATGGACCACGACTATAAGTCATCTGAGCTAAAAATTGAGAAAGCTATCCAAGATGTATAAACCTGCAAAATTTAAGACAGACAAGTCAAAACATTACAGAGATATGAGTGATTTTATCCCACGGTAGACAAACAGACGGTCGCTGTGCAAAAATGGTTGCAGGTGGTCCCTCCAGTTTAATGTATGAAAAAGAGCTATGTGAGATCAATACACATGCAAAATTTTGGCCCAATCAGTCAAATGGTTCCAAAGATATGAGCTTGGATGTCTGCAGCGTAAACTAGAACGTAGGTGGCACCACCTGTCATCAAATCAAGAAAGCTGTCCAGAATGTATAAACCTGTAAAATTTTAGGCAGATATGTCAAACCACTGCGGAGATAGGAGTAATTTTATCCCATGGCAGACAAACAAGACAGACGCTGTGCAAAAATGGTTGCAGGTTGTGCCAATAGTTTAGCGTATGATAAAGAGCTATGTGAGATCTATAACCATGCAAATTTTCAGGAAGTTACGTCAAACCAGTCCGGAGATATAAGCATGGATGTCTGCAGCGTGAATGTGGGTGGCGCCACCTGTCATAAAATCAAGAAAGCTATCCAGTATGTATATGCATGCCGAATTTCAGGTAAATTAGTCAAACCACTGCAGAGATATGAGTGATTTTAACCCAAGGAGGATGAACAGATGGACACTGAGCAAACATGGTTGCAGGTGGAACCACCATTATTTGTGTATCTAAGGGCTACATTTGTACAAAATTTTTTTCCTGATTGGTCAAACGGTTCCCAAGATATGTGGGTTTATATGTTGAACAGATGCATAAATGGACACTGGTCAGAGAGGAAAGGTCAGAGGTCAACGCCAATTGGTTAGGCACCAGTTCACATGTGACCCGATGATTGGTGTAAGTTTCGGAAAAATCAGTCTTGTAGTCACAGAGGAGTTCCCCTGGAAACGAATACAGCAGCAGCGGCGAAACCCAGTCAAAAACATAGTATCCGAAAAATTTCGTTTTGGAGGATACAAATATTAAGAAAATCAAATAAGTGGTTTTGATATTAGGCAGTCCTGAAGTGTGATAATAGGTTTGTAAAGGAAATTTGAGGTTTTTCCTAAATACCTTGAAGGAACGAAGTCATACTGACCCAATTTTCGGTATGGTAGGAGATTTTGGTGACATCTAACAGTATGCCAAATTTTGGATTCTTAGATCTAACAGTTTCAAAAGGTGCCAGTCTAACAGACTGACAGACGGACGGACAGCTATACAGACAGACGGAAAATGGACCACTACTATAGCTCAGATGACTTATAGTCACCTGAGCTAAAAATTAGAATATGGGTAGTCGACAAGCAACTATATATGTGCATCCACCATATCACAGAAGCATTGGTAAATTAAGGCATGGAATGTTCCTGACATGACATGAACCAAATCTGTAGCACCAGTGATGCCAATTAACTCCTAATATATGTGCAATTTACACAAAAACAGATCTACAGATGGAAACAATATGCAATTTTTCAGGCCAAGAAACCCATCCACTACTAAGAAAAAGTGGATCAATGTATTCTATAAAAACAGAACAGCAGGTGGCGCAACCTGTCTGGCCTACAATAAAGCTACATCCAAGATGGATAAACATGCCATAATTTCAGGCTGATACATCCATCCACTCCTCAGATTTGAGTGATTTTCACCAAAAGCAAACAGACGGAAGGACAGCCGGCATACACAATTGCAGATGGCGCCACCGGTCTGGAATACAAGAATGAGGTATCTAAGATCTATGGATATGCCCAATTTCAGGCCAATAGGGCATATTTCTCCTGAGAAAAGGGCATCAATGTATTCTACGAAAAAGGGAAGGGAGGTGGTGCCACCTGTCTGGTCTATAAGAAAACTCTCCAAGAAAACTGAACTTGCCAAACTTCAGACCTATACATTGAACCACTCCTGAGATATGAGCAATTTTCACCTAGAGCAAACATAAGGATGGATGCCTCATGAAAACAATAGCTGAACAGTAAGGCAGATGGCACCACCAGCATTGAGTATGAGATGGAAGTATCCTAGATCTATGGACATGCACAATTTCAGGCCAATACGGCAAATCACTCCTGATTAAAAGGCGCATTAATTGATACTATGAAAATGGTAGGGTAGGTGAAGCAACCGTACGGATGGACACCATACAAAATTGATTGCAGATGGCACTACCCGTTATGAATATGAGATGAAGGTATCCAAGGTCTATTGACATGCACAATTTTAGCCCAATATGTTGACCTAATCATAAGATGGATAGATGCCACGCAAAAATCATTGTAGGTGGCACCACCAGTCTCAAGTACAAGATGGAGAGATTCCATGATCTATACACATGCCAAATTTCAGCTCAATACATTGAACCACTCCTGAGATATGGGCCGTTATCAAAAATACACCCAGTTACATACTGCACAATAAGGACTCCAGGTGGCGCCACCAGTCTTTGTAGGGCGCAACTACATAGGTGTGCAAATAACTTTGTTGAGTTTCGGAAAGATCCATATAAGGGACTCAGAGGAATTCTCCGGATATGAATGCTTTGGCGGCAGAGATGGCAGAACCCAGTCAAAAACATAGTATCCACAAAACTTTGTTTTGATGGATACAATTAGAACATTATGATCTAATATCTGGTATACAATTAAATCTAAATCAAATTAAATCTAAAGTTATATTTTAAATACAGACTCACTCTCTTCAACTGATAACATATAAAGTAGGTAAATACATTTCCTCATGCTTTTACAAGGGACATTATATTTGGGTGAGTACCTTCTAAAACTTGTGGAATATTGTCTGTTAAAAAATTATGATTAATATGTTAGTTTGTTTGCAAATCCACTCGGATAAAAAAAATGTCTGTTGACTGATTTGTATGCAATATCTAACAGTGATGAAAAGGAGTGAAACAAATATAAAAGGAGGACAGTTCTTCTCTTATTTTTGTTTAAGATGGAAAAATAAAAAGATTTAGTGGAATACTGGCATCTACAGTGATCTTTCAGGAAATGTTCCACTCAAAGTGAAATGATCGGTTGCTCAAGATGGCCACAACAGCAACGGTGACTTTCCAAATCTACTCAGTTATAAGTTAAACAGGACAGTATAACACTGTGTATCATTTGCTTGTATATCTCTCACCTGTATCTTGTGTTTAAAAAAATCCCTATGTATCATTACATGGTCACATCAAGATAAGCTGGTACCTTATGGCCTGTCTTATGAACATATACAGCATTTCTTGCCACAATGTTCCCATTTACTGCCAAATATTCTAAACATGCCTTACAGCAAAATAACATTTCCATAACTATCAGTGATTTGAGTATCAAAACAATATTCCCAGGCCTTAATTTCTGTCTAGTGTTCATGCAATGACCCCATTGTAGTACAGTAGAGCTTGCCTGGTTGCGACTCTGTAGTGGTCAAAGCAGTCAGTGTTTACTCTCAGTGGCCTTGCTTTGCTACCAAGACAAACTACAGGAAGGCACATGTGTTTGAAATTGAAATATGTATAATATTGTCAAACCATGTTCAAAGTTTCATATTGATTAAGAAGATATAATATCAAATGAGAAATAATAGTTATTTCTGATAATAAAAAAGGGTTTCTTTGAATCTAAAATGAAAAGAATATATATATAAGTTCTTGCTTTCATTCATATGAATTAGATTCATATATGATTGGCAGACCTTCGAAAATAAATTTTGATACAAAATTAAAACATAATATATATATATAATATTATATTTATATAATCTAGACCCCTGTTGTTCATACATCATGAATTCAAAACATCCTGTTTATATATATATATATATATATATATATATATATATATATATATATATATATATATATATATATATATATATATATATATATATATATATATATATATATATATATACAGTAGAACGCCTGCTAACGGCCACGCCTCAATAACGGTCAATACGTCTATAACGGTCAGATTTTTCGGTCCCGAATTTTCGACCGTTATATTTCATAATCATTTTGTCAATTACGGTCACTCCTCTATTCCGTATTACGGCAATGTTTCTCGGTCCCGCAGGCCGGAAAACGCCTCAATTACGGTCAGGGGCAGTGACTCCGTGACATGGGCTCAACAAATGGAGCGGCCACTTCTGACCTCAATATCATTACACAATTGTCTGCTCTCACATATTCCTGTCTGTTAATGAGTGCCTGGATAAAGGTAACCACTCGACCGTGACTGAGTAGTTTGATACGTCACCAGCGTCGTCCTACCCCTACACAGCCTCATTAGCATGCACAATAGTAAGGCATGTGTTCCCATATGTGTTTATGTTTGTGAATCAGTCGTGCGATCCAGATCTTAAACAGGGTGCTTGTCATTTAATTAACGAATGACAACCAGCGGGTCCCGATGATTATGTCATCAAAAAAACTTTAGGCAAACTGTGGATCTTTAAACTTTCTTTAAAGTCCTTGTGAACACGTACATCAAACGAAAACAGTGCGGCAAACATCGCACAATTTACTCATACATAAATATTTATGAAGGAAAAATAAACATGGTTACATGTATAAAACGTTACGTATATTCTGTCCCAATAACCTTGACCGTTATGGCGACCAAGAAAAGACATGAACTTGCTCTCAAAGAAAAGGTAGACCTGATCAGAAAGAGTGACAGGAAAAGCAGCCGACAGCTAGCAGAAATCTATGGTGTCGGCCAAACTCAAGTTTTAAACATACTTAAGAGGAAGCAAGAGATCATGGAACAGTATGAAGAAAACGCAAATGCCAGAAGATAAAGACAGTGTGTATCTACAGGGAAAGATAAACTGAAAGATGTCATGTGGCAGTGGTTCAACAAATTTGTACAAATATTATTGATATACAATCTGTATTTGTATTAACACTGTATTTGTATATATTGTTGGTGATTATTATAAATAGGGTTGATGTAATTGTAAACATTTTATTTGTTATTGATAACATTAATTATACTTATACTCTGTATATACATTTAATTAGTTGATTGTAATAAAGATTTGAACTTGGTTTCGTGTTACATTTTAACCCCTTTTCCTGGTCAAGTCCTGTATAACGGCCACTCCTGTATTAAGGCCACTTTCATCCAGTCCCGATGGTGACCGTAATACAGGCGTTCTACTGTATATATATATATATATATATATATATATATATATATATATATATATATATATATATAAATGTAAGGTTGTCAGTCCATGGAAAACAAAAAAAAGGAAAGATGAAAACATTTTAATTAAGTAAATAATTTCAAAACCAATCACAGCTGCATAGTATTAACACTCAAAAAATGAATAATCAAACTTTCTAATGGAGATTTTTGTGTATCTCTCACCAGGTTAAAACATGTATACAGGCCCTTACATGCATGTATGTATATCTCATCTTAAAAACACTGCCAACATTGTCCTTTTCATAAACACAAAGAATATAAGCATTTGAGATGTTCACAGTTTTTCTTTCTAATTAAATTTTACCCTAAATTTTCCTGCTCAATTCATTTTTGGTATCTACTGTGGCTAGAAAAACTGAAAAAGTTACAGAACTTAAGAACTTAAAAGGGATGATATTTAAACATCTTCCTTCAAACTGTTACATCTGGAGGAAATTTTGTCAACTGCTGAATGGTGAGTTGTATTAGACACTGATTCAGTCTGGGGGAAGGGAAAGAGGGGGGGGGGGGGGGGGGGGGGAGTGTCTTATGTCCAAATACTTTGTCTTCCTACTCAGATGTTTACTGTTCTCATTCTTTATAATATATCAAAATGCAATCAATTGTCTCCCTTATTTACCCATCATGTTTTTTTTCTTGAATTTACATTCAACTAATGCCACCTACCTGTTTCACTGATATCACTGATAGCAAACTGAACTTGACTCAAGCTGAACTGAACCACTGCATGCCATAAAGTAAGGATGGCCAGGGAAATCCCGGAGAATCCAGAAGTTTTCATGATATGAATTACCACAGTCCACACGTACCGAGTGAGCCAGAAGCATCTACTGCAGAATAACTAGCGCAATACACTTGGTGAACTGCATGAGCGCAGTGTTGATCAAAGCACTATCAACAGTGAAAGTAATGCGCTCATTCTCTTCATAGTGATTAGGTCCTTACTATCAGCCTCGAGTGGTCCCACAGGCTGTCTAATTTACAATCTCTGTCACCTGCCTGATAACACACTACTCTGATAAATTTACAACAGGCGCTACAAGCTGTTTATTGTTAAAGATATTTGAACACCAATCAACAATCAATGTGTTTAATGATATTCCATGCTGAAAATGACCAAAACAGAAAATCAAAGTCGCTCTTGGATTGGAGCTCAGTCAAACTGCAGATTGAAGTGAAAAGTGATGAAGACAAACTTTCTGTAGGTTTATTATTGACCGGCTTTCACGTTCCACTAATGGACCAGGTTTCCCTTCACAAATAACAGTAAGCTACCTCACGGAGACTGCAGTCATAACTAACAATACCGAGAAACCTGACCTGTTCTCCTGCTGGTGGGTCAGGCAGGGGCCCATCTATGGCTGAAGTACTGTAAAATACTTAAGATCTTGATAAAATTTTTTTAGGTCTAATACTGGTCTGAACTTCAGTTTAGCTTTCTTCAAGACTGGCTCTATACAGCATGCTTCCAAGAACTGCTGAGGACTGCGATATGGTAGAGGATTAATGGTTAAAAAGCTTGCTTCTGAAAGAACCCTTTTAAGGTGTATCATTGCCATTAGATATCAACCTCAGAACCAACTTTGTTTTAATGGCTTCCCTTTATTTTTGAGAGAATCTATCAATATGGCCTACTTCTCCCTGGCATTCTGAACCAGTTGGTAAACCTATACAGAGATTTCTGTCGGAGGTTTATGCTTCTATTATCAAAATACTCTGACAGTGGTCTTTTAAAATAACAATTAATCAAGCAGGCAGGGCTTGACAGCTGCCTTTTATGAGCTGAATAATCAAAGGTCATGTTTTATTTTATTTGATCGTTCTTCAAAAATGTAAATCTTCTGCCAGTCATGAATGAGTCTGCTCAGATCCAGCTTGATAAGACTGTTTACCTAACCATGATGGTAAAAACAGATGGTAGACAGCGCCCTGTGAAGTCAGGTTTGGCAATGCATACTCAAACTTGTATGGCAAAACACTGGACTAACAAGGTAATAGATGTCTGATAACACAAACAAGCTGGGTGCATGTATATAAAGTGGAACGAGTTGCTGTTATAAATGTGAAATTAATATTTTTTTTTCTTAAAATATTTAAAACTGTTATCAAATATGTAAAAACTTTGGAACATTAGAATACACAAATCAGTGGCCCATGGGCCATGACGCTCAGCTGCATTATAATTGTATGCGACAGTGACTTGGTGGGAATTTCCAAAGAAACTTTTACTGTATTCTTATGGCCTGCTACAGGTCCGACTTCTGAGCTTCTGAAGTACTAAAACCTGTCCTTGCACCATTTCTATTACAACAGCTACAATTTGTGCCCTGCTACAGGATACACCAATGTTATAAAAATACAGGTAAAATGCAGGTAGTAACTTGAGAATTGTAGATGGTGCATATAGTCTCTTTAGGTGCCTTTAGTCTTCTCATACTGTTATAACTCTTAAACCCTGATTAGGACAATAAATATGACAATAAATATAGCAGTTCTTAAGAAACCTGTCGTTTTGGATGTATTTTTACTATAATGTGTCTTAATTAAAAGTTCAATGGTTCTGAAACCCATAACTCTATCCCCTGCAACTAAGAAAATATAGGTCACAGTGACCTAATTTTGAATTTCTTAGGAGCACCTATCAGGACCTGTAAGTATGTCAAATTCACAAAATTTGGGGCCTTACAGTTAAGATTTGTGCCCTGATGAAGTTTAGACCAATGACTTAAATCTATTGTCCTCAACACTTCCAGTAAAACTATGTAAAGTAAAAACTGCAGAATGCACCACCAGTTTGATACAGAAGTTGAACATTTTAAAGATCAGCTGTCTTCATAAATCTTATGGGAATCCATCCACTTGTTCCTGAGATATTTGGCCTTTTGCATATTTCACATACATTTAAATATTTAGCAGACAAAACAGGCTAAATTTGTAATATGATATGTAAATTTGTGTATATGAGGATAACCCTTCACTCCTTAAACATCGTTTTTTTTTATTTTACATGACTTGTCCATGGTGTGTTGGTGCATGGCACTCCCTACTGAATGTGGTGATGACAACCATACAATAATAATGATAAATTTTATCATGCCCACTAGTTCTTGGGTTTTAAATGCACTAGGCAAGAAATAACACAGAAGCAAAAACTGAGTATAAAACAATTCAAAATATCCCATTCCAGAATGTCCAAGTCTTGAAACATGCTTGTCTGAAAAGCCAAAGTCCATTTATGAAACATTCACCCACAGCCAAGACCTGTTGTTAAGACATTGGGAGTGAATGTGAGATTCTAGTGAGATTTTTTAAAGTTTGCCTTTGAGGAAATGGTGAGGTTCTAACTGAGGAGCATCTTCTCTGAAGTCTTCTTGTCTACGTTATTGTCCCTTCCATCGCCGAAGGCGCTATCAGCAGGGGACATAGAAATGGGGAGCTTCTGTCCATCTTTCTGTCCCCCCATCCATCCATCACAAACATGATGTTAACTCAATAACTTGAGAAGAATTTGAGGCAGTCACCAAACTTGCATGCAGTGTTGATACATCTTATGATGGGCTAGGTCAAGTTCGAAATATGAATGACCTTGATGCAGTTTTCAAGGTCACAGAGGCAATCTTGTTCCAACTTCTTTCACAATAGGTCGGGAACCAGACCCTTTTTGATTGATTGACTGTACGTGTTATTAGTTTCTCTTGTGCAGTAGCCTTTAATGATCATTACATGTACATCGTGTTTCGCTGATATTAAGAAAAAGCTTATTACAGGTAGATGCACTTTACCTGAGAATATTATGTCAAAACTCTATTAATAAACAACCAGTGAACCCATCACAATGGCCATTTTCAATACTTCACATCTGAATGATAATGACATTAACCTGATAATTACATTAAACTGTCTATTTGGCATTCCAAAGGGCACAGTGTTGGTGGAAATGTCATTGACAAGCACTCTACAGTTGGACTGGCCTAGATTTTAACCATTACATAGCCTGTTGTGCTTTGAGCCTTGTGTGTTTTATCATGATATCTGCCAGTCACGTATAAGCACCAGTGACCAGTCAGTTTGACAGATGCAAGATTAATTGTGATTATATCAATGAGTTGTTTTGATTTATATGATTTGGATTAATGTTATCACTATTAAAGGCCTGTTAATCAAGCCTATTTCCACTTTTTCAGGGACATTATGCACCCTTAGGTTCCACTGATACTGACAGGTGTGTGAACATTGCACCTCTTCCTTTTATACACATGCCATCTGTCAGATTGCACATATTACTTACTACTTCTGTGATAAATTTTGGAAGCAGATTAATTGCATGTACATGTATTTTATCTGTCAACACTGCATGCACTGTAAAAAAAAATATCTTAAAATGACATGCTGTATTCTTCATCCGATTCTTCTAAAAGAGCTACAGATACTAATAATAAAATAATAATGGTCATAATCTCTCTCTCTTTCTCTCTCTCTCTCTCTCTCTCTCTTTCTCTCTCTCTCTCTATATATATTTATATATATATATACATATATATATACATATACATATATATATATATATATATATATATATATATATATATATATATACTACACTGAGCATTATTCTAGATATCTGAAAAAAACTTAAATCAACATAAAATTATTTGGTTGCTGTTTAGAAATGACAAAATTTTGGGATTCTGATATCTTCCAACAATCATTTTGAAAAAAAATGGTAGCTGCCAAAACACAAGAACAAAGACATGGAGTTTTACATTGTTACCCAAAAAAGGAATTTAAAAGGAATTTAAATGGCAACAAAATGTTTACTGCAACTGTTAAATACTTAACAGGATTATTTCTTATAATAAAGTCCTGTAAAATTATAAACTTACTTTGATGAAAGTATTTAAAAGGCAGTACTGGTAATTGATAAATGTAAAGGTATAAAAAATCTGAGAACAGTAAGGACCTTTCGCTTTTATCATTGTTGTGCATGTACTCAATGAACAAAGTCTACCAACAAACAGAGACACTGAAAAACCCCATATGGCCTGGATCAGTAATTAATTTACCTGACCCACTGATACATATATTTATTTATCAGTCACAGTCTTCGGGTACAATGAGTGAAACTGAAAGAATCTAAGATCAAAGGAACTGTCTAGGTAGGATTCTCTTACACTCAGTGACCTGACTTTGTACTTCTGGAGGTTGTTCTATGACCTTTAACCTTTGTATGAATGTCCTTGTTAAATTATCAGTATCTTGCCACCCCCTATAGGTATACACCAGGAGTAGGTGGGCCCCATCAGTCTTTTATAGCAGTTTAACACCAACAAGTAAAAACTAACCAGTACAACCATATCATGATAATATATGACATTGTTCCTGAAAAATCTGACCTTTTGTATGTATTTATACAGACGGGCCTTCACTTGTGAGGTGCTCAAATTCAAGTTTTTTGCCCTGAAAAAAATGTTACAGTAACCCCGTTTCTTGCGTCTCCCTAGATTCTAGTAAGACCTGTATTTATGTGAAGCTGAAGCTTTCTGAGTGTAGGCCGGGCTGGCCGAGTTTTAGATTTATCCTGTTGGATGCCAAGCTGTTAACACCCATACACAAAAATACAAGTAAATATGCACAAAAATACATAAATTGTAGGTGGCTCCACAAGTCTTGTTCAAGTCAGCAGTCAAAGTTCTTCAATAAGTACAGCAAATTTCATGATAATCAATGACATTGTTCCTGAGAAATCTGACCTTTAACATGTTACCATGTTTGCAATCCTGAATTATGTACCTAAAGTTTTTTGTATTTTAATGATCTGAGTTTCCCTATGCCTGTCTGACTTCTTGGGTGCTCAAAATTAGGTTTTCCACTATAGTAGCTCAGAATATTGGTCATCATGACCTAATCTTAGGTGCTGAAGGAGATTGGCCAAGGACCTAATTGAATTTTAAGACACAAGATTCTAGGTCCAACTTATTTTTTTTTTCTGCCCATTAGACAATGCTAAAATCATGTTTTTCCCCAATAGCTCACAGAATATAGGCCATTGTGACCTAATTTCAGGATTCATAGGAGACTTGCCAAGGACCTCCCTGGATGTCATAATATGTCTTTAGGAGGTTCTAGGTCCAACAGTAAAACTTTGTGCCCTGTCTGACTGTCTAGGTGCTCAAGAACATGATACAACAAACTTTTCTTGAGTCAGGTGCACTGGGCTGACCAAGCCCAGCTGAGGCAGGAAGTTGCCCGAAGTCAAGCAAAGTTAATTGCTAGTTGCAGCTAATGCACTGAGTGAACTCTTGACCTGTACTTGGCTGCACTTAGTAAATTCTTGACCTGTTGCCAAATCTGAAATATTTGGCAGTCTGCCAATTAAGCTATTTTTAGATAGAGACATTTTTTTCATGTTGCAAAATCTTTTTATACATACTGAAAGACTCTGGCTACAATGCTTTTTCAAGCTGCATCATTCATGATTTTTTATTAAAATGTTAAAGAGGCCCCTGCAAGTGCAAAGCACTCACGACACAAATATAACCTAGTGTCCTGTAATCTAAAAACGTGAAAGATCCATGGGGACATTGTATCTACCTGTCCTAACTGTATGCAAGTTTTAAACCTGTCAAATAATGAGTGGTCTAACATGGGTTGTTGTTGTTTTCCCTAAGCACATACTAACCCAGTTTGAAAATTATGTAAATATTTCAAAATGGCAAATTATATATGGTAAATGCTGATAATCCTGTCTTACATCCGGTTCTGTTTTTAGCATATAAGTTGCAAAGTCACGACAAATATGTCAGATTTTGAGATATTGGTAAAAAAAAAATCTGCGAAAAATCATTTAGTAAAAAAACTTGAACAAAGGACACCTAAAAATAATTTGTGAGCAATATTAAAGAAGTTGAAATAACAGTCATGCAGAAGATGCCTATTGCAGCCCTCAGTTTGAAATAGGCTTACTTATGGCCACAAGACCAACATCAGCTTTCTATGACTCATGATCAACTTAAAATCAATGAACCCAATCTATTCTCATACAATTGAAAGAGACCTACCCTAGGATAATTTTTGTGAAAATTTACACCATTCACCTTGACAGTTTTATCTTAAAACATTTTTAAGCTGAAAGAGCTAAAATTACAAAGTTTTTGCCTGTAAAAAACAGGTTGATGTAGGTGGCACCACAAAAACCTCAAGTTCAAATATGAATCATGTGATCAATATTAACACAAAACTTGGTGATGCTAGCTCCTGTTGTTTTTGAGATGGTTATGTTAGTATGCTTACTTGGCCAAATGACTAAGTTCATTTCCTGTAACTAAGCCAAAATTCATTGAACCAAAACCATTTGAACAAACTTGAGAGAGCTTGTCTCCGGGATCATTTTTGTGAAATATTGAACAATTTGGCTGAATAATTTTGGAGAAGGTTTTCAAGCTTTTTCTCTGTAAATGTAAGTTAGTGCAAGGTGGCGCCACAAAAAACTCAGTCCCACATTTGATATGTGACAGTTTTTTGCCTACAATTTGGGGATGCTAGCTCCTCAGCTATTCCTGAGAAATTATGGGTCAATGTACTGATGGCCGATGACCCCCGTACAAAATAGGTCCATGCAGGCTTTTCCACTAATACCTCAATTTCATATATGACTCACGAGACCAACATTTGCATAAAATTTTGTGATGATAGCTCCAGCCATTTCTGATATTGTAATTTTAATATGCTTTTGGGGCCAAATGACTTCCTGTAACTCACCCAAAAAGCACCAAACTGAAACCATTCAAACAAACTTGAGAGAGATTGTTCCTGGGATCATCTTTGTGAAAAACTGAACAATTTGGCTGAAAAGTTTCAGATAAGAAGATATTTTAAGTTTTTTTTAATTTTAACTTTTTCCCTGTAAAATCTAAGTAAATGCAAATACCTATAAAATAAGCAAAATCTGATAGTTTTTACATGACTGATTTTTTGCATAAAATTTCGTGATGCTAGCTCCTGCTGTTTTTGAGATAGTATGGGTTAATGTTCAGACAATGGATGCAGGATTCTGCCAAACCATTGCATAAGCTCACGGGTTCGCTAAAAAAAGGACAAAAGTGTAAGGAAAAGGCAGGCAATGAGTAGTACTGAAACCACAAATTATTCAAGTGCAATCTTTATAAACTAAAGAAATGCCTGTAGAGAAGATACTAGATCCCAAAAGAACAGCTGTATTTGCTCTTTTTTTTTGCGTGATGAGATTACATGCTGCTCCAAATTGCCCATCCCATGGTGATTTACTAATTCCACACAAGCATACTTTCCCAGCAATTCTCAACATTTGAAGTTACATGCCACCAAGCAAAACAGAATATGACAGAGAAAAATGAAAAGCAGGGTATTTTAAATAAATAGTTGAGAAAAAAACAGAGACAAACAGGTAGGAAAACTAGGATTTCTGGACAGCCTGCAGTACATTTACATTTGGTCAAGCTGATGCAAACTATCTGATGATCGACCTTGCAGTCACGTAATTAACTGCAAATCTTTCAACATAACTTAGGTTTTTGTGATGAGGAAATTTGTGCTTTTATATATATGCAAGCAAACTAGAGAAAAGTCTGTGGTTTCTAAAACAACTTAAGTTACTATTTTAGATATGTAGTCTGTCGAATTATGACATAATTAGCATGCAGGCCTACATATCAATTGAAATGTTGAACCAGTAAATAAATGGACTAATAGTACATACTTCTAAACAACAGGTTGTTTTTACTGATGCTCAATCATAAAATAACAACCAATTCCCAACACTACTTCATATTGTACAGTCTACCTAATAACCTTATGTAAATTTTGTTGCCTTAAATAAAGTAAAAACACCAGCTACTCTACCAGATAAGTAAAATTATTTATTGCAGGAAACAACCCCTTCAGATGATGTTGATAAGCTATCCCAGTGTCAGCAAACCATTAATCCCTATATCAGACACTTTCACTGATCAGGGGAGAATATGATGAGAAAGGTTATCAGATAAAGATTAATTAACAGATTAAACTCTCAAGCTTATCTCTCACTCCCAGATCTAATGTTGATAAAACACTCCTTCATATTACACTCTTTTACACTACAAAGAGAAACCCTGACCACAGTCTATTTAACAATTAAATAAACTTTTTTTATCATTCATGATCATTCGAATGGTATATTTCATTTTTTTTCCTCCTTAATCAAATCATAACCTTTGATTTGTATCTCATGATCACATGCAGACACTGCTGAACAAGTGGTATGTGACCCAAATATTTCAGATGGTTGTATTAATGCTAAGGCCTTAAATTTTCTGATTTGTCTGTCATCTCTCAATTATATATTGTTAAAAGGTTCATAAATGTTAAATCTAAATGTTGTGACTTATTCAGAATTGAAAAATTGGTCTACAGGGATTATAATACTAAGAAATTTTTACCTTCCCAATGGAAAGGCATTAATACAGGTTTGCCTTTCCGCTGAATAAAACTGCTTTTGTTCTAAAGATGCATCCTATCATCATATCAAACTTTTTAAGGTCCCATTCACCTACCTGTTAAAGAATTTATGTGATTTCTGTCTTCCTGTGTATATATTAATGATTTAAGGGTAATTCTGGTTATGAAAAGTTCTTATAAGGCCTTCGTGAAGGATGTATGAACTTGTTTATCAAAAACATGTTTGAAAACAAAGCAATGTTGACAAACAGGAAAAACATGTAACCGAGGTGGTAGGTTGCATATATGTGGATGTTGAAAGGTCACTTGTTGAAAAACGCCATTGGCCAAGCTCTGGCTTTTCTGACTAGCTGCCAGATGCTATTGTTTAATTAGTTTCAATTATTTTGATGGGTCCCCACATATTATAAACATGTTGATATTAACAAAACAATCAGCCTGTGTGCAGTGATATCCACTCTTTCCGGCCTATTTTAATGAAAGCTCCAAGGGATTACCTTTAGTTTATAAGGGTCAGATAGGTGATTGGATCCTTTTAAGTCACACTTCACTCAGTGTAAATTTTTAACCTGATTCGCCATCTTACATGCAATCCTACATGCACACTTGCAGGCAAAAAGAACTGAATGTTTTTAAGAGTAAAACAGTTATATCAGAAACAAGATTGTGCAGTGAAAAAAAAGAAACTAGATATTTCTTGTTACCGAACATGCCATAGTTTCGCCAGACAATAACCCCCCCCCTTTAAGAATAGTCCCCCCCATATTCAGAAGCATATACTGATACTTGGCAAGCGACTATGGAACATCTATCAACTTGAGAAACAATATTTTTCACCAAATATGGGGGCAAATACAGAGAATCACTCTTTTTTAAGAAGGGGATACATTTATACCATAAAAATGGTAAGGTAGGTGGCCCAACCTGTCTGGTTGATGAGAAAACTCTCCAAAATGGATTTACATGCCAAATTGGAGACCAACACATTGAAGGACTCCTCAGATTTGAGCAATTTTCATCTAAAACAAATTTACAGATGGACACCACAAAAAAAATAGCAGATGGCGCCACCATTCTTGCATACAAGATGTAAGGAGGCCAAGATCTATGCGGTGAATGCACAGTTTCAGACTAATACAGCACACCACTCCTAAGAAAAGAGCATTAATTTATTCTACAAAAAAGGAAAGGTAGGTGGCGCCACCTGTTTGGTCTAAGAGAAAATTTTCCATTATTAATAGACAATCCAAAATTTAGGCCACTACCTTGAACCACTCTGGAGATATGAGCAATTTTCACCAAAAGCACATGTACAGATGGAGACTATGGCAAAACAATTGCAGATGGCACCACCAGTCTTGCGTACAAGATGGAGGAGTTCATGATCTATGGATATGCACAATTTCAGGCCAATAGGCCAAATCACTCCTGAGAAAAGGGGATTAATTTATTCTACAAAAAATGGAAGGTAGGTGGCGCCACCTGTCTGGTCTAAGAGAAAATTTTCCACGATGAATGGACATGCCTAACTTCAGACAAATACCTTGAACCACTCATGAGATAAAAGCAATTTTCACTGAAAGCACATGTACAAATGGACGCCATGGCAAAACGATTGCAGATGGCGCCACCAGTCTTGACTACAAGATGGAGGATCCAAGATCAATGTACATGCACAATTTCAGCCCAATCTGTCCATATGTTTTAGACTTTTATTGCTCACAGTACTGTCAAGTGGCAATGATGGGATATTTAAAGGCTCAAAAACAAGAGAAAGACAGAAGATGGCGCCATCTGTCTTCTGCAAAAGACAAAGCTATCCAAGATCTTCAGTCAATTTGATTTTTTGGACCAATCCATGCAACCCTTATGGAGATATTTATGATTTTGTGTGATTTTTACCATATATGGCAATATTTAAGGTCAAGGCCACTCTAATAGGAAAGGTCATGACCCCAATTTAAAAATACATCATCCCATAACCCATGTCTATGTATATGCATAATATGAAAGAAATTTATCCATTAGTTTTTTTTATTATAATGCTCACAGTATTGTTAAGTGACAATGATAGGGGTATTAAACGGCAAGAAAACAAGAAAAGGATATCAGGTGGTGCCACCAGTTTCTGGTATATGACAACATTATCCAAGATCTTCAGTCAAGTTGATTTTTGGATCAATCCATGCAAGATTTCTTGAGATATAAAAGAATTTGTGTGAATTTACCCAAAAATGGACATGTTCAGGGTCAAGGTCACTCTCCTAGTAAAGGTCATGACCCCATTTTAAAAAGGCTCTGTCCTCTCACACATATCTATGCACATGTCAAGTTTGGTAAAGATCTGTGAAATATTTTTTGAGTTATCGCGTCCAAAGGAAATCTCGGTGGAGACGGCAACGGAGACGGTGCAACCATGCTTAACCATAGTATCTCCAGACTTTGTCTGGCGATACAATTATAGGAGATGAGGGCCTAAATGCCAAAAAGTACAAGAAATAATAGACCAATTTTGCAGAAAAATATAGGAAATATTGAGAGTTGGTGGAACACCACCTGTATTTTTGTGTAATGTTGGTTACTACTTATAAGCTGCTAATGTGGAAAAGATCTATAGGTGTTCACCTTCTTAACAAATTGGTACAAAATGAAGAAGGAACCCATGGGTCACTGTGCTCAGCTAAAGTTGACCTTGAAGGTAAAATTCTAAAATAATATCTAATGGAGATCAATTTAAATCTGAGAGGAAAAGGTAATATAGGTCATGGTTGGTTGACATGACTAGTTTGTATTGACGAGTATAACATTGTTGCAAATTATATATTGTGACCAAATCATCCATTTCCTAATGTTAAAATTGAAGCATGTGAGCAGTATGTGACCATAAGATGTATATTACAACATGATCAATGGTTGGCCTTTTTAATTATTGTTGACAGTTCAGTAGTTTACATGTTTGTTCAATTGAACCTAATTTTTTTTTAAATATGTTAAATATATGTATATTTTTATTTTATAATATGTATACAGTTGAAATATAACTAATGTCCCCAGTCCACAGATGCAAGGACTTGGTAATGGTGTGTGTGTGTGTCGTTTGGGGGGGGGTGAATCACAGGATTAAAGTTTAAAATCTGCAATATTACACAAATGAATATATAAGTCGCTTTAAAATTTCAGACTTTTATTGCTTAAATCAATACACGTACAGCATATGAAAGTTATTCAACAGTGCTTATAAGAAAAATTTCATAATTAATATATTTTTAATGATAACAGACAGATGATGGACAGACAGAGCTGATCATTTATGTTCGATTCTCCTTAGGAAAAAATGTTTCAAACGGATCTTAATTTTTTCTAATCCAATTTTTTTTTAAATTAGATAAATTTTACACATTTGCGATGAAACTAATGTCACAGTGCACGGGTGCAAAGTAATCAATGGCAGCGGGAGTGGGGATTGTGGGATTAAAAACACTTCTGCATATACATACAGGGCAAACAAAGCCTGATCTCCAATTCTGCTGAGGCAGGAAAATAATGAACAAATGTTTGTATTAGATCCTCATTTTTTGTCACATCAATTTTTTTATTGTAAGTTTATATTTCTATACAATTCCAATAAAATATATGTATATCTGAATATAAAAGTTGATTCATAATTCTAAATTGCATCACCATAAATCTCAATCAGATAACACAACATCATGCATACAAATGTGTATTTATTTTTTACCACATAAATATATCTTTTAAATTTGCAAAACAATAAATATCTATAAATTATACCTGATTCAGTTTTCACAATTTTAAATTGTGCCCTCACTTATCCATAATTTGCTTCATATTTTATAAATTTATGCACACTGATTGGTTTAATTATATCTTTATTTGACAAAATCATTTAAAAGAAAATTAATTTATATAAAAATGCTTCATTAACACAACCTTGGCATCTTCTGGATTACTCCTTGAATTACTTTTTCAAGGAAAGTTTTGTATATTTTGGAGTTGAAAAAGTATTGCAATAGAGGAAATACAGTGCAAACAATTACAATTACTGCAAAACACTTGGTGGGCTGGGTTGGTGTGGGGGAGGGGGGGGGGGGGGTGGTTATGAGAATAACTGTACACCTGTCACAGCAGGGGATCTCCCCCAGTGACTGTAACAAATCAGGAACCCTGGCATAGCTGACTTCCAGTGACCAGGAGTGAGTTGCCTGCATCTGGACAAAGCAAGTGACTACAAATAGAGCCTCAAGAAAAAATTCAATAACTAGCATAAATTTAAGCTTTTTTTCAAATTTCAGATTTTAATATATTAAATATGTATGTTAACATGCCCTGAAAATTAAAGTAACAGTACTCACAGGAAAAAAACGTGCCATGTTCAAAGTTAGGCAAAATTTAAGGTACTGATTTTATTTTTATGCGAATAACTTATTAATTTTTTTTTTAAATTACAAAATTCAGATCATATTATAGGTATACAATTTAATCTTAATTAAACAAAGTTATGTACTAGGAAAAAAGTCTCTAGCTACAAAAATTTACATATTAAGTGATCAAATAGTTTTCCTGATTTTTTTCAAAGTCCAATATGTTTAAGCCCATGACTTACAGAAATTACAATTAAAGTCTTAATTTCTGGCATGTATATCAGAAATATATAGGAGAATACTTCTGGTAAATTTGATGAAAAAACAGATGACTGGTTTTGATATTAGGCAGTCCTGAAGTGTGATAATAGGTTTTCAATGGAAATTTGAGGTTTTTTCCTTAATTTCTCAAAGGAACAAAGTCACAGTGACCCAGTTTTCAGTTTGGTAGAAGATCTTGGGGACATCTAACAGTATGTAGAATTTTGGATTCGTAAATCTAATGGTTTCAAAATGTGCCAGTCTCACGGACGGACAGACAGACAGCTAGATGGACAGACACACAATGGACCATGACCAAAGCTCAGATGATTTATAGTCAGCTGCGCTAAAAAAACGTGACCCATGGGTCATGACGCTCAGCCGATTGACATGTGTCCAGTCATAGTTTATTATGTCTGTGCATCCATGCACTATAAAAGTCAAATGTCACTAGGATTCTGCCAGACATGATTTATATATACCTGGACAGATGTAAATTAATATAACACAAGTGACCATACTATAATTATCAAACAAAAGGTGATTGAAACAAGGTAAGTGACAAAAGCCCAAACTAGTCAATAGGTACAATTTAATAAACTGCCAGGACACCTTATAAAAGTCAGATTAAGATTTTCATTTATGTTAGACTAATCATAAGTCCCAGGCACTAGTTGTTCACCAAATGGAAATTCAACCCAGTTTAAAATCACATAAATGGTCCATTAACTGGTCCTGTATGACTGAGATATTCCCGTTAATTTCCTGTCAGCTGATAGCATCTCCCCTTAGGGTTATGTGTGGGCAGTGATGGAATATTGATAATTTGGAGTTCTGAGGGAGCAGTGAATAGTTTTTATTTACAGACTGCTCCAATAGTTAACTGCAAACATTGTGTTATTTTTTTCAGTTCCTCTGAGACTAGTTCCCATATAAATTCACCCACTCTTTCCTGCAAAAAAAATAAAATCCATTATATACAGTTAAAAGCACTCAAGTAGGAATTTTTTTTTAAGATTACCTAGCATAGTGATATCAAAGAACTTAGAATTAATCCCAGGTAATATGTACAGTTTGTTTGCCCTTATCGTGGAGGCAGAGGATAAAGGAGAGTCTACTTGGAACATCGTTGAGCATCAAAAGGACCTGTATCATGGCCCTCAAGGTTTCATGAATTGCTCCCGTCTATTGTAACCAGTGGAGGGGGTGGGGGTGGGGGGTGGGGGGCAAAAGGTCCTTTATTATTGCAACACAATGTAAATGTCAGTGCAATTGCTTCACCGAATGCTGCTTTAAATGCATATTTAATGCTTTGGAGGACTGACATATTCTGGTGCACAAAAAAATAGTTAACACAGGTGGTGCAACATATACCATCAACATAATTACACACACAGACCAGTCAAATGACCAGTAATACTGTAAAATTTGGAGGAGCTGCTAGCTGCAGCCATTCCTGACATAATGCTATGTATGTATATGCATATATACACACAATATCATCAAATATTGCAAAAAAATCGCCCAAAAACTCAAAGAAAAGTGGCCTATTCTGATCAAATTTTGCATGCTGATTGTCACAAAAATATAGATGAGGCTAACCATTTAAATATTTTGAGCTGACGCAAAATATGTGGAAACCAGCTTTGAACATGAGAAGATGTGAGTGACTTGCTAAAATTCATATTTTTGCCACATAGCTTGCAGAATATAGGTCACTGTGGCCTACCTCTGGGTTTCCCATGAAAGGGCTTTCCATGATTAACCCTTCTCCTGCTGAATTGATTTTTTCCTTATATGTGCTGTATGCTGCATTGTTTACAGTTTTTTTGCCTTAGAAGGAGTGTTTAAAGGAAGCTTTATTTGCAGCATCTGTATGTACTCTTTTTTGGTCCCAATGGTCATTACCTGTAGTATTGTATACCAGACTGAATCAAAAATGCTAAAGTGAGAAATTTTAGGATATCCTTATATATATATATATATATATATATATATATATATAAATATATATATATATATATATATATATATATATATATATTATATATATATAAGACTGCCATGGCAACCAACTGAAATGTGAGAAATAAAACATTTCAGTGTTTTTTTTTGTAATTCCAATAAAACAATTTCTTGCAGAAGTTGTGTTATCTGTCTTTTAGGTCTTCAACCTCTTAATATATGACTTTGATAAGATATCCTTATATATATAAGGTTGCCATGGCAACCAATTGAAATGTGAGAAATTACATAAATATGTTCTTTGTGTCACCCCAATTAAACAATTTCTTGCAGTAGTTGTGTTGTGCTGTCTTTTTAAGTCTTCAACCTCTTAACATAGGTCTTTGAATATTCTTTTTTTGTGGAAGAGTGGAAAGAATTACTATATCTATATAAATATGAATAAATTTCCTTGGAAAACATGGGAGACAACAGTATTGGAAAAGGTATTTATTTGCATTTTTGAAAAAAAATACTTTGCTTACAGGACATCGTCAAAATGTGCAAGCTTCATTAAAAAAAATGTAAAAAAAAACTTCATTATAAATAGTTAATATTAAAGAAGATTTATATAATAAAATAATACTGCAACGACTGCAACTTGCGGCACGAGTTGACATGCAAGGAATGTGGGGTACATGCGTATAAATCACTAAATCTTTCAAATAATGTTCACCCACGGGAGCGAACTTCTCTACACGTTATTATTCAAGTGACATTTTTACTTTTAACTTGTCTTACCTCTTAGGCCAAAATAAAAAAAAGGTATGGTTCTCAGGCACTTTTTTCAGAAATCAATGCGGGCGGGCGCTTTTTTTATTTTTAATTTTTTGGTATGTTCTGATAAAAATGTCAAATGATAAGAGAAAAGCAGGAAAATAACAGTTTTATTTTGCTAAATAAGTAAATGCACTACAAAACAAAGGAAATTGTATGGTTTTATCTTCTTGAAAGAAATGTCCAAGCGGCAGCAGCTCAAAATTAGAAAGTTTTTATTGAAAATCAAAATAAAAAGTTTTGATGCGGGGGTTTAAAATTCATGCGGGCGGTGCCTGAGAACCATACCTTTAATTTTTTTTGGCCTTACATATACAGTTTTTTTTGGTTACAGTTTACATTGATTTCATGCTCTTTTCTAGTCAAATATATATTTCATCAATTCATCACGTCTTGAAACATGGCTGACATGCGCGTGCCAGTTTGAAGTCCGACACCGAGCTGTCCAGTCCGTCACATCACCTTTTGCCAACTCCTGTAACAGATCATGTCAGTTTCTCAAGATCTATAATGAAACTGACTGTCATTTTCATTGAGTTAATAAGAAAAACTTGTCCCATTGGTTGGTCAGAATCCTGAAATAATTGCGCTATTTCCTCATTGTCAACAATAACAGACTCCGCAATGATTGACCTACTTCGCGGGTCATGACCGGTCATGTCCGATACACATGATAAGTATGTCACCGCTATTTGCACATGGTTTGTAAAATAACCATCCGGGAAAACGAAACCATTCTAATGGTAATCCCCTTTAGTGATCCCGCATAAAATTTCATACAGATTGACGGGATAAGAATTTTTTTATTGGCCTTTAAACCTAGCACTCTCCAAAACCGTATCAATACGTATCCCGCATGGCAGGGATGGGTCCCGCAGGAGAAGGGTTAATAAGTCTGCCAAATTTCAGAAAGATCCATGCGATCATTACTGAGATATTTTGTCTAAATTACTCTAAAGCATGAATTTTATTCATCAACAGCTAAAAATGTCAAAGGGACATAATCAGGAGCAACATTTTACGTATTCTTTCACATTTTTGGGCTAAGACATCTCATGATTGACAAGTGTTGTGCTCAGGGGACGCACTCAGTCCCACATGCTGTGTTTATGTTGACACCTGGGATCACGCCCGGTCCACTGTTTTTGACACCCGTTTACAGGAGTAGGAGTAGGCAAACGGTTTCAGGGAAATATTTTGGTAGGTACAAACTTAATTAAAAGAGAAGAAGCTATTTTTCGTGTTAATAAACATGCTTAACAGGTGATTGGGCCCCTTTCAAATTTTGCAATTGTGTCCGGAACAGTTCTGAAGAACTAGCTGCGCCAATTTTCTTCATTTTTCAGTGCATCCGTGGTATCAATGTTATATATGCACAATTGATGCACAATTTTTTAGTTTTGAGTGTTTTGCAGTCCAGAACACTAACACAAGTCTGATTTTGAAAGAGTTAAAAACACAACAAGGCCTACAGGCCTAATGTGAACCTGTGCATTAGGAAATAGACCAGGTATAATGCTTCAATGCTGGACCATTACTTCTCATGTATATGAACAATGCAGTTACTAAACATTTTGAATATGAAACAATTACACAAACATCACAGCTGAAATTCTGGCATGGGTGCACACAACACAACTAGGGACCCATGGGATTTTTTATTGACCTCCCTGGATTATCACTTCTAGGACCAGCTGTTTCTAGGACCAGCTGTTACGATTTGTGCCCTGCTAACGGACGGCAGGTTTCCGTATGGACGACTGACAAAGCGCCATTCCTACACCTCAGTTGACTTACAGTCAGCTGAGCTAAAAATGACTGTAGCTGGCACCACCAGTCTTGTATACAACGAAGCTATCAGAGATATATACATATGCCCAAGTTCAGACTGATATATCAAACCCCTCCTGAGAAATAAGCAGGGACACACACTGTGCAAAAATTATTGTAGGTGGCACCACCAGTCTTGTATATGACAAAGCTATTCGATAGGTATAAATATGCCCAATTTCAGGATGATATATCAAATTCCTCTATAGAAATAAGAAAGCACAAAAGTCACGCATTGTGCAAAAGTCATTGTAGGTGGTGACACCTGTCTTGTGAACGAGAAACCCATCAAAGATGCATAGACAGGTCAAAATATCAAGCCAATACATCAAACTTCGATTAAGTCTGATGCATGGGGCTGACCACGCTTTGGTGAGAAAGGCAGTTGCCCCGAGTGAACTGTGACAAATTTGCTTGCTCAGGCTACTGCACTGAGTGAACTCATGACCTGCACCTGGCTAGACTGGGTGAACTTTTGACCTGTACCTGGCTGCACTGAGTGAACCCTTGACCTGTTGCCTAATCTGACACAGTTGGCAGTCTGCCAAAGCTATAAATAGATTAGCTCCACATGCAGCCCTGAGAGGCATGACACCCATGAGGTGATCACATGGTGCCCATGAGGTGTTCACATGTCACCCATGAGGGGATCACATGCCTTGTGCCTGGCTGCACTGACTGAACTCTTGACCTACATCTGGCTGCACTGAATGAACTCTTGATCTATTGCCAAATCTGAAACAGTTAATTGGCAGTTTCTTAACCTATTTAAATATACAGACAATCTTAGCCTGTTGGCAAACCTGTTTACACATACTGAAAGACTTTGGCTAAAATGCATTTTTCAAGCTGACATATTCATAAACTTTTTATCAAAATATCTAGAATAATAAAAGATGCAGTTTTTTTCATAAATAAGCTGAATCCCACAACATTTGATATATGACAGATTATTGCATAAAATCTGGGGATGGTAGTTCCTGCTATTCTGAGAAATTATGGGTTAATGTACAGATGACCAATGACCCCCGTACAAAAAAAGGTCAATGCAGGTGACCACCAATACCTGAATTTTATATATGGCTCATGTGACCAACACTGGCAGAAAATTTGGTGATGATAGCTCCGGCTGTTTGTGAGATTGTCATTTAAGTATGCTTTTTCGGACAGATGACTAGGTTCAACTCCCGGTGATTCGGCAAAAATTCACTGAACTTGAACCATTTGAACAAACTTGAGAGAGATGATATAAAAAGATTATTTCTGTGAAATATTGAACAAATTGGCTTGACCGTTTCGTCCGAAGATTTTTTAAAGTTTTTTAGCTTTTTCTCTATAAAATCTGAGAAAATGCAGATTTTTTCAGATGGCTAATTTTTGGCATTAAATTTCATGATGCTAGCTCCATTCAATCCAATAGTATGAGTTAACGTATACCTGTGATTGTAAACATTACCTGGCATGAGGAATATCTAAAATCATAAATCTACATTTTTTAAAAGTTTTTAAAAAACATTCTTGTCAATATTAACCAAAGATAACCTGAAATCTAAATGTCTGGAGGCATGATGTAACGGATGCTGATAAACTGGTTCCAGGCTAGATGTATCTGCTTCACAAAGCTAACATATATGGTAAAATGACTTAATTCAATCTTTATTATTCAGCCAAAATTCATTCTTCGGAACCATAAAAGACAATTAATTATTATAAGAATTATTCAGGGGATTATTCTTGTAAAATATTAAACAAATTGGCCTCAGTGGCGTCAGTCAAAAAACGTTTTGCAGGTTTATAACTCATATGGAAAAATAAAGCAATGGCTAAGTTAAGCTTCCCATAACTCAGCCAAAAATCACTGAACCAAAACTATTTGAACAAACTTGAATTATCAACATCTAAGGATAATTAATGTATGAGATTTAAGATTTTGGCCTAGTGGTTTTTGAGAAGGAGATCTTTTTGCAGCCACTGAGCTAAAATGGGCTGTTATGGCATATGACTAAATTCAGCTTCCCATAACTCAGCCAAAAGTCACTGAACTGAGACCATTTGAACAAACTTCAGAAAGCACTACTCTAGGATCATTTCTGTGCGATATTAAACAATTTGGCCATATGGTTTCAGAGAAGAAGTTTTTTGTAGCTGTCAGTATGATATGGGCACTGATGACTCCCGTACAAAAAAAGGCCGATGCAGGTGGCGCCACCAATACCTCAATTTCAGATATGACTCATGTGACCAACATTAGCATAAAATTTGGTGATGATAGCTCCAGCCGTTTCTGAGATCTAATTTTAATATGCTTTTTTGCACAGTTAACAAAGTTCAACCTCCTGTAACTCAGCCAAAAATCTCCCAACTGGAACCATTCGAACAAATTTTAGAAAGATTGTTCCAGGGATCATTTCTGTGAAATATTGGACAATTTGGCTGGACAGTTTTGGAGAAGAAGATTTTTAAAGCTTTTTTAGCTTTTTACCTATAAAATCTAAGAAAATGCAGTTAGAAAAAAAATAAACAAAATCCGATATAGTTTTTTGGATGACTGATTATTTGCAAAAAAAATTGGTGGTGCTAGCTCCTGCCGTTTTTGAGATAGTTATGGTTAACGTACAGACGACGCACGACGCACTACGGATGACACCGCACCATCACATAAGCTCACAGATTCGCTAAAAACAAAAGATATACTCACAAAATATAGGTCACAGTGACCTATTTTTTGGTATGCAAGATTTCCCCAAGGACCTACTTGATGTCAAGGTAGAAGTTTCTAAGTCAAACGGTTATGACTTGTGCCTTGTAAATGGATGGACAGACCGCCAGATGGACAATGAACAAAGGGTGATCATTATCGCTCAGATGACCTATGGTCAGCTCAGCTTAAAATTAAGGAAAATAAAGTGTAGGTAGAGAAGAACTGCTCAGGCACTGCAAACTGGCTCCAAGGACAAGAAAGTCTTGTCATTACAGACTGTGCAATGAGATTCCTCACAATATCAAAATCATTTAGCTGTGCAACACAAGTATTTCCCACCATGTGCAATTTGATGCCCATCTTTATACCTGTCGCTAGGTTTTATTAAGTGAAATGGAGACTGTTAAGAACCAAGGCTGCATACAAATGACCTCTGTGTTACATATGATGTTATATTCATGTTTCACACACACAAGACACTGAGATGACAAGTAGACTAGTGGCCATGGGCCAACAAGCTCCGCTGAATTTGAAATACAGGTGATGCATGTATTAATTATTGATGTTATGATCTGGTGAAAAACATTTGTTAAGGCATCTTAAACATTTAAAATAAGGACTTCTGTGTGCTCAAAATCATGCTTTTTTGCCCATAGTCCTTAGAAAATATGTAACAATGACCTGTGACCTTATTTAAAGTTTCCATGAAGATTTTACTAGAAACTCCCTAGACGTTTCTATGCTAATCTGCTACAACATGTATTCATCTGACTTATAGGGTATTCAAATCAAGTTCTTTCACATAGGTCACAGCTAGAATACAGGTCATAGTGACCTTATTTTGGATGTCCATGGCACCATTACAATGACCTAAGTGTACATTTAGAAAGACATTTCTAGAGCAAACAGTTAAGATTTGTACCCTGTGTGACTTTTTAGGTGCCCAAAATGAGGTTTTCTACTCTTAGATCACAGAATATAAGTTGCAGTGACCTAATTTCAGGAATCAAAGGAGACTTGCGTTAAAGATTCTAGGGCTATCAGATACAATTTGTGCCCTGTCTGACTCAATAGGTATTCAAAATCATGAATAGGGTTAGCACCATTTCGGCCCTCTAACATTAGAGAGTCTATGACTGGCATACTGGCTGTCAGAGTGCCTTTACATCCTTCAGTGAGTTAGGCACTTAAAGGCTGCCTCATGGCCACCAAGTACACTGTCACTGGACATGATTCAGGCCATTTGTTTATGTTTTAGTATACTTTCTAACAATACCTAGATTTACTGAGAAAAATTCTGTTTTAACTCAGCAAATTGATAAACCCCTCCACATTGAATTTCTTACCGCATGAAAACAAACAGGCTCTTACAGGTGAGCCGAAGCTTGTACACAATGCAAGATATGACCCCTGTAATATAGAGACAGAGTTTCACTTTGAGTTGTGAGTTCACGTGTTCATTTGTGTTAATTCATCATGTTGCCTAATGATATGACCAAGGGCTCTTTATCACGATATGAATGCAACATAAATAGAACTGAATGTGGAGCCAACAGTCATCAAGAACTGATGAAACACTCCATGATCAGTATGTATGGAAAGAATCATGGCAACCAATGCAATAGTTATTCAGATACTGGAGCTTTGGTATCAAATTATTAACTAGAATACAGGTAGTCGACAAGCAACTAGGTGTATCTGCCAAAACCAGAGTGGACAGGTGAAGTGAGGCATGATTTGAGTTGCAAGGGGAAACAAAGAGAGGTGTGTTGCATATTAGCCTGGATGTCTGCAGCCTGAACATGAAAGTAGGTGGCGCCACCTGCCACAAAATCGAGAAAGCTATCCAAGATGTAAATACATGCAAAATTTTAGGCAGATAAGTCAAGCCACTGCCGAGATATGTGTGATTTTATCCCACAGCAGACAGACGGAGGCTGTGCAAAAAATTGTTGCACGTGGCGCCATCAGTTTTTTATATGATAAAGAGCTATGTGACATCTGTAAACATGAAAAATTTCAGGAGGATACGTCAAACCAGTCCTGAGATATAAGCCTGGATGTCTGCACCCTGAACGTGAATGTAGGTGGTGCCATCTGTCATAAAATCAAGAAAGCTGTCCAGGATAAATACACACGCAAAATTTCAGGTGGATAAGTCCATTCACCGCAGAGATATGAGTGATTTTATCCCAAGGCAGATGAACAGATGGACGGTGTATGAAAATGGTTGCAGTTGGTGCAACCATTTTTTATGTATTTTATAAAGCTATCCAAGGGCTACATTTGTGCAAAATGTTTTTCCTGATTGGTCAAATGAGTCTGAAGATATGTGGGTTAATGTGTCAAAACAGACACACAGATGGACACACTGGAGAGAGGAAAGGTCAAAGCAAAATATTTTGGCACCAGTTCACATGTGACCCGATAATTGTGTAAAGTTTTGGAACAATCTGTCTATTGGTCTTAGAGTTCAATTCCAGAAACAAACACAGCGGCGGCAGCAGAACCCAGTCAAAAACATAGTACCCGCAAAACTTTGTTTTGGCGGATACAATTATTCTACATAAGAGCTCTATAGCCAAGAGGATAAATAAGTCACAGTGACCTAATTTCAGGTTTCCAAGGAGATTTTTCATGGACTTAAATGAGTTTTCAGTTAAAAGTATCTAGTTTCTATCAAAAATAATTTTGTATCAAAATTTTAATTATTCTGGGGGGAATTATGAGCCCCATAGCTTGAAGGATATAGGTAGCAGTTACTTAATTTCAAGGTTTCTAAGGATGTTTTTTTATGAACCTCCATGGATATTCAGTAAGATGTTTCAAGGTTTAGTGGACAGACAGACCGATGGACAGATGGATGGCGGACAAAGAATGATTCCTATAGCACAGAAGACTTTCAGTCAGCTGAGGTAAATATATTGATTATAGGTGCACATACTTGGGAGTGTTTTGCACAGACTTGTCATAACTACACATACTCTGAAGTTAATTTTCAGGTGCCTATAATGATAATATATCTGGTATATTTCATCAATTAAACTCTTCAAGGAGATCATATAACCTCATCAACTCCCCAAAGTATCACATTTATACACAATGAAACTTTCCTTGGCATGGTTGACTCAAAACTATGATGTATGCTACTTAAGTGATCAATTTCATCATATAACTCTGAATAGTACAAATCCCTTGCCCCCCCCCCCCCCCCCACACCCCCACACCAATCATCTTCATGACAGTAATAAAAATTAATATTTACTCATATCTGCATACTGAAAATAAATAACTGAAACAGCTTTTCCATGTACATAAAAGAGATCTATTTACAAAATTTATTGTTAACTTTCAAGATATCTTGAACACAGATAAACAAATAAACACACAGACATGAAGACAGACAGATATGGCTGAAAAATAACCTCCATCAACTCAGTTCAGATGTTTATGTAAAAGGTAAGCAGCATAAAATTCTTAATAATTGTTACAGTTCTTCTACTTATCAGCTGTGGAATGCTATGTACCTGTAAACACATTTTTTCACAACATTTATTTTTTTTACCTTTTGGAATGGCACAGCCTTTTAGAGTCAGTTCATCCACAGCAATAATGTTCTTGTGCTCCAATGTCCCAGGATGCACCTGGGCCCTCAAAATGACCTTGTAGTGTTTATATTTGGCAGGAATACGGAGATTTATCTTCTTCCACCTGTAATGATAAAATCATAATGGTATACAGAACACGAGAGCTAGCAAAAAGTCAGTCAATTTACTGCACATATATATGAATATTATCAGTATTTACCTTGGAAATATAGCATTAATATTACACATAATAGAAAAAGATGTAGCTATCAAGTCAAAAAGGTGACACACACACATGTACACACACAAACAGACATAGGCAAAGTTTACTGCTAAAGTTTCTTATAGATGGCGTTGTGTTAGACCCTTCACAAAATAATATAAAATTTCTCAGCATATATACATTGGAAAATAATGAAAATGAGCCTCCTCCCCCTCCCTCTCCACACACACCCTCAGGAAATACATGGGATCATTCCTGACAGTTCAAGACATAAAAAAGGCATTTCTTAAGCATGGACACACAGGAGTTGTATTGACAACAGTTTAGTGCCAGCACCAATTATTATATAAATGTCAGCTGCACCAGTCAGTCTGGTTGAATGGTTAAACAGATCTAGCCGAACATTCCCAACATAGACAAGTCCAACAGTTGGATTTTTCTTAGGTGTGATCTATATTATTACAGTAGTGACTGTGCCGATTCCTTCAAATGGTGATTAACGATTGTTCTATCTATCCATTCAAAATCTCATTCATCTAAATGAAACTGAAGGCAAGTATAAAAACAATATTCCTTGATATTTCCTTAATATTCCATAATGAATTTGTAAGTTTAGCTGGATCATTATATATTAGCCTATAGTAAAAATGGCAATGGCCAATTATCCTACAAGTATGATGCTTGATTACTAGATAACATGTTAACCAATGTCTCCTTTTTGCCCAATCAGATTCCCTGATTAACACTTTTTTGTATTCCCCGATTATTCCGAGACTTGAAAAATAAGAAAAAAATATTTTAAATGGCATCATTAGTATGATACAGTAGATAAAGTTTTGTAAGACAGACAATGATAGCAACCGTCTAGGCAATCCCTGCATGGATTACTGTAGTTGCCTTTTTGTTCACAAGGGTTTTATTTTTGCTATCTTCAGGAATGGGATATAATCATCTAAAATAATATCAAATGGAGATAAAGTGAACGAGGAAGAGGTAACATAGGCCAAGGTTGGTTTATATGATTGGTTTGTATTGATGAGCAAGAAATTGTTGCAAACTAGATATTTCTTGGCACACACAATAAATCCCCCCCCCCCCCCTTTAAGAATAGGCAGCATATACTGACACTTAGCAAGCAACTATGGTTTCTTCCATCTATCAACTTGAGAAACAATATTTTTCACCAAATATGGGGGCCAGTATGTTGAATCTCTCTTCAGAAAAGAGTATTAATTTATTTTACAGAAACAGGAAGGTAGGTGCCCATCTGTCTGGTTTTCAAGAAAATTTTTCAAGATGGATAGACATGCCTAATTTCAGACCAATACCTTGAACCACTCCAGAGATATGAGCAATTTTCACCAAAAGCAAATGTACAGATGGACACCACGGCAAAATAATAGCAGATGGCACCACCAATCCTGAGTACAAGATGGAGGAGTCTAAGATCTATGGATAGGCACAATTTCAGGACAATAATGCAAATCACTCCTCAGAAAAGAGCATTAATTTATTTTATGGAAACGGGAAGGTACGACCATGGCGCCACCTATATAGTTGATGAGTAAACTTTCCAAGATGGATGGAAATATATGTCAAGTTTGAAACCCATATATCAATCCTAGCTGGATTTATCATCAGGAAATGAATTTTTGGACAGATGGCTCCTGTGACCTTCACCTTTGACCTTGTGACCTAAAATGGATAGGGGTCTTCTGCTATTGGCAGGGGAAATATATGTGCAAGATAAAAGGTCTGAGATGAAAAGTTTGGCTGAAAATGCATCCACAATCTTTTCAAAGATGTGTGTCCTGTGACCTTGACCTTTGACCTCAAAATCATTAGAGGTCTTGCCTTAGTGATGGGCCATATATAAGTCAAGTTTGAAATCCATATATAAATCCAAGCTGGAATTAACATCCGAAAACTTATTTTTTGACAGATAGCCCCTGTGGCCTTGACCTTTGACCTTGTGACTCCAAAATTGATATGGATCATCCTCTATTGGCTGGAGAACTATATGTGCAAGATAAAAGGTCTGAGATGAAAAGTTTGGCTGAAAATGCATCAACAATCTTTTTAAAGATGTGGCCTGAGACCTTGACCTTTGACCTCGTGACCCAAAAATCAATTGGAATCTTGCTTTTTTAATGGGACATATATAAGTCAAGTTTGAAATCCATACATCAAAAAAGGCTGGAATTACCACCTGGAAACTAAATTTTTTACAGATAGCTCCTGTGGCCTTGACCTTTGACCTTGTGACCCAAAAAATGATATGGATCATCCACTATATTGGCAAGTGAGCTTTATGTTCAAGATGGAAGACCAGGGATGATAAGTTTGGCTTAAAATGCATCCACTATATCTTTAAAGATGTGAGTCCAGTGACCTTGACTTTTGACCTCATGACCCTAGAACCTATAGGGTTCTTACTTTAGTGGTGGGCCATACATAAGTCACGTTTGAAATCAATATGGCTATCAACACTAGAGATATCATAAGAGGTGTGTGATTTTCACCAAATATGGAAATATTAAAGGTCAAGGCCACTCTCATGGTAAAGGTCATGACCAAAATTTAAATAGACCTCATCCCATATCCCATCTAGCTCTACATGTTCATAATATGAAAGAAATCTGTCCATTAGTTTTTGACTTATAATGCTCACAGTACTGTCAAGTGGCAATTATGGGGGTATTAGAAGGCATTAAAACAAGAAAAGGATAATAGGTGGTGCCACGAGTTTCCGGCATATCACAACGCAACCCAAGATCTTCGGTCACCTTGATTTTTTTACCAGTCCGTGCAGGCTTTCTTGAGATATTTTAGAATATGTGTTATTTTTTAGCAAAAATGGACCTATTCATGGTCAAGGTCACTCTCATAGCAAAGGTAATGACCCCATTTTAAATTGGCATCATCAATTTACCATATACAACGTAATAAGCACCCCGGGTGCCCCTCCCCCCAACCCACATCTGCCTACTTCCAAAGTGCGTTACAATCCTAACACTGCCCCTTGTGTACACGTGTTTGACTTCACAGCACATTCAGGACAATCAAGAAAAACCAACAATCTTTAAGAGATGGTTGTGTGAAGTTTTGAAAATAATAACTAATCCAAGTGATACTGATTTGCAGATGATCTTATTTTGTGTTGTATGAGAGAATTTTATGAGTGACTGCAGTTTGAGATTTCCTTTGCAGGTGAAGAGGGAAAAATAAGGATGGTAATAAATAAACTCTTTTATAAAAGTCACTGCCTAATAAGGTAGTAGAATATATAAAATGTTCATATAAAGGTATGTAAAACAGTATTTATTTATAAGATGAAAAAAAAATATAATCAGAACATTATGTCCTCCATAAGCAGCCGCTACGCTATGCTCAAATATTAGCTACACTAACCTCTGCATAAAACCGCGGTTGCCGGTCAGTTTTGGTCACTAGTCAGTGCTGTCTCTGGGGAATTCCCCCTGCGTTATATTTAACCTAACACACTGCAGGTATCACCAGCACAAACAGATGTTCTTCGAGGTACCGGTCACTTTACACTGCTGTGGAAAGCGCTTGGCAGCACAGACTTTTTACCTAATTGGAATACACACAATGCACACAGTCTGTATACTGACTTGCCTGAGGACAGTTATCCCCGACTGTCTGCATATTTCCTGTATTGCATGCCACACAAGCTTGCCACACATAGCTATGTTTGTTTACACATGCACTTAGCCAATCAGATTTCTTCTAACAGTTCTGCAGCTTTTTTTAAATGCAGAGCCAATTAGATTTTTCTTTATCCAGCGCAAACTGACTGGGTGTTGCAAAACCTGAAGAATCCTGCTATTTCTCACAGCGTGTGAGTGGAAGGTCACTGGGCCGGGAGGTCACGCACTGTGTTCAGAGCGTAGGGACGTCTGTATCCCGATTATGTCAGTCACCCTGCGCAAATACCTTTGATAGCTGAGCCCATGTATGACATGGAATGGCATCGCCAATAATTGTCCTTTTTGTCTTCCATTGTGCAGAATATTACATACAAAAGTTTTTTAATAAAAAGCTGAAGTACTGGCCTTCTGACTCCAGCGCTACTGGTTGTATTGTAATCAAAGTGCCATGTGCGAGTCTCCGTGTATGTCAGTGTGCAAGCCAGCTGACAGCTTCCGCATTCACTACACTTGTGAACATTTTACGCGGTAAATACAGCATCATATGAAAAAATCATCCTTGTTTTTATATGCATATTACGTGCTACTGGACGACATTTAGCCAAGTAGGCTAGTAAGTTCCCAGCATCCTTTGCGCGAGCTCTGTATGCACACAAATAAACCCAGGGCTCTGGGATCTTGAGCAAATGGGTAAGCCCTGCAGGCTCTAAGCCACATCGACAATTATATCAATGCTTACATGTTTCAAGTGAATTCCCTAGATATTTTTTTGCAAAAAAAAATTTAAACTTATATTTTTAGGACTGGGAATTCCATTTTGGTCTGTCAGGTCTGTGCGAAAAATTATTGGCCTTACTGTCAGAAGGGCTTTCACATATTGATTCAGTAAAAATCCCTGTGGCAATGCCAGAAGGGCAAACCTACTCTTACCAATTATTGAACTATGTGCACATGTAAATCTGATGTATAAACGATAAATTCAAACAAAAACGAAGCACAGTAATGTCCTTTATTCAGTGTATATTACCACCATATGTACATATAATCACCGATATTCACAGCGTCCAGTTCGACCGACATAATAATGCTGATTGCTGTTAATTATCCTTGGTAGCCCTGAGGATGCTGAAAAACTTATACCCATATATGACAGCCCCCCTTCTTTGACAAATATTTTTAGGATAAAATTTATTGTCCTGTACATGAGCAAATATGGTAAGTATATATATTTCACTGCATTATACATCCACAAACCTGAATTCAGGTCAACCGATCAGCATGGCCACCTGCAGGGTCGGCCTTCAGGAACACAGTCAGTTAATGTAATCTATGACACACTTGACCACTGATAATAATATTAGATGAAAAAGCCTATCAGAGAATAGAATAAAAACTGGCGCTTACTTCTAAGTTTGGCCGGGAGAAATGAAAGCATTACGTTGCCCCATGTTATATTGGCTAGGGAGAAAAGTGAGGTTTGGATGGCTCATCCAATAGTTTTCTTAAAGTGGAAGTGTGGGGGAGGGGGCTTATTACAGGAGGGGCGCTTATTATGTCGAATACGGTAAAGGACATAATTTCAATTTGATGGTCAAAGGGTAAAAATCTATCAATCTGACATGACTGCTCTTTGTCAGTTTCATAATAACCTAATCAAGTTGAAGGGCAAATTATGAATTTATACTGCTGAGAAAGTGCCAACATTGCTGTGATTTGGCAGTCACAAAAATAAAATTAAAATCTTAGGCCAAAATAAAAAAAGGTATGGTTCTCTGGCACTTTTTTCAGAAATCAATGCGGGCGGGCGGTTCTTTTTTTTTTAATTTTTTGGTATGTTTTCTATATAAATGTCAAATGATAAGAGAAAAGCATGATAATAACAGATTTATTTTGCTAAACAAGTAAAAGCACTACATACCAAAGGAAATTGTATGATTTTATCTTCTTGAAAGAAATGTCCGAGCGGCTGCAGCTCAAAATAGGTAAGTTTCTATTGAAAATCAATATAAAAATGTTTGATGCAGGGGTTTAAATTTGATTTTTATTTTTTATGGCCTTAATTAACTGAGAGCACCATCAGTCTAGTTCAACCCTGGACACTATATACGATCTTAAAGCATAAATAAACCAACAGCTGAGAAAATGACAAAAAATGGTTTAATTGGCTGTAAAAAATACAAGTAAAATGCTTAATAAATGCAAAACTTTTTGTGCACGTCACAACTGGTCTCATATTAACAATCATCCTTTTCACAACAAGCATAACAAAATGTATGTAAGTTCATTCAAAAATGTTTGAGATTCTGAAGTTTCAATGTGAAACTTTACTCAAAAGTAACTAATTAGTGAACATACATATAAATACTGAAATTTTTTCACCATGATAAACAGACATGTGTATGTACATTGTATATATCATGACAGTATACTGAAATTTAGTTATATTTTAATATAGCTATACTATTAGATCCCCAAAAGGTAACAGGTTTTCTTTCAGGCAGTCTCTCAGATTTATATGCCCTAGCTGACTGAGTTCCATTGCTAAAGGAAGAAAATGTATTTGACCAAATCTACATGTCAAGCTTTTGTATCATTCAGTATTTATGGGTAATAAGCCAACCTAATTTAAACTTGTATAAAGCCATAATGCACACAGAGTAGTAAAACTTTATCTGCAGTGATATCAGATGCTTTAGAATTACGTGGCTCTCATAAAATAGTTTGGTTAAGTCAGAACTGGCACCATAACACTGGGAACCAGCATGTGAACTGGACAGATGGACATTTCCATAATTTTACAGCTATGAAGGAGATTATATATAACACTTTTAAGTGCCAATGCATGGACATGAATTGTTGATAAGTGCCTCTTTATTACACTTTACAGCAGAGTTAACACCATTTATCAACGTTCCCTGCAAATGCAGATGATTGAACTATCTCAAGTAGTACAGGCATCAGACAAACACTCAGCCTGAGCCTTTAAGACTGTAGCTGATTACAATTTTCAGAAAACAAAACTGAAAATTTTGACTTATCTTTAATCATTATGTATTTCATATATTGTTTAAAAATTAGTTTGCTTAAAATGTAAAGGAAAGAAATAATTAAGCCTTTAAGGCTGTGAGTTGAAAACATTGTTCAGAGAACAAAACTGAAACTTTCAACTAATCTTTAAACATTGTGTATTTCATAATTTGTTAAATAATTCAAAGTTTGCTTAAACTGTAAAGGAAAGTACCGTAACTAATTATAAGGCCTACATATATTGCCTTTATCTTCCACAGGAAGCAACTGTACTGTTTTAAAACTGCAAGTTGAGCATATGAAATGAGTGATAGACTTAAAAACATGTTCAATAGGGAGAGCTTTGGTCCATCTGCCCAAAATAGCCATGGTGGTATATACGTATACTGATGCAGCATGCAATCTTAATTACAGGTGATAATAATTTGTGAAGTCCCAGGAGATCTCTTGAGAGTTCACTGTCATGGTGTAAACAGAAACAGATAAAATTAAGTGATGGAAAGAATGTGGTTTTACTCTTGATCTGTTAACATGTACTTCAAATATATCATTGTATTTTTAAGTGAGATAAGATCAATTTGCTTTTTCTTATTTTTTTAATGCTCTCTTCTGGGGACCTCACCATTTGGCTCTCATTGAGAAAATTCTGTAAACCTCAGGTAAAAGCATCTTACTTCAGAAATGAACACAACACATTTTCAATTGATTCCCACAAATATATAATCATATTTGTATGTGTAGTAAGGTTAATTGAGATTGTTGTGGATTTTAGCATGCCGGAAACTGACGACATGGCCCTCAGGAAAACAACTGCCTACCTCTGGTCAATTGCTTCTTATATTTCCATTGACCAGATAAAAAATATTTACTTTATATTAGTCCCTACAAAGAAAGGGCAGTTTTCTGTATGACATACCAGAGAAAAGTGAAATAATCTAATAATGCTTGTCAAGCATAATATCAGTGTATGGACAAACACTGGAATTTAACCACTTTATTTCATCAGACTTTCTGGGACACATTCCACTTAAAACAACTGCATCACTAATATCAGTTGTTGAGACATGATATACAAACAGAAGCATGAATAACTACATTAACAGGAGCCAGAGAGACATTTTGTGCTGGACATACCATTGTCAATATGACATGGTTCAAACCACTGCCCACACATCCTCTGTTTACATGGGACTTGTTTGGCTTGCACTCCATAACGTTTATGTTAAAAGGCCTTTCAACAGGTCCAATCAAACCTTCCTTTAGCTGCTGGTTACAAGTAGCTACCAGTCCCATTTATGCTAAAACTTAATCATACAAGGCCCTATACAATTATTTCCTACCTAAAAGCTGAGTAGCTCAGCATATGTAGTAGCGAGAGAGCTTGAAATCAATAAAAAGATCATAACTAGAGGTCCTGTAAAGAATAAAAAACTGCCTTTGCTGAGAGATGCATCTAGGCTGTGATCTGATCACATGGATGTGATCAGATCACCGCCTAGAGGCATATTCTTACAGCCACCTCTGTTAAGTGTTAAGGGCGCCTCAGAAGAAATTCAGGGGGTTCCATAGGGGTCCGCACCTCCCAACCCCCTTTTTTTCATATGCCATAACCTTTTTTTGTAAATATTTCAGACAGAATTTTGCAGCATAGACCCCCTTTTCACTGGACCAGGGGAGCTTTGTTTTCAGGGTTTTCATAAGTCCTCCTGTGTTGGACCCCTCTTTTCCTAAATTCTGGATCCACCCCTGCATCTCCTATTTACAGCCTCTTTACAGTCCCTTGAAAGTAGATCTAGAAAACTATAACCTGCCAACTATGGACACCTCTTTACTGCAGGCAAATATCCTGTCCTGTGTCCCTAATTCAGAGATTCTACAGTTTATTCAGCGAGTATCACTATACAGTATAAGATCTGTCAATATTATTAAAGTATGCCCAAGTACTATTGAATGCAGCTTTCTTCAGTTTCTAATTTCCTGCCATACAAAATTTAGCATTCCCTCATATACTGGTATTTGCTTCACATGCTAACAAAGTCATTCTTGTACAAAATGCCTACCTAATTCTGTATTATATAATTCAGCCTGATCAGAAAAGGTATAACATAATTAAATTACTTTTATGTGTTGATTATAACATCTCATCAAGCATATCTGTCCTTTTTATTATATATCAATTTAAATTAATAAACTGAACTCTCAGATTACTGAGGTTTGGATTCATAAATATATATATATATATCTGACCCTTGTTATCACCAATGTATCAACCACTTGCTGCAGTACGTGGTTTCAACTTGTGAAACCATCAGACTGGTGTATCTTGAAGAATATTTACGTTCTAGCACTAACTGTTTAAACCCTTGTGTCACCTGTGTGTCAGAGTACTGGATGTGAAAAAGTCAAATTCATTAACCTGATGGTACTGGATGTGAAATAGTCAAATTCATTAACTTGATGGTACTGGATGTGAAAGAGTCAGATTCATTAACCTGATGGTACTGGATGTGAAAGAGTCAGATTCATTAACCTGATGGTACTGGATGTGAAAGAGTCAAATTCATTAACTTGATGGTAGTATCAGAGGTCAGCTATGCAATCCAGAACAAATGAAGTTCAAATAAGATAACACCTGGATATTTTCAACCTTTGTGGATATGTACACCTACAGATTCCCCAGATACTAGAAAAGGCAACAGTTTGGATTTCTTACTCAAAGTGGTGAAGATATAATCCGGATAACCTTCAGGTAACCTTTTTTATCTTGAGTGTGACCCAAACCCTCCCCAAGATTTCATCAAACTGTAAAACAGGTGTTGATGGCAACAAAGAAAAATACTTCTCATTGGAGGTAAAACAACTATAAAAGGTGGTAGGTGTTCTTCTGGTGACTGAAGTATAACAAGACACAAGCAAATGTTCATTTACAAATACAGTGAAGAAAGTAAAGTACAGTGAAGAAAGATTACTTCCAAATGATTATCACTTTTTAAATTTACATTGTAAGTGTATCTGTAACAGTGAAAAAAACTGAACAATAATCCTGAGAAACAACTGTCATGACCTTATCATTTGGAAATGTCACTTTGTTTTTCCTGTGGAAAGGATCACTGTAAAAGTCCATAGACATCCACAGGAATCTGATCTCAAAGTATCCTGTTTCCTCCAGACTCAATTAAGCCAACTAAAGTACTAAGATCTGTCTGGAATCTTCATGAGACGACGGACATGAGACAAAAGACGACCCTCATCATAAAAATTCTAAGTAGAATTTAATGTATCTGCACTTACTTCGGATGTTTAAGTCTATTTCTTTCATGGCAAAATTAGTTTGTTGACAGGCAAATGAAGCTTAATTGTATTCTTACTTCTCTAAAATACAAGTCCTGGAATTGTGAATTACTGCAAATTAATGTCAAACTGGATAAAACCAAAGGTAACTTCTGTAAAAGAAATAAAACTTTGAAACACTTAGATTCATGGCAGCTGGAAATGTGAACAGCCATGAAGATACAGATTGTCGGTTCTTCACATTACATGTTAGGTTTAAATTAGATATAAATTATCAAAGTATTTAATGTTAACATATTCTACAAGTAAAACATTTGCAAGAGCTGTTTTTTTTTTCTTAACCTTTTGGTTTTTTTTCAAGGTAAAAATGTATTAATGTAATAACAGCCTCAATCCTTGTGTCATGGTGAGAACAATGAGTTAGAATAAACCAGAATACTGACAAGTGAGATACACTGATTTCGAGGAATACTGGTATTGTAAATTTAAATGCAAATAATTGATATGAACTGGTGTTTTCATCCAGAACAAATATGTGGACAGACAAAGAGGGCAATTACTCACTAGGGCACCTACTGTTCAAGTGGAGCCTCAATCAAGTCATTATTTTTAAATTTCAATATCAGTTATCAAATCATATGACATGTTATAATAGTAAAAAAATTTAGACCAGTGCACTTATGACACTGATCTAATAATTTCGATTTGCCATGATTCAACAAGAAATCTACTCCAATGACAAGCTGAAATGAGGCTACTACTTTTGCCTTAATATATACATAATATACCCTGTGAGTCAGGTATTCAGACCCAAACACATTCCCTTTGAATAGTGGCAATCAAAATGGGTTACCCAGGTCAGCAGAGCTAAAGGTTGTGTAACCTTCGAGGCCATGACATATCCTTTACCATCACTCCGGGAGTGACACCAAAACAGTCAACATTCAAGAAGTCTGCTGCCCTCTCTTGGCCAACACAGGAACAATAATTAGTCAAACTGTTGAGATATAAAACATAATTTGAGAGCTATATAAGCGTTGTGCTGTGCATCAGACTCCAAATTTGAAGCGTGGGATAAAATGCTCCCATTGGCCTAATTAAATTTATGGCCTTGTGCCAGCCACCTGGGGGTGAAACCAAGCAAAATCTGCAAAAGCAAACAGCTAGGGCATGGATAAGCAAAAGGAGAATGCAGCATATATCCACTGCATAAGGAGACAGGAAACATTCCCCATCAATCATTGATACATTTTTTTACATAGAGCTATATCATAACTCTATTCCAAACTCTCCATGTAGTTTTAAACAAGATTATGAAATTGCACAACATCAAGGTGTGTACTTGGGTATATTGCCTGCTGGATAACCACCCAGATTACCCCTAATTATTATTCCTCTGCCAGTCCATACCTGAAAACTTCTTCCTCATATTGCCAATTACATCACAGTAAGATTTCATTATAAATCAATAAGGACATTTTCATTATACCAACCACTATAGTCCGTTTCATCCCCTCATGTCCACCTGTTTTTTGCTATGAAAAGGTACATTTCAAGGGAAACAATTATAGTGTAAAGGAGAGGATTTCAGAAACTATTTTTCAACAAGGTAACTAAATTCCTACCTTACGCCTTATTTGAATAGAATTTTCTGAAAATATGAGAAATCAGTCTATATTTTACAACATACCAGTCCCACTTATGGCGGTCAAGGTCAATGGTCACATGCAAAAACAGCCTCAACTGACAGCTGCTGATTGGATGATCTCATGTAAACACTCTAAAAAATTTAACCAGCTAAAACAAAGATGGCTACTTATGGAGGGACACACCATATCTGCCAGATAATGATAAAGAGACTTAAATGTTGTGAAACATAAACCGGGGATTTATTGTAAAATTCTTAACTGCCATATTAGGTTGTCTCTTCCGTATAATGTTTTCTTGGAAAATATTGAAAAATATAAATTTTTAAGAAAATCATCTACAAAAAACAGGTGGACAGCAGGTAGTGAAAGGGACTATAATACTGTTAATATTAACCCCATTTCTAGATTTACCCACGGCCATCTACCATGCACCTGTAGACAACCTGGGCACACATTTCTCTATCAAACTGATAATCTTAATTTATGTATGTATTTCAGTTACAAATGTTATATGTTGTACAGAAAAGAAATTCTGTATTTTTTCTTCCCGTATTAAGTTATAAATGCACAGAGAAATAGGTTGGTCAATCTTCACTTGTGAGATACTATAAAATGTTCACTGTAAAAAGGGCCCCACACTGCTGTGATTCTGTGCCATCACCAGCTGTGACAAGTTCAAATCAAGCCGAACTGAGTTTACCTGCAGTCATTAGGCCTGTGTATTGTGAAGGACCTTAATTTGAATTGATATAATTAACTGATTCATTATCTTTAATTTGATTCATAATTCAATCATACATTAGTAGTAAATTTCAAACTTTCTTTTAAATAAAGATATAATACAACAAAAGATGGTAGTCAATTTTAGCAAGTAAAGGAAAAATGTAGCTTGCTCTAGTTTATCAATACAATTTTTGTTTCTATGCAAACAGAGGGCTTTACCAGTGTGAGTGATGAAATTATATCTTGAGCCCATACACAATACATATTCTGAACATTGCAGTTTGCTCCATCAAAGTTGACAGCTTTTGGGGTGGTGCATGCATCAAACAATAACCAAAACAGATCGTTTTGGAGTTTATGAATTGGGTACAATTCATTTAAAGGGTTACTATAAATCCATTAGTCATCTGATGCATTGTTACACCCCTAGCAATCATTGCTGTAATTTTATTTAGCTGAAGTGAGCAAATTTTGTAACCTCTAAAGGAAATATAACATTTGTTGGTCAATGAAACTGCCAAACAAGGAGTAGTTAAATAGATACTATGTATTAAGTTTAAATAAATGACTAACTTGCTTTGAATAAAAAAGATACTTTGTAACATCACCTAATCAAGGTAAAATTTCAAGATATTTGAAACAAGCCAACGGCAGGAGTATCAGTCACATTTTGTCCAAGCCAGTCACAATTTTGTGACTAAAGTGATTTGCAGCATTCAAGGTTGTAAAAATATAAAAAAAGGTAATGAATTTTAACATTTTGTAGTTGAAATATTTAAAACACATACATCTGAATATTCACCTGGTGTTCTGGGGTACTTGTCTATATCGGATAAGGCATAAAAGGGAAGGGGTTAAAATGCTACAACTGAATGGTAACAGGCTTCCGGGTTGCTTAACAGCCCACGGACAACCTGTACTATGGGCCTCTGGTAATGGTAATTAAATTATCTTATGTATATATCTGACACGGGATCGAGAACCACATGAACAAAATTCAAAGAAATACAGAGCTATTAAAGGCTTTGAAAATACATACATTCAACCATTTCAGGGATTTCCAAGGATTTTCCTGTAATATATAGAATTCTTCTGCCAGGATTCCAATTATATCCTGTCATGCCTCTGTACTCTTTACAGGGACCCCCCTGTCTGACCTCTTGGAATATTTATAGGGCAAAAGCCCATGGTACTCTCAAACACTTAACACTTAGCACTGCACAGTGTGACAAGGTTTGCCAATGACAGCACATTCTTGATCCACAGGAACAGATGATGGTCAAATTGTGCAAATTTCTTTGCAAAACCGGTAGTACTTACGGGCTGCATAATGCCTAGCTGCCTGCAGCGACATAACATCTTGCACCATTAATGGACAACTGTTTTGTCGCCTCTTATATAAAGAGATGAGTGGCATTTGAACTCAATATAATCGTATTTTCAAGAAAAAGGCAGACTTTTATCAGTTTCACAGATGGGGTGACATATAAACTTCTTCACCATGGCAAAAGTATTTTATTTCAATACAACTGCAGCATATTGGCGAGTGGAAGTGCACTTTAGTTATTACTTTAGTTTTTGTATATTTTGGTCTAAGAAGACACGGGTCGTACAGTTCATAACAGCCATGACAGAGGCAGTAAGAATGTATATGTAGCAGAGACAATGCTATGTGTACTGGTCCCATTTTATAAGGGTAATAAACATATTTAAACTGGGTATTTATGCAATCAGCTTATTATGAAAAAAATTTGTCTTTAACAAGGCCTACAGGCCTAATGCGAACCTGTGCATATGGATATACACCAGGTATAACGCTTCAATGCTGAACCACTACTTTTCATATTTATGAACAATGCAAGTACTAAACATCTGAACAAGAAACAATACACAAATATCACTGCTGAAATTCTCGCATGGGTGCACACAACACAAAATTTATTGTAGGTGGCACCACTAGTCTTGTATACAACAAAGCTATTTGACATGTATAAATATGCCCAATTTCAGGCTGATATATCAAATTCCTCCATGGAATTAAGCAGGCACATACACTTTGCAAAAGTCATTGCAGATGGCATCACCTGTCTTGTGAACAAGAAAGCCATTAAAGACACATAGACAGGTCAGGTCAGAATAACAGGCCAATACATCAAACTTACCTTGAATCTGATGCATGGGGCTGACCAGGCTTAGGTGAGAAAGGCAGTTGCCCCAAGTGTACTGTGACAAATTATTGGCTCAGGCTACTGCACTGAGTGAACTCTTGACCTGCACCTGGGTAGACTGAGTGAACTTCTGACCTGTACCTGGCTGCACTGAGTGAATTCTTGACCTGTTGCATAATCTGACACAGTTGGCAGTCTGCCAAAGCTATAAATAAATCCAGACTGACCTTTTGCCACACAATTGCATAAGCTCACAGATTGGCTCCATATGCAGCCCTGAGGGGCATGACACCCATGTGGTGATCACATGATACTCATGATGTGATCACATGCTACCCATGAGATGATCACATGCTGCCCTTGAGGTGCTCACATGACACCCATGAGGTGATCACATGCCTTGTGCTTGGCTGCACTGATTGAACTGTTGACCTATATTTGGCTGCACTGAATAAACTCTTGATCTGTTGCCAAATCTGAAACAGTTGGCAGTTTCTCAACCTATTCAAGAAACATACACAATCTTGGCCTGTTATGTAACTCTGCTAAAATTTATCCAACACAAACCATTTGAACACACTTGAGAGGGCTCGCCTCTGGGATCATTTCTGTAAATTTCTGACAATTTAGAAGAATAAGACTTTTAAAGTTTTTTTTCAGCTTTTTCCCTGTAAAATCTAAGGAAATACAGATAGCAAAAATAAGCTGAATCCATCAACATTTATTTTGTGACAGATAATTGCATAAAATTTGGGGATGGTAGCTCCTGCTATTCCTGAGAAATTATGAGTTTGTGTACAGATGATATCTAATATCATTAATCTACATTTTTAAAAGCTTTTAAAAAACATTCTTGTCAATATTTTCCATAGATAACCTGAAATCTAAATGTCTAGAGGCGTGATGTAATGGATGCTGATAAACTGGTGCTAGGCTAGATGTATCTGCTTCACACAGCTAACATGTATGGTAAAATGACTCAATTCAATCTTTATAAATCAGCCAAAATTCATTCTTTGGAACCATAAAAGACAATTATTATAAGAATTATTCAGGGAATTATTCTTGCAAAATATTAAACAAACTGGCCTCAGTATCATCAGTCAAAAAACGTTTTGTAGGTTTATAACTTATATGGGAAAATACAGCAAAATGGCAAAGTTCAGCTTCCCATAATTCAGCCAAAAATCATTGAACCAAAACCATTTGAACAAACTTGAATTATCAACATCTAAGGATAATTAATGTGTGAGATTTAAGAATTTGGCCCAGTGGTTTTTGAGAAGAAGATTTTTGTAGCCACTTAGCTAAAATGGGCTGTTATGGCATATGACTAAATTCAGCTTCCCATAACTCAGCCAAAAGTCACTGAACTGAGACCATTTGAACAAACTTGAATTATCAACATCTAAGAATAATTAATGTGTGAGGTTTAAAAATTTTGCCCAGTGGTTTTTGAGAAGAAGACTTTTGTAGCCACTTAGCTAAAATGGGCTGTTACGGCATTTGACTAAATTCAGCTTCCCATAACTTAGCCAAAAGTCACTGAACCGAGACCATTTGAACAAACTTGAATTATCAACATCTAAGGATAATTAATGTGTGAGATTTAAGAATTTGGCCCAATGGTTTTTGAGAAGAAGATTTTTTTAGCCACTTAGCTAAAATGGGCTGCTATGTCATATGACTAAATTCAGCTTCCCATAACTTAGCCAAACGTCACTGAACTGAGACTATTTGAACAAACTTCAGAAAGCACTACCCTAGAATCATTTCTGTGCGATATTAAACAATTTGGCCATATCGTTTCAGAGAAGAAGTTATTTGTAGACTTCAGTTTGATACGGGCACTGATGACCCCCGTACAAAAAAGGCTGATGCAGGTGGCGCCACCAATACCTCAATTTCAGATATGACTCATGTGACCAACATTTGCATAAAATTTGGTGATGATAGCTCAAGCCATTTCTGAGATTGTAATTTTAGTATGCTTTTTCGGACAGATGACTAAGTTCAACTTCCTGTAACTCGGCCAAAAATCACCGAACTTAAACCATTCGAACAAACTTGAGAGAGATTGTTCCAGAAATCATTTCTGTAAAATATTGGACAATTTGGCTGAACAGATTCGGAGAAGAAGATTTTTTTAAGCTTTTTTAGCTTTTTCCCTATAAAATAAAAGAAAATGCAGTTAGCCAAAAAATAAGCAAAATCCGATAGAGTTTTTTAGATGACTAATTTTATGCATAAAATTTGATGATGCTAATTCTTGCCGTTTTCAAAATAGTATAGGTTAACGTACAGACGGCGGACGACGGACGCCGGACGACGCCACACCATCGCATAAGCTCACAGGTTCGCTAAAAATTGAGATGCCCAAAATACTGATTGGGTTTCCCCTTTTATAGACACAGATCATACTGAGCTTGGAATGCCACCCAAGTGCATACAAGAAGACACAGCAAAAATACTTGATACTAAGCATTAGATGAAGTTTATAAGTTCAATGAAATTTTTTATAAATTTTATTCTGTACTATTCATATTAACTGTTAGCCTGATCAAGGTTTCTAAACAGATTCACAACAGATTCCCATATTACACTTAGCCTCTGTGAATATTTGCGAAGTTCTTGCCTTACCTGGAAGAATTCAGATACCTGTTAGACCAAAAAAAAAGTATGGTACTCAGGCACTTTTTTCAGAAATCAGTGCGGGCTGGCAATATTTTAATTTTTACCTTTTTTGTATGTTTCAATAAAAATGTAATATGATCAGGGAAAAACATGAAAATAACCAATTTTTTTGCAAAACAGATAAAAGCACTACATATAACAAAGGAAATCTTATCAAAACTGTATTATATTATCTTCTTGAAAGATGAAAATCAAAATGAAAATTGATGATGCACTGGGTTAAATATGATGCAGGCAGTGCCTGAGAACCATACCTTTAATTATTTTTGCCTTACAATCCCTAATTTTTCTATTTTCTTCTCCTAAATAGTACCAAGCCTAACATATATCATAAGAGGAAATATCCAAGGTACGTCTTACATTTAATTTGTACAAAACATCTCTACTTTAGTCCAGGATAGAAGTCCTATCACTCACAGAAATAAACAAATACCCGCAATATACGGAAATTTAAAGTTCTAGACTATAAAGCTGCTATTAACTAAAAAAAATAGCCCATAAGAATGGAATCCTCAATTGCTCTTTTTTAGTGACTGACGCAATGCGGACAGAAACCTGAACCCTGTTGCGTCGCCGTCGGCGGCAACTAAAAAAATAAAACCCCCTCCCCTATATTTTATAGGCCTAGTTATAAAAAATCTAGGCTATTATTCTTGGAAAAGTTCGAGACGAGGATCCGGTTTCCCCGCCCATGTGATTATGATCACAGTATTTTCACATGCACTAAAAAAGCATTCCCTGAAGAACCCGGGCCCTTAGAAAATGCAATTTCAGCAAAAGATGTTTGATCATATATTACTTACTTCTATTTGTTATAAAGATCATTTTGCGTCTGATAATATTAAGGGTGAATATGCAGCAGGACACAGCTAGCAAACTGTTTTCTCATGATTCGACAAAAATCGGCTGATGGATAATTCTTGAGTGAACGTCAACAATTCCTCTCTCGGAAACAACTGATCAGTTTCAGCATTTCTCTTTTCGTGAAAGCCTGCATGGCACCTGTTTGAGGACACTCACGGGTCAACGGTCCCCTGCACTGTCGTCTGCTGCACCCGTAAATCTAGGTCAAATTTCACGCGGGCCCAGGTGGCCGCTTAAAACATAAGTTTATTTGCTCATCCGTTCTGTTGAGAGACAACAGGTCACTGACCTGGGAAAACGGGTGATGTTAATAACTACCAGTATTCAAGGTTTATAGCCCATACTATGTTATATATGTTTATTAATTATACTCTAAAAAGGTGTGGATGGGATCGTAATTCTTCGCGACCTCAAACTTGGGATAAAGGGGCCCATTCCGATATCTGAGGTCCATTAAGGGGCCCAATCACCTATAGAGCATGTCGAGTTAACGCCGTGACGAAAAATAGCTTCTTCCCTTTAAAATAAATATGTACCTGCCAAAATATTGCCCTGAAACCGTTTGCTTTCTCCTGTAAACAAATGTTAAAAACAGTGGACCGGGCGCATTGAAAGGTGTCAACATAAACACAGCGCGTTGGGCCGTGTGCATCTCTGAGCCATAACACGTGTCAATCAGGAGATGCCCGGTCTGACTAGGCCCAAAAAAACCTGATACATGTTTCTGCTGGCTGAAACACAGCGTGTTGCCCGTCTTAATCGGACCTTCGGTCACGCGGTCTTTTTATGGTAAACATACTGTGTTAACCAACATGCACAGCCATAACATGATGTAAAACAGCCGTATGCGAGGAAATGAGACCTCGTGCTGGGATAGTTTTGCTGGGAAACCTTTGTATAAAGCAAAACTGAACTGATAATGTGAAAGAATAGCCATGATTTAGCGTCTGATTATGTCCCTTTAACTTAAAATAATGTTATCAAAATATTTCAGAAAACCCCTATCCTACAACACCCAGTCTGTTTGCGTTGTTTACACATCCACGTGTTATATTATAACATGGGAGGGGCGCCAAAATAATATAAAAAGGACAGCAAAGGGCGTTTTCAGTAGTCCTAACCTTTCAACTGACTCACATAATGCAACAAATCACCCTAGCTAGGTTAGGCCTACATGTTTTCAATTTCTGTTTGTCAACACTGAGGCATGTGTACCGTACGTATTAGCAACTTTTAGTAACAGCTTGTAGATAAACAAGCTCATGTAAACATCATCACAGAGGCGTTTTAGGAACTTTTCTTTAAAGAATTACCTACAGTTTACATTTTTAGAGGAAGAATAAGTTGGATATATACTCACAATGGATGCAGACATTAACATTTCTATCATAATATGAAATGACCATAGGCCTAATATAAAATTTATGACTTTTGAGTCTGAATTACGTCCCACCCGTGCCCGTGTTTTTACACTTAATGAATTCCAACGATTTTCTGATTCTAGCCCCCCCCCCCCCCCCCCCATTCGTTCTATATACCTGTAACTTTTTCCACATGACCACTGCTTGCATCCATGGTTTGCTAGGCTTGGCCACCGGGAGGTTGGCACAGGGCCAAGAAGGTTCAGACCAATGGAAGAGGGGGATGCATAGTGGATGATAGTGCATGCAAGTTTGAAACCCGCGAAAATAATGAAAACATATGTTGTGAAAGTCCATAAATATATTTCAAGCCAACGCAAGTTATAAGCCGGACTATTATCGTCTAGTTCGCGTCGTGATGTAATCTAAGAGTGTAAGCGGATCATTCTACATTTTTTATATAAAACTTGTAAATCGTCTCTCACACTCAGCCTCAGCGCGATTTCTATTACACAAATTGTACACATTTCGACTCTCTTGTTATAACCATTATAACGATCTAGTATTGATACTCTTATTCTAACAATCGTTATCGACATTTCTCCAATTTTATCCCACATCTTACTGATTTTTAACGATAATCATGCACACTATCATACATCATAGTATAGGGTATAGAGGCAATGTTGATGATTTGGGGGGGGGGGGGGCGTTTGGCAAAAAAGGCACCCATGAAGATCGATCCGCTGTCAGAAAATGTCTGTGTTATTTGCATATTCATAAGCTTTATTGGTGAGCAGGGTATGTGGCTACTTCTAAAAGGAAGTTTTTTTCTTGTCCATGCTGCATGTTATTAAATGAATTGAGAACACAAGTTAAATAAAGGGGCCTACTTCTTGTCAGGTTTCACTCACATGTGTAGCAATACATGTTCACCATTTGAAAGGAAAAATTTTATGAGTATATGAGATTTAATACTACGCCTGTTACTAAGCATAATTTTATAAGACCAGGTGGGACATTACATGTTGTGGTTATTGCCCTATAGATATGACTGAATTTATAAAGAAGTGTCATGACAATTGTGTATCTATAACCGCTCACTTCGTTCCTTATTTATAAGCCCCTTTCACATGCACGCGTTTAATTCTGTGAGTATATATTCACATGTAAGTAATCTTTTGAGGTTGACGTCATAATTGTAATAAACAGAATTGTTATCAACCACGCAGACAAGGATTTCTTCAAATTTTTCCGTTTTTGAGGATATTTCATTATATTTTACAGAGTATTTGAAAAAAACGCGTAATGTTCCTTCAAAGTAATTGCATCACTATATGACAGGCTAAAAAAATATAATAAACATTCCACACTAGAGGGCATGGTCATACCCTCTCCTTATAATTATTTTATGTAAATAGGAAATGTCCTCGGACTGGCCTTTAAACGAAAGTGTCCGACCCGGCCGTGCAGTGAATTTGGTAGGGCCTCTGAAAGCTGCAGGTGATGCGCGCGCCTTGCCTGGTCCTTCAGGCAAATGCAATTTTAGTCATAATCATATACGAGTGGCCTTCAAGTGTGGTATAAAAAAAGGTTACGGTTTAAATTTTAACAAATATTAACATTACATTAGGTGCATTTAATACGTTGATTTAGAGATCTTATTAACAAATTTATCACTTTAAGAAGTATAGACTTCCGGCAGTCTCATTTCTTCCTGAGGCCAAGGTGTTAGTAAGTATATTCAACCAGGCGCAGAAAAAAAATATATTATAAAATGATTAATAATGTTTACCGTGTTGAATCTATCTCACAATTAAATTAAGAACTAAATGTCCTCGTGCCGGTTACCATGCCATTTACCAGTACCCGAAAAACATTCCAATCACCCATGTAAAAAGCATTAATCCAAACACCATACAAGGAAGGATTCAAGAAACTTTGATAAATTAAACGCCTGTTCTTTTAAACATTCAATAACCTGAATTAATAGTCAGCACAGAGGTAACAAAATTCTAAACATACACGTTTAGATTATCACTCGTAAGCGTTTGAAGGATTGGACCATCTTAATTGTAGATATGTTAGTGGGCCAGCCAAACTTTGATTTGTGTAGATTTGTGTGTTTGTCTCTCACTCTTTGTCTCTCTCTGAGACGACTGAATGCACAGACTTAAAACTTAGTCATTGGCATAGTGTGATGGAGCGTATACTTAATTAATAATCTGCGGTTTCAACTAGTCACCAACAGAGGTTTTATTGTCATATACGGTATACACATTCAGTGTCTATTTTGGCAACCAAAATGTAACTTTATTGTTCAGCCAAAATGTGCGACTTATTGTTCAACAGTACAACTTTGAAGTACAACAAAATAAATGCTTTGTTACCATTCCAATTTTGTTCCGTTGACCTTGAAAATGGTATCGCGAAAGTTACATAGATGGCTCTTTGTATAGATGCGGACCGGACCGCTTTGACTGAACAGGACCGCTTACACAAAATAACGGACGCGTTTCCCTTTACCGGACCGGTTCCGGAATACTCTACGTTATGTTTCAAGTTTCAGACTAAACAGATGAATTAAAAGAATTAGTTTCAACCAACAAATCATGTTATGAACAATTGGTAATTAACCCCTCAAAGAAAGACTCTTTAGCTACGAAAAATGTATTTAAAGCAATGGCAGCTGCAATAGTATTATTATATATACGCCTATTTTTTATATTTTTTTCCTCTGAGTAACAGTAATGGGTCATTTTTGTTATTAACTCATGATTGAAGTGACATTTTCAATATTAGATTATTGTCCCCTGTTGTGTTGCACAATGCTGATACTTTTCCTCTGTATCACTGTGTATCACAGTATATAAGACCAACTTCTATACGTTGAATACCTTAACATAAGATTAATGAGTTGCTATATCAAATCGCACTTAAAGCACTACATATCTAATCAGCTAATGTCAATCCGCACCCATCCTCGCATAGCAAATTCTTTTAATCAGCTCGCCCCACCCTGCAAATTAAATTAATTAGTTTTCTATATCAAATCGCACTTAAACCACTACAAAGCTAATCAGCTAATGTCAGCCCACATCCATTCCTCGCCCACAGATTCTTTAAATCAGCTCGCCCCACCCTGCACAATTTGATTAATATTCTAACCACCATGCTCCACACAGTAACACAAAATATCCCGCTGTTGTGAAATTATTTTCCTCCACCCTTACCGAATAGTGAGCGCCAACATCCGAGCCACGGAGAGTGCCTCGTATTAGTTATTATAACTAGTTGTACAATCCATGTAAAATAAATAAAGTTTATAAATTATTTACAAAGGTTGTGATTTTAAAATGTCATTAAAATTCAAATCCAGATCTTGCGATTCAAGTATAGATTAAAATTTTACATTTATTGCACGTTTTGCTGTGTATGATATTCGGTTTTGGTAAACATTCGAACAAATATAAGTAATTTATTTTATTTTTTTATGATATTTTAATAAAAGGACCGGACCGCTTGGACCGGTCCACTTATTGGACCGGACCGCCTACAGGTGGGTTGGACCAGGACCGGACCGCTTAAGTGAAGGGCCGGATCGCAAGAAGGTGGTCCGGTCCGCACCTCTACTTCTCTGAGTTTTCATTACCACAAAAATGATATATAATATAAAGGGCACTCTTAAAAGCGGTATACAGGAAATAAGGCTCTACCCTGGTCCAATGGATTAAATATTAATAAGCTGAAGCACTGTTTACTGTGTACTTGCTTTGGAGCACATTTCCGCCCAGTCTCTAAAAGGAAGTCATTATCAAAAGTTACCCAAAGTAATTTACAAATTTATCATATATATGATTTCAATGTGTTGGTTGTCGAACTGTAAAATAACATTAAAAGCACCCATTATAAATCTTTAAAATTAATGTGGAATAGCTTGTCTATTCTTCAGGTACAGCTCTAAAAATGTCACAGTATTAGATGATTCTGACATAAAGTATATCTTTTATCATATATGGTTTCATCAGTATGATAAGAAAGGCGAAAACTCGTTGACACGCGTGCCATTCTCTATTTATCTATTTATGCTGAGCAATCTGCAGATCTGACAGGAACCTGACAGGCACACCCTCCAAGGTGCCTACAAAGGATATGCGTCGGTAAGAATACATAAGTCGCATTAAATAAATGGAGGTGGTTCTCTCTAACACAAATTCCTTTTAACAGGTTTTATCGGTAATTAAAGGTATAATACATATTCGACAGGAATGTAAGGGGGTCCCCTATATGCCTCACACTAAATTTATATTACCACCTTTTAACGTTCCAAAAGTGTCTTCAGCACATTTGGATATTAATAAAATACAAACAAGATGCCAAAATAAACAGCAGTAGCTGTTTTGGATAATCATCCAAGGATTATAGATCCTTTATACCTATAGTTATTTAACCACCTTTTTTCAGCAAATAAATACATGTAATAGGATAATTATCACTGAGCATATATAAAAACGCGTACATGTAACTATCAAAAGATAATTAAAGAGCCTCCTTTTACTTATATAGTGAGCATATTGGCGACAATCTTTTAACAGGGCAACTATTCAAAATATTCTTGCGTTCATTAAAAGTTAAGGAAACCATGAAAAGTTTGTTTCCTCGAATTCCGGATGCTGGCATGATGGCTTATATATTGTGTCTCCATCTTATCGACAAATTCCCTTATTTTAAGGCATGAACTAATCCATAGATCAGTTACAATATTCATGTGGGTGCCCTAAGAGTTTGTGTTGGTGATAAATACCACTCAAAGATCCTATTTGAACTAAAACACAATGGTCTAATAAAACATTTTTATTTTATGACTTATATATAATGACAGAAATCGCCTTTTTAATCATTGTAATAGTTATTTTTGTAGCCATTTTGAATGTTTCAGTACTTTATCTTTTTAACTTTAAATGTAAAACGTCTATCCAGGGTCTTCTGCAGAAGGAGGGATCCAAAGGAGGAATCCGGGGGTTTGGACCCCCGCGCCCATGTCTACAGCCGCCGCAACCTTTCATTTAGGGGTTAAGACCAATTACTGCGGCCTTGACCCCCGATTTTCTGGCCATGGGGACTTTTTTTCGGGTTTGATCATTAGTCCTCCTGGGTTTGACCCCTCGTTTTCCTAAATCCTGGACCCACCCCTGTTCTGATACCAACAACTCGCTCCCAAAACAAAATTATTATAAGGACCTTATTATGTGGACCTTTTATCCAGCATTTTCTAAATGGGGCCTTTTTTTATTCTGTTTTCATGTAAAATGTGTAAAAGACAATTTGAGGAACACATAGAAAGTACCCCTTTACTCCAGTTCTATATGTCTTGATTTAGAGAAGTCAAAACATTACTGTGTAAACAAAAGACACCTTTAAGTTGTACTTTTCATTCATCTGAGTGTAAAAAATATTATTACGAGGCTTGTGTACGTTGCCCTTGACACAAAATATCTGTAGATCCTAAGGTTACCAAATATACCTTGGTTTTATTGATTGAAAAAATATACCCGTTCAGGTTAAATTATCTTCGGTTTGACCTTGAAAATGACCTTGAAAAAACCTTAAAGGTTAAAATGGCATCCACCTATACATTTTCATCACGGTTTGGTTGTTTGATCTGGCATGGATGCCTGCTATTAACAAACAATGCCCTTAAAGTGAAAAAAATCAACCTTGGCTGGCCCACTATATAGTATATGCTCTCATGAGCTCAAACCATTCTGTAAGCAAGATTATAGCCAAGTCAATATGCTTTAAACAGTTGTCAGCCATTGGATGAGTAAATCGTCACCGCGAGGTAGGAATTGTAAAATTGTATAAATCATTATATTAATACGAGGCTGTAGGAAAACCAACTGGTACAATGAACAACTAATCGGTATTCAGCGCAACCTACTGCGGAACTCATGTGTCTTTTTTCTAGATTTTACTGTAGATGAGAGTCATTTTGTCATCGCCATTCCTCTCCTAAAGCGGTACCTACTAATATGCAAATGGTGAGAATCGCCAGGTAATCAAACGGCCGTATGACGTAATAATAGGCAAATGTCAGGCATTCACCAAGTTCACTTGACAGGTTGTAGCCTAAATAGGAGCAGCTGCTGTCTCGCCCATTCCGGCATTTGTTTTCGTTTTATTTTACATGTGTTAGTGGCAAATATTATTAGTAACCGCCTAGCAGGTCTATCCGTCCCCTCCTTCCTCCGAAGTTTTGGGCATCTTTGGAAGCCCGTAGAAACCTACCTCAAAATTGTACACTGTGGAGACTATTTTTTCCAAGACTGATTACACAATCGGTCGATATAGGCTTTCCAGTTTGGCGTGCTTATGTGCAATTTACGCAAAACAATCGGAACAGTTTTTGTTGAAATTTTATGAAAGGTAAGGATAACACCGAACGAGCAATTTATTAAATTTTGAAGGCAGTGTGTATCATTACCATGTTTTTTAATTCCTTTCCATTGTTTTGTACGGCTCTTTCTTTTGTCCCCGTCCGTGGAAATGAGCCATTAATTGTTATAGAGCTAACCTGTAAATGGAGATGATGAACCACAACAAACATGTCCTGTGTTGCTGTGAGGTTTTATGAGGGTCCTGCATGGCGAAGGTTGTGGTTTCTGACTATAACATTTTGTTTTTATAATACAACACTTAGAAAGTACACTCGAGTTTATAAAATATCAGTTTAGAGTGAATAGCGTCTAGAGGAAATTCCGAGCATATTTTGATTTAAAGTGTGTGCTATAGGTAAAAATGGTGGTCGAAAGCAGACGGGTCATGACCCAAAACTTCCCCCCCTCTGGATCATCGCCTACAATGGATACATCTGTTCAACAATACAATTAACTTCCATGTAATGTACACGGAAAAATACGCTAAACCTACTACCCTAGGCTACATAATGAAGTTCTCTCACAGCCAGATGCTATTACATTTGTAGAGACTAGGCTTATCTGGGTGTTCTTTTCCTGTTCAGACATTCAGACTCTTTAAAGTTCAGTAAACAATACTTCAGACCTAATTTGAAGGGCAAAGGGGGATCTCTCTTGTATAATTGAAGAAAAAAGTACCTGCCTTCTTCGATTTCCCTAATTTGCAACACAGCTCCCCGATTACTCCCGCCTTGTACTTTTTTCTAGGAATTACCCGGAGCTGCCCACTTAAAATTTCTTCTTATAGACCTCAGCATTGACATTGACATATTTGGTCCGTAAATATATAATCTACCTTTCGAAATGAGAAACACAACTTTTTCAATAATCAATTTCCTCTTTCGGACGAGTGTATTGTAATCGAATCTTTCTAACTGTATACATGTGTGATGTATGTATTCATGTATGTATGTATGCATGTATGTCCTGTTGCTAATGAACTATTGAACGCCTCAACTGGGAACTTTCTGCAATATATTTCGTTCCTCCTGGAGAATGATCCTGAATCAAAATTCTGCAATTCAGTGGTTAAAACATATAAAAATATGAAATTCCAGTGCACTCCTTACTCACTAGATTGCGGCTGGATGAGGGTCCCTTATGACCCTTTGCTTTAAATTTATAGTAAAAATATAAACTTGCTGGTATAGCATGAGGTAGTTTATGTCCCCCGGTAAAACACTACGGACAGTACAAAAAATCTTATAAAATTTCCACTACATCTGCATGTTGCCGACGACTGACACTAAATGTTCGGGCAAGTTGTGCCGACAAGGAAAGAAGCTGATATCTTAAAAGTGGAACACCTTGCATTAAAAACGAGCTTCCTGTCGGAGTCTCTGATATGTGTCATTTTTCTTGAAAGGGCCTATTCCGGTACCTAGCGCCTGTTAGCTGCGGATAATCCCTTGAACCTGATATCAAAAGAGGCCAGAAAATGACAACCTAACTGCAAAGTCTATTCGTTTTGTTTATATCCATATCCACGTGTTTATAACGGGGTGGGGGGGGGGGGGGGTTGGGGGTTAACGGGGGGTTGCGGTCACACGGATTACGAACAAGACAGACTACTAATACGGGCTCTGCGCATGCTCGTAGAAAAGGTCTATCATGATCTGCTATATTATCACGAACTTCAGCCTATCCTTGAGGCTGTAGGATATGTATTACGTTGAATAGTTTCTAGAAGTTTTGTTTTATTATTTTTTCCGCAGTTATGTTTATGGTGAATCCGTTGTGTCACTGTAGCTCGGGTGACACATCCGGTCAGTGAACTTGTGACAAAACTCAGTATTTTAAGTCTTAATTAAAAAAGAGTCCTTGATCTATTGTCGCTCGCTCCGGTTTCTGGACAATCAGTATATCTATATTTCTAGATTTGATGAGATTTAAAGTACATTCCCTTGTGCGCTTAATCAAGGCTTAATCTCAGCACGACCGACATATCATGTCTGAATGAGGCAATCAGTATCACGATGAAGAATTTTGAAAAGGAATAAAATGTTCTACAAGACTGTAAGACTAAAATTATTGAGTAAGCGGGCGAGGTTGTTTAATTCAGCGATGTAGACAACATGAAACTCAAATAGCAACAATAATTCTTACGACTTCTCTTAGCTGCTTACTCACTTAAAATACTTATCTGTTCAATTACAATTACAAAATGAACACAAGTCATCTGTGAAAAAGGAGTGTCTATTTCATAGAAAAAAAACATTTTATTTTTGTGGTCTTATAAGTTTACCTAGTATAGGGACTGCCTGTGTGTCTTTGGTGCATCCAATTAGTTCAAATCCCGGAATTTACCAAGTCATGGAACCTATTGGCGGTTAAATATTGATCAATATACAATGATATTTACCATGGGAATGACGCTATATACACAAGAATTGTCCATCTTGCACATTTTCATCGTTATCATTTGCTTCAGTGGATGAACACCAGATGGTGCTCACGAATCGTTTGTCGTATTTTCAAATTTCTCTGATTTTCTAATTTAAATAATAGTTAAAACTCCGTTGTCATGCATATCATTTAATTTGCAACACTATGGGAATTGTATTTGTTTATCATATGGCCACAGTATACGGATTTTAAATGTTTGTGTAAAATTACGTGTATTCCATATATTTATTTGTACTTCTGTCTTGTCTAACTGAAACCTTTGATCGATGATTCCACCAAAGCTAAAATTAGAACTGACCACGAGTAAAATAACATGTCTGAGGAGCGCCATAAACACTGCTCTATACTGAAAATCGATACTACATTTCAATCTTGCCGCCACATAGCGGGCACGCTCTGGTTATACTGGTCAACATATGTGGGAACGTTTTACCTCTTGCGAATTACCACAGGCACAGGCGTTTCTATATCTGGGCAAATGTCAATTCACAACACACATGTATCAACGATTAGGTAATCTTCACCTGCTGAGGCTCGCGGGTCTCATAGCAACAAATGATATTATTCGTACATAATTGTGCAATGTGTGGAAACAGCAGTTACGTATTTGCACCTGGAGACATTGCAGGGAATCGTAGCCCGAAAGGTGCAATTTGGGAACGGTTGTATAGAGGTTGAACCCGAAGGTTTTTTTTTTCAGGGGTGATCATAGTAAACTTTATTTTGGCCAAAGCTATGTCCTGTTAAGACACTTGTTCAGGAAAATGCCGAAGTTGAGAGATGTGTTCACTTTCTTCACTTGCAGGTGAAGGTTATTATACTCGCTTACCTACGCGTTCATTATTTTGCACTTGAAAAGCCGTTTAGTTTCATCCCAACTGCGCAAAACTCAAATGAACACTAGCTAAACTATTTTAATTTTAATAAAAGTAATAACACAACAACATCCCCGCGACAGGAGTACATTTTGCTCGGCAGGCCATGGGAATAACAGGTCTAAAGATAATATGTAAATTAATGAACAATAAATAAGACAAAAGGACCGTAAAGGTCATCAGTTAGGGTCCTGCGATCGCCATTTCCTCAAAATGGCAGCCCTGGGGCCATATTGGATGCCATATTTGTCTGCAATTTATCACCACGAATAATCTAAAAGGGACCAATTTTCAGAGAAATTACAGCATTATCAAAAAATTTATTGCAAAGGATTTTAAAAGGCTTCCCTGGCAGCCATATTTGATTTAACTGAGATTTGAAAGCACAGATCCCCTCACGGGTGTCAATGTTCTGTCATATTTTCGTAAAAGAAAATACTGGTTGTGCTCTACAGGTCATACTTTATACGAGGCAAATCTGTAATTCAATAGGGCTGGAGCCCTCAAAGGCACCAATTCCTTAGGAGAAAATGAAAAAAGGTCAAACCATCTCTCGGAAACCTACTCCTTGTATACCTTTCACAAGCCCACGTTCAATTTTAATCACCAAAAGCTTGCCGAAACTTACAAAGAGATTTTTTAATTGGTTTTAAATTATGCATCATTCAAAGTGTAGTAGGAAGCGAATTCCAGACCTTTGGGGCTATGAAATGGAAGGGGAAGGAACGTTCATCGAGTTTCATATACGCTCTTTACACAGCGCTTTAACAATAGGCCTACTCCCTATATCGTAAGGGCTGTTTGTTATGACCTCGTATCCTGAATTGCTACACCAGAGGGGAGCACTGTATTTTTGTCCAATCAGATGAGACCTTGTGCAGGAAGACACAGCCAAGCGAGGAATACACGGAGCCAATCAAGTTCATTTCGTTTTGAGTGACAGCTTATCGCCCCGGTAACCGTCTGAACAGGCCACAGGCTCAGAGAGACTTGCCCCAGACGTGGTTTGCTTGGGGCCTTGTGCACATAGGATGCCCGGACGGTGAGTTGTAATTCAAACGAAACGTAACAACAAAGGCTGCGTGCACACCTCGCTGGCTGGTTTCAGTTCTGCAGACAACAGATACATGGCTACGCTAACACAGTCATAATGTCATAATCGAATCGATGTATGATGCGAGAATACAGAGGGAGCAATAAAAATTCGACCGTAAACTCTCATCAAGCGGCGAGCGCCGCTATGGGCGGAGTCAGGATGCCTGTCGAGTGTTTATTTATTGGCATCTGATTGGCTGCTTGTCACATCATACGCACGTTTTTTTTCAGCGGACAACGAACCGCCATCTGGTGTCTAAATATATCATAAACGGTCAAAGCTGGCAGCGTGAAAATCAGTTGCTTCTTTAGAAGCGCAAGATTTCCGCTGCCTCGGGAGCGTAAGTTTCATATGACATTAGGTACTGTAAGATGATTACTGCATGATGCGCACGCAAAGGCCGATAGGTGATTAATTTTTCAGACACGTATGATGGAAGTGAGCCACTGATATGGCGGTAAACAAAATAATTTTGTTTTATAAGCGCTACTTGGCGGGAAGCCAATGGGGCTGTTTGTGGGACATGGTCAGTCTTACGATACTTAAGAATGAGGCGAGCAGCATTATTCTGAATAATCTGCAGCCACCGAACTTGCTCTGCAGGTAACCAAGCAAGAACTGAAATACAGTTATCCAGGCGAGATAATTACTGTGGCGCAAATGAGCTGACAGCATAAATTAGTAAGAGAGGAAATGCCGAACGGATGCAATACAAAGCTAAACTCATCTGGTTGACAACTTTCTGACAGTTCAGTGTCATTATCATACAACTATTGCGCTTGAAGGAAAATTTGCGATGTTCTATGGCGGCCATATGGAGATTTTGGCAGTTCTGTAATTTGATACAACGGGAACTCTTATGGACACCAATCATCCACATGAATATCTGAAAGATCACATGTACTGCGACACTGCGAGCGAAAGGAAATCACCGATTGTGCACAGACTGGCATATTAGTTTATGTATGGGTCTTGAATTCTATAGGACTAGTGCTCTCATGGACACAAATCATCTATGTGAATTTAGTAAAGATCAAATGCACTTACTTAGAGATTAAGAAAGAAAATCATTGAATGTGCCCTTGCGGAAATATTGTTCTTTGGATGGGTCGTAATTCAATAGGTCCAGAGTCCTCTTAGCACCAATCATCAATGTGAACTGAGAGAGGTCAAGCATATTCTATTTGAGATATTGCGAGCGAAAGAAAATTAGCAATTGTGCTGTGACGGCCAATATTGTAATTCTGACAGATCTGTAGTTCGACACGTGTGGAGCCCTCTACAGACACATATCATCCCTATGAATTTGAGAATTATGAAATATATTCTTTTTGAGATGAACTTACATATATATATATATATATATATATATATATATATATATATATATATATATATATATATAAACCGTAAGGAAATCTGTTCTTTTTTGTTTTAATTTCATTGTACAAGTAGCACAACGTGCTAATGAGTATACTTTCACTGGATAGTGGTCTAGCCGAGGTTTTCCCGTGAGAGATATATTTATTATTATACTTTTCTGTTGTTCTTGCTGTGTGACATTTAATTTCTCCCATGCTATATCCCTGTCACCCGTTTTTCATTCAGGACGATGTTTCCGCGAGAGGAGCAGGCTCCTTACACTCTTGTTCGCGTGGCGCCGCGCCGTGACTGGGATGTTCGATGATCGCCAGGTGCTGGAGGCGTCACTTTCCACATCCGCTGCCAATTCCCGATTTATGCTTTATGGGCAATTGGAATGATGCGGGTATTTCATCTGTCCAGACATCTAGGCCATTGCATCGCTGGGTTCGTCCCGGATGCCGGCGGTGGTATAGATCTCTATTAATCTGAACACGATCCATTAAGGAAACAGGAAACGCCCTTTTTAGCTGTAGCCACCAGAATTACGAGGACAAGACTAACACCACGCCCAACCTTGGCAAAGTACGTCCCTTCGGTATCTCAGCAGCGCGCAAAAGCAACATTGTAAAAAATGAAATCTTAACCTTTATTCCTTTGTTTAGTCTTAGACAATATGGAGTGTCTTTCATTGGAGTTTTCAGCTTGCAAGTGTACATGATGTTTTGGTTTCCATATATATATGTGTGTGTGTGTCCGCCGGACTATGCATGGGAGTAAGCGCGGCAAAAAGAAATAACCAGCCCTCTAAGAATTTAAAAGGACCCCACTTTCTGTTGTTACTATTTCTTAAAATAAATCATGACTTAATTATTTTGTACTCGGTCGCTATTTGTTTAATAAATTAACAACTTTTTATTAAATTTGTTAAAAGATATCATTGCAGATGGAACGGAGATCAATTAAAGCAATAAACCTTTCTCAAAGACATAAATATATTAATTAAATTTTACAAATCACCAGGGCATACAATTTACTCGCAGTCAAGGGAATTAGTGTATACCATGCATTATCTGTACAGCAATATTTTACATAAGAGAAACCAGTCAGAACTAGGGACAGCGTATCTATAGCCACAGAACAACTATTAACTCCAGCAACCCCTTTGTCCTGCTTTGGGGTCATTTCTTAGAAGAAGAGCATAAATATTCAGGAATGACAATATGTGTCCAAAGGGCCTGCTAACAGAAACTCAGTACATAAAATCTTTATCTGAAATGACGTTGATACCACTACTCCTGTAGCGAAGCAGCGTAAATGCCGTTGTTTTGCCTTTAACTGTCAGTAACGACGCCAAGGGTGATCTGGATCCGAGGGGGGGGGGGGGGGTCCATTTCATATATTTCCCCAGAATCCTGAGAAATTCATCTTTCATTTGTGAAGCGGCCATCGCCGAGCCATCTTGAGGAACAACGTAAACTGTGCAAGAATGGGTTATAGTCTAGCAGGGAGGAAACCCAAAGAACAGTTTGTTTGCATAAACCAGGCTGAACAGAGATCACAGCATCCACTTCAAATATTCACCCACTTCAAAAATTTAAACCACGGTTTATACAATTTAAGATAGTTTGTATATATAGCAATTTGTATTTTTATTTTAGATCACAGCATCCACTTCAAAGTTTCACTCGCTTCAAAAATTTAATCCACGGTTCAAACAAATTAAGATTGTTTGTATATACAGCAATTTGTATTTTTATTTTTTTTACGCAATGTATAATAAATTCAGAGAAGGCACGGACATCGGATAATACAGGATCAGCAAAGCAATCAGATACCTGGACTATCCTACTAACTAATCCACTGATTCCTCAATCAAGCTAATAAATGGGAAGCAGGTATAAGAATATACCTTACAAGCGACATCATAATACTCTTGATATGATCAGCACCTCGGAATAGCTATAAGGCTTCAATCACACCTGAGGCAGAGGGGCTAAGCCCCTAAAAACTTGCAAGGAAGACACTACACACACATGAAACAAGGGTGTCAATCATACATTAGTTTTCTATAGAAAATAAATAAGCTCTTCAATTCAAACTTTACTTAAACAATTATTGATGGTTCTACTTATGGTATACCTTATGTCTGTTTTCATTCTTTTCCAAAACATAATTATATGAGTTTAGTGTCTACTTATGAAAACGTAAAAAAGTTCTGTGTCATATGGATCCGTTTCATACGCAGCCATGTTGCTGATGTAATTATCCCTTTCCCTGTTGCATAGAATTCGTATATAATGAACGGAAAAATTATGTACGGGAAAATACGATACGAATCTTGGGTATATACGAAACGACGTTGTGATATGAAATTACGAAAACGGATCGTGTCCAAATTTCGTAACGTGTAAGCTATGCTTAACAATAAATTATCATGCGATACGTATCATGACATTCCACTGATGATACGGTAAACAATACAATACACATAAAAAATTTCAGATTTTTTTTTTATTTAAAAGATTTTTTTTCGTGGAGTTAACGCCTCCATTTTTATGCCCTCTTATCTATTATCTAATCTGAGTATATACATTTGCAGAGTTCCATTTCGGTTTGGGTCACACTTCAACTAGGTGATGAATTTGAAAGCAGTTCGTTAAAAAATTCACCACCTTCAAGGACAACTTCCTCCGTCAGACCAAGCAGGGGAGCGGTTAGTGGAGAATAAACAATTAGTATTTTTCCCCAGTGGTTTCTCCTACAGGCGCCTTGAATAAACCACGACAAACAGCATTTACATAAAAAACAAGTTATTCAAGATTTACTGTTTACACACGAGAACATTGTTTTTTTTTCTAATAATTTCATACATAAGGACTTGCATTTGACTTTTGGTTGAAAGTGGATTGCGCTTTTTGAAAAAGTCTTGCAGGGCTTTTTGACCCGATGTTCCATTGTAAACACGACAACACATGACGTATTCAAGCGTTAAACAGCTAACGCTACCTTCATTCATCTCTACAGATCAAGGTGTCTGCTTTTAAACCTAAATAATATTTAATGAATATATATATATATTTAAATTTAAATTAATGTTCCCCCCTAAAAAATTGGAAAAAAAAATAAATGGAAAAATGAAATGAAGCCCGTGCTTGCCACGTATTATGTTCCAAAGTCACCTTTTATTGCATCAAGGGCTTGGACTTTCTATGTGTCCTGGTAATATACATGCTCAGTGTTTAAGACATGGGGTGCGTACTAAGATTAATACACCATCAATGAGCTCCCCAAGTCGTCTGTCGATAGGTTTATAAGCGCACATTTCAGGTGGTAATGAGGACTTTCCCAATTATACGTCATAAGTGGAATCCCTTGTGCGTTTATCGAAACCGTTCTTGCAAAAAAATCGAACAGTGTTCAATATCTTCGATCAGCGGATCCGTAGAAGCTGATAATCGTTGTCGGAGGTATGTACGGGTCATGTTCCACTTAAATTATAGTGTCCAATATTGTTTAGACGGATGCGATGACCGGATGCGTTAATCGGATGCGATAAAAGCTGGTATGTGTCCCTAGCTTCACTGTAAACTCGTTTCCAAGATTCTCCCAGACTTTCAGGATGGCTCGGCACCTTGTTTGACACGTGGGTCAATTACAAGTTCACGGAATGTGACAAGTATGTTTAATTAACACTTAATGTGGGAGTTAACTAAATGGACTTCTGATACTTCGCCGACACATCGGCTTCTCTGACCACTACAATTTGTAGACTTAAAGGTAATAACATCTCTGGTTTTAGGATACATAAGAACTGGTCATCAGGTTACGTTATACAAGATGTCGTATTGACGTTAGGTCCATGGAGAATGTAATAAAACTGTCATTACATCAAAACTAAGAGACATGCTGAGGCAAATTAAACCACCACGAACCTGTCATGCCTTACCACAGCAACAAGAACGAGCCCATATCAAAGGCGTATCTATTAGAGAGGTATTTCTTGTCAAGTCACCGGAGAATACTTCAATTAAAGATTGAATCATTTAATAACACTCCAAATTTCACCATTTCCCTGTCTCTCCCGTCAAAGTCATCATCTTACAGAAAGAATTAATCCCGGGGTTGTGCTGAAAATAAGAATACCAATTGTTTTAGCCGCAAGAAGTAATAATTTCACTTCAAATTATAATTCATTCACTTGTACTGTCATATTGTTCTTAATGTTGAATGTATTTGGCTCCATACAGAGGGCCCCAATAGTAACGGACTACACTAAAAATGTTATAATAAATAATATAATATTTAAAAAAAAAGTAATGGAGCTATGATCTGAGAGAGGCAGAGAGAGAGAGAGAGAGAGAGAGAAGGAGAGAGAGAGAGAGAGAGAGAGCATAAAATCGCAAACCGAAGAAAAGGACTGCTGTTGGAAGAATATGAACAAGATAGATTTAAAATTAAAAGTATTCATACCTAAAAGTATAAGATAAAATTAAATGAGTTGAGTCTAATTATCTTTAGAAATATGTGGGTTGTGTACTTATGATTCTTTACTTAAAGTTTGACAGAAATATATGGATATTGCATCTGTTGAAAAAATAACATTTTTTTTGTAAAACTGGGCGTAATGCTTTTTTTCAGAATAGTGCTATGATAACTGTGTGGCGTATATGCTGTAGAACAGAAAAAGCAAACTGCGCATGAGTCGGTGGGATAGAGACCATTAGCTTGTTTCTGATAACACGGGCCTTTGGTGTTGAATTTGAAAGCAGTTAACGTTAAAAAAGACACCACCTTCAAGGACCACTTCCTCACTCAGACCAAGCAGGGGAGCTGTTTGTAGAGAATAAACAGTAAGTATTTTCCCGAGTGGTTTTTCCTACAGGCGCCTTGATAAAACCACGACGAAAAATAACAAGTTGTTAAAGATTTGCTGTTTACCATCGGGAATATTGATTTTTCTACAAATTTAATGCATTAGAACATGAATTTGACTTTTAGTGTAAAGTGGATTGCGCTTATTGAAAAACAGTCATGGGCTTACCGACTCGATGTTCCTTTGTAAATACAAACCAAACAAATCAGGATACTGGATTTCATCCCATGAACCTTTGGGAATTAACTACAATTTAGTTTATAACTCCATTACATCACCGTTTCGCGGAACACCGCCGCCCTTACCTCGATCGATAAGGGTAAATGCCACTGCCAATTCCCGGTAAATACGGCATGGACAATAACCCCTCTGTCAAATAAGTGGCAATTAAATGGCAAATAATAATAATTCCTTATTTTTTTTAATGTTTTGTGACTGTTGCAAAGGTCCACCAACTACATGGATACAACATATGATAAGAACTGCTCAATAAAGTCAGGAGACTTAAGAGTGCAACAACAGACTTAAGAGGGCTACAACAGTACTTTGCAAAATTATAGTAATACTGTATCACTGTGTAAAAATATTTTGAATTAAGTTTAAAAATCACAAATTTAGGAACAATATATTTCTCAGGGACTCATGTATGTTTAATTTGATATATAAAACTGTACCTGAGGTTTTATCTAAATCTATTGATGCTGGAATGTTTCTCACGGCTTAGCAATAACCTTTCCAGGGTTGGTGGTGTGCATGAATTATTATTTTGTCTTAGTCATGATAAGACTGTTAGTGCTGCTATAAACTGTTCTTCTGTTTTAATTACTGAAGATAAATTCTTATGGTAGCTGGTTCCAATCTATTCTAGTTTATGGAATAAAAGATCGTTTATGTTGGATCTAAGTACTTTTTTTATTTATTGATTTTGAGTGTAGAGTCCTTGTTGGTACCTGAGTTTAAATGGCGATTCAGCAGAGGTTGCTGCTAGACCATTAATAATCTTGAAAAAGGTAATTGCAAATAAATGTATTTTGCAAATCAGCCAATTATCATGATTATGCTAGGTCTGACCATTGCTGTATCCCTGTAACAGCAACCGATCAATGCTTGGAAGAGGACCTCTGTGCTTCTGTTTATCCATGACCGTCATCAAACACAAGATAGGTCTAGCTAGTTGGCTATCTACTGGCTGAAATCTGTACTATTCAGTGAATAACTCTTCTGCAATAAGCACCACTGGTCATCACTTACATAAACAACATATGGCAAAAGGTACATCCAAGGCAGTCACTGAACCAGAACGGAGTCAGTACAATAAAAGATCTTGTACAAAACTGAATCAATAGGAAGTAATATTAATTACTATTGATACAATTACTTTGAAAAGCAGTAAATTTCTATTTATGTAAACTCAAATTTATGTAAAATATTACCCCCCTGCCGCCTGTCCCTAGCCTACTAGGTTTACATAGTTTGGAGCATGCACAAAACTGTCCCTTGCTGTAGATGATTCACCACAAGCATATATGTCAGCTAAGAAACACATCCCTTTTGATACTAAGTACCCCTAAAATAAGAAACTAACTTGCCAAAACTGCCCTTAAGGACACAATACACCCCACCCCAACCCCCACCCCCATACCAACCCCCCCCCCCCACCCTGGCCATAAATCCACAAATATTCTTTTTTTATCTTATATTTACTTCAACGATATATGAAATACAACCGTATATGTATGAATCTAGTCATGAAAGTGTATGTATAATCAAGACAATGTGTTAGATTTTTATATGACCTGCCGTCATGAAATTTAAATTTGCTAGTATTTTCCAGCAAATGCTAGTATTTGCTAGCAAAAATGGCATTTACCGCCGGCATAGACTTTATGAGTATTTGCCGGCATTTTGCCAACCCTGCGATCGATCTATTTTATAACCGTGTAGACTGTCATGACTTGCAAATTATGTTACCAAATTGACACGTAAGGACAGTAGAAATATATACGACGATACACCTAGTATAACAGAACTGACTAAAATAACAAAAAGGAAAAGATTGCGCTTCAGACAAAGGTGATAGGGAATGTTTTAAATGTCCATGCATGGGTGGATGGATGTTTCAAGATGGGACGAGAAGGTTCAGTCAGCGGTCCATTCCTATACATCTGGTTCTCCCGACAGAGCTCAGCGCTCAACAGGACTGAAGTCTCTCACATGAATGGTTTCCAAAAATCGTCAGAGGTCATCGCTCAACAGCATTGAAGTCTCTCACATGGATGGTATCCAAAAATCGACAGAGGTCAGCGCTCAACAGAATGCAAGTCTCTCACATGAATGGTCTAAAAAAATCGACAGGGGTCAGCGCCCAACAGGATTGAAGTCTCTCAAATGGATGGTATCCCAAAATCGACAGAGGTCAGCGCTCAACAGAATTGAAGTCCCTCACATCGATGGTCTCCAAAAATCACCTTTAGGTGTATTTATAGTCATCACATTTTCCATTGTTAAAGAAGATGATTTTCGATTAGCGGGCTATTAGGGAGAAATCTCAGTCTTTTTTGTATGATATCACATACATATGTTCAACGTCGAGTCAATTTGTAATATAGAATTAAAATTACGCTAGTGCAGTATAGATATAATAAACTGAAGGTTGACGTCATTATCACAAAATAGTTTTCACTCTCATTTTAAAACATCTAACTACCTCTGTGATAGAGATTTTATTTTTCAATTTTGTACATTTCATATTGTCAGAGTAACAAATGTCAGAGTAAGAAATGGCAAAAAACCCGATCGCGATATTATATTATCAGATCCATTTTGACACGTACTATCGAAATTTCATGATGCAGTTCCAATCATTCGGATGTGCACAGATATTCGGATTTTCACCAGTGCACAGATATGTGTAGGCTAGAGCTTTGAACTTTCTACATCCTTTACTTTTAGAATAATTTTTTTCCAGCTTGGACAAAATGGACCTTTATATACCATCAACGTAAAAAAGACATTAAATGAACATTACGGCAAGCAGTTCGCTCCGACTCCTCTTTGGTTACGCCCACGAATCCTTGGGTGAGTAATGGAGCCACCTTTCCGTTTTCATGCGGCTCGATGAATAAACTCGTTAGGTTGAAAAGTTTGCGAAGGGTTCCCTTTAAGGATGTAAAACATGCTTCCTGAAGGCAAATCCGCTACAATTACAACCAGATATACAACAAATGAAGGATACTTTAGATGTGGGGTTTCACGCTATCCGAGATGATACAGTGCCTTTTAGGCTACTTAGTTGTTTTTTCATTGAGATTATGGGGATATCCTACATCAAGAATAAAATTCAACTGGAAAGCATTTAATTTAAAACAACATCTGCTCCAGTATATATTAAAGTGCAAAATGGTAAACGTTGGCATAAAGATGAGAAGTATTGGGTTTTGATTGATATAACCTAGCGAAATTATATATATGTAGTCGCGGACTGCTGCTCTAGTTTAAATACTATAAGTCGGCTCATTGCATATCTGAGTCTGTGCAGCTTACTCCTAAATGGGTTACTGAGCGATTGTGTATAGGAGTAATGGATAGCTCGTCCATGGACATCGAAGTTCATATATTTAAAAAAAGGCCTTCTTCGTCTTCAAGGACAGTTGGCGTTTATAGGTTATTTGCTATGGCCTCTAGGAAACCTTCAACCAAAGACCATTTAATGCTAGCCAGGGACCGTGTTGAGCCGGAAGCACTATTTAATTACCATCGGAAAATTAAAATCGGGACAGCTCGGAGTCGGTCAGTTAGGAGAACAAACACTGGACCGATAGTTCATGCAAATGACTCAGATTTTCTTTATTCTTCGTTGCGCATTTCTCGGACATTTCTTTAAATCTAAGCATTATGTCCGCGTATTCAGAATCTTATTACCATAAAGGTGAAAACGAGCTATATATCTGATAAAGTTTTTTATTTCATACTATGCGGACGCAGCTTTTGTCGAAGAGTTTTGCCGAAAATTCGATGACATGGTATGTAATTGGCTTACGCCGATCCTGTCGTACGAATAGGTAAAAAACCTCTTTCAAGTCCGACAGATCCATATTTGTTTCGCACGTCAAAATCGGCATAATATTCACCCGTCATAAGTACTCTGATCGTGCTCAACATTCATAGGAAATTAGTAATGTGGTGACCATGACCTTAAAAGTGTGGTGGTCGTGTTAGTGGGTGGTTGTGAGGCGAGGATTGTGTGTTATAGCGCTCACCTGTTTCTCTTCAATGTGTGACTGTCAAATAGTCTCTCCGGTACGACCAGTAGTACCCTGTTGGGCTCCTGCTCGACCAGCACCTCCAGCTGGCAGTCCATGTCAGACAGGAAGGCACGAAATGCCAAACGACACACTTTGTTACTGGCGATAAGATCCGGACTGAGCAACTCTCCAAAGCCTTGGACTTTATTGTCCAAATAGACAAATGTTCCTGGAAATAAAGAGGGACAATCAATATGTCAAGGTAAGTTTTCAACTATTTACCTTTAAGGTAAATTTTGATCATATATACAGACTATGTCTTCCCCCTACTGACAAAAATGTCGGATTAAGTAACATACATGACATTCATTTAAATAACATCATCTAAAAATGACAGTCACATAGAAACAGCATATCACATTACAGCATCTAACATTTTTTTTGTATCGAATATTTTTGATGAAATGATCCAATCTAGTATTATATATATTTGCGAAAATATAAAGCTGCTAAAATTTCTTGGTTCAAATTGCCGAAATAATAATTGTTCTTTCATCATAATCAAAACCAAGGAAACTTTAATTAACGAAAACAATACCACTACCGTTATTTATTAATTCAAAATTAATCATGCACAGAAGAACTTAATATAAATCTCTGAAACGACCATGAAAACAAGAAGTACACAATTTACGCTTCTACAAGACATTTTACACACAAACAGTGACCGTTCCGCAGAAACAATCATCCAAGTTATTAAGAAGAACTAATAGGAAATTGAATATTTCTCACCATTGTTCCCCGCACGCAGCTCAGATGGAACTGTAAATAAAAGAAAATACCATAAGTCGAGGTGATATATGATTTCCTTAATATGCAAAAGTAACTAATTGGGAATTAATTTTCACCTTTCAAAAGACTACATCATAATATTAGAATATTCAAGAGTATTCTATTTATAAACAGAGAATGTGGTAATTTGTATTAATATGATTACGATGTCGCCATTTAAATGAATTTATCCCAGAAGGGTTTTACAATCGGATATATATATATATATATATATATATATATATATATATAAATATAAATATATATATATATATATATATATATATATATATATATATATATTACACAGTTGCCTTAGCCCCTCTCCGGGAATGTAGGAAACTATCCCGGCGGTAAAAAAAAATGAAATGGGCGGGCATTAAGAAACAACACTCTCTCCCAGGATCCCACTTCTAACACCAATAGCCTATGCACAACTGAGAGAAGTGTGCCCGTTGTGAGTGCTATCTAATTAATTTCTCTTACAACTTGCTGATGTTATTCAGCGTCAGGTCCAAATGACGAGCACACATATCATTCACGTTGATATTTAGGAAGTCAACAAAACTCCTATAATAGTGATTGATTACTCAAAATCAAACATGTGCTTGGTCACAGGGTTAAATAATACGTCAGTGTAGAAAGAATCGACAAACAGGAAGAAAACTATAGTTGACCGCAATGTGATACGTCACTCCAACATCCAAGGAGAAAAACAGCGACCTTTATGCGTTTGTTCTCTGTATAAGATGGATAGGGCTTTTAGATTAGCTTATTTGGGCCAGGTATCACATTTATACGTAGTCTTGGCAGGTTCATTCAAAGATCAAATTAAATTGAATAGCTAAGGTCCTCTCAAACACGAGTCACCACTGTTTTACTTTATTGTTTGATCTTTCACGTTCACGGAACCAGAGCGAACTGCTAAATCGACTAAAATTCCTCAATTCTTTCCATTCAATTGATCAATTCATCTATCTAAGTCTTATTTATGCCCTTGTTTGCTTCTTTAAAGTCGTTGGTCATCTGTCGCGCCTTAAATATTTGGCAGGACCATCGCAACCGGCGATATTGTACTACCAGATAAATTTTGTACCCTGAAGTTTGATCATTTGATGCTTTACATAAAAAATCCAAGTGGACCAACTTGCATCAAGTATTTTTTTCCATGGAATATTCTCTCTCTCTCTCTCTCTCTCTCTCTCTCTCTCTCTCTCACACACATACACACATACTAATGTAATCGCAATCAGGAGGGCTTTTGAAACAGTGGTGTAAAATAAGTAGATTTTACAAGTTTTACGCTTTAAATTAAACTAATTTATTCATATAACGTATCTAAATATTGGTATATGGACTATAGTAGAGATGACAGACAGTCTTGTACTAAGAAGGTGGACATGACAAATTTTAGAGCAAAGCTCTTGGCATGAAAGAGGGGAAACACGCTACATATAAAAGGACTCCCCCATTGTTAGTGTTTCAACGCAATGAACAACCTGACGCTAAACTGAGCTTTCCCCATATGCACGCAAATGCAGCACTACAGTGGGTTCCCCAAAGTCAATTCCACTAATGTAATTCAGGTGAAAATCACGAGTCATAGACAATTTAATCTATTGTATTAATGCAAAGACACTCTTTTTCTCTGGTATTCCTTCATGATAGGACTATTTAAGTAAGGACATAGTTCACAAGACCTGTTTGGTAATTTCCAATTAAAGAAATGTGACAGGTTTGGAATGAAATAGGTGGTATATAGCAACAAAAGTTCTAACAATCAGTGTTTACCTTTACATGGTTCAATAGAGTTAACTTCGACAGAGAACGGATACATATTATGTAATAATCCCAACACATCAATTTACAGTTCTTTCCTTGGAAACATTCCCCAACTCGAGTAAACATTTATTAGTAGCGAAACGTTATCCTAATGCCTGACAACAAAAAGAACCCCTGGTTCCAACCAAAGTCCACCCCATCGCCTTTTCATTATTATAAAATTCAACTATTCTCCTTTAAAGAAAAAATAAATAAATATTCCGGTCACTCCTACAATAGTTAACACTGGGTTTGTCATTGCCGTAACATCGGACCCTTCTGCCTCATTATGTAGTCCCTTAGTCTTATTTTGTTTAATCAGCTGACTTTTCTGTAATGATCACAAGAATAGTCGGAACACAAATTCGGTGATTCGGTTCCTACCATATTTGGACAAACACAAATCGGTAAAGTATGACTATGACAGACGTATTTAATATTCCGAATTTTACCACGCAAGTTTCCAGGTGTATTTGTCGCTTACAGAATCCTCGGTGTGACGACCAATCGAAACTGACCTACTTCCAGTCCCGGTCAGCCGAACTTCGGAAAGTGCTGCCGATTCACATGGCAGAATTTCATGTCTATTTGAATCGACACCAGGTGTTTGAATCCCTATGCTTGTGTTTGACTGAAAGGTAAACTCTAAAGAAGACCTACTATCTACCTTTTTATTTTATCAGATGAAAAGAAAATCTTGTATAACGTTGAAGTGTCACGTCTTGTTTCCACTCTACAAAATATCCATAAGGTAGTGTCCAAATACTAATTTATATACTGTCGTTTTATTGTTTCAGTACACTTCAGAACGTTTAACTGAAGTTAAATATTCATTTGGGTGGCGTTTCCCACGTAAACGGGATTCTAAGACTATTATACATAAATAGAGTCCAGAGATGAATTCTCAACCAGGGCAAAGGGTCGTAGAGAGGAGGCTGTAAAGAGAACAGGGCACACATCAAACCGGCAGAAACCTTGATATGAAATAACGTTCCCGGGATATAGCCGCCTTGTCAGGACCACCGTAATTACGTATGTGTACAATCCAACGCACAGTTACAAGGGTCAAATTTGTAATCTGAGATACCACAAATCCGTTATATGATATATTTAAGTTTACCATTGATCAGTTACAAAAGTCACTATTGTAGTCTCAGATATCAAAGATCCCTTTTACAGATATATTGAAGCCCACTCTTCAGCGTTTCTAGATCAAAGGTTACAGTTCGGCATTAGAGATGATATCTTTGGGTTTATTACTCTTCATATCCAGTCTGTAATATCATGTCTAAGCAGTAGGACATCTGCAATGGTAAAAGGGATGCATTAATCATGGGAAACGTGTCTATAATATCACAAACCTGGTTGACGGTGAGAGTACAGAAAGGCTATCTGGCCTCACAGCCAGTTGGAGTACGGTTAACAGACGCCATTCCGTAATCGCTGATACGTTGAAATTATCAGCCTATCAATTTTAAATATCAATACGTTATACGGTGCAATTTTGTCCCTCCAATGATGAGGATTTCTTCGTTACATTCACCTTTATTTAAATACTAACCTTTACTTGAAATAATGGTTACTGTACTCATGGCTTATGGAAATTTCAACCATTCTAAATGTACAAAGAATGCACAATCATTTAGGTTATCATGTTTCCTGTCATATTATAATATGAATATAATCAGTAATATACTATATTACGTTCAACCTCTTCATGTTAACATCGTTTAAAACTGAATTCACATATTTGTTAAAGTTAAATCATCAAAAGTTTCATTGAAGAAAACAATTCCACGTATACTAGTTTATGAAATATATTTTATGGAATAAATGGATTACGAAATGTAAATCAGTTGAATATTTGGAAAAGTTTAAAAGTGGTAACATAGTCGTTGTCATAAACACGAATATTTGTTCACGAGAAGACATAAATCGTACAATGATGTTAAAAGTGTTTACGTTTGGATTCTCAGGGGAACCTAAAATATAACAAGATGTGTTATTATGTTATTATGTTTTTGTTCTTAAAGTTGTTTGCTTTAAGTTGAATGTTTACTCATTATGAATGCTCGCAATGAAAACATGTAAGCAAATATACAGCAATATGACTTATTTGTGAATCTATTCTAATAAGCACCTGTAAGTAAGAACTGAGCCCCCCTAGCTCAATCGCAATCATATGTTTTTTAGTCCTTTTCATTATGGCATGCAGCTATTTCTTTCATTCCTCTATAGGCAAAGAACAATTGATATAGAGTTAACCACTGAATTGAGTTGTTGAACCGTTACAAACATTTCTTTTTGTTGTAATGTTGTTTACTTTGAGACTGCGGTCTCTGATCACTTTCTTGTTATGCATGTTACTTGCAACTTGCCACAACTAGAGCTTCACAAGATGAACTTTAATAAGCAGAGCTGCTGATACCGTTGACGGGTATGTTTTCCTGGAGCCTCGCACCTGAGTTCCCGCACTGCCCCTGAGCCTTCACTGCGGAGGGCATTTTTGGAAACCACGGGTGGCCAGAGGCAATTACTGCCAAAGCGAGAGTTCAATATTCATTACCTGTCACGTGAGCGTAAATTGTCAGCCGTGAGTGCGTGAAACAGCATAGAATTATGTTGTGCTCATCTGGCAGCTCATTAAGGAAAGACCAATTCGCTACCGCTGAGTTAACCACGTGGTGCAAGGCATAGAAAAAGGATAATTTTAAGGAGGATGTACAGAATAATGAGCATATGTCTTATTATTTTGGAAGGTCCACAAGTTTGAGTGTCTCAGATGTCAAGCGACTGTGAAGCTGAAACCAACTAACGCCAAAAATCATGGAACTGTCATCAAATGCAACTCGGTCCATTTAAAAACAAACAAATTTGATTAAATGTTCAAACAAATCAAAAGCCAATTCATATACGATTTAATATTATAAAAGCCAAATTCGATAAAATGCACTTATACAGGAAAAAAACAAAGGCTTTTAGCCCTCATTCTGTTAGATAATACAATACTCCATTTAGCCCATGGCCTATAATAACATACTGAATTACATTTAGGAAATAAAAGATTACTCAAGTTGATAAAATATTACTATGAAAGTACATCAACAAAATTTTTCGAAATTATGGAATATTTTATGGTGTTCCAGAACAGAATTTGCATTTGTTGAGAATCAAACATTTTCATATTGGAATATATTGAAATGAAATTGTTACATATATATGTGCACCTGCAATTGAACCTAAGGAAAGGTCATGGCAAGTAATGTTGTTCTGATGTGGAGCTTAAAAACATATCATGGAAAAAATGAGGTAAATATTTTTAAATTTAAATTTTTCTTGTCCCCAGAAACAAATGGATAACTTTAATCAGGATAACTTTCTTCTTTTTTTCAATAAAATGAGAATGTATGAGCTATAAGGAAAATGAAGAAAAATTGATCCTTAAAAAAATTGTTCTACGTTTCTGTGGCCAAATATAAACAGCCAGCTTTTTAAAAAAAAATATTGGTCGAGACAATATAGTTCATTCCTGTAAGCTGACAGGAAGGAAACAAATATATGCGACAATATTAGAAATTATACAGATGAACCACATAAAGTTTGATCAGCTTCATACGATACCTTTATGTATCAGATTTCGCGGTGTTAAAGCATAAAATGATTTCTTTAAAGCTAGTTAGCCAAGAGCTAAGGAATTAATCCCCGTTCAAGAACCCTCTACCCCTTAAATAATATGGTCCGCGAAAAATGGGAGCGCGATGGGACGGTGATTTTTTTGTGTTTGGCCTGAACTGTCATCAGTTTCTTCAATACCCAGAAGCAGCCACCATGGATACCGGCGAAGGAGGTCTCGGAAATCTGATCACGTGGCCCATAGACTGCTCTTTGTTTTCTTTAACAAGCTCTTTGTTTTCTTTTACAGCTGTAAAATTATTATGTCTAGTTAAAGCCGGTAAATCTGCAGGGAAGCAACAGCCTCCCCCTCTACATCAGTCAACGCACGGTTTTTACTGCTCTATTCCTTTCATCTCTCGCACAGTCTAACCTTTTCTGCATGACCTTTACCAGTTCAAAATAAACTCAAAGATTCAATTAAAATTAGAGTCCTATTACGTGTAGCTGGCTCTGACTATTAGATTATTCTGAAGATATACTTTGTTAAAAAATAACATTCAACAAGTATAAACCATATATTTCATTCTTTGTTATAAGAAAGGTTATAAGCAGCATTCGTTCCTTCACTGTCTGCTATAGTAGAGTTTGTTATGTTTCGCTACCAGGCTGTTGGCACATGGCCAAGTAATTCAAGACCAATGGGAGCACGGTATCGCACCGAACATTTAAGTTTACAGCCCGCTTCAGCCCGCTTTCATTGACCTTAATCATATTATTATTAAGAATATCCAAAATATCCTTTGAAGAGTCAGGAAAAATTATATTTAAAACTGAGCCTTCAAGATACGTATGATTAATGATGTCCTAAGGTGTTATAATAAGGTTTATCTAGGTTTATTCATTACGAGGCCAAGTATGAATCTGTGGTGTGTAACGGAGAGGAAGCTTAGTACAGATGAGTTGTCTCTGGTAGATTAATTAACAAATCATGCATAAACCAGATTGATTTAAAATCACATAACACCGGAATGTGAAAGAACAAATAAAGATTCTGCAAAGAAAATGTCTTATAATAAAAAAAGGACGCACATAAGGAGTTTCACTATTTCGGTTAATCAGACCTATAATATATGAATATTCTCTCTTTTACTGTATTCTTTTTCAATTATTTCATACTAAGTAGTGAAGGCTGAAGGCACGGAGCAAGAGTAAACAAGAACACCGCAAGTCTGCGTAAGACGCCCTTCGTATGTCTTGTGATATGCACAGCTATAGCAGAGACATGTCATTGTGTACAATAAAGTTTCTTAAACGGTTTACTCAGCAATATTCCCTCTTATTGATAAAATGTCGAATATGAAAATGTGTGTATATCATAGAATTAATAAGTATATATCAGCGGTGATAGTGCTGTACCATGTTGAAGTGTTTATTATTATAATATATTAATGCACAGTTAGTTTGACTTCATCAGTTTGTGCGACAGATCTCTTTTGTGAGAGCAGCATTCAAGCCGGCTCACTCTTCAGGTACATACTGGAGTGATCAGATATGTAGGGGAAATTTGTCATAATAGGTAGGATTAATCTTGGTTTAGGTTCGGTGAGGCATGTATTTTAGAGTTTTTGGTATATTGATGAATATGGGTTGCTGGTTGCCTGGCTTATTGTACTGTATTAGGACTATTATGAAGCGCTCAAGGATCTGTTGGTTTGCTTAAAGTTAATCAAGACCCCAGGTGTTGGTTCGGTCAGGGGATCAGTGGATTAGTAGTCAAATTGGTTGTTCCTTCACACATCCGCTGGGTTCTTGAGACTGCATATTTAACTTTATTATGGTCGGCTTAAAATTATTTAAGGTTAAAAAGAAGGTATTTAGTTCTATGTTTGCATGACGATGTCAGCTCGTTCCTATTGATTAGTGTACTCAGATCAGGTCGGCATATTATATAGTATTTCTCGGTGGTGCATAAATTACATTTTTAGGTGTGTTGGAATAAGCTCTGCATTTAGCCATGATTTTCCATTTCATGTTATAGTAGAAAATAGCCAAGGTTTTACTGGACTATAGACTGCAATGACGCAATTTCCGTTTACAAAAAATCTTCGGGACCAGTCAGTTACAGTTGCAACACAATGATACACCTAATGATCCCCATAATGACAGTTGCGGCGGTAGTTTATCCCCTCCCGCAACAGAGAGTTCTAAATGATAACTTTAATGCCAGCTGAGTCGGCTGAAATGATGGATGTTTATTTTAACTCGAATTGATTCATAATCTCAAAGATGTTCTATATATACATTCTGCAAATAGAGATTTTCTATATATATACATTTTGTGCATACAGTCACTGGCTGATTCACATTCATCGTGCTATCTGTAATTGCAGGGGTGCGCCGGCTGACATCTACAGAGAGCGGCGCCCGCTTCCTTTTTTTTTATCGGAAGGTTGTACACAGATGATATATGGACTCCTGCACCCGGTAACTTCCTGTACGGCGGGCTGTGTCAATAAACTTTGTGAAGGAACCTTGGACGTAGCGACATCAATCCGTCGTGCCGTCACCCAAACCCCGACTCTGAACATTTTATCTATATATAAAACCAGATCTGTACTCCTATTTTGGAAGCACATTAATTTAAACAAGACCACTGCAGCTGCGAAGTATATATAATATTCAAAGATCTGCGATCGCTCAGCGATGTCTGCCACCGGCCACGACCATTAAAAAGAGTTGAAGGTCGCAATAAAAGACGTGCAAATGTCGATACAGAAATAAACTAATTTACATATTTGCAAATGTGGGAAACTGCGGAATACATAACGACTTTGATCTTGTAATTTAGATTTTGGAATAGTTTAATATATTGCCCATAATGGTGATCATATTCGATATATTAACGGAGTTGTCACATTGCAAAATATCACAGTTGTTACTTGTATAAAATAAATTTAAATTACCAGATTTATATATATTTATATAAATATATACACAGAAGGGGGAGAACGAACAGGTTGACCTGAAAAAAAAACCAGATTTATACGAAAATGAAAACAAGTGGCCCATGGTCCATGTCGCCCAGCTGAATTTGACATACAGGCAATGCATGTATTGATTATTAATGTTGTGATCTGGTGAAAATATTTGTTGAAGAACCTTGAACAATGGATAGGATGACTTTCAGAGTGCTGAGAATCAGCCGCTTTGTCTGTAGGCCTCAGCAAATAGGAAACAGAATTTCTAACTGGATTTAGGTTGTCCAGCTGCTGCGATTGGCATCCGTCCAACTTAAAGGGTGCTACATACTCGCAGCATATGGGGCACAGTGACTTTATTTGGGGTATCCAAGAAGGTTTTACGGGCCCTCTTTGGATATAAATTAAATTAGAAATTTCCAAGTCTAGCTGCTTCTATTTGTGCCAGGGTGCTCACAAAAGTTAGGTCACAGTGACCAAATTTAATTTTTCCATAGGCATTTGCCCAGGACCTTAAATTCTACATTCAAAGATTTTATAGGCCTTAGGATACAATTTGTGCCCCGCCTAACTGTCTGGGTGCTCAAATAGGTCGCAGAATAATTGTCACCATGACCTAATTTTAGAGTTCCAAGGAAATTTGCCAAGAACCTCCCTAGAGGTAGCGATACAGGTTTCTAAATCTAACGGTTACGATTTGTGCCCTGTACTCTGTCAGACGGTCCATCAGACATTTAGGGTGCTAATATCACATCTTTTTTCCTATAGGACGCAAATACCAGTCCCAGTGACCTCATTTCATGTTTCAAAGGAGATTTCCCAGGACCTCCAACATTTTTACGTTAGAAGATTCTAGGCCTAATGGATACAAATTGTGCCCAATCCGACTGTCTTGGTGCTTAATATCATGTTTTCAGCCCATAGGTCGCAGAATATTGGTCACCATGAGATAATTTCAGTTTTCCAAGATGACGTGCCTGGGTTCTGCCTGGATGTACTGTTAGAAGTTTCTAGGTCTAACGGTTACGATTTGTGCAATGTTAACGACGGCCGGCCGGACGCACGACGGAAAAGGATGATCGCTCTAGTTCGCATGACTTACAGTCAGCAGAGCTAAAAAAGCAGCTATGTCACAACAGCTTCTCAGCCATCATGTAATTATTGTCACCATGCATTGTACCAGTATTACGGATAGTCAAGCAGGTGCCAAATAAATTAACCAGTGATAGCGGATTTATAAAAAAAAATTATATCATAATACAAAATTCGCCGAGGTTTTAAACGCAAGTCTAAAATCCAGAATGCAGTGCGGCCACGGATAACCCGAGATGAAGATATTCATAAACACTTATATGCTTCATAGTAAACACTATACGTTCACTTAAAGATAAAAACAAATCCTAAATGGGATGCAAAACGTTCACAAGAACAGTTTCTAATCTAATCACGGTTGATTTTTCCCTACGAAAGTATCTCCTCGTCCGTAAGATCAATTACAGGATTTCCCTTTACATTGGTTGGTTGGTACAGCCAGCAAAGTTGCAGTAGGAGTCGTTTCTGCATAAACCGAACCGGCACCGGTCTCCTACTTGGAAAGAAGGTTAAAAGGAGGTAAAATGTGTACTGCATATTATAGTAACATCCTTTTATATGTAACTCTATTTGCAATTTTGATATTTTCTATATGTACCAGGTTAATAAACGGATAAATGGACGGCATGTCACTATTACTGTTCAAAGAATAGATAAAAATTATTATTATGATATATTACACACTTTACAGGGTCTAGATTTCCTGTGATCATAAGTTAAAAGTCATCAAATATGAATGTCTTTGGCAGAGGTATCTTTTTAATTGTGGCCCCACATGAAAGAGCAAATAAAGAACTGTCCAAACCTCTGATATTTTACATAAACCATAAACATGATAACAGGGGGCAGAAAGAATTAAAAACTAGATGTGTTGGAACGACACTAATGCCCCCGCCTGGGGCAAATTAGAAACATTTGTAAAATTTTGTAATTTTTTTTTTCAGGAGGTATCGTATGGTCAAAAGTAGGTCAACAAGGGCAAAAGGCAAACTCGATCTGTAACGGGTCATTATCAAGCAACACACCAAAAATCAGACCAGTATCTGCAGGCATTGTGAAAAAAGTCCATACATGTGCATTTTTCATAAAAATTTCTGTCTTTCATGAAATATTCTATGTTCAGGATCTGTCATATGGTCAAAAATAGGTCAACTGGGGCGAAACGCGAACTCGATCTGTAAGTGGTCATTATACGCCCACAGACCAAACATTAGGCCAGTATCTGTAAGCGTTGCGAAACTAGAATTTTAGCAAAAGCTGATGATCAGTTATAAATTTAAATTGGAGAGGTATGTACCATGTTTCATAACAATCTACCAAATGATTCCTGAGATATAAGCTTCTGAGTGTTTTTGTATAATCAGCTCTAAAACAAAGAAAAATAGGTCAAGGTCACCAATCTTTGCACTTGACCAAGATTTTGTTGATATACATCTTCACTGATGAAATAAAATTTCAACGGTAAATCCTTTTAGAGATATCCCGCTCACAAGGCCAAAATTGAAAAATCTGAAAAAAATTAATTAAAAAATCAGAAATTGCAGGTGGCGCCCCAAAAATTGTGCAGCACGTACAGCCCATCAGTCCCAATGATCATCGCAAGTTTTGTGAAAATCCACACAATGGTTCCTGAGATATAAGCTTCTGAGTGTTTTTCTATAATCAGCTCTAAAATGTAGAAAAATGGATCAAGGTTACCCATCTTCGAACTTGACCTTGTAACTGGTCATTATCTGCCCACACATTAAAAATCAGGGTGGTATCTGCAGGAATTGCGGAAAAAGTCCATACATATGCATTTGTTATGAAAATTTCTTTTTTTCATGAAACTTTCTATGTTCAGGAGCAGTCAAATGATCAAAAATAGTTCAACTGGGACAAAACAAGAATTCGATCTGTAACTGGTCATTATCTGCCCACACACCAAAAATCAGGCCCGTATCTGCAGGCATTGCGAAAAAAGTCTGTACATGTGCACTTGACATGAAAATTTAAGAATTTTTATGAAATTTTCTATGTAAGGGCACCGTCAAACGGTCAAAAGTAGGTGAACTGGGACAAAACAAAAACTCGATCTGTAACTGGTCATTATCTGCCCACACACCAAAAATCAGGCCAATATCTGCAGGCATTGCGAAAAAAGTCCGTACACGTGTATTTGTCATGAATATTTATATTTTTCATGAAATTTTCTATGTTCAGGAGCCGTAAGGGGTCAAAAGGAGGTCAACCGGGACGAAACGTAAACACGATCTGTAACTGGTCATTATCTGCCCACACACCAAAATCAGGCTAATATCTGCAGGCTTTGCGAAAAAAAAAACGTACATGTGTATTTGTCATGAAAATTTCTATTTTCATGAAATTTTCTAAGTTTAGGAGCCGTAAAACGGTCACAAGTAGGTCAACCGGGACGAAACGCGAATTCGATCTGTAACTGGTCATTATTTGCCCACACACCAAAAATCAGGCCAATATCTGCAGGCATTGCGAAAATAATTCCGTACAACTGTTTGATTTCCGAATGACGGAACGACGGAAGGATGAAATGACGGAATGATGGACATGGGTAAAACTATATGCCCCGGCCACTTTGTGGCGGGGACATAAAAATAAGACAAAATGAAATATCAGGTAAATGATATATTAAACCCACCCTGTGCATTGTGTGCGCACCCTGGTTTCCTCACCAGAGAACCTTGCCATACCATGCAGCGGTTACACGAAAAGAAATCAGGGACGACCACAGTGTATATACCGCTGCGTGAGGAGCTTATTCGACCTGTTATTCACAGTAATATTACCCAAGGCTTCCATTGCGCCCCAGACAGCCTTTGCTTAAGGACTGTCTGACATCATTTATTGTCGAATGAATCTGCACCGACCTCAGAGTGACGGGGTTAATACGCCAAATGGCTTTACAAACATTTCGTCCTCGGTGTTAAGGACATTATCTCACCCACGTATTTTTCCGCCATGGCTTTTCTAAAACAACATAACACTTATGCAGATAAAAGATAGGAAATGTATTATCAGTTTATTCCGATTAGAAATTCAAAGTGAATAAATGTAAAAAAATCATTTTTGCAGGATCAAACCTAATTAAATGTAGAAATAAGTCTCAAATATGGGACCACTGCCGGGAATTACATGGTTAGGTCTTGGAAAATTTAATAATTATTAGACTTCGTGAAATTCCGGGAGGACGTTATGTGTGTTTATATATTTTATTATTATTATTATTATTATTATTATTATTATATATAATATTATATATAATATATATATTTTACGTAGTAGTAAAATGTCTGAAGATACTTGACTCGTCTTCATTTTGTATAATTATATATATATATTTATATATATATATATATAGAAGGTAGTGTTACCCTCCGATGTAAAGTGCTCTATGGCCTACAGACTAGGCCAGAGCGGTATAACTCTGAAGAAAAACAACACTGTTAATTCACAACAGTCTGTTTCACGGGATGCGACCCGATCATCAGGTGAATGTGGTTAGAATGAAGCTAACGGCTTAGCATATTGAACTGATTTCTAATAGGGTCTTGGAAGCAGTGAACATATCAGTAGTATACATATGATAAAAATACACATATACTATGAAAATACACAGTATACAAGGCAAATATACAATATAAAAGGCAAATATACTATACTATACTCATACCAAATGCAATCCACTCGGTAAACTCACCAGGGTCTTAGAAATCAGTTCAATAAGCTAATTGAGCATCCTGGTATATATCTTTGTATTATATGTATAATTTACAACAATAAATAACCTCTTTGCCCTGCCCTGTTATGTTCCAGTATCGCACGTGTACCCCGACCAATCCTATTGTGCACCCGAGGACAATAGCATCAGTGTCAGTCTTTCACATGCCCCCCCCCCCCCCGCCCCGAACCGCACAAAGCATAATCTCGTAATCTCGTAAAGTCTCGGCTTTTCAAACCACGCCGTTAGCTTCATTCTAACCACATTCACCTGATGATCGGGCCGCATCCCGTGAAACAGACTGTTGTGAATTAACAGTGTTGTTTTTCTTCAGAGTTATATATATATATATATATATATATATATATATATATATATATATATATATATATATATATATATATATATACACTTCCCCGATTCACTGCAGACCTAATTACAATTTTGTCTGTTACTATTATGTCTGTCACGTTTTTCTCTGTCACTATTTTGATAGCAAAGGAAATCAATAGAGGGATGGGTTGTAACAATACAGTAATGATTTACAGATTTATTGTCAAATGATACAGATCTGCTGTCATAAATACCAACAGGTACCTTTACGCCATCATCCGCTGTCCAATAGGTTTTCAACATTTTGCGATTTCATTTAAGATTAGCCGCAACATAACTGTATATCACCAAAACTACAGCTTTTTCCCCGGAAAGAAATGTAACCTATATTAACACACAATGGAGAATTCTATATATATCTTGACTATAATAACGTTCTTGTCTTAATCAAATCGTCTAACCTGGTTATATTTGTGCAGACGTCTCCAGATAATTACTGTGAATCGCCAGAACAAAGGCAATACTATGGTTTGAATCTTTTAATGAACGGAATTATACGCACTGGTAATAATGAAAAAAAGGTTTAATTACAACCGTCTCCTTATAATAGGTTTCACTGATTAGCAGGGTAGATTTGCCAGTACATTAAACTGTTATAGTAGTTAAGTTGATATGACAAGGATATGTAAGTTATTCACAATTAAAATTAGTACTTTGTCCTCGTTTGACCGTATATAGGCGCACACGAGACGTTATCGAACTATGACATGATATGTATATATCTCCCAGATTTCAGTGTTGCAGGTCACATCACGCGACAATCCCGGTGGTTTTCGATCATTTTGATACCTGTTTGCAAAACGTGTTGATCCAAGTTTTTCCTTCTTATTTATTTTCTTGCAGTTTTCTACCGGTAGAAGATACTGGAAAGGAGTCCAAGAGATTTTGTCGAGAAAATACAAACAAAAGGTTATTTTGCATATAATTTGCATACGTGGCTCAGTTTTATAGCCTAGTGATATGGATACCATATTCAGAAAATCTTTAATATTCAACTTAATATAAAAGTCACGATTTAGTCACGTGATTCGCACTTGTTCTTACTTATTCATCATGACTTCCATCGAACTTAACTGCAAGTCGCAATTAAACGTCAATAAAAAAGATCAGTTACAACAAGAAGTTATTGAGGTCACCGGAAAAGAACTATTTAAGTACGACAGTACCATAGGACTGCTCATTTGACCACCGTAAGCGATAGTATCGTCTGCTGTGTGTGGGCCCCCTGCGAATTTGAATCCATTTCCCCTCAATGTCCTTCGGCTTCTGAATACACCTGTGGCATTGGTATTAATGAAGATATAAATACAGGCCATTGGAAGCGGATCAGAGTTGCTTCCGGTGTATGCGCGAAGACACGATTTCTGGTGTAATCGTGCTCAGTTTTTTGGAATTATTGATAATTGTATTGTGATGTTGGGGGATACCGGACCGCTTTCAGACAGCTGCGCCATCTACGGGTGATATGTCCTCAGTACGGGCACAGTCAAGTGAGTGTTGAACGGGTCAGGTTATCTAGTTTATAGCACTCAACAACACACTGGAGTTGAGCGTGCCGTTAGCACTCTAAACTCGAGAAGATCGTGCTATTGGACTGTCTCATGAAATGTTTAGTAGTTTAATAACTCTAAACAGGCCATGGCAAGATTTCCCCAGGAGAGTTCACCCGGTGCTTTGACTGCATGTGCCCTGTTTTTTAAACTCATTTTATATCTCTGCCATGAGGTATATAACGTTTTTCAAATAGTTTTTAGTTTGTCTGTGCGCAGGTTTAAGTAAAGTTCTTAAAATTTTCGAAGAAACTTTATTGAGGGTTAGGATACTAAAGGAACAATCCTTCAAATTTGGGGGTAATCTGATCCACTATACTAAGTATTTCGAGCACCACCGTAGACTTATGTCCATAGTTCTTTAGCTTCTTTCAACAACAAAAAAAAGATTGAAAATCCCAAAAAAATCTATCAAGCACAGTTTGACGCAGGACTTTCCTGTTGGGGTTCATCGTGCTGAGGCTAGTTTCAAGCAGAAGGTTCCATTACACAGCGGGTAGGATTTTAAGTTTCAATTACATATACATCAACCAGAAGACATTAATTATATGCGCACACCACGCCAAGAATTAGGTCACATAACAAGAACGACGTTTATATACGTTCCTCTTTCTCATTTACATGAAAAATCATGAAATTCTTTTCTGAGAAAAAAGTTTTTTTTAATATAAAAAAATGCATCTATTTCTTTTTCTTTTTAAGATATAGGAAAATATAAAGTTAACTTCATTGTGAGTTACTAATCTAATGTGAAACCATCTTTTTTAATATATATACTTCCAAAGAAGTAAATCACTGTCGATGAAAAAGTACTAGTAAAATACTTTATACTTAATAGTTCAAAGTTCTTTTAATATTTTTTTCTGATTCTTTTTAAGATACGGGAAAATACATGGCTGAATTATATTTAAACTTCATTAGAGGTTACTATGTATATCTGCATATACACATATACATGTTATGGTGTTATAAGAATTAAGGATTCATGATATTTATTGTATGTTTCCAAAACCACGTATAATTATACAAATTGCATTGTATTCGAGTGTGTATTAAAAGTTTAACCACGAAACTGGGGCTTTCGCCGTGGAAATGTTTGTTCCTTTTCTGTTCTTTTGATAATTACGAAATAATTTTTGATTTCATGAAATAATCTTCATTTTATTTTGTCTTGACCTAATTAGATTTATTATATTCTGTACAACAAATGTTAAAGCATTCATACGTTTATACCTTGAACACACACCACTTCTATCCTCAATTAGACCCCATGAATATACAGACGGTTAAAATATTTTAAAATTAAAAATGGCAGCATTTGCATCAGTTTCACTGGCATATTAGGCGACCTTCCAACAAAATGGGTATTTAAACTAATTCAACAAGTAAACATTATTTGTCATAGTTACAAATTAAGGTCGTTAATAAAAGTTGCAGCAGATATCTCTGGATATATAGAGAAATAAAGAAGATGTCCCCTTAGGACACATATTTCACCATCCCCGACAGTTCAAGACAAATATCCGAGGCTTGGCAACAGTGCGAGCATTGTCCATCATAATATTGATTTAACAGGCGTCTCGTTTAACCCATATTAGAATGGAGAAACCTGCACGATCAAATTAAACAGTATTCAGTTCACGCGGGAATGCATGAAAGCGGTTTACCTCCCAATGGAGAAAGTAAGATCTGTAAAGAAGTTTCCCCATAATGCAATATTTTTGTTTTGTTCTTATGCCTTTGAAAGGAATCCTTAAATGATCCGGTTAATCAGGTGACGTCATATGTTCGAATTTCTGAGAATATTCTCGATGCGTGCTTCCTAATTTGATGTGATCCAAGAATTCATTGCTACGGTTTCTTGCCTGATTTATCACAGCTTAATTGAGGTACTAAGATTTTCATTCCTGAGAAACCGGAACTAATCCTTCTCTTAAATTAACGGATTAATTGAAAAAATCAGTTCATCCCAATTCTAGAAAACTGTAAAATGTTCTTTTTACAATTTAATACCCGCAGCCGTTTTGTACGGTCTATTTAACAAATCATGAAAAAGCGTCATTTACATAAAAATATATTTAGAAAATAAAGAAGCAGAGAGAAATATTTTGGAAAACTAAATAAATCTCTGCAAGGCAACTAGAAGTCTATATTATGAACAATTAGGAGCGGAAGCATTTTTGATACTTTATCCATTCATTAGTGACAAACTGGGCGTAAACTTGAAGAGACTCGACCTTTCAGATCTCATAACGTTCTTATGTCAATTTCGTATTCTCAGTGTTATATCTTATGAATGCTGTACAAACGCGCAAGTTGTAAAAAAGAAAGGAAAGTAAAATTTGTTGGTCTGTCTTTACAATTTTTTGTTTTGATTATTTCTTTTGTGTTAGTTTTTTTGGTCAACATGGCCCGGGGCATGCGCTAGTTTGTTCATTATCCCCCGGCAGACCCCCGGTTTCTTTTTATAACTGTAGGCCTAACAATTATGCTTTTCAGAAGCGCACAAAGGCGTATGGGTCCCGCCTATTAACGTATCTCTGGTTCACCGGGGGTAATTGGTTCTTCTACATGGCGGAATTTATTTTGGGGACAAGATGTTAACCTCAATGTATTTTATTGATTATATATATATATATATATATATATATATATATATATATAGAGAGAGAGAGAGAGAGAGAGAGAGAGAGAGAGAGAGAGATCACAAACCTGTATTGATTTTTTTTCTTTACTTTCTGATAGGTTCCAGTCATACAAATGTGTATAAAATTAACCCAGTGATTGTTTACAGATTATGTGTAATATAATATTATTTATATAATATTATACTATGTGTATGGTGAGCTTGATTTCATAATGTACTACAGTGCTGTTACGTGAGTTCTGCTTACATTGTACGTGAGAAGTGAGCCGGCTGGTTAGCTGAACTCACGAAAAAGTACTGTAGTACATTTTGAAATCAAGCGAACTATACACATAGTATAACATAAATGCTCCCCTGCACGATAGAGCACTTTCACTGTGATGTATTGAACATCAATTCGTTTTATTGATTTTATATATATATATATATATATATATATATATATATATATAGAGAGAGAGAGAGAGAGAGAGAGAGAGAGAGAGAGAGAGAGACGTTTCATATATATATATATATATATATATATATATATATATATATAGAGAGAGAGAGAGAGAGAGAGAGAGAGAGACGTTATATTTCATTTAAAAATAAACTGCAGAGTGACGCCCTGGTAACGAGTTCGCGAGTCTGAGTCATGTATTGCTTATCGAGGGCTTCAATCAAACTTTGCTGATCGTTTAATTAATAATAAGCAACATATTTAGGCAAAATGTGTTATAACTCATATTTGTGGCAGATGTTGATAAATTCTAAAGTAGGTCGCACTCCAGGTGACATAGTTATCACATGAGTGTATAGGATTTTGGATACAAAATTGAAAACTCTTGATAAGTATCAAGGAAACTCACGTAGTCGGAAACATGGAATGTAAATTACAATCGGCTACATCCATGATGACAAGGGTGTCCTGTAAACATAGTATTATTCAAAATATTGAATCATACCATTCTTATATACAAACTGGATGTTAAAAGAAAAGGAAAAACTTTAACTTAAATATTTCCAAGAAATTAAGTATGTTAAAAGTAGTAAAAATGTTGAGAAATAAGGGCACTCTATTTCTGCCTTTTAATAAATATCAGGGAAACAAAACTAATCTCTACATTCTGTAAATAAAATGATCAAAACTGATTAATTGTAGTGCCATCGTTGAACGAATATCGGAGAAATAGAATGCCTACCGTACAATATCCCCATTCAGCTGATAATGAGGGGTTCACCTGTAAAACCATGACCATATAGACCATAACTGACGACATTAAGTAGCTCTAATTTTCCCCGCAAATCCTGACACATATGACATGATTTCTCGAAGTGGCAATCGCAGCGCCCTCTTTTAGAAACTATAAACCCGTCACGCAAAAACCCTGCCGAAGGCCCGCGGACCTGTTCCAATGCAATCACGAGTAATATTCTGGTTAGTATTAGTACCCAGTTTAAGGAGATTACATAATATGCATCATCAGACACATTTAATCATTGTGAGTTTCCAACCATGCTTAATAGGCCTTATTTAAGCGTACACTTAAAACTGAGGAAAAATAAATCGCTTGCTTAAATTCAAATACACATAATTTTCAAAACGGTATGTAGAGGAGATTACCATAAGCCTGTATCAAGTAGCACTTCCGGCATTTCGTAAAAAATGCATGGCTGACGTGTCCTTCGGTAATCAACTAAATGTCATAGCCGACAGCTCATGGTTTCAACACGGCTCACATGTTCTCCTTAAGAACAACTGTATACCTTTGTTAAGCCAAGACTCTTCTTTGGCAGACTTATACGAAGATAAAATGTATACGCTATACTTACCGAGTGACTCATACGTTCTGAACATGCAATCAAAGCATTAATCTCAAAACCCTAAATAAAAACACTGATCGTACTTCATTATGGAATCAGTTTAACGATATCCCTATAGTTACTTTATTTTATCGATTTGATTTTAGCGAAACTGACATCTAGGAAAGGAAATCAACGGTAATTGGCTTTATTTTTCTTACTAATGTAAACAGCAGAAATTAGATATGTTTCTTTCGAGAAAATAAACAGCATTGTGGTGATTAAGTTGATATAAACCGAAGGAATACTTAATTAGATATTCCTAGAAGCCAAGGAAATAAATTCATATAATTAAGTAGAAACACGAGAACGTGTCATGATTGTTCCTTGAAATCAGGTTTGTTCTTTTATTCCGTGGCACAAATGTTTGTCAATCCTCAATAACCGAAATCTTAATGTAATAATAAGCAGAAGATGACGCAAAAAGATAATTACGACATCCAATAAGGAAGGACTTTAATTGACGTTAGATGTTCACTTATTTTTTTTTTTTTATTAAATACTAGCCGTATACTAAAATTTTCGATATGCGACTAGTGGCATCCGGATTTGTGTGTGTACGCAAAATGTGACCCCCATGAGCGGTTGGGAGATATAAACCATTCAGGGATGCGAAACGAAAGTACTCCGAGGACAGCGTCCAGGCGAGGATTTGTCTCCGGAAGAACGCCGAGGCAGCATCTAGGCGTGGATCTGTCGCCGGAAGTAATCCGAGGACAGGGACCAGGCGAGGATCTGTCTCTGGAAGTAATCCGAGGACAGCGACCAGGCGAGGATCTGTCTCTGGAAGTACTCCGAGGACAGCGTCCCGGCGAGGACCTGTCTTCGGAAAAGGTTTGGTTGCGGGAACATGTATCTGCAAAGTCCAAAGAGGAGCAACTTTTTTGGCCACGCCCAAATTATTAAATTATAGTGAGATGATTTATTCGTATGGTTTAAATCCTGATTTTCTCGAAGAAATAACTGCCATTCCATAACAAAACGAACTATAAATCTGCATTATAAAGAATTCAAGCCTCCGCCACGAGGACATTAACTTATTTTGCCCATATTCCCAGGTTAGTGAATAAGTGAATGTTCGTTTGTGAATATTTCTTAATGACGTCTACACGCTGCCAGTTTTACTGATGAGCAAGAGGACAACTACCCCCCCCCCCCCCCCCCTCCAACGAAAACTGCCCCCGGACAACTACTCCCCCCTCCCGTCTCCCCCCCCCCCCCCGACAATGATCCCCGCGACAATGACACCCCGGACAATAACACCCCGGACAAATACAACCCAAGACAATCACCCTCGGATAATTACCCCCTGGTATAGCTTATTGCATATATACGTAGAATATACTATTTAATCACTTAATTGTATACCTTTACCAAAAATAAAATTCCATTAAATATATAAATGTTAGGAATTAAAATGGAAAAAAGGTTTACACTCAAACGGAATTAAATTATGTATCATGATTCCCTTGTTATTGTGATGATGTTTGTGAATAAAGAAACTTTATATAGTGAGTCTAATTAGTGTGAGACAATGTAAGATGCCTAGATAAAGGCTGCCTTTAGTACGCCGGACCTTGGAGTTTATGGATATATTGGAATAACTGTGAGCCACTGCCTATAACTTGGCCATGTGATGAACATTTACTGTAATGTTTTTTCTTTGGTAATACACTTACTGTCTGTAATATGTTGGGTTTATAGTATATTCAATAGGTAAAAAAGGTTTGGTTCTCAGGCATTTTTTTTCAGAAATCAGTGCGAGAGGGCAATTTTTTTACCTTGTTGTATGTTTCGATAAAAATGTCATATGATAAGGAAAAAGCATGATAAAAACAGAGTTGTTTTGCTAAAAAGGGAAAAACACTTAATAACAAAGGAAATCTTATCAAAATTGTATTATTTTATCTTCTTGAAAGAAAAGTCCTAGTGGCTGGAGCTAAAAATTGATAAGCTTTTATTAAAAATAAAAATAAAACATTTTAATGCGGAGGGGGAGGGGTGGGGGGAATTTGAACCGCGCGGTGTCTGAGAACCCTACCTTTTTTGGCCATACCACCTATTTTTTTTAATCTAAGAAGTAGTGTTCACTTATTTCTTCAGCCAAGTTTTAAATACACATTATAAGCAACATATAACAATATCGCCCATCATATTTTTCTCAAATTCAGCTAATATTTGCTAATACTAGCTAATATTAAAATGTATGTTTTATATCAGGGGTGTAATTGTCTTGGGGTTTATTGACCGGGGATAATTGTAACGGGGGTAATTGTTTCGGGGGGGGGGGGGGGGGGGGTTATTGTCCGGGTGCAGTTGTCCGGGGGGGGGGGCTGGTGGTAATTGTCAGTTGTCAGGGGCTAATTGTCCGGGGTGTGAGTGTCTTGGATGGGGGTGGGGGGTTGTCCTGGAGCTTACTGGCTATTGGTGGGTTTTTACGCCAGACGGCGGCGACATGACATTGAATGCATCGTTTCTATGATGCAATTGGCAGGCAATCAACTTCATTCTTACATAGCTCTTACAACACTGTGTCAAATTTCCCGGTTAAGGGCCAGCTTACCAGTGACCATTTATTCTTATGATTCGCCAATTCCGTGTCCTAGTGGATTTATTGTAACTCCCCCAGCTGGGAACTTGGTCTTTCGGTATTGCTGCTAACTTGTACTGCTGCTTCGATTCTTTGAAGATTTATTTAGGTATGGAAAACAAATTTTTTTATGTTGATTATAAACACAATTTCAATATTGTAAGCCAATTTTTAAATTTTCCTTGTCAACTTGCAAATTTAAACGCACTGTCTTGACAGGTAATTTAATAGAATTTAGTCAAATATCGTCATCGCACCATATTTTTTTCGTTTCCAGAGTCCGTATAGACTTGGCTTGGCTTAATGGGATAACCGCCTTGTGCTGACAACGTGCTGAGTCTTAAAATATCTTGATTGAATGTTTCGGTCTTAATTTTAAAATATTCCGTGCGCTTAAGTCCAGGAGAGTCTAGTAAAACACATTTCAGATATGTTGTCCCAGTCTCAAAAGATCATATTTTGATTTTATCATTGTAGATTGATTGATAACTGATGTTATATCGAATCGATTCCCGACAGTTTTTATTAGTAGCTGTAGTAATGCTTTTCACAGCCAGCGATCGTCGTTGATGCCCTCTTTCATCATTATGTAACTATATTTAAGACAGGATAGTCACTCTTATATCATGCAGGACTTTTCTTGGAAACAAATATTTCTCCGTCATGCTGGATACCGAGCACAAATGAACAAAGACGATAAAAAAGAAGGTTCAATTCACTAACATCAAGTTAGCTAGCACTGGCCAACCATCCCCTGACGGTATCCATTTTATGATATCTTAATGGATAGCTCTAACCCACTTGTACATAATGGACCTCTTGGGCGCAAAGCAACATTTTTACTGAGAGAAATGATTGGATCAACAGAGTAAGCGATATAAGGCGGGCGCCCCGGCCGTGAGCGTCCGATTTCTGTCATATGTTATTGTAGCATTCACGATTTATTGTTGACCGAAAAAGGAAAAATGAGGTTGAAATATGGGAGAAGCTGGCAGTTGTTATATCTGATACATTTTGTTATTTTTTTACTCAGCATCAGTTTTTATTGGCATAACACTTGAGCGTCTTTTATGGGCGATTGTGTGTAGAAAACAGACGGACAAAATACATTATTTTTTCAGAGATATTAGAAAAGCCGCTAAAGACATTATCCACAAACCATGTCACGGATATGACTCTAGACTTGTCTTCGCGTTCTACGTTCTAAGACCCCTGACCAAGATTTTAACCACAAGGGGTGCTCTTTTTACCCAAGAGTGAATAGATACTGATAATGTGACATTGGTACTGATGAAATGAATAATTAACGTCCTTCCAGCAACTATTATGGCTGTATGTGTTGTAAGCTTACGAGGCAAAAGAGATTATCTAAGTCGGAGCATGACCCGAAGGAACAGTGTAAAGTCGGATAATACAGACATCGCAATTTTTTCATTGCGAATGTAAAACGTTATGTGGAGAAGAATTGATGGTGATCGGGATCACGACACAGTGACTGAATCCTTCAAGCTTAACAGCGATGAACCTTGAGACATATACTGAGTAGGCTTCTGATGGAGACAGCTTCGACACAAGACACGTGCCCTCCGTGCCCTCTCCCTCAGCAGAGATCCAGGATAAGTTGATTTCTGTCCCGGCATGGGCTTTGTAACGGCCGTCGCTTCATAAGGCTTCTTGCTGTAACGTCTCATCTTTAATTTCTTCATGATCATGTACACCCACTCTTTGCCCCCACCTGCTGCACCGGACTGTGACGTTTCCGCATCCGGGGGTCTGATGGCTTTAAAGGAGCCAATTAAAGCATTAGCATATACTACAGCGCCTGCACATTAAACCACGACTGGGAGTAATTTGCGTTTAGGTCGCCGTCTACATTTCAAGTACACCATGTTCTGGCTATGTTGAAGTCATTTTCCGTGATTGTTTTGCCTCACTGCGGTTGGTAGGGATGGCATCGAGGCTCATAGGGATAAATCAGTTTTTATATCGTCTTCTTGCCCACTGCTGGCAGTACCTCGTACATGTGCCAATATATTTAAGACTCAGCATGTTGTCAGCACAATGCGAATATTCCATACGACTGATAAAAAAATTGACCTTTACTCAGAGGTGTGGTACGAGCAAGATGTCGACATTATACTTAGTCTTTACCGTAAAATACTGTCACCAGGGTACTCGTGCATCATGGTTAAGTATTCTAATATATGATGGCAATCTTGAACGGTCACAGATTTGCACCTAATATTTATGTTCGGCCTGGTGCTAACTTTCATGAGATGGCGTATGGGGCTTCCTTTATGATCGCTGCAGACCTCTGGTTCCAAATTGATACGTAATTTTATGGCGATACTATTTTTGTAAGTATACAAGGTCCCGATTTCATTTATGTTTTATCTGTTGCTAAAAAAAACCCTGCAAAACACATGACTATTCAGAGCAGCAATTGAAAAAATGTTTCTCGTATTCAGGACAATAATTTCAAAGTTTATAGGATCAGCTTCAAAGGAGCACTGAGTCTTCGGTCTTACAAATAAAAATCTAAAAGTGACAATTTTACTTGGGACATGGTCTTAACGGCACGAGTGTTAATATGATTTAAATAATCATGCTCTAATTTGAGGATTTGGGCGTTGTAAAAAATGTTGATCAGCTGTAACCTTTGAAGATAAACGCCCCTGTGCCAAACATTCCAAAAGGGATACAACATCGTTGTTTATTATATTGTTATTTTATAAATAGTTTAACATGTTAACTTCCTTTACTATTCACCTAAGGTTTACAATTGTGCATCATCTATATATAACGGTATAGAAACATTCATGAAAAGATATTCTTGTGACTAATTGTGACGACTTTACATTTAGACTATTTTATGGGTAATTTTCCCTATAGAATCCAAATCTGTTGTGTGTAAGTTTTATTTATTTATTTTTTTCAAAGTAAAAATATATGGCATATTTTAATTCACAGGATACATGAAGAAATTGTAACCACCACAAATGATGCTTCTCTCACACAGATATTACAAGACCACAGGCCTGATTTTTTCCCAAACGGCTAATAAATAACACCAAAGGCTTCTTGACTGGTCGCTACCTCAGATATGTCAGATCACTCTGAATTATTAAACAGGTTTTTGGTTTAATGTACCAATGTTTTCACTAATTTTAGCAATCATTTTATTATTCCTGCCATGTTTGTCAAGGCTGAATATCATATAGCATAAATCATTAAAATAATTAAATATATCATTAACAGCTTTATTTGCTATTTGTGGTATTTGTCATACAACCTCTATAGGTTTTTACCTATGGGCTTGCAAAGTCCTCTGTTTTCTGAATAAGTTAGTCATAGCTGTGCTTCTCCTTGTTACGCAGTATAATCTATTCCACCAGTGGATGACCATTGCAATTTGGAGATTATTTTTTGAAACATCAAATATAAAAGTGGATGACTAACTAAAGACCTTTTATGAATTCTCGATGGAAACTTGTTTATTTTAATGCGTTTCTACAAAAATAAAAAATCCGAATTTCAATGAACATGCGTGCTATATATAATATCATGAAAGTCAAACTAATTACTAACTAATACCAGTTGTTAGCAAATGCGTCTTACAGAAGATAAATAAAACAAGTGTTATAGATAAATCATCGTTATGCAGATAGTCAAAGATGAAATAAAAGAATCACAAAAACATTTTTACTGAACAACTGATACCCTGGTCTGAAGACAAATATGCCGCCTCGCATGATTATTAAAAAGACGGAAAAGGCGCAAAACTTGTTTGTTTTATACATCATGAAGAATATTTAAAGAATACGAGCAGGAAATGCAGGTGTCAGCCGATGTACGTTCAGAATAATCGAAAACTGACACGATCAAATCGACACATGTCAGTTGGGGGAGAACTTCGTCCAAAACAGCTTACACAATGCATGTATAAATGAAACTGACCCGTCTCACATGTGTCAGTTCATCCGCCACGTGATATGAAACTGACACGTTCAAATTGACACGTGTAATTTTTAATCACACCTGCGTGTTTCATATTTGTTTTCACGTCAAATATTCATTTTATTGGTAACCACCGCTTATGTCCTATACTAAGAGAAATAAAAAAAAAATGGCTGATCTTCTTATATTTAAAAACAGCTGTATGATCCCATTATCTAGTCGCTATTTTGTCCAAAGTTACAGTAATCAAATAAGTAGACAACGCAATGTATTTGCACCAAATAATTACTTTGTAAACCACATATATTTACCTAATAAATGCATGGTTTGTTTATACATATCCGCGGCCAGTTGCTCCTCCCCACAGACATTGCAGAGATAGTTACCTGAGAAAGGTCGAACGAATTAAACAGTTTCCTTTGTTCATCAAGAGCAAGTAATTCAGCCTTATAGTACCGATATCCGACTTGCAACATCTATGTTTTAGTCTGTACGAAAGATGGCAGCACATGTCCGATCTTGGAATGCACGTCAGGAATGAATAAGTCACTGGTTATCAGTTGTTGTTTTTTTTTTTTTTGGGGGGGGGGGGGGGCAGTCTCAAGCCTGGCAGCTAGCTGTCTGCGGAGAGAGATTGGTGGCAACTGGACCCGAGAAGAAATCAGACTATCGCTCTTGGTTTTCCACCACCATTTTGTTGAAGTATAGTAGAATTTGATTATTTAATAATATTCGTTCTGTTTTATTTTTCTTGCAAGAAGTTCTTTTGGTTTCTAAAATAAGTTTCTGTTCCATCAAAATGATTCGGTGGTGTTTCAAAGGTCCCAGCTGTTAAAGGTAGAACCTGGGACAACCCGTTCTCTTGGTGCATGCGACCCCGAGGCAGCGGGTAGACAGCATATTTTTCACCATCTAAACGCTGCCTGTGAACTAGATTTTCTGGGATTGACATCAGAAAGCGGAGAGCCATGCACTGTCATGCATCGTGCATATGATGCAACTGACAGCATACCAAATTTGCTCTTACATTGCGTTTTATGAACAACATGCGATATTGAGTCCCGAGGTACACAGAATAGAAAGAGCTTGTGTATTCACACACTGCATCAGCTGATTATTCAGCCAATAACAACTCGAGTAGCACTCTCGTGACAAAACCTAGCAAATGCAGGAACGGCAAACTTTACAACTACATGGTGTTGGTAAAGCGCCGTGTAAAGTCCGTCGTGTCTGGGGAGCGTACCTGTGTTCCCCGGCACCATTTCCACCGTTACCTGTGTTCCCTAGAAGGTTATCTTTATATATATATTTTGGGAAGAACGAACTGTTATGCACAGTATTGAATACTTTGCATTTTGGAATATTTTGAAGAAATGAAGAAAACAAGTCAGTCAACGAAGCAGTTTTTGCTACTCTCTTCATGAATGTATTCTATGTTTTGCTCCTCTGTCAATAAACTCCACATGTGGGACTCACAAGCAAAATCAACATTTTTTAAAATATTGGACTCCAGTGTCAGACAGCTCTATAAAAGCAAACAAATCATAGATCTGTTGAACCCTGTGTCTGAGGGGACAGTTCTAAACTTCCACTCCTATTACGCCATTAAGGAGAACTCGCAGTAAGTGAGTTTTGTTAAAATTGTTTGACAAAAGCAATAGTATTATATTGATAACTAAAAGTGAGATAAGGAAAAGAACACAATTATGTAATGCAAAAAAACTTGGTAAAACTTTTATGAGTCGCTAACTGTAATCGATTTGAATGTTTCCTGGGAAGCCAATTTGTAGACTTGCGGTATAATTATATATTAACTTAATTACCCGAGAAATGCGTCAGTCTTGATAAAAAGAATTCGATTTAGGTAATACAGTAAGAGAGAAATGCTCATTGGCTGATATGACAGGCAGCATTAATACCACGCATGTGTAATCTTGATAACCTTTCTGCAATTTTGTTAGACCAGATAAAATTCATGTGCCGTCATAAGCAATTAGTGCTTGATGGAACAGCGGAATAGGAAGCCTTATTCAATTAAATAATTAATACGGGCCAAGCATATATCATGAATATAATCTATTATACTAACTCTAGTAAACCAATTAGGTTCTTGCCATTTACATCTCTACAATGACTAAGATTCCATCTTTCATTCCATTAATTCAAAAGAGATTGTTACAAATTCCTAAATACTCGATGATACCTATAGTAAAGGACAATCGTGTAGATATTACGCTCACTCTGGTTGAGGCCGACTATGAAAAAAATCTCACCGCCTCGTCATATTTTTGTACTCACGCATTCTGATACAAATGCCACACGTTTAAATGCTTTTGCATTGAGCCCAAGCCATTTACTTTAACTTTTCTAAAATAGATGTATTTCATTAAAGAATTTCGACAAGTGAATAGACGTAATATAATAAAACATCTCATGGCTAATTAGCACATTTTTATTGGGAGAACAACTAATATGACTTTATGGGCATGTGGGCGTTAATGTCGATAAATAAGCAATGCGTTTCTAATTAGGGCCTGAATACTAATACTGCTAATATGCTACTTGCTTCAGCTTCAAATTGACTGACAACGTGGGGGTAAGCGCACACTTATGCCATACAAATTTGTTTATATCCACAGATCAGATACAAATAAACGTACATACAGGCATGCAGACGTAAAATGGTTTTCTATTCTTTTTGAAAAAAAAAATCAATCATCCCTTTTACCCTAGCTTGACTCCTTTCTGACCGATACTGATAAGTTCCCACTAACCCTCTCCTTTGTCTGTTCTGTACGGTACTAATAGGTTCCCCTTTAAGTTCACTTTGCGCTACCCAGTACGATACAGATCAGTTTACCTGTTCATATCTGTATTTTATCCGACATAAATAGGTTCCAGTTTACCTTCTCGTTTCGTATTTTATCCGACATTATTAGGTTCCTTTACGCGAAAATGGAACCCTCGCGAATCATTGAAAAGTGAAAATCGCGAATTTTTAACCTCGCGAATCTGTAGCCAAACACAGTGTACATTCACCTTTTTCTGTTCTTTACACAACTCACATGTTCTCGTTTACAATACTTCACTTTTTCTATCATGTACGATACTGATATGGTCTTCCACACCACAGTCATTAGACAAAGACACTTATGGTATAAACAATAAAAAAAACTATATTTATAATTGTCCTTCATGATTCTGTTGTATACATCAAGTTGTTCAAAGGAAAACGTGCACCTTTGAGAAATGGCTGGCGGAAGTGGGAGCCGAGCACAAACTTGTGGGCAGACGTCAAGTATCAAGGAGAAAAAAAAACAGGAGAGCCGGCTTTGCATTGATTACTCTTGTGGCTATCCAAAAGACATTTGACGTCAAAGGGTTGGAAATTACAGTGGCGAACACTGTGGACGGGATATCAGAACGTTTAAAGTGTTTACTGTGTCTAGACTGTTGGCAAAATGATAAGAGACATGTATTATTGAGCGTTGGCTGCAGGACGAAAACATGGCAACATCAACGCAGTCAACAAAGCTGACTTCAAAATAAAGGATTAAATGAATCTGATAGAATCAGTTTGTCATCAACCTATCTCTATAAAATCGTTTCCAGTTGTACTTGACTTTATCTTGGGTTATCAAACACATCGTTATGCGCTGTGGGTTTAGATGTGAACGCATTTTTTAGTTACCCTTTCGACAAATCACATTTATATTGTAGTTATTTTGAAAACGACTGTGTAAGCACTTCCAATGAATCTGCTCAGCTGTGACGCCTCAGTGACAATCCCCATGGTGTAACTTCACCGACATTCCAACAATATATGTGTCTTTTATTATGGCCAGGCAGAAAAGGGAGCGATATAAAATGAGTTCGGACATAATAGGAAAACGGGATATCGTCATTGATTTTTTATGCCAAAGGAAATTGTTGTATTGTCAAATAAACATGCCAGATGTCGAAAAAACAAATGCAATGATTGTGGGAGATCATTTATTTATAGCCAAACGTCTGGACTGAACCCTGTGGAACTTGGCTTATGGGGTTAAATTTGCTGTGTTAGATTACATCTAATGGGGGATGGTTTTCAGGAAATGAAGGCGCAAGAAAGATATCTTTTGCGTATTTTTGGCATTTCTGTGGTGTATGACCAAAGCGAACCATATAAAGAGAGTGACAAAAGACTAGACTGACAATTCAGTGTTCTCTGCAACAAATTTTATTTACTAATAACTCGTTTGTTGCTATTACGGGGATATCTATGGCGGTGCTATCTTTGCATGACGAAACTCGATGAATATGCAATTTATACAATTGTGGTAAAAGGAGATTTTCTTCATTTTCACAAATGGAAGAAAACTGATAATTCATTAACGTAATGGACCAGAAGGCAAAAGAATCTGCTTTGTTTTACAATACATAAATCTATAGCAGTTACTGGTAAAATGTCCTTTAACAGGCAATTTAACAGTTGGCTTAAAGGCAGTATATGGTAGAAAAAAAAATCTCACTATCGTTACACGATAGCAGTTTTTGTAATCCAAAGAGACTATGACTAATCTTGTATTCCTTTATTTGCATACCTTCTGCTCATGATATCGTGGCTGTCGTGAAGCCACTCGTAGGCAAGCGTGATATATCGTATACAGGACAAGAAATCGTAGTAAATCCTTCACTTTTCTGTTATGGGAGAATAAATTTGGACGAGTTGTGGCATATCCCATGCATGCAATCGCAGCCGAACATAGGGGTTCGCACCATCATGATGAAAGAGGTTGTACACTACCATTATAGTAAATATGGTTTTTAATTATAATTACATCTAAAGTGAAACCTTCCCAGGCAATCATAGTATAATATGAGGGTTCTATAACATATCTAACCCCATTTCATTCTAAAACATTTTTGTCTGCATAGTCCATACAATGCAACACTTTTTGAGCTAAAACGGATAAAAAGGCATTATATACATTATATGGTGCATGTCAAATATAAATGTGGGACAGTAACCCAAAGGACTAAATGAATTAGTTGTCGAATAAGCTACGCACATGGTACCGAATCTTTATGTGGAAACCCTTGGTAGTAATTTTCGGGTCAAAGTTTAAAGTTAAGAAATCACCAAAAGAAATACCTAATTTCTTTGAACACTATTTCAATATCTACATTAGTTTCGCCTTGAAAAAGAACACGTTGTATTTAACAAGTTAAGAGCATTAGACCCATAGAGAAACAAGAAAATTAGTATGGAATGCTCATCTGATAATTTTTGAATAATTGTAAATGATTGTAATTGAAATCCGAAATATTATTATAAGAAACACACAGTCTAAAAGCGTACGATTTAGGATATTGGTATTCTTTACAACAATGTTAAAAGAGTAGAAAGAAATTTACAATCACACAAACTACGGGAATATCTGGGCAATTAAATGGAAATGCAAAATATGAAAGAAATATGTCTATTTTTTTAATGCTCACAGTACTGTCAAGTGGCAATGATGGGGGTATAAAAAGGTGCAAAAATAAGAAAAGGATAATAGGTGGCGCCACCAGTTTCCGGTATATATATGACAACCCTATCCAAGATCATCAGTCAACTTGATTTTTTTTATCATTCCATGCAAGATTTCTTGAGATATTTAAGAATTTGTGTGATTTCCCTAAAAATTGACCTATAAAGTTCAAGGTCACTCTCCTAGTATAGGTCATGACCCCATTCTAAATAGGCTTCGTCCTCTCACTCATATCTATGCAAATACCAAGTTTGGTAAAGATCGCGTAAACAAGATTATCTGGGGCGGCGGCGGGACCGTCATGAACTAAACCATAGTATCCCCCCCCCCGACTTTGTTTTGGGATACAAAAATATATGGAATATATATATATATATATATATATATATATATATATAATGTATCATAAACTGTTTGTTAAACTAACTGTTTATGATACATTATAAATGCTCCCCTGCATGGTCGAGCACTTTTACTATGATGTATTGAAATTCTATGTGTATTTTATATATATATATAAATGGAAATTGGTCACGAGAAAAGCATACATACGACTTAAAATATACCGTTGGTATGACATGTAAGTAAAACAAGTTTCTGTTCAAAGGATATGGTGATGTTTATAAGGACACCATCTAAAATGTGTGCAGGAAATCTGGAAAATATATCAACGCTTCATGTCCTTTGAACTTTGAAGGACCCGTTCCTTTATATATAGTGGTGACATGAAATATTACACAACACACTCAGACCCCGTCTCGATCTGCTAGGTTAAACACCACTGTCGAATAGAAAGGAAGGATTAAATCCTCATCAATATCACTTAAGGATTGTTTCTTCTCTTCTAGCAGAATTTTGCTTTCCTGACATAAAAAAGTCTATCAAGAAGTGAGAAAATGGGGCTACCAATGTCACGAACTGACTGTAAATCTCGAGGAAAATCGAACAACATGTATTTTTTTATCATTTTGACGCCGCCTCACGACCATCAAGTACACTGATACTAAAAAATAAACTAGATCAACGGTAAGATATGTTTATGTACCTTCTGGCAACACCTAAAAAAAGAAAAAGTTCCCGTCATTACTCAGTATACTGGTAATTCTTCTTGCGAAACTGGCCGCACACAAACATGTCTCCCAAAGATAATTACGCACCGTACAATTTTAATGGATCTGTGTGTAGTTCCTCCGTTACAGATGGACCGGTTTAAGATATCAGTAAAGTGAACCCTCAGGCTAACTGAGACTTCCTGTGTTAACGCATGATGAGACCGGGGTACTTCATATCATCACATGATCAAGAGATTCAACATGGACGGTGTCGCCTTCAATACATCCTGGGGTATCGGTTCCAGGTTACAATGAACAATGACAGCGGCTTCACCATTTCGTAAAGTGAGCTACAGTGTACCGATAATCATAATTTCCAGCACCGACAGCTGAGGGAAGACACACATTTCAATAAAATGAGTCACAAGATTAAATAAATCATCAACAGTACCATTTTATACGTGGTAAATTTGGAATACGTTCGACTCCCTGTCCTATACAGGTAAAGAATGCATAAATTCTGTAAAACAACTTAACCATACCTAATTGATATTTAACTCCCTGTATTTTCAGCAAATTTGGAACATCCGCTCTTCAGTACTATACGTTTTCTGTAACTCCTACCAGAAGGGGTGAATATATATTAAGCAAATTTATATTTGTTGCGAAGATATTTTTGAATTAATATATATAATTAGAAAGCCTTAGTATGTGATAACTCATTTTTTATGCCTACTTTCGCCCATAGGTCGAAGGGAGATTTATGTTGCATGCACAGCGTTTCCCAATCTCTGCGTTCCCGTTTTGCGGTTTTGATCCCACCATACCTAGTTAAATCATATATAATTTCATAAGTTAACATTTCTATATTGTTTAAAGTTCCAAAACTTTGCAACCAATAAATGTCCATGGCCCTTTGGGCTCAATCATCAGTTTCTGTGTTCCCAATCGCTACGTGTTAGTGTGAGTGGTGTGTATATCATAAATTCCTACTTTCCTCCCGTAGGGTGAAAGGAATTTTTGTTGCACGCACTTCACTTCATTATTTTGTTTACCATAACAGAACGTACACGGCGATCTGAGCCAATCTGCTAACGATAATCTGATAACGTACTGACGAGGTTTTACTGTCTGGGCTGCAGCCAATCAGCGACCAGGATCCATGCAGTCCGGGCCGCATACCTGTTCATTTATAAAGTCGTGTTTACAAAAAAACCGGCCTCAAAATGCTGCCTGTTTCGCCATTTGACACCCGCCATCCACCCCTCCATCCTGCCTTGGTGCAAGGCTGAGAACTAGAAACCAGGAAACCCTGGCTCCATACTGCGCCTTGAATATGGTCTCATGATTTTGCGTAGCAGTCCTTCTGGAATTCCAGAAGGAACTAATATAAGAGTCATTAGGGATCAGATGCAGCTTAAAGGGACATAATCAGGCGCAATATTATGCCTATTCTTTCACACTGTCAGTTCAGTTTTGCTTTATACAAAAGTTTCCCAGAAAAAAAATCCCAGCCAAGTATCGGTACCTTGCACATATGGCTGTTTAATACCTTTTTTGGGCTTTGCGTGTTGGTAAACACAGTCGACATGTGTCTGTTAACCATAACATGGCCATGTAACTGGAGGTCCAAGGGGTGTTTTAGCCGGCAGGAACATGTATAACATTTTTTTGGGCCAAGTCAGTCAGGGCATCTGCTGATTGACACGTATTGTTGCTGCACAATGCACGCGGCCCCACGCGCTGTATTTATGTTGACACCTGTGATCGCGCCCGGTCCACTATTTTTAACACTCATTTACAGGAGTAGGCAAAAGGTTTCAACCCAGTATTTTGTCAGGTACAGATTAATTTTAAAGGGAAGAAGGTATTATTCGTGATAACATGCATTTTAGGTGATTGGCCCCTTTAAACTTTGTTCATTCTTCCTATCTATCCTTAATTTGTGAGTATACATTTTATCTTGGACAGAATAGCAGAAGACCGTTACTGCCACAGCCATATTGCTGAGGCATACTCTGGTCACCCATGACCTGAACTGTGACCTGACCTCTTTGGTGTATTAGAGTATTTAAATAATATTAGTTGTTAATAAATCTATTCCAAAACATTTCAGTTCATAAATATTGCCTAAGAGTTGAAAAAAATATGTGGCTACCATATATCCTTTATAAAGTCTATTGCTATATCTTTTAAGTTTTTAATAAATTTGCTTTTGGAACCGATATTCACCATAATTTATTTGGGATATTAAACATGGGGCAACTTTTCTCATATCAATAAGGTCAAGGACGTGGTCATGTGAAGTTGTAGCACCAGAAAAGTTCACTTGCAATGATTGGTTAGAATTTGCTTAATTGCCTTCATTTTCTCCCTTTATTTTGCAAATAACTAAATGAACCCTTGCTACGCTTTTCCATGAGAGGATACCCATTATTTGATTCTCATTTCAGTTATGAACCCATAAACATCCTTCATCCACCTAATGTGTTTCAAATTTTGATATATTTTGGCATTAACTTTTCACACCAAGGCTTATGAACCTGTGAAAACGCAATCTGGTAAGTGGAATTCTTAACAGGATTTTGATCCCGTTGCTTAATACCTGCATGTACATGCAGATATGGCGCCATGAGCTCATGTCAACCTTGAATAATTTCTCAACCGATTCACGCTCAGAATTAGTCTACCCAGAAAGACATCATTAGAGATTTAGTTTACACCATGCATTGAGCTTACTAGGCATTCACCAATTTGCACACTATAACATTATGGTCGAATTTTCAATTTAGCTTAACATCTCTCTCTCTCTCTCTCTCTCTCTCTCTCTCTCTCTATATATATATATATATATATATATATATATATATATATATAGTTTCTGACCTCTTGACTGAGTTTGAGTAAGTTCATTTCTCATTCTCATTCTTTATACCAAATCCTTCTTATTATACTCAACACTTCATCCTCAATCCATAGAAAGTGCCAACCATATGCCACCCCCCTCCATTTTTGACGATAAATCGATGCGCCTTCATTCAGCAGTATTTCAGGTTTTATTTAGGGGTGTTATGGTTGTTCAGCCTTAGAATACTGTTTTATTACCAAGTCGGCAGTTTTTAAATACGTCTCCTCTGTGACATCCTATACACTTGATGACGCCCACAGCTACGACCACCTTAGGGACTATGTGGTCGGAATTTGGAAGTGGGCGTAATTGTAAAAGTCTAAGTTACCTGGATCATATATTCGGGGCCAAGAACAGTGGTGGTAATTGTGAGGGGTCGCAGCAGTGGGGTGGTCGCAAGGTGGGGTGGTTCCACTGTATTTTTAAGGAGAAAAACAAACTGATATACTAGTACAGTTATTATTTCATAAAAGGTCCGTTAATGTGTTAACGTAGATGTCTACGAGGGAACATACTATTAATCAAACCAACCAACAAACGCCGACGATAGCATGACACCACGGTCTTGATAATAAACAAAAAAAAAAATAATAAAAAAAAAACAAATGCATATGCAAGTGTCTTTAAATAGTTTTCTTTGCACCTGAAAACAAAAAAGAATTATTTCATTGATGTAAAATTATAAGTTTTCCTGGGGCACCGACTGATTTATTCAAAGGGTGTTTTAATACTCGGTTTAGCTTTATTGGCTTCGTTTCCCTTTCTGGATCTCTCAGTCTTGTCGTAATTCAGTTCTCCTGCATTTTAAAGCTTTCTTAATGTCCCTACGGAGAATATCCTTTTACATCATACAAGAGAAACACGTACTTTTTAAAACTTTTATGCGTTCTAGCTGCAGTGTTATTGATAGACCTGCGAATACAAATTGCCATCTGGTATCTAGAGAGCAGTTCATACAGGGCCCCTGAGATCAGACTATTCCCACCGACACTTGCAATACAAGAACTCTTGAATAATATATAATTTGCAAACAGAATCATTGTACAGAAGGTGTCTGTTTTTGACACTTAAAGTGTTTACTTGGGAAAATTTGAGTGGGACATTCACAGGAGTACACCGACTTGGGAAACGTTTTCCCCGGGGAAAAGACACCCCCCCCCCCTTTCTTAAAAGTAAGGAACCCCCCCCCCCCCACTCCAAAAAACCCTCCTCTTCCCTCCAAGAAAATTAGACTTTTTCTCATGTTATGGAGCATATATTTTGGTTATATGAACGTAATTTTTGTACATTTTCAACAATTCATGATTTACATTTGATTTAAATTAATTGAACTCCATACATTAAAATATGTTATATTGTAGGCTACCATATTTTAAATATTAGATGCATTATTGAAAGAAATTTAACAATTGACCCATGGGTCATGATGCTCAGCCGACTGATATGTTGACAATGTCCTTCCACAGGAAACTAATAGGGAACTGGATAGCTGAGTGGTAAAACGCTCGGCCTAGCTTCTCCGCTGGCGACCCGGGTTCGATTCCCGCTGTGGCTATGAGAAATGGTTGTATTGGCCCGTCCAAGGTCGGTGGTTTTCTCCGGGTCCTCCGGTTTCCTCCACCATTACCGACTACCGAGTGCCAACAATGGTTATAATTTGTGCCCTGCTTTGGTATCACATTTTCAGTTATGCTAAGGGTGCTTATAAGCTCCTTAGCTTGACGAATATGGGTAACGACCTAATTTGAGGTTTCCAGGGAGACTTTTCATGGACCTCCCTGCATATTGAGAGAAATATTCTAGGTCCAGTTGTTATGATTTGTGCCCTTTAAACAGATGACCCCATCATTTCAGGTCTCAAAAATAGAGAAAAAAATCGTAAAAATCGATTAAAATACAGGTGGCACCACAAGTCTGCAGAAAGTGATGAAACATTCCATGACCAATATCTATGCAAAAAAATCATGGTTATCAATACATTAGTTGTTCAGATACTGGAGCTTTTGTATTAAGTTTTCCATTATTCTTGGGGGTACTTCGGAGCCCCATAGCTTGAAGAATATGGGTAACCCTGGGACCTCCCTGAATGTCAAGTAAGAAGATTCCAGGTCCAGCAGTTACGATTTGTGCCCTGTTAACGGACAGACGACCGGATGGCCGGACGGCCAGACGGCCGGACGGGCGACGGACAAAGGGTGATCGCTGTAGCTCAGATGACTTACAGTCAGCTGACCTAAAAAAAAAAAACTACCCAGATGCCGGAAATCTTTATGGTATCTATGGTGAAATGCCTATTGTATTAAAAATACAATTCCAAAAAAAGGTATCCTGCATTCCTTAAAATGTGTGTTAGGGTGTGTTAGTGTGTGGGGTGGGGGGGGGGGGGGGTGTCATGCCCTCCTGTCCCCCTTGAAACAAGGCGCATATCAAATGGTCATCACGAACAAGGCTAATCCGGGTATTTTATTGGCTGGCGAGAGGTTGGGTCCACTAATGGAGAAAATAATAATTCGGTTTATGTATGAGCCATAAAAACTGATCTAAACAACCCTGTACAATAATTATGCCTCCACTGAAGCGGATAGTTGTTCGGTAAAGCTGACTGTCCAATTTCATGTCGAAGTAACAGTATCCTTTGGTGTTAATAAAATGCAGCTTTTCAAGAAATGTCGCACATTTTTTATCCTTTAACCAGTAGGAAGGATTTCTCAATTGTTTTATAGACAGGTAAATGTCCCCTAAAAACACTACTAGCCCGAATCAATGGTGGTTGTGAAAATATATGATATCGACCCTGAGAGGTCCTGAAAAAGAGATCCCAGATACTGGTGCTGGAAGGACTCGGAGTGACCGAAACCAAGTAGTCGAGTCCTGATTTACAGCTCGACTTATCGAGTGTCGGCCTACATTTTGAGATAATAAAGCACGTTATTCATGAAGTTATTAATCCATTTTCTTAAGAATATTAAGTGGTTTTTGCAAATTAAAGTGTCATAACACCTTCACACTTATTGTCAGATTTAATGTAGAGCTTTTGAAAAGCAGATCCTTGATACTAGCGCTGTAAGGAGTACTCGAGTTCTCTGAGTGATCAGACATTGTCATGATAATAAACACTCTGGCTTAGGTTCGAGTCGGTTAAAATCTAGATTACCCAAGTCTTATAATCAATTAAGTTTACTTGATGTAAATGTTGGTCTTTATTATCATCAGAAATTAACGGGTCACCTTCAAGATGTGCCATTTCTCTCATGTGTGATATTAATTATTACACGCATAAAATGAAAACATGATTTGTGACTCACATATGTGATTAACATGTTTCATCAAATATACCTTTATGAGCAACAGATGAAATAACTAAACATGCCTTAGAAATGTTTAAAACATGTTTACATCGTTACATTGTTTACAGGGGTGATATGTTCCCTTTTCCGCTTAATATTTCGCTGTTTTTACTTTTTAATTGGCAGTTAAAGGTGCCCATTCAACTACCTTTTGAAAAAGAATTGATGTGATTTCTGGCTTCCTCTGTGTATATATTAATGATCGAAGGGTAATTCTGGTTGTGAAAAGTTTTAATATAAGGTCTTCGTGAAGAATGTATGAACTTGTTTATCAACAACATGTTTGTAAACACAACAATGTTGACAAACGGGGAAAACATGTAACCTAAGGTGGTAGGTTGCATATATGTGGAGGTAGAAAAATCACTTGTTGCAAAACGCCATTTGCAAACTCTGGCTTATCCGACTTGCTGCAAGACACCCTTGTTGAATTTGTTTTGATTATTTTGACGGGCCCCTACATATTATAAACACGTTAATATAAACAAAACCAGCAGCCTGTGTGGGGTGATAATTACGTTTTCTTGTCTATTTTTAAAAAGAGCTCCAAAGGATTACCTTTAGTTTATAAGGTTCTGATTGGTGATTGGGCCCTTTTAAATGAAGTATAATCAGCTGTTGAAGATACGCAGCAGGCACTACCTAAGAACACAGAAACAGTTGAGACGCAGATAATCTGACGGGAATGGTATTTACAACTGGGCCACAGTTGGCTTAATGATTTGTGAAACGAATATCGCTGATATAGCCTAAGGTCTGAAACTGAAAGGTATAATAGATTATCTAAAAACCCTTAGTTCTAAAAACTGTCTTCTCTGTTACTCTACAGTGTTACGTACAGTGGAAATGACATAAAGGTCAGTCCAAACCATAAAAGAATTAGCAGATATAAGGAAGTTATATAATTAACTTCATTACAGTTTGCTGAAAGGAGTGAGATATTGTCATCACGAATCCCACAAGCTGCCTGCCTGCCTGTGCTCAGTAATTTAAGTCCATTTCTTGTAGAATGCATTTTATCCATTTCAATTTGCAAGGGGCTAAAATGTTAAAATAAGATGTATTTGTTTCTTATTGTAACATTAAATAACATATAAAATTTCTGTTATTTTGAGATATTTTAGGGAAAGAACAACAGATTTTAAGCTTTGCAAGAGATCAGTCTGGCTATTAACTGAAATAAATGTAACAGTAACAAATAAAATTACAATACCGATAAACTGTTTTCACAGGAAACACTTTTATTTTATATAATCAACAAATATATATACTTGTGAGTTACAATTTAATATTGGACTACTTTTTTATTTTGTGTTTATCAATATCATTCGATTCAATCATTTTAAATATAATAAACTTTGTTGCAAAATCTATAAACTTCATATAAACCTCGTGATTTGTGATCGTCATTTGTTATTCTAAATACAAATTAACCGTTTTACCAGTATACAAAACATTATTTGCATTTATTATCTTCTTGCTAGATAAATAATGTCTGAAATACTCATTTAAGGCCGATACACAAAGACACTGTGACTGTGTCATTATTCTGCAATGGCTCTATGATACAGTTTGTGATATCCTTTGAAATATTAAAGCATCATAGAGATGTATTTTGAGCATGCTAGAGATGTAATATTCCTTGAAATATGTTTTTGAATATATGAAACATGTTGAAGCTGAAACATGCTTAGAAATAGGAAACAAGTTTTGAAAAATGGAACTGAAAGGCGTTTTACAATTTTTTCCCAGTTTTAAGTTGAAATAAGTGACCGTTTATTTGAAACATGTAAGATTCATTTCAGTAAAGCGCGTGTTTCAGGTTAAGACATGCATATACTAAAACATGTAATTCACTTAATACATGATGCGAAACATATTTACACCACTTATCCTTGAAACATGTTTCAAACTGAACCATGTATGCAAAGATGTAAGACCCGCTTTGTTTTGAAACACCAGGGCGTTTTAAAAAATGGAACTGGTGTTTTAATTTGAACTTTGAAACGTATTTAAATTTGAGCCAATTAAACGTTGATAAGAAAAAGAACATACAAAAATGGTTATTGATTTCTTTAAGTTACGCATGCTTGTGGCTAGAACAAGAGTCGTGCGCACTTAAAATGAGAACAAACCATGGAAAAAAGGAATGGAACTATAGCATGAAATTAACTGGTCTCAAATTTGTAATGTTTATAGGGGACCTTTTTCGATCTTATTGTATATAGGCGAACCTACAGTTTGATTATTTATTATATCTCTCAGATCTGGCTTTTCATTGTTGTGGTTTCAATATGAAATTTAAACATATTTTGAATCAAACAAAAACAAGCCACAACAGTCAACCCCAGTGAAATTTATTTTTCTGTGTTTTGAAGAATTCAAACCATGTTTGATGGATGCTGCTTTTTAAGGAACCTGAACGGGAACCCGGAACAACATAAGCCCATTAAGACTGTTCTCGATTTGCGACTCAATATAAGGGATATTGACGAGGGCAAACATGCAGCAGATTGTTACATCACGGTCAATGGTGAATTAATCATGTCATGCTCCTAAAATAAATATCCTTCTTGTGAATTATGGCGAAAATGAAGAATGTACCAGTCTTTATTCATATCATTTTAACTGAATGGATTCATTTTTTCAGACTGATGATTCAGTGAAGCAGGAGAGAAGACAGAGTACTGCTATTTTCCTTTTCGTCCATGATCAAAGTAACGCAGGACAGGTGTTGTTATATTACTTCCTCTGATGGATAGTGTGTGCAGCATGTGTGTTAACAAGCCAGTATGTAGTGAATATAGTTGCCACACAAAAGACATTGTTAATACCCAAAGCCATCTGTTAAGTTCCCGCACATTTATGAGAAGTTTCCCTGGTTAAGGTTAATTAAATTGGCTGCGACTGTGTACCATACACTGTGACCTTTTATGATAAAGAACCCTTGGACTACCCACGATGGTACAACTGTTCATTACATTTGACAGAACAATCTGTACCAGAATTTAGAGATCGCACTATGCAAGATGCATTGACTGCCATAGAGACCTCGAAAACAATATTTTATATATGTCTGTCAGCACTGATTTACTTTAAAGAGTAAAGCCTTTGTTAGAACTAGCTTGGTGCGATCCATTCTACCGGCTTTCGGGCGCTAAGCCCCCTTGTTCAGACCCTAAGAGCAATTCGCTCTGCAAGATTCCAAATATGGGACACTTTGAAATGATACATATTCCTTCTCCTGCAATATCCGCTGACCATTGTTATATCTCTGCAAGAGATATATCATGTTTTTCCCTTGATTCGTTGGTTGGTTTGGATGTTTCCCTGTTATTGCAACTAACCGAAAGAAAAATTCCTAACCAGAACAGGAATACATTTTGTGGCAGGATATGATACCATTCAAGGACAAATCCATTAAATTTTGGAGGTAACCTGGTAAACACAATAAATTTTAAATTAAAATGATTATATACTTTTGTGACACAGGGCGATTACTTTGTCCACGAAGAGCTCGCTCCATACATGGCTATTAGGGCCATGTTACTGAATCATGATTTTGAGAAGGAATACTTGAAAGCTTGATTTGGGGGGGGGTTTCAGGTAGTTGACGACTACACATTTCAAGTTGTAAAACAGGAGGCTACCGTCGAACAAAATAAGCTTCAACTTTTTAACTTTTTACAACTTTTTTCAACCATTACCGTTAGATTAACACAAGGTAGCACAAGGTAGGCCTGTTTTGCATACAGCATTGTCTGTTAATGTAACATAGGACAACCGTTTCCTTTTTAAAGGTCCCGTTGGCTCTGAACTAATGAGGAACTTGCTAAGTGATTCGTGACACTGCATTCAATGTTTGAAATTATAACCCATATCTGTGTGCTGCATTAAGTTATACAAACACTCGAGAAACATTATCAAGAGATACCAGCGTTTGCCTCAGTCTTTACCACTCAGTCCAGAATTAATTTCAAGATTGAAATATAACACACCGAAATAAAAAAGGTCAGAAAATCTGAAAATAGAAAGTCAGTCAGATACAGTTTTCCTCAGGTTGTTTCATTACTGGTATATGTGTTATGTATGTATATGTGCTCTGTAAGTGTATGTATGAGCTATTTCATCAGCAGATGTTTGGTGATAAAATTCGCCGTATGTCTAGTCAAACGTGCTTTAAATCATATGTGACCAATTTCCTATTGTATGTTTGCTTGAGACAGTCATACTCTTAAAATCATTAATTATTATCATTTAAATTATTTTAACGTTTAAACGGGGGTTTGAATAACATTTAGTTATTGGGAGCATAATCCTTATGTTCTAAATCAATTTGTAATACACCTTAATTTATAAGAATCTATAGACAAATATTCGGATACCAACACATTTCTTTATTTAACGCAAGGTACGCAAGATGACACTGACTATAATTAATGTTTAATTTTTCCGTAAATATATACCAGGTATCTATGGAACATCGTTAATGAATGTGTATTATCTTTTCTTGAAACAAGCAAATCCCCGGAGACGTTCGTAATATACGCAAATCAATTCTTGCAGTGTATTATATTTGAATTAATAAACAATTTAATCAAAAGTCATGTAAATGTTGGACACCTTTTTAAAATAAGCTTTGTGCAGGTTCTTGTACACTAGCTTTCGGTTGCTCGGCCCCCTTGCACACAATATTCGATCTGACAATGTGTCTTCCCTTCCACTCGAACAATGCCAATATTTTACTAATTTTTCATGTGATTTTCTTGATTTGACCATTATACTTTTGTTATATTAAATACAGAAATTGCCAAATATTAGGTGCGTTAACTCTTGATTTGCCTCAGTCCTACAATGTCACAGATTTTCGTTTGTAGTTGTAAAAGCAGCTCCATATATATTCCGGTTTATTGTAACTTCAGATAAACGGTTATGAGAAATCTGCATGTATGATATATGTAATTCGATTACCGGTTCCTTAGATAATTTGCCATTGTTCCCGACGCTAACCTTGCACGTACTCTGAAGGGTAAGAAGGAATATAAATACTCTCTTGAATGATAACTGAAAATGACAAATAATTTGAAAGCTTCAAAGAGTTCAAGTGGATGAGAATGACGAAATATAAATTTTAGAACGGTAAAGAATGTAAATGATATTATATATTCAAGTGACAGTCCTTTTTCCTGAGAGTACATATATATATTCTCCATTCTTTTTTATATAACCGATCAATCGGCACAATAGTTATACAGTAAAGTGTCGTTTATCCGAATAGAGCTTTGAAAAAGCTTTTTCTTCGAATGAAAGATCGATGGAATAAACGATTTTGCAGGATTCTTGAGCCGAACCATATGAAAATAGCAAAAGCAGGCCTGCCAAAGGCAAATGACCGAGAAAAAAATAGTACGTGCTCTGGAAAAAAAGAGTGTCCTTCTTTGAAATAAAGAGTAAAATAGAGCAAAGTTAGCAAATGTTCCCCATTTTTATTACAGGCTGAATACACACGTGCTTCATATATTACGTTATGTGTATATATATTGCTCCTTATGTCCGAAACATCATGATGACATTCTCCTGGGTGAATTCGGATTTTTATTATTTATTTCTATGAAACGATCAAATTTTCGGTTGTCAGTTTTCAATTTCAGATAAACTCGTCATATCTACCCGTTGAAGAATAATTTTCACCACTTTTGACGTTATTTCCCACCAAGTAAATCTCTGAATTGTTATATGAATTACTAAGCTCTAAGTTTTATGAGTCCCCGGAATATGTTTGCGATTGTAATTGAGTATTCACTTCAGTTTATACAATTAGAGTTATTTATAGTTATTTTTAGTTATTTATTATTTTTAGTTTAAACATGTATAGTTTTGTGTTTATTCCTCACTCGTATCCTGACTTTAAGATTTACGGCTGTGTACAGCTATATAAACGCATGTATACAGGAAAGATTGCTATTACAGTGCCGTTTTCCACGACTCCCAATAGGTCGTATTAGTCCAATATTAAAACCTGATATATAGGTTATGTATGCACAACTGGTTTAAAGGTCAACCCATCGATCCTCTTTATGTCGTCTCGTTATGCCACGTTTGAACGAGAAATGATTTAAATGCCTCATGCAATTAATTCAAAGAAATTCTTCCTGTTCTACTTAGTACATTAAATACCAAGCCATTAAATGCTCGGTTAATGTTTTGGGTTGTTTAAAAAAACTTATCGTCACTTCAACTGGTTTTAACTGGGTTAAATGAGTATGAAACAGAATTATTGGTCTGTCGATATATAAATATACACATATAGGGAGTAAGGAGTGCTGTCCGATGACGTCAACAGGATAATTCTAAGAAAATGATGTATAAATATCGAGCACACAGAAAGGCTAATGAGCATTTTCTGGTCCTAAGCATTTCAAGTTATACTGGCTTCCGATAATGTATATATATATATATATATATATATATATATATATATATATACTTTTGGATAAGAATATTAAAAAAAGCTCCTTCATTTAAACATATTTTGTAGACATGATTTTCCTTTCTATAAATATGACGGAAAGTGGAACAAATGTAAAAGAGTTACAGAAACTCCAATACACCTTAAGTATAGGTTAATGTACTTTATTTTTCGGAGCCGACAAAGAATTAAGGTATATTTACTAACAAATCAGCAACGAAGACTGCAAATAAAACTCTCAGTTTTACGATAACGTTGGGAGGCCAAATGTCGTATTTTCTTGGCTGAATGGCTCTTTGCGAACATCCATTAGCCTGTTCATATCTTCACTGATGATAATATATGGGCTTACAGCACGGAATTGGGATTCAATAGTTTATTAAGCTACGGTTCCATTTACAACATTTTATAATGATGACGATTTATCACCATGCGCCTACATTTTCCGGTCAGACTGGGTCGTAAATCGGTTACTTGATAAACCACCGCAGAAAGAACTGGAGAGAGGCGTCTTTACTTCAAGAAATTTGATCTGAAACGTTTGGTTTATCGCTGCAACTTTCCAAATATATAATGTGACGGGTCTAAAGTACAAGAAGTCCGCTTTTATATTGACTGTGTATTTTTGTGGAATGATAAGTTTTCCTTTTTGTTTCCAGTGCTTAAAAGCCATGGCGCATCGGCGGAAAGTTCAACAGAAAATAATCGTCTGCTCTGTTCAACCGTTGCTATCGTCTGCTGTGTTATCTCTCTTGAGAGTTTCTTTCATCGCGTCCATGGTGCATACCGTTAGGTGATATGTGCTACAAGATACAATGATATTTAAGCGTCACAGGTTTCTATACTTAAAACGTCTGATTGCCGTTATTGAACATGAAAATAACAGGCTGACCTGCTTTTACTATGCTTTAGCTGCTAATGCGGTTGCCACTTACAAGCGTAATTGATATGTCTGACTACCGTAAGTACTCCATAATGGGAACTGTAAAGGATAAAATTAGAATTCTAAGGTTTCGTCGCTGTATATCTTTATCTTCTAGACAGCTTTCACGTAGCACCATCAGTTACCTTTCAGTCCTCCATATTTTGTTCTGATATCTATATATGCGTCTATATGGTCTATATATCTCTATAATTATTCGAGGGTCTATGCATAACGTATGTATGTACCCGATATTTATCACGAAAGAAGACCCTGGTGTTGTTTCAAGTACCGACTGCGGTTTAAAAATGCAACTGTCTGTTTATTATTAAGGATATATATATATATATATATATATATATATATATATCTTATATTCCATCAAATATAACTCGAGTGACTCCTCTCGACGCAGCCTGCACTGAGTGTTGGCTTCCTGGGGGGGGGGGGGGGGGGGAGGGGGGTTTCATAGGGTTAGTTCTCAAGTTGGCGTATTTTCCCCCAAAATGGCAAATACGTTATGATATATGTCAAACATGGAAAAGGGTACCTTTTGGACACACTGGACGATACCAAATGTATCCTAGGGGGTGGGGTCATTTTCCCTATTTTCTCATACAGTCAAAAAATTTTACATGATTTTGCGAAGGCTACCCTAGCGCTGTCAGATAGTACTCCAGTAGGCAATCTTACAAAGTCATCTACGTCTATGGAAAGAAGCTGATCTTCATTTGACGTCATCGATACCTGCGGAATGTAACAGTAAATATGGCACTGGTTTGTTAATATGCCCATAACTGTTGTCTGGATTTGTTAATGTTATAGTAACATATACAAAATACAGATATAAAAATATAACTTTTGTATTATCTTTAATTATAAATTACATATCAGATGACGTCAGTTCCAGTGTTTAAATGTAGGGGCATTTGAGTGATTTTTATTACCTAAACATTAGTTTTGCAGATGATAAAATATCTTTCATATATTTACAAATCCATCCACCAGCGACCCTTCAACTCTACACATGCGCAGTCAACCACTTCCGGTTACATAATTTATTTGTTTGTCAACATGGACACACGTACCATCTTAATTAAAAGCCTCTCACAGGGAGGTTACGAGAACCTGTCTACCTAAAGTTCATTGCTATCAAGGATTTGAAAATAGAGGGGGCGCAGCCCTAAAGTCGGGAAGCGGGCTGCTCTGCTCTTTAGACATGTCATATATATATATAATTTTGTAAGGTATCTAGTTCAATATATATATATATATATTAATAAATCTTTTTTTCTTAAATTATATTGATATTCCACAAAGCCCTATCAGTAGGAAGCAAGCATATTTAAACTTGTTTGAACACACTGCGTGGCTGCTAAATTGTCTCCTACTAAACATATCAAATATTGTTAGTTAGTGCATAATTATTATGATTATAATATGTAATTTTGTAAGGTATCTAGTTCAAGTTGTTTATTATGTTAACCGCGTGACCCTCACCCATATATATATATATATATATATATATATATATATATATATATATATAATGCATTATTTGAACAAGTATAGTGTTGTAACTTAATTGTAACTTTTAAGAAGAAGATGGTCACACATGTAAAAGAACTGAAATGGATTAACTATTATATGTCACTGAATCTGTCAAAGGATACTACATCTATTTTTCATGTACAGCTTCTGATAATGAATTCCATATTATAGGTTGTCGTAGATAAATTATTTTTGCAGAAATATAGTTCGAACTATAGCCAGTTGGAGTTAAAAAGATATAAAGATAGTCTGACCTGAGATATAATTAAAGTACATAAACACAATACATATTAGAAGTGAAAAATACTCATTGACTGTTATTTGCATACCATTTTCAAGTTTATATTATCATTGAAAATGCAGCTTTCTGACATAAAGCCTGGCCATCTAAAGCTCCATGCAGTGACAGGAGCTGGGTATTTAGAGGTGATTTTAATTACTCCAGAATCAAGAAACCGGAAACTTTCATATAGTCTCTTCCAGGGTAAATTTAAAAAATGAGGCATATAGCAAGCGTCTAGTGAAAGTACAAATAGCTTGTATGGATTATTTTAACATTTTTGGGCCATCCACCATCATGTAACAGAACAATCACAGGGTTTGGTGACTTCACTTCTGCACACAAACAAAATAGAAAAGAGAGATAGTAAAAAACATGAGAGAAATGTGTAAGTATATAATTTTCAAAGTCTGACACTCTTTACATTTACATTACGAACAATATCTTGCTAAGCTTTTGTTCTTTCTTTACCAAATTTCAACAAATACAACAAAACTAGTATATCTATATTTACATTACAGACAAGATCTTTCTTGTTTTTCTTCTTTCTTTTCCATATGGGAATAACATTACCATAACCGCGCATAGAAAAACATGAAAATATTTTTTACTTAAAACGCCATATTTTATATCTATGTGTGTGCATACTCAATTAAAATAACATAAAATAAATTTGTGTTAACAAACATAACACTTTCCAGTAGTTGACTGGTATAAGTGTTAGAAGAATTTTAGGGGGGCGCGCGCCCCTTTGCGCCCCCTATGAATACGCCCTTGCTATGTACCCAAAATAAACCAGGAATCACAAAAAGTCTACAAATTAAGCAGACGGATTGTTGGTTTTAACAATTTGTTTTTAAGGGAGTTGTAATAAGCCCTGAAGGCCTGATTCCAGACACACAGAGTAGATGTTTACGGTGACTTCTCTAATTCTTCTCTATGTCAACTGTATTCTTCCAATGTTGGTGGGTAGAGCACTGCTGATAAATATTTCACAGAAATAGCACAGCAACAGGAAGAAAAAAGACTTGATGTTCCAAAGGTCACTGTCACCAGACAGGTACCTGACCTTATATGGACACTATACATCGCAGTTAATGAAATAGGGAGTCTGTATTTGCGGAGGCCTTTCATGAGAACACATGATTCGGGCAATTCAGGGAGTTCCGTCCGTCCTCACTACTCGGATGATGAGAAGCCTTTTTTCCTTTCACCTACATGTAATATACACGGAGGTGTAAAGATTTCAATCTCCCTCGTTACTGGTTACCCCCCCCCCCCCGTCCCTGGTAATCTGAAATAGATTTATCATTTTTTAAGATGCCCTGTTCTGTTGAATTAACTATCCATCGGGTCTCTATATTGTTAATAAAATTATAAATGCTTATGCTTGGGATTACGGGATTAAAAGCTAGTTGAAATATCTAAAGAAAAAAAAATAAATCACAAAATGTTAACTATGTTAAAACCACGCATGCCATACAGTGTTACATATTACATACAGACCATAGACATACGACGAATTTATCTTATCCTAAAAACTCATAGAATAAGGGAATATAGCTTTTGGGAACAGATAACATTGATACAAACAAAAAGCATCTAAATAAACAATTGCTTGGAGTGGTTAATCTGAAATCGATTTATTTATATCCAAAGTAATCGGAATGCGATTTCAAAATACTGGGGGTAATCTCAAGCAGGGGTTGGTCTAAAACCGCTACCCCGGACCAGTACCGTTCAACTATTTTCTGTCCCCAAGTGTAACCTTATTTTGCTCACAGCTCGCCTGAATCCTTAAAAAATGACGTAAAAGAGTGAGAGTCGGACGGCCGTTTCTTAAAACCAGTCTGAAACCCATCCTCAAATAGAAATGACCTATTTGATAAAATAGGTAATATAGAAGCTTTGCAATGACATCATTTTTCATTAAAACACATGCATTTTTGTTTGTTTTTATAAAAAGATTGAACGACATTTTCAGTTCCATCTGCTCATTCGTATCTGGAAATCATTAAAATACATTCTTTTTTTATATTTTAAACAGCCTTCTTCTTCTTAAAGATTTTGAAAAAGGTCTTGAAATGACATTTTATCCCTCACATTCTCTGTGATCACTATATGAATAAATCCTGCTAGTCTATTTTAAAGCATCAGATTGATAAAAAAAAAACGCGAAATCTTGCATTGATGAAAAAACCTTCTAATGTCTGTTACATTAAGAATGGAATGTTAGTTTAGCCATTTATTTCCGTCATAATGAGTTCGGTGTTCATCCTTGTAATTTTGATGCTTTCAGACAGCCCCCAAAGGTAGAAAAGCTGTCTGGGGAGCTTTGAAAGGGGATATTGAACACTAGAAACCCCTTTAGATCAAATGAACAGATACCATCTGCTGATTCAGCAGACGACTCGATGTTACCGTAAATATGCATAGTAGTGTTACCGTAATTTATAGAACTTGGGTGTTACTCTGTCCATGAATATTGAATTGAAATTTAACATTACGGTAACCAAATCTTATATTAAATACTTCACACGATATAGGTCTTCATATACAAGGCTCACGTTTAATATTAAGAAAATTCAGGAATTATGTGGATCCAGGATGTTCGGAAAATCCTTTTTTTGTATTATTATATCAAAAATATTATTATGGAATATTTACTGTAATATCTTTGATTTAATATAATATATCAGCTGATGCAAGTCTAAGTGTTAAATTTAGGAAATTTGAGTGCTTAATTATTTTTGTATTAGTATTTTTATTATTATTGTTATACCTTTGACTTGGTGACCGCAAAATTATTAGTCATCTTAATCAACTGGTAGCTGCGCCATATGTTAAAAATGAAAGGTTTGCGATGAAATCTTTGGCTTAATGTTGGACTTTCCACCTTGAACCTTGACCTTGTGGCCTTAAAATAAATAGGATTATTTCTTCATTGGTTTAATAACATATGTGAAATAGTAGATGGAAGGGTATGGTCATATAGTTTGGCTCTGAACACGCCCACAATCCAACATTACGAACGAGAGGACTGACTTTCACGAGGGAAATGTACAGAGTGGCTGTAGCAAATAACACTTATAAGCCTATTTTTAAAATAGTCGTCATACATATATCATGAATATAATTAACTTAAAAAACTTTAACGTTCGATCAATATTTTTTCCATATTTTCTTGTTGTGTGGCCTGATCCTTTTATGTACAACTATCAAGGAGACCTGAAAATATTAGCACAATCAAATACAATTTTACTGAAGATCTTCGAATACATTATGTAAAGGTTTACATTAACAAGGTACGTTTGGACACGTTAATTGCGCTGTTAAGTCAGTTGAACATGAGTTGTCGATTTTGAAGAATAGTATGGCCGTGTGAGGAAACTGGGGAAAAGCATTTTTAGCCGCAGACAGATTGATCAAAATCCTTGGCTTTTGTATGATGGGTTATTTATTCCTGCTAGCGAATTCACTTTCCTAACTGTGGCCGTCTCTTAACAGCATTGATCGTGTGCCAGTTCAACATTATTCATCGCCTGCACAGCCGGGGCTCTCTGACACAATAATACCAGTGTTTGCCTGTTGTACTCTGGAGAGGAATAAAGTTCCTATGATAAAACACGCCCACTCTCCCGCGATGGTCTATAGGTGATCGTGCATAATACACTGCTTGAAGTTCATCCTATCAAACGTGTCTTATTTATTCAACTCCACTAGAAAACCATGTATCTGACATATTTGTCGTAACTTTGAAACTGGTATGCTAAAAAATGGAACCGGGTGTAAGACAGGATTATCGGCATTTACCTTCAACTTTGCCATTTTGAACGGCTATTTCGTCATTTCAAACTGTGTTAGTATGTGCTTGGGAAAACAACAACAAGCCATATAGGACATTGCAGAAATTTCAGACCCGGCATTACGCGGCCGATGAACAAGTTTCATACAATTAGGTCGGGTATAGCCGCCGATGGCGACGCAACAGGTTTCAGGTTTCTGTTGCGTCGCCGGCCCACCATATGGCTAACTGGGGTTATAACACGATACGATCTGATACTCTTAGAAAGGAAATTGTTTAAAAATATTTCCTATGGTTTTAACATACCAATGTTCACATAATGTAGTATGTCAAAAGGCCTGTAATAAAAAATAACCATTCTGGAAAGCATGAAACACCTTTAACATCAACAACTGATTTATATGTCCAGATGGAATTGAAGCATTAACAGTCCGGCAGACATCTTGCATTCGGTGGCAGTCCTGTATAATGTTTTAGGCCTGTGTACTGTTATGTTCATATTTTACTTCCTCGTTGCAAAAAAGTGATGTAATGTTTTTCAGTGGTCAAATATACAATACACATAGAAGTACTGAGCATTAAACAACTGATATATGTTAAATTTCGCAGTTGTGTATGGAGTGTTATAATCACAGTTAACTCAAGGGGCAATCTATGGACTCTAAATTGCGTCAGTCACTAAGAAAGAGCAATTGAGGAGTCCATTCTTATGGGCTAGGTCGGGTAGATATTATGTCCCCATGGACTTTCACGTGTCGTGAGTGCAAAACACTAGGTTATATTTATGTCACGAGTGCTTGGTCTTTTTCAAACAGACAATTTGTGTGTACAAATAGGCTCGGAGATCCTTGAAACTGGACTTGTCCACGGCTCGAGGTAAAGATTCGAAAAAAATCATATTGAGACCATCTCGAGTACGTTAAAAATTATTCTATACGCTTGCGTTTGGACAGGTCGGCGCGACTTCGTCCGGGGTCGTCCGTGATGAGTTTTCAACGAGTCGAGTTCAACCACGTAGATGTGGACCCTTTGCTATAAAACAAAAAATTCTCATGATCTATTGATAAATGATCCCCGTATGGGAAACATTTGGCATCGTTGACAATTCAAGACAAAATGGAGTTGCGTACTAACGTATATAGATTCCCAATTACACAATTTTGTTAGGTAAAAAGTAACATGTTCCCGTAAAGCCTGCCTAAATGACAGTGTACTCTCTTTATTTTTAGTATCAGCTGCACGACTTATTTCCAAGTACGTTAAGGTTCCCTTGATAATAAATTTCACCAAGATAACGGTTGATTTCTTATATGAGTTTGAACCTTGGTTTAGATAAGCAACAATACCAGGAAAGTGTTCTATGGGTTTAGGAAAAATTTATATTGAGTGAGTGGGTGATTTTTTGCCTTTTTGTATTGAAAATTTACTGGTGTAGACTAAACTTTTACCAACCTGTAGTAAGAACACAAAATGTGTGACAATTCTCGAAACGGTATGAACAATTGAAAGCTTATTCTATTTTCAATGGTACCTTCATGAATAATTTGAAAAATATATATAATGAATGTTATAAGGGACACAGGCGAAGTTCGCAATTCAGGATGGTAATGCAAGGTAAGGCTATTTTGCTTACTCAAAAAAGAATATTTATCTATGAAAAAACTGTTTCGATGTTCCCTAACCAGTTAAATAGAATTAGCATTAAGAGTTAAGACAGTTAAACCCTTACTTCTAATAAACAAAAATGAAAATAAACACCCAAATATTGGATTACAATAAACCATTATACATGTTACATGTCTCCCCATACGCAGATCTGGATTTGTTCTGCATGTGACGGAGTGCACGTACAACACATGAGACTGGTTTAACTCGAGTGATGTATATCAATAAAGGCTAATACATTAAGGAACATTCCCTTGTTATTTATAGTCGATCGTCTCATATAAACGTCCAAAGTCCCGTTATCCTTTCCGTTCACTTGTTCCTGTGTCTGAATCTCGTTCATAAAACGTCTTGGCTCGATGTTATAGAACGTCTCTGTGGATTGAATTGTCTTTCTGTCATTAAGTGAAGCCTTCGTTAGGGTCTAGTAGGGAGTCGAACTGTCTCAGATACGACCGGCCCTTGATCCCGGACCTGAAACAAGACATCAGACTACATAAAGGATAAGAGATTTTAAATATATGGCGTCTGTTAACTATCATATCGATTTACGAAGAAGGGTGTAAAGTTCAATGGATGGACTTTCATAAGTCCTGTCTACGACGTTTCTGACGGGTCTAAGCCACGGCTGGGGAAGTGAGATGACCAGATATGGTTTATTTGGGGATAGGCACGTCTGTTTTTCACCTCTATAGATCCTGTGAATTTCTCCTTATCTTTTGGCCTAATGGTTAAACATTCCCTTAGCTATCACCTCTATCGTTGCTGAAGCATCGCATTGGCCTAAGGGGGGGGGGGGGACATCTTCTAGGGAGTCTTTAGCTATTCTAAGAAAAATATTAAATATTGGAAATGTTATAGGGTTGGATAATATTTTTTTCCTTTTAAAACAGGAAAATCCTTTTTCAACATCAAACCTGCTGAAGGTAAATGAACGGAAAAGAGTTTGTGCATCAGACGACGTCTTTGGAATAAAAATTTAAAAAGAGTAAAATTAGCTTCAATTCCCATTTTTTATCTCAGACTGAATAAAGATGTGCTTCGCATAGAATATAATTATATATATATACATATGCGTCGATATATATATATATATATATATATATATATATATATATATATCGACGCATATTATCTTAAAGTCAGAATTATTCATGGCGCACATCCCAATTCATGATAAGGGCATTTTTAACCTGTTGTGATACCTGCTGGACATTGCACACAAAAATGCAAAATGTCCCATTCTTAATATACTTGCACTGTCCAAGCAGGAGAAAATATATATATTGGAATTCTTTCATGACAAACAAATCGGGGGGGGGGGGGAGTGCTGCTGAAAAAAAGACTGAAAAAAAGCGTCATTTTCAGGAAATCCTAAAAGAAAGAGTGATTTGGTAGGCCTGCAATATCCACGTCGATTGTCTGCTCCTCCTTAATTTCGCCATTTGCAGTGTGCACATAAAGCTTACAAATCAGTCACTTGAAAGGTGATGAAACTAACAGTGAGTATAGGAGTTTTCCCTTTTAAAATAGATAATAATAATATTGTCTGTTATGTCTGCAGTACCTGCCTATGCTGACAGTATACCTATGTTTTGATATATTTTTTTGTCAGAGCCATAGGTAATCGTGAAACGATACAAAATACCATATATATATATATATATATATATATATATATATATAATATATATATATATATGTGTGTGTAAGTGTGTATGTTGCATTAGATTCCCAGCAAATAGCCTTCCTTGGCATGGTAGCCAAAATTTCTCCTGACAAGGTTATTTTCAAAATAAGAAGTAATTATATTTATATTTCGAAACCATGAGATGATGTTTTACCCGATCCGTACAGTATAATGTTGTCTTACATGCCTTATGGCTTTATTAAATATCGTAGCTCTCCAAGCAAACCATTTTCGTTTGGGTCTAACCGGCCAAAAAGCAACACGTTATGAGGCTGCAAGGTTAAGTATGAAAACATTTATGGAAGCACATGTCGTGCAGGCGTGTTCATTGTTCGGCAGACTTTTTTTCCGTGTAATAATTTCCTGCCTCAGTCTTATTACAACTTCGGAGTCTGCTTTCAGCAAATAACAACCCAATTACCATAGGGCACCCCGTGTCTTTCAGGTGTATGACATATTCAGAACAGCTGTAAATTATACATCAGCTGCCTACGATTCATTAATGATCATTTTTCATTCTTGACTGAATAACGCATGAAGAATGACGATCGAAGGACAAAGTCAAGGCCGTCTGAACAAAAAAATAGTCCCCGAAAACTCGTGGGTTTTGTTACAAATACCAAAACCAATTGACAGCTTTGCACGAAGCTCTTAGATGAAGACATCTTTTTGCCTAAGAGATTCACACTGAGTTGTTGTTTAAATAAAACTATATACGGGGAAATTTAGAAGAAATCCAGCAGTAATGTTGGTGCCTAGACCGGTCAAGAACTCAGTACTGTAGTCGATTTCGCGCCAGCCAAGTCAATGTCTTTTAGGTTCAAATCCAAGTCCATCTTCTTCGAGCCCGAGTAATTTGGAACGGGAGCCCGAGTCTTAGTTTAAATAGAGTACAAATATCCTAATTAAAGAAATTTAAGATGGAAATTTGAGTGTCACGAGTATTTTTTTATATGAGTTTACACAAGCTGTCTTTTTTTAATTTCTAATATTATTAATTACAATTAGCTCCCAATGCAGAGCTTAAGCTTAAAATATATTGTACTTTTTAAATTTTCTGGTTTAAGTTCACACAGGTGCATTATTTGGTTTGTGACAGTTTTTTTTACTAGACATGAGACCGACTCGGCCTTGTTTCTCGAGTCCTTTCCTCCGAGTATGAGTACAGTACCCTCAGGTTCAGGTCCAGACATGAGTCCTATACATGAGTGGTCGCGGTCTTGGTCTAGAAGCAACATGGTCTCGGTCATGGTTGTGGTCTTGGCATCGGGACCAAGGAGAAAAACAATCACCGAAGAATGCACCCATTTGTGGTTTGCTCTATGTTCAACCTTTTCTGCACTCATCAGCAGAGGTTACATGTTTACGCTGTTTGTCTGGATGTTTGGTTGTCCGGTTTGGTAGCAATGTAACGCCAATTGTTTATCATGGGTAATATAGATTCTTGTCCGGTTTGGTAGCAATGTAACGCCAATTGTTTATCATGGGTAATATAGATTGTTTATCATTGGTAATACAGATTCTGATAAAGTCTCACAAACTTACAGAACATGGAAATATGACTAATGTATGTTGCGAAAAGGGTATAATTGTCCAAAAATAAAAGTACTTCATGTTCTTGAAGAGGGTGGCCGAATTCCCTTCATCTTCTTCCCTCCCTCACCAAAATCCCACATAGGTACCAGTATTCTTTTACTTTCATAAATTAAAATTGTTGAATATATTCATTTATGTGATGAGGTAGTAGGATTCCATCGATTATATCATTCCCCGGTGATCTGAAATCGATTTAATTCTACCCCCGGCTATCTGAAATCGATTTAATCCTACTCCAGGTTATCTGAAATCGATTTAATTCTACCCCCGGCTATCTGAAATCGATTTAATCCTACTCCAGGTTATCTGAAATCGATTTAATTCTACCCCCGGCTATCTGAAATCGATTTAATCCTACTCCAGGTTATCTGAAATAAATTTTATCGTACCCCCGGCTATCTGAAATCGATTTCATCCAACCCCCGGCTATCTAAAATCAATTTTATCCTACCCCGGCTATCTGACATTGATTTGATCCTAGCCCGGTATTCGAAATAAATTTTTCTACCCGGTTAGCTGAAAAAAAAATTTTCCCTACCACCGTTAATATGAATGCGATCTTACTCTACCGTTGGTCTGAATGCGATTTCAAATTACTGAGGATAATCTGAAGCGGGGTAATCTGAAATTTTCACGGAGAGACCAGGCAAAATGGTGAATTTTAACAGGTAACAGTTGTACGGACCTTTCGAGACGAATAAAACATATTTATATAACTGTGCACACGAACCTCTAATCCATGCCTATATAAGAAATGATAAATATATATTTGTTATATATAGAATATATATAGATAGAAATTCGTGCGCACGAGTTAGTAAATGCTTTTAAGCATCTTGTCGTTGTAAAGTAGGTGATTCGTGCGCAAATGTAAATAACTATTTTTGGTTGTGTCCCCATCTGAGCACATTCGCTCTCATTTATGTGCGACATTTATGAATTATTGATTTGTCAAGAAGACTTCATCTATTTCACCTTTGTACTTATTTGTTGCATAATTATCTTCACCTTTTGGTTTAGCCTAAAACGACTCACAGATAACGTAAATACAAAGAACAATGTAAAAAGCGTTCTCTTATCAACTGGCATAAAAAAATAAAACCTAGTGGTAGAAGGATTCGAAATAATGATAGAGTATTTTAAGTCCTTGACGACCTTGGCGTACAACCGTGTACTAAAAATATTTTTCTCATTAACACATGACCTTTCTTTCAAGAAGGATATGCACCAGTATATATACAGCGTCAGTGTTTTTCCGTGGTGTGGTTGTCAGTAACTCGAACCATTAAATCTGGAGTCTTGAAAGAAACTAGAATTTTAATTCAGTTCAAACACCCATACATCAAACAAAAGCGGCAATACAGTTACGGGGAACAATTAATTACAAGGTGCTTACATAAATTAATACATCACAATGTTTTGCCTTTAAACCATGATTAGCTATCTAATAAAGGGTATAAATTTCGGAAACACACCAGTGGCCTATACAGATGTGCCGATTAGTGTCATATTTATATATTAATAATTCATCATAATTTTGTTTTAAGTTGGGTTAATTAATTAAAGTTAAACGCCGAATGATCTATAACTAAACAATTAATGCGGCGCAAATCAAGGAAATATTTAACCAGCTGAACATAAGCTGTCCCGAATCGATAAACTTTCATGCCAATATGAAAGACAATAATTATGAGAGCATAATTACAGGACAGATGATGAAATACATAATTGACGTTTGGTACACAGTGGGTTGATAATAGTAAAATTAAAACCTTATGTACACAATAATTATTTCAATATTTTAAATTGCCTCAGCCGTTTTAAACAGTACCAATATTCTCTACCAGACAGCTTCAACAGCGATTCCCGTCTGAATTACTGAAAGACAGAAATATGGAGAATAAGGATGGAGCATGTAGCAATCCTACTTGTCCCCCTCTTTATCCGGGTCCGCAACAATTCTAAATGAGCTGCTTTCCTTGAATAGGTTCCACGTATCATTAATATTTCCTGTAAATCGGTAAAATTCATGAGATGCTTTCCAGGACCGTGTCCCGCCTAACCGTTATATTTCCTGGAAATCGGTTAACTTAGTGCGCTGCTTTTCTGGAAAGTGCCCCACCTATCCCTATTATTTACTAAACATCGGTAAACATAATGAGCTGCCTTTCTGGACTATGTCCTACATATCCATTGTATTCACTGGAAATCGGTAGGCTAAACTTAATGAGGTGTTTTTTCTAGAATATGTCACATCATATTTAAAGTTGAGTCATGTGGTCGTTGTACTGCGTTTGAATTTAAAACCTCTACTTTTCTTTTGGTGAGTAAAATTCCTTTAGAAATATTATTATCGATAACTGTGATCGCAAACTGCACGAAAACCCCGCAAGCCCCCCCCCCCCCCCCCCCCCGGACTTAGGTATGACACGCTCTGTGGACATTGTGTTAGCGGAATCAAGCGCGAAAGAGAGATTTTACCCATTAGGGCAAATATCAGAATTAATAATTATGCAGCATGCAGCACGAAGATATGTGTACCGAATTTCGAGGGACAAATCAGAGTGGGAACAATCAAATTATTGCCCAGAAGAAAACAAAACTAAACTGCCTATTAATTATATAGATGAGGAGTAATGTATGGATTTAAAAACTCTGTATTTATTCTAATATTTTATTAGGTAATTTTGGTAGGAAACATTGATGATTTTAGAAACTACATAAACCATGGAATGTCTAGAATATTCGAGAATTACTTGACTTGGTAGTTGATAAATCTGTGCATTAATACCAGAATAAGTTTACGTATATGTATATGTACGTGCTTAATGTTTGATATTATTTAGCACTTTTAAGAAATCTTATGTATATGACTTTGAGGAAAGTCTAACATAAGGGAAAGCATATACAAAACAGTAATTCATATCTTGTGTTACCATTGACCAGTAAAATGTTACTTAAGGTTAATAAATCGTAAATATGCAAACATAAAAATAATACAAGATCCTATAAACTCGAAGAAGTGTCCTTAGGATAAAATATACCTATGTATAAATAGCTTTAAAACCCTAAGCCACACTTAATTTCGGTTCTTTGTTTTTACACCAACTAGATATCATCGAGTGACAGACATCGGATAGTATCGGCACACCTCGGGAATATGTGAACGAAGAAACCCTTTCTGTGGCAAAAACTTGCTGTAAATTCATGAAAGATGAAAATAAAGCATTTAACTTGTGCATGCTCAAATAAAGCAAGCGATCCGAGATTGCTTAACACATTTTACGGCGCCTTGTTCAAGAAATAGATTTCATTAGATGCGTAAGTCACGTCACAGAAGTTCCGAATCACACGTCTTTCCACTTAATTAATGAAAAATGAACAGTTGTCTGTCTATATAAGGCTTGTCCTTAATTCAGAATTGCAGAAGAACGTTTCACACGGTCGGTTAGAAACCTGGAGTTTGATCTGTTAATATGAATGGAACTTTCTTTGATGTGTCTCCGCTTGTGTCAAATGTCACACAATAAAAACGATAAGCCAATTTAACATCAATTTCTATATTGACGATATTAAAGGTAGAGGGTCAATAAATCCTTGAGTCAAAGTGTATTAGTCCTTGACAAAATTGTAATTTTATTATCAAAGGCCCCAAAGGATCTCCAGTTATTAATTGTCAGGTGGCTTGTCAGATTTGGGCCACGTCGTTTTTGACCTGATAAAAGTACCAAAGTTTTGTATGGGTGGAGTACACCAAAAATGGATGAATTCAGAGGTGGTGCCCTCATGGAGTACCAACGAGATAAGTTTCAGAGCCTGAAAACGATTTGCGCCTTGCGTATCACAGTACCCTCTTTTCGCATTAAAATGAAGAGGGGTAGGGAAGGAAAAATCACCTTAGAACCATTACGTGTAAATGAAATATAGTCACTTATATACCAAAAGAAAGACAAAGAAGTGTTCTTTCTTAACCTACTATTTACATTGTTATATTATACACCTGAAGCTAAAAAAATTAAGAAAGGTCACGTGACCATAATTTTTTCTCAAATTCGGGACTGGGGAAGCTACATGCTTATATTGAAACAAGATATTGAGTGTATAAAAGGAAAAAATGTGTAAATATTATCTTGTTTACTATTGTTGATTTTGTGATCCAGTTTTTGGGAAGGTATGAAATGTTTATAATAACAGAAATTTGCCTTATCGGCTACTGGTGTTTGAGCTGAATATGACCGATACACTATATTTCCGATCAAGATCAACCTTACGTTCATATTTTATTTGTTCTTGTTATTCATTTTCTCTGTAAATCTTGCAAATTCCAAATTGGAACTTCCGGGCCAGCACAATGAATCTATATCCGAATTATTTTATTGACAATCATAGTCACCATGTCACAAGAGTGCGAACACATTCCTGAAGCTATGTTGACAAGTTACCACTCATACTTCCCCTGTTTTAAAATTCACTACCAACTGAAATATGGCATAGAAATAAAATCCTTTACACTGTTTTAAGAAATAAACGGGTCATATTATTTAAGCCATGAGGTAACAATGCAATATATTATTTTTACTAGCACATTCTGAAACACAACTCGGGTAGTTTACTTAATGCAGTTACATATGAAATCAAGATTTGCTTTAAGCCATAGGCTTAGCGTCAAATTTGGACCATATCGTTACTGATCGGATAAAAGCACCAAACTATGTATGTGGATGGATTTAAGAGGGGGTACCCAGATCAAGTTCAAAATAGTTTTGTTTTAGCGCCTTTTTTCACCGAAATAACGAAATAAGCATTAAAATATGAAGGATCAGGGATGGAAAAATCACTTGTGATCCGCTTAAACTGGATATAAATGCAAAGGATATACTAAAGAAGAATACGTTCCAGTTTATACCTTTATTTATTTTATAAACGCAAGAAACCTAAATAACCAAATGTCACGTGACCATGACAGATCTCAAAATGGCGATCATCATCCGTGTTTGCTGATGTAACACAAAATGTTTAAGTGAAGAGGAACATTTATTATCATAATTTTTGTTCAATAATTCCTTATATCTTTTGTGTGAGTCTTTGGAGATAATCAACTCAAAGGAATTATTTATAACTGTCTTTGCGGTCATTGTATTTGACTTTCATTTGGGAACCAGACTTCGCATATAGTCATGTTATACGCTTAAATGCCATAGCGAAATATAAACGTGATCAGTCTTCACAGTTATCCTGCATTGTTCTTTATGAGCCGGAAAATATGCGTTCTTTAATTCCCAAGACTTAATTGCAGATGATTCAGTAATTCCCGTCTTTTAGTCTTCTTTGTATAATGTAGTACTTTTTACAATAAATCTGTTTTACTTTTTTATGTAGCCAACTTGCTTAATAAATATGGCGTTACTTAAATATTCACTAGCAATTACCCGTGCTACGCACGGTTTGGGGCGAATAGGACAATCCGTACAGTGACATCGGAAATCCGGAGCAACGGAAAATCACAGAAATCTCGCTACGCTATTAATATATAGATCCATTATTTGTATGGTGTTGTGGATAAAAATCTTTTGGAATAGCGTTCGGAACATGTTTCGGAACAGTCGCATACGGTAGCCCCAAGCCAGTGCCTAACATATGGTCGGGTTTCCCTGACAAATAGTCACCTACACATGTACGATGTGACATGAAACATGATCAACAATATCACGTATACATACAAAAAAAAAACCGTCCATGAAATAGACCTTAGTAGTATATGCAAAAATATCAGTTTCATTTGTGAAAATAATAAGTACGATGGCTTTGACTTATACGCAATCAGCATACATACTGTATGAAAGAATAAAAAGTCTTTAAAAACAAAAGAGTATTTTATAAACATTATTGAAAAGAGATGGCACATGCATGAAAAGAAACAAATACCAGTACAAACGTATTAAATTAACACATTACAGGAATCTTATATTTGTAACTGCAGTATTTAGAAAAAAAATCTCAATTTTTAAAACATTTTAAGTCAATATTATGTGTTTACAACTTTGGTGGTACCATTCCACACGTGTACACATCACACGTGTACCAGCCACGACGTGAATTTGGTTAACATTTTCTTTACATCTGCTACGTATTAGGCCTACATGTGTTGTTGAATATTTGTCAAACAATCGCATGCAATGTCCTGGCGTCCTGGACTTTGTGCGGCCGTGTGCCACTGTATGACCATTACAGATTCCTGCGACCCGGTAGATGTGCACTCAAGCATAACAGGTCATGTGAGTGGGGTCGCAGGAAGAAGCCCTCTTCGTGCGCCCCCCCCCCCCCCCCCCCCCACCCAGAAGGCCTGCAAAACAATTCTTTTATAAATCCCCCGTTTTAGAAGGGATCGCCGATGGGGATTATTTCGGTCTAAACAACGCAATATTACTTAAATTTATTTTTGTAGAAATAGGTAGGTGTTGTCCAGTGAAAATAAGGTCCAATCCATGCAGACTGCGAATGTAATTTCCAATCATATACTGAGCTGCCCAGATCCCACATATACTAGTATGATCCAAACAATTATGCAGTATTCATTTATATTCAAATATATATTAATATTTCTTAACAGCTGAGTTCCAATATTTCATCTTTAAAACATTGGGCCAATTAAGGATGAACGGATGACGTGATGTTCTGACCTGAAGCTGGCTACATTGAACCTTTAAACTGGTTTTAGTCATATTTACTACAATAGATGCTTGATATATTTAAAAGTGTTCTTAATATGCCTGGATAGTCGAGTGGTAAAACGCTGAGCCCTCTCCGCTGGCGACCCGGCGTGGCTATGAGAGTTGGTCGTAGTTCCCGTCCAAGGTCGGTGGTTTTCTCTCTATTAAGTAAAAAAATGTAAATAAATACCGAATTCTTTGAATTAGTCTGTTCCTGGCAAATTAAAGTTGAAATCAGTAAAATAAATTAATTCGTTTTCCGCTGAATTAGAACCAATAACATGCTATCGGACTTAAAGACAAATCGTGTCCAAAGTCTTCTGTTTTCATGAAAATAAAGTTCAAGATCACAGCACCTTGAAAAGGTGTTTGACCCCAGACAGAAGACAACCGAATTAATTCTTCCAACAAATTCTTTAGTCTGGATGTCTAAATAATGTTTGGTCTGACATGTGATGTTCCGAGTAATGAGATATTCCGCAGGAGAAATGACAGATCAACCGATAATTCGCAGCTCTGTTTTCATGAGTCCCTATTTGTCTGACGACATATTTTCGAAATGTCTGGGTATACGTCTCGCCTATTTCTAAGTTGGTTTCCAAGAATTTCGGATTCTTCAAGTGTTATCAGTTCCATTTATTAAACATCACACATGCTGTCATCTCAACCCCTGAATTTGTCTGAATAAAAGACTGCCGCGTTCATTATACCCTCACCTGGTGGCGACAGGTAATAACCCTCGGTTATTTTGTTTGATTGTGTGAAACGTAAAACAAAATCTGGATAAAAAGGGTTTGGATAAAATAAAAGGAACAATCCGTTGAACCTGGAGGTAATCTGCTTTTCCATAATGTGTTTTTATTCAAATAATTTTATCCCATCGTTACATACGGCTACTGCAACTTATAGAGATACTGATCGGTATTGGTGGGTATAGTTTTATCTGGAGGTGACCTTGGATGGGGTTGTTGAACTGTGACATCTATGTAGGGCTTCACATGAAAGAGGGTCATCCTGGCGGGGGTTTTGTGATCATTGACTACTTTCTCTTTTACCACCCTTTCTATGTCGCCTTTAAACTGATTTACATAGAAAATAAATTCTTACGATTTAAAGGGATAAAACGTTTTGTCAGCGCACTGGCGGATTTGCAATGTACATTTGACTTTGACGACCACTCTTTGGCGGGAAACCTGAGCAGGTGTCACGTGGCCGCTCGACTACTACAGATTTTAGTAACATTTAATGGTTACTGACCTTCACTCCGGATATCATCACGCTTATGATCAGCTCTTGGCTTTGCATGGTTTCAATGAAGCCACACTTTTGATATCAGCGAGCTCGCCCACTAGATCTCTGCCTGCTATGGTCTTTCAAGCAGAATGGTCCTGATCTGGTATTATGGTAGCGTGGGGTTTAGATTAAAGATCAGATGGTGAAGAGAAAAATCTGATCCAGTAAAATAAAAATAATTATAATGCGAGTTCTCTTTTATTTAATTTAATTTTATTTTCGAAGGAAGCACACTATTAAAAGTTGTTTTGCACAACCTTTGGTATATGCTGGAAGTAGTAATGTTTTAAATGTTTATATATTATACAGTGTTATTCACATGTGAGTCAATAAATCATAATTACTTAATGACATTTTTTCTAACTCATAACAAATTAAAAAATCTGATAATAAAATAAATTGTTTCCAAAGTACAAATTAAAAAATCTGGTAATAAAATAAATTGTTTCCAAAGTCAAAAGGCACCATTACGCCAATTTAATGAAAATTACCAATACAGTCCTAACTTATCAAAAATACTTAACATCACCTTAAAAGACAAAAAAAGTAATTCCTTTCACATAATTACGATATATATATATATATATATATATATATATATATATATATATTTGTATATTTATATATAAGACATGAATTTGTGCCTCAAAAAATCATCTGTTGGAACAGATTTCAAGTCAATTAAGCGTTATGTTTTTTATATAAAAATTCGGGTCCATACTTTTAAGGGGGTGCTTTCTTAGTTCTACTGTTTGCAAGCCCATCAACGGATATTCGTCTCTTCGCTTTGATTTGCCCGTGCATGCGCTAGATCGCCAATACGACTGGTCTTCTAAAATAGCCAAAGGTGCCAAATTTGCACTTGGTATATATAATTTACTTTGACCCTACTTTTGAGGTCGTGATTGCGGGGTGTTCGGGGGTTATTGCAGACCTAGGTTTTACCTGTTTTTCATGGAAATGCTTGCAATAATACATATAAATATAGTGGTCTCCCCTTTAGGAAAAAAATCGACCTGTGTATTATGGTGATCGAGATTGGATCGACAGCTGAATGTTGAGAATACCGACTTGGCCAGTCTTGCCAGTCTAGCCACACGGCACAAAAATATGCAGTGTACTGAGGGTATACATGGTCAAGGGACACGTCCTATATTTCATCACTCTGCTGACAAATGTGATCAATAACTAATTAAAATAAAGAAAGAAACTGTGGTTGCATTAACATCGATGTTTTATCTTTGATCGCCTGCGAAAGTAACCAATATAAAAAGGCACCATTGGCTTGCCCTTGTATTTAGTTGTACTTTATAATAGAAGATTTACAAGGGGGGGGGGGGGGGAGGGGTACTTCCGGCTTCTTATATGTACACCAAGACGTTTAATACTTGATTAAGTTACATTTTTTTTCCTGCAAACTTACTGTAGAAACCCTCATATATTCCTACACAAAAATTACGTTTGACAATTTTAATTTCTGTTATACATTAGATTCTTTCCTAAAACAACTCACCCTCGAAAGAAACAATCCCTGGCGTCTCATGTTCTAAATGAACACTGGGAATCACAAAAACTATATTTCACGATCGCATGGCTTGACAAATGACAGACGCAGACCTCAAGCTAAGCCAATGGATCATTTTTCTGGAGAATATCAGGTGCAGAACTACTGTTTCAGCTGACAGATTAGTAATTACTAAAAAAAGAAGAGAACATCAAACCGAAACTTAGTGAGTGTGCAAGTGATATATATGGCTTCCTTCTAGAAAGTTATTGTGACCCTCTCGAACTTAAGACCGGCTATATTTAAAGATCATTCCTCTTCTACTGTCGGGTTCCCATTTCTAGTTTATCTCTTTGCACTGTATGGGTTTCTGATATCGTCCCATTCTGACATTTCATTTTCCCTCCTTAAGGTTAAAGCATGAAGCCATTCAGCTTAAGGTTTTGTTACGCTAATCTATGATATAGTTTTGCTTCATGTGCGATGATCAGCTTAACGTGGCCATATTCTATTTACTGATAATTACCATAAAAAATAAATTGCATCTTGGGACTTAAAGATGAATGATTGGTAACCAGAAGGTTGTTTAAAATGTGTTGTATATGTCTCATAAAAATAATCATTAGATTTACATTCAATATGTTCATTCTTCATCAATCAATCCTTCCAAGGGTGATTTAGAATTCTTACAAAATACAAATTATTGAAACTCTGATTAAAAAAGGAACGACTTCCCGTCTTCAGAGAGTTTCGTTTTTAAGCCCTAATCACGTAACATCGAAATTAACTAGCGCTATTACTACGAGATTTTGTAATTAGTCCTCGCGTCACATTGTATGGCTGTCACATTGGAATGCTGTTAATGTCATGCGGCAATATCAAAACTGGGGCTATTGTCACCTTCGATGCCTTTGGGCAACAAAAAATTGTACACTTCTGTAATGACAAGTTATACGACGAACATCCCGGACATTTTCTGACTTTTAATCGGTTACCCGCAAACTTAAGGAACAATAGTAGAAATGTCTGTCTGTATTTTTCACGTATAGATGTATATATACTTATAATAATGTAAGGTATGGCATCAGGCAGGATGCATGGATGGTGCGTCATGGTGGAAACGCACATATTGTATATGCTAATTGTATTTATCCATTCCTTTATATAATAAATGGCATTTTCCTGACCTTTCTTGTTTCTTCAAACCGGAAATGAGTAGGTTTTCTTTTTAAAATATCCTTATGCTACCGTTTTTAATTTAAACACATTCAACGGACCGGGCATTATAGTGCTGACGAATTTGGACTTGGGAACCGAATATGCCGCAATAGTTTGTATGGTTCGAGTAAAACCGAGTACTCGAGTCCGGGTAAAACTGATTACTCGAGTCAGAGTACAACTAACTGAGTACTCAACTCCGAAAAAGTGTGAGTACCGGAGTCCGAAATCAATATTCCTACACTTTGACATATTTAAGTAGTTAATCAGGAAAATAAATATTTTGATTTTTCTCTTTCTGATAAAAATATGTGTCCTTCACATATAAGTGTCAGAGGATCCCTACGTTATCATTGCATTACTAGTTTAAATGCATAGCTGTACCCCTTGTATATACAAGCAGCAAATTTTATATTTTCTCGGAATGTTGTCATGGTAACGAGTATTCAAGTCCGAGTCGAGTGATACCTATCGGGTACTCGAGTCTAAAATTTGCAATCCGTTTCAGTTGTAAAAGTTTGAAAAGCAGTGCTTGAACGACTTGAAACCCTGAAATCCTTGAAGCTAAATTTTAAGGGCTGTAACAATGCATCAAATAATCGATTAACTGAATCGAAATCGTTAATCGATAACTGAGCCAAGCATAAAGTAATCTATAATGTTCAATAACTTTTTTAACGATGATTATCGTAACCACTCTTATCTCTAGCTCTCTAGATAAATAATATAAATGATGCGTTAATTATTGCCCCTCCCTTACTTCACTCTATATCCTAAATTATATGATAAAATATGAGACGATATAATTCAGTGGAACCTGAGTGTGAATATTTAAACTGGTTATAACTAATCCGTCAAGTGCGACCACCCCTGAATTAAGACCACTTTTTGCAAAACCAAAGATTGGTCTTATTACACAGGTATCACTTTATGTGTTTTTTGCTTCAATACTTGTGCAACATCTCAGCATCACCTGGGAATGAAATCTTAAGTTGTACCTCTTCCATGGGATATTCTAAACTGAACTGCAATAATCGATAATTCAGTTGAATCGAAGGCAACTCGGCTATTCACAGGCATACATTAATGCTAAGATGAAATTCTTACCATGTACTTATAATCAACCTCATCCGACAGACAATGCCACCTGCAGGCCATAAATATATGCATATGTTTGAGAAACGAATCTTTTTTCTGTATTTCCGGTATCCAATTATATCGCGCTAAGTACAAATGATCCCAATAGCACGCATGCGCAGACGCACACACCAACGCACACACGTTTAGTATCCAGTATTTTTTAGACTATTTTTTGGTTAATACGTAAAGGTGATAGAAGCGGTTACATGAGCAGCAAATGGTCGTTTAGGTATAGATAATTCGGATGAGATTCGCCACGCTTTCAAAAAAGTGTTCGAAATTGATTAATTTGTTTACTTAATTTATTAGGCGTTGTTTCGAAGAGTGATTTTGTAGGCGAACCAAAGGTCGTACCTTTAAATAAGCAGGACATTCACTCTGGATGACGAGTTGAAATTATAACTTTGACAGCACAAGGCAAAACGGACTGCGCAAGCAGGCCCCGTCCCTAATCGAATTCTTTGTCACAATTAAAGTCACATTAAACGTCCTACTGCGTGGGAAGGTTATCCCCGGATCATTTGTGACGTCAGCGATGCTAGATCTCCTGATGAATTATCCTATAAAGCGACAGCTAAATCTCTCATTTTGCCGATGTATCTGATAATGATTCTTCTCTGTCACCAGACCCGGTCTTTCTGAATCGCTCGTACAAACAGGGATAACAACGAAATTCCTGTATATGAGACAATATACATATATTAGAAGTCTGCTTTCTAATGAATGTAAGCCTCTACTATTTACTTTTTCGTCCCATATTCCCAGGTTCATTCGTACATTAATTACTGGACATTTGTGAATATTCCTTGATGACATTCCTGGATCCGGGTCATGTGCAGGATCCACACAAAGTCTAATTGATTCTTATTTGACCCTTTTCCGAAATGACCTGAAAATTTCATAACATTATGATCATGAAGGCGAGAGTTAGACATACGAACGGGCGTGAACGCATTCCCTGCTGGCGGAGGCAATAAAGACGGAGCCGGCCATGTTTTAAACCTGTTCTATTCGCACAATTCTGACACTCGATAAATTAACATGTTGAAAGGTTATACTTCGCTAAGCTTTTGTAGAACATCTATCAAATCAGCATTTATAATTAAGTGGGGGTTTGCCTTAGGGTAATAAAAATCTTCAAATATATTTTAAAAAAATATGCGATAAGTTTGATGGAAGTGGATATCAACAAATAATAATGTTCCAGTTGGCAAGTACGATGCCAATCTTTTTGTGAGCATTTGTGCCACCTAAATATTAAAGGCTTCAGGAAAATATACCTGATTTCGTTGTGTTCCAGGATAAAACTGAGATATTAATATTAATATATCTGCTTTATGTTACTCAGGAGAAAACTAATAACAGCCACTCTAATAAATGGGCGAAATGCACAGCGCTCATGGGCTCACCGATTTTGCTTACCGCGGTAGCTTAAGCCCGACTTTACTCAATATATATGAACACTGTAAACGGTTATAAATATAAAAGTGGTATGAACAACTGGTTATGTTGTCGGTTGTACTTGCTGGCCGTTTACATTGATGTTTTATTCACATGTCATTCATTCAGTTTTCTCGCTCTCGCTAAATCGATTCTCTTCCCCAAGAATAACCAGACAGTTGTTGACAGTTTAACCATGAGCATATACTCATAACTGTGATTTATGTCAATGCATTATGGCATAATAAATGTCGCCTTATTGCTGCTATAACACATGATATTGGTTATTCTCCTATCCTTCTATATTGTTTCATTGCAGTTTTCACGTATATATAAATCCAATGTAAGTTCCATTATAGTTTGGTATGGTATTTCGGAAATTTCATATCACTTGTCATGTAATACTCAATGGTTTAGTGCTTTTCATATACTGAAACTGAAACTCATCCACCGGAAGTTGCTCATAAACCGTCAAATGCTGGCAGGAGTACCCTAACAGCCGGTTTAATTTCACACATATTAATGCTGCAAAAATATATAACGTCACAAATAACGCCAAGGGAATATAATATGACAGTATTCAGATTGCCACACGTATTTACGACACGATTTCGAAAATAGCACTCTGACATTTGGTGGCTGTCACCGGTCTATGGGCTCTTCAATATCAAGTTGATTTAATATCAACGGCAGATAAAAATAGACAATGGTGATACCACTGTCGTTGTCAGATTGGACGATCTAAGAACTGTTGTTTTTGTACTGACTTCGTTTTCAGTCTCATAAATACATCTTGTAGAGTCTAATATCAGCATTTCTTGATAGTGACAGTATTCCAAGCGACGTATAAACATTTAAGGAGGTACGAGAAAAATTAATACAAAACTCCTCTGTTAATATTATAATAATAAATCCTTCAATAATTTGTGTATGAACGAGCGGTCTGGCATCCCCAGAGGGTTCTTTCGTAGCAGATAGATTCCCACCTTAAAACTGTCCTCAAGGGACTCACTTGGGTTGCCATTTTATGACGTATTAACTAAAATCGGGTGTCGGAATGAAGGGTATACCACCAGTGAGTGATGGACAGTGCTGCACTATCCCAAGACTTGTGACCTGCGGTATATTTTTTCCTGGATTGCCCGTGATGAATGAGAATTACAGCCCTGCAGGAGTCTGGACCTGTACTGTATGGTGTCTGCTGTGACCAACCAATATACATATATATACCTGTACCATTAGCCACATGCCGAGTACAGCGGCACGCTACGCGCTGCTGTATTTCACCAAGGTTTCTCATGAAAACTCACCTGAGGGGTCATGTAAATCAATGTATATCAATTTAAAATGTGAGCCCTCCAGAGTAGTCATCAGTGAGTTCACAACGGGACAAGGATTTTATAACATGGCAAGGCTATTCATTTCATTTATATATATATATATATATATATATATATATATATATATATATATATATATATCTCACGTACTGATGACATTATAATTTGTCCTCCTTCTTGACAAATATCTAAGCTTGTGTAAAATCTTATTTCCAAAACTGTGCGACTTTATGATATTTGCGACAAGCGAGCGATCATATTGATCAAAACGTGGTCTGTTGGTAACATATTGCGCATCTTTAACCAGTAGTTGATATAATAAACTTAACAGTTAACAAACAAACAATAGCTGAATATAAATTAGAATAGCAGTCCTCAGAATTTAAATACATTGTGAGCCGCCATCGCAAAATTGTACATGATGGGCTCCGCCGTATAAATAATGATGAAAACTTAGCTTGGAGTCTGATAACTGTAGAATGCACTGTTCTTTCTGAATTGATGTATGATGTCTCTACTCACTCGGGCGTGGAAATCATAGTGTCATTTATATAAATCAAAATACTCGGAATAAAATCCTGGCTCATCAGAATGTATCTACTCCACACAGCAAACGACTGTTGAACCGGCCTTCTATCTACCGCTTTGTATTGCCGTTAGTTTTTTTATTTATATTATTTCGGCCGGAAAAATCGGCACGTAACGTTTGAATTTCGTCGACCGATTCGGCTTTAAAATTGAAAGATTTCCTGGCTATTTTGGTAACTTCCGGTTACATCTCCTAAATTGCTTTTGAAAGAAGGAATGATGAAAGAAAGGAAAAAGAGGAAAATCGGCCGTTGCTTTCGATTCAATCAGCCCGTCAAGCGGCGAAAATCGACCTGAAAATCCATGATGCTTTCAACGAATTTGAAGCCGTTTTTTCGGTCTTTTTTTAAAGCAGACCAGCAGCACTTTCACGTCAACCTATTTTTCCCGGTTGCTGGGAAACCAGCTTTTCGGTATCCGACTTGCACATGAGGCAGGTTAAAAGATCCTTGGCCGGATCCCGTCACAGGCGCTTGTCACAGGAGCCTATCCAGCGGAATTGTTAAATCACCTCTAGAAAATCCTTTAAACAACTTTTGAATCTTCCTACTGGACCGCTTCCACTCATAAGCAGTAAAAGTAAGGGAATCATGTTTAATTAGCGGGAAGATTGGTTAGATAGGTGACAACGGGATAGACCCTAGGACGCTTGTAATATCGCCCAACCGGTGAATACATTGTGTCAGGTGTCGGTGGATCCCGTATATTATAGTTCCCTTGAATATAAGTAAATAAAAGTATTGCCAGCTGCTCGCACATTTTTAAAATCCAGCTGACATCGGTTGATTTTTACATTGTGGTTACAGTCCGGCCGTATCTAAAATTATTTCTGCACCAGAATTGTGCAGGACGCCCCTGAAACAGTATATAATATGCTATGAATTCCGCACGATCCTCATGAATTCTTAAGGAGACACCATCAGAGTCACAAAAACTTGCAAAACTAATAACTTTAACCTCTCAGGAAACTCTAACCTTCCGAAGGTCATCACCTTGGCAGCAGTTGTAGATACCCCTATAGTTGCCCGCGCAACAGTTTGTGAGAGTGACAGATCAGCATATGCCGTGGTATAAATATAAAAACATGTAATCACTTTAATTAAATATTTCAAAATGTCAACTCAGCTGACAGGAAGAGAGGGTGTACAAATCTTATTTTTTTTTTCCATAAGTCATATCTGCTGAAAGAGGATACACATCTAATCTATTTCTAATTAGATAAGATTTTGCTGACATCATTAATGAAAGAATATTGTTGTAATTGCCCAGATGACCTTTTCCAAAGGTTGCTTATTCATATCTTTAGGGAATCTTTTTCTTACTTCATCTGTTGCGGAACCTTTTTTAATTACAATATACTTCTTCCATTACGGCACTTCTCATATCATGCGTTGATCAGATTTTTTTTTTATATTTTCATTAAAGTTGTCGTATGCGGCATCTTTTTTACTATTGGTATCGAGTCCATATGCACTATACGAGTCAGAGTGCAAGTTTAAGTGCAGGACCGAGGTCTTGTAACTCCAGTCGAAATCCACCATCTTCGATTTCCAGTCTTTTGAAAATGGAGTGCAAGTTCGCGACCAAGTTCAACTTTAATACTTACTTAATTAAAATAAATAAAGATTCAGATTTCACCGCACTTTTTCCATTTGACATCATGCGGTTTGAATAGTGGTTTCGCCAGGCTAAAAATATCTTATTTTCCATTGAGAAATATAAGAATTTATCGTGATAGTAATGTGCTGCATTCATTTTATTAGACTGAAAGTATACTGAATAATTTTTGCTTTAATATTCAGGAAAAGTAAAAATGTTCGTTCGTTTGTTAGTATATTGTAAGTATGTGGCAAATACTTTCTCACTGAATTCGGCACGGTTTCTCGAGCTGTAACCTCCGAGTTCGAATACTGTTTAGTTAGAGTCCGGGTTCAAGGTCAAGCCCCAGTCAGAATCCTATATCACTGATCTCTTCATACTGGATGAACTCAAACGTATTATAAAAAAGTTCATACGTCAGTTTTATTCGGCCTCCCTGCACCTTTTTATCGATGGCTAAGTATATTGTTTCACAACTTTAACTTAAAAGCTTTAATCTAATTTTTTGACTTGCAGAGCTGTATTATTTCTTCCTATTTAAATATATATATATATATATATATATATATATATATATATATATAAAGAGAGAGAGAGAGAGAGAGAGAGAGAGAGAGAGAGAAAGAGCACTATTGGATTCGTTCTGCAAACATATAAACTATTGGTATATATATATATATATATATATATATATATATATATATATATATACTTAAAAAACACTAGATCATATATTTCAATACAATTTAAACACCAGATGAAAATGAAAGACCGCATCAGTAAAGAAACTCTTTTTCTTATTTATATTTTAAGAAAATAAAAGTGAACCAACAAAGATTCATAATATATTTTAAATAAACTAATACACGATAACAGTAAGATTAGAAATCATCTGTTAAAAAATCTGATGTTGAAATGGCAGATTGCAATCTCGAGTTATAGGATATTTATAGACATTTATTATTCAACAGTTACGTGCTCCTATTATACATTGCCATAAGTTATCTCCCATAGGGCGTCAAAGAGGACAAAACACAGGCCTGTTCGAGTGCCCTTATCATCTGTATTCAATAACGTGGATGACTGTCATGTTCGTAGCATGGCCTGTTTTTTGGTCTTCAAAGAAATCTCATACATAACCGGATCCACGTTCTCACAAGATTCAAGTCAATTGATTCAATATTGGAAAATATCAAAGGATTATTTAGCATGTCTCTGGCGGGCTCTCATATAAGTCAAAGTCACCTACCTGACCTATCCGACCTTGCCCAAGTATAAACTTTGAAAATGCCTTAAGGAAAAGGAAGAGTTTTCTAAATAATCACGGCAGACCGCGTTTTAAACTAGGACAACTCTTTTAGGCCTCAGTAATTTCCAGCTCGAGTTCGTTTTTTCTTCACTTTCACGCAAAGTTGGTAACGTGTTAACCAACCCTTGCAGGTTTGTTTTCCTTTTTGCAGGATCACTGAAAGCGTGCTTTCAAGATAAATTAAAAAAAACTCGTCAAGAGGAAGCTTCAGACAGTGTTTAATTATGCATTTCCAAAAGAATCACTTTTCCCTCATTCTCTCTAACCATCTACCTTTGATAAAATACCATACCATTAAAGCGGATCAATACAGCAATGGGAATATTATTGTCGCATCCTGTGTTCTGCCCTTCAGCCTGTATGTTGCACATGGTGCTAATTAGTCACAAGATACTTTATATTGTATTAACTATTCAATAATTACTTATATGATCGGAAACAGGTTAACTCAAATCAAGTTCAGTCTAAGGAGCGCACCTTGGATATAGGCACTCTTCCAAGGCACTGTGCTCGGGCCAGTTTGTTCCTTATGTACCTTAATGAGCTTCCAATATTTCTCCATGATAAATGTGTTATTTATGCTGATGATATTACTATTTATGCGTCTGGACATTCAGGTAATAAAAGCTATTGGATTACCACAGGAACAAATTTATATTGCGCTTGACTGCGTATCAATCCTGAAAAATAAAAGAATGGTATTATTTGGCCCTTAATAAAACTAAACAAGATCATCAAATTATTTTGATTGATTATATCAACGTAGCACTAGTAGATCATACTAAACTTTTAGGCCTTTTTACTGACACTGGTCTTACCTGGAAAATCATATAAAACATGTCTGTGATAAAGTCGCATCTAAGCTTGGCCTTATTTTTAGACTTAATCAGATTTTAGATACCTCAAATTTACAAATTTTATACTATGCTTTAATTCAGAGCCAGATAGATTATTGCATATTCGTTTGGGGGAACTCTTCCAAAACTCATCTATCACAACTTCAGAAACTTCAAAAATAAGGCTACTCGAATTGTTCCTTGAACCTCTAATACCTACGCATCCTCTGTGTCACTTATCTATGAACGTTTGGTTGGATGAACATTCATCAAATAAACCAATATTTTGTTTCCTTAACCGTTTTTAAATGCCTGACTGGTAATGCACCTAGTTCGTTTACACAGGCGTTCAATTTTGTTAACATTTCGTATCAAACTCACTTCTCTCAAGGTTTTAATTTATCTCGAACAAAACCAATCCTTTAAAGCAAGTTTTATATATGCCGGGCCAAGCTATTGGAATGTACCCGCTATGAGTGTAAAAACTGCCAATAATATTAGCCAATTTAAATCTTTGTACAAGCAGTTAATTCAGTAAATTTTAGAATCCATATTCATTATTCAATTATAAACTATAAAACCATGACTTAAACTAATATTTAATGGAAGATAAGATAATTACAGATAATTTTATGTAATAACTCTATGTAATGACTTTATCATTGCTCCTCAGTGTATACATTTAATTGTATTGCATTTGTTTTTTTATGGTAAAATGTGTCACATTTTGTCATAATTTCACATGTTTGCATTTATTTTTGTTCATTTGTGTTAAACCATGCATGTATTATATGAACCGTTTTAGTCCAGGACCCTAGCTAGGAAAACAGCTTATGCTGAATAGGTTATCCTTGTCAAATATGCATTATAAATATTATGGAAATATATCAGCTTTAAAGGTGGCGTTCCATATATACGTATGCTGTGCGTATGCGTATGCAGCTTGGATCGGGACCCATATTATTCTCTTGGAGTGATTCCTGTTATGCGTATGCATATGTATTCGTATGCGTATGTTGCACGTTTCGATCGCTCATTGTAGCGACAAGGACGGGGGAATTCCATACCCTGACGTCAGTGATAGGGTATACCTCTGACTGATGACTTCTCAACTCCTGCAGTGTTTTACAATATCCAAAGTTTAGCTGCCTACGTACCGCATGCGTATATACATATGGCGTCCGTTTACTAGATGCATACGCATATATGCCGCATTGGCATACGTATTGCATACGCATATATGAAATTTTAGGTTTTTAATAGTAGACCGATAAAATCAGGATTAGCCTCATGCTCGCCGTTTCTGTAGAGTGCAAAAACAGCGATTTGAACGAGGCTTTCAAGAGCAGGATGACAGCATTTTCCATAGTCAAAAGACACATATTTAGCATGATGTAAAGTGCGGCTGTTAATACATGAAGTTTCAGTTTTCACTTTGAATATTGTATTATATCACTGGCCCCATGTTTTAATATACTGTAATAAACAAAGAGTTGTTAAACATATTGTGATGGGGTCATAACTGAGATCAGATATTAGTTATGGGTTCCGCCCATGTCATATCCTTTGCTTGAGTTCTATCAGTTACCTGAGTAAATGGTGCAATGTAATGTATATACAAGTATGCAAAGGCGTATAACGTACCGATATACATATACAGCATAGGCTTTTGCGAGGAGTGGGTAAGTAGAATTAATAACAGCAAAAGCTTTTGCGAGCAGTGGGTAAGTAGAATTAATTAGAGCGAATGTAAAGTGACTACTATGTAATGAGCGCAATTTAAACTTTATAATAATTAATAATTTATCTGGTCAAAAATATATGTTGTCTGCCCACTTTTTATACAGTTTGGTTATTGTGCTTGTTTTAATCCCCGTTTGCGTGCATACAAGAAAACTCGTGAGTAATATATCATTCTTATCGCATGGACCATGGTTACCTTCATTCGTACTCAGTTTACAGTGACCCCATCAGGCCACTGACATGTCCTTGTGAAACAAAAAAAAAATTTATGGAGCACGGAACCAGGAATGAGTCATTCAGATATTTTACCAAAGCAAAAAAGATAATGAATGCCTGTTAAATCATACGAAAATCTGCTCTCGCTTAACATTGTATCAAAATTAAAGAAGGGATGAGTCACACCTACTATCATGCTCTTACCGGGGGGATTTTAATTAAAACGTAGCATTAATGATGTCGGTGTTTATTTTTTTAACTGGTGAGTACAGTAGGATTCGCTTTTCTTGGTGGATTGTTTCACAAAAATCAACAGCCGGTTGTTTCACACTGCAATGGAATAGATGACGTCACGCACACCTGCTAGTTTTTTTTTCATAAAAGCTCATTCTTGTCCCGCAGCAAACGTAATTAGCAATGAAATGTCTACATCACGTCGGCCAATTAATGGGTAGAAGGGACTGGCAATTCTACAATACCCGAGGGATTTTAACACGATAGTACGTTAGTGTTACTGAATATTATAACCTCTTTCTTAGTAAATCTTTACTTATCTCTATACTGCAATGAAGAAATAAATATTTCCAGTTGCTCTGAACTGCTAAGGGATGTATATAATAATAAATTACATAATATTTATTTATAAGTTAGTATATATATATATAAATATGTGTGTGTATGTGAATGTGCGAGGAAATGATAAATAATGCATTTATACCAGATAAAACGCTGTATATTATCAAGATTTTCTGATATAACAATAATAAAACAAATGTGAAAACACATTAACTAAGATAATATAACTAATATAAAACTAAGCATGATTACGCTTATATTATCAAAATATAAAGATTGTATACTGTAGGCATGACATGACATGTTCAGCCTTGAACGGTATTCGAGAAATACCGATTTTTGGTGCTAAATTTAATCATCTCGTGCGCATAAGATAAAAAACCGATTTCTCTCAGCATATTAAATTCAGACCACCGCAGTTACATGTTATTAGATAAAGTATAGAATAAAAAGTGTAACAGAGCCAGAGTTTATGAAACACAATATGGAACAAAACCTTTAGGCGGCACCTGTTCTCGGAGAATTAACGAGCAAAAGAAAAAAAAACGAGCAAATACGTCAATTACTATCTACTAAGATACGTGGTCTCTTTCCTCAAATATACCGCGATGAGTTTACATGTGTCCGGGAAAGATGGGAATCTGTAAGTTTAGATCGCAATAAAGCCGGCGTTAAGGAATGATAAACGTTGATGGCGCACAGTAATGCGTTGACGTACACCCGTGCTGAAATCCTCTGGGCCTAATTGACTAGGGCATATTGGCTTGTGTGACAGAATAAATCTGGCTAACGGTGGTGTTTTTTTTTATAACGCAAGAGGTTAATCGTAATACCTCGTGCTTGGACCGCGCCATCGATAGTATGGCATCGTATAACAGCTCTCAGTTAATAAATACTGACCCCCATTAGTAAATAGACTAATTCGGATGAAAGTCTTTTACTGGTGTGACTAACATCGTATTGCCTGTAAATTGAGAGTAACTGATGATTTCCGGTTTACAGAAAGAATTGTTCAAACTCGTCCAGCATAAAGTGCATTTTCCAAGAAAACAAAATCATTAGTAACTCAATGTAAAGTCATCGGACTCTGAATGCACCGTCTGCTTATAAATTGGACATTTAGGGTCCGATAAATGTCGGATTTAGGCAACAGGCAGCCCTGGGCTATGAGACTTTTTAAGGCCCAAATTTAATAACACCTGATCATGAGAAACACAGGTTTGTTCTCTTTGTTACTAGCTTATAGAAAAAGGAGTTACTAAACTTTTAGCTTGACCACATGATTTTGTTTATACAATCATTTTATTTTTAAAGTAATACGGTAAACCTTTTATAAATTTACAAAAGTATAGAATCAATAATGGCGTATACAAAGAACATTAATAGATATTTTTTTAATAAAGACGTATACAAATAACATAAATATATATTTTTCTGTAGCATGCGCCCTTCTATTACAAGCGGACGCGCGGTTTATTTATGTAAACCATTAAGAATAAAGGGTCACATTTTCTGACCAGTGCCGCTTACCTCAAGGCGGTCTACCTTACAAGAGTACCTTATGACCACATACATTTTTCACAAATATTAATATTGTGAAATAAAACAAATCTAATGTTATATATATTTCTTTGTGTATTTTTGAATGTATAATAACTAAGTATATTTATTTTTTATATGTACCTTAAATAAAAATTTACGCACCCTTGTTATCCTCTAAATTCTCATGCGAAATTTTGACCCGGGAGACCCGGACTCTCCAAAAATTTGGAAAAGCGCTGCCAAATAAGCCCTGATTTTAATATATACAAGCAAAACAAAATTTAGTTTATTTATTAATTAACGTAAGTCTTTGCATGGTCGTAAGCCCCGCTAGATCATAAGGCTGTCGTGTGCACCCCACTCAGTGCATTTGGAAATCAAGTGTAACGACTTCAGGTTCCCCCCCATCGCAGTTTATCCACCGGTAATCTTGAATCGATTTCAGTTTTCCCCCGGTGATAGGCTGAACTTAATTTAGGTTACCCCCGCACAGTTCAGATTAAATACTTGCTGACCTAACTACATGATAAATTCTTATACATTTTAACTACTGATTATTCCAATAAACCATGTGAAAGATACGAGATTCAAAAGATATAACCAATCTATGAAAAATAAAATTGTCGCAAAATGTTAATTATATTTATATTGACTCATACAATTCACCATAGCGCATGGCACATAACATAAAAAGATAAGACATACAAAGGTTCAAACTAACTTAAGAAATCAAAAATTAGAAATTACATGAACAATAAGTAGATAAACATCAAGAAACGAACTTATTTTAGGGGCTATCTGAAAACATGGGGTAATCTGAAATCGATTTCAAGTTGTTGAATTTACCCCCGATTGTAAACTGAAATCAAATTCAAGTTACCAGGTATAAATCTGTAACTGATTTCAGATTACACCCCCCCCCCCCCCGTAATCTGAATTGGGGTTATCTCAAATCGCTACACCGGCGTTAAGCCAGTGAGGTGAGAGGTAAGAGGTGGAGGTAAGAGGCGGAGATGGGCCCTTGTCAGAGTGGAATATGTCAATTTGGATCTGTACAGTGAGGCACTGACGATAGAGATGAACCGTAATAGTGTATCCTATCGTCTAGAATTCACCCGCGCGGAAATAAATTCCTCAAACCATCCATTATCGTGTCATTTGGATGAGGCGAGAGACTTCATTAGTTATGTGCAGACCAACTGTTTAGACGAGTTTGATTTTAAGAGGACATACAATGTGCTTTCATAGAAGAAAATAATGTTTTATCGCATTAGTCTTTATTTGTAGTCGGAAATTAACCCGTGGAATCTACTTTATACACAAAAATATACTCTGTAAAACCAATGCATAAGTAAACTACTTTTTCAGCTACAGCGATGGAGCTTTAAATTTATACATTGTTGTAAGAATGCCATTTCTGTAGGGTTTTTTACTCTGCTATTCCCTTATTCTACAAAACGGAGAAAATGTTTTACGTCGTTCACGAATAGAACAAATAACAAAAGCAGTAATAATACTGAAGTTGTTTGGAATCTATATATAGCCTGTATTGGTTAATCAATTTCATTTACGCAACAAGATCGTTAGACCATTTTTAGCACACGCTTCTGACAGTCTATCCTATAATCAACACACGAAAACTCGCTCGCTCAAGCGGTTATTAATTGACCACTGCCGTTGAAACACCTGGTAGAAAGGTGATCTGTATACTATTTGCACAGTGATCACTGGTGATGTAGGTCTCGGGAGCGATCTTGGTCTGCGATCATCCTTAAGCCCAAAGTTTACAGGTGTCTGTTTTTGTCTCTTAGGTTTTTGTTATGGTCTCGAAGCAGACAGGCTATATCGTTTTTCTGGTCTCGACATGACAGCCATGTAGAAATATTTCCTCAACAGAAGAAATTACCTTGGCTGCTTTTTTTCGCGGGTATTCGCGTAATGGGAATTATCGCGAAAATAAAACCTTCGCGAATAAGAGGTTCCATCGTCGAAGGCACAGAAGAAAAGTAAAAGGCTGACATTATGAATAAAAATAAATCGTGTTTGTTCAAAGATTGATATTAAACTGATATCTGTCATCAATGAACATTATATATTTTTTATAAGATTCTGTGCACATAATATTTGATATAATTAATTCCTATTATAATGGTTCTACTCTGTGTATGGGTCTTTTTTATTGTGAGATCGCGAAAATGGAACCCTCGCGAAACACTGAGAAATTCAAAACCGTGAATGAAAACCCACACAGTATATGCCAACTCTGCTTGATTTTGTGCCTATTTTGTTCAGCAACAATATGACATAAACTTCTTATGAAGGTTTCAATGATATTTTGTTTGACTATGTTATGAGGGATTAGCGGACAATTGGGTAAACTAGTGTTCACGAATCCTGTAGTCTCGGTCTGGGTCTACGTCTCGGATCGGGTAGTCTCCATTTAAGAACCAATTTAGCCAGAAATGGCTCTTTTGCTCAATAGCTTTCAACCATCAGTTATAACTGAGAGTAAATAAGGCTTAGGTTAAGCAAAAAAAATTATTTTTCTGCGGAATCGCCGCTCTTATTTTTCGTGGGTCAATCATTTTTTTTTTGTGCAAAAAATGGTTAATGTTGCTTATTTGTGTTATGGCACAAATTCCCTGAAAGAATTCTAAAAGGCATGAACAATGGACCAAATTTAGTGTTGATCATATACACTAATTTTAAGACTGAAGCTGGCAAAATTCCACATATGGTGCCGCGTGTGTGGCCTAATGGAGTTAGTGGGGAATAGTTTCATTTTACCAATTCTCATTTTCTGGCAATGTTACTAATTTTTCACTTAAGTGTGTACAGCGTTTTTTGTAAAGGATAAAGGACTTGCAATGAATGATAAATAATTAATAGGCAAAATGGTATGGTTCTCAGGCACTTTTTTTCAGAAACCAATGCGGGCCTTCGATATTTTATTTTTTACCTTTTTTTGTATGTTTAGATTTCTGCTGAACAGGTAAAAGCACTCTACATAACAGAGGAAATCTTATCAAATCTCTATTATTTTATCTTCTTGAAAGATGGAAATCAAAATAAAGATTTTTGATGCGGGGGTTTAAATTGACGCGGGCGGTGCCTGAAAACCTTACCTTTTATTTTTTTTGGCCATAATAAGAGGTTATATTCATGTTTCTTGTTAGCTTTATTACCACGGTGTTTGCATATGGGTGTATACTAGTATACTCCTGTGACTCTGCAGTAATTCTTCATTTATATTCAAAGGAACCTGTTGCCTCTGAAGCGAGATTCCTTGATTCAGACAGCCAACAGGCCTACAGTCATGGATTAAGTATCTATCCGCACTTGTAAGGTAAGGAAATAATACAAAACAGTCATAGAAATAATCAAATGGCATTGGATAACAGGCCTTGGACACATAAAACTGAAAAAAAAGTTACAACCCATAATCAACCAGAATTCTGCATTCTAAGGAATGCAAGCCTCCGCCATGTGTGAATATTTGTGAATATGCCTTGATGACATTTCCGAATCATGTGTCGGATTCAAACCAAAATCTAAACGTTTCTTCCTTTTCCCTTTCCCCAAACTTCATGAGATTCCGTTAATGATTGCGTGAGTTGTGTTCTGAACACACACAAACACACCCTCACACACACACACACACACACACGAGGGGGATGAACGCATATCTTCCTGGCGGAAGGACAATTACTGTGAAATATTGCGAGGTTAATGATCCAAGACAATCAGCGAAGTGCTTGGAAACAGTGCATTACTGGTTTCATTTGGAAACCCACACGGGGCGTCTGAAAAGTTCAATTGAACATTCCAAACCTCTATAACTGTTACTGTGTTGGTCAACAGCTCTTGGGGACAAATTATCGTTTTGTGGTAATTCATAACCTTGAGATTTACGAGGCCTCCTTTCTTACTAGATCAACCAAATAGTAGATTTTGGTAACAGGAAATCATTACGAACTGTTATAATACTGTTATTGAAAGGAAATCAGTAACCTCTTAAAAATTAAACACGATCAATCAAACATCTCCCGTATTGCGATAAACAAACCATAAAAAAAAATAAAATAAAAAAAAATGCCAATTACTTAACCGAAGTTATCTGGGTGAAAGGACTTACCTATGTCTGGATGAACTTTTGCTCAGTCACGTGGCCACATGAGTGACGTTGCCACAGACTCCACATGAAGTTGATTATATTCTCCATTATCCTAACAGCGGGGTTCTGTTCCTAGCCCTGTTCTTAACCTACTGCCTGTATATAAGTCGTTGTTAGGATTTATTAAATTAGCACAGGACAGCAGCTTTAACCTACTAACCCCTTATTAGTATTAACCGAATTAAATTTAGCAATACGCTTACATCTGGATTGTAAATAATAATAATAATAATAATAATAATAATAATAATAATGAATAGTATTATATAGCGCCACTATATATTCGGATTCCCAACGCTAAGACATCCATATGCACATTCAGAGCACCATTTTTCTCGGAAACCTACTCCCTATACTGTCCCCAAAGGCCCCCCCCCCTTTTTTTTTTCTCATTTCCTCCATTGCATTTGCCTGGTTCTGTCTGGGATTTTTATTTGTTTTTAGATTAATTAAATTAAAGGTGATACTTATATTTGCGCAAATACTGTATATTCAGTTGTTTCAAACCAAGGACTAAAGCCCCGTTCCCACTTTCACGAATTTAACGCCGAATCGCCACGAACTTACATCATTAAAATTCGTAGGGACGTCGTGGGAGTGTCGTAGATTATGTCTTGAACATTCGGTAATGTTCGTAGCGAGGTCTTGAGCACTCAGAATTCGTGGCGCTATTTTTGAAATGTTCAAAAATTAAGTTTTGTCGTCACAAGTCGTAGCTAAGTCGTAACAGTTTCTTGGTAAGTCGTATGAGAGTCTTCATAATTCTTGTGAATTCGTGATGTAAAAAAATGTCACGAATGCTCACGAAGGACAACGACATCGACACGACTTCAACACGACTACAATACGACTACCACAAGAACCTCTCAAGAGAGAGTCACGTTCATAAAGCCCCGTTCCCACTTTCACGAATTTGACGCCGAATCTCCACGAACATGCATCATTAAAATTCGTAGGGACGTCGTGGGAGTGTCGTAGATGATGTCTTGAACATTCGGTAATGTTCGTAGCGAGGTCTTGAGCACTCAGAATTCGTGGCGCTATTTTTGAAATGTTCAAAAATTAAGCTTTGCCGTCACAAGTCGTAGCTAAGTCGTAACAGTTTCTTGGTAAGTCGTATGAGAGTCTTCATAATTCTTGTAAATTCGTGATGTAAAACAATGTCACGAATGCTCACGAAGGAAAATGACATCGACACGACTTCTACACGACTACAATACGACTACCACAAGAACCTCTCAAGAGAGAGTCACGTTCATAAAACCCCTTCCTACTTCCACGAATTTGGAGACGAATCATCAAGAACTGACATCATAAATTTTATTTTCTTAGTGATTTTTAACTTTTTACAAACCAATGAGGAATAAGGTTTAGAAGTAAGAACACTGTGTAGATTTGTAAATTTGTTTTAAAGAAGATTTGTATTGTGGTTATTGGTTCCAACTAAATTTGAACTAAAATAATTTGAAGAAGCTGAATCAAATTACGTTTCCTTTGTAATTTGTAACTTCTTTGTAAACAAACAAGGAAGTTTTTGCAGTGAATAAACTATGTAGTTTAGTAAATTTGTTTTAAAGAAATTTTGTTATCGTGGATATTGGTTGACAAAATAAATTTGAACCAAAACAGTTTAAAGAAGCTGAATATATTATACAGTTTCGTCATACTTAAACATATGGTCAATATAATAAATTATGAATTTCCTATTTTACTATGAGAGAGTGAACTGAGCCTAACACAAATTTATATTAACAGAATCTTATATCACATTGAGAGCTGAATCAATAAGATATTTTAACCAATATTTTGAGAGTACAGATATTTTACATCCGATTAAGACGGTCGTCTACTTGGACGTAAAGAAGTTAACGTCGTATTTGCTACCACATAAATAAGGCGTAATTGTCTAATTACTCAAATCAAATGAGACATATATTATTAGTGTTTTAAACTGGATAACTTTTGTCAAATTATAATATCTGGAGAAGTTGAGTAAAGTGTTGTTATGGTGTCCTTTTACTAATATCGTCTTCTTTGTGACATTACAATAGCTATATATCACATATATAGCTATCTAACAATCCGTGGCAAAATTGAATGATCGTAGGAGTATCGTCCACAAGTCGCAGATCAATCGTGGAAATATCGTACCAGTATCTTAGACGTCGTCACGGAGCCGTGAACATTCTTAAAAGTCTCCTGTCATATCGTGCTGGCTTCGTGTCACTGTCGTAGCCAATCGTACTGGCATCGTACTCCTTTCGTACAATATCGTGGTCGTGATGGAATTTTTATCACTCGACAGGCCGATTGGCCACGAATCGCCACGAATTCAACATCGTAGCGATTCGGCGTCCAATTCGTGAAAGTGGGAACGGGGCTTAAAGCCCCTTCCTAATTCCACGAATTTGGTGACGAATCATCAAGAACTGACATCATAATGTAACGGAAAATTTTATTTTCTTAATGATTTTTAACTTCTTACAAACCAATGAGGAATAAGGTTTAGAAGTAAGAACACTGTGTAGATTTGTAAATTTGTTTTAAAGAAGATTTGTATTGTGGTTATTGGTTCCAAATAAATTTGAACTAAAATAATTTGAAGAAGCTGAATCAAATTACGTTTCCTTTGTAATTTGTATCTTCTTTGTAAACAAACAAGGAAGTTTTTGCAGTGAGTAAACCATGTAGATTCGTTAATTTGTTTTAAAGATTTTTTTTTTCTTTTTATCGTTAATATTGGTTGACAAAATAAATTTGAACCAAAGCAGTTTAAAGAAGCTGAATATATTATACAGTTTCGTCATACTTAAACATTTGGTCAATATAATAAATTATGAATTTCCTATTTTACTATGGGAGAATAAGCTGAGCCTAACACAAATTGATATTAACAGAATCTTATATCACATTGAGAGCTGAATCAATAAGATATTTTAACCAATATTTTGAGAATACAGATATTTTACATCCGATTAAGACGGTCGTCTACTTGGACTTAAAGAAGTCATCGTATTTGCCACCACATAAATAAGTCGTACTTGTCTAATTACTCAAATCAAATGAGACATATATTATCAGTGTTTTTAACTGGATAATTTTTGTCAAATTAAAATATCTGGAGAAGTTGAGTAAAGTGTTGTTATGGTGTCCTTTTACTAATATCGTCTTCTTTGTGACATTACAATAGCCATATATCTCATATATAGCTATCTAACAATCCGTAGCAAAATTGAATGATCGTAGGAGTATCGTCCACAAGTCGCAGATCAATCATGGAAATATCGTACCAGTATCTTAGACGTCGTCACTGAGCCGTGAACATTCTTAAAAGTGTCGTGTCATATCGTGCTGGCTTCGGATCACTGTCGTAGCCAATCGTACTGGCATCGTACTCCTTTCGTACAATATCGTGGTCGTGATGGAATTTTTATGACTCGACAGGCCGATTGGCCACGAATTGCCACGAATTCAACATCGTGGCGATTCGGCGTCAAATTCGTGAAAGTGGGAACGGGGCTTTAATCCCATGCACTCGTTAATGTTAATAATAAAGCATTGTTTCAACAACAGGATGTAGTACCGTCTATCGCAGACAGGGAGTTAGCATAAAGCCAAGAATGTTCCTAACAACGGGGGGGCTGGAAATTCGAGCTCAAATAAAAAATGCGTGGCACTCCCTTGTGAATGGGGGAACACTTTGGCTTAGAGGCAACTCCCTTGCAGTGAAATACAGCAAAACCTTCTACTAATACCCCTTTGAAACTCCAATGCAAAACGGTATATAAACCGTTTTAAATGCACATCAGAGCGTTCACACGGCAATCAAAAGTGTTTTCAAACAGTTTTGGCCAAAACGGTGTGAATCCAGTTTAGGAGGTGGTTTCAAACCGTTTTGAATGAAAATCATTTTATCCGTTTTTTATTCCTTAAGTGTCGTGTGAAAGATCCAGAACGGTTTAGACCCGGTTTTCAAGCAGTAACTCGGTCAGAGAGCAAGCGAGAATGCCCGTGTCAAAATGTTGTTACATTTTTCCACATGTGAAATGTACACCTCATATATGGGTCCTGGATGCCGGTGTGAACGCACAACTCGGATTTAAACAGATTGCCCAAATCGAATTGAAAAGTATTGTGTGTGAAGAGGTATGAAAGCATTGATTTAGTTTTACAAACGAATGTTACAAATCGACGTTACGTAAAAGCTAGGATGCGTTATTAATTTTTTTGCTGGTCCATTCCACTTCTGCCTATCTGCTTTTTATACCGATTTCCCACTTCCCAACTGGTCAATCAAGCATTGTTTTGCCTTTTTACTTAAACTGAAAGTTGCGTAACCCAGCAAGGTTCCATCACCTATCCTTGTTGGGGTAAAATATTACTATCAGTAGATCATCTACAGGTGCTGAAAATCAGCCTAGTAGTAGATTCCATGGAAACGAGGGATTGGATGTGCAGTAGGACTAATGAATCCCCAGGTGGGAAAACAATAACTTATCCTTTGTTAGGCTTTATTATGCAAACACCTGATCAGCTCACGGGAACAAGTGGTTTCGACTTGCCTCGGGGTGTCTTCACAACAATTGCAGTAGAAAGATCACGTATTTAATTTAAAGTTGCGTCACTTCTATTCTTGGAACACCTGAGTCTTTCACGAGATCCTGGTGAACCTATTAATGTTTCGTCATCTAAGCACACGTGTAATTTAAGTTACTAACCTGAAATAAATAAACCAAGTTTTACTTGAAGGTGCTAACACAACAGGAGGGCTTAATTATCAATTAGATATACAATTAGTTTGTAAAAACACCTTTTTTACGAGCACATTATATATCATATGTGGATTTTAAATTCTGGCCGGTTTCCTGTAAATTGGCTGTACTTAATCATCCATCCAATATTAAATGAAATCCAGTAGTAATAATAGACCTAGCGTTAATATATGCGATAAACCATGTGTGGCTTTAGATCTGTAATAAATAATTTAGTACTTATAAAAAGTCAAATGTTGTCCTAATTGTTCTCTAAAACAGGGTTGTGTATGACACTGTGTCATACCTCATTTTAAAGGTTATTGTTTCCGCTGTGACCAATATGAGAATTAATAATTTTTTATTTTCATACCATTTTGAGTAATTTTTTTAACTGCGTGGAGGTTACCACCGAAAACAGTCGAACTGCCTTCGGCAAAGACCGGAATGCCTTGCGTCATCGGTTGGTGAACTGGCTATTCACAACACGGGCGTGTGAAACATTCAACCTGCAGCGAAGGATTAAGGTATATGGTAATAATGAATAACCCCTTCTGTCAGTGACGGATTCAAGCATGTTTGACATTTGACCAAGCCACTGACCCACTTGCATGGTCAGTAAATGTGAAAATCGAGAATCGCGATCCCTTTGCACTCATTTCAGCATGTAATAATGCATGGGTAATCCCCAAATTCATCCAGTTATTCCTTTTGCATAATGTTGAAATGACCAAAACAAATGTCGCTGCGCTATCACCTTGTATTTACATCTTCAATAATACTGGAAACAGTTGTATCCTGTAAACTATCCAAGGAAGCACGTGCATTAGTTTTTGTTTATACTTATTATACCGCGTCACGGGTATTACACTGCAAAATAGACCAACAGGTTTATCAATGTATCTGTTGTGGATATTTGGCATGAATGCGTGACGTTTCATGCTCCATACTTGCACCTTTTGTTAATTTTGTTTTCAGCACTTCTCGGACGCAATAGCTCGATTTCGGCGTAAAATCGTGTGAATGGATGTCGATGGTTTATCCTGAACCTTCATAGAAACAGATCTTCTGTGTAGGAACACAGGCGTGTGACACAATGACAACAAGGCTTCGCCGCGCATACCTTCCATCAAGATTTCATTTATTGAACTCGTTTCCTAACTTTTAGAGATTTTCCACTTTAAAACGTTAAAAACATTCATAGTCCATACAAAACACATTATTCCTTTCTTTGAGAGTATTCCCACCGTAAATACATCATTTAGTCTCTACAAAACATATTATTTAGAATTTTCAATATCTTTTACATCTACCGTCTACCTACTTACTGACCACAGGTGTCAACTGAACTGTCACATCACCGCACACTGTCAGTATGGGTACCCCTTCTAATGAGGTATGCATCTTCCCGTTTCTTTCTTCAGGGAAAGCTTCCTTACATTAAATTCATCTTTCATCTGTTCCTTATATCGATCTATCCTTTATACGTCTAACAATAATGATATATGTAACCAGTCAAGGTAAACCTACTGAAATAGACATTTTAACCCATGCATTATAAGAGTTCTGAAAATTTATATATATATATATATATATATATATATATATATATATATATATATATAGTATATATATATATTGTTACGGAACCTAATATCAACAGATCACTTATTCGTAATGAACACAAATTTTGTCAAGGAGATCAGAAATCAGAAAAAATCAGATTCTGTAACACAAGGCAGCGGAAATGTCTAGGGGAAGGAATAAAGAAGTCAGTGGTTTTTTGTTATCAAATAACTATAGTTTATTCTTAAAACAACCCTCACATTACAATACACTAAATCAATACAATTACAAAGTATAACAGCGGTATAACAACAAATCAATACAATCACACAATAAAATAAACAAAGTTCACAGTACCTGGATACCACCACTGTCACAACGATAAGTTTTTTAAAATGTATAAGCCGGCGAACAGTTCCCACGAATTCTCTCGAAGAATAACAGTCCAATGTAAACCTCTTGTAACAATTCAGAAAGTAAACTTGAGGCAGGCAGCATTAAATTGTATAGAATTAGTAATAGTAGAATCCCTGAAAGCACTTGATAATCGGACAGGTCCCACAAACTGACATACTCACGTCTGTGTCCGCTGGAATCTTCTCTTACCTCTCTATCGGCTCTAAAACACAGTCCCCTATTTAAACTTCTTGCCCCAAGCCGAGAATTTTCAAGTTCTCGAACAGTCTAAAGGATCTAACATAATACACAGTAAACACGCGTTACAGGAATCATGTAGAAGAATATCTCAGCTGTGTCTCTACATACCAGGGTCCACACGTGAGTCCGACCCGGCCCGGCCAGGCGAGAAAGCCCTAAGCTAGCATGACAAGGAGAGTTCAACCAGTACGGATTAAACTGAGAGTGCAACTACAACACGAGTTACGCCCGTGTCACACAATAAAAAGAGCACCTGTAACAATATATATATATATATATATATATATATATTGTTACGAAGGCAAATTGTTGAGGGGAAAAAATCCTGGGCCGATCCTGGAGTCGAACCCAGGTCAGTGGCGTACACGTCCGGCGTCCCAACCGCTTCGCTAGCAAAGCAAGCTTCACTAGCGAGACAGTTCGGTCCGCTATTATGTCACCCCGTAACACACCCCCTCTTAAGAGCGTTCTGCTATCAGAACAAGACTAATTATCCCAGGAGTGACACTTTGATGAGCTTATTACCTGGGCCACAAAGTTAACCGTCACGTTAGACGAGCCCTCATTTTGTTACGAAGACAAATAAATGAGGGGAAAATCCTGGGCCGATCCGGGTGTCGAACTCAGTTCGGTGGTGCACAAGTCCGTCGTACCAACCGCTTCGCTAGAAAAGCAAGCTTCACTGGCGAGACAGTTCGGTCCGCTTTTATGTCACCCCGTAACACACCGCCTCTTAAGAGCGTTCTGCTATCAGAACAAGATAAACTATCCCAGGAGTCACACTTTGGTGAGCTTAGTCCCTAGGCCATTGAGTTTTACCGTCACGTTGGACGAGCCCCCATTTTGTAACGAAGACAATTTGTCCAGGGGAAAACATTGGGCCGATCCCGGTTTCAAACCCATGTTGGTGGCGGACAAGTCCGGCGTACCAACCGCTTCTCTACCAAAGCAAACTTCACTAACGAGACAGTTCGGTCCGCTTTTATGTCACCCCGTAACAATATATATATATATATATATATATATATATATATATATATATATATATATATATATATATATATATATATTGGTAAGAGTGAAGATACAGTGAAGATAAGCAACACTGTAAATTCACTTCTTGATGAATTCAACAATGATCCAGGGGCCGCAATTGCTATAAGTACCCTTTCAGACAATAGAGGTCAGACCTTCCAGTCCTACAGAAGTAGGATGCTGACATGGCGTCGATTTCCTTGTAATGCGTGTAATTGAATTTCCTATCCTTCAGGGTCCAGATGTATTTGGATTTTGCGTGGGATCTGGTACGGAAAGAATGTTTTTGGTTGTTGTACCTGGTCTTTAAAATCACCTTCAGTACACCCTATGTGCATTTGCTGTCGTTGTCCGTTCTGACTGTTGCCTTACAGACAATGTATCTCAGCTTGCACTTACCTTTCATAGGACATTCAACTTTTTTTCTGGCAGTTACATTGTTTAAGAGGTACATTTTGAGCTGTATTTGTATTTGGGAACTCATATTATATTTGCTTATCAGGTAAGACATGTTCGGTAAACAACTATTGCTAATTTTCAAATGGTTCGTGTTGTAAAGCTTGTTTTTCCTGTGATGCTTTAGGAAGCGATTTCTACTAGCCTCAAAAACGATCTTCCAATCTTAGTTTTTACATAACGACTGTATGGGGGGTTGAACCATATTATCTTCTTTTTCTATTTCTTTTGCTTTTCACTGAGTGTTCAACATATTTCAAGCTTTCTTTGAACCCGCTTTTCATTAAAACCTTTTTCATACACGGGTTTGGCTTTCATGAATAGCTCTTCATTACAAGAGATGTCGGATACACGCTCGCTGATCACCGATACAGAGCGGATCATTGTTTGGTTTCTGTAAGGATAGAACAGGCATTTTATGAGATCAAATGTTGCGTCTAAGAAATCTGAGCAGGTCAGGTTTATTTCAATGGTTATGTTTTACCCAACACGGGAGACGAGTTTGATCATTTTCTTTCGTGGCAGTCTGCTTTAGGTCCAGACATGTTTGCATAGGAAGCCAAACCATCATCTTTATATAGGCCAAAGGTTTTTTCTCCAATTCTTTTATTTTTCAACATATGCCTGCAGAAGGTATAGATCGCGATGTCGCACATTTCAGTGCCATCAAAGTTTCCCATGGTGACGTCATAGCTTTTTTTTCACCCAGGTGCTGTCGTTGCCAAAGCGTAAGTTTTTCCTGTTGTACAAGATGATTTTGGTGATATCATCTTGGATGGAGACAGTGGTTTTTGCAAAGTGAAGGGCTTTCCTAACTAAGTCTTTTGTGATCATGGGATAAAAATCAATTTTCAAAATGGTTTTGTTGAATAGCCGTGCTGGTCTGTTACCCGTATCTAACACCGGGTAAATGGACAATCCTGTAAAATCCGATCCCCTTATTAAGCCAGCACGCACACTGCTGTAACCATAGGCCTTACATGTAGACCCAGCTGTTTCTCTGTATTGTATAAAGTACACAGCCACAACTGGATCTAGCCTTAAAAGCAACACCATAATCCATGTTAACGGATCAACACTGGGATTAGCTACAAAACTCCATTCACACTTGTCGATGGGGGTTGTGCACCTGAAAGCTAGTGTATAAGAAAATTCAAAGGTGTTTACCATTTACATCCTTACAAAAAGATAATAAAACGATAGTATCCACACATACGTATATAACTCAATTTGATTATACTACCAACCAACCTTAAAGGATTTTCGTTCGAGATTTTGACATTTTAAACTAAATTTAAATGATTTAACATTTTTTTTTTTTTTGGGGGGGGGGTCATATTTAAAAACATTACCAAATCTCACAGACCTTTTCATCATCTTTCTTTATTTTTATTTAAAATCAAAAGTTTCAATATTTTTCACTGAAGATAAAATGTCATACGGAGGTTGTTGCCGCGGATTTCATCACCCTGTATACCATTTATAAACACTGAATGTACTAGTTTTAAACTTATATAAACTCCATATGGCACAAATTAGTTTAATAATTGTCTCCGCCAGGAGATTATGCGTTCCTTCCCGTTTGTGTGTTATGGTGAATGGAATCATCAATGGGATCTCATGAAATTTTCAGGACATTTCGGGAATAGGCCAAGGAAGAAACGATTAGATTTTGGTATGGATCCGGCCCATGATCCGGATCCAGGTTCCTCATAAAAGATTATTCACAACTGTACAAACACTGTCACGAATGCACCTCGGAGTATGGGCCGAATAAGTGAATGCCCACATGGCCGAAGCTCGTATTAATAAGAATGCAGATTCTATGAATGATTCGACACTGTCGGTGGGTTCTTGCTGTCAGTGTTACGCAGGGGTGGATTAAGGCTGCATGGAGTCCCTGGCTGTTTTTCAATCAAATTGATAACGAGTGGTCAAGTAAAAAAAAAATTCCCCTCAGCCGAATAGTAATTCTATTGACTTTCATCCATGTGGTGGTATATTTTAACACTATAAGATGCAAGCTTTAAGACTTTTTTTCATGGCAAAGTTATCAATTAAGTCACTGAAATGCAGTGAATTTACCAATTCATAAAAAAGGACCAGCCATTGGTGTCCATTAACATAATGAACATTTTAGGATAAAGAACAGCCTATAAAAATACATATTTTTGCACAATGTAATATCAAATAAAGTCTCAGTACTATAGATCTGTTATCAAAAACACATGGCAATAACATCTAGCATCCCTCTCTCCTTATCAAATCAATAGTAATTAATGTCCTTTCAAACGGTTTTGTATAACATTTTAAAACTTATTTTGGGATTCCCTAAATGGCGGGGGCCCCTGGCTCCAGGCCATGCAGCCTTAATCCGCCTCTGGTGTTACGCAAAACTCCCTTTCCTTAAGTAGGAATAAAGCCCCTCCCAACAACTTCCCTTCCTCTGGATTCGATACTTCGTACACAGGTCATGCTCTGATTTACAGGTATTCCTTATTGCCAAACAAAGGTAACATGAAACGTTCATTTTCCCTGCAGGGGATATCTTAATTAACACCGACTGAAACACCTGATCTGTGCACGATCATCTTTGTCATCAAACACACAAACTATAGAATGGTCATCTTCTTCATTATGGGAGCAGATTCTTAGGAACTGAAGGATAAAAGGTCCGTGTCACCCCCTCTACAACTATTCTTAGGCCCACTAATAGCTGCACATGAAGCCATATTATTACATATCACCTTGTAGAACAAGTAATTCTTTAGCTTCATATGTTCCAGTCTCAGCTTTGGTCAGCTTTATTGTCCTTGGAGAGCCTTCTCCACTGTAGCACGGCCATCAAATCAATGCATTCTGCAACATCAGATTATCATCTCCATTATCTACATTCATATAAATGATAAAACCTCTTCTAAATCACCTCATAGTGACCATTATAAAAGATTTGTAAAGACCTATCAAAACTTTTTATTATCCTTTATTTTTTTGTATCCTTTGATTTTTATTATTCTTAATTTCTTTGTTTTCCTTTTATTGTTATTATCCTTTACTGTACTTCCACCAGGTAGATATTATTCGTTCCCCTGGGTTCGTTGGTTTGTTTGTCTGTTAGCAAATTAATCAGCTATGAAAAATAAGTTGATTTCCTTTTGAATTCCCGGAACAAAGTGCAGAATTTGCTGCATGGTGAGATCTTGCATGAGAAATGAAATAGAAAGAATGTGGAAATCTCTTTACATGATCAGGCAAGAATTTTATTAATTTTCAGAACTGATTGAATCATGGTGATTCATAAAGCGAGAGTTTACCAACACTCAAACATTTCTTCAGTCCATTCGATATATGCTTGGTATTGCGCATGGCTGAAGTGTGACTAAACGTTTATGCCATCAATAAAACTGGTTCATCTTGGATTAATACATACATTTGCATAATGATTATGTGCCTTGGGTCAGATTGCGCTGGTTTAGGAATTTTTCTGCTGTCTCAGAACGTCCCCTTGTCATTCATTTTGACTTCAATTTAATCGGGTGCCTGAAGCATTTCCCAATAACTCCTCGTGAGCATCATCCTATAGTGAAGGACTAAGGCGTGCCTCACGTGTCTGGGAGTATGAGCGACCACTTCTGATGGACATTCAATTTGACTTTAATTCAAGCAGCGGCATGTCTGCCTCATGCCAGGAAAATTATATCCAAAGACGGGCGCATGAGTGGCACATTATGGCGTAGGACGGACGTTCCTTATACACAGATTTATAAATAAATGGGTTGTTAGTCAGATATTGTGTCTGGTAAATGAAAATTAGCCGGAGGCTCGAACATTATTCTTTTGGGCTCCAGTTTTTTTAAGGTAATTGCTGCTTGAATGATTGACATGAGAACCCTGTGTTGACTCTCTGGCACCAGCTTTAATGTTTGCTGATACTAGCACTTTTTTTTCAAATATCTATATTCCAGAAGGTTTACGGACGGAAGCCATACGTGCTGGCTAAGACAGAAAGCCAATTTCTCCCAGTCGAACTCACACTCAATGACACTCATTTGTACTCACACTCAGTCGTACTCACACTCAGTCGTACTTATACTCAGTCATACTCACACTTAGTCATAATCAAACTCAGTCGTACTCACACTCAATCGTTCTCACACTCAGTCGTAATACCTCTCAGTCACACTCTTTCGGACTCACAGTCTGTCGTACTTACAGTCAGTCGTACTAACACTCAGTCACTGTCAGTCGTACTCACAGTCAGTCGTACTAACACTCAGTCACTGTCAGTCGTATGCACAGTCAGTCGTACTCACACTCAGTCGTACTCACACTCAGTCACTGTCAGTCGTACTCACAGTCAGTCGTACTAACACTCAGTCGTACTGACACTCAGTCGTACTTATACTCAGTCATTCTCACACTTAGTCGTAATCACACTCAGTCGTTCTCACACTCAGTCGTAATACCTCTCAGTCACACTCTTTCGGACTCACAGTCTGTCGTACTCACAGTCAGTCGTACTAACACTCAGTCACTGTCAGTCGTACTCATAGTCAGTCGTACTAACACTCAGTCACTGTCAGTCGTATGCACAGTCAGTCGTACTCACACTCAGTCGTACTCACACTCAGTCACTGTCAGTCGTACTCACAGTCAGTCGTACTAACACTCAGTCGTACTCACACTCAGTCGTACTTATACTCAGTCATACTCGCACTTAGTCGTAATCAAACTCAGTCGTACTCACACTCAGTCGTTCTCACACTCAGTCGTAATACCTCTCAGTCACACTCCTTCGGACTCACAGTCTGTCGTACTAACAGTCAGTCGAACTAACACTCAGTCACTGTCAGTCGTACTCACAGTCAGTCGTACTAACACTCAGTCACTGTCAGTCGTATGCACAGTCAGTCGTACTCACACTCGGCCGTACTCACACTCAGTCACTGTCAGTCGTACTCACAGTCAGTCGTACTAACACTCAGTCGTACTCACACTCAGTCGTACTTATACTCAGTCATACTCACACTTAGTCGTAATCAAACTCAGTCGTACTCACACTCAGTCGTACTCACACTCAGTCGTACTTATACTCAGTCATACTCACACTTAGTCGTAATCAAACTCAGTCGTACTCACACTCAGTCGTTCTCGCACTCAGTCGTACTTATACTCAGTCATACTCACACTTATTCGTAATCAAACTCAGTCGTACTCACACTCAGTCGTTCTCACACTCAGTCGTAATACCTCTCAGTCACACTCTTTCGGACTCACAGTCTGTCGTATTCACAGTCAGTCGTACTAACACTCAGTCACTGTCAGTCGTACTCACAGTCAGTCGTACTAACACTCGATCACTGTCAGTCGTATGCACAGTCAGTCGTACTCACACTCAGTCGTACTCACACTCAGTTGTACTCCAATCAGTCGTACTTACACTCATTCGTACTTACACTCATTCGTACTCACACGCATTCGTACTCACACTCATCCGTGCTCAAATTCAGTCGTACTCTTACTCAGTCGTACTCTCACTCAGTCACACTCATTTTTCTGTCATATTCACAAGCAGTCATACTCACACTCAGTCACACTGACACTCAGTGACACTCATACTCAGTGACACTCACACTCAGTCGTAATCACACTCTGTCTTACTCAAACTCAGTCACAGTCAGTCGTACTTACACTCAGTCTTACTCACACTCAGTCGTTCTCATACTCAGTCGTACTTATACTCAGTCATACTCACACTTAGTCGTAATCAAACTCAGTCGTACTCACACTCATTCGTACTCACACTCATACGTACTCACACTCCGTCGTACTCACACTCAGTCGTACTTATACTTAGTCATACTCAATTTTCTGTCATATTCACATACAGTCATACTCACACTCAGTCACACTGATACTCAGTGACACTCATACTCAGTGACACTCACACTAAGTCGTAATCACACTCTGTCTTACTCACACTAAGTCGTACTCACACTCAGTCGTACACTCACTTAGTCATACTCAATTTTCTGTCATATTCACATACAGTCATACTCACACTCAGTCACACTGATACTCAGTGACACTCATATTCAGTGACACTCACACTAAGTCGTAAACACACTCTGTCTTACTCACACTCAGTCGTACTTACACTCAGTCGTACTCACACTCAGTCGTACTCACACTCAGTCCTAACACACTCAGTCTTGCTCACACTCAGTCGTACTCACACTCAGTCGTACTCACACTCAGTCTTACACACACTCAGTCTTGCTCACACCCAGTCTTGCTCACACTCAGTCGTACTCACACTCAGTCGTACTCACACTCAGTCTTTCTCACACTCAGTCGTACTTTCACTGAGTCGTACTCAAACTCAGTCGTACTTACACTCAGTCGTACTCAAACTCAGTCGTACTTACACTTAGTCCTACACACACTCAGTCGTACTCATGCTCAGTCGTACTCACACTAAGTCACAGTCAGTTGTACTCACAGTTAGTCGTACTCACACTGAGTCGTACTCACACTCAGTCTTACGCACACTCAGTCTTGCTCACACTCAGTCGTACTCACACTCATACGAACTCACACTCAGTCGTCCTCACACTCAGCTGTACTTATACTCAGTCATACCCACACTTAGTCGTAATCACACTCTGTCTTACTCAAACTCAGTCACAGTCAGTCGTACTTACACTCAGTCTTACTCACACTCAGTCGTTCTCATACTCAGTCGTACTTATACTCAGTCATACTCACACTTAGTCGTAATCAAACTCAGTCGTACTCACACTCAGTCGTACTCACACTCGGTTGTACTCACACTCAGTCAGACTCATCCGTACTCAAACTCAGTCGCAGTCAGTCGTACTTACACTCAGTCTTACTCACACTCAGTCGTTCTCATACTGAGTCGTACTTATACTCAGTCATACTCACACTTAGTCGTAATCAAACTCAGTCGTACTCACACTCATTCGTACTCACACTCATACGTACTCACACTCCGTCGTACTCACACTCAGTCGTACTTATACTTAGTCATACTCAATTTTCTGTCATATTCACATACAGTCATACTCACACTCAGTCACACTGATACTCAGTGACACTCATACTCAGTGACACTCACACTAAGTCGTAATCACACTCTGTCTTACTCACACTAAGTCGTACTCACACTCAGTCGTACACTCACTTAGTCATACTCAATTTTCTGTCATATTCACATACAGTCATACTCACACTCAGTCACACTGATACTCAGTGACACTCATATTCAGTGACACTCACACTAAGTCGTAAACACACTCTGTCTTACTCACACTCAGTCGTACTTACACTCAGTCGTACTCACACTCAGTCGTACTCACACTCAGTCCTAACACACTCAGTCTTGCTCACACTCAGTCGTACTCACACTCAGTCGTACTCACACTCAGTCTTACACACACTCAGTCTTGCTCACACCCAGTCTTGCTCACACTCAGTCGTACTCACACTCAGTCGTACTCACACTCAGTCTTTCTCACACTCAGTCGTACTTTCACTGAGTCGTACTCAAACTCAGTCGTACTTACACTCAGTCGTACTCAAACTCAGTCGTACTTACACTTAGTCCTACACACACTCAGTCGTACTCATGCTCAGTCGTACTCACACTAAGTCACAGTCAGTTGTACTCACAGTTAGTCGTACTCACACTGAGTCGTACTCACACTCAGTCTTACGCACACTCAGTCTTGCTCACACTCAGTCGTACTCACACTCATACGAACTCACACTCAGTCGTACTCACACTCAGCTGTACTTATACTCAGTCATACCCACACTTAGTCGTAATCACACTCTGTCTTACTCAAACTCAGTCACAGTCAGTCGTACTTACACTCAGTCTTACTCACACTCAGTCGTTCTCATACTCAGTCGTACTTATACTCAGTCATACTCACACTTAGTCGTAATCAAACTCAGTCGTACTCACACTCAGTCGTACTCACACTCGGTTGTACTCACACTCAGTCAGACTCATCCGTACTCAAACTCAGTCGCAGTCAGTCGTACTTACACTCAGTCTTACTCACACTCAGTCGTTCTCATACTGAGTCGTACTTATACTCAGTCATACTCACACTTAGTCGTAATCAAACTCAGTCGTACTCACACTCATTCGTACTCACACTCATACGTACTCACACTCCGTCGTACTCACACTCAGTCGTACTTATACTTAGTCATACTCAATTTTCTGTCATATTCACATACAGTCATACTCACACTCAGTCACACTGATACTCAGTGACACTCATACTCAGTGACACTCACACTAAGTCGTAATCACACTCTGTCTTACTCACACTAAGTCGTACTCACACTCAGTCGTACACTCACTTAGTCATACTCAATTTTCTGTCATATTCACATACAGTCATACTCACACTCAGTCACACTGATACTCAGTGACACTCATATTCAGTGACACTCACACTAAGTCGTAAACACACTCTGTCTTACTCACACTCAGTCGTACTTACACTCAGTCGTACTCACACTCAGTCGTACTCACACTCAGTCCTAACACACTCAGTCTTGCTCACACTCAGTCGTACTCACACTCAGTCGTACTCACACTCAGTCTTACACACACTCAGTCTTGCTCACACCCAGTCTTGCTCACACTCAGTCGTACTCACACTTAGTCGTACTCACACTCAGTCTTTCTCACACTCAGTCGTACTTTCACTGAGTCGTACTCAAACTCAGTCGTACTTACACTCAGTCGTACTCAAACTCAGTCGTACTTACACTCAGTCCTACACACACTCAGTCGTACTCATGCTCAGTCGTACTCACACTAAGTCACAGTCAGTTGTACTCACAGTTAGTCGTACTCACACTGAGTCGTACTCACACTCAGTCTTACGCACACTCAGTCTTGCTCACACTCAGTCGTACTCACACTCAGTCTTACTCACACTCAGTCGTACTCACACTCATACGAACTCACACTCAGTCGTACTCACACTCAGCTGTACTTATACTCAGTCATACCCACACTTAGTCGTACTCAAACTCAGTCGTACTCACACTCATTCGCACTCACACTCAGTCTTACTCACACTCGGTCATACTCACACTCAGTCCCACTCATCCTTACTCAAACTCAGTCGTACTCACACTTCTTCGTACTCACACTCATCTGTGCTAAAACTCAGTCATATTCACATACAGTCATACTCACACTCAGTCACACTGACACTCTGTGACACTCATACTCAGTAACACTCACACTAAGTCGTAATCACACTCTGTCTTACTCACACTCAGTCGTACTCACACTCAGTCGTACTCACACTCAGTCCAGTCATTTTTCAGTCATATTCACATACAATTATACTCACACAAAGTCACACTGACACTCAGTCACACTCATACTCAGTCACACTCATTTTTCAGTCATGTTCACATACAGTCATACTCATATACTCTCATTCCCGGTTACCTCCACGCTGTACATATTACCCCCTCGCTGACTAAAAAAACTAAAAAATAAATCGTTGTGATTTTGCTTTTGATTACCCAGGGGTAATCTGAAATCGATTGTTTTGGTTGTCAGTGACACATGATTGTTATAACATACATTATGTTGACGTTAGATAAGTATATATTGACATATTACTACCTATGAAATGAGAAAATGTGCATACGGCCTGATACGATGTGTGCAAATAAATGCATATAGTATAAAATCAGTAATTATGCATTTATAGATATGGATATGTCATCAATGCCTGTGTTGGATTATCAGGTTCTTATTTGTGAAGGCATTTTTGTTCACAAAATGATAAGGTGCAAATTTATATGCATCTTTTTTTTAATTTTTTAAAGTGATATTTTGTTGTTGTTGAGGCATCCGCCTTCATTTTTTATGCTCCCTTATCTTATTCTTAATCTAAATATGTACATCTGTAGAATTCCATTTCGGTTTAGGACTACGTGACAGGGCGGTAGCACTGGCTTCCTATCATATTATATTTTCTATCCTGGTGTCACCAAGACCCTGTGTCTACCGCACCTCTGGGTCCTGGGTGTGTAATTAACCCTATTCCTGGGTCATAACGGAGGAACCCCCAAAAGACGCAGTCGTTTATTAGTGATACACGGCTGTGGGCTTTGTTACCAACAGCGATGCAAGAGGGTCAAACAATTCGATTCGCCACGATAAATAATTGAAAAAGGATGAAAAATCCAAATTCCACATTTGGAACGAGGCTCGTATAATCCACAAAATTAAATACATTGGTATTGCCACACTGTCACCAGAAACTGACATGAATTTATTGCTATGAAATGAGAGTAATTGCAATTTCCTAATAAAACTGCAAGCTAAATATTTCCCCGGGCTAGCCAAACCCTTCAAAACTAACCTCTTTTTGTTGGACGACCATGAATGCTTGTCTCACCTGTTAGACTTTAAAATTATAATGTGTACATTTCAAGGAAACAGCTTCTATTAACATTTCACATGCCTATCCTTACTAAATATAACTTATCTCGTGAAGTCCTTGCCAAAAATATCCATGTTCATGTATTTTTTTGCCATGAAACAATTCTTGTCCAACATATTTGAACGGATTATATTATATTATTATTCACTGCATTTATACCTATGCTGTTGATGTTTTTAGAAGCCCAAGTGCATTGTGGGAGTTATATTTTGACGCCCATAAACCCTAAACAGCATGCAGAGTCGTACAGTAACTCTCGTGAGTCCGATTCAGTGTGCGTTCTAACATCCCACTGGAGGGGCCAAGTCGCGTCCTCAGACTCAAAAAGCCCGGGGATGGTCTCATAGCATACAGAATAGATCTCCATTAACCCTCTTTTCCACCAATTTATTTTCCATCTCTAGGTTGTAGTAGAGCTTGGGCTGTGTGGCAGCTGTTGTCAGCTACTGATGAACATGTCCTAGAAACACTTTATATATCCCTTCGTATGCCTGAGAGGTCTTGCGCGTTTTAATTGAAAAATTATGAATCGATGTGTTCCTATGAAAAAAATTGGGTCTAATAATAATATTGGCATATTGGCTCATGTAGTGCATATTTAATAAACGGAAAAGGCGAACAGAACACCTGGGTTCGCCCTTACAGATGGACCAAGGACGCGAAATAACGAAAGGTTTATAAAAAATGAATATGAATCAATATCAATTAACCGTTGTAAATTTCAGGCTCGTACATTTTACTTTTTCTAGCTTAATGCATAAATAACAAATTAATCCCAATATGTTTCATTAGAATACCACTTAGGATGCACCAGTGTTTAGCATCCAGCTTTATTAAAGTACATCTGTATTACTAATGCCTTGGTTAACGAGATCAAATAGCTGTGTCTGATTCAATAAGAGAATCCTGACGGTTAAAAAAGAGAACTGCTTTTAGGTCAAAACCCCGAAATTATCTAAATTATCTGGAAAATCATATTTTCTTAAAAAAATACACAAAATTAATTTGCCCGATTCAATGCTTGAAAAAAAACCCGGCTTTGGTAAATTTTGATCATTTCATTAAGTGCTTATTATTAAAATCTAAGGCATTTACCGCACATAACCTCTGAGCCCTGAAGATAAATTAGTTTGACTTAAATTGTGACGGAGGAGAACCTAGTTGCTCCGTAGCTTTGCCCTTTTTAACACAAACACATTTTATTTTCTTCCCAGAGACAGATTAGGTGATTATTTAGAACTAGTTTAAGTGTATTAAGTTATCGGAAGGACCACCTGTCCTGCCGTGTACAAAATAGGCTCATCGAAACAAGACTTCTGAGCCGTGGGGTAATTGAGATATTGTAGAAATTCGTAGTCTAAAAAGCTAAGCTGCAGTTGACTCTGCTGATAAAGCGATTCTCTGGCAGCTGAGAGTATATTATTATTTATAAAAAATGATCAATGGATAACCATCTATAACTAGAAGCAAAAGACGCTTGGCAACCAAATGTAAGTACCCCTCTTGAAAAAACGGAGCTCCACTTCCTGTTTTTAAGATCTGGATTTCTGGAACAATTGTTGATTTGAACTAAAAAGTGATTACTCCTAGAATAGGAAATGCAGACTTAAATCATGGTACGATTCCTTTTTTTATAGTTTAAGACGAATAACAAATACAGATATAAATCTTAAAACAAAGACTTCCCAATTCTATCGCGAAATTTTCAGACAGCACAGTCGTTCGGATTAATTCCCTGATAAGATGTTTGTGAAATGGAATTGAAACCTTCAGTTTCTAAATCTGAAACACAATGGTATTTGAATATTTACGGTGATTCTCACTACATGTCCTGTAATTAATGTAGTACATAATTGATTACAAATCAAAGTTTTGATATTGCCGGTCAGACTACGAGAGAACACGAGATTAAGACAAAACACATCTTCCAGCTATACTTTCCATAGTAAATCTTCTTCAATAAGAAGGCTTTGTTCAGGAAAAGTCTTTTGGTTTTAATTTTTTAACACCAACCAGCAGTAGCAGACGTATTGAGATGTAGTTAGTTGTCAAACTATAGACAACGTTAACTGTAAATTTGTAAGAAAATGAATGATGTCTCTTTGAAAGACTAAAATAAAAGCGGATACAACTGATGGTAAATTTATAACCAGTGCAATCGTAAAGAGAAAAAAAGAAAGAAATACGATGACAAAGGGATGGCTATGCATGATACGATTGCGATTTTATGTAAGCAAAATTATTCAGATGAATATTTAAGTTGCATAAATGCAAGGTAGAATATGAGTTATAATCAACCTACCAAATTAATAAAAAAAAATGACTTCTTTTACTCAATGGTTTATGTCCTTAAAGTCATTTTTCCTGCCTTTGGAACATGTCCCAGTCTGTCGTGGCTAAATATGTTGTATAATAAATTAATTGAAATCAATGCTTGTGTTCTTCTGTGCTTGTGTATATGGAGCGCCTCTCCAGAGAAACGTGTATTCTTTCTTTAATGTATTGTTTTGCTTTTTTAGCTCAGCTGACTGAAAGTCCTCTGAGCTATAGCGATCACCCTTTGTTCGGCGTCCGTCTGTCCGTTAACCAGGCACAAATCGTAACCGCTAGTCCTGGAATCTTCTAACCTGATATCCAGAGAAATCCATGAAATATTTCCTTGGAAAACTGAAATTAGGTCTCTGTTACCCATAATCTTCGAGCTATGGGGCTCCGAAGTACCCCCCAGAATAATGGAAAATTTGATAGAAAAGCTCAAGTATCTAAACACCTAATGCACCATGATCACCATGATTCTTTGCACGAATATTAATCATTGAGTGTTTCGTCAGTTTCTGCAGATAAGTGGCGCCTCCTGTTTTTTCGATTTTTTTTTTTTAACAAATTTTCCCTCTATTTATGAGACCTTAAAAGATGCGGTCATCTGTTAACAGGGCTCAGATCGTAATCACTATATCTAGAATCTTCCAGCTTGACATCAAGGGAGTTCCATGAAAAGTCTCTGTTTCCCATTTCCTCAAAGCAATTGGGCTCAGAATTAGCGGCCAAAAAATTAAAAATTTGATACAAAAGCTCAATTATCTGAACAACTAATGCATTGATCACCGTCATTCTTTGCATGCATATTGATCATGGGGTGTTTCATCATTTTCTACAGACTTGGGCCGCAACCTGGATTTAATAAAAAATTGTAAGATTTTTTTTCTATACTTTTGAAAACTTTAAAGATTCAGTCGTCTGTTAACAAATCATAACCATTGTTCCTAGAATCTTCTTACATGACATCCTGAGAGTTCCTTAAAAGTTTTTCTCAAAAACCTGTAATTAGATCACTGTGACCTGTATTCTCTGCGTAACAGTCCATGTTTGAGCACCCCAGAAAAAATGCAAAATACACACAAATTGCCAGATTCCTCAGGAACGGCTTGATGGTTTGTCATCAATTTTGGTGTGCTTTAGGATCTTGATGAAATTAATATGCTGAGGTGATATGCATGAACTATGATACCACCTACATTATCGTAACTAGTTGCCTGTGCAAGGACATATTGAGCGTCATGGGTCACTTGTTTTAACTCATATCTTATTCATCTTTTTGGAGTGTACGTATGCAGTGGGTTTGACAGTGGGTTTGACAGTTAAAAGAACCTTGCCGTTCATATCTTTAATGGTGTGAAACTACCTGTGTTTTCTTTTTCCCGACTGATGCACTGAGAACACTGAAGTCATGAAAACCACTCGCATTGCTCCTATGCTATACTCAAAGCTGATGTAACTTGTTTTAGATCAGGAAAAGTATCCAATTGCTTTCTTTCCTTAGGTCCCTGGGGCCCTATTTTCTGATATAGCGGACCCCAAACAGGACTTAACAGTATAGGTTGGTTGAAAGAGCGCTAAGCTTGAGCAGTAGAAATGGCTCAACTGCCCATTACTCAAGTATTCTTTATAAATGGCCTCATTTGGACACACAAATGGCGATTTGTTTCAATCAAAGAGATCGAAGCTAAATTTATTATACTGTGAAACGAAAAGTAAGATTACATATCAGGTTTCGAGAAAATTTCGGAGTCCCCGGGAATTTTCAATTTTTCCATTCTAATATCATGATCTCATATTCTACATGAGGATGTGTCCATTCTGGATGTAATAGAACTACTACATGTTTAAAATTAATAAAAAAATACCATTATACCCATATTAACGCGCGACTTCGGCTGTGTTCGACCGGACGGGTTTTCTGTGGACCGACCTCAGTAAATGGAAACTGCAGTAATTTCTTCTTGATGGGTCAGGGCCTCCAGGACAGACGTGACATGGTTACCAACACTTTAAGGTCACAAAACACGAGCACTCCCGTGACCACAGAAGATTCTGTTTTACGTGGCAACAACTGCTAATTTCCAAACCCTAATAATGAAAACATTTTACATTCATTAAACAATAATTCACAATACACACGCAAAGTATGCAAGAAGTAAATCGTGGGCTCATGTCCTTTTGAAAAAAAAATATTTCCTAAATAAATTACTTTTACGTATATTTATATGACATTCTTCTGAAGAGTTGCAGGTGTGAAAATACAGAGCATCCTCTTGCATTGACTGTATTCCGACATAGAAGAGTGAATTACAGTGAACTTGAAATCTCTATTCTAATGAATGCAAGCCTCCTTCATTTACTTATTCGGTCTATATTCCAAGGGTCTTTCATGCATTGCATGGAGACTGTACATTTGTGACTATTCCTTGATGACAATCCTGGATCCGAATTGTGTGCCGGATCCACACCAAACTGTAACCGATCTTCATTATCCCTTTCCAAAAATGTCTCGGAAATTTCATTAGATTCTGTTTAGAATTGCGTGAGTTATATTGTGAAGAAACACACAAAGGGATTGAATACATAACCTCCTCGCGGATTTAATAAAAATGATTTTCCTAAACCTCTTCAGTATTCTTGCACCTTTAGTTTATTTTCATTTCGTGTTCTTGTATTTTTTTCCGGTAACGTACAACCAGGCATGGTGAACGGAAGTAGTGAGTATGTATTGCAGAACTTAATTAAATCTCGATATATATATATATATATATATATATATATATATATATATATATATATATATATATATAGAGAGAGAGAGAGAGAGAGAGAGAGCAAAAAGAGGCTATCATCTGTTTTAAGGCCTACAAGTGACCGTGACCTTGACCTTTGGCCTTGATTTTGACCTTAGATGGCCGTGAAATTATGCTCATCATGTCGGCCATGCTTGAAAACATACAACTAGACACCAAGATCATCTAAATCTGCCAAAGCATTCCAGGAATATTGTGATCCGAATTTGCTCGACAAGATTGTGGCAAATCACCGATATAGAGGTTGGTTTTTTTGAGCTGCAGGGGAAAACTACCGTCTGTACAACTTAAGACTGTCATTTTCTAATGTCCCAAAGTATACTACAATTGAAAATAAACCTAAGATTAACGATAAAATTTTGCAAATAAATCTATGTATCCCGGGGACTACTGAAATGATTGTATATCACAGTTTTTATTTTAAACTGCGGTCTCTTCCTAAAGTATTATAATATAGCAGAACGTATGCATAATATTTTTATCGCACTCATTATTTCAAAGTACTTATCAATATCTCCCTAGTGTTGCTTTGTTTGTCAGAAATCCGCCTCCGCTTTTGAACCACTAATTGACGCTTGTAAGTCCATCATAAAGTACTTTCTGAGTTTATTTTGCATGTTTAAGAGACAAAATACTATTAGAGTTACTGCTTCAACATTCTTTTGAAAATAGAAAATTCCCGAATAAATGGTTTAAATAAGGAGCAGAATATGTTCGCCTCCAACCGTAATGAATGATATCTAGCCACCCACTAGGCTTTCCAAGAAATGCATTAAAAACAAAGTCTCCCACTCGAATTTTCAATGAAAATGCATAAAACCTTGCGAGATAATTATGACAAAATCGTGTGAAGATGTAGGAAAGTATAAAAGAGTTTGGAGTATAAGCTGGTGTCAAAACACCAACTCTTAATGACATTAAATTTATTTAATTCAAACATGTTTTCAACAGGGTTCTGGATCTACTTTTAAAAAGACTTGAATCAATCTATAATGAAGCATCCTTCATATAGACTGGATATAAGAAATATTTAAAAAATATGTAGATAGAAACATTGAGGTCAAATGAAAGACTATATCAACCGACCCAAAAAAAGCCCATACCTAAATCTCAAGTAATCAGTAAAATAATTAAAATTGGTAAGCATACATCTATAATAATACTGTTCCATTACATTACACATTTTTTAAACCTTGAAATCCGTGACAAACATTCAAGTAAGAGGAAGTTGATTCCATAAAATGGTAATTATAAGCCGTTTTAAAAATACTCAGGTACGTCTTCAGACAAATTATTCATTGACAAGTATACAAATAAAATCCAGAAGAAAGCCTTCGAAAATCTATAATTGCCGCATTAGTCGGATAAGGTCCTTGAATCTTACACACGCTTCTGCGTCCGCTGGAATCTTCTCTGCTCTCTGCCCTTCCGTTCTAAACACACCCCTGTATATACCTTCACACCTCAAGCTGAGAATTTTCCACTTCTCGAACAGTCTACACGATCTTGCACAACACAGTCTACACGCCTTTCAGGAATTCTCCAGAAAAACAGCGCTGTGTATCTCCACATACCAGGCTAATCACGTGACCCACGACCAAGCGTAAAATCCCAAGGCTAAATATGACAACCAGTACGGATTAATCATAGAATGTAATACGCGGCTAGACACGAGTGCCACAACAGGAGTTACGCCCGTGTCACATAATAAAAAGAGCACATGTAACAATATTTATTTAGATATATATATATTCAGTGATATTAATTTGATATGATAACTTACGCTTATAAGGACTTAATATCATAATCTGGCATTTTTATTTAAAACTTAAATAATCAAGCCTTAATGTGAGTGTTGGTCTTAATTCTAGGGTTCAACACTCATTCATATTAAAATCTCCATTAATAATCGTCCATTTAAATAATAATATTTTATTTGGAGCAGAAACTCAAAAGTTAAAAAAAACTGCCGTTGTCCTGGTCATGTAATCTTTATAAAATTCCTCACCGAGCAAATCGTTAAATATCTGTTCATAGATTTCTGGATATCGGGACGAAAATAAATACTGACGACAGAGGTGAAGATGACATTTGATATAATATGAACGATTCATACGGTCTGATCTCACCCTGAATACTTTCAGAATACAACACGGGTACACGTTACGCTACATTTATGATGGTGGATACAATAGCAAATCAGTCCCTCCTCTTGGGAGTTTTAAGTTTCATATTTATTTCCTGAGGGCCAGTATTTATGTGACCGTCCAGACGGACCCACACACCAGTTCCTTTTGGGGCACCCTTACGTCGAAAATATCATGAACGCAAGTGGTTGCTCCCAATGCTTCTGGATACTAGAAAAAGCAGTTAAACACACGCTCTTAATCAAATTGACTTCGAGAATTCTATAGAGCATTCGCGCACGTGCTAGCCTGTATAATGTAAATGGTTATGTCAGTGTAGAAACAGTAATGAAAAACACATCAACTTTAATGCAAATTACCTCATAAAATATGTACACTGGTAATATTCTTAGCAAAAATCGACTCAGCAGGAAAATCACCCCAAATTCAACTGAGAATCAATTTTTCTAGTACGATAACCAAACTGATATTGTGTTAGCCCTGACTTTGATGGTTGTCCTTCAAAGGTATATATAGCCGGGGTTTCGATACGGCTGCCAATTTTTAAGCGGAAGGATAAATGTTAACGTGGACTTGTATTTAAAATATGACTCAACGTTTAGAAAAAATAGTCTGTTTGCAAAAAATATATGAAAATTCGACAGAAGCCGGATTTAAGACGTAACCGCTTTCACTAATAAAAGAAAAACGTGACACGAGCCAGTTAAGCAGTCGAGGGTTCATGTAAAGTTTTCTAGTCTTCCCGTCATTTTAAGAGCTCCAGTGGACAAACCCTACTGGTACGGGTATCCCCGATCATGTGTGCGCAGTCGCCTGCGAACATATCGTGTCTGAAATTTATAGTAAAGGTTGCATGGTTCTCCGGACTTTTTTTAGAAATCGATGTTTTATTTTCTAGAAAGAAACATTCGATCGCCTGGAGTCTCAAATCGTTGAATTTCTACAGAAATTCAAAATAAAACTTTAAAAACGGTGGGTTGAGGGTTGCGGTGGGGAAGGGGGGGGGGGGGGGATGGTGCAAAATTGAAGCGCGGCTGGGCTTGAGAAACCAACAGTTTTGCCATAATTTATAATCTGTTCCTTCAATTTGTTCCTTCAATTTGGTTAGAACATGATCTCACTATCTTATTCCTACATGTATTCTGTAGCAATTTATTTACAAAAACCAATATATGAAAAGGCTGTTACGGGTTAAAATGTTCGTAGTCCTCCAGGACCCCATTGCAAAAATACACATTTTACACATTTGGAAGCTTTAAAGAGCAGTTTCATTGGGCATGAGATTCATAGGGTCATCTTGGAAAAGTTTGATCTTAAACTTTGACCGCATCAGTGTATATTTAATCGTTTATGTTAAAAATTGACATTAAACTATATAAAATTTATGTTTATTGAAATTGTATAATAGTTCCAAAGCGAATTAGTGTTGATTTAAAGGTTTTCACAGCAATATTATATAACATGATACAATTTTTTTTCCGGATATAAGAGAATGTTTGTTTTGGTCGACATTTCATGACTGTACAAAAGGGGTAATTCGAATTGGATTTCATCCTCTTTCCAATTACTCTGAAAGCTATTATTTTTTTTATCACTGGATGTATTAGCTGTGACCTGTCATCGCGTCACTGTAAAGCCCCGGTCCCATATAAGCATTGATGAACACGGCAGTCCTGGAGAGTGCCGGATCCCGCCGGATCAAGATCTGGGAAGATCCATGCTCATTTTAGACGTCAAACTACACGGCGGCTACACGGACGAACTCGGGCAAACACGGATGACCAAGGACCGGACAGTCACGGCAGAGCGACGGACCAACACGGACCAACACGGCAGAGACACGGACAGCCCCGGATGAACACGGACCATCCCGGACTGTCAAGGACTCACACGGAAGATCAAGGCAGAGCTACGGCTGTCATCACGGACGAACACGGCAGTTTTGAACTTCTTGCCCCAAGGAGCTTCCCGGACGTTCCAGCAACAACAGGGATCACCGCGGACCATCACGGCGGCCACACGGATCGTGCCGGACGTTATACGTGTTGATCCGGCACCTATATGGGAATGGGGCTTATATCCAAGAATCGCAAAAAAAACAACAATTAAGTAACAAAAGATTTTTAACAAAAAGGATAAACTAGTTTGTCCGCACTTATATCAATTAATCAAATTCATATTCAAAGCTTAGACTGACTAGTACTCTTTATAATTTTGTTTCACTCTGCCAACATTCGTGACTGCGGAAATATTGTTTTTTTAATTTTCAATGAATTATAAAAGCAACCAAAAACAATCCCATGTAATGATTCGGCGCAGATTGAATGACAATATATAACGGAATTCATTTTCATTTCATTTCATTCCATGAAAGCTTACATTAAATTGTTTACAAAAACTATGATTGTTCGTTTTATGAAAATTCATTGTGGTGTTTCCGTTAAGGATTCACCGTCCAGATTGACAGTGATATATCACTAATGGTTTTATACGAGTTCTCATCTAATTAACGTAAATTTGATACTCTGATTTTTTTTCAATGCTTTATGGACATTCCCCTTTTCTTTGTATGCTGCGGCACAAGAGTAGACTATCCTTGCGTTCCTTTATGACAATTTAATTAACATTAATCTAATTTTCCAGCTTTTTTTATATTCTGAGCGTAATTGCATTTTTAGGGCTTTATTGATGTTTTTGTTTCCTTGATTGTATTCCATGTCAAGGAAACGGATTATGATCACGTGACAGCGTGGTTGATTGACGTCGCGGTATTAAAAATTTGTCTAGGGTTAAACTGGTCACGTGTGCGGCTTCTGGCAGACAATATTTCAACATGTCATTGAACAGATAATAAATAATACACGCTTACCAGGTTAGCTACGGAGAGAGTAGCCCTTGCTATTGAAATATAATAAGGGCAAAGCAAACGTACGCTGGTTTTGACGTGAGTTTTCATGTACTCATTTATAATTAATGTTCCCGATGTTTTGTGAAGGCATTCATCGACTATATGTAGAAGCTAGTCTTGTATCTAGAAGTTTAAGTGGTTTTTGAAGATAAAAAGATCCCAATTCCCCGAACAATGCGCCTTTATGGACTGCATCTCAATCATAACTCGGAGAGCATTCACAAAGCATGTGTCAAATGAATCACTGTATATTATACGTGCCATTAATATAAACCACTTCGAAAATTCAATATATGGCTTCCTTGCTTCAAGAATAGCACCTGAAATATCATTAAAATAAAACCACAAAGCTAGAAATCTGCATTCTAAGGAATACAAGCCTCCGCCATTTGAGGTTTCACGTGTTCGGCCCATACTCCAGGTTCGTTCGTGCATAATTAAGTGATTTAACATATGCAAATATTCTTAAATGACGATGCCGAGTCGAGATGATTTATTCTTCGGCCTGTCCCCGAAATGCCCTGAAACTTTTATGAGAATATATCCATGATTGCTTAGGCTATGTTGTGAACAAACACAAAGACACATACACACCCCCGAACGGGGAAAAACGCATACCGTCCTAGTGGGGGCAATAAAACAAACAAAAGCGCAAACCTCTCATATGGACGAGTAGGCTGACGAGTTACTCCGCGCACCCAATGTCCCAATGTTAATGAAACTGACCAGAAATGTTATATCTCCGAATTCATTTTATGTGCGAGAGTCGTGCCAATTTACCACGAGGCAAGAACGAATGTCTGGTGATAGTAAATCTTAAATACAACTGTCATACTCTATGTTAGGGCTGATGACAAACTGTTTGCGTGTAATATGAAGCATTTCTGACAGTTTCGCCAATTTGCAGCGGCTTTATATTCCATTTTGACAGGATTTTCTTTCCCGATCTGTCCCTTGCCTGAAACCTCATACCTGTATCTCACCATCAAGTATATATTACAATGCATTGCTAATATACTTGACCCCAAGGGTCCTGTTACCTGCCGGCTCAGGGAATGCAATTGAGCTTTGTTGACGATATAGACGTGTCATAAGTGTTTCATTTCCAAGACTTCAGCTGCTATTACTATTCCAATGACCGCTGATGATTGCCTTGTGATAAAATGCGGTAATATGAACCAGGCAGGTACATCGTCTTCCCGTTCACAAATAATCGCACCAGATTCGCACGTGTGCCTTCAACTTTTAGGTTTCATATTTAGGATTTCGAAAATAAAATTCCGAATATCTGCAAGATGAATGATGGAGCGGGAGCGTGTAGCGAGTTGTTCTAATAATATTTATCGATTTTTTTTATAACGATAACACACATAATTGCACAATTTTTTTATCGACATTAATAGTCTCCATATAATAAATATCCCTAACTCAACATAGAATTTCTATGACACATGTTCAGCTCATCCAAAGTATCAACATAAAAGATGGAAAATATGTATGAGCGCCACAACCATTTTCCTTTCAGTTATTGTTCTCCTTTTCTATATATTTTTGTATATATATATATATATATATATATATATATATATATATTGTTTAGCTAAGAGAATAATATCATCAATCATACTTTCTTATTAAACAACCCGAATATAATATTTACGGTATTAAATAGTTTATGATGCATTTTGTTATTCATCCAAGTTATCGTTTTCATAGGAAGCTATGACCATTCAAAACACAAATTCATCAAGTTTTATACGCGCACTTTAAAATAGGTTCAGTGCAATGATTGATACAATATAACCAAAAAGCGAATCAAGAATCATATATATATATATATATATATATATATATATATATAGCTGCCGTCAACAATGAGCTCATACAGTATTATATCATTATTTGGAAGTCATTACTAAACGCTGCATGCGGCATTACTGTTTTCCCAGAAAACGGATATATGTGCACGCAATGTCGTTAAGAATAGCAGCTTCACTAAAGCCCCTTTCACACATTCACGGATAGCAACGGGATCACCCCGGACCTTAATCCGTGGTGTTCCGGGGACAGCAGATGGGGCTTTCACATATCCGTGTTATCTACGGAATCGCCGTGTAAAGCCCCTTTCACACATTCACGGATAGCAACAGGGGTCACCCCGGACCTTAATCCATGGTGTTCCGGGGACAGCAGCGCGATTTTGTAAATCAGGCTTTCACATATTCACGGATAGCAACACGGATAATACCGGAGCATCGTTCCGGAATCATCCGTGTTATCTACGGCATCGCCGTGTAAACACCTGGCATCACCGTGTTAACACCGTGTTGCATCCGTAGTGATCCTTGGTGCACCAGCATGATCGGAGGAAAAACTTAAACTTGCACCCGGAAAGTGCCAGTCTCAATACGGAGCTCCCGGTGGCTACTCGGTGACTCCCGGATGTATACGGTGGCTACACGGAGGTGCACGGTGCCTACAAGGAGTGATACGGATGATTTTTCATCCGTGTACTCCGGGACGAAAAATTGTGCAGGTTTAATTTTTTCTCCGAACATGCCGGTGCGCCAAGGATCACTATGGATGCAACACGGTGTCAACACGGTGATGCCCGCAGTTTACACGGTGATGACGGCGTTAACACGGATGATCCCGGAACGATGATCCGGGATGATCCGTGATGCTATCCGTGAATGTGTGAAAGGGGCTTAAACACCAGGCATAACCGTGTTAACACCGTGTTGCATCCGTATTGATCCTTGGTGCACCAGCATGATCGGAGAAAAAACTTAAACCTGCATCCGGAAAGTGCCGGTCTCAATACGGAGCTCCCGGTGGCTACACGGTGCCCGGATGTATACGGTGGCTACACGGAGGTGCAAGGTGCCTACAAGGAGTGATACGGATGATTTTTCATCCGTGTACTCCGGGAGAAAAAATGTGCAGGTTTAATTTTTTCTCCGAACATGCCGGTGCGCCAAGGATCACTATGATTGCAACACGGTGTTAACACGGCGATGCCCGCAGTTTACACGGTGATGACGGAGTTAACACGGATGATCCCGGAACGATGATCCGGGATGATCCGTGATGCTATCCGTGAATGTGTGAAAGGGGCTTTACGTATGGTGCTCTTTCCTAAATTGGAACTGTTCCTTATCCATATAGTAAGGTTCAATGTTCTGTGTAAGTAATCTGATGCAGAATATATATATATATATATATATATATATATATATATATATATATATATATACACAAATATGTATTATGTCAATCCTGATCCGTCAACACTAAAGGTTTTTCCACCGTCCACGCTGATGAACTTTGCCCTGCCTGGTGTAAAGAGAGGCCGACCATTTGAGACATAACCCTCATGTCACGGCTATTTTGTAATACTTTTAAGGTTTACATCAATAACTATCACGCATCCACGGTTTTTAGTTGCTACCCACAACAAAGACTTTAAAAAATATTCTAGATGAAGATGGTTCATGGAGATGATTAAACTTATATGTCGTTTCCATCAAATACAAAGGACCTTTAAGGGCTTAATGTAAATCATCAAACGCAGTGGCCACGATCCAGCTAAGACTACAATGAAACTTTGTGTGGTTTAGGATCAATGTTTCTTCGACTTTATGTCATGATGAAAGAATGAGCTGCCAGACGGGAATGGCCTGGAAAAACCTGTAAACAATATTACGTTTATGGCTTCGATATTTTTCCAATAGAATCAAGTTCCTGATTCTTTTTTTTATATTTTTTTCTGGTGTTTAGAAGAGGAAAGCTACATCCTTTATGCATCTTTGGGTTTTCCTATGAAGGTTAAATGGTTTTCTAAGACTTTGCTTGAAGAAAGGATTGACCTGAGTAAGGCGGCTTCAGAACATTCTTTTCGTACACACTATTTACGTTCTGTTATTATGTGGGATAAAACTCTTTATACAAGCGTCAGTATTTTGTTCAAAATTAAAAGAATTTAAATATAAAACCATATAAGAAGGTGTGAAACACAGAGAGGTAAGTATTTGACAGCTTTGCTTAACGTATTGATGAGAGAAATGTTTTCATTTACATATGTCAAGATGAATTCCTTCAAAGAAAATGCGAGGATACTGATGACATGCTCGGCCATTTTTCTGTCACAGATTTCCGCTGGTTATAGGTGTTATGACCTAGGTGATAAATCTTGGTAAAATAACACAGGACTTTAAGACAGCGTTAATCTAAACCAAACGTGAGCTAAAATCGGTTCAATAACGTGGGAATCGTGCAGTCTCGCGGTAAACAGATTCAATATTAATCATCTCGTCACGTGACAATAGAGAAAAAAATAGAAAATTGAACATCATATTCTAGAATCATCTCTCCAGCTGTTAACTTATCACACAGAAGTGTTGCTTTACATGGAATGTTGAGTTTTCATTCATATATATAAGCATATAAAGCACAGAAAGAGTAATTTTAGGACTATGTTCATTGGTGGAATATTTTGTTTTGGAATGCTTGGAACACGTCCACATGATAATATATGATAATAGATATTAGATTACAGATTTTTAACTATTTGATGACGGGCGAGAGTGTGATTTATTTACGTGCATGATATCAGGAATAGATTAGTAGCTGCAAGGTTATGTTATCCAACTCTGCCCTTCTGCAACTGTCCATCCTTTTTTCAATGTTTTATTCTACATATGCAATTAAGTCAATCCTGTTTTGTTCCAGGAACATGATAAGGAAACTGGCTCATGTAGTACATGGATACAGCACAGTCCGTAAAACTGGGTGAGTTCTAGCCAAGAAGCGCTGAGCTTCTTAATGGTCTCCGCAGGTTTAATTGGAAGGCTGAGCCCAACGGGAAATATTATAACCAGAAGAATGGCTGTTTAGAAGTAATCAAATAGAAGCTGATTCCCCCACCTGAATCCTGATTTGAGTTGTCATCTGTGCACCAATTCCAGTTTCTAATTCCACAAATTCCAAAAATGAGATTAAAGATCAGAGAGAGGATACAGACCAGAATAAAAAAAAATAAAAAACGGACTAAATGATTAATAAAAGGATTCTCGCCATGAGCAAAACTTGAAAACATTCCGTCAGCGGTATATTGCTTTTCTGTGCAGCACAAGAAAAATTGAAATGATACTGTCCACTGACGCACTGTATTGCACCAAAAAGCATTCCTCCACAATTTTTTTTGTCTGGAAAATGTTTCTTTTTCCAGTTCTACGGCTGCCTGTGTTTATGGATCAGGAAGGAAGTTTTAATCTCATTGTCTAAGGAAGATTAAAAACACTAACGGACGGCCAAAATCTAGAAGTATTTTTATGTATATTCATGGCACTCTCACTTTCAGGGATACACTTATTACTGTCACTTTTCATCATCTTTATTTACGTGAGCGTCCCATCTGAGCGGTCCTTCTGAGGATGTTTTCCCCTAGCGAGCGTGTTTATATCAGCGCTAAAAAAACCTTATTGCACTCTGTTGATTAATACCGGCTCTGAACATGAAGTCTCTGCGAGTTTCTGTTAAATTTACTTTGTGTTATCAGAGAGCAAATTGGCAGAGCCATGAAAATTTCATAAATATAAAAATTCTATTTAAACGTTAAAACATAAAATGTAAAATAGTGTATATATTTAAGTGTCAAGCTTCGAAAAGGAGTTGTTTTTTTTTCTATTACCTTTATAAATATTGAAACCTTTATATATATTGCTAAAACGCATGTCCAGAGAGATTTTTTAGGAAGTAATTTTTATATTAAATATATGATATATTAGTAAAAAGTTTTAGCGCTACTCACGGTAGAGCTATCTGTCCATTAGACACATCGGATTGCTTATTTATTCAGGACGGATTAGTGTACAGAGGAAACGAGGATACTGGTGAAATGTGGTATTTAGGAAGCGGGACTTGCACTGCAAAGTAATGAATTTGAGAACCGTCAGAAGAAACACACACACATATATCTATCTATCTATCTATCTATCTATCTATCTATATATATGTATATATCAACACACACATTGCGAAGCTTCTTGCACGCGAGGGTTTTTTATTTACGCACATAAAACCCTTCAGATAAAAAAAACCCTCTTTACCACATAGGTCATTTATACTGTAGCATCAGCAATGCCTGTAGCCTGGAAAGTCTAAAGATCCATTTTATTGGCTGGCAACACTGAACAAAAAGTTCCACTCGTTTGATTTTCGAAATTAAATTATTCATACATTAATGGATATACTTTCTGTAGGTGGTCTTAAAGTGATACGCAACAAAAGTAACCCTAGTGAAATGTGAAAGGCGCTAAAAATGTTACTTCATGAATATGAAGCCACTAGGTACACATTTCAAAAGACATTCCGCGAACTGTATGAACTGATTAAATTTACAAAAAAAAAACCAAACTTACAAGCTTTACCACAAGACCCGGTGTCTTACAAGGATGATTCATGAACCAATCAATTGACATTCCCACCGAATGTATGTTGTAGAAGTTCAATACAAAATATAAGTTAAATGTTATTCTGGTCTTTCAGCTTGTTAGGCCGCCGTCGTTTTATCAAATATATCGCTGTTTTCTAAGACCAATCGATATGGCCGACTCTCTTGGAAAAAAATATATACAGGAATGTCATGAACATTTTTCACTTCACAGATCTTCTCTTCTCGCAAAGGGCAATGTCCTACAAGCATGTTCTGTCACAGAATATACTTTTTACACTGCTTTCTTAGACTTACTTAGCACGCACAAAGAAGTCCAGCAGCTAGAAGGATACTGTGTGCATGTTTAAAGGTCATGCTTTATCAGCACCACTATGAAAAAGACGTTGCTCGATGTAAATGTACATATAATTTACATATTGAAAAAAGATACTCTATTCTTTGGGGAAAAAAAGATTGCGGACGTTTGTTTTGATACATGTTAATCCTGTTTTGAAAACATTCTTCTAAAACATCTTTTGACTGTTATATATTTGATATTCAGTTACATATGGCGTTAACTATACAGTCAATTATAATAAAAGGCAAACGTGTTGATATAATTAAAAAAATCTTTTTCTGATACCTGACATTTATAAACTAAAGATAATCCCATGCACATTTTATCACGATAGACCAGAAACAGAAGATCCCACCGCACGCTGGTTGCTCGATGTGTTTATATCCAAGTGTTTACAGCATTTGGCTGGCCCCGCCAAAATTATCCTAACATATTCAATACGGACATCTGGCGGCATGTTAAACGCACCAAAGTTTATTGTAGAGGTGGTTTTGCATCGTTTGACCTTCCAGCTTCCGCACATATGCAACCAACCACCTAAGGTTACATGTTTTTTTTTTCTTTTATTTGTCAACGCTGCTTTGTTTAAGACTAACAGCTTGTTTAAGCCTAGTCGCAGACGGCGACGCAACAGGTTTTAGGTTTCTGTTGCGTCGCCGGCCCTCCAAAGGGCTAACTGAGGTTACAGCACGATACGATCTGTTACTCTTAGAAAGGAAATTGAATAAAAATATTTCCTATGGTTTTAACAAACCAATGTTCACATAATGTTGTATGTCGACAGGCTTGTTATAAAAAATAACCTTGTGGAAAGCATGAAGCACCTGTAACGTCAACAACTGATATTATTTGTCCAGAGAGAATTGAAGCATTAACCGTGGCGGTAGACATCTTGCATTTGGTGGCAGTCCTGTATAAGGCTTTAGGTCTGTGTACTATTATGTTCATATTTTAACTTCCTTGGTACAAAATATGGCTGAGAACAGAACAGTAATGTTTTCTAGTGGTCAAATAAACAATACATTATAGATGTACTGAACATTAATCAATGGATATATGTTAAATCTCACAGTTGTGTATGGAGTGTTATAATCACAGTTAACTGCAGGTGCAATCTATGGACTCCACATTGCATCAGTCACTGAAAAAAGCAATTGAGGAGTTCATTCTTATGGGCTAGTTTAAGCCCATACTTCCGTCACAGATGCATTTTGAGAACGTTTCTTAACATGATAACATAGAATGCATTAATAGGTATGCGGAGTGAGCCAGAAATAATATCAATCACATAGAAATGGTAGGTAAATAGCTGACTTTAACAACTATGTTGGATGAGGAAATAAGACCTATGAATTAAATCTATAATTATATGCCTATAATATAAAGCAAAATCAGTAGAGGGCCGCTTGGGTATTTGTGAACAAATCTTACATACAATAATAATTACGACAGATCACGACAGAACAAATTTTCATGACTTCGATTATTGTTGAGTTAGTGAAGAAAAAACTAACATGAGATCCTCACATTTCGTCTGACTGACTACCTGCAAATTACATTTTTTGCATAATTGTATCTAATACAAGACAATCTGAAACAGACCAAGTCGTAGTTAAGCTGAGACAACCATTGTTCCTTTCACGGAAAAACGAAGTGATACGTACAAGAATAAAGAGTTCTTTCATTTTATATCACCAGAAAAACAATATAAAGTCAATATAACAACGTCCTTAAATCAAATATTAAAGCTGAAATTTGAAAAAAAACAGTATTTCATGTCTATTTGTATCTGACAGACCTCCCTTTCTCCTTGACATAATCCCCATAGAAATATATACCCATAGTACGAGAGTGGTATTGTAGTTCTATCCTTGGCTAGATGGCTGTGTGTGAGCTAATAAAAGGTCATTCGTAAAAGAACAGAGATACTTCATAGCGTTAAGTTTAAGTACATTTATAAATTTTTATCGGTGTATCCTGTGCATCATTATCTAAATCTCTCGCCAGTTTCAGTTTCGTCGGTTTATTGAGAACAAATGATGTCATGCAACATCGTACATATAAACCAGACATTTTGAAAAATAAACACCATGATTACTAGAATGAACTTGTTGGGAATGATAGGGTTTACAGTCATTATAAACTAAAAGTGTGCAAGTTAATGTTAGGAAAATGATTTACCCTTATATTTACTTATTTATTTCAAGTCTGCGCCGAATCGTTCTCAGTTGAGTTAGAATCTGTTGTTCATGTATCAAGGGTAAAGACATTATTTCCGACACAATTAATATAAATGTAATGCGAAAAGGGTCTTTGATATTGGATTAGTATTATTTTAAAGCTAAATACATGCAAATGAATCTTCTTGGGATAATAACTTGTGGCATTAGAAACATGCATCAAGCATGCGTATGCGCAATGTCATCAGACCTTGATGGTTTGGACGTTTCACAGTTTAGACAGTCCCGGGCTTCCGACAATCAATAAAAGGAACAGTAGAAACGACCTCTGACAGAAGGGTGATTAATTTCCATTAGCTTCAAAGCTTCTCCACCAGATGTAAAGTGGTAAAACCGTTTGTAGGCACCATACTGAAACTTGTAATTTCGAATTTCTGGAATTTTATAATAAATTTACATAATAAATATACAAAAGGGCTTCCATGGATCAAAATTGTGGATTTGCTGGTTCAATGTTAAATGGATCCAAACCTGACAACTTCAATAACACATCTTACAGAGTACTCATGCGGTTACCCATATTCAGTTGAGGTAACCTGTTTTGACCTGGCTTTGACAGGCAAGTCATATGAACCATCAAAAGTTTAGATAAGTGGGAGTTCACTCCAGGAACATAAAGAACTGATGACTTACAGTTTCACATAATCAGATTTTCTCCGGACACCAGTGAAAGCACAGAAGACTTTGGAAATACTGAATGCTTCAGCGCTAATGCGTTTTTATTTATTTTAACAGATATTTTATACTGTAATCATAATAAACTTTTCTTAAGACTTGCAATCGATAAGCATTAAAGAAAACATAGAACTGTCTGTAATGAAGCTTTCTTTTATATTTAGGCTCATTTTATGTTGTTAATTTACTGAGCATTGGTGGACTTTTTAAGGATTTCTTGGGAATTCCTGACGGGACCTTCTGTTTAAGTCCGTTCTGTGAACTAAAGCGATGACGCACCGCTCCAGCTATCATCAAGAAATTTTATAGACATATGGTTAATGGGATGATTATTTGGTGAGCGCTCTCCTCTACCGGCATTTTCACTTACAAATGAGTGCGCTTTTCGGTATTATGACCCAGCGACTGGTATGATTATACTCCCATGGCCAGCAGTTTGAATCGTGGTGGTGTAATGGTCAGTTCGTTTGACTCATAACCGCGAGTTTGTGGGTATGCGTCCCGATCTGTCCGCCTGCTGCGCTAAAGGCCGTGTCACACAGGCGTTGACGCAATAAGCATAATGTACGCCTAAAATATGAGGCATACGCGGAGATACGCAATTCATGCGCGATATACGTAATTCATAAGTTTTTCATGCGCATTTTATTCGTCGCCATGCGCAGCGAGTGGGGGCCGGGGTGGGCATACGCGGACATACGCGAAAACGGTTTTGAGCTGCACAAAATTTTTCCTCTTTTTGGATTCACGCGATCTATGCGTAATTTACGTAGTTTATACGCAGTTCTTACGCAAATCATGCGTAATTCATACGCGCATGTGGGCGATACATACGAGATTGTTACGCAAAATCGGCGATTTTCACGACCGTTCCGCGTATGTCCGCGTATGTTTAACGAACCTTTCACGCATATAACACGAATGTATCGCAGATGTATCACTTATATATCGCGTATACCGCTAAGAACTACGCACATTACGTGGGAATTATCTAGGAATTTGGCTTTTCCGTGGATATGCGTGTTCTTTGCGCAGTTTATTCGTATTTCATGCGTAGTTTATGCGTCGTTCTTGCGTGATTCATCTGTCAAAATTTCACTCATAACCCCCAACCTTTCTTATTTTTTTTCCACGTATGTCCGCGTATAAATCCAGATTTTTCAATTTTATGCGTACATTATGCGCAGTTTATGCGTCAACGGCTGTGTGACACGGCCTTTAGGTTCCTGTTCAAATGCGTTACTGTGCTTTCTTCACCCATTAGTGAATGGGTACTGATCAAACATGGGCGGCAGGCAAGATGTAAAACGAAAAAAAAAAATACACTGAGCGCCCTGTGTGGCTGCTTGGTTGTATACTCCCGTGGAGCTGAGGAAAGCCATAAAAAATGAACAGGCCGGGAAAACCAGGAAAGCGAAGTGTATATTCGGATGATGTCATTTATATTAGACTTTAAACCCCTACAAAAAAAAACAGTATTTCAGTCGATTCCACCAATTTAAGAGGGACATTTCTCAAAATCTATCAGGATCAAAGTTATCAAATTTTGCACGAGTGTTAAAAAATATGTAATCTAAGACGTGAGCAAAGTTACATGTCGAGATATTTTGCCATTTAATTTGTTTACTTCATTTATGGAAAGCAGGTGACAACATGCAGAGGATGCAAGGCAACCGTATATTATGTTTCTTTTATGATTTTCAGTTAAGAATATAAAGTATGAAATCTTCATCCGGTAAACTAATAAATACAGCGTGACTTAATTTGCTGCTAGGCAAAACTGGTTGGACTTAGACAACAAGATTACTCATGATTCAGTTAATGGCTAAGATTTTTCAGTGCGACATTTTAAAGACTGATATAGGGTACACTTCTACACAGTGTAATTTGAACAGCATTGAATATGTACCAAGTGATCCAACAACATTAGCATGATTATAAACAACAGTCAACAGTAATTATCTCAATCCCCGTTGTTAAAAATAGATAATTAGCTTTAAAGCAATACACACACACACACACACACATATATATGTATATATATAATGAAATTCACGCCTATATGCTTACTCAATTATTTTGACTTTGTTACTGGAGACATGAACCAGTTTTTTAACACTGAAATTATTCTTAATTACATTCATTTGTTTTTTTTATGAATACGTCACCAGAATCGTGATTTTTAGTCAGGGGCGGAACCAATATCTACAAGAGCTTACAGCTATAATCTCTCACATAATTCATAAAGAATCTATCGGCGAACAATGCCTGAGGTGTGTCGAAGTCACAAATGCTAACCGACTAAGAAATATGGATTCTTATTGGATGTTTGCCATGTGCCCAAAGCGCATTGATCCAATATATGTAAAAAACAGACAACGCTCGATCAGGGCGCACCCCTGTGAAACCCGGATTTTTACATACAAACTTAACCTCCTCTTCCCTAGGCCTATAGTTCCATCTGTACACACAGTTATTAAAATGCATCAATAACCTCTGTTTAGGTATCTTCACATAGATATTCAAGTAAATAGAAAACAAAGAAAGAGACAGAAGTCCAAATAGAAGACATAAATATCAAATGAAAAGGTATTCCGACGAACTGTATATGACACTTGGTAGATAGCCACGTAAAGACTTGAATTCTGTAATGGTCATTCCTGTAAATATTCAGCAGCGGTTTATTTAAGTAAAAACACAACTTATTCCTCACACTCCTCACGCAGCGGTCATAAACTTCCAGATCTCCTAAGTTTTAACAGCTGCTTTGTATAACGAGATTCTCCGAGTTTCACAACCAATGCTCGAACAGAGCAAACAAATAAAATCAGACCAATGAGAGCGTGGTATCACACTATGCATCCAGCTCCAAGTTTTAAATGCGCGTCGACCTGCTCTCGTTGGTCTGACTCTTGGCCCTGTGCCAGCCCTGGTGAAGACACCCTCGAAAACCAGCTCATCAGTGCAGCGGTTAGAACGAAGGAACGACTGCAGTGTATATCTGCTGCGTGAGAAATGTAAATATTCCAACATTATCGTAAACCTTCAGCTGACATGGAAGACCAGTACCTAGATTTTGCTGCACAGCGTCTGCACTAGTGTTATTTACATGTGAATTAATTATTCATAATTACTCAATGACATTTTTGCTTATAGGTATAACCAATTATAAATCTGGTAATAAAATCAATATGGTTATGGACACAAATGTGCTACCCGCCTAGTGCATGTCAAATGAAATTATATTAATTAATGAAATAAGGTAGGGAAAACATAATTTATGCGGTGCATTGACAGGTCAGTTTATATTTAACTGGAATATCAGATCATAAAGTGTAGTCGAAGAGACGGAGTTAATAATATTTGGTAAAGTTGTCAGCTGTTGTTGTCATCCTCTTTGTTTACATCCGTGCCGACGACGCTGGTGGATAATTCAATAGAATTTTGTTTATTGTGTAAGTAAATGGACTTACTGTCCCATGATTTATTATAATTAGATGACAGAAGGTTCTAGAGAATTCAGGTAATGTGTAATTTCCAATAGGTAAATTCTAGAAAATCCCGTAGGTGCTAGTCTTGACAAGAAAATACCTGATTATTCTAGAGACTTCTGGAAGTTACCCAGGTATAAATAGGGCGGTGTCAAGGCCGGTGGAGGAGGGAAGGGAATGAATTTGGAAGCTAGCGTCAACTGGTGACGGGTCGTTTTGTATTAACGACGGATTAGTTGAACACCGAGCGGGGTGTGTTATAAATTCCGCGAGGACATTATTAGTCCTGGAGAGAATATAAATTGTGCAGCCGATCAGGGCGTTAGAAGATATACGTGATTTGTATTTGTTGAAGACGTTGTTAGATTGTTGTGTGAGATTGGAGCCAGTCAACGACGACGGTGGCCAATTGTTGGATGTTACCGGAATAAACCGTGTTCTTCAGTTCAGATAACGAGTGGTATTTTGGACTTTTCAGTGTGAAAGAACTCGGCAGTATATGTCCGCTGCGTGTGTGGTGTGACAGTTATTATTCCCAGTTGCTGCATACATTTTCCATTTGAACGTATTTGTTATGTTAAAACTGCTATACTTCTGTCTGATGTTGAAATTGTACCATTAAGACAATTTAAAGAAAAATACTTAACATCACCTAAAAAGACAAAAAAGGTGTTTCCTTTTACACAATTACGCAATATATATATATATATATATATATATATATATATATATATATATATATAAATATATATATATATATATAAATATAAACACACACTTACACACATATATATATTAACAGATAAGAGATTACGCAATATATATACATATATATATATTTATATATATATATATATATATATATATCTACACATATATTTGTATTAACAGATAACGCGATATATAAAGAATACATAAACACATTAACATATTACTTTTATCTGACATATTTCGGGCCTCCGGAATACAATATCACGTCTCAGACTGTCATCTTAATCCGTCTCGCCAGGAAGAACCCTGAATGAAAGCAGGAAGAAATTGCGAAAGTCTGTCATCTTTGGAGCTGTTTGTATCAAATTAAATGGGTTACAAATAGCAATTTAATGAGTCTTAAGCCCAATCAATAGAAAGACGGCCTCAGAGCTCGCTCCAGACCTGGTGATAACAGATTGCTGAAGCCGGTTAAAGACAAATTATTGCCTCCGTATTTTTCCCAAATTGCCTTGATCTAAGTAGAGGTGCCGTTTTATCTGAGAAAATAAGCTTTTGAGCTCAACCGGATGCGACGCCAGGGAATGTAAGATCTGTGAGTTAAAGGATTATAACAAATCTTCATTCAGCTTGTAAAGTTGATTTTTGATATTTTTTTTGGTCTTCTTTGGATTAGTTTATAGCCAACGCTCATCCGAGAATTTCTGGGGCCACACCAATAAAATAATTGTTCTAAGAAATCATCGCTCCTACTCTTCTCGATTGACATATATTGTTGTTGAATGAACACTTATAATTAATATTGCTATTTATTGCTCTCAATTACTTCTGTTACTTCAATATAATTACTCTTTAAAGATGTGTAATTTTCATTAATGAAAATGGATTAAAATTGTGTGTTATTCATCAGGACCATTGCAGGAACGGTCGCAAATCTTTCCAATAAGAAAGCAAAAGTTACGTATTTTCCCATAAATTAAAAGAGTAAAAACCATGGGAGAGAACAAAAACCGCACTTTTACTCCCATGTTGGCCTATAGGTCCGCTGAACATCTGTTTTTTGTTTTGTTTTTTTTTTTTGGGGGGGGGGGAGGCCTAAATGTCATGCACTGAATAAGATCATTTTAGAAGACTGTCGTAACAAAATTATCTGACATAGTGAAAAGGACAATTTTTTCTTCTCTAATTTAAAAGCAACTCGTATTTACAAAACCCATTGAAAGACACTGAATTGCAGGAAATATAAATAACAAAAAAGAAAGCTTTAAGCAAAAGAAAGCTGACCTTTGATGCATGCATTGCCAAATAACTGAAATAAGGGAAATACGTACAGTTAAATCGTGCGTTATATTGCGAAATATTTAAGGCACCAGCGATCTAAAGGAGAAATTCAAGGGAAAATTATATTTCCAACTGACTTGTTTGAATTAGGAATATAATCAATGAGCGACAAACGTTTGAAGAAAGACTTTAAATAAACTCTTGGATAATTTATGACAAGAATTTAAAAAAATGCATTCATATATAAATGCTTGTAACACAAATTATTCCTGAGTATTTAAATTATGTCATATCGGTTGCAACGTAATTTATTTTACACTGTAACGAATATGATGTGAAAGGTTAATGGTATTTGAAGCGATCCTAAATTTTGTAGATCAGTTCAGCTGAAATGAAACTTGTGAGTTGGTAGAGATCAAGCTGAAATTCTTCATTATGATATAAATGTCTGTCAAAAAGACTCAAGCCTCAGATCTGCAACCTTGAAAAAAAATATTTGTTCAAAGGGCTTATTTATGGGTATATATAATCAATTGCAAAAATATGTTTATTATCCCGCGTTATTTGATCATTTTGGCTGAATGCAAGTTTCAAAGCAAACCGTCCCGGCACACGAACTTTCTATCTCCAGTTCACGTGTTTTACACGTTTTTGTGCTTCGGTGTGTGAGTAAACACCATCCTAAGGTATCTGTTAATATAACAAGACTGTGGTACTAGAGGTCTGAGCTTTAACATGTGTGACAAATTCGGAACAATAAAGAAAACAGAAAAGTAGAAACATCGAAACCTTTAAAGAACCTTAAAAAATTTGTGAAGTTGCGTAATATGGGCTCATGGTGGCATGTACGCTTTGTTTATGTAAAGTGACACCAACTGATCGCGCCCGAGCTTTTTTACAGGAGTAACCACATGGTTTTAGAACAAAATATTGGCAGGTACCATAATATTTCAAGGGGAAAAAACTGTATTGCATGTTCATTTAACATACCTTGTATGTGAATAGGTCCCGTTGATTTACCGATTGGGACAAAATACGAAATTTCACGAGGTTGCAGGAAAGATACAAAAAATTCTGAAGTTCTTTTTCTTGTACGTGAAAAGAACTACAGAGTTTCAGTCAAATACAAAAATTCCTTTGGGAATTAAACTTGTGGATTATAAAATAGCCTTGGGACTTGCCGCTTAATATACTTTAAAAAACTCGAAAAATGCCGCAGATTCCACCGAGAATTGTTTATTGACTTATAGATATTCTGTGTATAAAAAAGATTACTGGTGCTTATTATACTATAAAACTCGAAAAATGACGGAGATTCCACCGAGAATTTTTTATTGACTTATAGATATTCTGTGTATGAAAAACATTACTGGTGCCTTACTTCTTGCTTTTTTTTTCTAATTCCCATGGTCCAATGTCTTTCTTAAAGACCTGTTCAAATGTATATACTGGGATCTTTGTATAGCGGAAGATGTTGGGACCTTGATGCCTTTTGCATCCGTAAAAGAGAACTGTCCGTAATGGAAGGCATCCGAACGGGGAAGCGCCTGAATAACAAACCAGTTGGATTATCAATTCGATTAATGTACAAGTTAGGCATACAAATTTTTTATTTCCGTGTTAATTTAGCTCCAGATAACATTTAAAAAATCGTTTTATCGATTGAGTATCTTCCTTGCGCGGCAAATGTTGGAACCATTAGGATTTTACGTTTTTACGTAACATCTTGCGTAATCAAGGTGTAGACTGGAGCACAAACTGCGCGGAATCCGACTTTCCAGGGCACGACCTTGCTGGTTAGGGTTCGGGATCTCCGGCACACCTTGCATACTTCTAGGCTTGAGTGCTTCGACCTACAGATAATTGTAGTTTCAGATAATTATGTTAGATAACTGAAGTGAAAATGTAGTGAAGAGGGCAAATTAGTCCGTTAAAATATATTGGATAGCAATGTTTCAAGGCAAATTACAGAAATATGGGCTTTTTTTGTAGTGAGGGCTTAACGGAAAAAGTAGTATTGTTGAGCATTCGCATGTGAAATGTAAACAGTATGTGTTTTCTTGAAATATAACAAAATGATTTTAATGTTTGACATGTAGTCCCGGTCGTCCTACAGTGCCTAATTGGAAGAGGTTCGTTTTGTGTAGAAGTGACCTCTGGTCGAAGTGTATATTAGGCTTAATAACGTTCTCAGACATCGGTGTATTTATATACGGTAAGAAAGGTTCTGCCGGGAAGATGGGATATGATTCATGCGCAGCGATCTCGTCTAGTTTGGAGTACGTCATGGGTTCGTGTTACCTGGAGCATTTACTGCTGTACAGACCTATCCCACAATGGACACTTAAAGTTGCTAAGCACTTAGGCAGAGACGCCAAGTCACCGCTCAGACAGTTAAAGAACACGAGCAGCATGCAGATATCTTAATTTCCAGCTCACTTTGACGGAAACGTGTTGCCTCATCATGTAAATCTGCCCGGTTCTACTATTCCGCGAAGCGTGCCGAGCAGACGACAGCCATTGTTTCCCGCCGAGGACTTCCGTCCCAGAAATGGAAGACCATTGGGGAAGCGCTATCATGTGCTTTCACCTTTTTTTAAAGTAACTCGTCCATAGTCCGGATGGGCCTGGAAGGCGAGCATCGCCTTTGAAAGATCCGCAATGAACCCCTGCAGCGTTTTTTTCTCATATCTCATCACACTGTGTGCATTTCCCCCAATCAGTTTGACGTTGCGTCCATTAGGGTTAAATATTGCTTGTATTATTGCTGCCTATTCCCTGTTCTAGTTTCGCTAAGTTTTAACCTGACGTAAAGGTCTAGGTTAGATTTATCTTATCTAATTTCCACTGTCTATTTGCAATTTGCAAAAATCAATCCCTTGAAACCCTTTCATTGTACAAAAACGAAAATTAAGTTATAAAAGTGAGTGCTTTATAGGCAAGCATCATTATATTTAATAAAATATGAGAAATTATATAAAAGGTTAGTGAATATAATAATATAACACCTACATGTTCATATAACTTGTATCACATATATTTTGAGAGTACCAGTTTCAAAATATGACACGGACATTTCTACATGTATAAAATGGTTTAAATGGTGGCCCGTGGTAATTTCATTCATAAATGCCTGTGTCGTGATAACAAGTCCCAGTTTCGATATATTTTTTATATTTAATTTGAGTTCATTCAGAAAAACATCACTGTTTCCAATATATGTCCGAGTGATCAAATTTGGTCCAGAATCCAGTCCAAAGGGATATTTAATATACTTTTAAAGTTTTCCTTAGTTCTAAATCCTATTGCGTATTTAATCCTCAAAGCATCGAAATCACTATATTTAATATAAATGCACTTTCGGGTTTTTTTGCATTTGTGGTCACTATATCAAAAGATTTAAAGAAAAAAACTAAATAAGTAAAATCAATGAATCAAGGATCAGAATTGAATTCGATAGACACATTGAATAAAATTTTCAATGATAAAAAAGAGAAAGTTTAAAGGTTGTCCTTTAAAAATATAAAAAAAAAATAACTGATCAATTTGAAACTCTCCTTTTAGTTTATTTGTTAGAGGCTGGCGTCTTCGGTTTCCTTAAAATGGCATTGAATTAGATTATAAAATATCCTCGTGTATTAGACATTGAAATATCTTTCAGGAGACGTTACAATAACTTAACTTTATTTTGTTAGAATGTCTGAAATGAATGACGAGGACGAGTTACGTTACTCATTGGAATCAGGCGAGACGAACCTGGCTTTTTCTATTTTTACCAAACATTTTACACAAGTTCAGCACAATATGAGCTTAACAGGAAAAAGGGGGGACCAGATACCAGAGTGAATACGGTCCTTTATTACACAGGGGTAATAGCAGACGGCATCCATGCTGCAGCAGGAGACATCCATGGCGCGCTCTTTGCTCTCTGCTATTGATATGAGACCTACCAAAAATTCGATTACCCAAGTCACTGAACCGCATATACCTCTAAGGGAAAGCCTGCTTTCTTTCACTTAATGTTTTCTCAAATCATTATGGCATGCTCGCATACGGAACATATTGTTGTCTGCCTTTACCTCTCATTACTTGTTTATATTCTCCCATAGATGCTTTGTCAGACAAAGCTATTTCGTGAAAGTTTTCGAAGGATAGGGTAGTGTTTTGATTGAAAGTGGCTATGTCCGAAAGGTTAGAAAGGCACATGTATTATTATGCACTATGGACTACAGGAAACGTCATAACTGGTATTTAAAACATGGTTGAATAAAATCTCTTAGATTCCAACGTAAAGGTCCTTCGGATATGTTTTTAATGAAGGCATGTATATTATAATAAACTAGCCAGTCTCAACTCGGCATTCTATTTGCAGTAAGTGTTTGGAGGCGATTGAAACCGGCATCATGCTTGACCAAGCCCACGTCAGTGAATTTTCGTAAAAATAGATGAAACATTTTGTTTTACAGCTCTTACTAATATGAACATCGTATCTAGAAATGGATACGGCTTATAATGATAAATACACATTATTTATAACGATATGTGTTTATGCAAGGCACCTATATACCACTAGATCGAAGTACAATATACGCCTAGTAATAATGTAATTATAATTATCCGAAGACTGTTTATCTTTACGTATAAACATATTCACATATAAACCGTATATATATATATATATATATATATATATATAGAGAGAGAGAGAGAGAGAGAGAGAGAGAGATTTATCAAAGACCATGTGATCAATATACTTGATAATCTCAATCAAAGATAGAGGAGTACGATAAACAGTCATTTGTGGGTCTGTTATGTATTATATATAATTTTTCTAATTAAAGTATAGACAATTCTACAAAACACCATTGGGATGTGACCACTATTCAACCGACTAAATTAAGATATGAGTGGGAATTAACTAAAACATTGCTTCAAGGCAATTTTATTAAGGACAACAGAACAGATTATAATGGTAGATTAAAGGGAAAACGCCGACTTTGACAGCAAAACGTTATTGTTTGTTCACATCCTACACAACAGTCATTAACAGGAAGTTATTAAAATTAATGAGCCGTAGCCTGATTTTAGTTCTGGTTGATCACTTATGACCTGGGGCCAATTATCGTGCGTAACACTGATATATGCTGTAACCACAGTCAACAAATTGCGGTCGGCGTCCAGTCGTCACCTAGCAACCAGTGCTATGTCGTCAACCACTCTGTTTCTGGTGCCATTAACTTGTCTATCGCCGGAGGTGTCGGGGAGAAACGATTGCAAATGTCAACCGCAATGGAGTAGATCAAACATGTTAACCCGAGTCCGTATTTCAAAGGAAAACGAATAAAACTGTCAGAAACGGGCGTTCGGTGTGTATAAATCAATTCTTGACAAACTGTAGCGACTTTTATTGCTTGTAGACCTGAAATTAACTGCTTTTATCATTCAAAGTCATTTATGTACATAATTAGTGACATAAATCATATTACCTCTCTCTAGAAGACTCTTGGAAACGCAGTTTATTCACACATGAAAAGTCCTTCTTAAAGCCAGAGTGTCGAGTGTATCTTCAGTTTTAAAGCTTGGAGCTTTTGTAGTTACACTTATCTGTTGTCTACTTGATATTTATATCACAAGATAAACCTACCCATGAGCAAGATTTATTCGAAAAAAATATTCCAAGAAGAAATAATAAAACTTCCAGAAACAATGTGTATAAATAAGTTATTGACAAACTGAAACGACTTTTATTACTAACACACCCGAAATTATCTTTCAACATTCAAAGTAATATCTTTTTACACTATTTGTGACATTATATATTTTTATCTCTTACTTGAAGGCTTTTGAGAACATAGTTAGTCCACACATGAAAACTTCCCTTAATAAAACCGAGGATGAAGTGGGAACCGTGTTTATATCCGATGAAATTCAACGTTGTAATTCTGTATCTGCATTTTTACAGCTCAATTTTTGTAGCTGCAGTTGAACCCCCCCCCCCCCCCTTAGGGAATGGAGGTTTAGGATGTAGCGGCACCCTTTCACCAAAACGTCGATTTTTTCATTAACTAAAGTCGGTGAGGCGGCAGTTCAAGCTTTTGGGGTCGGATCAATTCTAGTATAAGTAAGCAAATATTTTGATTCGACACTTGGAATGGGTATTCTATAATGACTCAGTTTATGAATCAGTTTTAAAGGCCTGAATGTCATGGTGCCATGGCTAATTGAGGGTGATGAGTTTATTTCTACCTTTATATTTGGATGTGGATGGACTTCCTTAGGACTTTCCGCAAAACAATGGATTGCAATGTTTTATTTCTTCTTCTTTTTTATTCTAAACGTGTTTGTGCTAGTCCTCAAATATGGCTGATTTGAAAAAAAAGCTTAACTTTGTAAAAAAGTAATAGTAATTGCTTACAGATCTATATTTTAAATTAATTTGTGACATTGACATGTTTGGCCGATTTCCTATCATCGCTCAGTTGCGAAACGTGATTAATTAAAACAAAACGCAGTTCTGTTCCATTTCCCCCGACGATCGTTACGCGCATTGCGCATGTCTACGGGCAAGGTCTATCGCGTGAAATTACGAGATACAAAACCTCGATCTCTTTTTTTATCTTCTCAATTAAAGTAGATCATTTGAGCATTTATTCCAAGAATATTTATATACTTATAAATAGTTAAAAAAAGATGGAATTAAAGTCGTGACAGATAAACTCGTGACAAATAAATTAATAAAACAGTAAGAATTAAATTAATGGATTAAAAAAAAGAAGTAAAATCGTTATTGGAAAATTTTCAAGTAAATTAAAATTTTCTACGACAGGAAGCCAAAGCTCCAGAGAAAATGTAAATCCGGCATTGATGTTTCATGAAATTGCTTCACAGGGAATTATAATTAAAACACTAATTGCAAATTTGTTTATGACATTTGTTATATATGTTACGTCGTAAGCATAATATTAATAACCTTCATATTGTCGAGATTCCTCCATGGTAAAAATGTCATTAATTTAAATTGATTTTGATTAAATTAATTTACATGCATTTGGTATAAACCTTTAATACGTGAAAAGATAAATTTGACATAACTATATCCTAGCTTTAAGTAAAATTACCAAATTTAAATTTCCTGGGTTTCGATTGTGTCAAATTCCGCGAGGGGACGGTTTTCGGTCCTGGAGTTTTAAATTTAGCGGAGCAGGGCGTAGGAATACTTTGTATTGACGAATTATATTTGGAGCCAGTTAATGGCGGGCGAAAGCCAGAGAACTGTCTATCTGAAAGTACTGTTTGTGAGACTGGATCCAGTCTACGGTAGCCAAGAGCCATTTGTGCCGTTCTACGAAATAAACTCGTTTTGTTACAACCCCTAGACTCGAACTTTCTGGAACTTTGCGTGAAATTATTTCCGTTTATTTGTAGACCACCGATTTCGGCACAAACCCATCCGGCACACAATTCAATCGGATGTATTTTGTATCGATGTCAATCTCGGACGGGCCCAGAATATATATGTCACACCACACACGCAGCGGACATATGTTTCCCGGGAACTTTTGCGTAAGTCAACGAACGTTCTACAGACTTTTTCTGCATGAAAGTTAACAGCTTATATCCTCCAAGAAGCTTCAAGAACTCAAGAATCCTCCGCCAGAATCATAACAAACCGTAGTACAGTAAGTTCAATTGCTTGATACATAGACAAACCAATCTACTGATCAACACAAATAGTGATAAAAATTAACACAACATTATTAAATATTATTAACTACTATTCCCTGGCCATATCCTTTTATCCTTTGAGGCTCTCGCTTAACATAACTTGACCTCCTAAATACATTTGTGTTAGATATAGACTTCCTGTCATATTATTAAATTTGTGTGAAAATTCTGTATATGATATTATTTCTATCCAAATATAATGAATGACATGAATGTCAAATAACATTCTTATTACATAAATATAAAACTTAAATCCTAAAGGAGTCTAATGTAGAAACATTATAACCGTGCTTTATTTGATTAGCGCCAGTTGAGACAGTCTAAGACAAGAAGGGACGGGAGTTAAGGTTAAAAACAGGTCTAATGTAATACCATGCAGGCACTAGATTCCCCCTTTGTGCAACACGTGTTTGCCACATAAGAGTAGTTATCAAAATGTCGACTCCCAAAGGAGCTGTTATTTACGTGGATCAGCGGTGCGGGATGAAATGTCGTCTGCATGTTTCAGTCAAGATGCTAATAACCTGCCTTGGGCCAACCTGGAACATTAGCCTTCGGAAAACAGTCATGAGACCCAACTACAGTTCCACGGATTCTGTCGAAGGTGCATGTACTAAGGCCAAACAAATATAATTGTTCAACGTAATTGCCCTTTTTTTTTTGCTCGGAATTTTTTCCTTCTCCAGGAGGGTTTGAACTCCTGTTCGTGTGTGTTTGTATATGTGTGTATGTTTGTTCACAACCTAATTCCTTTCTGGAATGGCCCAATAAAGAATCGATTAGATAACAGGAACCTCATAAAGGATATTCACAAATGTACAGTCACTGTGCCCGAATTGACCTGGAAATATGAGCCGAACAAGTGAATGCAAAGACGAGTTGGGGAGTATCCCACAATAGGCCCCCCATCCCCCAATGTCGGAGGCTTGCATTCATTGGATTGCAGTTTTCTATTTTTTTTTAATTTTTATTATTTCTTGTTAATAATATGTTGTAATAAATTGTTAATGATATGTGTTATTGTTTGCAGTTCATATTCCGCATTTCAAAGAATTATAACTGTATATTTGGGTTTCCTTTCTGAAAGTGGGCAAAATGTTACTTATTTTGTCTTAACCGGTAAATTTGCCATATATATATATATATATATATATATATATATATATATATATATATATATATCTCGACCCAGAGTCAACAGAATAGGTATTTATTTTCGTGTTGACCATACCTGCGGTCGACCGTCATATTCTTTTAGCAAACGACCAATCACTCATACTAAATAAGTAATGACTGCTGTAGAGGGCATACGCATCTTTATACAATAAAGTCTGTTGCAGTCACGCTTATACAGACCTTGATTCATCTAGCAGTTCTGGTGTCTATTTCATCACCACGACTCCTGTCAACCTGTAATGTCCCAGTTATCGTAAACTGGCAAACTACCCAATCGTCATGTTTCAAAGGCAGAACTTTACTGATTTGAAAGAATTATCGCCGAAAACATGTGGGCAGTAGTAATAAAAATACATAACAATACGGGATATCGCCAATGCAGTTTCTCGTGTACATTGAGTAGAAATACAACTGGCTTGCGCAGTGGGAAGGCCGTTGGTGCTGGCAACTGAGAACCCAACTTTGTCCGTTTAAATACGCTATCATTCTGTTTAATTGATATGAGTATTGGATAAATGCGAGGTTACAATTGCTGTGTACCAAAATGCACGATGAAATCAAGGAGACATTTTGACAAATTTAACATTTAACCATGGAAGAAAGGCCAGTGTAACTCTCCTTTATATCAATCAGCGAGGCAGTTGATTCAAGATCAAACTCTAAAAAATAAATTATGAATGCAGCAACGCACGGCTTTTCATGTCCCCGCAATATTTTTATAAAGCATTATAAATAAAACAATAATAAATTCCAGGAAAATCGGCAATTAAAAGCATTGTGCTCATCGATCAGTGAACCCCCAGCCGCGTTGAATGAAGGGGATAGTCAGGCATGACGCTAGGGGGCACTAGTTGTTTGCATTCAGTCAGTCAGTTACTATCTCCAAACACGAGAGTACAAGTATTAGCGATATTTCGTATAGCAGCACCATTATAAGAAACAATCTTCTCTAAGTAAAACATAAAATGCCAACGTGTTGCAGACTTAATTATTGTACTGTTTAACAGATAAACATATCCAACATAAAATTACCTATAGAGTTGGTGCAGCAGGTGGTCAGACTCTTTTTCATAGGTATAAAACTATGGAATTCTTTGCCTGTTGACATTCAGCCTAAAAATACCAGTACAAGTTTTAAGAAAGCGTTAAACGATACCTGATGAGAAATATGCAGGCTTAAGAAAACAGTGTATAGACGTGTGTTTTTTACTTTATAATGACAAAACTGTAATATGGCTATGCCTATCTGTCTAGGTTTTTTTTTATTAATTACTTATCAAATTAATAGTTTTATATGCACCTTCTATTACCCAGGACATAATTATAATTGTGGTCAGTGTGATTACTAGTCATATTGTCATAATGTCATAATACTGTGATAACTGTTGTTCTAGTCAGTAAACAGCTACTGCAAGTTTTTATTTTTAATTCATTTACTAATGTACTTCTAAATGTATTTATAAGTATTTACTCAAATTATTTTAATATTTTTATATTTAATTAGTTTAGTCTCGTATAATTGTAGTCGATGTGATTACTAGTCAATGTGTCATATTGGAAATTTTGTAATATTAATGGTGATATTTTTTTCTAGTCATCAAACAACTATGTATATTAATTTTATAAATTTATTATACTTTTGCTTATCATACTAGAGATGATAACAACTGTGACATGTCTTTAAATATCCATGCAATTTGTAGGTACTTAACTAGTAAAGGGTAATATTGTATGGTCTACTTTATTTATGGATTATTTATTATTGCAAATTTTAACTGGCCCTTGCATATTATCTTGGTAGCTTTAAGGACCACTATGGAAATATGTTTCTTTTTCACTTTTTAGTGCTATCCTAGGTACATGTCGGGATATATGTAAAATATGTCATTGTATTTGTTTATGTTTATGCTGATTGCCTGAATAAAATCTATCTATCTACCTTGATACACTTGCAAACTCATTTATTGCACGGGTGTAACTTATTGTCATCATATGATTATGTCACATAGAAAGGGACGTGTCCGGCAAGTTCTTGAAAGGAGTTGTTTGTAGGTAAATATATATATATATATGTATATATATATACATATATATATATATATGTGTGTGTGTGTGTGTGTGTGTGTATTAAGGTATGTGATAGATCTGAGTCACTACCGCCGGTATATATATATATATATATATATATATATATATATATATATATATATTGTGGCATCTACAAGGTACAATACGTTACTCCATAAAGGTTTCCTTGATAGTGCTGACCTTTAAAAAAATAATTACTTTGATGGAGTATCACGGCGTTTTCTTTTATTCGTCATAAAAAAGACCACGCTGACGTGCGGCAGAAAGACATTGGGAAGATAACTTATTCAGAACGGTCGATCGGCTTACAAATTGCTCTGTTATTAAATGCCATGATTATTGCGAGGAATTGCTCTCAGGGCTAAGGGGATCGTATCAAACTATTCAAACTTTTTCCATTGCTTCAGGAGGTATACTTGCTTTTGCTTATTTATTTTACACCGTTTCAAATTTGCATTTTTTCCACATTACAGCATCATGAATGAATATTGGAAATGTCCACAAGATGGATATTTTTTAAAGAAATAAATGTTGCCGATTTCTGTCCACATTCGAAAGGAGAATACGGAACATACAAAAAACCATCTTTGCTCCTCCATTACATAAAACCAGTTTAAATAACTCATATCGTACGGCTGAATTTAAATTAATAATTTTCAATTAAAAATGGAACCCCATCTCAAAGTAAAAAGACCAAATTTTACTAATGCATCCGCGAACAGGGGACACTATAGAGAGATGATAATTATCTGGAATAAATATTTTCTTCTGATTCACTTATGATATCATAATCCAAAACCATTTTAACTGAGTAAACTTTGATTTTAAGTTTTCTTTACCCATTTACCGAAAAAGGTAGATGAAACATGTTTGGTTCTACATGATGTCGGAGAAAAAAAATATAATTATCACTGAATAGAATATATTGCCTCAGGTTTTGTATCTAGCCTACAGCCCTTACAACAAAGTAATACAGAGAAAGGAAGATAATAGTCAGCTCAATACAGCAGTGAATTCATCGGTTTTTAACTCCATATTAGACAGAAAAAGCAATAGTATTTTTATCAATGTAATAACAGTAAGATAGCCTGTCTACAAGCCGAGAGACCCCATGAGCCACATAAAATGACGACAAGTACAGCCTGGCCCCCTCTGGCATTTGAGCAATGCATTGAAGACATCACTATGAGGGGGAGGTTTTTGCTTTGCAATCTAGGGGAACTGATTGGATCTTCTATTCTTAACGTTTGAACGTAAACAGTTGAGCTTCTACTCTGTAGGGATGTTTGCTAACATAAAAAAAGGAAACGGGAAATGACTAAAAGAGTTATTGCACAAAGTGCAGCCGTGGGAAACATGGCCAGAGCGAGTAAATAGCTTGTTCGGCAATCAGGCTCTCTCCGGTGTCGGATTTACTAAGCAATTTCATTTCTTTCAAACAAGCAGTGGTTATGAGAAAAGCGTATAGCCATAAGGATAACGTCCAAATTAATCTATCATTTAAAAAACACAATTAGGTTGGAGGGGCATACATAAAAAGCAAAGATAAGTATAAAATCAAATACTGAAACGATGCTTGTATTTCATCGGATAAGTAACACGCTAACCAAACTCGGAATCTCGATTGAAACACAAATGAGATATTTTTGCCGGGAAATTCTGTATCTCTACAGGGAAAGAGGTAGAAGTTAGCCATATAATGAAGAAATGCGTGTTTTATTCTAGCCTTCTTGGTCTCTGACACTTAATGCATGGGAGGTCGCATCATGTCTTTCAGACAGACATTACAGGGGAGTCGCTGAGTTTTTTCTTAATCTGGGTATCTTGTCAGAGTGACGTATAGAATCCTCAAGTTTTCAATCTATAATCGAAACACAAAGGGATGTTGATCACCCCCATATCGTAAAGTTCCCTTTGTTGAATGGGGGTTAGTTCATTGAAAATCAAAGAGAGAACTCTCTTTGTGGGATATCGAGGCCCGATAAATAGTTCATATTAATTTACATGATTTCTTTACTTTGACTTATTAAGTTACTTTGTTCTAATCATTTCAGAGCTTACTGCCCTAATAAATTACCTCTAAAATATCACGTGATAATGAAAATAATATGAATGATTTTCAAAAATACTTTTAATGCAAATATTTTATACATCGGATTTATAAAAATTAAACATATACTTGATTGAGTGTTATTTCCCAGGATTCCGTGCCGGCATTTCATCTATCAACAAGTGAACGACTTGTACAGAAATCAGTAGGAAGACCACAGAGTGCTCCGGGCAGGCAGATCACAGAACACATGACCGTATTTCGTTACATTAGCATCAATTTTACTTCTCACTTTGACGTTGTGAGCTGGATTAATTCCCAATATACGAGACCGAGCGGGAGACGAGTGTCGTACAAAAGCCTCTCTGACATTAATCAAAGCCTTTTGTGACGTAATTAGCCAGACGTTCACCGGAGCAGAAGTGGGAAATATGGTCTTTAATGTTCTTTGTGTGAAAGAAAATAACATCTGTGGAAGCGGACCTGGAAGCCAAAGCGTATAAACATATTTGTTCAAGATAGAGTGGAAGTTTCGGTTTCCCGTGTTGTTGATCTAAGCTCCTTTTCGTGTTCTTTTTCTTCTTCTTCTACTTAAGAGAATGTTACTGAAATGTGTATTTAGCGCATTAAGAGCTGATCCTAATCGACGTGTTTTCCATTTCACCGCAAGGCCATGCTGGTTACTGAACCAATAAATTGCATATTACGGCTAAATTCAAGGTAGTTTTTTTCTGAGGTCGAGTTGAGGTACAGGAAGATCTCAAATCAGTTGAATTTTATCTAAATATGTTATACCATTCAGCTTTAAATATGTGTAACAGCTTAAGTACTACTAAAATGACTCTCATTTAAACCTTTTTTCTATGATTAGAAGTGTCTTGCTGGACACATATACATTATATGGTACTCAATGCTTAACCAAAAGTTAAATTAAATAAAACAAACTATCAGATCAATTTTATATGGGTGAGTGACCGGCGACCCTGGCTTATTAGAATTCTTATTTATTGGTCTTCTTTAGTAGATACTCCTTCTGTTTTTAGCTTAGCCTGATGAAACTTTACATAAATGCTGACTGAAAACGGAAATGCCCCAAGATATTTCATTTGAAGATTCTATAAATATTAATGGGAACATCTGCGCCGAAACTTTCCATTGTCTTTATGAATATGGACAATGAATTCCCAGGGAACAGCCAAACTAAACCACACCAGAAAAGGGCCCACGACATTTCCAGAAATTACAGGGATAGTTTTTTAATGTGAGAAGAATACTTTACAAATATTTTTAGTTGTTGTCTTCGCTTGCTTAATATTAAAACACAGAATCATGTGATGGTTAGTTGGGTTAAACATGTAGGCCTAAATTTGGACTCGCTTGGTACATATTTCCCAAACTATATCTTACGTCCAGAGTTAGGAAATACTTTCAGAATATATTAAAAGATAGAAAGATCCATTCAATATTTAAGGCAGATATTCATCTACCTTTTTATAGTATTTATGTGATTTCTGGCTTTCTCTGGGTATATGTGAATGAACTGTACTTAATTCCTATTCCGAAAAGTTATAACTCCTTTGAGGTTGCTGTATGAGTATTTCTTTTTATCTACAAGCTGTTAGTAAGCAAGTCACTAAGCATGGCACATGCAAACAGAAAAACCATCCAACCTCAGGTGGTAGCTTGCATGTGGCGGAAGTTGAAAGGTCACTAATTGCAAGATTCCCTTTGGTTCGACTGACTTGCTGCCAGATGTCCTTGCTTGATGTGTTTGGATTATTTTGACGGGGGCTCCCACAAGTTATAAACACAGGAATATAAACAAACGAATACTCTGTAGGCGGTAGGATCGGTTTTTTTCGCTTATTTTTTATACAAGGTCCATGGGATTATTTTTAGTTAGTTGACGTGATATCGAAATAGGCCCTTTAAATACAACCTGCAATACGAATATACAGTTGTCATTGTACATTAAGAAAAATAGATTAGGCTTCAATGAACAAAATCACTAATTGATAAGTTAACTCCACTTACGATTTTTTTTTTTCAGTTTTCACCATCCCCGTCCATGTCTTTGATAAGGATTGGTTTAATTTGAACTTTGATACATGAACGTAATTAAAACATAATTTATTGGTCAAACTTTTTTTATATTACCTCATAATAAAATGATCATTTTAAGAAATAAAACATTTAAGGTACGTTGGTCTGATATTCTTGCAAATGTTATTGAAAATTCATGGCTGATCATAGAAGAGAGACATATTACCTATAGGGTCAAACTTTAAAAGAGTCTACTACTCGAATACTATAAACTTTAAATTGTAGGATATCATGCTAGATTACATTGTTATTCTAAATGGTAAAATACGTATAATAAATAAGGTGTAATACATAATCACTTAAACAGATGGACATCGGCTGGTTAAACAGTAAAGTTCGACAAATTGGTCTTGTTTTAACCTGAATAAAACATCAAACACTGCATGAATCACGATAGGTCTTCTGATATGACGTCACAGGTACTCTTCGAATATTAAATACAGGGGGAATCATGATCCCTGAATATCCTGTCTCTTAGTACCATATTTTATATTATATATATTATACCAAAAAAATTTAATATATATATATATATATATATAAATTAACTTAAACTGATTATACCAATAATACCAAGGTTAAACGGCCCATTAAGTAATTTAAACATCTGATCACGATGCCTTGGCCAAGTGAACTTTGGGCTTTTCCAGTCATGACGTCATAATAGTTTCCTTGTTTACCTGGGCGGGAAATCTCATGGTGGCATAGGTGCACTCAGAGAACACTTCATCTAGACCAGTGAGGCGGTGGATGAGGAATATGGCCATTTTATGCCTGATATCTTCATCCGATTCAGTAAAGGCACCGATAGCGGGAGTCTCCCCATCTGAGCCTGCTCAGCGGTAAGAGTGGGATAACTTGTTATATCAAAAATCGCACTGGAACTTTCGATTTGAAAACAAATATTATCGTCATTTGTGAAAACGCCACCAAGTACGTTGTCCTTCAAATAAACCAGACCATTTTTTAAAGATGTCTGTGTACCAAAACCTAAAATGTGCGGAATGTTCCTGTTATAAGTCAATATATTGGTCAATTTCATTGTTGAAGTATTGACCGCATACAGGCATGTCCTTCACGCTTTATGTGAATGACAGCCAATTCGGGCGAGTCATAGGAAAGATTGCGTTAACCATAGAAATGGGATTTACAAAAGCTTTGATTTGTTACTTCAAATGTTTACTTTCATGTAAATACCCCCCTCCCTTTGCATTTTACCAAGCCCAAATTCACAAATTAAAGAAGGATTATTAGAGGTTTATCCAACACTTAATACAACGGTATATATATATGTACATGTGTCTGAAGTTTTTTTATAGAATAAGGTAAAACTAAAATATCACCCGTGATAAAGTTGATTCTAGAAATTCTATGTGCTCTAAAAACATATAACCCAGCGTCTTCATCACCAACTGTTTCACTGAATGACACAATGTATGACGTCATATACTCAGTGCGCTCACGTCGCTGATCGCACTGGAGTGATGCAGTCTGTCATGATAATCCACTCAAAAATGACAATGCTCCGTGACAGCCCGTATACGGGTTATTGTCGCGGAGATTTACAAAACATTTTACCAGTTTTAAGATATTTTCACTGTCAACAAAAGTGTCATCAGATATTCTGCGAATATATTGACAACCGAACACTATTACCCTGCTTAAAAACGCACCGCGCCTGGTTAATTAACTTTTACCTATCATGACTGCGGGAGAGTTAATCCTTGCGTTCAGGCCACGCTCCTTTATCACATCATCATCAAGTAGTAATTGTACACGCCCGGCATGCATTTTGCCGATTTTTCCAAATGGATGCGTGTGTCTGATATTTAAAGCGAATTCCATACAACAGTCCCAATAAACTCACAACGACAGAGCCGCTATTGATTGGTGAAAACGAATATATCTCTACGTCATGATCGTTCTGTAGACACCATCATCCTGCCATTGATATATGTTTTTACATGACCTGTTTGTACGAGGTAGTTGACCCTTGTTTCTTTTGTGACAGGAAAACTCTCTGATCCTTCGATACTACAATCTGTATGCCGTGCGTCCGAATGGAGCCGGATATAACCGAACGCGCGAATGAGATTTTGAGCGATGCAGACATATACTTCCATATATAACACATTATCCTGAAAGCACTGTTACCACACTTAATGAAAAAAAAATATATTCTTCTTCTTCTGTTTTGTTATTCTTAATTTATGCACAAGATGTCAGGGCGTGGAATTTACTTGTACAGGACAGATATTCCAAGGGAAAACATAGATTTTATTTTTATAAACCCTTGAATTTCCAGTTTTACTGTTAAACTGAAAGCGTTATTAAAACAGTCAGTGCTTCCTGTGCAAGTGTAAAAGATATACTGGTCCCATCAACAAGCTCACAAAAATTATCCACTTTTTCATAGTCCATGGCTCTGTTGTATCAACCTTAAATAAGAGGAACTGCTATTTATAGGCGTAGCGGTAAACACGTCAGAAACACACAATACCCCCCACACGCTTTTTTCATATGACCTTTACACGTTGCGAAACGTAATCACCAAATATCCCACTTGGAAGACGCCGACCAGCAACCCAATCTGTAATACATTTCGTCTCAAAATATGGACCCAAGGGGAATGGTGTATCCAAGGTGATCCTATCAACCACTTCAAGCGGAAGAAACCGATGTACCGATGTTAGCACGTATTTGATGCAATGGTGAAACGGCTCAATTCCGTATATCCATCTTAATACGTCTTTTCTTGCATGTCAAAAGTGGTAACAAAGCTATCATTGGTGCCCAGATTCAAGATAACCCAATCGGAAATGATGTCAAATGTTTACGCTGTAAATCACTTACATTCACTTGTTTCGTACCTGCTAGTGTCAACTAGAGACACGAAAAGTGTCATTTGAGGGTTGTGAACTGGTCTCCTCCGCCGCTGTTCAATTCGACATACTCTCATTAAATTACCATAACCTTTCGGTGAACGATGTCGCTTTACTGAATTTAAAGGTCCCTACGTAAGAGTTGTTTCAATGGGCGGATATAAAGGTCTTAGAAAAGGGAAAGCGGCCCAACACTCTAGCACAGGCTAAAAGATAACTCTCACATGAAGACGTATGCTGAAGAAAGCGGCCCTACACGCGAAATCTGGCTTTTCGGTAATAAGCGTGCAATGTTCTAGGTAAAAAAAAGACAGAGGGCGCGCACACTGCGCGGTCATATCGAGATTACGAACAGAATATAATAGGAATGGATTAACAAATATGGCATGCAAATGGACATCAACAGCTTTTTCACAACCGTAGTATTGTGAAGGTGTGTAACATTAACCTCTCCATGCTGGGGTCAAATTTAATTGTGAAAACTTAAAAGAATATACTCTAAATCTGCTTTTTTAAATTTAACAAATAACTGGTATATATATTTGGACGAGTCTAAACTCATATGCTTATAATTGATTATGTGAAATGCTTTATATATTTTAATAATATCTTACATCATACCATTATTTCATGTCAGTCATAGTAAATTTGTTGAACATTTTCATAGACACAAACTGACAAAGTATGTTTTAACTATGAAACATGAAAGAAAATGTGAACAAATACCGTTGTTTCTTAAAGCAGAATTATTGTGAGAACAGATTGAACGTGGTGTTTATGGAATTAATAATTGAAGAATAAATAAGGCAGAGGATTTTTAAAATTCCATTTTATGTAAATTTACCTATGTGATTCCTCACTCTAATTCTACCCTGAGTTCATCACCTCAGCAATACATTTTAAATTGTTGTTTTTAATAATCATTAATTTTAATCCGATTTATTCATTGGAGTTGGTTAAAAAAATTATTATACATACATAAAAGAGTCGTGACTCTAAGGCATCGGTTACAAGCGTTCGCATAAACCTTTATTTTGGCTGAAGATAAAAGTTTGTTGCGTATTAATTTTCAATTATTTTAACAAATATAAGTAATGACACCGATGCCACAAATTTATATATATATATATATATATATATATATATATATATATATATATCATATATATATATATATATTTCAATGAAAATGTTATGTTCCATTCTGGGTATATATTTGGGTAATTTGAAAATATACAAGGCAGCTGCTATCTTCAAGGTGAAAATATAAAAATATTTTTAAACTGATTTGTTAATATAAAAACCGTTTGAAAATATAACAACTTAAATCTCATTTTAGAAGATTTTAATACATTTTAATATATGCATTTTCTATAAGGTCATTTAAAAATACAAGAATAAATAAGGTAATATCTTAACAAACAGCATTTTAGGGATACTTTACACGCCTTTAAATAATAGAAAAGTTAAAGCATCACGGTTGTTTCTACGATGTAGCAAGCCGTTGTTTGTTTGTCATTGAGCAAAAAATTAACATTGTTTTGCAGTACACATGTCAATCTACGAATGTCACATAAACTATGGCATGTCACAGTGATATGAAAGAAAAAAACTTTAAAAAGCATTATTTTTACAAATCTAGGTAGAGGAAAAGATGTATTGACTTACTGATGCTGAATATAAAATATTAGAACAGTTTATGTGTTAATGTTTACTCTGTCCTGTGCATTTTAGAAATCTCTTCCCTGGGGGTTATAACTCTTTCATTGTCATTGCGACAATACATTAAGACTGTTATATGACAGGTCATAAGGGGCGATTATTAACATATATTTGACGGGCTGCGGTGAAAGGATTCATCGTAAAATCGATGAACTTTATGATTTCAGACTCTGCTGATTCAGGTACGTCATCAAGGAAATTCACAAAAGTAGTGACTCATGCACGAATTAACTTGGGAAGTGTGTCGAATAAGGGAATGCAAACACGAATTAGGTAGCATTTGACAATTAAGAAACCCCCATATAGCGGAAGCTTGCATTCCTCAGAAGGCAGATTTCTAGTTTAAACTTCCATTCACAGGAGAAAGCGCCGTTCAGACGTTTCTTTTCCTCACCTTGTACGGCTTCCTAAAACTCGACCAGCTAAAATCAATGAAACGCATTCGAAATGTTTGTTTTACACCAAAACAAGACGTGATGTGTGAAAATATGTAAGGTATCCTGTGGTTTGTACGTATAAATATTTAAAAATATGACCTTTGAAAGTAACACATAAAGTAACCCAAAGCCTTAGTGTGCCAAGCGTCAGGTATGCTGTCAACAGGGAATTCTTTTTTGAGAACAAACGATATGTTGTTCACGCTATTCTACCAGCTTTCAACTAGACCTGGGACGCTATGGGAAGGACGTTGCCTCGTGGTCAAAGCACTGGTCTGCAAATCTGTAATCAATAAGTTTGTTTTGTATGGTCGTATGTTTAATGTAATAGTAATTTAAATTGATATACGGAAACTGATCATGGTCACGATGTATTAACTGAGGTTAGAGAAAGAGTGTTGTGTTTGAATTCCAAGTGAAAAACTAACGGTCTGAAAGAATTTTACGTGTATATAGGCTCTCTTGTTGTCCATGGACAGAATGTGATGAATTATTCATGTAGAGATAAGCCGCATGATGGCGTTTTTAGATACGATGGATTACAGTACATGTTCCCACTTGGATTAACGTTAAAAATGTAGAATATTTGAAAAATAATAAGTACGTCCGGCATGAGATAATGTACAGTTAGTTTAACAAAATTATCTTGCAACTGTTCCCTTACGGTTGCACATTCTCTATAGTGCATTTTACTTTATGGTATATATGAATACATATACATACTCATTAACAGGTAAGTGTGAGATGAACAGTAATTATTTCACATAATTTCATCTTAAATGTCAAAGCAGATTCATGAAATATGGGGTCACGTGATTTTCGGGGTTTCCCATGACCATGCATACTGTATAATCCATACAATCCATTTCAAGAGCTTCACCCTCTCTCTCTCCCCCCCCCCCTCTCTCTCTCTCCATATATATATATATATATATATATATATATATATATATATATATATAATACGAAACAATATGAAACATAAAATCGGTACCCTGAAAATGGGCATTGATGCTTTTGTGTTTATATGAATACCTAACAATATCATCGGCAAAATTTACATAAGCATTTTCACAAGAGACATGGCGATACCGTTCTAGCATAGCGTTTCCTAATGAAGTCTTGAGGTATAAAAAATGCCCGGAAAAGGTCCTTGAACAACTTAAGTAGTTTATCTTCTCATTGAAACTAATCAACTCTCTTTTGATGAAGTCATGAAATATAAATGCTCTCCCACGCACCACTTTTTTCTATTGTCTCTATATTTTCAAGTTTCCAACAGGAAATTTTAACCAAGTACCTCCATGAAGAAATCATGAGCACGCCATAAAGTATTCCTAATACGGCCAACATTTTCCAACAACTAAAAATATTGGAAGTAAACGAATCAATCATATTGTGTTTTAATATGGTTTATTCGCGGCACATAAAATATGAGCTTTTTGAACATTTAAAATGAACTAAAATGACAAATTTTTAGTCACCCCAGACATATGCCCTTACTAATAAGGATTTCAAACGTCCTGCCGTCCGTTCCTTACGCTCTTTCGCACGCAAAATCTGAAGAACCGTTCAAGCAATGCCGTGATTACTGACTTAGATCCAAGAAATCCAGAGAGACATCAATTGATCTTGGGTTAGGACATCAATTGAACTTGAGGTGCCTTGCGGTCCGGTCATTTCTATTAAATAAAATATTGGTATTTCAAACTGCATGGCTAGAGTACTAAGCCAATTCGTATATTTGTGAAAATATTCTCTGTTGGTAAATGGGATGATTATTAGCACTAAATAGATAGACAGAATGAATTTACCCAATTAAAGGATTATTATAAGCATCTTATAGATAGATCGAACGAATTTACCAAATCTAAAGGTTCACTTCTTTATTAAGCGTACAGCTTTGGGTTAAATTTGAAGTTGACGGACGAAGAAAGATTATATACATTATGCATATATGAAGTCATTCAGGTTATATACAGGCATGTCACGTGTCAGTAGTAAGCCGGTTTATCACTAGCATCAATTTAAAGTGATATCCAAACGTCATTCTGGAGACGTTTTGCCGACAGTTTCATTTACTGTTAAGTGATCAAGTTATAAGTTCGCGCCGTTTCTGGCAGTACCAGTTTCCATTCGTCTGCCTGTCAAACTGTAATTTTTTTCCAATTCTGGACCCCCCAAAAAACTCCATGTCAAGAACTAAAATAATACCATGTATAAAGATCACTCACATGTTTTCACGTCATAGTAATTTGTATCAGGCGTGTTTTTAATCACAATGTTGCTAGGGAATGGCCTTGAGCATGGGAATTCCTGGAGTATATAAGAGATCACGCACGTTAACTGATACGGTACAACTAGCAAAGATGGGAGCATTACTAGGAGACTATATTGGGCTGGGGACCAATCTATCTCATCAAAGCAATCATTCTATTCCATCACGAACGGAGGGCGTTTTTTCCTTGAAATAAGTGACACACATTATTCCATTTTTCTATTCAATAATAAACCTGAGGACCATATATATCGTCCGTGTGGACAGTCCGGACTACCATTTAGGCTCAGAGGAAACTGACAATCAATTTTCTCACGAAGATACTGCTGTGGAAAAGAGAATAATAGGCACCCTATGAATTAAAAAAATTAAGACCCGTCTTAATGATAATGTGAACTGAAATATCACCTCCAACCCGATTGTTTGAGGCGAAAGATATTTCGGGGGTTCAGATATTCTGATCTCATGATTGCAAAGTCCGAATAGGTATTAAAATATTACGATTTTTTCATTTCAAGGTAGATATAGACAGGTATACCACGTGTTCATCTGGGTGGGCCAATCATATATGTGGCCCTCCGCTCGCTTATTTCCGGTTCCTGCAAACGAATATAAACATGAACGGCATGCATCGAGACCTGTAGACGTCACCATACGAGCCTGCACTGACAAATGAATCGTCACAAGTTCTGCTCACAAACCTCTCGAACCCGCAGGCCGATGCCCGGGTGAATAACATAAGGTGGTGAAACGGCAAATTAAAGCTGCTTGCATGGTTTGTGATCGAACGGTCGTCGGTCCCAGTCGCGACAGCCCTTCATTCAGTTCCTGGTCGGGTCACTATAGCTTTAGTGTTTTCACTGCGGAGTTCTCCTCGCTGCCACCTACGCTGGAACAGTGATCGTTTGGAAATCGTGCCAGAAGCTGTTAGCTCTGAGAAATACCACGGCCTGCCGGGTGTAAAGACTTCAGGTTACACCCCATGTCAGGTTCCCCCTGTAATCTTTCATTCATTCCCGATTACCCCCGGGGATAGTCTGAACATAATTTCACACTGACGGCGAAACGATAGTAGATATATATATATATATATATATATATATATATATATATATATATATATATATATATATATATATATTTATATATATATATAGGGGCCCTTGTCGGTGGGGGTATGTATACTCCTGCATTCTGGTGCTTTTTTGCTGTCATTTATTGGTCCATGTTTACTTAGAAAAAAAAATAATAATAAATCAAATATGCAAATTTTTTTGCACCTCAGGCCCCCCGGTTTCGCCCCCTATGATTCAGGTTACCTCCTCACTTTAAGATTACCCCCACGTATAACAACAAATCATGCGCCGTAGGTATCCAGTTCTCACAGCGGAGGGTCACAAATTGTAGGGAGAGAGCACGGAAGCTAGGGCTAACCCCACGCTGTTTCAACCAAAATGAAAATTCTTATACTGTTATCTTTTGATTAATATTCGCATAACAAACGTGAAAATACAAGATATAAAAGCTGGAATCAATCTATGAAAAATAAAATCCTCGTAAAATATTAATCATACTGTTAATTATATTTCTATTGACTCATACCTTCATCAAAGCGCATGGCACGTTACATGAAAACATAAGATACACAAAGGTTCAAACTAATTTGAAAAATCCAGATGATAGACACTATAACTATTTGTGTAGGTATTTTTAAACCGTATGGGGGGTATTCTGAAGCGGGGTTATCTGAAATAGCTACACCGGTCCTTGTGGCCAGCATCGTGTTTTGGTTATACAGAGAACGTTCCATCAACATATATCATACACCAGATTGATATGCGGCCGTGAAGCTTATATAAAGTAAGCCTCTCGAGATTGAACTTATAACTGGATTTTATAACTTGTACATTTTTTCAACAAGACTTAAAAAAGTAGTTTTTCCTTCACTACCATTAATGCGTCCGCTTAATAAGCAAATCAGCATAAATAAATGCAGTTGTGGATATAATTACTCTGGCGCAGTCTCCACCTTTCAGGGCTCCTATTGTATCATTGCAGTTAATCGTAACCAGGCCTTTGCACAAGCATTATGGATCTCTAAGTGCTGTTATATGTTGACAAACCCCAACTTACACAATAAATGATATATCCGTCAAAACCCATTGACAGAAAATCATCTTGCACAATGTGATTATCTTATATCTTATATCTTATTTATTTATTTCGATTTACGTACATGTTTATCAAGTAAAACCAAGAACGAACGTCCACCTATAAATGCAAAGCGGAATCTGAGATAAACGTTGTCCTAGAATTGAAAGTGAGGTCATATTTTGGAGTGAGGAACATGAATTTACGTGCTACGTGTTTACAACGTTTTTCAGTTGGAGTGAGGAACATGAATGTACGTGCTACGTGTTTACAACGTTTTTCAGTTGGAGTGAGGAACATGAATGTACGTGCTACGTGTTTACAACGTTTTTCAGTTGGAGTGAGGAACACGAATGTACGTGCTACGTGTTTACAACGTTTTTCAGTTGGAGTGAGGAACATGAATTTACGTGCTACGTGTTTACAACGTTTTTCAGTTGGAGTGAGGAACATGAATTTACGTGCTACGTGTTTACAACGTTTTTCAGTTGGAGTGAGGAACATGAATGTACGTGCTACGTGTTTACAACGTTTTTCAGTTGGAGTGAGGAACATGAATTTACGTGCTACGTGTTTACAACGTTTTTCAGTTGGAGTGAGGAACATGAATTTACGTGCTACGTGTTTACAACGTTTATCAGTTGGAGTGAGGAACATGAATTTACGTGCTACGTGTTTACAACGTTTTCAGTTGGAGTGAGGAACATGAATTTACGTGCTACGTGTCTACAACGTTTTTCAGTTGGAGTGAGGAACATGAATGTACGTGCTACGTGTTTACAACGTTTTTCAGTGCGATTTTAGGTCTACCATCTCTCCAAAATGGCATCCGGCATACCGAGAACAGAACTGCTGCACCATATGGAAAATATTGTTAAATTTGCTGCAGCCTACACGGTGAAGAAAGTAAGGTTCTGTATCAACTTCTGAGTTTCCGCATAAGTTCTGAGCCGCGTCAGCATCCGTGGACACGCGGCTTTCCGGTGAACAAACAGCTGATCAATAAGTTCTTACTGTTTTTCAATACAAAGTTTATGCGTCAGGTACAATACGTTCGACAGGGTCGGATATATTCTAATAAACTGGGAACTACAAAATACAACCTTATTAGCAAAAATCTACCCCAGCTTGAACAATAATAGTCTTAATTGACAAAAGTTCTACATAAGGGGGGGGGGGGTCCCCCTCACATCTCCCCCTCCCCCTTCACTTGGCAATTCAAGTCTAAGGCTGTATGAATTATACAACCTATAGTATATTCTAAACTCCTCTATCCGCCTTCAGTAGATATATATATCATCTAATTCTATATAGCACAGAGGAGCTAGAGGACCCAATACACATGGGTGTGTATTGTATACACATGGGTGTGTATTGTATACACATGGGTGTGTATTGTATACACATGGGTGTGTATTGTATATGTATATACAAAATGTGTATACATAAAATGTGTTATATCAATATACATAATTTTGACGGGGACCTCAACTTTAAACTAAGACTTTTACTTCTATCATTTAAGATTGAACAAATATGATCTTTTTTATGTCTTTATTGCGACCCGAACATTTAATGTCAGTTGTTACCAACAGCTGTCGCTACGTTGATGGAGAAAGATTGGCTAAAAACAGAAATAACCCGCAGTCTCTTTTAGACGAGAGACCTGGCCATATTAAAAACGTCTGTCAGTGGTGGCCCTTGCTCTATTTATCAATTTTCAGTTATTAATGCAATAGACCGTAGGTTGGCTTGAAGTGGCTTGTCACCAAGTAAGGTAATGTATCGTAACCTTGGCCTGTTCAACTTATTCTGTTAAACATATTTACTAATATAACTATATTACATTGGTTCAAGCTTAAAGCTTTGAAGCCAAAGTTATGATTTACAAATGTCAGTTCATTAAAAACAACACTCGGTAACAACGGCATGTTTTATCAGTTAATGCCTGAATGCACATTGTTTCTATTACGTAATATAACGCAGTCAAATTTGATTGACAAACCTTTAATATTGAATAATGATACCTTCAAAAGCCAATGATGGAAAACCGTCCCGCGCAAGGTGCCGATTTGGAGGTCAGGCCGATCTGTGGGCCAGGCCGACCAAACGTGTTCTTGCAGCTAAAGCTCGGTTGTCTGGAGCGCTTAATGTAGACGTAAAGGGCTGCATGACTCCTTACAATAACCTTGCCGCTACCTATCGACTCCCAGTTCGCTGCCTCCGCGGACCGAGACGACAAGAGGGTTAATAGACTCCCTTGCTGAATAAATGTACCACGTCTTTGCACCCACAGGAATTTTTCTCCATAATCTTGTTCTACTGATCGTACCACGAGCTCATTTAGCTTTCGGTCCTTGCTGTCTTAAATTAATCCCAGGGTTTAGTAAATGCGGGGGGGGGGGGGGGGGGGGTTCATACCAAGGAGGACTAATGAAAACCCTAAAAAAAAGGTCCCAAGGTCTGGAAAAGGGGGGGGTCCAGGCCGCAAATATTTTTCTGAAGCCCTTAAAAAAGTTGTTTCTGATGGAAAGGGGGAGGGGGGTCTGGACCCCCTTGACCCCCCTCCCCCGGATCCGCTTTTGAATTTTTTCTCCTGTTTTAAGAACTTATTTTATACAAGGGAATACATTTTTCTACATGTAGTAAAAAAGGGTCTATATGTATATATATATATATATATATATATATATATATATATATATATATATGTTATGTTAATGAAGGCTAACTTGTCTATATGAGTTATATGCAATGTATACATGACATATGGTAACACCACCAATACGGGTTCAAACTAACTTGAGTTCATATGAAAGTCTATTCAGACCAACCTTGGGTGAACCAAAGCATTCACATTAGTTTTAACTGACCTATCTAAAAAAAACCACCTGTGAATTAAGACCATGTTCGGCAGGTCCCATGGGCGGTCTTATTACACGGGTATCACCGTTTATGATCAAGATATTTAACTGAAGCAGTACCTGCATAAACCAATGTTGACAAATAGCGAAACGGTTTACACTGTCAGGGGCGGATTCAGGTTTCAGGAAAAGGTGGGGGATAACCCAGGAAGACTAATGACAAAACCTTAAAAAAGTCCCTAGGTTCCTAAAAGGGTGGGAGGTCCAGGCAGTAAAAAAATTGGTCTGAAACCCTGCGGCTGAGAAAAAAATGAGGGCGGAGGGGGGCGGGGTCTGGACCCTCTAGATCCGCTTTGCTTGACGTTATACGTATGATACACGAGACTGCAATAACAGTTGTCCCGCGGGAAGTTTTTTAATATATTCTCTTTTGCCCATGTTTAGTAAACCATGATAAAATGTTATAATATTAGAGCATTGACGAAACAGCAGGAGGGTGACGGCATGACCGTCACTGGCTTTGTTAAATGAGCGGGAAACGCAGGGCTTTGGCAAAAGTCAGTTCCGACGATAAAGGATTATTCTTGAAATTGGCCTCGTTTATATTCATGCCATTCTGTTACGACCATCACAGCAGAGCCCTCTCTTATTTCCCCACACAAATCAGAAATATAATATTCTGCTAATAAACACGACTTTCGTATAAAAACACGCCTTGCAATGAAATGTCAAGGCTATATATGGCAATGGGAAATTAAGTAGAAAAATGCTTTAGCGTTGTTCGGGCTAAAGTGACTGATTTTATTAAACAATAACTATATAAATTACAATTATGTATCTCTCTCTCTCAATCTTTCTCTCTTTTTCTCCCTCTCTCTCTCATAACTTTGAGAATTATTGCAAACCAAGTTTTACTTACATGCGCAGAATATATTATATATATATATATATATTTATATATATATATATATATATATATATATATATATATATATATACATACATATATATGCCTCGTAAAAGTAAACTTCGTGAAAACTTGACAGTGGACAGTACTCTCTATCAGAGAAAATCTTTGAAAGATTTCTATGACAATTTTTTTTACTTACCTGAGAAGTTGGCTGTAGACCCGGTCTTTCGGTAATGTCCAAGGTGGTACCCGCTTCCATTTGTTATAACAAACCCACTTTTTATAACCCAGGCACAATTTCTATTGTCTTCAAAATCACATGAAAAACTGGTCCCAGAACACGCTGAAATCAAACACAGAGCAATCACTAACGGAAAGGCGTTCCCCTTGGCATCCATAGTGTCCAAACGCTTGCGAGGAAATAAAAACAAAACTGATTGCAAGTCAAGAAATGCGTGATCTGTGGTAACGTGTGTTAGGCACAGTACACATGCTTATCTGATGGCAGTGGTCCGGAGGGCCATGAGTGGTTGGATTAATTGCACAGAGACGAGTGCTGCCTCATCGCCACGGCACGTGTTCTCGGCTTTTGGACGCAGCGCCACCTAGTAGTGACCAGTGATACTACAAAGCTGCCTCTCAACAGCAAAGGTCGTAATCTGCAATAAAGAAAAGCCGTCCATTCTTCTTTATCTAAGAACTAACATTATACCTTAGATTTCAACAATAAAGCGAATGAGCAAATATCTTATCAGCACAATTATTAGAATACATGTCACATAGGTTTTCTTGCATAAATGTTTCTATACGATGATCATAGTTCTGACCTACAATTATCACTTACAACTGTTTTTCAATAACTTAATCCGTCTGTCACCTTTGTTTGTTTCCCGGCACGTGCACGCACACACATGCCACGCGATATTGTGCGTGTGTGTGTAGGGGGGGGGGGGGTTAAGTATCTTTAACACAACTGAGAAATCACTAATCTGCCGAAACTCTCCAGGCCCTATGATATGTGGGGTCAGCCGGTCATCGTATTTGTAATCTTCTCAATTACCAAAATATAAACGTCAAACACGTTTTGTCTGCATAACTGTCGCAAAATGATTATCATAGTTCTAACCTAAAATTATCACATTCAACTGTTATTCAGTTATTTAATTCTAATTGTGTGTTTCCCGGCATATTTCAATGATTAGTCATATCACTTAGCAATCTGGTTAATATTACCAAAGCAGTATAATTTCCCTGACGTCATAGTTGTCTTACATCCACAGGCGAAATAAATAAGGAGGGAGCCTAGTAGTTTTAATATAACTGAGAAATCACAGCGATCCAGGCCCAATGATAGGTGGTGTCAGCCGTACACTCAGGGGCGTAGCCGGGGGCGGGGGGGGGGGGGGGAGTGCAGGGCGCCATATATATATATATATATATATATATATATATATATATATATATATTAAAGTGCCTTTGCGGATCCAGAGGGGCGACTTCAGCGCAGCTCCCGGTTAGCTGCAATATCATTTCCTAATTTCTCAATTTTTCTAATGATTTTTTATTTTTCATGGTTCTTTTTACATATTAGAAATTAGATTATATTTAAGTTATCTGCAGTTTATTACTTTCAAATTCATTAGTTTAGTAGTCGTTTTGAGTATATTTATGAACATCGGCATAACAACTACAGAGCACAAGGACCTGGTTTGGGTTGACCGTGACCAGTCTCACCGCTCTAATGGTGATACCGATACTCGATCTCGCGATCTGCTTTTTCGTGGGTGCTGGTTTATAACTTGAAATGATCGGGAGGGCCTATTGGGGCTCCGACCTAGAAATTTCCAAGGGCACAAGAACAGGCCTGACGATGAAGTATCATTTGTCTAAAAGAGCATTTGGTTTCAACTCATTAGAATTTTTTAAATAACAGAATGGCCAGGCAAATCTTTCGGAATTATATTTAGTGCAATACATCCACGGAAAAAATTGACCAAAATTCATATTTATTTGCTTTCATTCTACAAGAACCAGAAGGGCTGTTTACTACAATATCAATACAACTTGATGGATGGCCGTTGCAATGCATTCCTTCGTATGGCTTGTATCAGGACTCGAGTTAGGCTAACCAGCCCAATATAAATGCGAACTGATTCATGTATTCACGGCTAATATATACAATCTTCAAAATTACGTCAAGCACAGGTATAATTAGTAGGTTACAACTTCTGTACCATAAAAGAAGATATGATTATAATAAAACCCTCCAATGTATGATTACAACACATACACTTTACCTTGAAATGTTGACATCGACTAAAATGAAGGTCAGCTGATGTCATGAGAGGGAAATATCAGGTATAAGATTCTGGGTCCTCTTGTTCTTTCCTCATACGTATCCGCATGTGTTTCCGTACAAACCGCTACATCATTAGGTTGGCAAAAACGTATCCGCAGCCGCACGATGGACACATTGTTTCCTTGGCAACACAAAAAAAATATACTGTTCTATGGTCTCTGGGAATATAAATATGTTGCTAACCTGCGAGTTTTTACGGTGGGGACACAATACGTGGAATTTTGCGTGCCTAGAAAATACAAAAATAATTGTAAAAAGTTTTTAACATTGTGTATATGTAATGTAGTCCATTTTCCAGACCTTTAAGAATTCTTGTCAGGAATTTGTGCCATGCCACAGCACAAATTATCAACATTAAAAACAGAATATACATGGAAAATGGGAGCAATGCATCCGTAAAATACTAAATTTGCTTTTGTATGGATTTATAAATTGTTGCAGAATTTTAAACAGCTTCCATGTCAGTACAATTGGACACGTATCTAACAAGTCTCAAAGATCAACAAATAAGATCTAGAATAAATGCTTTACCACCGTTACAAGATAACAGCCTAAGCTAAATTAGTAATTTAAAAACGAAAACTATAATCAATTCAAGCAAGTATAACCACATTCAATAAGTTAAAATGATACTGAACTGCATACCCAAACTGGTACTGCATTGTATATACTCTCATAAAAAATGTGCTTCAAGTAAAATACAAAAACAAATCTTGCTTTTGGTTATATTTTAATGAATGCTCCGACTTTTTATGGTATGATGAAAGTTTAAAAAAACTTTGTATTCAGGATAGTACCATGATAGTACTAAATAAAATAACTGCTACCTGCTAAATAATTGAGGTTTAAACTTCAGTGGATACCTATATACATGCACTTTCCCAACAATCAGAAAAAAATCAGTGAACATGGTTCATTCGAAAAAATTCTTTCAAATTGCACGAATTTCTCAATTAGGAAATTGTGTAATTTGATATAGCTAAGCGATAGAATAATAATTTCAAATTAAATTTACCATGTTAAAGTCATATATATATAATTAAACTGAAAATAAATATAAATTAAAGTAAAAAAGTACGAAGAACATGAGAAGATCATGTAAACTTGTGGCGGATTTGTGTAAATTTGAGCTGTAATTTCTGCCAAATTCATGGAATAAACAAACACGCCAAAAATTTATCTTTATTAATAATGAAAATTTATCTCATAATATTAATACAACCCCTCTATGCGTAAAAATGTTCCTCTGTATGGGTCAAAGGCATTTATGGAAGAGAAGGTCAAAGGACATGTCAAACCCGTCATCAAAAAAAGAAACCCAAATAACATTTTTAATACACGGACAGCTAGGATAACACTAACGGAGTCAAATGCATCATCTCTGGGATGCTTTTCATCTGGCTTCCGGTGGGAACGTAATTTAACGAGTACTACCTCGTCTGCACTCAGTGACTCTCCAATTACGTAGGTTGTCTGGATGGATTTAAGCTGGAGGCTCGAAGGAACCTGTCAATTAGGAGATCCTGACGCTAGGAGCACTTTTTACAGAGAGAATAGTATCGGTATATCCATGTTACTCTGCGGTTCTGAATTATAGTTTTCCTAGCTTCTGTGTTCTTTGTATTACCCTGAGTAGCTTGATTAGAGATCTCAGTGACTTTCCGAAATGAGCTCCCCATGTTTCATTTTACTAATTACATGTATCTCGCGGGAATGACCAGTGCCCTCTTAAAGGTGCATCATCTGTTCGATTCCCGTAAATTAGTCTTATTTATATAACTTTAATGTTAACATTTCTCTTGCTTTTTGCAATTCTTAGGGTGCTTTTACAGCGATAATAACGAGTTCACGAAATCCTATCCCTTCTTCACATGTAATGTGACAAGATATAAGGACATTTCTACCAGCAAGCAGTGTTTATCATAACAGTCTTATTCGCAAATCAATACGTTTAAGAAGTAATGATAAATTGAACGGCAATTAAGCTAAATTCTCATTTTATAAAAAAAGACAAACAAAACACAATCTTATCCACCGAATACCGAGTACTAATGAGAAACCATTAGTTTCTGCAGTTTTGTCTTTATACTATTCAGAACGTAAGATTATTTTGATTAACAAGTATAACAGCCTTAGGTATGGGGTGACCTATTTAGAAATGTTCATATTAAAAATTGGATGTATACAGCTTGGATTTTGTTTATAAAAAATTGAGACCCTCTTCAAATATCCCAGAATAAATAAAATTAGTATGTGTTTATGGTTCAATATATGGTTTTGTGGACTGAACTTCCCCACATTATAACATGACTGTTCCTTGCTGAATGTTCAAACATATTTCTTTCTGATGAAAAAGTGTAAACAGGTAATATTTATCAAGACATTGCTCATTCAAATTCAATTTATTATTTGTCTCAATAGCTGTAGGCAACATATTATTATCATTTACAGACATTTTCTGTCAGGGAATTTCGGTGAACATTTTTTAACACTATAATTTTATTTAAGTAAAGATATTCGGCCCTCCAAGTTAATACTGGAAACGTCAATTCTTTATTGTCAGAAAGAGATGCTGACGTGAAATTTATAGTCACACATAATTCTTAAGAAAATGAAAGAAAAAAATCCCCCGGCATCCTTTCAGCTGAGTGACCTTGACCTTTTTGTAATTTTAACAACAGTCAAATGTCATAATAAATCACGGCATCATCACTCAAACCAAAGCAACCGTTATCGGGTTCTTAGAAACACCAGAATTAAACTCGGTTATAAATCTAGTTAACCAGTTTGTCAGGAGGGGAACTGGTTGAGGCAAACAACCTGAACATGTTCCGGTCAATAAAAAAGAAGAAAAAGCTGCAGTACTTTAATTTTTGTATTAGCTTTTTTTATATAGACGGAGGACCAACAACGTTTTCTAAGGGATATACTGTAGTTGCATTATTGTTCGTGAGGTTGCCAAATTAGCAATATTCTCGACAATTAAAACTCTACAATTAAAGCGCTACAACGTCAGTGTCAAGTCGAAAGGAAAAAGAATTTCCATGTAAATGATATCAAATTGACCTCACCACCAGAGCCCTTATGCTCCGCCCTTTAACCTAATTATGTTAATGAGTCCCCCAATACGCTCCCACAAAGAAGGCCTTCCATGCCCATGGTTGTGAGAGCTCGTTACAAGATAATAGTGACGTCACAAAGGTCGATGACGGATGTCGTCGGAATGGCCATATCTCTGTCCTTCAGTGCTGAATATATCGCAGTCATTGTGAAATGTTTGGCAATATTTTGGATTATTTGTCTCGTACGAATTACATACAAGGAAAGACATTAACTAGGTTGCCGGCGAAATGTCTCCTGCAACCTTTGGCCTAAAACTTTTTTACTGTCTCTTTTGTACAAAAACATATCCCGGAAAACATGTCGACACAGGTGCTGGTACAGACTACACGTGCTCTGTTCGGGAAAGTTGCCCAAATTATGTAAATTTTGCGCTTGTGGAATGATTGACGGTTTACTTTGCAACAGTAACTAGATTGGTTAATCGCAATTGCTCTGCTCATGATTATTCATTGAATGAATATGCGATCAAAGTCACATAGAGTTCATGGATAGGTCAATTATATTCCAATAATGAATAGTAATTTCTACTCGTTTGATGTTCACTTTGATATCTTTTCAATTGTTACGATTTCGCACAAATATCATATAACATATTTTTTTATATAATAATGCATATATTCTATGTAGGATATTTTTGTTTAAATCGCGAAAATGACGAATATGAAGCTAACAAAGAGTATAATGTTAATTGCAAAGATATTATGTTACTTCACCTGACTGGAATTTTTGTTTCTCAAGAAAAGGAGGACACAGAAGAAAAGTATTAACTATGGTACCTTTTATAATGTTTGATCCTGATCCGTTGAATGTACTACTATGGGCATTATACCAATGGTTTTCTATGATCTCCATATTTTTTGGCTAAGTATTATACTACACTGATGTGTTGTTTTATTCAAGACCTAATTACATAAAGGCTTGAATATTACAGAAAAAAAAATATAATAAACTAGAAAGGTGCATTCTCAGGAATGCAAGCCTCGGCCAAGTGTAGGGTCCCTAATTTAGAATGCTCCCAAAACTGTGTTTGCATTCACTTATTCCCAGGTTTATTCGGTACTAAGGTACTGCAAATTTGTGATATTTCTTGATGACGTTCCTGCACCCAGATAATGTGACGGATACACGGCATAATCTAATCGATATATTATTGTCCCATTCCCCAAATGCCCTTAAAATATCATGTGATTCTGTTATGATTGCGTCATTAATGATGTGAACAAACACCCAAACACACAAACACACATGAACGGGGATAAACGCATCCCCTCTTTGAAGTGAAAAACGCTACCGTTTTTATAGACGTTTAGTAGGAAATGTACAAGCAGTCTTCATATGTACCACAGATCAAATGTGTGATATGTACCAATGATCGAATATTACAGAAAATACACTAATTTCCTAAGAAATTAATTCCATGAAAATATTTCAATACGTATCGTAATACGCTACAAAATTTTGCAATATATTACAATACGATATTTGTAGGCGATACCCAGCCCTTTTATTTATTCATTGTACAATCCTGTTACCACTAAGATAATATTTAACTTGGCAAGTCACAATAAAAATAAATATATTTAACATATACAGGTCACAATGAACAAGAAATATTAAACATACGCAGGTAAAGGGATGTAAGAATATTTATTATATAAAGATTACAATAAAATGGAATATCAAGCATACGCAGATTACTATAGAAATAAAAATTAAATACTAGGTTAAAATAAAATGGAATATTTAACACACACAGATCACTATAGAAAGGAATATAAACATGCGCAGGTTTCAATTAAAAAAGGAATATTACACATATTATCCGAAGGTAACAATGAACAATCAATATTAAACATATTTTTATATAGGATCAACAAACATCGATGTTTTTCCGTGGTTCTATGAGAACACGACCTGCATGGACACACAATTTATTCCATTAATCACTGATTAAGATTGATGCAAATCCACAACAGGCTGAAATCCACGCACAATTCAGTTGACCTTTATTCACAACAGCACGTTCAAATTCCGCTGAGTCGGTATTTCTCGGGCACCTTCCAAGATGGGACACAAGACGTGTCCAAAGTAAAGGATTCCTTCAATTAATGAATGTCAGTGACCAACGAGGGTCCCCTGAAACAGCGTGAAGTCTTAATTTGCTTTAATGATGTTCTGCTGTGTTTCATTTCTTCTTAGACACGAACTGCTCATCTTCCCTATCCTCCTCACGCAGCGGGTATACACTGCAGTCATTCCAGATTTTCTTCGTTTTTTACCGCTGCTCTGTTTAGCACGTTTTACGGGGTCTCAACGCTACGGCTGCCTAGGGGCCGAGAATCAGACCAGCCAGAGCGGGCCCGGCCGTCGCGGATTTAAAACTTGCAGCCTGATATGGATTTGCATCAGCTCGATGCACAATGCGATACCACGCTTTCGTTGGCCTGATGAAAATATTTACCTATGTTTGTTTCCTGGTGGTGAAACCCCGAGATTCCAACTATAGTAAGCAGCGGTTAAAACGAAAGAGATCTGGAACGCCTGCAGGGTGTAACCACTTCGTGACGACTGTAAAGTTTCACGGCTCGTGTTGTTTGTGACCCTTGTTTCTTCGAGTTTCTTATTCTTCAATGAAATGAATTGATCGTGATACTGCACTAGAAGACAACTGAGCTAACTTATGTAAAGTCTCAGGGAAGAAAGAGCTTCTAAAACTGTGGTATAAAATCCTTGCATGAGTAACCTATTACCATTAAGAACCTAGAATGTAAAGACATTTTAAACGGGAAACAAAACTTTTATCGAAATATATTATAATTTCAAAGATATTAGATTTATAGAATTTTTAAAAAAGAAAATTTTATTAAAAAATTGGAGTTTTTCAAAATAATTAATTTATTAAAGTCGGTTATGATAATGTTCCATTTTCGCCACTTAAATTAAATAAACAGAGCGAAGGCATTTGTTTCTGTCTAATAGGAGTTTCACTCACTTTTGTAAATACTTTTGTCCAAGAAAATAAAATGTTTCATGTGTAAAACAATTTATGAAAGTCGGTTATGATAATGTTCCGTTTTCTCCAGTTAAATTAAATAAACAGAGCTAAGGCATTTGTTTCTGTTTAATAGGAGTTTCACTCACTTTTGTAAATACTTTTGTCCAAGAAAATAAAATGTTTCACGTGTAAAACAATTTATGAAAGTCGGTTATGATAATGTCCCGTCTCCTCCTCTTAAGTTAAATAAACAGAGCTTATATGCATTTGTTTCTGTCAAGCAGGAAATTACATAAATATACTTTTTTTATACTTTTGACCAAGAAGAATAGAATGTTTCACGTGTAAAACAAAAAAAGGTATTAGTCATTGCACAAGTCATACTTGCCTTATTATCGCCCACAACCGTTTCAAGCTAAATATATAATTTTTAAAGATCACCTAATTTATTTGCTGCCAGAGAAGTCTGGACTCTTAAAGATCAGGAAACAAAAACACATAACAGTTGCCGTGATAAATCGTACGGTTATCAGTGGATAACTGGCAACACTAGACCATGACACATCCTTCTAATACTATATTTCAAGGATTTGTGGTCGGTCTTAAAAAGCATAATCCCGGACTAAAATGTGCCGATACACGTCCCTTCGCCACCAGACTCTCTCTCTGCATATAGTTGCTCGCCTGGGCCATGTCCTCAAAGCACTTACGTGTCGCATCCAAACGCCCTTATCCTCGAACCCTGACAGCATGTCCAATTTTTCCTAGTTTCTCGGAATCTACTCATTTCGCGTAATAACTAAACCCAGATATCACAGGTTGTATGCGGAAATTACGGGTATACTGCTAGGGACTCTTTTGCCCTTCCTAAATAAGTGAACCATGTAAAATATCCATAGATCAGAACAGATCCATATAAAACCTAATTTGTAGGGCCAATTTACATGTAGCTTATTATTATAAAAACACATACTTTGGCACGACTCATATATCGGGAAATTAATGAGATGTTTGAATTTAAGATTACCTCCGCTGCAGATTTTCCACGTTAGATCAAATTCTTTCCAGATAACCGGGGGACAGGATATGATTGATTGAGATGATCATATTAACGATATCCGAATACCTGTGGAGGAAACTAAAAATCAGTTTTATTCTACCCCGCAAGATTTAAAGTTGTCCCCCAAATTTTTATTTTTGTTTATTTACATATATTTCATACAAATAAACAACCAGAGCAAGAATGACTTTAACTTTAATATGATGATGATGATTATTATTATTACTTTTATTACTATTATTATTATTATTATTATTATTATTATTATTATTATTATTAATGCATTAATAATTGATTACCGATGCCTTTTGGAGTTAAAATGTGGACATCATTCATATTCAAAATTACTATAGCGATTGTAAACACCAAACCATAGTTTTGCGGATACTATGTTTCACGCGGATTCCGCCGCCGCGGCGTTTATTTTTCAGAGAACTCCTTGGACCAATCTTTCTGAAACCCTGCAGAATTTTTGGTTCACATGTTTTATAGTTGTAACTTGACCTTTTATATTATAACGACAAGAGGCATTTCAGATCCCTTTAAACTGTGTACTTTGTGTATAGTGATAAGCAGAATAAAATATATGGGATAATGTTATGACAAATTGTACCAGATTGTCCACGATGTCATTAAGTAAATACTTTGAGTTTAATTACATGTACACATGGTAAGTAAGTTACATTTCATATCTAATTTTATCTAGCATATCACCTGCTATACATTAGAGGATAAGAATTACGTTCAGATGAAACAGCAATTTTATTGATAACACATCATTCAACATTTGTCAGGTCTGATGATGTTTTGATGCGACTAGGCTAGGCTCAAAATTGGCTTTGTAAGCCCAAAAAATAAAAATAATAAATAAATAATAAAAAAATAAATAAAGGTATGGTTCTCAGACACCGCCCGCGTCAATTTTAAACCCCCGCATCAAAAATCTTATTTTGATTTTTAATGGAAACTTTCAAATTTTGAGCTCCAGCCGCTCGGACATTTCTTTCAAGAAGATAAAATCATACAATTTTGATGATATTTCCATTGTTATGTAGTGCTTTTACTCATTTAGCAAAGTAAATCTGTTATTATCATGTTTTTTCCCTCATCATTTGACCTTTTATCGAAACATACGAAAAAAAAATTAAAATGAAAAAAAAACCGTCCGCCCACCCGCAGTGATTTATGAAAAAAGTGCCTGAGAACCAAACCTTCTTTTTTTTGCCTAATAAGATGTTTTTACGCACTTTGTATGATAAATGATTTCTCGGGAAATTTTAAGAAACGACTAAGGAGAAAGTAATAAGTTAACAGGAGGTTATGAATGTATTCCATGTAAAGTGGTCTGCCTTGTTTAGTTTCAATCACATGAAGCCGATTTATAATTCTGCTTGGAAATAATAATTTTATATAATTTATATATATAATTTTGCTTAAAAGCGGTCATTTTCCTTTTACAATTCTGGAACTCTTTCATGTTCTTAAAGACTGGTATAACTATTAGTCCTTGGGCCCAGAGTTAATTTTCCACATATCGGTACGACCCAGGGTGACAAAACTTAAGTAAGTTTTTTAAGGTTTATGTCCAAAGATGATATTTTGGTATGATAACTGATCCAGAGTGGTAGCTTAGTCATAGTTATCTGCTATTGAATTAAGTGACCCTACAGGAAAATTTAAACTTTAAGCCGCATCGACTTTTCCATAGTATTTAGTTAATAACAAATTTGTTCTCAATAGAGAGAAAAGATAAAGGGCTTTCTGGTGGTGTGTCAAGTGTGGTAGTTGTATACATTTATCATCAGTGGCAGATACTAATGATTACGCCTTCCCCTTAAAATTGCTGAGAATTCCGTATTTCTATTCATTTAACTAAAGATTGCAGGGACTTATGACAGTTTCGCTATTGTCTTTTATTCTTTGATTTAATAAGAGGTACAAGCTTGGTTTTCCTTGTCTCTTTTTATTTTATGGACATTCAGGGTAACACCTTAATGGAGTATGAAGAAGTAATTAACTGATTTAAATGCAGCATCAGGATATCTGCCAGGGACTAATCGGGTTACACGCCTTCCCTGGCTGTGAGTCAGTCAGTGCTTTTGCTGGCCGTGGGAAACTTAGTGCACTGAAGCATCTTAATAGAGTACTATACACCAGCAGAATTAAAAACCTCTGGGTGAAATTGGGGATGAATATACACAGCTTTGTGAGAGGCTAAGTGACTTTTTTTCAGAATGAACGCATCCCCTTCAACTACGCATGAAATCAATGGGCTTCGCTCTCAACAACAACAAAAATTCATCATATATAGCAGATCTAATAGAGAATATTTTGAGGATTCATAATATGTTTATGTCATTCGGACTTAAGTTATTTAAATATCTTTTTTAACGCTAAACTGAACCAAGGAAGTTGACGATAGGGCGGATAGGCCTGTAAAGACATAAACAGGTAAATACTCAATCCTAACCCCGACCAACATCCCTAGCGGTTTGGGGAAATAGGGATAGTCCTCAAACTTTGGACCAACAAAATTTGAGGGAAAAGTATTCAGTCCAGTGGAATACCTCCCCCTCCTTTTTCAGTCGCCAACATATCTCAGGGTTTTAAACCACGTTCACTCTAAGAAAAAAGGGTTCCAACTAGAACCAAAAAGGATTCCAATAAGGTTTCATAAAGAACCTCTCCAGACAAAGTTTTAAGTCAAATAAAGTAAGATAAAATAAAACAAGACGACCAGAGGTCACGCTCTTGCGGAATTCAGAGAAACAGCAATACCAAAGTCAAGGTTAGTGACGGCAGTGTGACGAAAAACGAGGTACAGTTAATGACGCTGTGATTTTTTTTTCGACAGAGATGTGAAGGAAAAACTCTGACCCAGAGCGGAAGACAGATAACTAGATCATGTCATAAAGAAAACGAAGAGGAAGAAAATGAGCCATAGTTTGTGAATATTGGACCAATATGGACAAAGTTGTGAGGAAAATAAGAGTGGGACCTTTACCTTAAACTTTGACCTATTTAAAAAACACACATAAATCTTCGAGAACATGCTGTGATATACAATACCTAAAAGTTACAAAATGATTCCTGGTAAACTGGCCTGTGGACTGCTATATGTCATACGTCATTCGCTGGGCTTCGCCCCGCGATTGCCATGTAGCACACACCTCTTTAAACCTATCACAATGCATAATATTTCACTGGGCTATAACTTATTTCTTCCACATGCCTCGTCTCAAGGTCGAAAGTCATTTCTGTCGGCTGTTTGTTGATAAGGAGTATTCCCCCATGCCATATAGCAGGTTATTGGTATCGGCCTTGTAAAAAAAAATCACCCTTGATAGATAACAAGGTATTCATCTTGGCCATAAACCATGATATGTACAAACGCCTATAACGGATTATCCTTCTGGGCCATATAACAATGTATTCATGCGTGCCATGTAACATGCTATTCACCAGAGACGAACAAAATGATTTTCACATGGGCCATATAACAATGTATTCAATGTATCTGGGAAACGTAACAGGGTATTCAGCTGAGCCGTATCATGGGGTATACGGCGTTCATCAAGGTCATATAATATATGACACTGTATTCACCCATGACAAATAAAACGGAAATCACATGGTACAAATAACAAGGTGTCTAGCGGACCATATATAGGCCTAAGGAGGTATTCCCCTCGGCCATATAACAAGGTAAGATCTCGGAAAAAAATAGGGTATTCGGTTTACTCCCGGGCCATATAAAAATGTATTTATCTGGGTCATATAATATGGTATTCATCGGGGTCGTTTAACAAACTATACACCTGAGCCATTTAATATAGGTCGTCTGAGCCATATAAAAGGATATTCCTCGGGGCCATATAAAAAGTATTTATTTTGAAAATATAACAAGGTATTCACCAGGGCCGTGTAACAAGGTTTCTCGTGGGCGATATAATCAGGTCTTCTTCCGGGCAATTTTCCAGGCCGGGTATTACCAAGATGGCCGACTGAGAAGTTATGAGGTGTCGGATTATTCTGTAACAAAGTGTCGGACCTGAACTTGCTGGTTAAGCACCACGAGATCTTCGCAGTGAACCTAAGTATAAATTAAACCTTTGGATATAATTAAAAATTAATAAAAAGTGAAATGACTTACAACGCAAATTTAACTTTGAAACTTTATATCAGAACAGCAGAATTCAATCAATGATACTGTAGCGCTGAACGTGTATTTAATCACTACTCATCCGGGCACTCCGGTTTGATGGCGCTCCTGTTGTCTACAGCATACTCCCAATAACACGTACCATCACTAAGGGCCCTCTTCACAGCCTTCACTTCTTTCCCATCCAGGGGTAAGCATGTTACCCCCACCTACAGCAGTCTATCATTTGTTTTGTGCGAAATGTGGAAACTTAGAATCCACTCAGCTTCCACCTTGCAAAGATTGACAGCACAATCATGTTCTTCATGCGAATTATCAGATGAAAGGTGCCTTGTTAGCCAGCTGGCTATGCCAGACCCTAAATGGCATGCTTGGACTACAGATGAGAAAAGCATTCTTCCATTGGAAGATAGGATCATCGGTACCTGAATTTGTGTTGGATTTGATGTTGTGCAAGTGTGCCGTACATGTAAACTTTCTGAATGCATATGCCTGGCAAAAGTGCACATGTATGTGTGAGATACAGACGTGCGCAAACCAAAGAAGTGAGGATGAGGAAGAGACCGAGGTAGATCTGGAGGATTTTGATGCTCATGATAGAGACCACGGATTATGACTAGGGGGTTTAGACAGTCGAGGGGCAAAACGCTCGGTTTTTCTGCTGGCGACCCAGGTTCGATCTCCGGCATGCTACGGGAGTAGGTCGTAGAGGCCCGCCCAAGGTCGGTGGTTTTGTCAAGGACCTCAGGTTTCCTCCACTACCAAAGACTACCGAACATCACTAACCGAGTCATGGAGAATGCCTCATATTAGTCATTAATAACTAGTTGTTAACGTTTATATTAAACGGACTATGATATAAATAAGTTGCGCTCAAATTTGATTTTATGGGATTCCTCTTCATTATACTTTGTTTGAATTTTCATTTCAAAATATCGAAGCTACTTTAAAAAAAAACTGTCTGCATTGCCACAATGTCGATAACATTTAGGATGGGATGAGGAAATAAATGCAATATTATGAGAACTAGTATATATCGTGTTATTTCTACTGGAACGATATACTTATCACGGAAATGAATTAATGATTGGTTGAGGTTGTTAACATTGTCAGTTATGGAGACTGTTTTTCCTTTTTCTTTACAAAATTATGCCATAAAAAAAAAACACACTAGATAAGCACTGTGGTCTAGGGGTACAGCACAGGATTCAAAGCCGGTAGGTCATGACTTCAATTCTCAGCCGAACAACGTGACATGTTTTACGGTCGCACTGCAGGGTGGACTGCAGTGTGGTCGCACTGCAGGTTTAATGGTAAGGTTATGCCTCATAACAGTGTTCTTCGTCCATGGGGATTCCTCGTTGTTATGCAATGGGTTGATTACACACCAAGGACCCCCAGGTGCGGTAGGTGACAACTGGACACAAAATAACACGCTAGTCTCAGATAAGAATTAGATAAGATATCATAAACCAGGCCTACAGGCCTAATGCGAACCTGTGCAATGGGATACACATTAGATATAATGCTTATGATAATATGCTAGACCATTACTTTTCAGGTACATGTGTGACATGTATATGTACAGTACAAGTACTAAACATTTTGAACCTCAGTACAAGCACCAATTACACAAAAATCACTCCTGAGATACTGGCATGGGTGTATGTACAATACAAAAATTATTGAAGTCCTGTGTATGAGAAAGCCATCGCAGATGTATGGAAATGCAAAATGTCAGGTATATACTACAAACAACTCTCAAACTAAGTGCACATAGCCATAAAAAACTGCAGGTGACACCAAAAGTCTTGTATACGACGAAGCTATGCTATTTTAATATGCCCCATATCAGGCTGTTATATCAAATTCCTCCTGAGGAATAAGCAGGGACATACACTGTGCAAAATCATTGCTGGTGGCGCCTCCAGTCTTGTATATGACGAAGCTGTCCGGGATGTATAGATATGCAAAATGTCAGGCTGATATATAGCAGATCTCTCCTGAGAAATAAGCAATGACATACACTTTGCAAAAATCATTGTAGGTGACGACATCAGTCGTTTCTTCCTGAAAGCCATCAGATTGATGGACAGGCCAAATTTCTGGTAGAAACATCAAACTTCTCTTGAGTCAGGTGCACTGGGCTGACCAAGCTCAGCTGAGATAGGTAGTTGTGAAGCAATTCAAGCGAAGTTAATTGCCAAGTGCAGCTACTGCACTGAGTGAACTCTCAACCTATATCTTGCCTGCACTGACTGGACTCTTGACCTGTTGCCTAATCTAATACAGTTAGCAGTCTGCCAAAGCTATAAATAGACAAACTGAAATTTCATTTTTTTATCATGTTTTTTATCAATGTTTAGGATAATAATTAACAGATGCCTGTTGAAAGCTATATCAGAATACAGATATATTTTATTCATGGATTTATCTCACACCAAGCTGGAAATGAACACCAATTATTTATGTTGCCTGCATAACTCTGCTTAAATACATGCCCGTCATAATCATCGGGACTTCCGGTCACAACACGCAGGGGCGTCAAAACAGTCGTCAATATTATTAACCTACCCCCTCCGATTTTCAGATGATAATAATTAAACGCTGAAAATGAAGTATATGAAGAATTAGACTTGGTTTAGAGTTAACCTATACTGGAAACATACCTTTTTTTAATAACTTTACACTGAAATGTTATATATTTGGAATGTGTCTCACAGACAATAAAAGGTTGATAAAAAAGTTGTCCCAACTTTGACTACCCTCACACGCTTGTGAATCAACTTGCGAACCAACTCAAAGAACCCAAAAGAACTGTTTTTCCTTAGACAGTACTGATATTAATTGTATTTTACACAGTTTTACAATTCCAATTCAACTTTATTTTACGTGGATCAGACAAATATTTATAATAACAAATGAAAGAAAATTTCAGAGGCACAGATGCTGGCCATCCTAGTCTTAAGATGTGGTGGAAAAAGGACCCGCAGAGAACATCGCCCTTGGACGGGCCACCACAGCCCACCCTCATAGCCGCTCCTCTTACTGAACCACAAGTCATTTGTTCACATTTTCAATCACTTTATTACATTTTTTTCAATTTCAACACACTTTTTTCGCTTTTGAACAAGAACAACACAGAAAATAGGACACCTTTTACAGTGCATAAAATTAACTTGTACACTGTGACTTTGCAAAAGTTGAAAAATTAATGACCTAAAGTAAGATCTGATTTCGAGAAAACAAAAAAATATGGCTATGGTCCTTTTCCGGCATTGTGTCTGTGTGCATGAATTTACTTGCATGACATGGCATCGTGATTACATGCTTCAGACTAAAGTCACGTGGCCTTTCCAAGAGGCCCAGCCGAAGAAGCCCTGACAGTCAACTTACGAATTTCAAGTTCTTACAGCTGAGAGGTGTAATCATGAGGAATCATACTAAAGAAACAAAGTGCACATTTTAAACAAAAATGAAAATGAAAAAGTAATCAAACAGTCAGCAGTTCCATTAATATTTGATTGATTATACCCCGTGCTTTGTTTATTGACGGATCAAAGTGCCTTAAGATTTACTTCAAGACTACAAACTGCGGATTGATCTTATCTACTACTGATTATTTTTTTACTAGTATCGTTCGAATGGACGCGAAGACAGAATAATATAAGCCTGTCGTGCTCGATGTTTACGGGGGGAATAAATTACGTCAAACTCTCTTTTTGCACAAGCTGTTCACTTAGGAAATAGTACATGGACGGGACTTCCTGTCATTTACAACAGTTTATGTATTCGTCCTTACACAAGGACGAAGCTAGGATTTAGAAAGGGATGGGGGTTGAAATTTACGATTGAAATTAAGAACCTATATAATTCAAAATAGAACTTTTCATATTCAAAACACGAGCAACCATATCTAGCATGAATAAAAATTTTGAGGAAAACAATTTCATTTTATTGCACATAATTTACTTCAGAAGTCATTTATGTGGAATCCATGATTCATTTTAGTTACTTAGTAGTTTTTTAATGAAAAAAAAATAAGAGAACTTGTCCAGGCGACAGAACTTTTTATATCGCTTGCATGATGCAAATGAAACAATAGTGATGCAATTCATTGTGTCAAATAGCTATTTATCATGCCTTTTAGATAATTTTAATACTTTAATTTTCAATGACAGAAATTCGGAATATGAAATTACAGAAAACGTCATCATTAGTGATGCATGTAGAATCGGGCTGCTGGGCGGATACCGTTGCCCCCTATGGCACCTCCCGTCTGACGATATTTTTCCCGCCATCACTCGCACCACGTGTTATTTCAGACTCACGTGACGTGACCGGTTTAACATTAACATACAGGCTTCGCCATTATTTTAAAATGTTTTCAATACACTGTGTTTTACTTTATAAAACAGATTCTGAGTGAGTAAACATTATTAATGAAATGAGGAAGAGTTTTTGTTTATATATTTTTTTATTTTTGCATTCAATACCATTGACATTTCATTGATTATTTGTTGGGCTAGATTATGAAGCTTGTCCCTATATTCGGCAGTTAAAATAAATAGATATTCAGAAAAAAGTTAAAATAAGAAATATAAGGTTATTGTTTTTTCAACTGTTAAGTGATAAGGTTTTCCCAATATCTGTGACAGACCGGGTTGCCTGTAGTTACAAATACTTTAACGAAAAAGGTAATTCTAGCACTTCAGCTGCACCCAGATTAATTAGCACATGCAAAGTATAAAAAACATGGCAAGCTGCATTGAAAGGTGTATATTACACATTAAAAGGATAGAATTCTGCAGTGGCTCAGTTAGGTATATATAGTTTGTTACAGGTGCTCTTTTTATTGTGTGACACGGGCGTGGCTCGTGTTGTGGCACACTCGCCGGGCCGTTTGTTGCATTCGCAGTTTGGTCCGTACTGGTTGGGCTCTCGTTGTCATACTAGCCTTTTGCTTTCTCGCCTGGTCGCGAGTCACGTGTGGACCCTGGTATGTAAAGACACACACAGCGATGTTCTTCTAGATGATTCCTGTAACGCGTGTTTACTGTGTTGTGTAAGATCTTTAAGACTGTTCGAGAAGTGGAAAATTCTCGGCTTGGGGTGAAAAGTATATAAAGGGGCTGTGTTTTGGAGCCCAGAGAGGAGCGGAGAAGATTTCCAGCGGACGCATAAGCGTGTGTCGGTTTCTGAGACCTTGTCCGGTGATTGCGGCAAATATGGATTTTCTAGGACTTTTTTTCTGGATTTTATGACAAGTCTTGTTTGGACTTCAGTTTACTTTCTGGATTGTTACAAGAGCTTTACACTGGCCTGTCATTCTCCGAGAGTATACATTTAAAGAACTTATCGTTGTGACGGTGGTGGTATTCAGGTACTGTGCACTTTGTGTATTTTACTGTGTGATTGTATTGATTTGTTGTTATACCGCTGTTTTACTGTATAATTGTATTGATTTAGTGTAATGTAATGTTAGGGTTGTTTTAAGAAAAAATTATGGTTATTTGTTAACAAAAAAACTTTGACTTCTTTATTCATTCCACTAGACATTTCACGCTGCCTAGTGTTACAGAATCTGATTTTTTTATCTCCATTACAAAATTTTGTGTTCATCTTGCATACGTGATCTGTTTATATAAGGTTCCGTAACAAGTTAAAGTGTAATTAATATATAAACATTATTTTTCAGATTCATATTCCCAATGTTATTTATCACATGGCTGTTACACCTTTCCCTATTTCCTAGGCAATGTGTAATTATGTGTTAAAGTTATATATCACATGTAATATATGTGGCCCTAAAATTCCAGGAGTGTGTGGGGAATGTCTCCTGTGTCTCTTTGATATATGAGGGACGACTTTGCAATACTGGTTCACATTTTTGTGTCCAATCAATAATAACTCATCACAGATTGAAATTATTGCCTATCCCGCTTTTGGGCGTGGGGGGGGGGGGGGGGGGGTAGGTTATGATATGCATGGTATATCCCTCTCATTGAAAAAGTGTGTGTAAGGGGGGTGGAAATGTCCGACCCAATCCCCCACTAAATAGGCCCCATGTGTATATCCCATGTTCCAAGACAAATCTAGCAAATAACTTTTCTGTATTGCAGAAAAAGAAACTTTTAAAGTTTGGCTCCAAAGAAAAGATCACTAAATGCACAACATTTAAGGTTTGTGCCTCGTGAAGCTCACGGAACAAAAATGGGATAAACTTAAAAACAGAAGAACTTACAAAAATAGGGTAATAAAAATGAAGTCTGCAGAGGAAATAATGTTCATTGTCATTGGATATGAACAGCTAAGTATGCTTTACGATTAAATGGAAAATGATTCATCCGGCTCAGTATTTCGTTTTGAATGTCTCTGAAACCATGAAGATTCGGGAGACCATACATTAGAAATTAGACACAAAGGAGTGTGGGGTTAACTCACGATAATGAATCATGTCAAGCTTGCCTCAAGTTGCAGATTGTCGTTATAATAATAATAATAATAATAATAATAATAATAATAATAATAATAATATTATTATTATTATTAGTAGTAGTAGTAGTAGTATCATTGTCATTATCATTATCATTATTTTTATTATTATAATAATTTTGATAATAATAATATTTATAAAAATAATAATTATAAAATAATGTTAATTATAATAATTATTACTATTATTATAATAATATTAACAACAATAATAATAATAATCATTATAATATATATTATTATCATGATTAATTATTATTATTATGATTATTATTTTGATTATTATTATTATTATTATTATTATTATTATTATTATTATTATTATTATAACAACTAAAAGCTGTAACTTTAGAGTAAATTATAATTTTAATGTATTAATTATATTTATAGCTAATTTAGTTCAAGATTAGCTTAGTGTTTACCCCTCTCATAATTTTGGTCATCGTCCTTGAATGACTCATAAGATTTCTATTAAGTAGTTACGTAAGGCCAGTTAAGGCGAGTTACGTAAACTTTTCTTAAGGAATTCAGTGTATACCTATTTATTGCTCAATCTTCTGGTCTCTTGTGTTCAGTTATTAAATCACGTATATTTTACAGAATTGTCTCATGTTTTGAATTCTTGGAGAGTGCGTGTGTGAAACAATTTATTAAATATGAATTAAATTAGATAATACATGACTGCAGTGCATCATGCGACATTTAGGTTCACAATGTTGATGCATTATATTATAGGTGACGGAATGACTTCCATAGATAGCTATAAGACCTGTGGCATTGGCCATTCAGTCTTTACATTGGACGTTATTAAAGTGAGACTATTAGAGATACAGAACATGAACATTTATTGAAACAATTCACGTACAAAACCAGTTGACCTTTATTGAGAACGGCTAGATTAATTCACTTGATTCACTCATTCTCGCAACTATTCGGAACGACGCATGCGCAGATGTCCAATAATACAACGCGCTACTTTAATTCTTCTCCATTCTTCCCCTAATGAGTGTCATCGAAACAAGGCGTGGCACCAAGGACCTCGAATTTAGAAGCGCTGTGAGTTAATTCCACTTAATGAGTCTTTTATCTATTTTAGCGCCTCTTATAAACACGCTCTGGTAATCCTTTCTATCTCAATGTGATTCAGGACATTTAGATTTTTCTACATCAAAAAGAGAGCTCATGGAATTACTGCGAAACACTATGTTCTTTTTTTTTCTTTCCTTGTGACTAATTTACGAACTAAAAATAATTACACATGAATGAGATAATACGTCCTCATGGGAATAAGTGCTCTTAATGACTAAGTATTAAATGACCATATTAAATGTTTGTTTATACATGTTTAAATTTGTCCATGTCTGAACTATGTCACATTCATATCATAATTTGTATAACCGTTTTCACGCATCTCCTCTGTAGCAATGCCTCGGATATGTATAATTTTGGTAATGAAATGATGGGAACGATGCCAGGTGTGCCCTAAGGGGGTAATTTTTCCCCAGTATATCCTGAAAATGTTTGACATGATTTCGCGAAGGGTCTAGCGCAGTGACATATATCAGAGACTTAGCCACTCTATCCAATGGGTGAACTTTCAGGGCTTATTATAGTATTTGGAATAAAACTAAAATAGTCCACGGGTCATATAGTCTTGGGGAACCCCATTCTCCTGTTCTGCTGCTTAAAAATAAACCGAATACAGTTATTGTTTTTATTCCCTTTTTATACATAGTAATCGGGACGTAGCTATACCAAAATAATATCGAAACTCATAATTCATAATTCAGGTTAAAATCATGAATATATGAATTGTAGTGCCCAATGCACTTGCTTTTTAGTATCTTAATGCTTAATAATGGTCAACAGATTCAGTAACCAAATAAAACCGTGACCATAGCACCGAACATAAAGTCACACTTGTGTGACCTCGCATACAGAGCACTCTTTAAGCCAAGGACCAAATTTTCACCCCATCACCTTCACGACGTCGTAGACCATTACAGCTGATATGTGTCAGTCCAGGTATTAGATTTACACACCATCTTAAATCAACACCACCTTTCAGCAATTTGTTGCTTGTATTAAGTAGCTAAAGAAGAGAACGAGGTTTTCGAAAAAGATGTTAGATTTTGGCTTCCCATGGTCTGCTACCTCAGGGCCACCACCAGTTGCTCCTGTCCCTCACTAAACATAATACATGGTCATATTAACTGGAAGTCGATATAAATAAACACGAACGCAGTCTTTAAACTTTAATATATTTATAACGGTTAAAGGTGGGGGTTTATAAATAGTCTGATATTATCGATTGTATCAGTCTCATCCCACTTTACACTTTGCCTTTCTAGTCTTTCGGGCCTGTACATTCATGGAGTTTTTCTCGGCTCCCCGAGGAGCATACAACAAAATCAGCCTGACAGGCGTTAGAAGGTTATTCATGCTACATTTATTTGCCTGCCGCCCATGACCAGTACCCATTCACTCCTTGGTCGAGAGAGAGAGCGCCCCCTTGTGAGTCTTAGCGCAGACTGCGATCAGAACGCGACGCGAACCCACAACCTTGCGGTCATCATTCCAGCGCACTAACCATTACGCCACCATACTTTTTAGAGTAAACTATAAATATTAGACGCAGGTGTGTAGATGTCAGATGAAAGCGGAGATTTTACTCTTATTGTCGGTGTTTTTTTAATAGAGACAAGCAAAGGAGTAACATAGGACATCGCAGAAAGCATTTTACATTCTCTTTGACACTTTCTTCTACAAGGAAGACTGTTATAATCTGTTTAAAAAAGACCATATATTATGTCACACATACCTATATACAATTGACGTCAATATATTTCAGCTGTAATAATCTTTAAAGTTTAATTATATACGAGAGTTCAATAAACATGCTAGTGATTGTTATTAGCTAGATGGTTTCAATTTTTTCCATTTTAATCCATGATGTAAGTGTCCCGAGTTTTAAAATATTGCACCTTCATCGAGCTGACAGAGTGACGGACCGATTTGTACCCATTGACGTAGGCTTCAAAAAACGCCATGGCGTATATTTGTAAAGGTTTGTGTGCTGTCTGTTATCAGTAAATTGTATTAACATAAATGAGATGGCCTGTTTATTGTTAAGGCTAATTTATTTAATTTATTATGATAAAGTAACCATTTGAGTACGATCATCTGCTTGTCTTCAAAATCCTTAAGCAAATTAAATAAGACAATGCTAGATATCAGTCATACCAGACATGAATAGATCACACTCAAACCCAGTTGTCACATTTCGCATGTCGATATAATGGGTTTACTGCTAGTAAATTATATGTTATAAATACTAGGTATAATGATTATACCTTAAAAAGGTAAACCAGATTAAGAGAAAAATACATGAAACCATGGATTTTAATACGAATGAATGATTGCAGTCTTTTTGTTCCGTTTTAGTAATGATTGGCTATAACCAACACTACTTGTCCGTTGCATTGTGGTCCGGTCGTCACAATAGCATTATTCATAACCAACAAACCTGGAATTTCCTATCATTTTTCCAGCAAATTTTCTTGCAAAGTTCAATTTTCCTTATAACGGCCTTATGAATCTCGGGATGCTCATGTGGATAATTGTAACAGTCGAATTTTAGCATTGAAAATTACTCACTTACCTGAGGGGTTAAGTTTCTGGATGAAGCCAACTTATTATCCCTCTCTTCTCCATCCGTCAGCGGAGCGGTGGATATAGTGATCGGCTACGTCGGTCTGTTTGTCCGTCAGTCCGTACGTTAGCGACACAATATATACAAAATTATTTGGATGTACTTTTGATGATAATAGCAGGTGTAGTATATTGATTTCCTGATCTGATTAGGATTTGGTCCAACTTGAATGATTTTAATGATTTCTATCCCCACTTTTACATTTCATATGCGCAGTGATATCTCAAAACTATTTTTAACGAAGCAAGTTTCCTTTTGGGTCTCCTAACCTGTTAATTTTTGGTCATACGTGAGTGATTTTGGGACTTCTTTATGAATTTTGAAATTTAGAACAAACATGTCATATGAGAAAGGATTTCTGAAGCACTGTTACATATGTCCACTTCTTATTTTAATTGCAAATGTCAATTTTGTAACACTTGAGTGACCTTTGCACTTCTTTTGCACTTTCAGTTTTAAAATACACAATATTCTTTTAAAATACACCATACTCATATATGATTTACTATACCTCGATTACAACGGCAGGTGTATCTTATGGGTCTCCTTACTTGATTAGGTATTAGTCCAAACTGATTTTTTTTACATTTTTTAAAATCATTTTTTAGTGTGTTTTTTATATTTCATAGGTGATGCAATAACTCGACAAGGAACATGGGTCATAAAGTCTCCTAACCAGAGTGGGTAAAAGTGTGTATTCTTGTTTAACTTTGTATTTTTATGAAATTTGGTAATTTTGCAAAATCTTTCGACACTTTTATTTTAGTCAATATATATATATTTCTCCCACTCCCTTTTGACTGGGGATGGTGATATTAACTAGTAATTAATATAAAGAACGGTTATGAGTCCCCGGGGAAGAGAATTTAAAAAGTAGAAAACAATGGACGAGAAGAAAAGTTAAGCGCTAAAAAAACGTTAGTAACATGTACAGTAAAACTTCGCTCTTATGACACCATCTGGGACCATTTAAAAGGGTTTTTTTTGTATTTATAGGGTTTTCATACCGTACAGATTCATGACAGTTCGCAACGTTTATTACTGCTTCGGAACCAAAGGTAATAGCGACTTGGCACCGTATTTAGTAAACACATTGTAAGTACTCATTAACTTAATATGCTAATTACTCCATCTGGAACTTTTCATTTTTTTCTTAAATTTCAATTGACTTTACATACACATGGGAGCTAAAATATAACCAGCAATGGAAGATTCATAGTTAAATAGGTAGTAAAATAGTCCAGTTCATACTTTTCGACATTCTCTGCTTTTTAAGTATTATCTGGCGGACATTGCATGAGAAACCTTTCGTTCAATTTGTTAAAACCGTCAGTTTTCTTGAATGTTAATGCACTATGTCGCATCCGGTCATTTATGTAACACGATTGGTGTTTGATTTCGAGTTGAATTAATGTATACGGCCACTGTTAGTTGGATTGAAATTTTAAAAAATACTAGACAAATAAGCCAACATTTCAGAGATGCAGGACTCGAGTCTCGACCCTAGTACACTTTACAAAGACATCAATCTCGACTTGGACTCGATGGTCATGGACTCGGAAATGTACTCCGACGGAGACAAAGACAAGAGAAATCAGGCCAAGCCAATCTTGAGTCAATCAGAAAAAAGGTCGTCCAAGGTCTAACGTTAATATTGCAAAACACACCACAAAGATTAAGATTTATACAATCAAGTGACAAGATATTTCAAGCAGAATTAATAAATTGGTAAATATATAATGCTCATCTGAATGGCCAAACAGGACGGACCTCAAGCTCCGTAATTCAACCCTAAAGGAATACGGGGTGATCCGACTTTTTCTGTGTATTCTTGTTCTATATCTCCAAAGGAATAAAAACAGACGAAAAAAAAAATATATATATACGTATATCTCAGATTTCCATTTTTATAAATATATTTTTATTGGACTAGTACTCGTACTTGGACTAAATTTCTAAAGGGTTCTCACCCAGACTTCACTCGGACATGCACTCAGACCCGAAAATTGTGGATCGACTACAACACTGTCACATTTGTAAGGATTTTTTTTTTCGCGGAAATTGACCTAACAACGGTTCAGGAGACATATTTTTTTCGGCTTAGATACCCAACGCTAAGTTCTAATGAGACCCACCTCCGCTCCAACCATATGTCGTGATCGCACAGGAAAGGTTTCCTTCTAAGACGGTTTCTTACGTTTCAATTATTGACTAATAAACCCTGCAATACTAATCATGTGGAATTCCTAGAAACATTTTTGCCAAGCATTGCTCATTACCGTAAAACAGCTTTATTCTATACATAATTTTGGGCAGAAAAACAGGAGTACATGTATATGGTTTACTTTTCCTACGCATCAAAGTCATGTGTTTTGGCTCTACAGCACCACGGGCCATGTACTGATGTACATCGTCCGTATGATGTAACTGACAGCCATTGGATATACCCATGCACAATGCGTGGGGAGTAAAACTTGTTTCTCGACATTTAAAACAAATTACTATTCACTTTATTATTTACTTAATTTCATTTTTCACCTGCAAGTCTTCCATTTAGGCTCACACTGCACATATAAACATATATGGTCAAATGGCTTCTTTCTTGCTTTCTTATTCATATCTACGTAAGCAGGTAATTCTTTTTATCTCCAATAGACTGAGAATATTACTGTTCATCACATATTCATCTTACGTGTTTAGGAAATAATCATTGTTAAATAAAAAAAAATACCCGTAACAGATAGGAACAGTTTTCGTAGTAACTTGCAAGCTTCAAAAGACCGGTGAATGAGAGCAAAATAAGCAATTATCCTCATAAGATTTATCCAAAGCCTTGCTAGATCTCCACCTCCATGCATTTTCGATGGTTGTGTAAAAATTACTGAGCCTTGATTTATAGAACAACGAACTTTTTAACATGAAAAGCAATTATTAAATCAACAGGAAAATTAACATCAAAGCAGATTTCTAGGTTATTTTTCAACCCCCAGTTGAGCAAGCCTGATTATTCTTCTCATATTTTCATCGTCATCATCATGCAGGGAAACGGACTATAACTGCTCAAAGGTTAAGAAATTAAAAAAAGAGAAAATATTAGCGACGCCCATCAAGAGAGACAAAATAAAGCATGGCTATAACAGACCATTAAACCCTGGTAAAGACGGTTAATGGAAGGACGTTAATCAATCAGTCAGGCATTGTGATTCTCCCGGGTGTAGGACGGGAAACGAAAGTGGTCAAATATTGTCTCAGAAGAAAGATTTCAGTGACATAATTAAGACTGAAAATTTCGATCAAAGAGGATATTCATTACCGGCATCAACGCCCACCAGATATTGGCGTCTTTGCTTTGATGAAAGAGATGACATCTTATTAAAGTATTGTCGGAGCCCTATTTCTGAAAGACTGAGGTGTCAGTGAATTAATTTACACCAATCCGATAAGGTTTAATGAGCAGGCTTAACGATTTTAAAAGACTATCGTTCTTATTAGCCTCGTAAGATTTTTAATTCGACTATAATTTCAAGATTAAACAATCAGAGTTAATAGTAAGTATTAACCCAAGAGTAATTTTTATACATAACTCGTTATGAATTTTAAGCATTATGAATTATTTAAACTCAGTGTCCATCCATAGATATTCTTGTGGATGGCATTATTATTATGAAACTATACAGTCATCCGGGGGCGCCAAAGGATGGAAAATGAGCATTGTTTCAGCGGGGTTGGGGGGGGGACATGTTTTAGGGGATGTGACAAGAATATAAAATTGAATAAAACGCATATTGTAAAACATAGCGATTTAGAGATAATTTATGTCATAGTGAGATAGTTTAGGATGTGGTATGCTTCAGTTGTCGTATTGCATAATCGTAAATCATCACATATCACAGATCCGCAAAGGTTCACAGAATGTTCTAGAATGTTCAAATCAAATGTAAATAATTATTAAAAATAGTATAGAAAACTCGGCAAAATTTAGTTTCATAAAAATATGTATATTTCATTTATTGAGCTGAGAGTGAAATAATTGTGTGTGTTTTTCCTTGTTATGTACTGTTGTAATCATCATCATAGAGGGGTTTTGCCCGTGGGGAAGGAGGAGGGGAGGTGTATTCTGCCGGTAACCTGCAAATTGACCAGCTCAATTTACTCAGCCAACAAGGCTCGTGCATGTGTGATTTACGGTGTTGTCCTTATGGGTCTGAAGCAAAGCTCTCCAAAATATCTCTTTATGTTTTTTTTTTCAGTTTTAATACATTAATGTTCAACAAAATAAACTTCAATTAAAGATTTTGAATTTTCACGATTTAACGCCAAGTCGCATTTAATTACATATAGTAAGTATGTCGATGAAATGCAATTTGATAACAATTCAATAAATTTTTTTGTAGACCTACAATAATTAATAATTCTGAGAAAGATTGTAAAACACAACAGAATCAGCTACATGACAAATCGACGAACCGAACAACATCATCATCTTCACCTGTATATTCCTACGTATATTCTCTTTAAAAAATATTTGGAAGCTGAAACTGGACTCTTAATATCTATCTTGATTTACTTTCCAAGTTGTTGAGGGAGCTGGCCGTGCCTGGGACTAATTCCAGTCAACCTTGTAGCTCGTCACCCGTCAACATCTTCTTTGGCATTGGTTTTCAATAATTATCAATTTGATGGAAAGTCCCTTTTTGAATTACAGTTAGGACATGCAGCCTAAGCCTATGAGACTAAGAATATTTTCTTGCTGATATTAAACTAATTCAATTAGAATTTAAATAAAATACGATAGAGATATTCATCTTTCTTTGATTAAAACTTAAACCGTAACTTATGATTTTATTCAACATGTCCATTACCGTGGCAATAAAATCGCCATATTTTTTTCTGAATCACTCAGATTATCTCTACAATTGTCCATTTTAATTTGCGGAAAACATTTAACAAAAACAGTAACCTTCATTACAAGTAGAAGTTCGACTCTCGTATGATCTTATGGTCCACGTGTCCTAATAAATCTGACTCAAGTCTGAAAAATCACGTTTTCAACCCGTGACAATATTTGAGTAAACAACGCACTCAGTTAAAAGTCATGGATATTCATGACATCTTTCAAACTCCACTGCAGTGGCGATTGAGACCCAAGAGGTTTACCCGGCCCTGGCGCTCATGTCTGTTTGTAAATTAGGGCACGTGTCTCATGATTCCAATGTCTCTCTGAACATCTACATGGACTTCCTCTCTAGTAACATGCGGGCAACCAGAGAGCCTTAGTGAGCAAATACCTGCGCCATCATTCTCGACCATAAGATCGTTAATATTACTTTCCTTTCGAAAGTATACATTTACGTCTTTACAATATTTCTCAATGTCAAAGATCTTAAATGTCAGAGAATCCTTTAAACAAAAACATATAATGGTGGTCTAGATTGCACCCAACATTATGCTCTTAATGTGTTACCATAATCCTCAACAAAATTTCATAAGAATCCATTCATAACATTTTTGAATATATAAAGTCGCTCGGTCAAACAAACCAAATGCAAGAAAAACATTATGCCTCCTGACGAAGTGTGTGAGATTATTTCAGGTCAAGCAAACGTATTCCAAATCTCATTATATTATCATATAACATAATTGCCTATGAAAAAAAATATTAATATACATTTTACATAAAATAAGCCCAATTCCTGGAGGAAAAACATTTTTTCTATCTATTTTTCATCTAAAAACATGAGGTTGTGTGATTTGTTCAAAAACTATTGGCACATCTATGAGCACTGTCAAATCGGCAGTGACGTCACACGCTGGGTAATCCCCTGTGACTAAAAATTCTAGATCTCAGTAGAAGCACAGTATTTCTGCCTCTGTCAGTCCCAAATTTTCAGCAGAGAATAAAAACAACATGCATTGCTAGATCTGAGTTGTTGATAAAATTCAGTCCATCATATCACATGTGTACCAGCCAATCAAATCAGGACAAAGTCTGGGATCTGGATGAAATCCTCCCATCACACAACAAACGCACATGGAATAGGTTTACTTAACCTTCAAAGTAGGCGGAGGAGATAATGAACATCTCTGTATTATATTTGAAAAAGTTCAGATTCCGTATGCACGGAACGCGGAATGTGTGTTGAGAGATTTCTTATGTACCGGTACGGGAATATGCATATTTTCCTTTTGTCGCCCCCGGATGCCATGCTGAACCGGCAAAAATCGCTACATTTAGCGATTCCTTTTACCAGATACGTATTCCGCGTGCTGGATCCACATTTCATGCATATAGAATTTTTAGCTTAAGAGACAACAAGATAAAACTAACATCTCTAGGTTTTTTTCATGTCAATCATATTGACGTCTGGTTTACGTATACTGCTGCTGACAGATCCATTTCAGTTTCCCAGTCACTGGACAAATAACAAACATCTGAGGCGTAATAAGGCTGGTTCAATGTTCAAGCTTCAAGTTTGACATTCATTGACCGCTTATAATTTGCCCTTTAGACAAGGCTTGGACTTCAGATATAACCTTTAACATTAAAAAGGATATTCCAGGAATTACGAGACTTTTCCATAAGTTAAGATTTTGAAGTTCCGTTTTATAACGAGCCATTCCGTGATTACCCTCATTGCAGAATATAAGAAAAGTTTCGCTCGCAAGTTACATGTAATTAGCCCCTGTTAAAATAAACTAGTTCACAGTGTTTATTATAAAAAAAGTATCATATAAAGTTGTATCGTTTAATTACATGCAATTCTCTCTACACTTGATTTCCGGCTTAGAGTTATTAAAACTTATTATTTTACGGATATTAGGATTTAAAAAAATATCCGTCGTGACATAATATATGGAATTTTGTATATACAAAGGAAAGATACGAAAATATTCATATGAAGAAAACAATATGAATTATACCTTTTACACGCAAAATAACTTCAGAAAAACCAGTTTGCACTCATTAACAAATTAATTATCTAAAGAAAAACAGGGAAAAAATATGCCTGAAGCGGAACCGGAGGGGGGATCCAGGAGGTCCGCATCCCCCCCCCCCCCTTTTTTTTTCTTTCGCCGAAACCTTTTCAAAGGGTTTTAGACCATATTTTGCCGTCTTTCCGGACCTTGAATCCTTTTTTAGGTTTTCATTTCTCCTCCTAGTTGAACCCCCTTTTTTAAAATTCCGGATCCGCCTTTGGATATGGAGGAATATTGTTTTTGTGTGGTATAAACACTTTATTTAGTACTCTCCTTCTCTCCATAAAACACCAGCATTGGAAAATGACTACATGACATCCCTATACTATAAGATAATGACTTGAGGCAGGACAGTTCCTTATGTATTATGTATTAGTGTGGAATAACATAACGGTAATACTTACACTTCTTAGTGTCTGATGATTTATTTAATGCTGCTATATATAGAAGATAGACAGGGCCGGAGAGAGGATCTTAGGAAACGGTAGTTCAACACCCTGATACAAGTAAACAAGTGGACCGGAAGTGTTCGTATAAACATAACTCTCACATGCAAGAAATGGGAAGGAAAAGGTGCAAGCCGGAAAATCTTAAGCTTATATAATTCTATTTTTCAGCTTTTAAAGGCCAGTAAGGTTGTTTGAAGGTTGTTTACCGATGTTAAGGGCTTATTATCCAGGACAGTAACTCACACTATACTTTTCCAAATAGTGTGAGGCCCTTGTCTGCCTAGGCCCCAATATTGTCATTACCCATGCAACTTTCCATACTAAAAAGCTAATTCTGTCTGACAGGTACTGGCTGATAAACAGGATTTTATTTCAGAACGAAGAAAAACGTATATATCCTCATGGTCATGGCGTCGAACCTCAGAGGTCGACCTCGAAAGTGCTCAAAGCTAAAAGGTAAAAACACGTTAAACCCTCATAGATTCAAAATTTAATACATGTTTTTTTATATATTTTATCTGAGAAGCAAAGAGCTGAATAATTATAAACCATTCTTCAGGTATTATTATTTTTACTCGAAGTCAAGAGTCAGATACCGGCAATTTACACCTGACTGTCGTCATTATTCCTCATACTGGAGCATACCAATATACAACTTGCACGTGAGACACACACGCCATCAGACACACACACACACACACTTCAATGTACGTGACGGTTGAGGTTAAAATTTAGCAAATTTAAATTAAATTCTGTGGAAAATCTCAATATTTCAATGGAACTTCAGTTGTCTTGTATAAATTAATTTTTACTTTTAAAACAAGAGACACGGTTGCCATAGCATGAATAGAGATATTGGTAATGGATGGAAACAGAACAAATTATTTTACACAAGTTAACCCAATGATCATTCATGTAGAATACATGACTCATTAACTTCAGTTTGTTAGATATGTCACCAGAGAACTGTGACTTGTTTATTCTATTATTATAGTATTGCTCGTTCATGTAAGGATAGTAAAAGCAGTCGATTGTTATTATTATTTTTTTGTTTATTAATTTGCAATATCATGCATCGATGTTAGTGTGAGAACGTAAGTTTAGAGAACCCAGGTGTTTTATTTGATGTTGATTTCAGTACAGTTATAATTCCGTGAGAATTGGTTCTTTACAGGCCTTAGTCTAGACGGTTCCTGTAATAACATTATTTACTGTAGTCTAGAAAGGCAACGCACCTGCATTCTTGATTTTACCTTTACTTGAGTCTCTTGATACGTGTCCATTTTAGTATTCATGCAATGAACGACAGGACACATCATATTGTAAGGCGACAGGCCAAAAGCGCTCAGGATGTGTGGCGTAAGCATCAGTATATATGCTGGAAACCCGAAAGTAAAGGCACACTCTCCTAAGTCAGCGCGCTAGATGGTGTAGTCTGACAGTTTGTCGGTCCAGAGGAGGGTCCGTGGTAATCTGTCATCTGATCAGCTTTTCCGGTGTAATGTATGTAAGAGTCCGCGAGCGACCTACGTAATCTCACTAACGGACTTGTGAATTATGTTTACAGAAGGACTTGTAAGCAGCCGATGTGTATACGCCGTGGTGAAGCCCAGGAACACGCCAGGACAATTGATACGCTGATCATTGTAAATGGTACCTAATATTTTCGAGTGCAGTGACATGTTCGGGTATAGATTACCGTATTTACCCTGGATGATTATATAGGGACAGACATTGTCTGGAAGAGGTGCTACAGAGAAAGCTGTGGACCTATCTGTCAGTGATTCAGTGAAGCGATTACTTCAACAGAAAAGAATGTGTCAAGCCAGTGATTTGTTTGGCGGCGAGAAGTGCTTGCTCCTCGTGTGTATAGTGGTAAACCGCCTGGACTCATCACCATATTAAAGTCGATTATGTGACCAGCACCCGTGGGGCCAGGCGAACGTTCTGTTAATTTTGCTTGTGGAGAGTGGCTGAATAAATCAGGACTCTGTGAATTTGTATTATCACATGGTTTCTATTGATTATTGAACCTTGCGCGTGGAACGCCTCTCCAGAGAACTGTAAGTCTAATTTTAATATATTTTTATTGTTTATGTTACACACGTCTTTCTCATTCTTTTTAGTGTGTGTGCGTGCTTCAGCCGGTTAAGTTCACCGTTAAACAAGCGGCCATTGTCCATGACGGTCAGCTGAATTCAAGCAGCCTTGATCATTGGGTAAATGACCCCCAGAGTGCTCAATCATACATTTTGCAAATAGACCTCAGATATGGGTTACAGTTTAAGTATTCTACATCCAGCTGCTACCATTTTTGCCCATCTGACTAATGCAGTGTTAAAATCATGTTCATCCACACTGCTGGCAGAAAATGGGTCACAGTGAATTATTTAAGGTTTGAAGATTTTTTTTGGGACCTCCCTGAAAGTCATGTTTGAGGATTATAGGTCAAATGGATACAATTCGTGCCCCATCTGACTCACCGAGTGCTTGAAAAAAACATCTTTTCGCCCCTAATTTCGAAAAAAAAATCATGACCTAATTTCAGGTTTTCAGGGAGATTTGCCTGAGACCTCCATAAATGTTAAGTTGGAAATTTCTAGGTCTAACGGTTACAATTTGTACCCTTTTAAATTAAGCAGCCAGACCAATTCATTTGAAAGTCTCAAAAATAGAGAGGAAAATGCCATAAATTCGAAAAAAATTTAGGAGGCGCCACCAGTCTGCAGTAACTGACGAAACACTCATAATGAATATACCTGCTTTGAGTTGTGGCGATCAATGCATTAGATGTTTGGATACTGCAGCTTTTGTATCATGTTTTTAATTATTCTGGAGGGTACTGCGAGCCCTATAGCTCAGAGGATATGTGTATTAGAGACCTAATTTCAGGTGTCTTGGGATATTTTTCATGGACCTCCATAGATGTCAAGTTAGAAGATTTTAAGTCTAATATTGACAATTTGTGCCTTGTTAAAAGATGACCGCTTCATTTGAAGGTCTCAATAATAGAGAAAAAATGCGTAAAAATCGAAAACAAAAATTCAGGTGGTGCCACTACTCTGCAGTAACTGATGAAACACTCTATGATCAATATGTATGCAACAGAATCATTGCGATCAGTGCATTACTTCTTCAGATGCTGCAGCTTTTGTATCAAATGTTTTAAATTATTCGGGGGGTATTTACTAGCCCCATAGCTCAGAGGATATAAATATATATATATATATATATATATATATATATATATATATATATAATATTTATATATATAATATTTATTTCGTACATTTACACGTACAGACATCAGTAATGTCCAATAAGGTGAATAGATAACGGGGGGGGGGGGGGGAAGAAGCAGTGCAAAGGTTTTTACAGCCGTAAAATAAATTTCCAGTCGACAGCTCTTCAATTAGAGCTGTTATCATAGCATGGTCTAGTGTCTGTATATCAAGCAAGCCATCGCGCACAGAAATGGCTTCATGTCTAGCACCTGTCTAGCATGCGCTGTAGACCATTAACCGAAGGGCTCAATAACGTGAGATCGTCGGCATAGGCCAGGCATCCAGAGAATAAGTGTCCAATATGGCAACCTGTTCCGTCATTTTTTAAGCTCATTGACAAGAACATCAAGATATACATATTATATAAAAGTGGGCTTACCACTCCTCCCTGTCTCACTTCGTTTGTTGCTGAAAAACTGACCGAGTGACAATTCATCCACTTCACTGTTATGCTCTGTTTGGTGTACATTTCATACAAAATTTTAATGACACAAGGAGGAAATTCTCTTTTCAATATAACTTTGAACAGTTTACCAAACTGCAATCGATCAAAAGCCTTTAACATAGGCTATGGGTAACAGAGCCCAAATTTTAGGTTTCCAAGGAAATTTTTCATGGACCTCCTAGGATGTATAGCTTCAAGTTTCTAGCTAAAACGGTTAGGTTTCTGCCGGACGGACGACGGACAAAGGGTGATCGCTATAGCTCAGATGACTTATAGGGAGCTGAGCTAAAAAAAACCTTGAAAGTCCATTCCTTTGGGGTGTGACAAGATACTTCATTGTATATTCATAAATAACATTATATAAGAATTTCTGGTCCCGAATTTATCACCGTAATATTTCATATTCGTTTGATTGTCAGTTGCGTTCACTCCTTATATTTGTATTGCGGCCAGATCTCCAGGTCAAGCAGGCCAGTAAGCGCTGCAATTACAGTCAGTGGCCAAATCGAGCGTCCACCGCTGACATACCATGTTGACACAAATGTATTTGTCAGGTCAGGTTATGTTAAATGAGAGCCAATCGGATATTATGATATAGTAAAAGGGTCTGCCGACATTTCGAGAGATGAAGATTGGGTGTATTTTCAAATTCCGCGAGAGGACGACTATTGGTCCTTGAGTTTTATGCTCAGCCGAGTAGGGGTAGGCATACTGTGTGTTTGTAAAATTGTATTTGAAGCCAGTTATCGGCGGGCGAAAGCCAGAGGACTGTGTATTCTTGATGTACTGATTGTTAGACTGGAACCAGTCAACGGTGGGCGAAAGCCATTTGTAACTTTCTCGGAAATAAAAACTCGTTTCGTTGAAACCCCTAGACTTGGGATTTCCGGACTTTTGCGAGAAATTTCACGGGAAATATATGTCCGCTGTTTATGTGGTGTGAAACATGTTCCTGTCTGTTAATGAATGGTCAACCGCTCAACCGTGACTGATTTTATTTCACATAGCAGTGTCGCCGTACACCGCTCACCCTCATTAATATACTCAAAGGCATGGGTTCACCCCTGCGTGTGCTTGCTTGGTGCGAGTCGGATGTGATCAGCAAGTTGTCATTTAATTAATCGATAAGAATCAGCGTGTCCAAATAATTATGTCGCATATAACCACTTATAGTCAAACTTAAAGGCTTTGTTTTCTTTCTTTAATGTACGTTTGATCGTATGAATATTATACAAATACAGTGCGGCCAACTTTGCGCAACTTACCCACACCTGAATAATTATGGTTGCTAAATAAACATCACGACATGTATCAAATGTTTCGCATACTCTGTCTCGATCACTTTAAGTATTATGCCGACCAAGAAAAGACATGAACTAGTATTCAAAGAAATTGTAGGACTCAAAAAAGCGACGATAAAGCAGCCGACAGTTAGCAGAAATCTATGGTGGGTCAGACTTAGGTTCAAAACATACTCAAGAGATGAACAGTCTAAAGAATTCGCAAACACAATGATACATGTCTAATGGTATATAATGTTGGTAATAGTGATTAGCATAAATATATATGCTGTTGATTGTAATAAACACTTTAACGGGGTAATAAACACTTTTAACTGTGTTATAATTTAATATCTCCCCTCCCACAATCTGTTACACCCCAAATGTGTAATTGCCCATGCATTTCATGAAATAGGCACCTTTTAAACCGATAAATATCTGATGGATTCTGAAAACCAATTCTGATATTTAATAAGGCATACTAACACAGGCATATATGTAAACAAACCCCTATTTTGTGTCAAATGATAACAAAACATTTGAATAACTCAATACATTTTATTTTTATTATAAAAACATATTATATCAAACATATCAGCTTGACCATATAAGCAAATATAATGCTATTTTGCTCCAATGACAATGTAACGTATTTCAATATATATTCTAATAATTTTAGTAGTAACAATGGGATTCTCACTCAAAATTTCTTTATCCTGTGAAACATTTAAATATATTGGATTGTTCAAAGTTTTTTTGATGACCAAAGTAAATTGTTAACGTGGCACAATTGAAAATTTGGTTTACTTTCAATGTTTTCAATAGTTGATGTAATGAAAATACTTAAATGTATGTCACCAGGAACTTTTTTAAGCTTTTTTTTTATTTGAAATTTTTAAGATCTTTATACTCATAAATTATACTTATAATAAATTATAAATTACATGAAATTATACTATTATATTCTTTATTTCTCACATTTCAGAGAAAACATACTGAAACACTGTTATTTAATGGCAGGTTTCAATAAATAATCTTAATACTGTTTGAATAATTGCTAAATTAAATAGTTGGTCTCACTGAGCTTGATCTGTTGCTTTATGGTCAACATTAATCAGATTTCTAGTCTGGTTGTAAACCAGCATGTAAATTAGATGCTGCTTCCAGTAGTGTCTTAAACATTTTTAGATTATTAGGGCTATTTGACAGTGCTGAGAAAAAAAAAATATGAAAAATCAAAAATCAAACATAGCTCAGTTACATGTATTTATGGTTATATCAACAAGTTAAAGATATATATATATATATATATATATATATATATATATTATATATATATATATATATATATATATATATATATATATATATGCTCTCAATATGTAATATCTATCTATGGCCATCATGTAATATATGTTGAAACAGCGTTTAGGTATGAAATTTACAAATGAGCATCTGCACACTATTATGGAATTTTAATAATATGTTAATATATACTGTGAATGTCACCAAAATAACAGGGATATCATTTGAAAATAATTGGACAAACATAGTATACTTCTGACTCAGGTGACATCATTTTGACTAACATTTAGTAACAATCCTTTGATTCACAAAGATCATAAAACATCTCTAATTAAGCAGTTGTAACAAATAACCTACAAAGCATGAACTCAGTACTAACTGAGCGTGGTCATTTTATGAGTACATAAAAAGTACTTTGAAGGTTTCATTATTTAAAAGATTATTGGGCCTAAAGCTATGAGATCAATGAAACTTACCAATACCTGTTACTCATATTTCATGTTTCTAAATTAATTTAATGTAATTGGTAATAAATAGATAATATAATATACAGCTTAAAAATTATTATTTACATTTATATATTAATAATTGAATACTAGATATATGTTAATATATACATATAACAATACTTATAAAATATTTTTTTTTGTAACTTTATCCAAATCTAAACAAAACACTTGAAACAATTTCTTTGATGTTTTGTATTTTCTTTGTTTTTATTATCAAATGTACAATGTATTAGCAATACATCGTATGTAGATCTAGAGGTAGGCAACGAAACTGTCAGTTAAAAATTAACTTACTTGAATATGATTGAATATGCATGCAAGCAATGACAGATTAAATAACGTTTCTTGATTAAGTTTTTAATTCTTACAGAGTTGTACATTATTTCACTGGAACGCTGTTCCAATGTTCTCAGATTAATTGTATGTATAGCATTATCTGAAGTTTAAAGAGTAAAAGTATTATCTAATGCATGTCCTTTGTTTTTATTGATCTATGTAAGATCAGATAAGATTTATATAAGATTAGTTCAGATTTTGATTGGGTTACATTGTTATATCATATTAAATTACATGACATCATATTAGAACCGTAAACCCATCAATTGTGGAACTGAATAAAACTATGCGAATCTCTGATTTTAGCTAAAATTAATCTGCCAGTAATTTTTCTGTTCTTTTACGCCATCTTGTATGAATGGCTGATGACTTCGGTCTTCCTCATAATGAAGCAAATCTTTTATTCATCACACTTGATATGGGGCAGCGGTACTTGATTAAATTTCAAATTATCTTTCCTTCTTTAAATGTAAATGCTTTGTTGATATTAAGTTGAGCGCTTCATTTAAACTGGCAGTTCAATTGTCCCCCAGCTAAAGGGAAAAAGAATCTTGTCAGCTCTAGTTCCAAGCTGCTTGATTAAAAAAAGTAATAAATGCGATCTGAATATTCTCAGTCGAATGAGCAGTGTTGAAACGTATGATGATAAAAAAATGCAAGTTTGCTTCTTGTGATTTTAAAATCTAACATGGAAAACATATTGTCTTTACAACTGCGGAGATGAATTAAGAGTCATTGACTGGTTTAGGACCATTCCCCCCGTTCGACTTAAGGCATCTGGGGAATTATGTCCGAAGTTAAAAAATACATGCGAAATTAACAGCGCCGAAACTTTACATTGGTTGCACCATTACAGCCTATATATGTCAGGAAGATTCTGCACCCCCTCAGAATCGGAACCAAAGGGGGTCCAGAAGAATCATGATTCAGTGACTGATTTAGGGCCCCGGCCTCAAACTTTCTACTTAAGGCATCTGAAGAATTACTTCCGAAGTAAAAAAAAAAACATACGAAATCAATTACGCCGAAACTTTTCATAGTTTGCATTATATCAGCCATAAACTGCAAGAAGATCCTGCACCATACCAAACCTAGGACTTAAGAAACCCCCTCAGAAGCTGACCTAAATTTGGTGCAGAAGACCCCCACCCCCCAGTTTCAGCCCCCACAAGGTTTTTTTTAAAGATTTTAGACCAATTTTTGCGGCCTGGACCCCCCTCTTTTTTCCGGACGTGGGGACTTTTTTAAGGTTTTGTTATTTGTTCTCGTGAATTGGGTCCATCCTTTTCCTAAATCCTGGATCCGCCCCTGTCCCTTTAAAAAACTTGACTTAACAGAAATAAACTCCCCTACCCAACCCATGAAGATTTTTAACAAACACGCCGTACTTGTACAACCGGTCTGATTCTTTCCTGGTCGAAGCTGGTCACAAGTATATCTTTATTTATGGTAGGAAAGTTCTCAAGGCTGATGACTTATATTTTTTTATGATTTTTATGATAAATGAAATTAACATTTTTATTCTTTATCATTTCTTTTAAATGACAAGTGAAAGTTTTTATGGGTTTGTAGAATAAAGTGTCCGAAATCATCGGTAAATCTGGGACGTTAAATAAATGATAATACACTCTAAATTAGGCACTTCGTTTTAGTAATCTTTATATGTCCATGTTAATTATCTGTCATTATCATTGAGACATGCCTAAATTTTGACCCGTTTCAAGCTCCAAATTAAACAAAATAGTCTGAATATCTGAGTCATGACCTCCGAGTCAATATTCGAGTGAAAATCACTGTAAAAGTGGATTTCAGTCTCGACTTGAATTTTATATCACTATTTGGCAGTTCAAAATCGTTATTTTAAATTGACAATAAAATTCATCAGCATCTGATTAAAGCTAAGTGCCACTATCATTTCTGGAATTGATAATCAACTTAAACTTTTATACTTTGTGCTTAAGGTTGATTCATGTTTGAAATCAAACTGATCGAGGGTGGTCATCATGCATTTTGGTAAGATAAGACCAGTAAACAAGACGTTGGTCAACTGGCTTAAATACTGGACTGAAGAAAAATCAGTTAAAGAATATGATAAGCTACAGAATTGCAATAGAATTTGAAAATTTTTTATTAATAAAAATAGCCAACAACATCATTTTAAATGGAATAAAGAAACTTTATTATGAAAACAGAAAAATATATTGTCAAAATTCATATATAATAAAAATAAATACCTAGCGGAAATCCCAGAATACATCACTTCTCTGCAGGAATAAAATAAAATTACAATAACTAGAATTGATTTCTTATTTTACTTTGGCCTATGAATCACTCATACTATATGGTAAATTATCACCCACAAAAAATATGGGATCACCACAGATCTTAGCAGTCAAACACTAGTTTCTGTATTTCAAGAACTAAAAAAATGCATAAAAATGATGCATATATCTATAAAAGTAGTTTCCCTTGGCATGATGACATGAAATCTTGAGATAAGTGATTAAGCAGGAGTTGTATCGTATACTGGGTTGTGTAGAGGGCAATTAATTAAGAAGCAGTTGGCAATTAATTATCGATCTGCCACCTCCAATTATTTCCTATTTTTTTCACTAAGAAAAGTAGCGATTCCATGATATAGTGCTACATTAATTTGTGGTCCTAACTAATACCTAAAACATAAAATTTAATGTCATTTGATGATTATGGTTAAACCAGTTCAAATATAGATTAAACACTTGAACAGTAACGGGAGTATAACTATTAGGGCTATTTAAATCGGAACATATTGAAAATTGGACCTCTGTACCCTGTATAATGCATAACGATTTGGGACCGGTCATCGTATTAACGGTACGTTCATTAGCCTTTTATGAGACCATCCCGAAAACCGTAATAAACGCTTGAAATTCGGGATATTTTACGTTTTAAATCTTGTACAAAGTAATATTATTGTCTAATATAACGTAACCAGTCATAAAATGAGGAATATATAATTTATAATGGAGTGTAAATGCATTTTGATTTTGGCCCGGGAGACGTAATGCGGGAAAATTGACCGTCTGTCGGACGATATGTTTAAGTTGGGAATCGGTTTGATTTTCCGAATTTCAGTTACCTTTTACCTTTCTGGTGTCTATGGTTAGAGTACTCTCCTTTCAACTAGAGAAAACGCATAAAATATGTATGATACGATCGTTTTCTGTGGGCCCGGGTGTTCTGACGGCCCCATCTAAAGGCATTTTATTCCTTATTAAGAGTAATTCATTACGACTAAAAAATACGAATTATCAGCTAAATTTTTATTTCATAGGGAAGGGATAGACCCAATCTTCATCATTAACTCGGTTTCAAGATCGTTTCTATTACGTAAGGGTCTTTTTTCATGTGTTTAATTAGGCCCGAGTTTCTCAGTCTGGGCCCGGCTTTCAGTGTGTCCCAATAACAAGTGCACCAGTAAAGCCTCGGTCACAACCGGGATACGCCCGCCGTACGGCGAGTAATTCTGGCTATTCCGTGCGGTTGACGCACGGCAACCGTGCGTTTTTCAAACGCCGCAGGGACTCCGCAACGACCGTAACTGACATTAGCGCAAGCGCTTAAGTTGATGCGGCGGCCGTGCGTCAGGCAGCTACCCACGGGCTCCGTACAGAAACCTTACAGTAGACGTACGGATGTCGTAGGATGCCAGTGCGAATTTAAATGCCTACTCGGCTACCCGAGAGACGTACGGTGTCGGCTGTCGTAAGGGGTCTTTGCGGCTTCCGCAAGGTTAGCTTGCGGCGTCCGCAGGGTTAGCTTACTTTACCGTTCGATGCCCTTCCCGCACGTCAGCCGCATATGTATTCTTGCGGTTTCAAAAACCGAACAGTGATCTACGGTGTGCGGTGACCGCAGCGGGTTGTGACCGCGGCTTGAGTTTTCCTGCGGTCCCAAAAACCGCATGGTACCCTACGGTATGCGATGACCGCAGCGGGTTGTGACCGAGGCTTAACGGCGCGTCCGCGATGCGCTTAGCAATCGTGGAACTTAGCTTTTAGGGACCAAAATATCGTTTTTTTTTTAGTTTAGCAAATAACCCAGGTGAAAAATAATATATATATATATATATAAATATATATATATATATATATATATATATATATATATATATATATATATATTACAAGGGAAAATTATATGCTTTTCAATGTCTTCCGCAGTAAACAGAACATTTTAAAATACGCATGTTCGGTTATAAGGTCACTGACATACGGAGTTATTGAATGAAAGGCTTTCCATACCGTGGATACGGGACACCTAATCGAAAACTACTCCTTCCGGCACAGGTTTTGCAACGCCCCCCCCCCCCCCTCCACTTTTGGAATTATTGATTGGCCTATGTAAACCACCCCTGATTATCTGTCAAAACCGTTGTCTGATTTCATGTACCAATTCTAAAAAAATCACTTCAAACAGGAAGCAATTTTGATTGACGACAACACTTCGGTTGCTTATCAACGCCCCATAGTGTTCGTACAATTAAACAATTCACCTGAGGGCAAAACATGCATTCTCGTAAATTCCGCTAAATATGTTCACGAAACTGATATAAATCAAACGTAGATCATATATTTGTATTTCTACCAACGGCAATAGCTCAATGACAAGTCTACTTTTAACAAAGGAAAACTCATAACAAATGCCATGTCAAATAAAAATGGCGCCAAAAAACTTCAATGCACTTCAGTAAAAAGTAATTACTGTGATGTTAACCACAGATATACTGTGATGTAACCTTTTAAAATATGCCAGATTCTGTTGAAAGTTTCGGCCCTTATTTTTCTTAAAAACATACACACTCGTCACAGGACGGAAAAAGGATTATTCTTGACAGGATTTGATGCCAGACACCCGCTTCCTTTATGTATCAGGTTTTTCATTCCTAGAAAATATTTTTTTTACTCTTGTATGATCATTAAGAACTTTTCACAGGTCAGTCGTTGACACACAATAAGTTTTTTTATTTACCCCTTAATGCTTAGACAAAGTTTCCTTCACCCATAGACGCCGAACGCCATCACCTGTTGGTTAAAATACTATTTGTACAATTCATGTAAACTAAAATAAAGTTTATATTACATGAATTTGTCGATGATATGCATACCAGGAAGTTCCCAGTGCATGCAAATACAAGTAAACTGACTATTGTTGAATCAACAATACTGCAGAATTGGTATCCGGAGCTCTGCCACGTCGGTTAGTATCTTGACGTTAGACAATACGTTTTTCGTGTACCTTTTTCGTCTTCTTTGTTCTAAATTTTCATTTTCTTAATTGTGATCGACATCTCATTTGACTTAAATTTGACTTTAAAAAAACTTTTTTTATTCTTTCAAATTATTATTATTCTTTCCTGAGATAATCAGATATGTGCCTACAAGAGTAGCCATCTTTGGTTTATGATACTTTATATGAGTGTTGACATGACATCAGCCAATCAGCAATAATCGGTGTGACAGCTAGGTGCACTTACCCGTCATCAGTAGGACTGATATATTGTAAAGATTAATGCAGACAGTTTTCTTATGTTCTTAATTAAATCTGTTTATTGCCATGTTGCGTTCGTGTGTGTGTTTGTGTGATTATTCCAACAGAACTCCCGCAATCATGAACGGAATCGCATGAAATTTTAGGGCATTTCGAGAATGGGCTTGTTAAGAATCGATTAGATTTTTGTGTGGATCTGACAAATAATCCGGATTAAGGAACGTCACCAAGGAATATTCACAAATATGCAGTTACTTATGCACCAATGAACCTGGAATATGGGCCAAATAAGTGAATGTTAATATGGTATCGGGAATATCCCACAATTGGGACCCCCACATGGCGGAGGCTTGCATTCCTTAGAATGCAGCTTTCTAGTTAAACTTTGTGTAAGGTAAGTGTTTATTTCCTATGTTAACTATTAGGTCCATTACCTTAAACCCTACATTACCGTTTTCTTCTTCGAAATGGAACTAACAAGTTCTTTATAGTAAAAGATAGATTTGCATAAGGTGATGGAACAGATTATACCGCATACAAAAAAATTGTGGACGAACAAACAACACGTTTTTCTTATGGAATCTTTTGTTCTCATCATTCTAAATTATAATGTATATGATAGAAACCGGTGGTCCTGAAACAGCAGATAAAGTGAATCAAACATCATGTGTTTTTATTATAAGGATTGAACCCCGAGGCTAGGTCCAGGTCAGCAGTGTCCAATTGTATTCACATCAGGAAAATGTAATAATTGTATTTTTATTGACCTTTTCAAAAAGGTTAGAGACAAAGAATCATAAAATGCAGCGGATTTATAGCTTGATATCACCGTTAGTGTCAGTCTCATCTAACTTCACAAGCTTTTTAAAGAAGTGGGTCTTGTGGCCTTGCTCTTTGACAAGGTGACCTAAAAAGTCGATAGGGTTCTTCATCTATGGATATATGAACCATATTTGACAGATTGAAGGTTAGAGATGAAACCTTTGGCTTAAAATGTGTCCACAAGCGCTAAATCAAAAGTGTTCTTCCTCGGCGTCCACAAGCTGATTTTGGACGGACCAACGGACCACAGGCGCTTGAAATAATATGCACTATGAGGGTATTCGTGCTGCGTTCGCCTGCGGCCTATGACAAGAACCCAATAATTCTTAGGTTAGCTTGTGGTTAAGGCTTTAGCCTTGAGTCACACTGGAGAGAATGGTCTGAATGGATATACATTCCACATTCTTTTGGTCACGTGTCCTAAGAGCTAATCATTTCACCATCTTAAAAAATAATTAAAATTTAAACCTCTGTGCTTTTTTTTTCTTTTTAGCGAACCTGTGAGCTCATGCGATGGCGCCGCGTCGTCCGTCCGCCGTCCAAGGTTGGCTGTCCGCCGTCCATGGCTGTAAGTCAGAAACCGTCGGAGCTAGCAGCTCCAAATTACATGTAAAAATTAGTCAGATGTAAAACTTGGTGCCCTAGAGGTTATTACTGGGTATCTGCATTAATTTAAATTTATAGGGAAAAAGCTAAAAACCTTTGAAAATCTTCTCTGAAAATGTCCAGCCAAATTGTCCAATATTTCACATAAATGTTCCCAGGTACAATTTCTCTTAAGTTTGTTCGAATAGTTTCAGTTCGATGAGTTTTGACCGAGTTATAGGAAGTTGAACTCAGTCATTTGCATGCTAAAATTACAATCTCAGAAACGGCTGGAGCTATCATTATCAAATTTTATGTTAATGTAAGTCACTTGAGTCATGTCTAAAATTTAGGTATTGGTAGCGCCACCTGCATTGGTCTTTTTGTACGGGGGTCAACGGTGCCCGAAGCATACAGAGGGCTACAAATTGTTCAATATTGCACAGAAATGCTCCTAGGCTTTCTTAAGTTTGTTCAATGATATCTGTTCAATGACTTTTGGTCGAGGTATGGGAAGCTGAATATAGTCAAATGTTATAGCAGCCCATATCTGCTCAGTGGCTACAAAGATCTTCTTCTGAAAAAAACACTGGGTCAAATTCTTTAATCTCACACATGAATTATCCTTAGATGTTGATAGAAATGATTTTTAGCACAATCTCTCGCAAATCTGTTTGAATGGCTCCAGTTCGGTGATTTTTGGCCGAGTTACAGGAGGTTTAACTTAGATACTGTACAAAAAAGCATACTAAACTTAAAATCTCAGAAACAGCTGGACCCGTCATCACCAAATTTTATGCCAATTTTTGTTATATGAGTCATATCTGAAATTTCGGTGTTGGTGGCGCCACCTACATTGATCTGTTTTTTACAAGGAGTTAGACTCTTCTAGCTTATACACTGTTTTATTTAAGAGACTGTTAAGCTGATTGGTTTAAACTTTACAAGAATTGTTCTATGGTATTGTTCTGTCATTTTTATAAGAATGGATTGGGTAATTGCAGCTTTAAAAAAGCAGTGTAGCCAATTGAAAAAGGCTTTCAGTGTTTGAAAAAAAAAAAAAACAGATTTGGCAGCATGGCAAGTTTCAACATGTCAAATCAAGAGGTCAATCAGTACACTCAGGTGCAGTCTAGACATCACCATGGCAACTGATCTGGCTCTGCCTGGTGTCCAGATACAGTCTAGACGTCAAGACGATGTGTCTAGACACACCGTCTAGTCGTCTAGAACCTGCCAACTGTGTCAGATTTTACAATAATCCAAAGTTACGCTCTGTATCTATAAATAACTTTGGCAGACTGACAACCATTTCAGATTTGCCAACAGGTCTTGTTTCAGTCTGTAAGAGCCAGTGGTAAGTTTCAGTCTGTAAGAGCCAGTGGTACGGTTACATGTGGCACATAAGGTACCCTTGACCTGGGGGAAAGCTGAGCCTCCATTGCTAGGATGCATGAGTAGGTGTGACTCAATACCAAGGCTAAAAGGGGTCTTGTTCTTAGATTTTATAGGGAAAAAGCTATAAAACATTTTAAAATGTTCTTCTCCGAAACCATACTGCCAAATTGTCCGTTCATCTGTCCCAATATCCCTTCCCGGCGAAAAGAACATATCGGAAATATCCTGACTGATACATCCTAGTTTTAAAATGTCCTAGTCCGAAACGTGCAGGTCCGAAACGTCCATTTGGCTGAAATCATAATGATTACGGTAGATATGCAGGACATGAGAGGATCAGTAATAAATTTAAAAAATAATCATTCATACTCCCAAACTTTGCACAGGTTCACATTAGGCCTGTAGGCCTTGTTTATAGTTTCATGAACTTAAGACTACCCGCCATTATACATAAAAATATTCTAAAATCAAATTTCTATCTTTTGTCTTGTTCAGAAAAAGATTTTTTGCTCCAGCGACGCCAACTACAAAGTTCACTTTGCACAAAACTAACACGGTTTCATGAGCGTACATTAAAGATTCTGAATCTCTGATATATTGATGATATTTCCTCATTTGCTTTTGATGTTCCCATGGGGGTCAAACCGGAGACATTCAGTTCCGAACTCCAACATTTTGTCCATGAGGCCATCCACACTGCGCAGAATCGGATTCTTGTGTGAGCACGAAGTGAATACTCTTACTAAATAAAAGGTCGTATTTTGCTTCGTCTATTGTCAAGCATGAATTTCCTAGTCTTCTGGTTATGGTATGTGCCATGCTAAAGGTCAGAGGAAAGTACGACATACGAAGATATGAAGGCCCATGAACACTTTTTCTAATCGAACAATTTCACAGTTATTGACAATACCTGCACACCAAATTTATTTTATATCAATATGAATATTGTCTTCTTTATACAATAAATGTCAGAGCACCCACAACAGACATTAACATATGGAATTTTAAGCCGTTTTACCTTAATGTATGCGGCAGAACATGGATAATGATTTTAAAAAAAGAAGAAGAAAAATAACTCCCACTTTGTGATTATTTATTTATGCTTTAAACTAGTTCCCACTAATGTAAAAAAGGTCCCAATGTCCGGATATGGGGGGGGGGGGGGTCCAGGCTGCATAAACTGGTTTGAAAACCTTTAAAAAAGTTTGCGGTGGCTGAAATAATGGGGAGGGGGACCACCTGAATCTCTCCTATGGATCCGCTTCTGGTTCCTTTGCATATTTTACAGACTGTAGCCATGGTGACGAGAACTTGAGTCGCAGTCACGTAATACCAATCTAAATCCTGATTTTGGACACCAGATAATTCTGATTCGAGTACACGTTTCAGAACCAGGTTTAATCAGGACATAATCAGGAAAAAAATATTACGATTACCCTTTCACATAATCAGTTCAGTTTGCTTAATATAAATGTTTCCCAACAACACCATCCCAGCACATATAGTCTCTGTAACTTCTATACGGCTGTTCATCATCCTGTTATGATCCTGCGTTGTGAGTTAACTCAGTCTACGCGTCTCTGTTTACGATAACAAGGCCGCGTGACTGGAGGTCCTATTTTGCGCATGCGCGACAGATCCCATGCAAGGACTATTTTAAACTAGTCCATACATACACATGGACCTTCTTGTTCTCTGATACATCTCTGCTGGATGAACATAACGGTCCATGGGCCAATTGTTAATTCATTGTTAAACCTGACGCAACAGATCTGTACGATAGGTCCAGGGGTTTCAGCTGAAATGACATGCACAGTGCGAGCCCGTGTATCCGTTCCCAGAGAAACCACAAAGCCAGCGTGAACATGTATTACAGCTTTATTGGCCAAGTAAGTCAGGGCACCTCCTGATTGACATGTGTTGTTGGCCGGACCATGCACACAGTCCCAACCGCTGTGTTTATGTTGACGCCTGTGATCGCGCCCGGTCCACTGATTTTAACACTCGTGTACATGAGTAGGCCTACGTTTCAGGGCAATATTTTGGCTGTAACCAAGTTATTTCAAAGAGAAAACGCTATTTTTCGTGGTATTTCAACATGCTTTATAGGCAATTTGGCAAATTTAGGCCAGAACTGAACTGTTCGGGTCTATTTATAATCTGATGTCTAAAATGCCACTTCCCTGGAGTCCTGTGGAGAATCCCACTGGAAGGCTGTAGCTCCTATGACAGGCCAACACATAGTTTCATAATTATCCCCTCCAGCAGACATTATCCTGTTAGCCCATGTCGTTACCGGTGGTCAGATGCGTAAGCAAATATATTAGGACATTTGGAAAATATATGGATATATTAAATCAGTACTGGGAAGGGATGGATTCGATACGGAGAGGTAAATAACAACTCATATGATAAGACTGAGTCAGTATTTCGTCACGTGTTGGCCTGTCACAGTAGTTATAGCCTTCCAGTGGGATTCTCCACTGGACTCCAGGGAAGTGCCATTTTGGTGCTGGACCTTGACGGGGCAACATAGACATCTGATTATAAACAAGCCCCGAACAGTCCAGTTCTGGACTAGGCAAATTTAAGCTGCGTTTACCGGACGCGATGTGCGGTATTGGACCCGCGGTAAAATTGAATTGTCAGTGAAGCGTTGATCCACATTCGGCGCTCGATAAAGCGCCCATGCGCTTTGGTTTCCATATGTTGGACCAGTCCTATTTATACTGATGCAGCGTGATCTAGCGGATTTTGACATCATCGAGTCCATATCGCAGTGTGTTGCCGCCCGCCGTATGTAGGACCTATATACTGATGAAGTGTGATCTAGCGGCTTCTGACGTCATCGGGTCCATGTCTCAGTGTTTTACCGCCTGTAAAGTTAATATAGCACGCGATTTTAGATTGCATTCATTGTGCTGAGGAAATCAAAATACCGCATGCAGCACTTCCAATAAGCGCAGCATTACCAGATGCACATCCTTCCGCAAGACGCGAAACAATATCTTCTGTTTGGACACTGTGGGACGGCCGGGAATATTTGTCCCAACTGTCAAACCTCAAAATCAAAATTTGTTACATTTCAAGGAAACACCGTTTGCTTACATTTCACATGCGCATGTTTACAAAATATTATTATTTCCGTAAAGTTCTTACCACAAAAACAGGAATGTTTATGTAAATTGTCTAACCCTACACACTTGAACGGATCACACTTATACCCACACCGCTGGCGTATTTAGAAGCCCAAGTGCATTATCGGGGTCCGTTTTTGACTCCAACAATCCCCAAACAGCTGAGTCGTATTCTTGAGAGTCCGAGTCTGCACAGTGTGACAGCAGCATGTTAGTATCATGGAGCAGGGATAATGCAGATAGTTAAAGCTTGAAAATACCTGTAATGAAGAAACTGGGGTAAACTATTTACAGAGGCGGATCCAGGATTTAGAAAAAGGGGGGTCCAATCTAGGAGGACTAATAACAAGTGACCCATGGGTCATGACGCTCAGCTGACTGGGAAGAGATTCGTAAAAAGAAATTTTATCATTAGAATGGTAGTATATACCCATTCAACTGAAGCATCAAACAGATTAACCAACAGGCCAAGATTTAGTCTGTATTTATATATCTCAAAAATAGAGAAAAATGTGTAAACTTTTAAAACTAGAATACGGGTAACCAACAAGTGACTACATGTATCTGCCAAAATCGGATAGTGAGGCATGGATTGAGTGGCAAGGGGAAATAGAGTGAGGTATGTTGCATATTAGCATGGATGTCTGCAGCCTAAATGTGTATGTAGGTTGTACCACCTACCACAAATCCAGAAAGCTGTCCAAGTTGTATACACCTGCAAAATTTTAGGCAGAAAAGTCAAACCACTACATGTAAATGAGCGATTTTTGCCCATGGCAGACAAACAGACAAACACTGTGCAAAAATCTTTGCAGGTAACCCCTCCAGTTTTGTGTATGATAAAGACCTATGTGAGATCTAAACACATGCACAATTTAGGCCCAATCGGTCAAATGGTTCCTGAGATATGAGCTTGGATGTGTGCAGCGTTAACTAGAATGTAGGTGGCGCCACCTGTCATAAAATCAAGAAAGCTGTCCACGATGTATAAACCTGCAAAATTTTAGGCAGTTATGTCGAACCACTACAGAGAAATGAGTGATTTTAGGCCACGGCAGACTAGCTGACAGACGCTGTGCAAACATTGTTACAGGTGGCGCCACCATTTTTGTGTATGTTACAGAGCTATCAAAGGGCTACATTTGTATAAATTTTATTTCCTGATCGGTCAAACGGTTCCCAAGATATAAGCTTGGATGTCATCAGCGTGAACGTGAACGTAGGTGGCGCCACCTGTCATAAAATCAAGAAAGCTATCCTGGATGTATACGCATGACAAATTTCAGGTGAATTAGTCAATTCACTGCAGAGATATGAGTGATTTTAACCCAAGGCAGATGAACAGATGGACACTGTGCAAACATGGTTACAGGTGGCGCCACCATTTTTTGTGTATGTTATAAAGCAATCCAAGGGCTACATTTGTATCAATTTTATTTCCTGATCGGTCAAACGGTTCCCGAGATATGAGGGTTTATGAGTGGAAACAGACCCACAAATGGACACTGGATAGACAGGAAAGGTCAGAGGTCAACGCAAATTGGTTAGGCACCAGTTCACATGTGACCCGATAATAGGTGTAAGTTGGGGAAAAATCGGTCCATTAGTCTCCGAGGAGCTCTCTGGAAACGAACGCCGCCGCGGTGGAGGAACTCGGTCAAAAACATAGTATCCGCAAAACTTTGTTTTGGCGTATACAAAAATACAGGTGGCTCCAAACTAATAAAAAGAAACTAATAAAAACACTTAATGGTCAATATCCATGCAAAAAATCATGGTGATCTCTGCATTAGTTGTTCAGATACTTCAGTTTTTGTATCAAATTGTCCATTATTCTGAGGGATACTTCGGAGTCCTATAGCTTGAAGGATATGGGTAACAGAGACCTAATTTCAAGTTTCCACAGGCACCTTTCATGGGCCTCCTTGCATGACAAGAATGAAGATTCTAGGTCCAGTTGTTGCGATTTGTACCCTGTTGACAGATAACCACATCTTTAAAGGTCTCAAAAAAGAGAAAAAAATTCGTAAAAATTTGAAAAAAATAGAGGTGGCACACCCAGTCTGCAGAAACTGATGGAACAGCTCATGATCAATATGTATGCCGAAAATCATGACCATCAGTGTTGTAGTTATTGAAATACTGCAGTTTTTGTATCAAATTTTCCATTATTCTGGGGGGGGGGGGGTATTTTGGACCCATACAGCTTAAAGAATATGGGTAACAGAGACCTAATTTCAAGTTTCCATGGAGACTTTTCATGGGTCTCCCTGTGTGTCAAGAATGAAGATTCTTGGTCCAGTTTTTATGATTTGTGCCCTGTTAACAGATGTTCATATCTTTAAAGGTCTCAAAAATAGAGGAAAAATTTCGTAAAAAAAACCGAACAAATACAGGTGGTGCCACCAGTCTGCAGAAACTTATGAAACACTCCATGATCAATATCCATGCAAACAATTATGGTTATCTCTGCATTAGTTGTTCAGATACTTAAGCTTTTGTATCAAATTTTCCATTATTCTGAGCTGTACTTTGGAGTGCCATAGCTCAAAGGATATGGGTAACAGAGACCAAATTTCAGGTTTCCATGGAGACTTATCATGGGTCTCCCTGTGTGTCAAGAACGAAGATTCTAGGTCCAGTCGTTACGATTTGTACCCTGTTGACAGATAACTACATCCTTAAAGGTCTCAAAAATGGAGAAAACAATTCGTGAACATTGAAAAATACAGGTGGCGCCACCAGTCTGCAAAAACTGATGAAACATCTCATGATCAATATGTATGTCGAAAATCATGACCATCAGTGATGTAGTTAATGAGATATTGAAGTTTTTGTATGAAATTTTTGACTATTCTGGGGGGTAATTTTGGGCCCCATAGCTCGAAGGATATCGGTAACAGAGACCTAATTTTTGGTTTCCATGGAGACTTTTCATAGGTCTCTCAGTGTGTCGAAAATGAAGATTCTAGGTCCAGTCGTTACGATTTGTGCCATGCTAACAGATGACAGCATCCTCAAAGGTCTCAAAAATAGAGGAAAAAATCGTAAAAAATCAAACAGTACAGGTGGCGCCACCAGTCTGCAGGAACTGATCGAACATCTCATGATCAATATGTATGCCAAAAATGAAGACCATCAGTGATGTAGTTATTGAAATATTGAAGTTTTTGTATGAAATTTTTTACTATTCTGGGGGGCACTTTGGGGCCCCATAGCTCGAAGGATATGGGTAACAGAGACCTAATTTCTGGTTTCCAAGGAGATTTTTCATGGACCTCTCAGTGTGTCAAGAATTAAGATTCTAAGTCCAGTCTTTATGATTTGTGCCTTGTTAACAGATGTTCACATTTTTAAAGGTCTCAAAAATAGAGAAAAAAATTCTTAAAAAATCGAAAAATACAGGTGGCGCCACCAGTCTGCAGGAAGTGATGTAACATCTCATGATCAACATGTATGCCAAAAATCATGACCATCAGTCAAGTAGTTAATGAGATATTGAAGTTTTTGTATGAAATTTTTGACTTTTCTGGGGGGTACTTTGGGGCCACATAGATCGAAGGATATGGGTAACAGAGACCTAATTTCTGGTTTCCAAGGAGATTTTTTATGGACCTCTCAGAATCCCAAGTTACAAGGTTCTAGGTCCAGCGGTTACGATTTGTGCCTGGTTAACGGACGGACAGACGGACAGACGGACAGACAGACAGACGGACAGACGGACAGACGGACAGACGGACGACGGACAAAGAGTGATCGCTATAGCTCAGATGACTTTCAGTCAGCTGAGCTAAAAATCCTAAAAAAAAGGTCATCAGGTCCGGAAAAGGGGGGATCGAAGCCGCAAAATTACGTCTAAAACCCTTTAAAAAATGTTGCTTCGGGTGAAAAAGGGGGGGTCCGGACCCCCTGGACCCCCCCCCCCCCCCCTCTGGATCCGCTTCTGATTTAATGTTATTACAGATTACGGATTCTGAAGAAGAGTAGGCGTGGCAAGTTCCTATCGGTGACGTCATTAACATTAAGTCAGACGTTAACACGTACGTCAAAAACATGTGTGCGAATCACACCCGGGGCTACTTAGCTTTATCCCTCCGGGCTTGCTTCTGAGTCTTTTGATAAAGTAAGCAAAAGTTAAGTCACTCTCTGGCTTATGATGAGCATTGTTTTAATCCCAAACCAGTTGCCAGAGGGAAAGAAAACGTGGAAATGACAGTGACTGATCCGATGGGGGCGCCATAGCCGCGCTGGTCGTTTGAACAACAGTCACCACCAGATCTTTACCCTTTCAGCAGTTTTTGTGTGTTGTCTTGACGTCATGTAGCGTTTATGATGGTTAAGAAACCTACAAAATATTTACACAATAACGCCTGCCCTGACAATCCCCCCTTAAAGGGGCCTAATCACCTATCTGACCTTTATAAGCTAAAGGTAATCCCTCGAAGCTCTTATAAAAATAGACCAGAAAACGTTGATATCACTGCACACAGGCTGCTTGTTATGTTTTTATCAACGTGTTTATAATTTATGGGGGCCCATTAAAATAATCAATACAAATTCAACAAGGGCATCTTGAAGCAAGTCAGATAAGCCACAGCTTTGTAAATGGTGTTTTGCAACAAGTGACCCTTCTACCTCCGTATATATTCAACATACCACATTAGGTTACATGTTTTCACATTTTGTCAACATTGCTGTGTTTACAAACATGTTGTTGATAAACAAGTTCACACATCCCCTGTGAAGGCCTTATAAGAACATTTCACAACCAAACATACCCTTAGATCATTCATATATACACAGACGAAGCCAGAAATCACATAAATTCTTTTTCAAAGGGTAGGTGATTGGGCACCTTTAAGATGTGGCGCTTATTAAACTATCCTTCCGCCAGAGGTCGTTTCTATTCAAAACAGCCCTCTTCCAGTTTGGGACTGGGCCTATCGGGACGACCGGGACTACTTACCTTTACAGTTAAACTTCAAAATAAAAAATCTCGCATTTAAAGAAAAGATCTGCTGTGTACATTTCATAAACACACCTTTACCAAAAGCTTTAAGTATTAATTCAAGCCCCCCCCCCCCCGAAAAATATCCCCATGCATGTTATATGCCTTGAAACTTTTCTAATCCTACATGCTTTATGGACTACGTTTCACCTCTTCACCATATTTTAACTTACACACCTGGCGTTTTCAGAAAAATAAGAGCCTTGTGTGTGCGTGTGTGTGTGTGGGGGGGGGGGGGGGAGATGATTTCTTTACCCATAATCCGCAAACAATGGAATCGTGCTCCTTTAAATATGATTTGGAGCAGCGTGCTCTAAAACTTGGCAATGTTTTATCTGAATTCGACATATGAATTTGTCATTTGAATTTCCTTAGGGCAGATGTATCGGAACCTCCGATGATGGTGCTTCATCTCTCTCATCCGGCATTGACATCGTGCGTGACAAAACAAGCGGACACTCTGAAATATTTAAATGCAGGAAGGACCGCTTGATTCTAACCAACCTTTCGAAATAATCACAATGATTTTTCCGGTTACTCCAAATAAGTAAAATTCTTTTCGTCAGTATGAAGTAGATTAGTTGGATCAGTGGATTGCGATAATGCCAGCCAGAGGGTGTCCAATATAGGGACAAGTCACCCGGGGACATTATTGGTCATTTGTAAAGTTTATGTTTTATACGATTGCAAACCGAAGTGAAGCCGCTTTCCATGGATTCAGCACGCAGTGCGGTGAATGTGTCGTAACGTTTGAATCTAACAAGCTATATATACTCATGCCTTATATGTTTTCATTGGTCACGTTTCTCACACGATAACCATACGGTCCTGCCTTGGTGCAATGCTGAGAATTACACACCGGAGGACCTGGACTCGATCTTATTTCAGTTATGAACCCATAACAATAAACGGTCCTGTTTAGAAACTAACGGTTTGTATAATTCCATATCAAAGAGTTTGCTCTTTGTGATTCAAGCCCTTTTTATCTTTAATTTCAAAGCTGCGTTTGGTGTTTCAAATTGTACCAGAAATGAACAAGAGGAAACTGAATGCACACATTACTATTTATGGTTAAAACGCTCTAATAATTGAAAGAACATTTTTCCTCACTGATCAACTAACATAGTTTTTTTCAGCTGTACCTGTTATTTCGGTCTTTGTCAATTATTGTAGCTTCTCCTACCAGTCCGTTATTTTGAACCTGAAAGCCAGTTTAGTTTCATCCCAAATACGACAGCCGGAAGCTTAATATAATGAAGACGGGCAAAAACATAACATGCCTAAAAATAATTTGCAAATTAACAGTCAACAGATAAGACAAAGGTAAATTTCAAATCTCATATTTTATCAATAGAACCAAACTTTGGTTTGTTTGTGCTCACGAACAATTGATTAAGTCTGACTCTATGAGTCTCAAAAAATGGAAAGATGAATTGAAATACTCGAAAAATGAATAGATCTCAAAATTTATGGGGAAATAAGGAAAATTATCCTCCCCGTCCCTTAAGACAAAATGTTCATCATTCCCGACATTTCAAGAATATCGCTGCAGAGTAATAATGGTTTTAAATTAATAGTTAACCCTATCGTTTCAGTTTATCTATTTTTGGCAGGAGAATAATGATTTATTCAATGTTTTTTAATTACATAAATATTATTAATTTGCTCTATACAAATCTGAATATAAAAGTTAATTCAGAATTATAAATTGCGTTACTTATCCTTAGTTTGGCTCATATAACATCAGAATATACATAAATATATATTTAATTATCTTTTAAATAATAAAATGTTTAAACTGAATTAATAAGATTTATTTTTTATGATAAATAACTGAAAACACAATGCTACAAAATTGCATCTTCTCGATATATATATTTGAATCACTATTCCAAAATAGTTTTGGTTTCGTTTATTTTAATGTAGCTGCTGAATTTTATTCATTTAAATAATATATTTAGTGAAATTGATAAAAAAATTAATTTTCAAATCAGGTGTACATTGTTAGTTGGATCAGGAAGAAACAATGTCATTATGCTTATTTGCATCTCAACTATAAATTAATACTGAAATTAATATTCAACTTAACACATGTTATAAAAGAACGTAAAAAGTTTTTGGCTCTCTGAACTAAGGCATTCCTTATCACACGAACATCCACACTTGTACACCAATACATCACTTTGTGGACACATCGTACCTCTGTCATGCAAAACAAAATCCAAAATAATGCAAAAGTCAAGAAATAAATGAATTTAACATAGAAATTGTTACATTAAATCTTGTTCATGCCCCCTGCCCTGGAGTGATGAAAGACACATAACAGCTTGGTCAGGTCGGGGCTGCAGCACTCACTGTAAACAGCCAAACGGAGTTGGCCTGATGTGAACAATACTTGATATACCGGCTTTTGTGGCCCAGGGGTAGGTGATCGTAGGTTCGAATCTCAGCCGAGGGATGGAATTTTTAACGGTCGGCCCCTATCCAGCGCTCTGCAGGCTTTATGGGGAGACTGTGCCCAACAGTCATGTTTCATTCATAAACGAGTGCGCCTTTCGTGAATTCCTCGGTGTTATGACCGAGCAATGGGGATGACACATACCTAGGAATCGCAGGAGGGGTACACCGAACCTGGTTGACACCAGGACAATCGAGTCTAAGCCCCTGTCACTTTATCCGAAACCGGAATGGAACTCTGCAGATGTGCATAACATAGTGTGCATTACATAGTGCATTCAAAATGGAGGCAGTTACCTCCACACAAAAAATATTTAAACTAGATGTGTCGGAACGGTCAAAAGTAGGTCAACCTGGACGAAACGCGAACTAGATCTGTAACTGGTCATTATCTGCCAACACTCCAAAAATCAGGCCAATATCTGCAGGCATTGCGAAAAAAAAGTCAGTACATGTGTATTTGTCATGAAAATTTCTATTTTTCATGAAATTTTCTAAGTTTAGGAGCCGTAAAATGGTCAAAAGTAGGTCAACCGGGACGAATCAGGCCAATATAAGCAGGCGTTGCGAAAAAAGTCCGTACAACTGTTTGATTTCGGAATGACGGAAGGACGGACATGGGTAAAACTATATGCCCCGGCCACTTTGTGGGGCTGGGGGGGGGGGGGGGGGGTGGGGGCATAAAAATACTTGATATGGTGTTTGAAATTTTATGAAAAGCTAGCGTTTTTATGAATTCCTTTCAATTTTCAGATTTAACAGATTAAATCCCTATGTGTATACGCTGTGAAAATTAAATCAATAGTGCTTACAGGTAAAAAATGGGCCATGGTCAAATGTGGGCAAAAATGTAAGCATTGATTTTACATTTATGCTAATAACTAAAAATGTACAAATTTCCTATCTAATTTCTGGCATACAATTAAATCTTGATACAGTGTTAATGTTGTATCATTGAAAAATTTCTCTGATCTTTAACAGTTTCAATGAAACTACGATAAAATATATATCCAGTCTATTACATCTACAAATTACCTAATATTGGCCTAATATTGAGCAAGTGCATAGAAAAAGAAGAGGGATCTTGATTTGCACTTCAAAAACTGCTTTGTAAGACAACATAACAAATGTTAACACGGAAAGATATTATGTTGGTGTATTCAGACGAATTCAGCTAAGTGCTTTTAGAGCTGCCGTAGAGCCATGAACCCAAAGTATGATGTAACTGTGAATCATTAGCAGTGGGCACCCTCCCCCCAGAGGTCATTTCCATTTAAAACTATCCTCTTCCAGTTAATTATTATATAAAGCTTTATTTTTTTATCAAATATATACATGCTTACCAATTGTTACTGATTTCAAGAGGTCCGCACCACAAAAATATCTCTGTGCATGTAATTTACCTTGGACCAACTTTAATAGAACATTTTCTGTATCTGCACCCTTGATTATTTATACCGATGCCACTGCTGTATTTAGAACTCCCAGTGCATTACGAAGAAATAAGATTCCTTAACCAAGAATCCCGAAGCAGCAGAGTCTTACTCACAAGAGCACGCAGAGAGAGCAATGGTAATGTTAGAAGAATTATCAATACGTGCACCAGGGGATTTTTAGGAAACAGAATCCACTTTGTCACTGAATTTGATTGGCTACCAGGACGAAGCCTTCTAATCAACATGGATGCGCACATTCTGCTTGGCTATATGATTTAATAAAGCCGTTTTTTATAGTATATGTATCATTCTGTGTCAAATTTACATTTTTTGTCAAATAAAACAATTTAACGCTTTTTTTTATCAGTATTTATTATATATGACAAATACGTATATGTCAAATCCGTCACACAAATGTATATATGGCCAAGTAAACTTACCTATTTATAATATCATCAATGTCAGATCTGTGCCATCATCACCTGTATCACATTCATTTTTATCATTTATACAACTTAAGTTCCACCAATTGACACGCTCAGTAACATTTTTTTTCACTAGATAAGACCTGCTGAGTAACAGTCGGAAAGTGTTTTTCTCTTTACATGTAGAGGGGCAAGTATTCGAGTGTAGCTTTGACGGAGTAAATGTGGTCGTCACTGCCTGGCGTTCATTTTATGCCATGGTCCTTACTACAGGTTCCACTAAATATACTAGTACTCACATGTACATAAATAATCATGTTTAGATGTACATAGAACATGTTCAATATAAAATGATTCCAGATAAGAGTGCTGTTTATACCTTATAATAGCAACACACGTGTAAATACTAATACTGGAATATGACATATCGTACAAATGTTATGCATATGTTTCAACATTAAAATATGTAATAGTCTGGTAGTCGGTTAAATACGGCGTATATATACATGCAAAGAACATGTACTATAAGCTCTGGAATGAACAGCTCTCAGTAGTTGACCTTACATTACATATTCCACATGACTGAAAAAGAGCGAGAATTTGTGGACTAGTACTGGTAGGCTGTATATATAGGTACTGTAGGTACTATCCAACCATGACCCAAGCACACCTCACCTTGATGACAAACTACCACATAACATGTTAACAGAGAGTAAATTCAGACACGGAGAGATTTTATTCATCCCCTGCAAACATTTTTTAAAGGTGTCAGGCAAGGAACACCACCCCCTCCGACCCTGCCCCCTTTACCAAACCTGGTGTCCTTTTTTTCAGGTTTAGTCATAAGTCCTCCTGGGTTGGGCCCCTCCTTATAAAAAGTACTGCATCCGCCCTCAGTTATATACAGTAGAACCTCTCCTTATGGGCACCTCTGTACCAAGGGAACCTCCTATTTACAGTCGCTTACAGGCAGTCCCTTGAAAGTATGTACAAAAATCTTTAACCTCCCTATTAAGCGCACCCCTCTATTACGAGCTGTATTATGGGCAAAATGTCATCACCCCAAAAGATCTGCCACTGAGGTCAGCTGTAAAATATTAAAAAAGAAATCACTCACAGAAAGTGTTTATCTCCTTTGATGCCAAGCTGTAGTTATATTTATATATACTGAATGAATGGACCATCTCAAAAATGGCAGAACCGTTCCCTGCCAATGCCTCCACCCTAATATAGAGTAACTCTACTAGATGGCAGCACATTTGGCTGTTCATTTTATGAAAAACCTGATTGTACAATATTTGTCATTAAACCAATCAATAAGTATGATATGTATTACAAATTCAACAGTACATATAAATAAACACATAATCATGATCCTACTTAATCAGTGGAGCCAATGAGAGATGACATGTCCTCTGTGAGTGATCAAACATTACACTGGCTCTGTTAATTTAACATGCATTGCTCAGATCAGTCACATGATTCACAAAAATCTTAACCGACCATTTTTCAGAGCCCAGCATGAGCGAGTTGATGGTTACATAGGGCTATATACTAATGATTTATCACCCCAGCCTAGGAGGTTATGCCTTCACCCATGTCTGTCGAGGGGTTTATGTTTTCATTTTCATCTGTTCGTTTGTTTGCCTGTCTGCTAAATGAAAACTACTCTACCGGATGTCACAATACTTGTGGTGGGAGGGTTGGGGACTGGGCCCTGGGAAGACCTATAATGTTTTGATTCAGATTAAAATAAAGGGGTATGCAGTACTAAATTGTTTTACCTTGGCACAAATTGTTTTACCACAGTCACTTCAATCCCTACCTGTGCCCTGCGGCTGTGATTTTATCAAGAAATGGATGAAACTGTTCACTAAGAAGCATATAGTTGTGTCCCATATACTTTATCTAGAGATGGCATGTCACAAAAGTGGTGCCAAAAACATGTACATTCATTCATTATATGCCCTATCTGTATCTTACCATTTTCCTTGAAATAAGGTTACAACCAACTGTGTCTTGTCAGGGAGCCATATCTGCTTCATAGTGTTATGTTTTCATGTCTGATCGGGATCATATCTTGTTCAATTAGCTTGTACTTATGTAGTAGTTGATACAGATTGAATGAGACAGCATTAATACCAGGTATTTGATATTTTTAGCACAATTTACAAAATAAAATATTTCTCATTTGAAAAATAATATAAAGTAAAATCATTAATATTAACAATATGACATACAATAAACCATTGTCACTTATTCACCTCTCTGATGTCCTGTATATGGCTTCACATGTATTTTTAATCTGCTTACTTTGAGGAGATATTGAATGTATAGGTCTTGTATAGCATATGTCTATCAGTGTTTGTGAAGTTTACCATCTTTCAATGTATCAAACTGATTGAGCTTGACTGAAATAAAATATTTCTTATTTTAAAAATGATATCAAGTTAAATTTATAATATCAATAATTAGACATTCAACAAATCAGTGTCCCTTACTGACTAGCAAAATATCCTACATATGTTTCTTTATGTTTCTTTATCTGCTTACATTCAGGGTCTCAAGTGTCTACCAGCTAATGTCTGAGCCCCTTGTCTGTGTCCCAGACAATGAAATGTCAAAAGTCTAACAATACAGCTATTCCTTACAGGTGGGTTACTTGTAGCCCTTACAGGTAGGACAATTAGCCTTTTTGTGGTTCTGTACATCAACCTGGTTTCCATCAAAGAGACATGTTAGGGCATATTGAGAAAAAATAAATTGTTTTGAAGATTCTCTGACCAGAAAAAAGTGAAATTTTGCAAATTTCCTGTGGGAATGCAAAAATGTGCCACCATAACAGACATGGTGCGAAATAACACAAAATTTTGATATGCATTGTATGATTGATTTTTTTTAGAAGGACTCGGGTGAAAACAGAAATGAGCAACATTAATAGCAAGGACTTCTTGCTCAACTCCATATAATTGATCTGTGATAAATAGGCAGTTCAATGAAACTATTATTGTTTTGGCTGTGACCTTATCAAGACAGGGCCTGCCTTGTGTAGCAGTATATTTTAATGTTCTTAGCAAGTCTGTTAACTTTATTACTACATCTCTTCAAATCTTCTCTGCACACACACATACACACACAGATCTGCTATTTACAATTATTTACACAACAAACTATGTTAACCCCAGGGAATTAAGTAATATGGATTGATTTTAAAATACAGGCTCACTAAATGGCAAAAGATACTGGATAAAGATAACTGATAAATGAGTATATATATATATATATATATATAAATATATATATATATATATATATATATATATATATATATATATATATATATATATATGAGAGAGAGAGCGAGAGAGAGAGAGACATGGAGAGAGAGAGAGAAAGAAAGAGAAAAAGGGGAGAGATAGCTAGACTGTCATGGAGAAAGAGAGAGAGAGAGAGCTAGACTGCAAGAGAGGAGAGAGAGAGAGAGAAAGACTGCTTAAACAAATGAATATAAAGATTTCATTATTTTTTAGATTTACTAAAAAATTTCCAATATATGACGCCTGCAAGGATGGCAAGTTCAACAAAAATAATGACAGCCAAAAGTAGCTTGTTTGTCACCAATCTGAAAAAAAAAAAAAATAATGTTAAATACCTGAAAACTGTAGTTCTTTTACAGGTCTATTCGGTATGGAGGCATTAAAAATAGTTCAATATATAAAACAATTTTATATGGACTTATTTATAATTTGTACACTATCCATAAACTGTCACCATCAACATTTACAATAGTAATATTTTAGTTTATTACTAATATACAAGTAATACATTGCCTTATGAGTATCATAATAATTCATCAATTGACTGGGATAAAACATCAATTGACTGGGATAAAACAACTGAGATAAAAAATAAACATTTCTTCATAAGCCTGCACATAAATAAATCAGGGATACACGGGCTGAAACCATACAGTACCTGGACCTAACAGGATGAAATCCTTGGTTATATATGATCAAGTACATTACTTCAGGACCTACCTCCTCCCCATGGACTTGAGTATTTTTCTGCTCCGAGACAAGTTGTCATCCGTATCTCCAAGCTGTAAATACATAAAATTATTACACAATTTGCCTAAAGAGAGAGTAGTAAAGCTGGTTTATAACAAAAATGTATTAATATATAAAATTCCGTGAAATGCACAAAAATGAACCCTTTTAAATCAAGGAATTAATTGTTTATAAATCAAAACTGATTATAATTTTATTTGCTTTTTAAGATTAACAAACAAGTGACCCAAGGGTCTTGACACTCAGCTGACTAGGAAGACATTCACAAAAGGAATTTTATCATCTGAATGCCAAATTTTATAGTAGTATCTCAATTCAACAGAAGCATAGCTCAGAGGCTATGGGTAACGGAGACCTAATTTCAGGTTTCCAAGAAGATTTTTCATGGACCTCGCTGGATATCAAGTTATAAGATTCTAGGTGCAATGGGTACAATTAGTGCCCTGTTAATGGAAGACCACACCTTTGGAGGTCTCAAAAATTAAAATTTATTGAAAATGTGTAATAATTTGAAAAAATCCAGGTGCCACCAGTCTGCAGGAACTGATGAAATACTCCATGATGAATAAGCATGCAAAGAATTATGTTGATTAATGCATAAGTTGTTCAAATACTGGAGCTTTTGTGACAAATTTTTAATTATTCTGGGGGGGGGGGGTGTACTTCTGAGCCCCATAGCTCAGACGATATGGGTAACAGAGACCTAATTTCAGGTTTCCATGGAGATTTTCATGGACCTCCTTGGATGTCAAGTTAGAAGTTTCTATTTCCAATGGGTACAATTTGCACCCTGTTAAAAAGGTCACCACATCTATGAAAGTCTCAAAAATAGGGTAAAAAAATGTGTAAAAATCCAAAGAAATCCAGATGGTGCCACCAGTCTGCAGGAACTGATGAAACGGTCCATGATGAATATCCATGCAAAAAATCATGGTGATCAATGCATTAGTTGTTAAGATACTGTACGTGTATCCGCCTAAATCAGAGTGGAACGGGTGAAGTGAGGCATGGATTGAGTGGCAAGGGGAAATAGAGTGAAGTGTTGCATATTAGCATGGATGTCTGCAGCCAAATGGTGTATGTAGGTTGCGCCACCGACCACAAAATCCAGAAAGCCGTCCAAGTTGTATACATATGCAAAATTTAAGGCAGATAAGTCAAACCACTACATGTTTATGAGTGATTTTAGCCCGTGGCAGACAAACAGAAGGACGCTGTGCAAAAATGGTTGAAGGTGGCACCACCAGTTTTGCGTATGATAAAGAGCTATGTGAGATCTATACACGTGCAAAACTTTGGCCCAATCTGTCAAACGGTTCCCAAGATATGAGCTTGGATGTCTGCTGCATAAACTAGAATGCAGGTGGCGCCACCTGTAATAAAATCAAGAGAGCTGTCGGGGATGTATAAACCTGCAAACTTTTAGGCAGATATGTCAAACCACTGCCAAGATATGAGTGATTTTATCCCATGGCAGACAAACAGACGGGAGCTGTCCAAAAATGGCTGCAGGTGGGGCCACCAGTTTTGCGTATGATAAAGAGCTATGTGAGATCTATACACATGCAAAATTTTGGCCCAATCGGTCATACGGTTCCCGAGATATGAGCTTGGATGTCTGCAGCGTAAACATGAATGTAGATGGCGCCACCTGTCATAAACTCAGAAAAGCTGTCCAGGATGTATACGCTTGCGGAATTTCAGGTGAATTAGTCAAACCACTGCAGAGATATGAGTGATTTTAACCCAAGGCAGACGAACAGATGGACACTGTGCAAACATGGTTGCAGGTGGCGCCACCATTTTTTGTGTATGTTATAAAGCTCTCCAAGGGCTACATTTGTGCAAAAAAATTTTCCTGATCCGTAAAATGGTTCCCGAAATATGTGGGTTTCTGTGTGGAAACAGACGCACAAACGGACGCAGAGCGCAGAGGAAAGGTCAGAGGTCAAAACAAAATCGGGGCGCAGCAGTTCACACGTGACCTGAACATAGTCCCAGGCTTCGTAAAATTCCGCCCAGCGGTTACAGAGGAGTTCTTCGGACACCTATGTGGCGGCGGTGGCGTCGCGGCGGTGGGCTGAAAACGTATCCGCAAATCTCTGTTTTGAACTTAATATCTTGAATGGTTTATTAGTCACAGCAATGAGTAAATTTTTAAGACTGATAATGATACTTGCAATAATAGTAATACAGGTCTACTCACTTAAACAGGTATTTTTGGCAGTTTTTAATGCACCAGTATTTATTATGTGTATAATTTCATTACAAATAACAACAAATGGATCAAATGGATCAGTGTAACTGCATTGTGAACAACCTTTGTAGTTATCTGTGCAGGTTCATGTCCTTGTATAAAAATCTAACTGGCACTATGTATAAGATGTGTATTAATGCTCAGAAAAAGAACTGGCCCATCAATTATTGCAGGTAGTGAATAATGTGTATCCATGCTCTGTATCATTAACCTAGGTTTTAATACAAAATTGAAAAAAAAACAGAGATTAAATCTACAAACATACCACAACTTAACAGAAAATGTCAAGCCCACTGGAACCTGATAATAAACATTGATCACCATACTCCATAGCCATAAAAAATCCCAGAATTTTCCCTTACTCCCCAAATTATCTGGGAAATCCCTGACTTTCCCCTGACCATGAAAAAATATATTTTCCCTGATTTTTCCTTGGCCTCAAAATTAGCATGTAGGGTATCAATATTTTAAAATACTCCTGAGAATGAGGATTCAACATGTTCTTATAAAAACTATGACAACTAAAACAAAATTATGTATTTCTTGACCTGTATGTTACACACCAGGGAGTTGCCTCTTGAAAAGTGACGATGTTCGATTATTATGCTCATCAGAATCAGAAGCAGCCATTTTCATTAATTTGTTTCTTCCGATCAAACCTGTCATTAGACTAATTATATGATGACATTTTCAATTTACTGGAAAGGTAACACTGCCCACCTTGCCATTAGGATGTCTTGTCACTTTTTCTTTTCAATAATGGTCACTGATGCTTTTTAATCCTTTCTCTGTCTTATTATTGGAACATTTCTATCAGTTAAGGACAGTAAAAGACAGGATATTGTTTTGTGACTGTAACCACTCACCCTGTCTTTTGTTCGCTCTAAAGACTCGCGCTGCCTGCCGAGCTCATCAATGATGTCTGTCCCAATCTGGTCGGTCTCAGCAGATATCTGATGCGATCGTGCAATACTGTCTGACGTGTTATTAAGTGACTGGACACCAGCCATCAACCTCGTCCTTTGTGAGGCTTCCATGTTCTTCATAAAAAAAATATATATTTACCATAATTCAACTAAATATGATTCATATGTACCATAAATTAAAGTGTATTGACCTCAGGGGAAATAATTAGGTCTCTACCTGTTTATTGTAGACTGTTCTGCATATTAAGAATTGTTATTATTGGAGACTTTTAATAAAGATCTTAGACATTTTCTATAAACTGAAAGGCACTTCATTCAGTGCAAAAATAATATATTTTATGTTTTTCCCCCTTATTATGTTACTTGTGGCATTAAAAGGGTTTTTTTAGGGTTCACATTCAGTTAAGCTCATTGGTTTAGTAAAGAACTTTACTTTGATGTGTCAGATGCTGAAAATGCTTGAATTAAAAATAAATTAAGCTTACAGCAAATTCAGTTGATCCATCATATCCAAAGTTGTAGGCAGAACCACCAAACTCACTGTTACTTCTTTTCTGAAACACAAAAGTGTCTAAATTAGGATGTTGATAAGGTACCATTCATTTATATTGATATTTCTCTGGCAGTTGATATATTCAAGAAAATCAATCACTTCTTTCTGATGCAGATAGTTTCAACTTTGTCCACCAGATGGCACACAAGGCTGGACTGCAGGTGAGTCTGTTTCTGTTTGATTTTATTATCAGGACCTCAGCTATTATGAATGTATGTTCAGTCAAATCATTTGGAATCCTTCTCTTAAGCATTTGCATGGATAAAAAGGGAAGATCTGTATCTGAAATATAACTGAATAAACCTTCTTTAAGTCCAATATGGAAATGCAACACAGTCACACAACTATCACTGAAGATGATTTAACATTTGAAGAACCTTTATAGTTTTAAATATTAAATCAATTTTAGGAAATGAAATACTGCTGATCCTTAAGTTGCAAGTATTGAAAATGTTTAATAATGAATGAAATTATAAATGTTTGAAAGACCTGATACCCCAGTAACACTCAAAGTTGTCAATCAAGAACCACATGCTTAAGGACTTGGATTACTCTCTCTTTCAAGACTTGGTGTCTTTTTTTTCTTACAGGGAAAATTATGTTTGAATTGTTTTATAGGTCGAGGGGAATTCCATGAGAAAAACACAACAATTTTCAAGGAGGAAGGGACAGAAAATAGTCCCCTTGATTGGTCTTATATCAGTCTCTGAATTAATCAACTGGCAATGAAAAACATGTTGGTGTCCTCAGAACACACATGATTTTGTATACACCCATTGTGGGGTATACAGATCGATTGAAATGCTACTTTCACTTAATAATGAAAAGTAATGTCAGCAACATGTTTCTGAGACTGGGTTGATACAACAATGACCTTTTGGTTCACCTATTTGCCAAAATATGAACATTTTATGATTTTCCGATGATAGAAGACCTTAACGAAAGCAAAAGTATTAAGTTCAACAGATACCATAAATTCTCCATTATAAGCCACATGTCCATTAAAAGCCGTACTTACGACATCCCTTGACAGCTGGTCCAAGTCTCGTCTATAATTACGCACTTTCCCAACCATCGGTGTTCGGTACACTGGTGGTGCATGCTTAGTTTCTTCTTCCATTTCCTGAACCTTCAAAGATAGTAAATACAATTTATTTTTGTGATATTATTTTATTTGATAAATAATTATGTACTTGATCATTATTTTGACTTGATAAAATATAAATTAACTGTTGAAGAAAGTGAGGTCTTATAAAAGATCAAGTTCTCGTTGAGGTGTTACATTTAATTATTTTCTAAAATGAGATAATAGTTTTTTCTGACTCAAAACTATTAAAAATATAATTTTATTTTCATATTTTATTGAGCTGTTTAAACTTTATTTATTTTTCATATATATACATATAAATTTTGGTTTGCAGAATATGATAAATGTAAAATAGGAAAAAAAACAAGGTACCCATGGGTCATGGTGTTCTGCTTAATTTGCCTAAGACAGAAAAATATCCTTTCAAACAGAAAAAAAGAGTTTTGTATATTGTTGCACTTGAAAATGTGTATTGAAATGCTACAGCAATTTGGCAATATTATTAATTAGTCTCTCCTGCATGTATAGTTTTCTTTCATTAGTTCCAGATACATGTGATCTTGCCTGTGCTCCTACAATAATTCCACATGCAACAGAATTGCATTATTTGTCTCTATATATAGAAAAGAGCTCCAAAGGTACTGTTTATTAATACTGTTTAATCTGCAATTATATGACATGGTCAAAGGATTTACATGAGAAATATATTTTCTGACTCTACAGTCATAAATCTGAACAAAGTCTATTTATAAATCATTAAATGTATAATAATTTCTATATGATCTTAAATATTTTTTGGATCCATAGTCACAGAAAGTGGGAAAAAAGTTATCTCAGCTTCATGATACAGGCATGAGAAGAAAGACCCTTACTGATAACACAGTCACTTAAAGGCAACAAGGAAAATTTAGAGATTGTCCTTGTGTACTAACATTTAAAAAAATATAACAACGGTCTGTTTGCTTTTAAAAAAAAGCATATGCTGCAAGTATTCACTTATTTGACAGTTCTCCCGTCAACAATTACCGTATGAGTTTTATTTAGCATTCACGAATTTCCACTTCCTCAACAAAGTTTGTAAAAAGAAACATTTGCAGGAAAATGTTTTAAGGTGTTACATCATACAATAACTTATTCTGCAATTTATCAGAATAGATGCAAGCTAAGGTATGGCCCATATGCATACACATATTTCATTGTATTTCAAATGATAAAATGTTTAAAAAAATTAATTTTAAAAAATCCAAAATGGAACAACATGGCATCTTGTAAAGTATTCCTGGGATCATTATTAAAAAAAGTGTTGCACATTGGAGTTTTCAGTTTGATATTCATGCTTAATTTTTTTAAATAACATAAAATATTGAGTAAGATTAACTACAAATTTCCTTTTCAAATCAGCTATACACAGTGTTGACTGGATAAGGAAGAAACATTATTATTATGCAAATTTTTTAAGTTTCCCAAGAATCCCAACAGTTATTAAATATGGAAATTTATTCAATGCAAACTATTCTGTAACAGGGAATTCCTCCCATGAACTTACACAATTTTATTGCAAATACATCACTTTGTGGAAACATAATTCTATGTGCACTCAAATCTTTGTAATCCCCTTGTAATACAAAACTAAATCCAGAATGTAGCAAAAGTCTAGAATAAAAAGGAATTTAAAAAATGTAACCTTCATCTTCTTTATGCACTCTGCCCAGAGGGGGCAGAGGGGAAGTCTAGCTCAGCTGAGCAAGGAAGTTGCAGTGAGTGAAGCATATGTACTGAGCCGGGCTGGCCTACATCAGTGACTCCAACTGATGAATACATTATGTATATGTATGACAAGTTCTTCTAAAACTTGAATAAAAGGTAAAGGTTAGGAGCGATTGCTTTCAAATGTCAGATTATAAAAGATTATATATTTATGTGGACATGCTGTGAAAATCAAATCAATAGCGCTTACAGGAAAACAATATGCAATGGTCATTTTTGGGCATAATTTAAGGTGTTGATTTTACATTTATGCAAATAATAAAATAAAAATAATAAAAACAAGGCCTACAGGCCTAATGCGCACCTGTGCAATGAGATTACACCAGGTACAATGCTTCAATGCTGGACCATTACTTTTCAAGAACATGTGTATGACATATATGAACAATGCAAGTACTAAACACTTAGAACAAGAAACAATTAAACAAACATCACTGCTGAAATTCTAGCATGGGTGCACACAACAAAAAAACTAGAATACGGGTAGTCAACAAGCGACTACTTGTATCCCCCAAAATCAGAGTGCGACGGGTGAAGTGAGGCATGGATGGAGTGGCAAGGGGAAATAGAATGAGGTGTGTTGCATAATAGTCAGGATGTCTGCAGCCGAAATGTGTATGTAGGTTGAACCACCTACCACAAAATCCAGAAAGCTGTCCAAGATGTATAAACATGCAAAATTTTAGGCAGACATGTAAAACCCCTCCTGAGATATGAGTGATTTTAGTCCATGGCAGACAAACAGACGGACTGTGTGCAAAAATGGTGGCAGGTGGTGCCACCACTTTTGTGTATGATTAAGAGCTATGTGAGATCTATACACATGCAAAATTTCAGGGGGATATGTCAAACCCGTCCTGAAATATAAGCCTGAATGTCTGCAGTGTATACATCAATGTAGGTGGCATCTCCTGCCAAAAAATCCAGAAATCTATCCAAGATGTATAAACATGGAAAATTTAGGCAGATAAGTCAAACCAATACTGAGATATGAGTGATTTTAGCCCACGGCAGACAAACAGACAGACGCTGTGCAAAAATGGTGGCAGGTGGCGCCACCAATTTTGTGTATGATTAAGAGCTATGTGAGATCTATACACATGCAAAATTTCAGGGGGATATGTCGAATAAGTCCTGAGATATAAGCCCTAATGTTTGCAGCATATACATAAATGAAGGTGGCGCCACCTGCCACAAAATCCAGAAAGCTATCCAAGATGTATAAACATGCAAAATTTTAGGCAGATATGTCAAACCACTGCCGAGATATGAGTGATTTTATCCCACAGCAAACAAACAGACGGACACTGTGCAAAAATGATTGCAGATGGCGCCACCAGTTTTTTGTATGATAAAGAGCTATGTGAGATCTTTAAACATGCAAAATTTTTGCCCAAGCGGTCAAATGGTTCCAGAGATATGAGCTTGGATGTCTGCAGCATAAATTTGAATGTAGGTGGCGCCACCTGCTGTAAAATCAAGAAAGCTGTCAAGGATGTATAAACCTGCAAAATTTCAGGTGAATATGTCAAACTACTGCTGAGATATGAGTGATTTTACCCCAAGGCAGATGAACAGATGGACGCTGTGCAAAAATGGTTGCAAGTGGCGCCACCAGTTTTGTGTATGATAAAGAGCTATGGGAGATAAACACATGCACAACTTTGGCCCAACTGGTCAAATGGTTCCCGAGATATGAGCTTGGATGTCTGCAGCTTAAACGGGATGTAGGTGAGGCCACCTGTCATAAAATCAAGAAAGCTGACCAAGATGTATACACATTAAAATTTCAGGTTGATAAGTCCAACCAATGCAGAGTTATGAGTGTTTTTATCCCAAGGCAGATGAACAGATGGATGCTGTGCAAAAATCTAAGAAAATGCAGTTAGAAAACAAATGAACAAATGATGATTGATGACTGATTATTTGCAAAAAATTTGGTGATGCTAGCTCCTGCCATTTTTGAGATAGGTATGGTTTACTAGAGAAGACGCACTGACGCACGATGGACGATGCAGCAACTTTGCATAAGCTCACAGGTGTCGCTAAAAATCCAATAATTTTTTACAAATCATTTGCAAAAAAATTGGTGATGCTAGCTCCTGCCCTTTTTGAGATAGCTATGACACATGACGGACGACGGATGACGCCACACCATTGCATAAGCTTACAGATTTGCTCAAAATGCAAACAAGTTTTTTCAAACAGTTGAAAGATATGGTTCCAATAATTCTAATCTCCGCATTCTGCATCTAGACCATGTGTCTAACCTTGTGAAACGTTTGTTTAATGGACCGAAGAAGTGAGTCTGTAATAATTCTGATTTGGTTCGCCTGATTACCACCAAACGGCTAAACCGCATCATTGTATATCACATAATGGCGGTACAAGCGTTTCAGGCATGTTCGTTAATAATCATAACATCAAAGCTTTGTGCTAACTGTAACGTTTGTGAGCCGAAATTGGCAGACCTTGCTTGTTATGTAGATGGCTGGCACAGTCGGAAAGATTTTTTACAAAATATTGGGTGAGAATTTTTTATTTGCAGTTTAAATCGGCTCTTAATCTGACTTTCCGTCATATTCCCTGTAATTAATATAATTCCATTTTGGAACCCTTATTCCGTTTTTTTTTGTCTGTTTTTCTGTTTAAATGGAAAAAAACGGGGCTCTAAAAATCACATCTGCTTTCTGGGGGGAAACATCTCCAAATTCAAAAGTTATCATGTTAAGTCAGAGAATGTATTCCTTGCCATTTTGATTAGTTATGACTTCTACAAATTAAGTAATATTGACCTAATTTCTGGGACATACACAGAAAATATATGGAGGAAAATTTATGCAAAAAAAAAGAACAAAAACAGACAAAGAGGTTTTGATATAAAACAGTCCTGAAGGGTAAAAATAGGTTTTTAATGTAAAATTGAGGTCTTCCTTAATGTCTTGAAGGAATGACATCGCAGTGATCCAGCACTGGGTTTGGTAGGAAAACTCAAGAACATCTAACTGTATATCTAATTTTGATTTGTAGGTCTAACCATGTCTAAGCATGCCAGTGTCACAGTAACAGACGACAGACTACGGACAGAGGACCATAACTATAACTCAAGATGATGTACAGTCAGCGTAGCTAAAAACTTTTGTTATTTGTTGCATCAGCTTTATCAAATGAAAATAAACACAAGAAATCATAAAACAAATTTAGTCATGTTCATACAACTATTTATATATATAAAAATATACTTACTTTATACCTAAAATAAAAGCATATACTTACCAAAAAATTGCCATTTTCTATGCCTCTTTCAATCTCTCTGATGAGTTTCTTTCTTTCTTCTGCAAACAGAGGATTAAATGAATACCCAAGTTATCATCTCTTTAGAAATCTCCAATAAATGTCATTACCATGCCATTGAACTGATAATCATTTTAATATTTTGTTTAAAGTTAGTACAATTAATACAAAGCCAGAAGAATAATAACAAGTACAAAATATACTCAGGCAGGGGGTTTAACATTCCTTTCATAACCCGTCTGGTTTACATAAATAAAAATTAGAATGGACTCTACTTTTCTCAACGGAGCTATTTCCTACTAGTCTACATAACAGCTTGGCTATTCACTACTAGCTCAGCAGGGCTCGACATTAACTTTTGAAAGTACTTGCCTAGTTGGGCAAGTAACATCTAGCTTTTACATGCCCTACATAAATTTTTACTTGCCCTATGAATATTATTGATTGTATTCAATTAAGAACACAAAGATCCTTTTACATGTCTTGGTTAATTGTTTATGGCAAGTATGAGGGGACTTCTAGTTGCCGTACCACTATTTTTCTGGAACTTTCACTTGCCCCAGGAAAGTGGTTAACCATAAATGTCAAGCCCTGGTCAGATAACCACTAGTCTAGAATAAGTCCTACTAGGCCAGATAACCACAGTGTTTAAAGGTTTTTCATGAGCTGGATAACCAATAGGCTTTCTCCTACAAGCCTGGATAACCACTGGGCTCCTACCCCTGACTTACCTCCAGAGCAGTGAGGGAGCCGTTCTCGTATCTTCCGTCTCACCTCCTCATATCTGCTCTGGAAATCAGTTTCATAATTTTCAAATTGTTGGGAGGACATGTTGTCCGGCTGGTTCACAGCTTGGTCCTTAGTTATTATTCCACTTGATGAACCTCATCTGTTGTAAAACCGGCACATATCTGAAAATTATTTCAGAACTGTGAATAATAGCAGTTGACAGACATCCTGTGGTATGCAATATTAACTTTCATGCATCCTTCCTTAAGAGACAGCGCAACACAACAAACAAGTCAACACAATCTTGTAACAACACTTGCTCCAGGGCAGTCCTCATCTGGCTGGTATCCATTTTGCTAATGACGGGAACATGGCTACAATGAAATAGTCTTAAGGTCATAATAGGAAGTCACAGTGCCTGACACTGATAGTATGTATGGGCAGTGTGTAACACCTGGACCTTGGACCAAAAGAGAAATCTATAATTCTTAAAACTCACATTTTAATTTGTTGAGATTCTGAAGCAGAACAGTATCTATAGAAATATTTTATATTATGTTTGGTTAAAAACATAAAAATAAATCTCTTTTGCAACATAATTTAACCATAACACTGGTGGACCCTGACGCACAACCTCACGCAGCCCATGGACCCATTTTATTCATTGTTTTACCATTTCTTTAGTATTAATTTTAAAATTTTCCTAAAAATAACAAAGCAGCTTGTTATGTGTGACATGAGTGCTTATTCTTTTCTCATTGAGTCATAAATAAAAATATGAGCGGTGCTTAATTGGGTCCACCAAAAGGAACGTACAGTTCTCAAACTTAAGCAGGTGGGGTCCGTCTTCATCAAAGTATTTTTGTATACTTAAATCTTTCATTGAATCAGACATTTATAAAGAAGTAAAATTGAGAGAATTTTCTTTTATCAGTAACAGCAGTGCTTTCATCGGGAATAATAATTGTAAATGTAGAAATTGAATTTTGGGATCCAGGTTTTACACACTGCTGTATGTATGTTACTTCTCTCGGTCTTGACAAAACAGGTTGATGAAGCAGGAACAAAATGGAAGTGTAATATGACTTATTATTTACTAGGTCATAACCCCCCCCCCCCCCCCCCCCCCAATGCCCAGGCCTATCAGCGTCAAGCTTCCATTCTTCCAAAACTGAAACATTCTGAAACATTCCATTCTTCCAGCCAGGAAGGCTTGTCTGTGCGATACGCTCAAATTCCAGTCCAACTAACTGTTCATTTAACATCAGAGTTACAATCCCAAGCATTTTATATGAACAACATACAGGTGCATAGATGAGGGACAGTGTTAGCATGGGCAAGCATTATTGAATAATTTATAGAGGTACAAGCATGATATTGCTGCCAGAAGGTAAAGCATGTTACATTCACAACTGCGATGTGGTGGGAATTTTGGTGAGACTGGGATTTGAGCATATAGCTTAGACAAGCCTTCCAGCCTGATTACCTGGCAGGAAGAATGGAATTTGTCACTTTCATGCTGGATGCTGTTGGTTTGGGGGCATTGGGAAGGTTTGTGAGGTCTGTCAGCATCCGGTTCTGGACTATTCCTTCCCTGTCCTTTTCCCTAGTTTTACTTTCACCAAGTCAACATGTGCATTGCAACAAATATTTATGAATGCTGGCAATTAATCATTAATACTTCTAGTCTGCACTTAAATGAATTTTTGAGCAAATCTAGATATCAGGCTGCTTTTGTAATCAATGAAAAAACTATGTCCACTCATGTCTAGTACTTGTGTCTTGTTCATATGGCCTATGCTTCTCTGTCTGGTGGCAAACCTGTAATGAGAGAGAAATTCTAATATTAGTACACATAACGTGCAATCATGAAACTCTTCATCAGGTCTCGAACCAGCAACCATGTGATAACAAGTTCTATGTGCTACTATCTGGGTCATGATAGATGAGTCAAGAGCAGGTGGTCAAGTTGGAATATTAAATTCTACTGTTCTTTGGAAGTTCAGTAGGGACAAAAAAATGACCTTACGTATGTTTGTGTGTGTGAAAATGGATTGCAGCTGTTAAAATTAGTGTTAATTTTTTTAAGCTTTTGGGATGCCTGGGCACAAGTCTGTTAACTGCCTGCCTCTATATCGTGTTATCAATCTTGTGCGGACCAGGTTTAATCACTGGTTTATTGTAAACCCAAATATACGTGGGATAACTGTGATCTGTGTGCACACAAAAGCCTCGAGAGTGCAAGACAATGGCTGTGGATGACGTAGATAGGACGTGCACATGAGCAAATGGTGTAAACAATCACAGAGAGGAATCATGATGGATACTGGTATGCTGAATCATGTGATGAAACGTTAAATTGTATAATAGTGCAGGCTTATAGATAGAAGGATATAGGATCCCAATAACATACAGAAGAGCAAGTTGCATCTATTATTTTAATGTTTAACATGTACTGGGGGGGCCTGGGCGATTCAGTGGTAAGATGCTCGGCCCTCTCCTCTGACGACTCGAGTTCAAGACCAGGTGTTGCCATAAGCTGATAAGAGTGGGTGGTAGTGGCCCGTCCGGCCAAGATTGGTGGTTCTCTCCGGGTTCTCTGGCTTCCTCCACCTCTCTCACTCTGTTGGCATTATGCCCCAAGATGGGGGCTCTGCCAATTAGTATCCAGATCAAGATCTCAATGTGTCTTGAACATCAACCTGAATTCTAGACTAGGACCTGTATTTTATACGTTTACAAAGGTCAGCATGAGAGAGCAGTGACTATATTAAAATTTTATTATGATCTTCTCATGATTCATGTCACTAAAGTAAATGTATTAACTGTCGGGTATTTGGAGGATTTTGAGGTGCCGTTGCAAATAAAACACGCACAAATATGGAGGACAACCGAACAACTTTTATTCCAGCCATATCACTCGTTCATATCATAGGGCGAGCCGCCGCACCACTACTAAGTCCGCTGAAATATAGTTCCACTAGATACCTCGACACATTACTTAATACGAATACACATCATCTCTCCCCTCCTTAAACAAAAACCTGGGGGAAAATACATACACGACCAATACAGACACTAATGCAGGACGTATAAGGTGTGGTATGTCTGACCGGTATAAACTATACTGCATTAAGAAATCATAGGTTTCCCTGACATATGTGACATATAACACTGATAAGCCTTCTATGACATAAAATAGATGATAGATCCTGAGAGAGATATCTGGAAACAAGACACAACGGAACTAAAAATAAAATATACATATAGCAATCATAGGTTTCCCTGACATATGTGACATATAACACTGATAAGCCTTCTATGACATAAAATAGATGATAGATCCTGAGAGAGATATCTGGAAACAAGACACAACGGAACTAAAAAAAAATATACATATAGCAATATAACATTAGATATTAAGCCTCTCTGGTGGCTTCCGTATTCTTATAGAACGCCGAACTGACACTGGTTGAACTTTACTTGGGCTTGAAGGTTTCTGTGTGTCATGAACAGTAGAGGATATACATGTATTTCCATTTCCTTCAGCCTCTTTTTCAGTAACACTAGAACTTTGGACATTTGCCTGACCTAAATCACTGACTTGACAATGACTATCGGTTTCACATTTGGGTTGAGAATTATCAGTCTGACCTGCAGATGCTGGATAACTCAAAACCTCTGTCAATTCCGGTGAAAACTGTGTGAGAATATCATTTTCCTTATCAGACGGATGAGAACTATCACACAACCTAGGGATAATCTGTTCAATGTGTCTACACCACACATTTTCTCCTACTTGTACTGTATAGTTTACAGGACCATCCTTAGACAGTACCACCCCTGGTACCCATTTTTGTTTACCGCTGTAAGTCCTAACCCACACGGTTTCATTCACACGGAACTCCCTGTGTTTCGAATAATTCTCTCGATGTTCTATTTGTTCATGCAACTGATTTTTCATTCGTCTTTCCGTGTTTGGACGCAGATTATTTAGACGATTCCTTAACGGCCTCTTTAGAAACAACATCGCCGGAGACTCGCCTGTTACAGTGTGTGGAGCATTTCTATAAGCCAATAAGAACCTGCTCAATTTTGTTTGCAAGGAACCATGATCTCGAGATGCTGCTTTCAATGCACGTTTCAGGCTTTGGACAAAACGCTCAGCTTGGCCATTGGTACTTGGATGATAGGGGGCGCTAAATTTGTGTGTTATGCCATTACCATCCATAAATTTCTTGAATTCGGCCGATGTAAACTGACTTCCGTTGTCAGATACTAAAATTTGAGGTAGGCCATTTCGGCTGAACACTTCCCGCAAAATTTCAATTGTCTTATCCGAAGTTGTTGATGACATTAAATATACTTCCGGCCATTTGGAGATCGCATCTACAATCACTAAATAAACCTGGCTATCCATGGGACCCGCAAAATCAACATGTATTCGCTCCCATGGCTTGGATGCTGGTACCCATGGGTGAAGTGGTGCCAGTGAAGGGTTATTCTGGTTAACCTGGCATAGTTCACAACATTTAGACTTGCTCTCAATATGGCTATTGATCTGGGGCCACCAAACGTAACTTCTGGCTACGGATTTCATTTTAACGATCCCAATGTGACCCTCATGCAGTTCGTCTAAAACTGCCGACCGACAATTTGGGGGAAAGATAACGCGCAGACCCCACAACAGAATGCCGTTTTCAATCGTAATTTCATTCCTACGCTGGAAGTAAAGCTGAAGAACTGCCTCAGAATCCGTGAGTTTTCTTGGCCAACCTTCTATGACATATCGGGAAACTTTAGATAAGACCGGATCGGTCCTAGTCGTCTTGCGGATACGGTCATGAGAACATGGCAGAACATCGATGTGAAAAACGTGCGCGATTGACGGTTCAGTTTCCATGTCCACGACTGGACCGGGCAGCCTGGACATGCAATCGGCGTTTGCATTAAGTTCCGCTTTCCAGTATTTAATTTCATAATCAAAACCGGCTAAGAACATGGCCCAACGCTGTATACGCTCAGCTGCTAAAGTAGGCATACCTGATCTAGGGCCAAACAGAACAGTCAAGGGTTTGTTGTCTGTAATCAGAGTGAATTTCCGCCCATAAATATACATATAAAACTTCTTCAATGCGAAATGAATGGCTAATGCCTCTCGCTCGATTTGCGGATAATTTCTTTCGGGTTTCGTCAAAGATCGCGAGGCGAACTGGATCGGTCTTTCTTCGCCATTCGGTAAGATATGTGAAAGGACGGCGCCTACACCTACTGGACTACCATCCGTTGCTATAGCAATGGGCAAATCTGGATTGAAGTGCATTAAAAACCCAGAGTCCTTTAACATCTGCTTAGACTCTATAAAAGCCTTCTCAGCAATATCTGACCATTTAAATGCTTGTCCCTTCTCCAGCATTGCTGTGAGAGGTTTGATTACACTGGCTAGGTTTGGCACAAACCGCCTATAGTAATTCAGCATACCCAGGTAAGACCTGAGACCAGACAAGTCTTTAGGGGGAGGCATATTACTAATCTCTTCTACCTTTGAGGGAGACTTGTGTACACCATGTCTATCTATCACATGACCAAGGTACTCAACCGATTGGCACATGAAGTCACACTTGCTCCTCTTGAGCTTCAATCCATATTCACCTAACCTCTGTAAAACTCTGTCTAAATTTGACACATGTTCCTCCTCTGAACAACCTGTAACTAGTATGTCATCCAAATATACCTGTACACCAGGTAGACCCTGCAGTACCTGCTCGATAGTCTTTTGCCAGATAGCAGGTGCTGTGGTTATGCCGAACACTAATCTGTGTTGGAATAGCCCTTTATGCGTTGAGAGAACAAGGTACCTCTTGGACTCTTCGTCTAACTCCATCTGGTTATATGCATGAGCTAGATCTAGTTTAGAAAAGGAGACACCACCGGCTAAATTAGCCAGGATGTCTTCCACGTTTATGCTAGGGGGCGCCACTGGTACAATTACCGGGTTTACTGTAGTTTTATAATTGCCACATAGCCTGACTGTACCATCCTTTTTCGGCACAGCTAACACTCCTGTGCTCCATTCACTGTGTGTTATAGGAGTCAACACCCCACAATTTTCCAATCTAGTTAATTCCTGTTCTACCGGAGTCCTCATTGAATAAGGAACCCTGTATGGTCTGGTTGTTACTGGCTGAGCATCCTCCACAATAGAGATGCTTGCCTTGATACCTTTTAATTTACCCAGCTTGCCATCAAACAAGGCTGCATGCTTATCCAATATTCTATCAAGTTTCCTCGTCATCTCAATCTTGTTTACAACCTCTGACGAGCTATCTGAACTTACCTCTGAGAAATCTAACTGTTTCCAGTTGAGCCGGATGGCATATAGCCATTCCCTACCTAGCAAGGCATGCTTAGTGTGTTTAACCACATACAGACACAAATTCTTGTGTTGTTTGTTGTATTTAACCTTTACAGCCAATTTACCTACAGGTTTGACTTTCTCTCCTGTAAAACTAGAGAACATTTTACTTGTCTCATGCAATGTCAAATGTGAAAACTTGTCTTTATACATCTCATAAGGTATCATTGATACTGATGACCCAGTATCAAGCTCCATCTTAACCTGTACCTGCTCAATACCCATAGTAACATATATAGCATCAGCACATGCATTTCCATTCTCTTTTGACACAACCTTTAGAATGGAATATGGAGTACATTCATCATTTGAATCAATGGCACTATTATCATCACAAGAGTCACTGATATTATCAACAGAGTCACTGGTATTATCAACAGAGTCACTGGTATTATCATCAAGGTCCACAACTTGATGTACTGGTCTTGGTGTCCTTTTCTGATGCTCCTGTGTTTTTCGACCCCTGCCACGACCACGTGTCGAACTCTGCCTCTGGTTAAAACGGCTCTGGCATTTCCGGGCGATATGTCCTACTTTCTTACAGCTGTTACAGGTCACACTCTTAAACAAGCACTGCTCTGGTGTATGCGAGCTACGTCCACACCTGTAGCATTTAATATTACCACTATTGGCCGTTTTCCGATGTGGATTTCTCTCCTTAACATAGTTCACATTTGCTGCATCTTCAGCTTCACCCGTCCTTATTTCTTTCGTTTCTGTTATGGTGGTTTCTCGGGCCAATGCAAAATCGACCGCTGACTGAAATGACATCGATGGCAGGTCTCTAGTTCGTTCCATCAGTTTAAGAGACGTGGCTTCGCTTGTAAGCCCACTAATAAAACGATCACTAAGGTTTTCATCAAGTTTGTCCTCATACCCGCAGTTTAAACTCAAATGTTTCAGTGCTACCACGTAGTCCGCGATACCCTCGCCTGCCTTTTGGTCACGTTTTATAAATTTACGTCTTTCGGCAACAACAATAGGGGGCGCCTTCAAATGTCGCCTCATAATTGCTTTCAGTTCTGTGAAAGTCTTTGAATTTGGCTTAGCTGGTGAGACCAAGTCTCTTATGACTCCGTAATTTTTCGTACCTAGGGAGTGTAGGAAAAGGGCGATTACCTGCGGATTGCTTTCACTGTCCAATGTGAACCCCTGCGCCACGAGGTATAGCTCAAAATGTTCTACGTAACAATCCCAGTCCTCCACTCCGTCAAAGTAACACGGTGCCATACCTTGGCTCGGCTGCAAAAAGCACTGTTGAGCTGGCCCGGGCGTCAATTGCGTCCCTACCGTTTGTTCTGGTTCAGAATTCGCCATCTTCTTCGCCAGACTGTCGGGTATTTGGAGGATTTTGAGGTGCCGTTGCAAATAAAACACGCACAAATATGGAGGACAACCTAACAACTTTTATTCCAGCCATATCACTCGTTCATATCATAGGGCGAGCCGCCGCACCACTACTAAGTCCGCTGAAATATAGTTCCACTAGATACCTCGACACATTACTTAATACGAATACACATCATTAACACTATCAGATCACAGGCGCTTGAATCGCTATTTGTGTTGATATTGGTTTAAATAGTGTTCAATTTATATTGCTTGCCGGTATTTAATTGTTTATATAATAGATAAACAAGTACCGGCAAGCGATATAACATGGTTTACAGCTCATTAAACGGTAGGGGATTGTTGTTAGAGTAAATTGAACACTATTTAAACCAAGATCAACACAAATAGGGATTCAAGCGCCTGTGATCAGACTAATTAAACACTTAAAAATTATCTAATCATTAAGGGTTGAATTTACCACAGTGTACATGTATCACTTGCCCATAGCCTGGCACAGGGTGTCAGGTCAAGTGGTACACTGTAGCTAGGTTGTGTATAAGTTACCAACCGCCACTCCAGTTTCAGGCACGGACAGTTACAGATATATATTTCCTCCAACTTCTATTTCCGTTCCAACTGAGAAATGTTTACTTCATCACATGACATTTGACAGCTTTTAACTCTTCTTGCAGAAAACGTTTCCGCAACCATACGATACTCGGCTGTCACGACTTACTGGAGAATGGAGTTTAGGCCAATCTTACACTAAAGATTGGAGGATTCTTGGATATTGAAACTTAGACTGGTACCCTGCTCTATTATGACCCTCAGCCAAGCATAGAGACAGGCGTACAACGCCATCTTAAGTACTCTCAGTTGCAACTCCTGACTTACCTGTAGACTGGTTCCAACTCCAGTATGCACGCTCATACCGGATGTCATGGACGTTCACGCGATCCTGGTTGATTATGCGTGTAAATTTCTTATAAACTAACTTTCTTTAGTTATTTCTAGTTTTCAAATATTGAAAAATGAGTTGTTACACAAAAAAAGTGAATGATGGACGTATAGATAATACGATATACTGAATCTTTGATATTCCACCGTGCGTAGCAGTGATTTAGGCCAAAAAAAATAAAAGGTGTGGTTCTCAGGCACCGCCCGCGTCAATTTTTAACCCCCGCATCAAAAATTTTGATTTTGATTTTTTTCTTTCAAGTAGTTAAATAATACAATTTATGTAGTGCCTTTACCTGTTTATCAAAAAAATTTGTTATTTTCATATTTTTCATAGATCATATGACATTTTATCGGAGCATTCAAAAAAAGGTCAAAAATATAATACCGCCCGCCCGCACCGATTTCTGAAAAAAAGTGGCTGAGAACCATAGCTTATTTTTTTTTGGCCTTATTATTACTATATATTAATCTGATCATAAATGTCACACGTAACGTATAACCAACTTTTGTTAACTTCTCTGAGCAAACGAAATGCTTAGTTTTATCATATATAATACATACTGGAGTTGGAACCAGTCTGCCAGGAGTACATAAGATGGCGTTGTACGCCCGTCTCTATGATTGGTCCAGAGCAGCGGTGCCATAATAGAGCGGGGTACCAGTCTAATTGAAACTCCGCACATGAGCGCCATCTATGTGTGTGCGCCGAAACCAATTACCCAGAAGACTAAGACGCAGCCAAGAGCAATTAAATCATGACAATTTCTTTTAGGTCTTGTGAATGTGCTTATGTTGGCCGACACAGTATATTTTTTTAAAGACCTCGTAGTAGGCTTCGCGTATTAGATCGTTGAATTGCAGAGACGCGATTCAACAGCTGGTGTATTCTCTTGATTTCCCCAACAGACCAGGACACAGGCGCTTGAATTGCTATAAGTCTAGATTTCGGTTAAATATGTTTATACTCCTTATAACTATTACTTAACTGAAATTTTTTATCCATCTCTTTTTGAGATCATTACAACTTTCAGAGTATTTTCAATACATTTAAAAGAAAATGCAACAAACGTACATTCCTGAGCCTGGCAGTCGTAAATCAGCTATTTTAATAGAACTTATTAAGCTTACTTTGCGGGCCCATATGTCGAAAGGTATAATCATTACGACTAGGCCTGGCTTGAAAAACTGCAGGATGGCAGGCAAATAAAGAATTGATGATATCTTGGCGGCAGCCTCTTATTTGGAAACAGAGACGTGGGCCATAAATCCATAATTGAAAAAATGAAATATCTGTGAAATATTCCATTACATGAACATTATAATATAAACTTTATTTATTTTTACATGGATTGTACAACTAGTTATAATAAATGAGACGAGGCACTCTCCATTGCTCGTATTGTGGCGTTCGGTAGTCTGTATAGAGGTGGAAGAAATTGGAGAACCCGGAGAAAACGGCCGACCATGGATGGGCCACTACAACCCACTCTCATAGCAACTTCGGGGATCGAACCCGGGTCGCCAGCGGAGAGAGCCGAACATTCATGACTCGACTATATGCAGGCCTATTACAGGTGCTGTCCGTTTATTTAACCGAGAATGTAAAAAAAGGATGCTTATAAAAGCGAAAGGAATTCTTTACTTTCGCAACGCATTTTTGCACAATGTTTTAAGCCCTTTTCATTGAAGATTTAATGAAAGAATTCCAGAGATGTTAATTAAAGCAAATATTTTTTTGTAATTCAATGAGTAAAATTATTTTCATTTAATACATTGAACATGTTAAACAATATGTCCCATTGTTTTATGTCTTCCATAAACCATAAATGGCCTATGGGTTATTCTATCAATAAACACATTTACCAAGTTGTCGCTCTGTCTCATAATGTCTTTCTGGAAACCTTACAGTAAAAGTGTAAGCCTTGATACTGTATTCTGTTCGCTAATGTGATATATCAAGTAATACATCATGCAGATGACAGACGCCTCTCCAAACTGAGGTATCAATTCAGTGTGATGCCATGTTCTTTTTATTATATAACCCAGATGAACACATTATATGTCCCATGTAGTTTCCCATTAATTCTTCCAGGGTAAATACCATGACATATATCATATGACCTCGAAATTATTCCAAAAAGAATAAAAAACAAGACGTGTCGCTACATTTCAGTCATTTCTAAGGGCCCACTCGAAAATACGAAACTTGTTAATTTCGGTTCCGGCAAACCGGTTCTGTATGTTTTCCTCATGTATATATATATAAGTGGACGATTTCGGTTATAATAGACAAATTATGTTAACATCATAAATTATTTTATATTATCAAATTAATGACGAAAATATATAATGTCCTATAACATATCAACGTGCCAAACATATACAGGATACGCGCGTCTCATCTTTAGCTATAACCTACAGGGTTTAAGTATGGAATATTGAATTCAAAACACTTCCGAAAGAATATTAATACCTCAATCATTGCTTATTTAATTCTACCAGGCATCAACAGTATCAATTTATAAAATAATTAACAAAATTGCACTACTTAGGCCCATCGCCGCCATCATGCCAATATATCCATCAAGTGGACGGTTTTGGCGAAACTGAAACCATCAGAGTTTCGGTTTCGCTATTATTAAGTAAACGGTTTACCGGAATTCCCTGAAACCGAAACTAGTATCAAATTTTCGAGCGGGCCCTTAATATATTGTCCGTGACGTCACGCTTGCACCAGCAAGTCATAACAGCGTTCAGTTACTCTTTGCCATCACGTAACAGAGCTGCATAGCAATGCGTTGTCTGCGCCAATGCTGATTGGACACGATTCCACGTTTTCCAGATACTTCCAGATACGTTCCGACCACCAGATGCCAGGACTGCCCATGCATTGTCACCTCCGATGAATCCCCCCCCCCCCCCCCCCCCCCAATTATTTTTACCAAGTTCCTGTTAAACAAAGGAATCACAAAAACATTATATATTCATATTACACATAATTTTCTTCTTTTATCCCCTGAAATACTCCAGGTTGTGGGATTTCTTATAAAACCTGTTAACACCTGTATGGTTATTTTTAACTCTGCAGTGACGTCAGCGACAAGAAAAGCATCTGTGCCAAAAAAAAATCGAGGTCTCAGCTAAAGCAACGAAAGTGTTTCTGTCACTGTAGCCTGCAAAATATTCTAAAATGAATTCATCCAAGATATGTTGCTACATTTCAGGCATTTCTTAATTTACTGTCCGTGACGTCACGCTTCCCAAAGCAAATCATTACAGTGCCCAGTCTCTGTTCTGCCATCACATAACAAAGCCGCTTGGCAACACGATGTCTGTGTCCAGGCAGATGAAAATTACGTTTCAAACTTGCTGTCAGGTGTCACCATCTGCGGGCTGTGCTCGTAACTAACTATCTTGTGAACCCCCAAAACACATTCACTCCTGCGTGGGCAATTTAAAGACATCATTTAACACTCAGTATTACGTTTTACCAGTCGAACGTTTTAAGATTGAAATGACATGACGTCATTGAATCGTCGCCCTGGTGACAATGGTACTGTCGTCACGTTAGCGACCCAAACATTTTTGTCTAAGTTTTAGTGAGAAGAAGACGATCATTGACTTGCAGGAAGCCCGTCTTTACTGTGTTTTTACGATTCTCTTCGTGGAACCAAAAAATAATTACGAAGGTCCTCTTCAACGGTAAGTAAACTTTAGCACAACCAGGGAGATGTCGTTTTCACCGGGTCTGAGCCGTCAATATGGATCACGGAAGTCGCTTGGGGAGTTGTCCGGAAAACTTGTCCTGTCGGGTCTCTGCGGTGGAGGGGGAGGAGGGCAATATGCTAACCACCCCCCACCCCCCCTCCCCCGGGGGAGCCGGACGGAACTGAAAGCTGTCAAGAGGGCCCGTATGGACGGTACGCGCACATCGGAGTATGCTGCAGACAACAAGAGTGCCGTCATACCGTAGAGGCCGGGGGGGGGGGGGGGGGGGGGGGGGGGGGTGAACTCGAAGCATTCGTAAGCCGAACGAATGCATAACGAACTCGTTACTCCATCGTTACACATTTTTTGGGTAACTCGAAACTTTCTTTAAATTCTTCTCGTTCGTAAATGCCTCAATGTTTTCGTTATTTTAACCGACGGTCCGGACCATCCGTTATACGGTAACGAGAACGTGTACAAGTGTCGTCAGACAGTATTTTTCTACTTACTCGACTGAGATTAGTCAACCTAATACATTTCTTGTGCCGTGCCTACCATATGTAATGACATGTGTAAATAATAACAAATTATTACAACCTATAACTTCATTTTCACACAAAAACACAAATATATATGTATATATATATATATATATATATATATATATATATATATATATATATATATATTGATATTGATCTGATATATCCCTCTTTTCCTAGAGAACCGAACGCAATCATCCATGCATGGAAGTTTATTGCAATAGTTGTGATGACAAATTATAAACATTGTATATACCTTTGTCTCTATGTAATACACATTTTAGAGCTGCAAGCGAATGAAAATACCATTATTCGTAATAAATAGGGCGACAACGGAAGAAAAATATTTTATTGTAAAATATTAATTACATGTATGACGGCTATTGGTTTTTTTATCCCTTCTTGTTCAAAGTTGGGAAAGCAGATAACATTTAACAGCATTTAACTCATTCAAATATTAACATATATACCCAGAACTACGAATCCTTTAAGGGGTTGCGGATCCGGTACGGGCGTGATTGTGGATCGAGTCAAAATTATGGTTTTATGAGGTACCGTTTCCTTTTATTCGGTTGTGGAACATATCCGGCCTCATCGGACATCGGACAAAAAAATGTCGGATCATATAGCGACCTGTGTAATAACAAAATTTAAACGCGGATTCGGTCTGGAGAGCAACCACGTACATTTTAGTTGGGGTATCCCAGAATCAAATGTGTTAATCGTTATAAACCATAAGGAAAAATGTCCTCGCCTGGAAACGAAATCCTTGCAAATATATATAAAACATTCCCTTATAATCCACTCTTGATTTGTCAATTCATGTTAACATATAAGCTGCCGTTTTCTTAATCTTATCCAGTCATGTTTTACATTATATATATATATATATATATATATATATATATATATATATATATATATATATATATATATATATTACACATGTATTTTATCTGCGACCGCATAACTGGACCACATTCCGAATCATATGAAGGTTTACAGCACCTAAAAAAAACAATGAACTGAGGAAAATTGCTCGTGATCATGGTGCAAATATTTTCTAAATGCATACCGGTATAAGGATATTTTTGTTGTGTTGCATTTATCTATATTGCTTGCATGAGAATGGAAAATAAGAGGCAAAATCAGCCATATAATAAAAGACGAGCTGAGAATGTCCCTTCAGTCCCTTATTGTAGATGGACATTGTGCAATTAGTCTCTGGTTGTAATATTTAATTCTGTAATATATGCAATGAACAATGAGTGTGTAAAATCCACGATAAATATATCGGTATAAAATATAATTTACTGCAAAACGTTCCATCACGTATAATTATCGATAGAACCAATTTTAAATGACCGAGGGGAATGTAATCATAATAAAGATATAGTTTTCCTGAAACAATATAAAACTAGTTAAAACGTATTTTAAACAAACTTTATAATACTGATATCACATCTCAGTTTTGAAACGTAGAACGGATAAGTTGTATACATATAAGTAGAAAATGTGCAAGTGTTTTATTTCTCCCATACATAATAATCTCAGAATAAGCGTTCATTTCAACCGTAAGCATAGATGTGTTTCCATGTGCGCGTATATGTGTAAAACATCGCTCATATATGATTTGTCAACTGGGGTGTTTCCATGTATTCGTCATTGTATTTGCGAATGTGCGTGTATACGTGAAAATCGTCACAGGGGCGATTTTCACGCATAGTTTCTGCGTGAACTCGGGGGTTCGGGCTAAAATCACGTCACCCTTTTTTTGTAGAAGGCCTGCTCGATACCATTGTACACAAATATACGTCTGCCAATCTGCATACACGCGCATATGGAAACAACCGTTACAATTACACAATTAGAAATAAAACAGGATTTATAACACCTTACAACAACAACATTTTGATGTTATTCATTATAAAGATAATACAAATAATCATGATTTAAAAACACATATTAAAGGTGTTAAGTTAAGGGACATAATCAGAAGCTATATTATGAGTGTTCTTTCACACTATCAATTCAGTTCTGCTTTTTACAAAAGTTTCGGGCCTACACCATCCCGGCACACAGTCTTAGTCTCAGTCTACGGTTGTTTGATAACTTTATATGACTCCGCGTGTTTGTAAACACAGTCCGTGTGTTTCTGTTTACCATAACAAGGCTGTCTAACCGGAAGTCTGAATGTGAGGCGCAAACGTGATGTTTCAGCCAGTGGGAACATGTATTAAATTTTTTAGGCCAAGTCAGTCAGGGCATCTCCTAGTGTACACATGTTGTGGCCCGGCGATGCATATGCTGTGTTTATGTTTACACCTTTGGTCCACTATTTTGAATAATTTCAAGGGAAAATTTTGGCAAGTACAGATTTATTTTAAAGAGAAAAATCTATTTTTCGTGTTTATTCAACATGCTTTATAGGTGATTGGGCCCCTTTAAAGAATGTTTACCCACATCGCTTTTGGTCTACCATCATGGAATGCCTATTTTTTTCTAAATATGCAATTTATTGTTATGAACTTTTCTCACTTTCAGACATTTTGAGACATCCTGTAGCAGGAGAGCTTTATCTCACTTAATACCTGCTAGCCATTATGTGAAACCATTATTTTGATCACCATGAACGCCGGACACGAACCCGTGTTGAGAATGACCGGAAGTAGCTGTTTGCACAAGTAAATCCAGCAATGCCTTCTTCTGCCGTGTGCAATCTCGTATAGTTCCGTATTGTTTGCCTACAGATGGCCTTTTTGGATTACGATTGGCGGATATTTAAAAATTAACAAAAATGCTTTATTTCTTTGCCGTGTTTTTTTTATTATTATTCATCTGATAATATAGATGAGGAATTTTGGAAGTTCGGCATTTTGACACTGACAAGAATAATTCAGACACTTCAAAATATAAGCTCGTATACAGTCCCTCCAAAACTGATGTAAAAGTATTCCCTTTGCTTTCGGTCTCAATCGTCATCATAAAGTTGCTTTTAAAACAATGTTTATAGTTTGTAAACATGATTTGGTAGCAGGACACCAACAAAGACTTCCATCTTGTAAATAGAGGAACGCTTTGTATTGCGTCAAGTGAAGCCTTTATGTATGCACATTAAAACCAGCTTGCATATCATGGAGATTATTAGGGGAAAGGCACTCGCTCTCTCGCTCTCTCTCTCTCTCTCTCTCTCTCTCTCCCAAGCCCAAGAAATGGTTATAATCTCTCACAACTAGCACGGGATTCAGAAAAGTATAGGAATATTGGCATTACATGCTTCAAAGAACCTTATTAGAAACGGCAACGAAAGAGGCTAACGCTGTTTCGTTACTTAAAATGTGGATACATATAACGAGACAACAACGAAGGGTTTTGAGTTACGCTCGTTGTTTTCTCGTTGTTTCTCGTTGTTTTCTCGTTAAAGTACACCTAACGAATGCGACAAAACTATAAAATTTTCGGGAGAATTCTACTGTTCTATTATCATGTTGAAACGATTAATTTGCATTGGAAGTAATTTCACTATTTTATATATATTTCTTTCTAATTTGTTGCAAAGGTTTTAGGGAGACTACGGACATCTTGTGGTGCCCAACCGACATCTTCCTGATATGCATGTCCAGCTCCTACACTTTCATACGGAATAGTCCGACATTTATAGTTTGTTCTACAAAAGGGTGCCCATTGAAATTTGGCAATATTTTATAAACTGGTAGATTAATTTCAGATGGCATGTTGCAATGAAGGAATGAGGTATTTGCCTAATTTACTATGATTAAATCCTACCTAGCAATATATTAAAGCAATGCAATTAAATTGATATCTGAAAAAACAGTCTATTTTTTACAACATCTCAACCTCATTCATGAAGGTCAAGGTCACTGGTCACATGCTCAAACAACTGCACTTGAAAGCTCCTAGCTGATTGGCTAATAACTGGTCATAAATATTCTAAAAAATACAGTTGTGTGAAACCTATGGCAGACGCCATGTCATTTGGCCACAAGATTCAGAAGAACCAGAGGGTTGCAAAATATAAATATTGGTGTTTGTTTTGAGGTTTTACTTCTCATATTAGGCCATTTATCCCTTATCAGCTTTAAGGTTAGATTATGTGATAATTATGTGAGTTTAAGAGATTAATTGCCAAATTTCAATGGGCACCCTTTTGTGGAACAGACTATAATAACTTCTCAGTCGACCCTATTGGTAATACCCGGCCTGGTGTATGGCCTAGAATAAGACCTGATTATATGGCCAAAGAGATACCTTGTTATACGGCCCTTGTAAATACCTTGTTATATTTTCAAAATAAATACTTTTTATTTGGTCTCGAGAAATACTCTGTTATGTAGCACAGGCGACCACAGATATATACCATGTCTTATGTCCCGGATAAATAGATACATGGCTTGTTATACGGTTCGGATGACACCTTTTTGAAACAGCAAGTAGTTTTCGGCCATTTTTCAAAAGTATGCGTGTTCTATAGTTAAGTTGTACTATATGATAATATCATCTCGAAGCACGCCTTTTGAGTATTGTTAAACGGCTCCTCAGTTAGCCCCTCCCCCCCACCCCCTCCCCCCCCCACCCCCCGGCATGTCGAAGTCGTAAATCAGCCATACGGACCAGTTGTGACACAACATTCGTGTTTTTCTTATTTTTCGTGCACAGTAAAATATAAAATAAGACCTCACATGACCAAGGAAAGGACATTTTCAGTCAACAAATCTTATTATTTTAATATAACGAAAATATTCTTGTTACACCACTTATTTAATGCTTGTATTAGGCCAAGGACGGTTGTTTCTAATGCGCCTTTTGTTTAATCATTGCGGGCCCGCTTTTTATATACCTTTTATCATATGTTTTTGATTGAAATTTCATATGGTAAGTGAACAAAATTTAAATAATAATTTTGGATGCAGGGGATAAAAATTTACGTGCTCTTTGCACGAGAACGAACCTTTGTCTGCCTTATCCTGATATTGTGTGTATACACAGTGTGATTTTTCTCCCGTCTGTGTACTATTGTTTAGACTTTAATTGAATTGTGTTGTATAGAATATAGCCAAGGCACGATACCACTTTTCCAGACATTCTTTAATTTACCTCCCGGCCACAAGATGCCAGGACCGCCCGCTGTCAAGTCTGATGAACACCCCCCCCCCCATTTAAATAACTAGAAAAGCCACTTTCAGTTCCGTGAATAAGTGTATTTAAACCACATCCATGACATCTAAGTTCTCAGATGTCACGTGTCCTTTTCAGTTAATTCGATGCAGATTTAGTAACTTGCTGCATTCGTAAATTATAATTGCCAGGTTCCTGTGAAGCAAAGGAATCACCGATCCCATTGTGTAATTTTTATTTACATATTTTTTCCATACATAATACTCAGTTGTGAGATTTAGTATTACATTTATGTGAACTGTTCATCTGGATTAATGCTTTAAAGGACTTTTTGTCGCTGTGACAGTGGTGGTATCCAGGTACTGTACACTTTAATTATTTTACTGTGTAATTGTATTTATTTGCTGTTGTACAATTGTTATTCTGTGAAATTGTATTGATTTGGTGTATTGTAATGCTAGGGTTGTTTTAAGAATATATTATAAAACCACTGCCTTCTTTATTCATTTTCCTAGACATTTCACGCTGCCTAGTGTAACAGAATCTGATTATTTAACAAAATTTATCTTCGTCACGACTATGTGATCTGTTGATATCAGGTTCCGTAACAATCGCAAGGACATGCATTGCACACATGGACATCAAAAGACTGTTAAGAAACTGCATAGTCTTGGGATTTACTGGTTGTATCACTCTCTTTGAGATTTGGTTTTCATTTTGACCAGGGAGAGGATACTTCGGATCATGGCTTCATAATCCTAAGCGTGCCTTTACTAACTCATTCAATTTTGGTTTTGATATTTTGCCGGAAGTTGTGAGTGGAAACTCGTCCATGAAGATACAGCATTTTGGGCGAAGATTCACTCCGTTCCTATCATTTCCAAATTTAGTAGAACACCAGTCGAGCATCTCTGTTTCAGACACTGAAGTATCAGTTGGAATAACGCATGCGCAAAGATCATATACAAGTCGTGGGTCTGGCACTGGTACAATAGCACTCTTCTTCACTTTGGGATGACTATCAAGAATTTCCTCCAGTGGTATTACTGGTACATTGGCTGGTCCCCTTATTATAATATCAGACATCCTTCCTATAATAGACAACTCACCATACGTGTTCATGATTCCATTGTCTTCAGTGTGGAACCAGCCGTGCTCATCTCGTCCCGTGTTGACCTGTCCATCAATCACATAGCCGGTCATCATGATGCCAGAATGAACACAAATCTCCCCCGGCCTATTAAACGGCACAATTTTATTTTTCGGATCTACCACCTTCACTTCAACACCCGGAGAGATTTTCATCCAAAGTAAATCCCTTCCCTTCAAGTTCATAGCAACTCCACCTTCAGTCAGTCCATATACATTTATCAATTTTAATTTTGGAAAAAGCATCAAGAGCTTACCAACATTTTCTTCGGAGAGAATTTGGCCAAACGTCGTAACGGTTCTTAAAGAGGATAGGTCGAAATCATTGGCGGACGATCCATGGACTAGGTCATAAATGACAAAACCAAACAGAAGTGTTCCCGTGGCCTTTTCACGAACTATCAATCGGAGGAACGCGTAGCTGTTGGCGGACTTTTTTCCTAGCTTTCCTGAAACAGTAACAGAGGATCCACCAAGGCAGATAGCAAAACAAAATCCGCCAAGAAAACCTGAACCATGTGCCAAGGGCCTATCATGAATATATTTATCTTGATATGTGAATCCCATCTCACCGAAAACCTGTTTCATTGCATTCAGTATTCTGAAATGGGAATACAGAACAGCCTTTGGGTCTCCTGTACTTCCGGAAGAAAGGAAGATGAGTGCCTCGGCATCAGGAGTGATTTCTTTCTGTTGCAGCAAGACTTTGCTACTTGTTTCCTGACAGTTACGGCCGATCTCTATAAGGTCTGGTATGCTCAGGACTCCTTTGGATGTCTCCATCTTATCGTCAGACACGGTGAAGATCCAATCGTTCCTTTCCGACAAAGATTCACATAACTCACTACTCTCTATTCTTGCTGAATCCCCTATTAAACCGCAACAGTGTAACTTGTCAATTACCGAAAGGAGTTCTTCTTCATTGTGCAGGTCGATGTTACTTAAAGCTGCAGTACCACCAAGCCTGAATACCGCTAACATAGAGAGAAGGTACTCCCACTTATTATCGGTATATATACATATTCGACAACCTGGCTGCAACCCTGGATAGGTTTTCAATAAACCAGTGGCCAAGGACAGAGAATCATCATAAGCTTCCTGAAATGTTACAGATCTTCGTTTCAACTTTTCATCATAAAATATGAAAGCCTCCTTGCCTGGTTCCTTTTCGTAATGGTCCTCAAACGATTGTATCAAAGTTGAATACAAGTACAAACTTGTCGAAGGCTGGTAAAAGTAGCTTTTATCTGCCATGTTTCCTGCGCAGCGCACACGGGCCCGACTATTGCCTTTTTCAGTTCATAGTTAAACTCAAATTGCGACATGATGATTAATGATAATTTATTCCTCAAATAAACGAATTGCAGAATATATTATCATTCCTTAGTCTGAGGTTGCCTAACGACCGAGCAGATATGTTGTTGACGACAACACAGAATATATTATAAGATTTAAAAGGCTAATTCGCTTTGGTCATGATATTGAATTCATTATTTCAAATACGATGCTTAAAATGTCACACTTAAACTAATAAAAGAATTAAAATGTTTGGAAACAGATAAACATAGCAAATTATTAACCTTTTAATGTTTGTTGATGAGTCCAACGGGCCTGTTATGTATTCAACCTGAACACGGATTCTTGGCAAGTGCTATTGATTCAATCTTTTCACGTCCTGATCAGGCCCCTGAAGGAAAATAAGAATTCAATACGAGCACCTAAATAGACAATATAAAAGAATTATATATAAATAATATCTGCTTAAAATGGCAAGGTGATGTCTGTAGTTTGGGTTATACTCGAATAATGACTTATTTTTTTTTTTATGAGGTAGATTTGATGACAAAATAGGAGATGATTTTGTATCCACCTTTAATAATAACTCTTTTTATTCCAATTACTATTTCAATTTTTCTGCTGTTCATTTTAAAGATGTAAAACGTGTAATCTTAATAATAGATCAACAAATCTTTATCCACAATGTACAAAAGGGTCATACGTATGAAGTATGGGATCTTACGCGAAAGGTAGATACGGGTACGTGATCAGAGGCCCTGAACCATTAACTGATATTCTGCAAAATAGGTTTTTAAACATGTATGGGATGTATATGTCATCCGTGAATAAAAACTGTTGTTAATTTTACTGCCCAAAGATAGCAATACGACTTACGGACTTTATAGGAGCTGATATCAATTAACCGGAGAGATGATTTCCATTGTAAAGTTATAACTGTGAATCGAAGCATTCAGTTTATTAAAGAATTGAATAGTCAAGATGGCCAGATTGCATCTCTTTCCCGTTTTGTAATAACACCATTTGTATGTACCATGGTACAAACAAGGGAGAGAGAGAGAGAGAGAGAGAGAGAGAGAGAGAGAGAAGGAATTTTTTCCTGCACCATCATCTTTTACACAGTAACAGTAACATCTAATATCCCAGTAGTTACTTGGTGTCTGTTCAATTGGTTTAGATGGCTATATTTGTATGACAGCATTACTTATGTACACGGTTTTATAAAAAGGAAAGATTTCGGTAATAATTGGTACGTATAACAATAATTATTAAGTAATTTGTCTGTCAGTACGTATGTACTAAATTATATAAGCAATAAAATCGCCACATAAAATGTTTGCAAGCATTAGATCTACTGAGAACTGAAGGAGTTACGGCCAATTAAAGGACATGAAGCTGCTCTTCTTTTGGAAAGTCCACCAGAACTATTTTCAATGTGCTAAAGCAAACACCTGTCAGTTTAAGCATAGGATCACATCTGAGTTTGGAAGATTTGTTTAACATAAAGAAACATAAATGCGCAAGTGGATTTTATGCTAAGCTGATAGTCTACTATTTCTAAACGACCTCTGACTTCTCAATACTTTGCAATGCATCAACAATGGATATTATAGAACATATGATTTGACTTTAAAGAGAGGGATCAAATTATCTGATAACAAATGAAAAGGTGATTACACCGGGGCACAAGCTTTCATTGGTTTGATTCTTGGACCTATGCCAAAACGGGTGTTATCGAACCAAGGGAGCAGTTGTCGCATTTTTTTCTGGATGCATAAAACAATGCCACGTTTTCAGTGGTCCCATTAGGATCCTGACTCTGTGCGCACCCTGGTTTTCCATTCCAGAGAAACTTGTCACACAAAGCAGGGGTTACACGAAATGAAGTCTTGGACGGCACCAATGTATAACCGCTTCGGGAGGAGCCTACCGAGACTGCTCCTACTGTCTCCTATACACTGAATTTTTAAATCTGCAACTGCAATATTTAAACACAAACATGGAACTATTTTGAATGTTTAATGTGAAAAGCATACAAGGAACTATATTGATTCTTTAATGTCTGAAGTTTACAAGGACTTCATATGTTGCAATTTTAAGTAATATTTATTATTACTATGATTATTATAATACATTCATTTAATAATTTCGTTAGAGTGAAGGTTAAAGAAAAATGTATAGATGAAATCATGCACACCTTATATACATGTTCATAGTTTTAAATGTGTATTCCTTAATTAGATCGCCATTTTTAAAACGAAATAATTAATCATAAATTTTGGTGACCCGAATAAATACAAAATAACATCTACGTCATTGGCTAGGCTCGTAACTCCGGACCCCTGGAACTCCCAAACACATTCACTCCCGTCAGGGTAATTTAAAGGCCTCATCTAACACTCAGCAATACGTTTGACCAGCCGAACGTTTTTAGATTGAAAAGACATGACGTCATTGAATCGTCGCCCTGGTGACACTGCTATTATCTTCACGTCAGCAACCTACTCATTTTTGTCTCAGTTTCAGAGAGAAGAAGACGACCATTGACTTGCAGGAAGCCCGTCTTTACTGTGTTTTTACGAATGATTTCGTTGAACATAAAATAATAACCAAGATCATGGATTACGGTAAGTAAAGTTTAGCAAAATCAGGGAAATGTCGTAATCGTCGGGTCTGAGCCGTCAATATGGAACTGAGAAGTCTCTGTTAGAGCGATCCTGAAAAATCTCTGCTGTAGGTGGGGGTAACATGCTTACCCCCGGGGTCCTACAGAACTGAAGGCTGTGAAGAGGGCCCTTAGTGATGGTATATGTGAACCAGGGAGGATGCTGCAAACAACAGGAGTGCCATCATACCGGAGGACCTGGATGAGTAATGATTAAATACACGATCAACGACAAAGAATCATCGATTGAATTCTGCTGTTCTGATATAAAGTTTCAAAGTTAAATTTGTGTTGGAAGTCATTTCATTTTATTAATTTTTAATTATAACCAAAGGTTTAATTTATGCTACGGTTCACTACGAAGATCTCGTGGTACTTAACCGGCATCTTTTTTTATACGCAAATTCAGGTCCGACACTTTGTTACAGAATAATCCTACACCTCATATCTTCTCAATCGGTCATTTTGGTAGCCATGACAACATGACACTCAGGCCTTCGGAAATAAACTGATAGGCCCATCGTCTTCAGTTCATCTAAAATCGACGTTTGGGGTGACAAGCTGTCGCTAGGTGAATACCTCCTAATATGGTCCGCTGAACACCTTGTTATATGTGCCATGGGATTAACTATTCATTTGTCGAGGGTGAATACAGTGTCATATATTATTTGACCTAGATAAACACCGTATACCCCGTGATACGGCTCAGGATAATACCCTGTTATGTTGCCCAGATACATTGAATACAATGTTATATGGCCCATGTGAAAATCATTTTGTTCGTCCCTGGTAAATATCATGTTATATGGCACACATGAATTCATTGTTATATGGCCAAGCAGAATAATCCGTTGCAGGCGTTTGTACAAATCATGGTATATAGCCAAGATGAATACCTTGGAATCTGTCCAGGTTGATTTTATTTTTGTTACAAGGCCGATACCAATAACCTGCTATATGGCATGGGGGAATACTCCTTATCAACAAAACAGCCGACAGAAATGACTTTCGACCTTGAGACGGGGCATGTGGAACAAATAAGTTATAGCCCATGCAGTGAAATATTATGCATTGTGCAAGGTTTTACGAGGTGTGTGTCCTATACATGGCAATCGCGAGGCTAAGTCAAGCTAATGCCATGATTGACACACGCTAACCAAAACTTATATGGACTCCGAATGTTTTAATTGCTTGTAGTTGTAGAAAGGAGGTTCAATATTTGTCGCTGGGATTTAGGGCTGGGTATCGGTCCGCCTCATCCGGTACAATACGTATCGCGATACAGTTAATTCGATACCGATACGTATTGACGATACGCTTCATTTCTCTTTGTTTATCATTTCTTAATAAAAGCTCTGTTTCTTGTTTATATATATTTAATTTTAATATACCACATATTCCGTATGCTATGCACCCAAGTTGAGCAGCTTAAGCTTGATATTAAATAAATAAACATACCATTTGATTTTAATTATCAAAATCTATCTAATTAAAACTACTAAAATCTCGATCTTCTTTGAGCCTTTTGGCCCCTCCCCCCCCCCCCCGCACAAACAGTTTTATTACATTTGATAGGCTTTTTTTTGTGTCATGAAATTACACAGTTTTATATATTTCTGTGAATATGAATCCATTTGTGAGAAAATGAGAGAGAGAGAGAGAGAGAATATTTTATTCGACATAAAAGTAAAGCATCCATACAAAATATATTCAGTGTGTTTGTCAATATTTTTGTTTTTATTATGTCTAGGGACTGTTGTTAAGGATTTAAATCCGCCGACACAACAGTCCCCTGTGCATGAAACATGCATGGAGAGAGAGAAATTGTGCATAAATATGGAGGTAAAATGATTATACATTCTTAATATTTGAGACTATATGATTTAATGAGGATATTTGTTAAAAACTGGGAAGATTTACAACTTGAATTACTGAAATTATAGTTTGTTATTGATTAAAACAAATTTTTGATGGCTGAGACTTATTTTTGCTAAAGATGTAGCAGTTTATCTGAAGGCATTTGTCTTTATAATAATTTATAAAATGTTGTTAGATGTAGCAAATCAAACCTTGAGGACTATGAGTGAACATTTTGTCCAACAATGATTTAGTCGGTTTCATTTATGACTTTTGATGTTATGTTTCTCAGACAGCTGTCTGCTATCTTAGGTCTGGTTTTATTTGTAACAAGGGTATCTTTATGTCTTGTGTCATGTTCGTGTGTCATGGTCCTTGTTGAAAAATTAAATGTTTGCAAATATTTTGATAGTGATTCATGGCAGTTCGGTGTGGCCGGGCCTTAATGGGGTTTAAAAAGTAGTAAAAACGCTCCGTCGGCCCAAAAAGTGTCCGTTAGGCGGGGTGTCCAATTGCAGCCCGGGGTCTCACTGTATCATAAAGCGAATAAGTGTCACACACACACACACACACACACACACACATATATATATAGGATATAGACGTTAATGTACCCAGTTCCTAGTAGCTATTTGTGATGTGAATATTGATTTCATTAATAAAGAGGAAAGTCAGTTTCATTTTCCTATTATCGCTTACATGCACCTGCTTTTCATGGAAGTACTGACGTGCATGCGTATAAACATTTCTAATAAAGTCATTAAAGGCAAAACAACAAATATACAATGCATTTAGCTTTGTAAATCGTCAAGATTATATTTAAACTTCGAGTCATATCCCTATTCGTTAGCAATCAATGTTTAACTTCGATAAGATCGATTCAGCCTGCAACGCATTTCGGTTATCGTATCGACGTCGCGTATCGATTCGTATCGATATATCGATATATTGATACAGCCCTACTGGGATTTAAGAAAGCAGGCAAACTATTTTGTTAACTCTTATTATATGCCACCAAAAGGTATTCATTTTATTTAATTTCATCAGAATCGCTTTATCCATTGAACATATGGATATTTATATATATCCAAATTAGTAAAATCACGGAAATATGTAACAAATAATAACTAAGAAAGGACCCGAATATATTTTAATTCAATTATTTAAAAGATGAATATTTTCCATGTTGTGTCTTATTACACATAACACATAGAATAATGCAATAACAGAACATATATAACATGCAATAAACTAAACAATTTGCCCAAGTTGTAAAATTTATCGGCAATTTATTATCTACATACATGATTTATTTTACTTAAGTCCTTATTTATAGAATATGAATTTTCTGTACCCAAATTTATTTTATTCTGGTTATATGCAGCGAAATATCAATAAATATCTTTATTATACACAAATAATCAAATATGCAAAGTTTCTCATTGCACGGTACAAAAAATGTGTAAAAAATGTCCCAATTCAATAGGAAAATTACTCTAGGTTGAAAAAAGTTTAATATTGACGAATATCGAATTTTTCAGGGATTTTCCCTGTTTATAATAATCACCATCTGGCGAGCGGCTTTGCCGGTGCCGTTCCTTGCGGGGCTGGATGGACACATTCATTAAGCATATCTAAATTATCTTGAGAGGATTTTACATTTATTATTTGCCGGAAATCGAAGAAGCCTCTGTCATAGCATTCTACAGGCCACAGTTTAGCAGGAATCACTTTGTAACTTATGCCAATCGTATATCGGAAAGTTGATGGAAGCCGTGTGTATTTTTTAAATAGGTCAAATATCAAGGTCAAGGTCACCAAAACACGTCAAAATCTTATTTCCCCCATTTCTTTGTCAATATTGGTCATATCTTCACAAACTTTGGTTTATTTTCTTCCCCTTATCTTCTTCATAACCTGGTCTAGTCAACGGTTCTCAACTTTGTCCCTTTGTCAGTATGTCTGTCTTTTCTGTCAGGTTTCCTCAATTTCGCCTGCTTGCTGGTAATTGCGTATGACATATATAGCCTTCTACAGGCCAGTTTACCAGGAATCGCTTCGTAACTTTCACCTTTTGTATTTCGTAGCGATTTCTGGAAGTTTTGTGTGTATTTTTAAATAGGTCAAAGGTCAAGGTCATCAAAACACGTCCCAACCAAGTCATAACTTTTTTCAATATTGGTATAATCTTTACAAACTATGGCTCATTTGATTCCTCTTTGTCTTCTTTATGTCTTGTTTTTAACTTTTTCTTACTTTATCTGACTTTAAATTTTATCTGACTTTAAACAAAATTTAGTTACTTGAAAGTATTCCAATCTTTTTTCTTTTACAGATGTCAGTGTATTCCACTCAAAATTACATAAAGCACTTGAGACATCTCAAATGTAGAACTATATAGTAATTAATATATAGGGACTGTAGAATTTATTCATCATAATTGAGGTTTATTTTCTATATAAGTCATTATTTAACGGAATCAGGTGGATGTCGTACCAACTTGGAACACTGATAGGTTATCCTTTCTGAAAATGTCACATTTACAATGAAATTCAGTTTATCCAGGCCTATACTCTCTCTCTCTCTCTCTCTCTCTCTCTCTCTTTCTCTCTCCCCCCCCCCCCCTTCCTCTCTTTTTAACAAAAAAATAAATAAATAAATAAAGTTTTTTTTAACTATTAGTTTTTTTTCATAAATCTTTTAACGTAATTAGAACCAACAGAATGCTTGCGAAATAACGGAATAAATTATGTGAATACCGATAAACAGTTGAGGAAATATATAAAACGTTGATATCTAGAGAGGAACTCTCCCCCTCCATTTTGGAAAAAAAAATTTTTAAACTTTGAAATAATGTTATATATATGCTTAAAGGCAAAATACCGAGAAGCAGCAACGGATTTTGAGTTCCACACCGTTTTATTCCATATAATTCTACATGCGAGAGTTATGTTAAAAGTTTACTTTATCACTCCAGACAACCTGGTTTACCTTTGCCACGTTTCTCAGCATCACCCCCATGCACTCACTCCAACCTTAATATCCTGTATCCGCCCCTGTAAAAGTCACGATTTCACGAACAGTTTCATAACCTTAGCAGTGCGTGTTCCTATAATGTACGGTGGTTGATATTGGATGTGGAAAACACGATACAGTGTCAAGAGCACAAAGTAATATTTAGTGACCATTTTTGTCGATTTATAATTTGGATATAATGAAGAAATATTTCGACATCGCAGAATCTTACCTACTACTTTTTTTATTACAAGAATTGTTGATGAACAGGCGAAAAGCAAAACTCTTCAAAATGAGACACGCAAACCTTAATACCCGCCTGTCCTTACAAATGCGTATATCCGAGAAATATGCTTTAAAACCTTGGAATGTGATATTTGTTTATTTGCATACAAGAACATGTATATGAATCAGGCAAGAGTGTGCATGTATAAAACTGCACAGTTGATTTAGCAGGCCTTCTCCAAAAAGACGGACTGACGTCATTTTACCGGAAATCCAAATGTTCACCTATAGAATCAACAAAAAATACCGCATGAGGCCATATTACGTGTATACATGCACATAGTCTTTTACGCTTACGGACACTTGGTTTTGCACAATAAAAATATCATATGAGCGATTTGTCATGCGTGCACGTGTGAGCTTTAACTAAATAATGGGGATCATGCATAAATGAAAAAATAATAAATAACGACCTCATAACATTTAAATTATTTACAAAAAATGAAATGATTCAGTTAATTTTCTCATTAAAGATAAAGTACTACAGAATCAAAGGTGTTGTAAAAAATTGCATATATCGTATAATTTACCGTATTAAATGTGTTTATTAATTACAACGTTCTGCAGGTAACCTGCACCAGAAGAACACTTCTGTTGTAAGCAGGGCCCTATTCCATATATAAAATACAAGAAATTTATTATTAACATGACAAAATAAAAGTACCAGTTACAATACAAATGTAAATGACATAGTAATACTGTATACTTATAGAAAATGATAGCTTATATTTTAAAATCATTAGGTTATGTAAATGTAAACGTGTTGATTCATACCCAAATTAAATAACTGCTTAAAGTTAAAGGCTATACTAAAGTAATCAAATTACCCGAAGTTCAAAGCACAGGCCTGTGTAATCAGCAGAGAGAAATTGCCTGAAGGGAAAACCGAACTTTGGACCAGGATTTCAAAGAGCACTAACTCTGTGATATGATATACTAAATAGAAGATTTATTAATATGGGTGTGTCAAAAGTTAATATAATACCATTATACCGTGGTTACTGTAATCCCCGAGGATGTTCCGCCTTGGAATAGAACTGTACCAGTCTAACCCAGGATCAGTTGCAAGTTGTGAACGTAGTTTAAAACCCTGAGACATGATGGCGACTGAAAGGGGGGGGGGGGCGCTTGGTCCGCTTTCTGTTCCCTGAGAATCACTGTAATCAATAGGATAGGACCACTGGATGCCTTTCCCTCAATTTTGCTGGTCCAAAGTTTGGGGAGTTTCTCTGTTTCCCCAACCCGCTAATAGCGATGGTCAGGGTGGAGTATTTACCTGTTTAGGTCTAAAAAGGCTAGTCGTCCTTGGTTCAGTTTAGCGTTAAAATAGATGTTGAAATAACTTTAAGTCCAAATGATATATTCATATTATGAACCCTCGGAATATTCTCTTTTAGATCTGCTATATAATTGTAATTTTTGTTGTAGGTCTGAAGTTTTAATATTAAAAGCAAATTTTTCACCATTTCTGAATGATGGACTAATTCGTTAATGACATTTTTGTGACAGGTTGGGTATAAAAATGATATATTTGTAAACATGTATTCTGAAAAATGAATATTTATCATTTTTGACGATATTAAGTACTAAGGACTTATCCCATATTTTCGTAAAAATATCCTATCCCAAGCCAGCATCCGACAATGCTCGGGAATATCTCCATGAGCCCATCACTCCAACCAAATAGGGTGCCCCAGGACAGCATGATAGTGTCTCAGGACAGCGAATGACACTGTCCTGTTCTTTGTATGCTATGATCGGATAGCAGGACAGTACAACATGGTGTCTGAGAAAAGAACGACAGTGTCTGAGGACATTATAGAAGAGTATGGGTCTGGGGCGGATCCAGGATTTAGGAAAAGGGGGGGGGGGTCCAACCCAGGATGACTGATGAAAATCCTAAAAAAAAGGTCATCATGTCTGGAAAAAGGGGGGGTCCAGGCCGCAAAATTACGTCTAAAACCCCTTAAACAAGGTTGCTTCGGGGAAAAAAAAGGGGGGGGGGGGGTTCCGGACCCCCCCCCCTTGGATCCGCTTCTGTGGGTACATTGGAATGGCCACTACGCATGTCATATAGGCGGATCTTGGAGACTTAGGTGTAGCGATAAGTTGTGTATGCTGCGTTTCCATAAGCGATCAAGAACGTGAGAGCGAAGGCGAACGCGTATACGAGTCGCGATCCGTTCTCGGGGCGTGTTTCCATAAAAGCGACGCCACACGCGATTTCTAGTCTTTACTGCACAATTACATTACAGAAATTTAGATTGATTTGATGAATTTAGTATAACTAATAAATGAGTATTCTAGAATAAAACGCATGTTCGAATCTGGATATATCTGAAAAAAGGCCTAAGGTGTATGTCGCTCGACGTATTTAAAGTAACTTTCCCTCTATGTCGAGCACTTCTATTGCCACACACTGCTAACCTTTAAACGTCACTGGATAGAGAGAGGTGGCACCGTATAAACATTGCCTTTCATTTATAAATTCTACCAATCTCTAGTTCTCTACACATCGATCGCCCTCACTGAACATAATCTGTGTTTTCAGCATGTTGGCTTTGCTTTAGGCACGTGCTGTAACACAATGATGCCCTCCCTCCGTGGCGTCATTTCAAAGAATTTCCCACGCGAACCCCGCGAGACAGGCCTCTGAATCGCTACCTGGCGCGATTAAGAAAATCGCGTCCGCTCTCGCTATCGCGCATATGGAAAAGCTCCATTGATATTACCATAGAAGCGATTTTAATCGCGTGCGCGCTTATGGAGACGAAGCTTTAGGTGTTCGCAAATGATAAAAACCTCGGAACGTACCGTTGCAAGTTATTATATTCATGTCTTTATTCAAATGATTAATACCATTTAGTACTGGCGGGGATCGATTATGCTACGGCATACTGAAAAAAATTAACCAATGATATGCGCTGCACACTTTTGGAGTTTCTGAATGTTGGCTAGATATGAGCAGTTTATTTTCCCATACAGTGAGACCACAGTCCATGTGTGGCTGAAAAAGTCTATCGTATTTTCTAACAGGTAGTCTAATGAGGACGCTCTCATTGCGTCTTCATGAAGACTGGATCTCTGGTAAGAAAGTGCTGTGCGTAGATATTGAGAATTATCTCAATTGAAATGTTCAAATGACTTATTCCATTGTGTTGCACATGGTTGTCATGGAGGCGTGGTCGAGATGTCTCGGTGGTGCTGCATCATTCCACTCATATGATTACCATAGCAACCTGTGCACGTGATAAAGTAGTGGGGATTAAATACGTACATCTTTTCAAATGTGGACATAATTGTTTCCAGTACCAGTCTGGGCAAGCCTGCTTCAAGCCTGTTTATAGTGAGTATAATTTTTCTTTTGTTACCATATAACTATAAAGTCTAATCATTTAACTGAGACACATATGTTTTAATAAACAATTCTTCAACCCTATTCATGATTTTCTGGATTTTTTACTGATCAAGGAATAAAATATATGCTTCATTATACAATAAAAACATCAATTTCCGTTTAATATATATCTTTCAACTTGCTTTATGGTGTTCAAATTAAGACGTCAACATCTCATCCATAACTTTACAAGTATTCAAAAGTATTGACAGAGTGCTAAACAATAGAAAAACAATTTACAATTTTGAAAGACAGAACAGTTTAACGTTAATTAAACTATTGCTTTGCAATAGCTCAAATTTGAATAGACATATGACTGGTTTATATAATGGGCAGATTAAATAAAAATTATTTTGAAACAGATTAGATATAATCTATGTATTATATGTATTAAGAAATCATTATTTTAATGTTTTATTAAAATTAATAAAACAGTTTAAATCATTATTAACCGAACACTGATTTATTGAAATTCTTTTCAGGTTGGTATTGTTTTGGCTAAAGCATTGGACGAAGACCAAAAACAAAACGGAAATTGATAGTTACCGTAATTAACGGGATATAATACGTAATATTGTCAAAGGATATACTGCCAATTTGAATTACAATACTTCAATTTGCGAACATTCAAGAAACTTTCGATCAACATGTGCCCCATGTGCAGCAAAGGTTGAAATTTTGCCTCATTTTCTTGTTTGAGAGTCACTATATTTTCGCTTGGCCGAAAAAACATATTTGAACGTATTTGGCTGAATTTCATGTTATCCTGATTGAGAAACATTTAAAGTGTTTATTGTGTCCATTAATTTTCCTCAATTCCAAAGCTAAACTTAACAAAAGAACTGATTATGCATTTAAAGTTTACGATTTTATGTACCTGTGCAATATGTCTTTTTATATCAATGGCCACACCTGATGTTTAAAACATGAAACTAACCTAATAGCTTACTTCCATGTTACTTGCCGTTTTGTTGAAAAGAGTCATTTGGAGTCAATTGTTGAATCATTCGGAAGTTTGGTCGTATTTGGCCTTGAAAAATTTGATATTTGCCGTAAGACATTTCGGATTTCTGAAAACAAAAGTGTGCAGAAAAATGCCATCTAACAACAGCTCAGAGCAATCGGAACCAGAAAATCTACTGCGAGCACGCTGGTTGGAATCTGGTATTCGGAGATACCCACAGTCCGGGTTAATATTAGTTGGTTTTATGTTCAATGTGTGGACCATCATTATTATGTCCAGGAAGGCACTGAGATCTTCACCCTGTGCAATATATACCGCTGTCATGACGGCCCATGGTACCATACTCTGCTGTACAGTTTTCACCGTTAACGTGACAGAGGCTGTGTTTAACTACGATTGGGTTCACAGTCAACCTTTACCATGTAGTCTGCAGGCTTTCTTCAAAATGGTTGGAGTAGCTGGGATTTCCTACCAGCTGGTGTCCATGACCTTTGACCGACTGATCGTTTTTTCCTATCCGTTCAAAGCAAGAATTCTCTCTACCAGCAAGAATGCAGTAAAAGTGTGCTGTGGTTTAAGTCTTGGAATACCCCTCCTGTGTTCGTATCGCCTCTGGGGTGTAGATTTTTCCGCTGAAGGGTGTGCCTTTCACAATTGGGGATTAAACTTTTTCAAGCATGTACACCATCGTTTAATGCCACTTATATTCGGGGCATTGCCGCTAGGTATCATCATCATCACAAATGCGCTGCTTGTCTGGCGGATCCGGAAAGTTAGGAATGACCAGAGCATATTGAATAATGTGTTGAATGAAAAACGCGACCAAAGGCTTTGTCGGTTGACCAACACTACAGTCACTCTAAGTACAGCGTACGTCCTGCTTATGGGACCGAGATTTGTATTTCATTACCTCACCAGCAACAAACCTGAGGATGTGGCCTCAGTTTACGTCAGAGGAATCCTCCACTTCACAGACACCCTCTTTTATTCCTCCTCGTTTCTTCTTTGCTTCCTGACCTCTAGCTCGTTTAGAAAGGAAGTGATGGGTATGATGTGCGGAGGATACAGATGTAATTGTAGGAAGACAGTCGACGTAACTCCTAAGGACGCTGCAAAGAAAAGGAAAATTGATCTTGACAGTGCACTTCAAGTTAATAATGGTCCAATTTCTTCAGAAGCCAGATCCACTGACGTCCATAGCACGTCTTTGTTCGCTGAACTCCGTGTACCAGCAGATCATACACTTTCAAATATTGATAAACCGAATTGCTTATAATCGGCGATGGGTGATTTGCTTTCTAAAAAAAAAAATCGTTGCACATACAGTGAATAGATTAAAAATATGGACGTTGCATATATTTGGGACACAAATGCCATTTCCGTACTGAGGGTTCGCAGACAATGTCTGTATATATAATTTTGCTGTGAGTTAAGTGTAAGAGAGAGAGATGTATATGGAATCCCCCTACTTATAATAAGGGACCTATCCACCGGTTGTAAAACGAGTAGACGTTGCTGTTTGACATGATGCTACAGGTTAAATGAATAATTTCATATAATGTATGTTAATGTACCTTTGGCGCCGGTATGATCATGGTTGATTTACTCAGATATTTTGTTTCCGGTGCAGTGTATACATTCGCGTACTGAATTCTAACGTATTACTAGTATTGAGTGTATGAGGCAACTCTTTCTGCTGCATGGACTATCCCACATAACCCCCTTTGTCAGATTTTGGAATTTTTGCAATAATCATAGGGCCTGTTACTTAACAGGTGTTATTTTACTATCACGTCAGATTCGTTTATATATACCGTTATCAGCACTGTTGAATTTTACATTCTATTACTATAACTATGTGCATATAACAATAGAATGTAGCGCTTCTGTGACATCATGTGACAATCAGAGGACAAAACGCCCATCGACAAAACGTTGTGTCAGGAGGAAAAATTTTGTCCAGAATAGTTTGGGTCTTGAACATTTCAATGTTTTCTTATAATTTGATGGATGAAATAATATTAAAACAATTACTCGAAGCCGAATGTACAAAAAAGTGAATACCGTCGATTGTATATATTGTTGTTTTGTGTAGGAAGACGCTTCAGAAATCCGCACATAGTAACTAAGTATAAAATTAAATTTGATTTGTTTCAGATCAGTGTGTTTATGAAAATAAGATATTTAACAGTGTACCAACCATATTGGTACGGAAAGTATCATAAGGGGGCGATTTAAATGTACCTATACATGTAATGGCTTAAATCTCAGTAACATGATTGTCATGGTATATCTATAGGTGCTTCAGTCAGGGTTCAGAAGAGTTAGATCCAGATGGAGAAATATTTTCTTAAGGTGTCATTTCCAGTTCCAGTTGAAAATTTCAAAATAGGCCAATAATGTTTTACCGTTGGATTAATCTCCAATATAAATAAATAAATAAATATATATATATATATATATATATATATATATATAAAATATATATATAACAATGTTTGCAAACTCATGGAAGAGCCTCAGACTCGTCGTCATGTGGGGTTAAACTTGACATGCGTGATCGTTGATATTGAATTATTGTGTCGTGACCGTACTTGGTTTTTTTTCTCTTTGGTCTGTGACGGGAACTTAAATTCAAACTTTAGAACTGCACAAATCGAGTAATTACAACTACACATTTACACTTATAACTGTACAAACAGGGGTCAGCAGTTATTTAAATACACCCTGATATTTTCATATCAACCATGACTTAAAAGCTTTCTAATTATTCATTTTACCCAGTTTAACAAAATTCGACCTACCTTGAAGACATAGGGTGTTTGTTAAATGGGCCTGTTTCGCTAAGAATCTCATGAACCTAAAGCTAGAAAGTGACTTAATTGTGTATACACTCAGATTATATATCATTTTCAGTCGATAATACGATGTATTATTATGTATCGTCTTACTGCTGGCATATGAATGCTTAGGCACTGAATGGATGTTAAACACTGTATATTCATAGCCCACTCAGCACATGATGCCAAGTTCCCAGTTTTGTATGATTTATTTTTGTAAATTTAGTTTGTAAAATTTAAAAACTGAATGAACACTTTTATGGTCACTTTGTAATTGGATTAAAATCAACGTATATATTGTATGTCTCATGTTTTTGTTTGGGAGTTATATTCCCGAGTTCTGGATGTGCAATTCCCCTTGCTGTCGTGAATCATGCCATTATATATATATATATATATATATATATATATATATATATATATATATAAACACGGTCCAGGGAGATGGCCTAAGAAAATCCCTTGAAAACCCTATCATAAAATTTAGTCCTGAATAAAACTCACAAAAAAGGAAATCTTAACTGTAGAAGCAACCAAAAGTTCAGTCCAAGCCATCACTGATGATAAATCCATAATTAGGGTGAACGTGGGGACGTCTGGGGGTGGCTAGCGATTAAGGTCCATGGTACAATGTAAAGCTGCTTGAAGGGTACCTGTCCGAATTCAGCAGCGTATCCTGCAGGATGTAAAATCAGCCCTCGATACAAAGCGAAACACGGTTTTTCTAATTGAGTTTACTTGATATTTGACCCGTCACCGACCGGTGTCTCCTAGTTTTTGTCTTTTGATAAACACAATACGCCAAGCGAGGTCAGGTCGCTCTGCGATGAAAGCGTCAGGCCGAGCCTTTCAAAAATGGTGAACCGTTCTAACAAACACCGAGCCAGTTCAAAATAAAAGGGGATATCCATGCTTGGGACGAAACAGTCAATATATATATATATATATATATATATATATATATATATATATATATATATATATATATATACTAGACTTTAGGGTCCCGTTGCAGAGGAAGGGTATATTGCCCCGTAGTGTGTCCCCATACTCTTAAGGTAGCGAACTCTTAAGGCCCTTAAGGTAGCGACGTCATGAGCTCGATACGGAACCAATTATTTTTGTCTTTTTGGTAATCGGCCAGAGGTATATAGGTTTAAGGTTAAACAATATTTCCAGCCAGTTTTACTCTTGACTCTGTTCAGGTCACCATCTTAATTCCCAGTTGACATCATCTTAACATATTAATATGAATTGTTAGTATATACATTATCCTATAAGATCTATAAATCTTAATGAAAGTCCGCCTGTGGCATGGGGCGCAGACCTCGGAACCCTTTTTCTTCATAACTAATACCAGTGGAAGATCACAGTGGAAATATTTTGACTGTGCTCTTAAATAATTGCATGAAATATCTGTCGAGATATTTGAAACTGAAGGTCCAAAATAGTCACAATATGGACTTCCATTACAAATATGGAAATATTTTCACCATTTCACTCATGTTGTAATTTACCTTTGCCTAAGGTCACAATGATGGTAGTGTTAATGCTATTAAATAGAGAACTCAACTTTGTGATATAGTGAACAGTTCATTTTCCTAAAATGGAGATAAAAGTTACGATCGATTTCCAAGGGATTTTAAGGAATTTAAAATAATACCTTTAATTGGAAATACGTTTTCTTTACTTAAAATTGTTCAAGACATGTAGTCAAGGTAATTTAAATATAACTTGAGCGACTACCACTCGATCTGTGCGCATCTCTCACTCTCGAAATGCAGCTGGTACGCTTTTTCAGTGGACCAGGGCCTCCCACCGGACATCCCATTGGACAAGTAACTACCGAGAAACGTCAGTATCTTAATCTACAATTCCTCACATGCCAGCCCGAACAATAAGCATATATAAAAAACCTTAGTGTATAAAATGGGTGCAGACAGCTTGTAAATTGCCTAACAAGCTGATTAGAGGTGGGGGAACATCACACTACGCAACTGATTAAATGGAATAGGCCTAACACATCTCAAATTTGCATCAATTTTGATATCTTCCACAAAACATTTTTTTTTTACTATCTTCATATCACCGACTATTCATACTGAACTATACATTAAACATATTGTGTGTAAAACGGTACATATATAGAATATATTAAAACTTTGATACACTGAAACACTTAATATAATAATAATGGGCAAAAATAATTGGCATGCTGGTATCATGACCACCACTAATACTAACTGGTATTGCATGAAACATTCCGTGATGATTTCGATATAGCTTGCAAGATTATAAATATAAAATCTCAATCGAGCAACAGGGCACTCGAACAAGTCGTAGAAAGGCGACTAAGTGGGCGCGGCGTGAGAGAGGACATACATGATTTACTATCAAAATGTGCAAACTTTTTTTTACACGATTCGTTTAGTAAAATCAAATAAAACGCAAAGTGGTTTATCATTCTCTCTCTCTCTCTCTCTCTCTCTCTCTCTCTCTCTCTCAAACATGAGTGGTGACAATAATATATTCTCTTTTAATTTGTGCAAGAGTGTATGCGTAGTTGATAACAAAAAGTTGGTTATCCTATAAACAATCATGCATTCTCTGTCTAAAGATTCATTGTCGCAGTAAAAAAAAATCCAATTTCGGTTAAATTTATCTTGGAGGTGAAGGTCAAGGCCACCGGCCTTCGAATTCGACCGAGATTTTGGTAGGTACAATTCAAATTTTAAATTTCATGAACAAATATTTATTGGTTCAAAAGTTATCGCGTTCACAAAAATGACACTAACGACGACTACGGACGACGACGTCGGCGACAGAGCAAACATTGTGCCTGCCCCATGGATGGGAGACATATGTCCCTTCAATAAATCTGTGGTGTTTGCATCCATTTGTGATGGCATCTCAGGTAAGAGGGGTCTGGCAAGGGTGACTTGGTAGCTTGTGATGTTTACATCCATTTGTGATGTTTGGTATGTATAGGAGAGTAGTGTATGTCCCTTTAATCAATTTGTGATGTTTGCATCCATTTGTGATGGCATCTCAGGAAAGAGGGGTCTGGCAGGGGTGACTTGGTAGCTTGTGATGTTTACATCCATTTGTGATGTTTGGTATGTATAGGAGAGTAGTGTATGTCCCTTCAATAAATTTGTGATGTTTGCATCCAATTGTGATGGCATCTCAGGAAAGAGGGGTCTGACTGGGGTGACTTGGTAGCTTGTGATGTTTACATCCATTTGTGATGTTTGGTATGTATAGAAAAGTAGTGTATGCCCGTTCAATAAATTTGTGATGTTTGCATCCATTTGTGATGGCATCTCAGGAAAGAGGAGTCTGGTGTTTGGTATGTATAGGAGAGTAGTGTTTGTCCCTTCAATAAATTTGTGATGTTTGCAAAGAGGAATCTGACAGGGGTGACTAATACAAGATACCCGAGTACAATATGGGCATATAATACACACAATATATTATATACACTAGTACATTATGTGAAAATAAATTGTGATGTTTACCCCCCATTTGTCACGGTGACAAAAAATCGTTTTGAAAGTACTACCCTAAATCGTGCCTGGTATAATGGGAGAGGAGACATAATTCTTATAGGACATTTGTAAGGGACTGGTACACATACATAATGGTATTTCAGATGGCGTCAGGAACTGCCGCAACATTCAGAAGCTGCTTAGTCCTTTCTGTTGGGGAACATTGTATGAAGACTTGTGAAATATCTTAAAGGGGCCCATTCACCTCTCTGACCTTTATAAACTAAAGGTTATCCACTAGAGCTTTTAAAAAAATAGGCCAAAAAAAACAGGGATATCACCGCACACAGGCTGCTTTTTTTGTTTATATCAACGTGTTTATAATATTTGGGGCCCCGCCAAATAAAACAAATTAAACAAGGGTGTCTGGTGGCAAGTCAGGTGAACCAGAGCTTTGCAAATGCCGTTTTGCAACAAGTGACTTTTCTACCTCAGCATATATGCAACCAACCACCTTAGGTTATATGTTTTTCCCGTTTGTCAACATTGCTGTGTTTACAAACATGTTTTTGATAAACAAGTTCACACATCTTTTATGGAGGTGTTATATAAACTTTTCATAAACAGAATTAACCTTCGATCATTAATATATATACAGAGGAAGCCAGTTATCACATAAATTCTTTTTCAAAAGGCAGGTAAATGGGCACCTTTAAAAATATATTCTGAATTTATGACACACAGGAAGGACATGTGCTAAGAAATATCTTCAAGTTTATCAGAAGTATACGTGATGATCCATATGGCGGAAGCACATCCAAGAAGTCACTGGACAAGCAGCAGTCAATCAGAATTTGCCAAACGACACCGTAGTGAAAAGACACCGCCTTGTAAGTTGCACTTCGGTTATGTTGCCTACTACTTGCTCAACAGTACCAAAAACGCCGTTCGAGATATTTGGAGACAGGTAAACTTTATAAACAGCTACAGGTAATACACGTTTGTAATATATTCACTAAATGAAATCGGTATGCTGTCTACATGTTGCGGGAGCCATGATATTAGCTTTGTTGGTAATATTGTATATGATACCAAGAAACCACCACATACTAGACGCTGTATCCGTCTCTCTGTACTCACTGGGAGGCTTAACTACGTAGGCTGTCACCATACGTAAACGCATCACAAAATATGTCGGAATTATTGGAACCGCGCCTGTCAGGTTTTCAAACTATAGCAATAATAATTTGCAAGTGTTTATATTTTTAGTTGTTTATTTTAGATTCATACTTTTAACAGTGCTGGTAATCTATACTTTTGAAGTATTATTCATCTTTTCTGGAAAGACTAATTTTTTTATATTTACCCACACTTTTTCTCAGTTGTTGATACTTTTAGTTTTTCTCCTTTTGCTCGATTCATCTCCATCAATTGTGGTTGTAGGTGTTTTACACATATATTTCACAACTTGGTGAGAGCGGCAGGTTGCTCTGCCAGTGTTTCGAAAGGGCCAAACAAAGGTTATTTTTCAGACATTTTTTACCCCCACCCCCACCACACACAATAAAAAGTCATTTATTTTCAGCTAAAATTTACCTGTTTTGAGCTCAAGCCGCTCGGACATTACTAAAAAGAAAATAAAATGTTGACAAATTTCCAATTTATTTTGTGTTTACCTGTTATGTTTTCCCGGATCATTTTTATATAATTTTTTTAATAAAAAGGTAAAAAGGTACTTGAGAAACCAGCCTTGTTTGGGTTTAAAAGTGGCATTTTATTTGAAAAGAGGTTCACTATTATCATACCATCGTTGGGTAATATGCTGGAAATATGAAATAAAGTGACATATTGTGAAACTGAAAATATCAAACTTGAACCTTGGTTGGAATCATAAACTGTGGAATGGCACGATAGTTTCTCAATTTGGCATTGGTTTTACTCGTCATACTTTTTTTTAGTTTTGTACCTTATTCATAAAACCAAAACTGGTACCTGTCTTCAGTTATGGTTATTACTCCTTTGGACAAAACGATGTCAGGGATGAGATACCAATGATATAAATAAAATCCATAAAATGATTACATTTACCAAATTTGACATCTTTATCTTCTCTGGTCTATGATTTTAACCCCTTTACCGGTCAAAGTATACTCTATTAAAATAATTTTTCGTCAATTATTGATTTAAATATCAGTTTGTATTTATTTGTTTAAAATGTAAATGGATAAAATAAATCTATAGTAATAAAATGAAATGCCTACTTTGATGTTTTCATGTGGTTCCTTGTGGCAGTGCATCTATTCAAGTGATCTAAACAACTTGATATACTCAAGAAACAAGTGGCCCATGAGCCATGACGCTCAGCTAAATTTGTCTGGGTGCTCATTTCTCATTAGCCTATGGCTAATGTTAATATGTTGAAAAATGGGCAGAAAATAAAAATTTTAGGATTATAAGGAGACCTGCAAAGGACCCCGTCGGATTTCACAATAGAGGGTTCAAGGAAAATGGATACAATTTGTACCCTGTCTGTCTGGGTGCTCAAAATCACGTTTCTGGTCCATAGCTCGCAGAATATAGGTCACTATGACCAAATTTCAGGTTTCCAAAAACAATTGCCAAGGAATTCCCTGAATGTCATATATGAAGAGTCTAGGGCTAATGGATACAAATGGATTTTGGATACAAAATCTGGTCAGTAGCTTGCAGAATGTAGGTCACCATTTTTAAATATCAAAGGAGAATTGCCCAGGACCTAGGCCTAATGCATACAAACGTTAAAGGTACTCAAATCATGTTTCTGGCCTGTCACATGGCGGTTTCCAGTTGGATTTGCCGAGATCTCCCTGGATGTTGTTGGAAGATTTTAGGGCTAAAGGATACAATTTGAGCCCTATCTGACTGTTTTTGACATGAATTATTAGTATTAAGTTACCTTATTTCAGGATTCAAAGAAGACTTGCCATAGACCTCCATTAACTTTCCAATACAAGGGACCCATGTGTCACGGCGCTCAGCTGAATGTGACAGATATAATTGTATCACCATTGTTGTATGTAGATCTGTGAGATTTCATTTTGACAGATGTAAATTTTTGTATTAATTATGCAGTTGAGCGGAAAAGATATATAGAAGTATCATTATTTCAAATATGTACAAGAATGTGTGTCTAAAGTATTGCATTGGGAATGACCAGATGTTGTAAATTGCAGAGGAAGGAAGTGGAGATTTGCAAGTATAAAAATACACATTTAATAAATCAAAATAATTATGGAAAAGTAGAAAACTGGCATGTTTTGGGAACCAGTTGTTGCTGAATGGGAGAGGAAACAGAATGTCTCAAAAAGTATCTATAGAGAAGAAATGGTAGATTAAGCTATGAGAAGTTGCCATGTTTGACCTGAATTTAAGAATGGGGGGGGGGGGGGGGGGGGGGGGGTTGTTGCTTATAATATCTTATGATCTGACCATGTGTTTATTTCCATGGTCATTGGTTGGTTCTCTGACTAGTTGTTGACATTTAGAGAGTTGACATAATTGTGTCAATTTGGTGTTATATATTATATTAGAAATGTCAATATTGAAATCGCCCATGATCACTATAGGGACGTTGAGGTTGTTGCTTATAATATCTTATGATCTGACCATGTGTTTATTTCCATGGTCATTGGTTGGTTCTCTGACTAGTTGTTGACATTTAGAGAGTTGACATAATTGTGTCAATTTGGTGTTATATATTATATTAGAAATGTCAATATTGAAATCGCCCATGATCACTATAGGGACGTTGAGGTCAACTTAAGAGACTAAAACTTTGGAGTTCAGAGAAGAAGTTACTGATGGGACATGCGGGTGACCTATAGAGGAAAACAATCTAAAGTGACTGAGCCTGAGTGTGAATCTAGAGAAGAGATGACTCAAAATCTGGTGTTTTGTGGTGGTGAAGGTTACATGGGGACTCAGCTGTTCATGTAAATAAATGGCTAAATCATAAGGTGGTCTTTTGTTTGTTGTTCCTCTGACAGCTATTTGATCATTTCTGATAACTTGATTCAGGATTGGAAAAGTTGTATACATTTGATCGGAAACAGCAATCAGTTAAAGAATTTAAATATTGCAACTTATTTGATGGGGGGGGGGGGGGGTGGGATGGCGAGGGCAGGGTTACCACATGTGATTCTACATATGTAAAAGCAGTGTTGCATCACTAATACGTTCACCCAGACAAGGCTGTAGGGACCAGACATGGCTGGTCTGGATGTTCAAAATGTAAATACATTAGAGCCTCAGAAAAACTTCAATAACTAGAATAATTTTTAAGTGTTTACTGTCAAATTTCAGAATTTAACAGATTAAAGCTATATATATACCGACTGTGAAAAGTAAATCATATGTTCTTACAAGAAAAAAACGTGCCATGGTAAAACTTAGGCAAAATTTAAGGTACCAATTTTATATTTTTGCCAATATTTAAAAAAACTTAACAGATTTTGATCTAATTTTAGGTATACAATTAAATTTTGATTTATTAAAGTTATAATTAGTTAAAAAAGTCCCTAGCTTTAACACTTCTTCTCTTAAGTGACCAAACATCTTTCCTGATTTTTTACAAAGTCCATTATGTTTGAGCTCATAACTTTTTTAAATTATATAATACTGACTTAATTTCTGACATGTATTTAGGAACTATATGGAGGAATATTTATGGTAAATATGAAGAAAACCAGATGAGTGGTTTTGATATTAGGCAGTCCTGAAGTGTGAAAATAGATTTTTAATAACAAATTGAGGTTTTTCCTTAATATATCGAAGGAACGAAGTCCTATTGACCCAATTTTCGGCATGGTAGGATATTTTGGGGTCATCTTAGGCTGCCTTTCCATGAGCGCGACGCGTTTGCCGCGCGACATACCGCGCGACATGCCGCGCGGGTAATCGCGCCGTTAGTACGTTTCCATGAACGCGATTTTTCTGCGATACGACGCGGCGAAGCTCTTTATCTGCAGCCATGTTTCCCCGCAGGATGCTGCAGCTTTTGATGCTGGACGACCTTGAAAATAATAATGTAATTATCCTTGCTTTGCTAAAGAAGTATGTTAATATGTCCAAAAGAAGCACAGATTCTGGGTTCACGAGATAATCCAGAAAAGAAAAGACCAGGGTGCATACCATCAACTGGTAAGAGAACTGTGCCTGGACAAGGACAAATTCTTTCAGTATTTTAGGATGTCGGCCGAAATGCTGGAGACAGTGCTGGCCTACGTAGGCCCAAAAATAACGAAAAGAAGGATGGTACGATCACCAATTGATGCCAAACAGAGACTTGCAATATGCATCAGGTAAGCTAACATTGTAAGGGTTTAATCTGATCATTATTATTATTATGATTATGATTTTTTATTATTATTATTATTTTTATTATTATTATTATTATTATTATAAATAATTCAACAAATATATTACGTCAGGCCAGAACAAAATACGCGAGGCGCAGTGCATCCATATACCACTTAAACACATTCTTTGTAAAACGTTTAGTAAATTTTTAATTGTGCAAACACAGAATTGAAAATCTGCACGAAAGCTATACATTACACGATACCTGTTACGTTGAACGCGTGTCGCAGAAATCGCTACATGCGCGATTTTCGCCGCGCGACATTTATGTCGCGCGGGAACCCGCATACATGGAAAGGCTGTATGGTTAAAACACTAGAGCGATTTAGCCGCTGTCGCAACGCCATCGCATCGCAGAAAAATCGCGTTCATGGAAAGGCAGCCTAACTGTATGCCGAATTTTAGATTCGTTAGTCCAATGGTGTCGAAACGTGCTAGTCTTACGTACGGACCACGACTATAGCTCAGATCACTTATAGTCAGCTGAGCTAATAAGGTTCAAAGGAAAATAGATACAGATTGTATCTCGTCTGTCTGGAAGCTCAAATTCATATTTTATGGCCCTGGCGCATAGAATATGGCCTGTGTACCATGTCATAATTTTTGGTATCCAAAGAGATTTGCTTATAATCTCCCTTGATGTTGCTTTAGAAGATTCAAGGCCTAATGCATACAATTTGTGCCCATCCGACATTCAGGGTGCTCATATGACACCTTTTTCCCTGCAGGTTGCAGAATATAGGAACGGTGACCTAATTTCATGTTTCCTTGGACATTTGCCTGGTTCATCCCTAAATATTAGGTTAGAGTATTCAAGGCCTAATTGGAACAATACTGTGGTTGGCTTTATAATCGCGAGGCTGAAATTTTACGATTTCTTTATACTGAACGTTTAACAAGTATTTCATTTTCACAATTGCACCAGAACCTGTAAAATCTAAGTATAGCAGGATCTGTATTGATTTAAAGTTTAGAAAAAAATCCTACAGTACCTCACTTACTTCTGGTTCAGTCAGTAAATCAGGACTTGTTTTCACAGTTTCCAAACCAGGCACAAATAATGTTGCTGATGAGGTTGTTTTCAGAGGTCATCTTAGTTGATGGGGCATCTTATTCCCCGGAGTTTTCATATTCGCGATTATTTTACATTCGCGAATATCTCGAAATTAAACCCCTCGCGATAAAAAAAAGCATCCACGGTTTACTGTGGGTGCCTTTTTATTCGTGAGGGTTTTTATTTCGCAATATTTGCGAATGGGAAATGATCGCGAAAATGAAACCCTCAGGAATAATTGGCCAACTGAGTATGTCCTTGTTCAGTGAAACCAATATTTGTATGTGAATAGGTTAGTACAATGAGAAATTTTATAATAAATTACATCCAAGCAGGTGTAGGGAAAACGTTCCCTTAAATTTGAACTAAACTACCTGTGCTGTGTGTACGAGACCATCGTTATATGAGTAGAATATCACAAACTCGTGACTTGTTTTAATTTAATAATGCACACAGGTATGGCTTAACGAAAGATTTAATATAGGTTCTGGTGAGGTCGCGAAAATATTATTTTAACATTAACTAACATAACATTAACTAGATGTGTCGGAACGACACGAATGCCCCCGCCTTGGGCAAATTAGAAACATTTGTAAAATTTGGAAAATTTTTAAGTTAAGGAGGTGTCGTATGGTCAAAAGTATGTCAACAAGGGCAAAATGCAAACTCGATTTGTAACAGGTCATTATCAAGCAACACACCAAAAATCATGCCAGGATATGCAGGCATTGTGAAAAAGTCCATACATGTGCATTTTCCATAAAAATTTCTGTCTTTCATGAAATTTTCTATGTTTAGGAGCCGTAAAACAATCAAAAGTAGGTCAACCGGGATGAAACGCAAACTCGATCTGTAACTGTCATTATCTGCCCACACAAAAAAAATCAGGGTTGTATCTGCAGGCATTGAGGAAAAAAAGTCAGTACATATGCATTTGTTATGAAAATTTATATTTTTCATGAAACTTTCTATGTTCAGGAGCAGTCAAATGGTCAAAAGTAGGTCAACTGAGACAAAACAAGAACTCGATCTGTAACTGGTCATTATCTGCCTACACACCAAAAATCAGGCCCGTATCTGCAGGCACTGCGAAAAAAAGTCCATACATGTGCACCTTTTTAAGAAATTTTCTATGTTAGAGCACCGTCAAACGGTCAAAAATAGGTCAACTGGGACAAAACGTGAACTTGATCTGTAACTGGTCTATATCTGCCCACACACCAAAAATCAGGCCAATATCTGCAGGTATTGTGAAGAAAAGTCTGTACAAGTGTATTTGTCATGAAAATATATATATTTTACATGAAATTTTCTATGTTCAGGAGCCGTAAAACAGTCAAAAGAAGGTCAACCGGGACGAAATGCGAACTCCATCTGTAACTGGTCAATATCTGCCGACACACCAAAAATTAGGCCAATATCTGCAGGCATTGCGAGAAAAAGTCCGTACATGTGGATTTGTCATGAAATTTCATATTTTTCATGAAATATTTTAAGTTCAGGAGCCGTAAAACGGTCAAAAGTAGGTCAACCAGGACAAAAAGCGAACTCTATCTGTAACTGGTCTATATCTGCCCACACACCAAAATTCAGGCCAATATCTGCAGGCACTGCGAAAAAAAGTCCGTACATGTGTATTTGTCATGAAATTTCATATTTTTCATGAAATTTTCTATGTTCAGGAGCCGTAAAACGGTCAAAAGTAGATCAACCAGGACGAAACGCGAACTCGATCTGTAACTGGTCTATATCTGCCCACACACCAAAAATCAGGCCAATATCTGCAGGCACTGTGAAAAAAAGTCCGTACATGTGTATTTGTCATGAAATTTCATATTTTTCATGAAATTTTCTAAGTTAAGGAGCCGTAAAACGGTCAAAAGTAGGTCAACCAGGATGAAACGCGAACTCGATCTGTAACTGGTCTATATCTGCCCACACACCAAAAATCAGGCCAATATCTGAAGGCATTGCGAAAAAAAGTCCATACATGTGTATCTGTCATGAATATTTCTATTTTTTCATGAAAATTTCTAAGTTTAGGAGCCGTAAAACGGTCAAAAGTAGGTCAACCGGGAGGAAACGCAAACTCGATCTGTAACTGGTCTATATCTGCCCACACACCAAAAATCAGGCCAATATCTGCAGGCACTGCGAAAAAAAGTCCGTACATGTGTATTTGTCATGAAATTTCATATTTTTCATGAAATTTTCTAAGTTCAGGAGCCGTAAAACGGTCAAAAGTAGGTCAACCAGGACAAAAAGCGAACTCTATCTGTAACTGGTCTATATCTGCCCACACACCAAAATTCAGGCCAATATCTGCAGGCACTGCGAAAAAAGTCCGTACATGTGTATTTGTCATGAAATTTCATATTTTTCATGAAATTTTCTATGTTCAGGAGCCGTAAAACGGTCAAAAGTAGATCAACCAGGACGAAACGCGAACTCGATCTGTAACTGGTCTATATCTGCCCACACACCAAAAATCAGGCCAATATCTGCAGGCACTGTGAAAAAAAGTCCGTACATGTGTATTTGTCATGAAATTTCATATTTTTCATGAAATTTTCTAAGTTAAGGAGCCGTAAAACGGTCAAAAGTAGGTCAACCAGGATGAAACGCGAACTCGATCTGTAACTGGTCTATATCTGCCCACACACCAAAAATCAGGCCAATATCTGAAGGCATTGCGAAAAAAAGTCCATACATGTGTATCTGTCATGAATATTTCTATTTTTTCATGAAAATTTCTATGTTCAGGAGCCGTAAAACGGTCAAAAGTAGGTCAACCGGGACGAAACGCAAACTCGATCTGTAACTGGTCTATATCTGCCCACACACCAAAAATCAGGCCAATATCTGCAGGCACTGCGAAAAAAAGTCCGTACATGTGTATTTGTCATGAAATTTCATATTTTTCATGAAATTTTCTATGTTCAGGAGCCGTAAAACGGTCAAAAGTAGGTCAACCAGGACGAAACGCGAACTCGATCTGTAACTGGTCTATATCTGCTCACATACCAAAAATCAGGTCAATATCTGCAGGCATTGCGAAAAAAAGTCCGTACATGTGTATCTGTCATGAATATTTCTATTTTTCATGAAATTTTCTAAGTTAAGGAGCCGTAAAACGGTCAAAATTAGGTCAACCGGGACGAAATGCGAACTCGATCTGTAACTGGTCTATATCTGCCAACACACCAAAAATCAGGCCAATATCTGCAGGCATTGCGAAAAAAAGCCCGTACAACTGTTTGATTTCGGAAGGACGGAAGGACGGAATGACGGACATGGGTAATACTATATGCCCCGGCCACTTTGTGGCGGGGGCATAAAAATGGAGAAATCGCGAAATTTCAGCCTTGCAATTATGAAGCCTGGTCTTGTCTGGGTGCTCAAAATCATTTTTTCTTCTGCAAAATATAGGTCACCATGACCTAATCTAAGGTTTCAAAAGAGATGTGCCTAAAACCTCTCTGGCTTTTGCGTTTTAAGATTCTGGACTTAACAGACACGATTTGTGCCTATCTGATATTCATGGTGCTCATAAGACATCTTTTACAATAGTTTGCAGAATATAGTCTCCATGATCTAATTTCATGTTTCCAAAGACATTTGCCTAGGACCAAACCGGAATTTAATGATAGAAGATTCTAGGCCAAATGGATTCAATTTGTGCTCCTTCTGTCTGCGTGCTCAAAACCATTTTTTCAGCCCATAGGTCAAAGAATATAGGTCACAATGACCTAATTTTAGGTTTCCTAGTACATTTACTTAGGACCTCCCTGAATGTTACGCTAGAATATTCTAGGCCTGATGGATAAAATTTGTGCCTCGTCTGTCTTGGTGCTCAAAACCATTTTTCAGCCCATATGTCATAGAATATAGGTCACCATGACCTATTTTCAGGTTTCCAAGGGCATGCCTAGGATCTCTCAGAATGTTACATAAGAAGATTCTGACAGATACAATGTGTGCCCTGTCTCACGTTCTGGGTGCTCAAATCCTGTTTTCGGCCTGTAGGTCATAAAATGTTGGTCACCATGACCTAATTTCAGGTTTCCAAAGAGATTTGCCTAGAACCTCCCAGGATGTTGCGAAAGAAGATTCTAGGCTTAACAGATAGCATTTGCGCACATCTGACATTCAGGGTGCTCAAAATCATGTTTTCGGCCCGTAGGTCAAAAGGTATAGGTCACCATGACCTATTTTCAGGTTTCCGAGGAAATTTGCCTAGGAACTCCCTGGATGTACAGTAAGAAGTTTCTTGATCTTAAGGTTACAGTCAGATAAGCTAAAAATAATTTAGGATACACAAAAAGAAAAACAAAGTAACAATAACAAAGAAGTTTATTCCTCATATTCACATAATATATTACAATGTACAAAGATTGGTGAAGCGGTTAAGCTAATTTTCACATCGTGTGAATCATATCAGCCAATTTTTAACTCATGTGATCCACCTCAGCCTATCTTCACACAATGTGAAGCATTCCAGTCTACATTCCCAGCATGTGAAGCATTCTGCCTACCTTCAAACTATGTGTAACATGTCGGCCTACCTTCACACAATGTGAAGGATTTCAGGCTACCTTCACACAATGTGAAAGATTTTAACCTACCTTCACACAATGTGAAAGATTAAAGCTTACCTTCACATAATGTGAAGCATTCAGCCTACCTTCACACAATGTGAGGCATTCAGCCTACTTCCACACAGTGTGAGGCATTCAGCCTACCTGCACACAACGTGAAGGATTTCGGCCTACCTTTACACAATGTGAAGCATTCAGCCTATACCTTCATACAATGTGAAGCATTCCAGTCTATTTTCCCAACATGTGAAGCATTTCACCAAAGCTACCTTCACACAATGTGAAACATTTCTCCCAACCTTCACATTATGTGAAGAATTTCAGCCTACATTCACACCATGTGAAGCATTCAGTCTACCTTCACTACATGTGAAGAATTTCAGCCTAACTTAACACAATGTGAGGCATTCAGCCTACATTCACACCATGTGAAGCATTCAGCCTAATTTCACACAATGTGAAGCATTTTAGTCTACAACTTCACGCCTCTGTACTTGTCAAGGTACACCAAACAAGAAGGGAGGATGTTATTCTTTATCATGCAACATTTATATATGCTGGTAAAAATCACAATACATTAAAATAAAGAAATACACCATGCCCAAAATTTAAAACTTGATAAAGCAACCCATTATTTCACCTGCATAAAATGCCACTTTGCTAAGATCTTTGAGTGAAGTAGAAAAAATCAGTTGATTCCTGATCATATTTTACACAATATACTTTCAGTGATATATAACAGTAAACAAATGTATATAAACAGTTCCTTAAGATGGTGATCAGTGTGTGTAGTCCCTTACATAGAGCCGTCCTGGTTTACCTGACCTTTCATTTTTTAGTGTGTCCGTATCCCTGGGCCTTGTCCATTTTATTATGGTTACTTGTATTATACTGCATTGCAACACTGCTGGCTACAACACTGATCCGTAGTCATATACTACTTTATAATAAATACATAAATAAAAGTAACAATACTTATATATACATTACCTACAAGTGTTAGGGCTGCACACTCAAGTACATCAATGAAAGTGTTTTCCTGATTAATTCTTCATGCCTGATTAGGTTTAAGTACAAAATGCAACAATCATTCACCTTCATATTCTGTTTGTGCCAAGACCATCTGCACACATTTTAATTGCTAACATTACCCAGGGGAGGATCTAGAGAGGGGGATTTATGAGGTTAAAGCCACCCATCCAATAAGAATATGCTGAATTACACTATTACACATTTCTTAAGTATACTGAATCCCTTTTTTACCTAAAGTTGTGTACTTTTGTTTGATGTTGTCAGTCCCTCAGTTAATATGGTAAACATCTCCCTTCTAAAAATCATGGATCCACCCCTGTGACCTTTTGAGGTAAACTGTATTCCATGCCTATTATTCATAAAATATATTACAAGATCTTTTTTTTCTTTGTATAGCTTTGATATAACATCTTGCACTGACATATTTAAAACAAATCATCCTTACCAACACAACCATTAAAGAATCATGAATTCAAATAAAGATAATAACAAACTGTAATTTATGTAGTTTATTAACTAGTTAGTCTATCTAAAAGGTTTTCACTGCTTATCTTTACCTTCTATATATATATATATATATATATATATATATATATATATATATATATATATATATATATATATATATATATATATATATATATATATATATATAAGAAAATACCATACTCTGGACGGCCCTCCAAATCACATTTAGCCATTGTTTCATAGTTCAATCATTATCTCCAATCAGAAAAAAAACTATTTTATTTAGCATACACTCATTCATGGGTTTCAGTAAATTTAATGAAATTAAGCACAGACTTAGGAGAATAGCATATGTGTATCACATCCAATCACAAACAGGCATTTTCATAAGCATATAAGTACACGGTTTATACAGAAAATGCAGATATTTTTTCAGCTGCTTAACTAAGCAAATATTAAGACTGAAAAGTTGAAATGAAGGCTCCAGATGGTTTTAAATGTACTTTAAATATACCCCCTGCTCATACCATCCAGGACTACCATAATAAGGGCCCTAACACAAAAACTAAAATTGTGCCTGAAAGCAGATTGTACAAAGGGTGCATGTTTTAATGCAAGTGTGTGAGGGTGAACACAGGCTTTTCAAATATCTAAATTGAAGATAACTTCAAGAACCTTGAGCTCTCAAGGCTATAAAGCATACATGTGGGTGGGTGTTTTTGTGTGGGTGGGTGCTTCTCTCCTCTCTGGATATGACATTTAGATGCAGGATTTAAGTACAGTGTATTTATGATGTATATAATATATATATATATATATATATATTTATATAATACACTCTTGCATTCACAGGATGCCATGTACAGTTAACAAGTGCAGTAGATGTTGGATGTTTCCATGCAAAGTCCAACTGAAGTCTTTATACACTTTGAACATAATTTCTCATACTGTGATGAGGGAAGGTTTCTGACAAAACGGAAGTCCCTATGAATCACCAAATACAGGTATGTATATATGATACTGATTGAACTGACATTTTTCATGCATATAGTAGTATAATAGTACTGACACTGATAACAATCACTTGCATCCCTTTGTCAATAACTTTATCAATAAGTTTGCTCTCCTCTTACCTTGGAGTTATCCAATTGAATGTAGCTGGAAGCCAAATTGTAAAATTAAACTCAATTTACAACACACACTCAAAAAGTACCAATACTTATAAACAGCAAATTTTGATCAGGGTCAGGTCTAATAATAATGAAATAATACTGCCATTCCTGCAAATATGAATCCCATCATGTCTACTTTACAGGCATTAATCAATGCAGGTTTTAAATTACGTGCTCAATACAAGTTTATATAAATAACTTAAAAATCAAACATTATATTCACAGATAATATCCCCATTCAGAAGCACTCTGTCAAGTACATCCTATAGGTTCATGGGATGAACACAGCTTGTAGTGTAAATAATTTTTACATAACAGAGCTCCCTGTGTGCAATGGACATTTGAGATAATAAAATCTGAAGAGATTCTGTTTAACGTGGAGATTGGGAATATGAGAGAGGAGTATAACATAACATTCTTCCTAACACTCTCTTCTGACTCCAAACTTGCTTTGTTAACCAAGTCACCCAGGAAAAAAATGTTGCTGGAAAATAAAAGAAAATGCAACTTCTTTTTAAAGAATACATTTAAACAGCAGTGCAAAGTCAATAACAGCTCCAACCAGTATGACTACTGGATCTTAAGCAAAGGCTAACTACTTATTAACTTATTCAAAGCAGGACTACTACTAACACAAGCCGCGGCTTAAGATGGAGGATTTACAGTATACAAATTATGTTACATATGTTTATATGTTACATGCAGAGCAAATTTCAAACAACTCTATTATTAACATTTGTTTGATTAAAAAAGTCTTGTACCTGTCATATGCCTGAATGTTTTGATAATCCCAAACACAGATGTGAAGGTAACTTATTCATCAAATATACAGATATAACTGTAACTAACACTATGTTAGGTTCCAATCCCAGAGGGTCATGAACTATGTTTTGATTTTCTTTTTGTATTTACAGGTCTGAAAAACATCCATTTATCTAATACATCCCAAAACATTTCTTAATCTAACACATCTACTTGAGTAAAGAAATAGCTTGATCTAATGCACCAGTATTTCACACTAGACCTTATGCAGCTTTAAGGGTATAGAACCCTTCCTTTTAATGCATACACTGGACTGATGACCATGCCTTTACCAATATTTTCTAACAGTTTGTCTTACATGATAAGAAGTCTTAATTTGTAATTTAAAAAATCAGTTTAAGCTCTCTCTTTCTTTCTTTCTTTCTTTCTCTCTCTCTCTCTCTCTCTCTCTCTCTCTCTCTCTCTCTCTCTCTCTCTCTCTCCCAAATTGCATGCAAGTACACTGCTCTGCAGATGAAGATTCAATGCTAGGTTTAAATTATAAATCCCTTCTTCTTAATCATAATTGTGACATTACAGTGCAATGAGGTTAAACCTAGATAAGTTATAAAGGAACTTCACTTCTAGTAAAAATAACACAGCAGCATGGAATACATATACAATAAGTCATGCAATTCTAAGAAATACTGATAATTGTTAAAACTATCATTTGGCACAGATGTTCCAGAGAATTAGAATAGGGATATAGGAGAAAACTCTGCTGGATGATGACCTATGACCTATCATAAATTCTAAATACCTACCACCTAACGATGAAACATATATAATGGCAAACATACATAACAGCAGTGCTGGGAAGCTATTTACATAAAGTAAAATGGAAGATTATAAAGGTGTGTAGGTGTGTGTGTGTGTGAGTTTATTTATACTGAAGGTATATGAATTCACTGAACTTTATTTTAACCCAATACAAACCAAAAATTAAAAAGTTTAGTCTTATATACCTGATATAGTCTTATATACCTGATTTACTGACTTATAACTGGCAGTTTAATGATACAAAATGTTGAAAATAAGGCCAAAAAAATTAAAAAGGTATGTTTCTCAGGCACTTTTTTTCGGAAATCAATGTGGGTGGGCGGTATTTTATTTTTGACCTCTTTTTGTATGTTTTGAAAAAAATGACATATATGATCAGAGAAAAGCACAAGAATAACAATTTTTTTCTGTTAAACAGGTAAAAACACTACATTACAAAGAATATCTTATCAAAATTGTATTATTTTATCTTCTAGTAGGATGAAAACCAAAATAAAAAATTTTGATGCGGAGGGTTAAAATTGATGCGGGCGGTGCCTGAGAACCATACCTTTTATTTTTTTTGGCCTAAGCCTTCATAGCTGTCAACATGTGCTGTCAAGATGAATAGTTTTGTGTCCTTAGGAATGTTAAACAAGAATGTAAATACATTTCAAGAAGTTTATGAAAAATTACCATAACAACCAACAAATACTTATCTTAAGACTTATTTGTAAACAGCTGACTGTTAAGGAAAACAACTTTGCAAAGCAGACTGTAAATAATATATATTGTTTTGAATTAAAGAGGCCTAAACAAAAACAAATAACTGTTTTAAGGAATCACCACACTTATTTGTTGCTCATCAGAATGAGCACTATGTCCTCAGAAACATTGCAAATTGATGTCTTTGCCTAAGTTCTTCAATGAAACCATTATGTGTGTGAAAGATATAATTGAAAAAAGATTGATCACAGAAGCCTTTGATTTCAACTGAACTTGAACAAATTTTGTATCCCTAATGTAAGGGTAAACTTGCAATTTTGCTTTGCTAACTAAAGCTGGTAAACAGGTGGTTGCTGAAAATGAGTGCTGGGTAAAACATACTGTTTGTGCTTATCATCAATGGGGAATAACCAACAGTTACTTATCAAGGAAAACAATTACTTTCAAGACATCACAATGATCATGCATCACACAGATAATACAATACTCCAACAAATCACTATTACCCTTCTTTGCCAAGAGGTAGAGGTAAAACAGGAAGATCTTGTTCTCAGCAACTCAACAGAACACCAAACCTCTATCTGTAGTGTTAAAGGTGATGACTGCAGATTCACTAAGGCTTTCATGAATGTACCAAGTGATTCATTAATAAACATTCTTTTTTAAGGGCAACAATCCCATTGAACATGATCCAGGTTGGCCACTGTTCTGATTTTTCAAAAATTCAAATAGGGACTGCATGTGCTTGACTGTGTTTCTTCGGGGTAAATCTTTGCTTGTTGTGTCATTTGCTATACTATTTGCCCCATCCACTTTCGAATATATATAAAAATATATGCTAGCTGCATTACCAACCAACAGGCTTGTTAATAAACACAAAATCTTTTTTGGTCTTTGTGATTATCTAAAAGTGATCCTAAAATAAGCATCATTTTTCCTTTTGACTGACATGTACACTTCTCAGACTTCATTAACATTCAGGCAGTGGTATCTCCATTTGAAAATGGACTAGTGTTCATGGCTTATAATTATTGATAAAACTGTAAACATTTTTCTCATCAAGTCTTCTAGCTAAAAATGCCATTAAATTTTCATCACATTATCTGGTATCTTACAACTTTGCGTCTTAAACTTTCCTACATTTCTTTGATTCAATTTATCTGTTGTATTAAGAGACAAGAGACTAATACTTATCTAATCCATCATAAAATAATATACATGGTAAAACAGCAGATGCTCTTGAAAATTCTGTTACACTAACACTAAAAGCAAGCCATCTTAAAGTTGTTCCTCTGGCTGAAAGGCAACACTGTACTTAGACTATCACAAGCACAGCCTTGGTGAGCTCTTACCTAATGCCACTGGTCATGAATATGTCCATTTATTAACATTTGTTTACATACCTGCACAATCTTACAATTATTTTCTTGTGTAATGGGTTCTAAGATGAATGAAGTGTGCAATCATACTGACTGTTTTCTGATTGTGGTTTGTTATCTAATCAAGCTGAATATAAGCATGGAGAAGCATGTACACAAGTTACATATGTCAAGCCCCACAACAAAAGTTGTGTGCGGTATAAGTGCATTACTTAGGATCAACTTTAGGCTATAATAACAACAACTGTGTTTGATTTTCTGTGGAAAGATGCCTAAAAGGCACTCTACTTGTGAACCCTCATTTAATTTTTATCAATTTCAAATTGTCTAGTGAGCAAAGATTTGTTAAATTTGCAATGAGCTTACTTTTGGTATATTTGTCAAAGATGTTTCATTTTATACACAACTTTTAAAAAAAAATTAAGTCCAAATGTGACCCTCAATTTTTTTTCTCGTATAATTAAATATTCTTAAAATCCTAGTATATCATTAATATTATGCAATAGCAGAAGCCTATTAGGTGAAGATCCCCAAGTTTTAGTGAGAATATATAGGTTCACTTAATGCTTACAGCTGATCTCCAGAGAATGCACCTTTTCAATTTTGTGACAGCCTTGTGTGAAACTGCCCTAAACCGACTAATCACGTCACAACCACGTTGTTACCCTATCAGAGAGACTTCTAAGAGGGCAAATGTATACCAGGAACTTTTTCTAAAAAGAATTTAATGAAAGTGTGGAATATAGCAAATTGAACTTTGATTGTTGAACATGATAATTACAATTGCACCTCTGGCTGTATGTGTTTTTCTTCCAAAAAAGAAACCCTACTATCAATGACTTGAGATTCTTATTGAGGATAATGCCTAAAAAAACCTCTATCTTAATGACTGTGACCCAATGATATGATATACTGCTTTAAGAGAGTTGAGCACAATTGTTTTGGGCATGTACCAGTATATTTTCACAATACTGTGCCAGATGCTATCAGCAAACCAATTCTGACTACATTAATATGAATTAAAATTTTTCTTATTATACAGAACAACTGGAGAATTAATTCCCTTTAAAAAATGTATACTAAGTACATTCATTCACTGATATATAAAACTCAGATTTTTTTTCAAGTGTATATATATATGTATAGGGAAGGTAAGGTATATTTTTACCATAATACCTGTTAGCTGAAAGTAACTCCATAAGAATATCACAACTAAATGCCTTTACTTCTGGTAATAAACTCTGCATTAAAAGAAAAGGCACACATGTATAAATATTTGAGGGAGAATGCCTGAATTCTTGTCCTTTTTACATGTGGATTTTGTTTTTTTTTTCAGTTTCTTCAGTGTTGTGGAAGAGGCTTTGAACATGAATTGTGTATGTCATGGTTTTATGATGATAATGGGTTGATAAATGAATATAATCAGACGACCGTCTCTGGTTTACTGGCCAACTTTGCTTCTTGGTGCACCATATCAGCCAGTTCCAACTCCTGTAACAGAACAAAATCATTATAAACCATATTATTATTCATGATTAAATTAAACTTTTGAACTAAACTGTATGCTGCATTCCAACATCCATGGAGTCTTATTTTTTGTGATATTTCTTTCAAATTTCGAACTATAAATAAGCTTTCATGAGGAGTGATAGTTTGGGATTTTATAAGAATTTAAATATCTAAGAAACACATATATTTACTCTGGAACTGTTCTGATGATTTTTTTTTTTAATCTGAAAAGCTGCAAAAACAAGCATTTTGAAGTGGCCTTACTTATTTATCTCTTTCATGGAAGAGATTTGCAGGTGTGACTTGATAAAAGTTGTGTGAAAGTGATTCAAACAAATATCATTGTAATTTCATGTCTGTGTTTTGTCATATATGGATCTATACTCTGTTCACACACCCCTGACCATACACCTATTTGCATCACAATATTTCTTTCAAATATATTTTGTTTGCCACTACAAATCAGCTTGTATCAAAGGAGATAATGTGGCATTTTATGGTGATTTAAGTAAGTATGAAAATATATACACTTTGCAATGCTGGGATTGTGTTAACCTGTCTTGAAAGAGGTGCCAAAATGATGGCGTCAGTTCAAGGGGTCATTTCTGTTTATCTGTGCAATATAGGAGGGGCATATGGGTGACGTAACAAAAACATGACGTACAAATACCACTGTGACGCTTTCACTACAAATTGTCAAATGTATGTAGTTTAAGACCATCAGCTTAGGTTGTCACTTATGTGTTGCAAGACTGTAAAATTATTCAGTCTTATTTTTTTCTGAAATAATCCAGACATGGGAGAGCATTATTTTGCTGTTAGACTATCGCTTCATTTGACTGACTCATGTCTAAGGTAAATAAAGGTAAGCTTTAGTGCATTGTATAAAAAGAAATTAACATGTCAGGTGGACAGGTGTGGTGGAATGGAGTATAGTTTAAGATCATCAGCTTAGACCATCTATATTATAACCAATGGTGATGCCACTCAGATATGCCTGATTTCCGGTCTTGAACTTTCAGGAACAACGCCTCATGTACTAAGGGGGTCATTTCCCATGTGTCCTGAAAAATTTAACAGTTTATCACAAAGGGACTTTTTCAGTGCCATCTATCAGGAACTTAATTAACAACTGACAAAATAGATAATATGCTAGTTGGTCAAATGTATAAATAATCCATCCTTAATTTTAATGGACAAATTGGACCTTGCTGTGAAGGCTGCCATGCATTGGTGGTCAAATGCCCAAAGCCTCAGTCACATTACGCTCCTCAATCAGCGGTTATACACTGCAGTCACCCAAGGTCTCGATTTTGTTTTAACCCCTGCCTTGAATGGCAGTTCTCTGGGCATAATAACCAGGGTGGACACAGAGCAAACAAATTGTAATCAGACCAATGATAGCATTGTACAGTATTGTGCATCCAGCCCCATTTTTCAACATGCGAGAATCTCTCTCAGAAGCCAATGCAGTGTATAACAGCTGCGTGAGGAGTTTGGTCAGGTAGTCCTTGATGTCACACCCTGGGTCAGTGAAACGAGCGAGTAAGAGATCTTTCTCACCCACCTTTTCATTGCTCTTTAACAGGTTCTCCATTTGTTCACAGTGGGATTTTTTCAATGTCTCCAGCTGTCGTGATTGAACCATGGCTTGACGTTTACGCTCTTCAATGAACTTCTTGGTATTGTTTTCATTCAACTCACGGATTCTCCTGCATAAATTCAACACAAAATCATTGTTAACTAAATATATTTAATGCAAAAAGGGGTAGGACGTAGCCTAGTGGTTAAGGCGTTGGACTTTGGAGCTGAAGGTGGCTGGTTCAAACCCCACCGGTGCATTAATGGCATAATGATGTAATCTCGTTGAACCTCAGAGATTCGCTCTAATGTCTTAACAACAGGTTATGACTTCTGAATTATTCCTAACCCCATGCATATAAAACCTGAAATCCAGAAGGCTAAATAATAACATGTCATTCTTATCATATGGATACCTTCATCCTCATTCGATAGATAGTGCCACCAAGAGGCCATGGACCTATCCTTGTAAAAAAAAAATATCCAATGCAAAATCATTATTCACTGCATAGGAATAAGTTTGAAGCAAAAATATATATTCATTACATTGAAGTAAATTCAATGCAAAATCCTTATTCACTTAATAAAAATAAATTCAATTGTATACCCATATTTACCATATAAAAATCTAATCAATGCTTATTCAATATTTACCATACAAAAACCAATTCAATGCAAAATCAATATTCAATTCATAGAAAAATTTAATGTTTATCAATCTGATCAATTCAATGCAAAGCTAAAATTCACTACACAGAAAGCAGATTTATTGTCAATTTTACAGTTTCCTTTGTAAATATCAGTACACATATTAATTTTCAAACAGATCAATCTAATTCCAACTTGATCTTCATAAAAACCATATTTAACATATATTTGATTCAGACTGTTCTGTGGGATTACAATTTTGCAATGTTATCTTTTTATGGCCAGTTTACTGGGCTATTAAAAGTTTTTTTTTACAGTAAATCAAACTAACAGAATAGCAAAATGTTTCCACAAGTCAGATCTTATGAGCCCTGTTAAGGTTGGGTGCTCATTTATGAATGTTAAAGATTTCATTCAAATTGAATTAATTATGAAATAGGTTATACTTGAGACTAAGTCATGTTAATGATGAGTAATTCTGGACATAATCAGGCACTGGCAGTGTTCTTCACTGGATATATTTTCATACTGTTCCTGTTGTAATTACCTAACCATGAACTCTATGTGACCTTAATCACATATTCATTCAATGAATAATCATGAGCAGAGCAGTTGCATGCAACCAATCAAGTTATAAGTGGCAATGGAAACAGTCAAGTGCACAAATTGCATAATTTGGGCAACTCTCCAAAGCAGAACATATGTAGGCCTAGTAATAGTAGTATGTAATAGGCATGTTTTTCCAGGATATATTTAATACAAAGAACACAGGAAAACAAGTTTCAGGCCAAAGGTTCTAGGAGCTATTCAACCAACTTCTGAGTGAATAATAATGTCTTATCTTGCACTGAATTTGTAAGAGACAAATAATCCAAAAACTGGCAAAATGATTATACTTAGGTCAAACTAGTGGAGCATAAGGGCTGGGGTGGTTAGGTCAATTACTACCTGGACATTGCCACCTGACGCTGCTGATGCGCTTATCTGTCTAGAAATGGTTAAAAATTCTCACCTGTCTCTTTCTGCCTTATTTTTTATTGATTTGTCACTATTGACATTTTTACAGGCCTCCATGGACTGTTTGGCCTGTTTGGTCTTCAGGTCTTTGATTTCTCTGGAAAACAAAATAAGAGAACCATCATTAGCATGAGAAAACTGCTGGGAAAAGAAATTACAGAATTCATATCATTTTCCTTTGTTACTCTGACCTGATATTACAACAACTGATGACTAACATAATAATGGAATAAAAGTTTTACTACTTAACTTAATGTTAAACATGTTGAAATTTCATATATGTTTAAAGAATCTTTGAAGCAAGGTACAGAGGTTTCTCAACTTTTGTGTATTGTATTCAGGTAATCCAGAGCTGGAGAAATTGAATATAATATTTATATATACCATAGACTGGTGATAAAATATTTTCATTAGGGATAAAGTGGAACTTTTCCTTTACCTAGACTGGTGGGATATGTATTTTGTCTGTAACAGATATGTGGCTGTAATAAAGAGATTCTGAAAAGGACAGACTTCCTTGTATTTATTAATTAGTACAAAGGTATGTTATTTGCACGGACCTCTAATTCAGAAATGAATATTCAAATACACATACCGTGCAATAAATGTTTTAACTTTCTTATTAATACAGAGAATAATTAAGCATGGTACATTAAAAGAAATTGCAGTTTTTGAATGAATGTAGATATAAAATTTAAGCTGCTTATTTTCTCACCTCTCTTGACGTGCTTCAAAGTCCTTCAGCTGCTCTGCATGAGCAATGTCCATCAGCTGCTTAAGTAGGTCACTCTGCTGTCGTATGTGCTCCTTCTTCAGTTCATGTTCCTCTGTCATTTGGCGTGCCACCATATCTGACCATTCTTTTGTCTGGTCACTTACTAAGTCTTTTACCTATGAAAAAAAACACTTTATTCAGCTGATGTGCTTTCCTCTCACTTTAAGGAGATGGTTGATTTCCAGTAACTGTCACCGTAACTGGCTTCTGTATTTTTGCCAATAGCATGACCTGATTCTTTTTTTTATTAATAATGGCTTAAATGCAGTTTTTACAAATAGATATAGCTAAATTTCTGTGAGACCAATGACCACAGAATTTACATCATATATGAACATGAATAACTCAGTTTGCTATGTTACTTATGTCCAGATATAACATACTTACATGTGTTTTATGACTCCTGATAAGATATGATATAATTTTGTCCAGTAGTAGCTAGATTTATCATAATAAATGTTAAAAGTCTGCCTTGTGGCCACTAACTATTCTGCAGTGCATAGTGTATACAGCTCTAAGACCATTGCAATTAATTTATTTCTGCTAAATGAGCTGTACATATTTATAATAAACAAGATATCAAACAACTTTGGCCTGTGCACTGAAAGAAATATCAAATTTACTCATACACTGATGTCTTCTGATTGCACTACAGTGTAACCAGTCTGAAAGACCGTCCGTCTAATAAGGCCTACATTGAGTGTGCTGAAGGCATTCACATTGCTTTTAACTGGTCTGCCTAATAAGACCACCTGTGATATTAGACCATGCACTTTTGGCTTGTCCCACGGGTGGTCTCATAACACAGGTATCACTGTATATAAAAACAAGGGTGACCCCTTAGTGACTGGTGAGTAGCGAAATCATCATAATCTTTTCTCTGTGACAACTGAGAAAGTATTGCATTTCTTAACTTTTTGACTACTGACCAGATTTGACATGATAACCTTGGCTCTTTTCAGCTGACTGAATGTAAGAGACATTTTCTCAATGTCTAGCAGTAGCTAAATATAACATATTTTGTACAAATCTGTCTTCTAGATAGACAGAGCATTATTAATATGTTCTTTGATTGCTTAATAGCTATGATAAAACAACCTATCATTACTTTAATTTTATATGTAATAATACTATGTAATATCTTAGTAACCATTGCTCAATCATTACAGACCTGATATACAAAGATAACCTTTTGTCAGTGGCATGTGACCAGAAATAACGACAATTACCTTTGCTCTATGACTATTAACTAGAGATTGCACTTTGTCTTCTGTTTCAGACTTCAGGTCATTGCAGTTTCTTTCTCTGTCATAAAGTAAGAGTCAAAAAGATCATAGACAAAGACTGAGGAAAAATTTGCATTTTATTAAACTTTGCTAATTTAAAGAACTGAATCAACATTAGTTTAATGATACATCTGTATCAAAGTACAATATATCACCATTTTCACAGATGATTTCTACAATCGTACAGATATTTAATGTGACACCTGTATTGCAAATACTGAGGATTCAATATTGTTTGTGGGCCTTACAGTTTCATAGATTTATTTTTATTTATAATTTAACATACAGTAACACTGTCATACAATGTGAATTTTTCTGTACTGAACTTCTTCAAAGCTTCACTAATATTCAGAATATGTTCTCTTAGCTCATCATAAACTGACAGGTTTATCATAGACACTGTATACATATTTGAACATCTAGCCTTAACAAAATGGGCATATTTGTATAAATTTTATAAATTTACAGAAATATTCTACTCTTGTTGGTATGACATGATGTGAAAACTGAAAAAAATTAATAATGCATAAACTTATTTTCATGAAAACAAAGCCAGAAAATTAGATTTCACATGTTTTCCAGAATTAACAGCATCTAATTTCAAGTGTGCCTTGGTTTTCATCTTACCCTTTTTTCTTGATGGCTTTTTCTAATGATTTTTCTTGCTGTAACTTCTCCTTGTCGTGTGTGGCAACCAGGCGGTCTACAATACCACAGTGCTGTTTTTGCATGGCACCCCGTTCTTTATCATGCCGTTTCTTCAACATTTCTAGCTCCTTCTGTTGTTTCTTAAGGATCTTGACAAACCCCTTTTCTGTCCTCAATATTTCTGGTGTGATGGGGTCATACACTACTTCCTCTGGAAGAAGATATGATCTGTTCTAGAGACATATATATACATGATATATCTAAAAGACATTAATGAGAGGGTAAAATGGGGGGGGGATGATCAAGGAATTCTATTCAGTAAATCGAAATGTGTACAGTTAAACCTCACCTTACTACCACCTTAGTCAAGCGACCACCTTAAATAATGACCACTTTTTCATGGTCCCAATTTTGAGGTATTAATTTTTTTCACAGTATTATTCCAAGTTATATGCCTCAATTTGTATTTTGGGCTTTGTCTAAAATCTCACAAGGCCATCATGGCTCATGTCAGAACATAATTTCAATTTTTACAAAGCAGAGATTCTCCAGTACCTTGCCAAAATATAATAAAAATACTTTTAACATCTTTAAATTAAGTATTTAACATAACATTTCTTTGATTTATGGCCTACAGAGAAACTGAGTCTGGGTACTTAATCTTATTTTAAACTAGATCTGGTCAGACAATGGTCCTCAGAGGGTTCCGCATTTCTGGTAGTGTTTATATATGGGTGAAAATTTAAGATTAAAGTTGAAAAATATGACAAACAGAAACAGGTTTTTATCCATATGCATGAGGAGAAAAATCCTACTGGTTCAAATAATATTGAAGCAGATATGTCTGAAATAATGTGTGCCATAGAAAATTACTGATTGTACTCTTATGGCCATATTTGATTTTGAGCACATCTGTATTTCAATAGGTCAGAAGTCCTCATAGGCACCAATGATCCTTGTAAATTTGAGAAAGATCAAGCATGTTCTTGTTGAGATATTGGGTGTGAAATAATATCAATGATTGTGCTCTTGTGGCCATATTGGAATTCCAACAGGTCCGCAGTTCCATCGCGATGCAGCCCTTATAGGTCCCAATCTTCTCTGTGTAAATGAGAAAGATCAAGCATGTTCTTGTTGAGATATTGCGCTTAAAAGAAAATCAATAATTGTGCTCTGGCAGCCAAATTGGAATTCCAACAGGTCTCTAATTTGATAGGGATTGAGTCTGCATAGGCACCAATGATTCCTGAGAAAATGATAAAGATCAAGCATATTCTTGTTGAGATATTGCGCGCAAAATCAAATCACCCATTGTGCTCTGGGAGCCATATTGGAATTTGGACATACCTGTAATATGATTGGGAAAGTATCCTTATATTCTCATCCCTGTGAATCTTAGAAAGCTGAAGTAAGATAATGTTATCTTACTGCGAGTTATCGCATGCAAAAGAAAATCAGGGATTGGGCTGTGGTGGCCATAATGGAATTCCAACAGGTCTGTAATTCAATAGGTCTGGAGCCCTCATATGTACCAATCATCCCTGTGAATTTGGGAAAGCTTAAGTACATATTTGTTGATTTATAGTGCGCAAAAGGAAATTCAGCGATTGGGCTTTGATGGCCATATTGGAATTCTAATGATCCCTGTGAAATTGGGAAAGCTGAAGTATGTTGTTGTTGAGTTATCATGCATGAAAGAAAAATCAGCTATTGGGCTGTAGCAGCCATATTGGAATTCCGACAGGTCTGTAATTCAATAGGTCTGGAGCACCCATATGTACAAAGTACGGAGAGATGGAAGGACTGACTGACACGATGATCACTATAGGGCACTGCTTGTCAAGCAGGGCCCTAATAATTCAGTATGTCGTGAGCATGTATATGTCACTGTTTTTTCCAATAATGATGATGTCAACCATGTGACAACGTGTAACTGTGTATTGTATAGCCACCTGTATCAAAATTTGTGTGTGTACATGACACAAAAACTTGAAAAAGAGTTCACCATGATTTGAAAGACAGTAAAAGGAAATGTTTCTGCAATAGATTTTGCACCTTTTTCTTTTTCTTTCTCTCGTTTTTGAGCATTGGCTGGGCCTGGAGTGTTATTGGTGACTAGATTGGGGCCGGTGGGTGTGGTTGGCTTGTTATTGGTCTGGTTCTGCTGTTTCTTTTTATCTTTATCTGAGCCTGTGGTCGTTGGAACTTCACTGATGTCCTTCTCATCAATCCCCATGTCTTGCATCTGTTTCTGCCTTTTCTCCGCCAGAGACAGGAAGCGTGTTGGGTCTGAGAGTGCATCGACAAAATCTGGAAGAGAAAAAGGAGGCATCTTTGGGGTAGGTATTTGAAAGTATTTCAGATGCCTTTCTGGGTAAAAGGTAACCAAGCATGCAGTATCTCCTCAAAAACATACATTTTACCATTATTTACTTTCTCTAGGCAGTTTGTGTCAACTGCAAAATTTTCTGGTGCATTTTCAGGCAGCAGAATGATATGACATCTCACAGCTTTATTTCTAAGAGAGAAACCTTAAATGTATGTTGTTACTTGTCATGAGTTACACAGAATTACATGACCACTTAAAGCTTCATTTCCAAGAGAGATTCATAATGCCTAAGAACGTAATAGACCTAAAAAGTATCATATCCAAAGTAGTAGTACATTTCCATGTCTGATATTCTTTGTCACTGAAAAACAAACATCAGGTTTTTCCTTTCATCAATTTCAACAATTTTCTGAGGTCATAAAGATTTTAAAAGTTTTCTGAAATGAAATAAAATATAATCTTACCTCCTAGTCCATCAGGGACATATGTTTTCAAGACAATTTGACAGAAAACTGTAGGCAAAGACAATGGAAAGTTTCCTTCTGTTCTTAAAGAGATGTGCCGAAATCCTGAAAAACACATAACTGCACTTCATATTTTGCCCTTTAAAATGCTTTGTATTCAAATTTTCACACCAGCAACCAAATGCACATGATACAATAGTAAGCTGAGATTCATGAAATAACCCTCTCTATGTTAAATGAATCAACCATTTCTATGTTCATTTTTCTGACTCAAAAAGTATAGAGACCTACTCAGCATGAAAGATTTTCCTTTTTTTGTTGAAAAATAAAAGAGAGATTTTACCAGGAATCATTTCTGTGAAATATTGGACAATCTGGCTGAACCGTTTTGGAGAAGAAGATTTTTAAAGGTATTTTAGCTTTTTCCCTATAAACTCTAGGAAAATGCAGTTAGCTAAAAAAAAAGCAAAATCCGATTTATTTTTTTAAATGACTAATTTTTTGCATAATATTTGGTGATGTTAGCTCCTGCTGTTTTGAGATAGTATGGGTTAACGTACAGACGACGGCTGGCGGACGACACTGCACCATGGCATAAGCTCACAGGTTCACTAAAAAGAACTGTCATGGCTGGGCAAACCAGGTTTAGATCAAAACACAATAAATGTTATAATGTATCATTACAAAAATGAGATCAGGAATATATACTTTTGCCATCAATGTATACTGTTGCAATAGATGTTAGAACTGTACTTGAATTGAGCTGAATTTTAACCCAATCTGCCTTTTCTGTCTCTTCAATAAGATGGTAAGATGGTAAGATGAGGAATATATTATGACATTTTAGATTTGATCTGAATTCTATGTTTGGACATGCATCTCCAAGCAAGTGGATCCATATGTAACCATGGTTAACATTCCATGATTGCTGCCTAGTCTGATGTGGTTTGCCTCTAAAACAGTTGTCCTCATTCACACTACACCCTTGATCATCTGAACACTGCTGGTAAAATTTTTTACTCATTTCAATTAAAAATTAGGATACCTTGTTTAAACGTTAGGTTACACTTGTTTTTTCGGAATAAATTGGTTTGTACACTAAACTGTTTTCAGTTCTTTTATATTTACTAATAACTTGATGTATTTACTCTATTACTTCATGTATTAACTCTATTACTTGATGTATTTACTCTATTACTTCATGTATTAACTCTATTACTTGATGTATTTACTCTATTACTTCATGTATTAACTCTATTACTTGATGTATTTACTCTATTACTTGGTGTATTTACTCTATTAGTTGATAAAGGTTTAAAGAAGTACACACCTGCCTGTAGACCATCAAGTGGCAGAATTCGTTGTCCAATGAGCTTGCCAGTTTCTTCATAAACTGCTATTCGCAAAACTGCTAAATCTGGCAGCACAACCTGGAAAATGAATGTAATTATTTCTTTTTAAGCTTAGTGTGAACATTTTCTCATAGAAAATTATCCATCTGTAGTCCATAGTTAATTAACATTCAATTTTGTTCATAAACTTGGTATTTTTTTTTTAAATACATATTATGAGCATCACAGAGTTACTATATAAACTGAGAAGATGACAAACTGTACAATATTAATAATATTAGCAAAGCAGTGTATTTTATAACTGATGGTGCTGGCATAACACTGTTGTCATATACCGGTAACTCCTCTGTCACCATGCCTGCGAATGCCTGTTTTTAATACTGAAGTGTCAGGACAGATGCCATGAGTCCTAAGGGGGGCAATTTTCTAAAATTTTCCATTAATCCTGAATGATATTTTACATTTTATCTTAAAGGCTCTATTGCAGCACCATCTTTAAGAAACTAGGCCATGGCCACTTAACTGAGCTCCATCCCACACAAACCCAGCCAAAGTCCAGCGGACCTGTCCCAACACAAAAATGGGTAACATGCTGGTAAACTCTTATGACGATACAGGTTTCCATATTACCTTTCTGAAGACAAATGCTTCCTCATTGTATACTGGGTTCAGACCATTGTTTGGGACTGTACGTGTTCTGAATTCTCGCCTAATGGTGTCTGTGGGAAGGCCATACATGTCAACCTCCACATATGTTCCAATTTTTTTGTCTGACAAAAACTGCCCCGAGATTACCTGTATATGAAAGAAGCATATATCACATTAAAAGATTACAAATCTTTCCTGTGATCAGTTTTCATGTCCATTGTATGAAATATACAATGTGCATAAAATATCCTGTTGCAGCTATTCATCTGTAAAATGTCTTCTGCATCGTTCAATATAGTTGCATATATTATTAAAAGGTCTGATATACCATATCTGAATACCTCCATTTGGGCCTTAAAATAGAAATTAATTTTGATATAACTGAGTTTCTGAAAATGAAATCAATTACTCATAGATCAAACTGTTCAAAAGCAAAGCAAATCTTGAATATATCACTGAAGAACTACAACACTCCATTTACAAACTCAAATATGTTTTTAAGAGGAAAGAAAACATTGTTCCTACAGAAGGGGTAGGGGGAAATTCTAGAAATGGTTCTCGATATTCCAATACCAATAAAATGCAATAAAATGCCTTTTCCCTTTGAAACATGCTATGAGCAAAGATGATTATATTCCCTTTTTTTCACCAGGATTTTTTTCTGCAGTGTAGAACTCCAATACAATTCCTTCTTAATACTGGACATAAAGCATTGTGTATCAGCCCCTAGTATACATAACATAAACAACACACTGACCTGCACAGAACATGTTGCTGCAATGACGCCATCTACTGGACTCTCTGAGAATGGGTCAAATGTACGGTCTGGCCGCCTCATGAAGTCAGGTTTTAATAGATACCTAGAAAAATATTAGATCTGATATTAAAGTATTAAAGAAAATACCACTTAATAAAGTTTGTTCTCAGTATCCTGTGGTTGGCTTTACATTTGAGAGGCTGAAATTTCGTGATTTCTTCATTTTGATTGTTTCACGAGGGTTTCATTTTTGCGATTGCCCCAGAACCTGTAAAATTTAAGTATAGCAGGATCTGTGTTGATTTAAAATTTAGAAAAGTTCCCACAAAACATTACTAATCCGGTTCAGTCATTAAATTATTACTGATATCACAGTCGATATGTATCACAGCCTGTTAGTATGGCTAATGCATGGGCCAGTTTCGAGATCAGGCACAGATAAGGTTGCTGGTAAGGTTGTTTTCAGAGGTCTTCTTAGTTGATGGGACATATTATTCCCAAGGGTTTCATATTCATGATTATTTCACATTCGAGAATATCGCGAAATTAAAACCCTTGCAAATACAAAGGCAACCACAGTATATTAAATAGACAAGCAGCAACACACCTGTCACCAAACTGTGACTCATAGGACAGCTGTCAATCACCTATCATCAATCACCCAAACACCTTTTTATGCTGGTTACTCTTTATTCCATTACTGACAACATGATTAATGTAACAGTGATAACATACTTTGGCAAAAAGATCAGATTTCTTAATGCATATAAGCAAGCCATACTGACCAGATTATCTGGCAGGAAGGATGTGATTTTTGACAACATTTTCTAAATTAGAGAAATGACATTCAAACTGTAACTTAGGATTAATTCTTGTTCATTTTCTCCTTGTATTGCTAAAATATATTTTTACATTGATTGTCTCAACTTGACAATCATCTACCTAGAGAAAGATCAAGTTCCTCTGATCACCTAAACACAATCCTAATTGATATACAGCTCACTATACATAGAAAATAGTAATAGTAATACTAACCCACAGTTTCCATTGTATTCAAATTTGCCCTGGTTGAGTTGCATGGCCACATCTGGAGTTTGGAAGTTCAAGGCCACCATTTGACAGCCAGCATTCCAGAAGATCTATGGTAAATATAACAACCATAATTTCATACTTAATACTAACAAGGGACCCATGGGTCACAGCGCTCAGCTGATCGTGGACCATAAATGTTTCTCCATTGTGATACTATATTGAGTCTATAAAGCTTATGAATATCAAGGACATGTTGAGCTATTATAAAGGAATGTAATGTAAAATGTGAGTAAATGATTAATGAAATAACCTGACTGATGAATTAATAGAGTAAAATATAGTGGTTTATTTTTTATCTATTTAGGAGGTGTTGAAAACTGCGATATATATGAGCAAATATGAATGCAATGACAGCGGTAATAAGCAGTAGTAGAATGATGATAAGGCTATTTGTTGAAGGATCTATAGTGTATGGAAGTCTGCAAGATTTCAATTTGACAGATATGATGTTATAATTTACTATGCTGATGAGGGGATTTATGAATTTATGACTGTATGACACAATATCTCTTCAGTCTTGACAAGGTACATTATTTTGATGCCCACTATGTCTACATTTTACACAATATTGACATAATTTCTGGCATGTACATAGGTACATATGGATGAATAGTTATACAAAATATTAAAGTATGAATATATCTGATTCATCTTGTTCTTGTTTACTGAGGCTGACATTGGGATGGGGTTTGGAGAAGGGAACAGTGAGGGCAGCAAGAAGGTGGATGTAGAGAGAGAGAGAGAGAGAGAGAGAGAGAGAGAGAGAGAGAGAGAGTGGGAAGAAAGAGAGAGTGAACTAGACTGTCATGGAGCGAGAGAGAGAGAAAGAGAGAGAGAGAGAGAGAGAGAGAGAGAGAGAGAGAGGAAGAGAGCTAGACTGCCAGAGAGAGAGAGAGAGAGAGAGAGAGACTCTCTGGTAATTACTGCCTGACCCAGACAATCACAGAGGCAGTAGCTAGGTCAGAAGTTGAACCAGTTATGTAACATGTTATGTAACACTTCTTCCAGCACACATTTCACTGACTTGATAAATACAATCAAGACATGGTGCATGAAACTTGAATGACATCTACAGTTTTTGATCAAATTTCAGATTTTAACAGATGAAATGCTTATGTGTACATACTGTGAAAATTAAATCCACAGCACTAACACTAGTAACAGGAAATAAATGTCCACTGTAAGTCATGTTAATTATCATGCATGCTTTTTACAAAGGAGTTAACTGTTATTCAACAAGTTGCCCATAGCCAAAAGTACCACTAGCACAAATGATATGAGAGTTGAACTATTCATTAAAAATAAATTGGAATTATTAGGCAAAATATAATTTTAATTAAAAAATATTAACAGAAATATCTGAAAAGATTTCTTTTAATAATATAATTGAAATAAATGATTATTAAAATAATATTAAAAAATATATTCATGAATGCATTAATGAATACATTTTGAAAGTATTTGCACTCAAATTTTCTTTTTACCTGTATTAGTATTTGTATTAATTTTCATCTTCGAACTATTGATTTTTTTAATCATATATTAATACAATTATAAAGTATTCACTTAATGTCTCATATTTATTCAGTTTTAGTCAAACGCAACTGTTGAGAATCCAGGATATACAAATTTCTCAAATTTAAATAATGATTGAATTACCTGGTTTTATGGCTTTAATTTATAAAAAAAAATATTATATTCACTTTTGAATACTTTCACATCACTGTCAAGACACTTATGACAATTATTAACATTACAGACATCATAATGAGAACTTGTCTTTAAGATCTGATTTTTTTATTACATTTGAATATTTTTTTTTAAATATGTATCAGAAAAAAAAGAAAATAATCTCAGCTATGAAACTAATACATGTGTTAAAAATAACCCAAGGATCAAAACAAACCAATATATTATACAAGGAGCAAACTGGAGTTGGGAATGTTTAATTTTATTAACTGAAATAAAGTTATCAGAAATATAAATTTTTATTATTTACCCAGTATCATGTAACAGCTGATACAGACATGAATCTTAATGTTATTAGTCAAACATACAGACATCTTTAATGAGCACTTGTCTGAGTAATCTTTTTTATTTTTGACATATCTCAATTTTTTTAAAATTTTGTAATAAAAAATAAACCAACAAATTAAACAACTGGAAAAGACCTGGAAATTTAGATTAATTTAATATGATCAACTGCATCCTTGTCTATTATTAACTTGCTTCACATAATCCCTTACAGTAAACAACAATTTTATTTAATTATTTAACTTTCATTTTTATGATTGAAATTAAAAAATTCCCAATGGTGACTGCATAGTGTCATTTGAAATATATTTTCTTTAATTTTTTAATTATTGTTTATATGTTTTTGGCCAAAACAATTACAAGAGGAGGGGGGTTGAACAGCTATATCCAGCTGAAGCCATCCAAGAGCTGGCTGGCTGCAGTATATGCCTCGCTTCAAGCATGAAAGGTCAATATGGGGACATATAGAGGGGCTTCAGTACAGCCTAGGTGTGACAAGGTCTCATAAAAACTGTAATAAAAGCTACAGTTTTTGGTCAATTCCTTTCAAATTTTAGAATTTACAAGCTGAAATCCTTACGTGTGCATGATATGAAAATTATACCAACAGTGCTTACATGGAAAAAACGTGCCATGCCCAAAGTTGGGCCAAATTTTAGGAACTGATTTTATATTTATGCGAATAACTTATAAAATTTGAAAAATTCAGATCTAATTTTTGGTATACAATTGAATCTTGGTGAAATGGAGTTATACCCCCCCCCCCAAAAGTCTCTAGCTTCAGCCATTCTTATGTTAAGTGAGTAAATATATTTCCTGATTTTTCATGAGGTGCATTATGTTCGGGCCCATAACTTCAACAAATTATGCTATACTGACCTAAATTTTGGTATGTACATAAAAAATGTATGGAAGAATATGAATATATACTATTATCAAATTCACATCAGTGGTTTTGATATTAGGCGGTCTTATAGTGTAACAATGGTTTTTTATGGAAAATGGAGGTTTTTCCCTAATATCTCAAAGGAACAAAGTCCTAATGACCCAATTTTCAGTATGGTAGGAGATTTTGGGGACATCTTACTGTATGCCAAATTTCGGATTCGTAGGTTTAACAGTTTCAAAACGTGCCAGTATAATGGATGGACGGACGGATGGACAGCCGAAAGACAAAGGACCACGACTATAGCTCAGATGACTTATAGTCAGCTGAGCTAAAAATGTATCAGTTCTGCTTAAACCCAGGCAGAGACATATACAACAAAATAACTTAGATAACAGAATGCTTCCTTACCTTAAAAAAAAGTTAACTGAATGAAAGAAAAGTTAAAAAATATGTATACCATCAGAAAGAGCACTGTACCAGATTTATGATAATGTATACTTTATGGGGTCAATTATGCATTTAAAACAATTTTTGGAATGATTTTAGATATGGGGGTTTTTCCAACTTCACTACCTCAATTGACATTTATTGTAGTACATCAGTCATTCATAAGTGCCATCTAGTGTATACTTAGTAAAACAAAGTAACAAAAGAGCAGATGGTCAAACTGAAAAATTCTTTTGTAAAGTCTCAACAAACATGGCTGATGGTCAGATATCACCTGTCATAAAAAACAAGTATCATTCAAGTTTCATGTTAACAAGAAGAAATTTAAATAAACAGCTGTTTCAAGTATGACTAAAAGATGGTGCTGACAGGCAACCAAGATAATACTTCCTAGACTAAATGATACTAATTGATATGACCATTTCTAACAATAAATACCTGACAGACTCAGAACAGGTAAAGGGAAACCAAACAAAATAGTGATGCCAGAACAAGTGTCACATGAATCAGTCTCTTATAAAGCCAACCTAAACTCTGTTCTATCAAGCTGTGTTCACCTGTGTTTTGCTGGATAATTTTCTTGAAAGCATGTATTTCACTATGATCTAATAAAAAACTACAAATGGAAGAGACTGCTGATAAGACAGTAAGGAATTTCAAAGTGTTTATCTTTTACTACTTTTTGGACACTGATAATCTGACAGATCAAATGTGTCCCTCCATTATAGATGGCCATCTTTATTTTCTTACAGCATTTACAATACATCAGCCAATCAGCAGCTGTCAAATGTGGCTGTTACTGCATGTGATGTATGATGTTGATAGCAAAAGTGGGTTTGATATCTTGGGCTGCATAGACAACCTTTTCAGATTTTTAACAATTAGGTTTTTAAATACTTCGAAGTGTAGGTATTTTTTCCCCTTTTTGTAAATTATATAAATTCCTCTAGACGGTCTTCCTTCAAAACTTGTTTTTATTATGAAATTATCAGTTTAAATATTATTCCCAAAAACAATGACCACAGATTGATGGGAAAGCGAGTAATGGTCATTACCAACCTGTGGAAGAAAATTGCTGGATTCAACTCGGCCTCCTTTGGGATATATTCGGCTCATCTGTCGCTTGTTGTAGCTGTTGGGGTTAAGGGTCAACACATCTGGCTTGCATGCCACATTCACACCATATATTTATCCATTACCATTATATTTGCCAGTACTAGCAGAATAATTAAATTACAGTAAAACGTTTATGCATATATTTTAAAATGTACATGCTGCACAGTTTAGAATTATAGTAATAGGTAAGAGAGTAATATTACAACATGTATGTATGTAGCTTTCATTATTTATTTTTTTGTGACTAAATCTGAAGACCGCAGCAGGGTACCTTATTATAACAATTAGAAACCTAAGCTGTATCTATATCATTCACCCTGATGGTTCAAATCCTTTAAGTTTAATTTTTTTTTTCAAACAGGCATATTCAGAGAGCATTAGAAATTTCCAGACAAAATATTTTTACCCTTACTAGTTCCTGCCATGTTTTGAAACATCAGTTTACCTGAAGGAAAAAAAAAAGTTGATGGATCATTGTGTTCAGTGCCTAATTTGGCTTCAGAAATCCAGTGATAGGGTAGAACTATTTTTTTTTTGTAATTTTTGATCAACTGATCTAGTAATAGGAAATTCCTGGTGACATTTTGATCCCAAATTTCATTTATCACAGCACCATCAGTTTTAATTATCAATAAGCACATAAATAATAGAAATATAAGTAATTAAAAATTCTTTAATGTCAGGCACATACATACTTCTGTCTTTAAAAAAATTCAACTTTTAGTAGACAATATATTTTACTTCAGTTTCAAGCACATTTAAACACACACTGAAAACAGTTACTAAGGTATTAAAGTAAAATAAAACCTATGGGCTATATAAACAACAAAAGTACCAAATAAAATATGCTTAAACCAATATTCATAAATATTAACATGCAACACTGACAACATCAAACTAAATATCTCCAACAACACCTGGTGTAACAGAAAAAGGATACTATACAAATTCTACTGGGTCCACTTTAATTAAGCCTAAACCTGCATTCTCGTTAAACGAGGACATGTGAAAGGCAGTGTTGCACTCTGGGACATGAAAAGAAAGATGCACAAGATGCATGGACTGCAAGCAGATATTCTTCTGGACATTAACAGTCAACGTGCACATGCAACAACAAAACTGATACTTCCTACAAGAAAAGAAAAACAACATCAATTGGTAAAAGGAATAAACGCATCATTTAATGGCATTCGGTACCTTTACACCATGCCTGACTAACCAAGTACTTTGGAATACATTTATTGTTATTTACAGTGATACCACTTTTGCTTCTGAGGGCCATCTAGTGTCCAAACTTGGAATGTTTCAAATGTTTTAATATATTTTGTTTTGTTTTAATGGTGGCTTGAAATTAGCTCATTTATGGGAAAATACTGCCATTCATATTGGCAACCAATTCAAATGTATAAATATATACTCAAGAATTAATGAATATGTATGTCTAAATCACACATTATACGTGGTCTATTCGATGAACACAAGATAATGCCAAGATGCAAAAGTGATATAATCATAATAAATAATGAAACATTTTTTAGGTAGCCCTTTTGTTACAGAGTTACATAAATCATCATTCTGGTGGTTGTACTTTTGATGCCTTGAGTAAAATTTTGTTTCTGATATATATATCAGTTTTAATTTTTTTAACTGATATCATTTTCAATGGAGTTACTCAAAAAGGTTTGCCATCAGCTTTCTCAATGAATTTCTTGCCATCTCAAGAGGATCCTAGCTTCTGACAAATGTCAACAAACATCAGTTAAACTGATGACAGTTATGTATTATTTTTTTTTTGTAAAATATAGAACTGTACTATGGAATGTAACATATAGGATATATCTCTGACACTAAACAACTACCATAGTGTGGAATTTAAATAATGCAAAAAAAGGTGCTTTTGTTCCTCTTCTGGGAAAAAAGGAGTAACAAAATACATTCAGTACATTTCATGCAATGCAGCTCAAAGACAAGTCTCAAAGTAAAACATTAAAAATATGATAAATAATACATAGAAATAAACAAGCACTGGAAATATTGCACAAGAAAATACATGTGAAGTACATAACCTATGGACAATAATATAACAACATGAACAAACATTATAACATATAAACACATACTAACATTCAACTGCATGTTATGGGAAAAATCACATATAACATATGAACATTCAACTGGATGTAATGGAACAAATCAAATATAACATATGAAAAAATTACAATAATTACATTTTAATGCAATTTTCTAAGGATTCTGGTCTTTGTTCTCTTTTCTTTTAAATACTAGATGAATGTACATCCACAAAAGGATAATGTACCTCATACTATATGAATTTTTATATCTGCTTTTAAGTTTGACTTTTATTTAACTATCTAAGGGGCATTTTACCCTCCTTGTTTTCTTTGTTTGAATACTATGAATACAGTGTCATTGCTGGAGGCAGTGTGACTGCTTCATCCTCATCTCATTGCTAAACATATTTTTATACCATTACACAGTGAGGGATTTTTATGAACTAAAATTATTTGCCACAGAAGATTCAAAATACACTCCTCATGTAGTAATTATATATTGCGCTCACACAGTACCTCTTTCCTCATAACCAATGCTAGTTATAGCAAGGTTTGCTGGGTGTTGCTACCATGCAACTGGCAAAGGGCCCAGAACGTCTAGATCAATCAGAGCAGGATATCACAATACGCATCCAAGTCTGAAATCTGCCATACCCCATGGACGCAAATAAGTCAACAGATAAAAAAGTCCACTCAAATGTTTTTAAATCAAATTTTTATATTAAAAGTTGAAAATTTCAAATTTGACTATTCTACAAGTGAAGTTTTGAGAGTTTTCCTTTAACCTTACAAGTTACATGAGATCCTTTTCCTTTGCACTTCTTTTCTTGGTATTTAAATGAAATCTTAATGCTTAAGTGAGTAATTTTTCTGGACTTTTACTTGATAGCTTTACACATTAATACTGTACACATCCATATTGGATTCCCTAGATTCTCTTCTTGGTCTTATGAAGGATACTTGACAAACTCTACAGCTTGGTGCTTTAGATAGCCGAGTGCTGCTGACTCGTTAAACGACGACATGTTGTGATGTATGTTCTTATCTGTAGGCAGGATAAATATATATCACCACATCATACTAAGTCATGTCACAAAATGTTGCAATGTAATAGCTAATAAATTTCTGTAAAAATAGAATCTAGTCTAGGCAACACTAGCAATACTACAAATTCATGATTCATCAGGCCAAGAACTTCTAGCAGGAAAGGCTGATGTAATAAAAGTGTTACAAGGGATGAATAAGATAAGTGTGGGGACAAAAGATAGCGCAAGGGAATGCAAGACTGAAACTGTGCACAGAACCAGGAAAAGAACATCAAGCGTATAGGTTTCATATATTTTCTTAGAAAATGACTCTGGCTGGAGCTCTCATTCCAGTTCATGGGACTACTCACAATTTAAAAAATACTGAAAATGAGGTACTTATCAACAGGTATGGGAGTTCCAGCTCAAAACACCTTGATAGTGGTATCCGCATTTAAAACTAGAGAAACACATGTACAGAAGTGTCCCAGTCATATACCTCAGAAACAAGTGTATAAAAATCTCTGATTTTATTTAATTTCTAAAAAGTTGCTGACTGGTTGGAAGGTATGAATTAATTATCATTTTATAAGACTCAAGGTATTCTGAATGGTTTACAAGTTCCATTCACTTCAAAGGAAACTGTTTACATTATCTATTGTTTCAGGCAAATCCACAATTGTATACAATTTCTATCCTTTTAACCTTAATATTTCTGTTAACAAAATTTTGGCTATGATTTTGTAAACACCAGATTATTCAAGAAACATATTAGATGGCTCCCCATGGCAAACTGAAAGACACTAAGTGGGTGTCTACTGGTCATATATACAGAATCTCTGGGTCTTATAATGATTGTAATATTAGCATTGACAACCCCCCCCCCCCCCCCCCCCGTACCCCTTTAATGTAAAAACCATGAAAGAACCCCTTGTATATGAAAATGTTAAAATGATATAATACAGAGCTACAGCAAAATACATAATGTACACTGTAATATTTAAACTGGCTTGAGCAAAACAATGAAAATGCCAAAATCATAATTTAAATTGCAAAATTAAAAAATTTCATAATTTCTTCATCAGCATAAAGGGAATGTTTGCCATATCACTTATTTAAGTGAAACACATCCTTTGTCAAATAGGAAACTTGTAACTCAGAAATATGATGAGTCAGCAAAATACAGAGCTGGTTCATGCAACAGGCACATCATGTCAGGAACAGGCAGCATGTGACCAGGCATGCAGCAAGCAAAGATGCCTAAACAGAAACTGAAGGATACTTGACAAACTCTATGGCCTCTGTTTTGAGATATCCTAATGCATTGGACTCGTTAAAGGATGACATTTGGTAATATACATTTCTTTCTGGAATGGAAGGAGAGGAGAGGGGATGAACAGAGATGCAGCATCTCTACAGCAAGGTCCTAACATGACCTTGAATATAATATAATTACCTTCAGTTTTAAAATGACTGAATTTTTACCATACTGAAGGTCAAATTTGACCTTACTTTATTAGTTCTCTCTTGGATTAAAGGACAAAGACTTTTCAGATGCACAATGTCATTTCATCTGAAAAAAATCTTCTTACACAAAAAGTAGATCTGCGGTGTATAATACTAAATCATTTCCATTCAAAGTTAAACTTTTATCATAGTAGGCGCTTGTAAAAATTGTTATGAAAATGTGAAATTCTTTACATACATGTAGTCCATGATCATTTGACAGCAATATGTACATAACTATCAACACTTTTCTGGGCCTTCAAAACTCTTTCTTGAAAATCTTACTTTTAATTTTGACACATGCACAATATATGACCTTGATGTGTGGTTTAATTATTATGACCTTGATCATATGTTCTTGACCTGATTGTAACACTGACCTTCTGCCACATCAAAGCCTTGGAACTTGACAGGCTGAGCATAGTTGACCATGGCTGACAAATATGGGTGGATATTTGTAGTTGCACCTGTGTAGTGGTAACTAGCTGTGAGGGCAGCTTCTTCCTCTGCTGTTAAACTACCCTGTAACAAAGATATCACAGAAATATAGCCTACAAAGATCCCTCCTCCAAGATCATAATCATACTTTCCTGTGTCTAGTACTGTCTACACAGTGTCATGCTGCACTTACATGGTTCACAGGTGAGCTGCCAAACAAATGTGGGCCCTAATACCAAAGAATGGCCTCTGCCTCTGCCAGAACAAAGAAACTGCCACTACATCACAATGGTAATTAACACTTTGAATGAAAATTTTATTTAGGAGATCCATATTATATCCAAAATTATACATTTTATCCCTTGATTATTACCCAAACCAGCAACTGATTTCATCAAAATTTGTTCATACTTTTTTTATAAAGATGTTGCAGACAAACCAAGGAAAAATAACAATATCTTTGCCACCTGGTGGAGGTTTAATAACAATAAAAAGAACCATACAGGGACTGCAAACTTCAACTAAACACTGAAATGAACTAGCGATGTGAACCTATGACCAACAACAGAACAGCTGACAATTTGGAATATTGCTGAGCATTCTGTCACAACAGCAACATTAGTTTGCCTGAGATTTTTAGATGCCTTCATTTCCTGAGATTCTAATTCAAAGGAAAAATGACAACATCCTCCAGCGATTTTGACTGGTCTTTGTGCATGAAGTTATGACACAGATGGGACAAATGCCTCAGTGCCTGTGACTGACACAGCTGAGACAAACATTTTGAAAAAGCTGAGGCATACATTTCTGCCTGTGACATTGAAAAAGCTGAAGCATACCTTTCTGCCTGTGACTTTGACATGGCTGACATGGCTGAGACATACCTTTCTGTCTGTGATTTTGAAACAGCTGAGGCATACATTTATGTCTATGACTTTGACACAGCTGAGGCATACATTTATGTCTGTGACTTTGACACAGCTGAGGCATACATTTATGTCTGTGACTCTGACACAGCTGAGGCATACCTTTCTGTCTGTGATTTTGACACAGCTGAGACATACCTTTATGTCTATGATTCTGTCATAGCATGGCATGCCTAATTGTCTCTGACACTGACACAGCCAGCTGGTACTTTCAGGACTTACCTTTTTTCCTGTGATTTTAAAACTGGCTGCTTTCTTGAGTTCTGCATTGGGATCATCAGGGGGGATGTGGACTTCAGGATGAGGGTCAAGGTCTTCTTTCCCTGGAACTATCACTCTGTTGTCTACAGCAAAAAAGAAATCAGTCTGCAAGTCCACTAGTCCCTAGTCACCAATCTCTTTAGTTGTCTTCAGTGATCATTATCATTCTTTAAGCCCTTTCTTCTCATTTTCATGTTTTTCTTGTTAGTTTGAATTGAACTTACTCTTTCCTTAGCTGTAGTCACTACATGTTTCTACCATTTATTATCAATAGTGTTCTTTATCTTTATAGTTAAGTTGTTATCTCTTACTTCTTTTCTTATTTATTGGTAATATTTCTCTCATTTCTCAAGTTGGCAAATTTCACAACAATTCTAAGAACCTGGAAAAAAACACCATTTCCAAGCTGTCAGTAAATTAACACCAACAAAGATGCCTTAACTAAAGCATGAAATCAGAGCTGTATTAGTGCTGTTATTTTTTTTTAAGTACCATTTTCCATACTTTAGGCCATTGGCTCATATATTTATGTCCTTGTGTCTACACATAATACAAATGAAAATATTAAACGAATTAGGTAGCTTCACGACCCTGGTTGTTAATTAGATATTTAACCTGTTTTATTTGATTGTTAATTTACTTAATAATCTACAAAGACAAGTCTACTAAGACAAGTCTACATTCACACAATGTTTCACTTCAGCAGAAGGTAAAGATAGGTTTTACACTAATAAATCCACACCATTAAAGTTACAGTTAAAGGTTCAGTTGTCATTGCTATACATATGTGCAGGCAGTATACCAAACACCAGTGTGATTTTGTCCATTTGTATACATGTTTCATTAACTGATGTCCATAGTGAAAGAGACCAAAAGACCACAAGTCTTCACACTCTACCAGTCAGAAATTTAAAAGACATTCTCTACAGAGATAAAACTAAGATATTTACAACACAAATCTCAAGATGCATGAACAGCCAAATAAAAGCACTAGAATAAAATTGAAATTCCTCAGCATTTGGTTCTGTATTCAAAATGCCGTGCATATCATACATACCCCCCCCCCCCCCCCCCAACCCCCAACTGAGCTACTTAAGATACATATACCATGCAAAAACATGACTACCTTTATATAACAGCACAAAAAAGGGGCTTACATGTTGTACACAACTGCCATGTCACAAAATACAAGTACATTATGTTCTGCCTGCTAAGCACACTCACAGGTAAACTGTGACACTTCACAACATCAGTCCATGCATAATGATTTATAATATAATACTTGTACAATCAATGACTGCATTTTATTAAACAGTTACAGGAATCTAGCAATAAAGTCATTGGTCAGTGCACCCTCAATGAACAACAGCATTAACACTTCTTGCTACAAAAAAAATGTTGGTTCATTTCATTTATATTCCTCAATGACCCATATTCCTGATCATGAGAATAAATATGTGAATATCTGGTGGTGTCTGCCTCCTGTCTCTAGGAATAATGTTATTATCTATATGTATACTAATCACATTTATTAACAAACTACTCAGTGAATATAAAAAATAAGCTAAAAGGACACTAGGCATGTCAAAAATCTAGCCAGTGAATTAGTTAACTTCTAAAAATAAAATTTATTATTCTATATGGGATCAAAGAGTTCATTTATAAGCTTCTGTTAAATAAATAATTTAACTATGATTTTACAAAGTGCCGAAAAATGGGACTACATGGACTGGTATAGTTATTGCAAAAGCTAAAAACTGGTGATCACTGTTGCATTTTCAACAATAGAAGAACTGATTAAGCCTGTGTTTCCATTTATCTGCAAATCAATTCCAAATTACCATGTGTGAGCTCTATACTATAAAAGCCATCAAATGTATTTCAATAAGTATTATTTTGCCTTGTGCATGTCTTTTGACACTGCAAAGGATATAAATCAAGAAGAAATCGACAATGTATTTGACTTCTTTGTAGAGACAGATGATGAGGATGATATAACAGTCAATGACTGTTACCTGAAAAAGGAAGATGTCTGAAAAACAAACAGGGCATGTTAAAGGCCAAATGGTCACAGCATAAATTAAAATAAATTTTGAGAAAACATTTTCATTGGGAACTGAGTAATGTTGTTATATAGTGAAAAATGGAAATATTTCACATTCAGAAAGTGGGATTTGATTTTTCTGCATGACATTCTACAGATGTGCACAAGATTTGTGATACATGGAAACACAGAGTAACAGGGACGGAAGATGACTGTCTCATGACCGTGTGCACGGCAAATCTGTAGAATAACAATATGTTGTATTATAAATTGATGTATTCTCAAACATCCCTGTGAAGATTCAAATTTCTGCAAACCAGTATTGTATTCAAATCCACATTATCAGAGTGCAATACCAAATCCAAGCAAGTCCAGTCAAAATTCAAGACCGAGTCCAACGGGTTCAAGTCAAAGTCCTTCTTCCTTGAATCCAGGTCATTTATATACAGAGTCCATGTTAGAGTCTTACTGAAATATTTTTAATAATCTAGACAAATATTTTATCACTCTTATAAAAGTTCCAAATCATGAAAGTAATCTTGTTGTTTCTTCTTTCCAGACCTAACTGAAACTGTAATATGTTACTTTTTTAATTAATCTGTAATTCTCTATACACCAGTGAGTTGATAGTTTGATATCAAACCTGATTGTCAGATATTCCAATGCAGAGTTGATTTGTGGGGGAACTGGGCCTAATTCATGAAATGTAAGTCCAAGTTAAGAGCTGTCAAGTCCCAGTCTGAGTCCCTGAAAATCTGAATCCAGTCTGGACTCAAGTCTAAATCCAGACTAGAGTCTGACATCACTGCTGCAAATATTCATGTTTAAAGTTTCATTCATATGATTAAAATGTTTTAGATGACAGAGAGATGTGAGTGGGATATATTAACTTAAATCAGATGAGTTCAAAAATAAGGGCTAATAATTAAACAGAGTGGAACGTGCAGTTAAAAAAGGCTGACAGTATAAAAGAAAACATGATAAATATTGGGAGTAGAGCAAATATTCTACAATAAGAAATAGTGGTGCAATAATAGCCTATATGATGATGTAGTTCTTGGCCATTTTGACTGACAATGACTCTTCCTATACAGTATCTTAAATTTCTTATCAATTTAATTGATAAAGTATTATTCTTTTCTTTATCTGGTCCAGCAAGATCTGTGGAATACATAAGCCTACTGCTTTGTAATTATGCAGCTTGATAAATATGCAAATCAGCTGGAAGCAAATATTGTTCTTGGTGATGGATAAACACAAAACAAACTTCATATAATTTGACACCATAGGGGAGACACTGATGTCACAAATGATTACGGGGTGGGTAATTTCTCAGAAATTTGCCATGACATTACACATACTTGGTCCTAATTTCTAGAAAGCGTGAGTCACCCACACCACGCATGCATGTAATCTGGCCATTACAGTCATTCATGGAGCCACTCGCTTTCATGCAAAGACAATTATGGTTCAGTACCAGGTTTGTTATGAGGGAGAATTGGGGGTGGACTTTCAAAGATGTCATCATCATCATCATCATCGTCATCATCATCATCATCATCATCCTCATCATCATCTGCTATCAGAGAAGACAGGAAAAATATAGGAGTAAACATAAACATCAGGTGGTGCACATCAAACTGAATGTTGGTGAAGTGCACTAAATCAAAACCAACCACAGTGAATGGTGAGGGGTCAAAAAGAGAACCATTACCTACATAGTAGCAACTTAAGTATTGTATTGTTAGTGAGGCAGAGAATACTTTTCATTCAATATGCACAGGATGCCATTTTTATGCCTTTTATAAACACACTCAGTATAGTTTCCATCAAAACATAAATAAATATAAATCAATAAAGAAAAGATGTGCAAAAAACTGATATAAATGTCTGCCATCTTCAAAATTGCAAGGTCTCCAGTACTTATACTTATTTTTATTAGAAAACTGAGAAATTAAAGTAAATTTCCTGAAAAAAAGTTATATCATTTTTTTAAAATGATTATCAGACAAAAGTACAAATTAAGCTGCCTTTCCATGAGTGTGATGCATTAGCTGTGTGACATGCCACGTGGGAAAATCACCCCGCCAGAAAGTTTCCATGAACGCGATTTTTTTGCCATATGTCCCGGTGGAGCTCTGTTCCTGCAGCCATGTTTCCCTGCAAAAATAACGCCTGATGAAGGGTTCGCCTAGTGGGGCGCTGAATGGGTGTCGCAGAAATTGCTACATGTGCGATTTTTGTTGCACGGGATGTCACGTGGGAACCCCCCCTCCATGTAAAGGCTACATGGTTAAAACACTAGAGGGATTTTGCCACTGTAGCAACGCCTATGCAACGCCATCGCATTGCAGAAAAATCCTGTTCATGGAAAGGCAGCCTTAAACTGACCAGAGAAGAGAAAGACAGGGTCTATTTTGACCTAACAGAGAATCAATTATTTTTACCAGCCAACAAAAGAAATTTACAATGGTAAATCAGAAACAAATCTGCCTAAACAGCTTTTTGTATAAAAAGACATGTTTGTCCAAGGTGAAACTTTTTTCTGCCATGTTTAATCTTCACTATCAAATGTAACCTACTCACAGAGACAAGCTTGAAATGATGAAGATCTTGACATTCCACATATGGTATGTCCTCATATTTCAGTTTTTACCACACAAATATATAAATCAAATGCATGTATTAACAAGTGAACAGATCCTAAATAAACTGTTGCTGCATATACATAAGACAGCAGACATTTGTACAGTAAGGCATAATGGCACAGTTATTATCAACTACAGTATAAACTCACTTTTTGCCAACACCAGGACCAAAGGAATTATTTGCAGAAAATAGAAGTAGCAGATGACTGAAAGTTTCCTGAAAAGGTTAATCCAATACAAATGATCCTGTTGTCCTTATGTACACATGCCTTAGCCATCAACAGCAAAAATGATTACAATGTATTACAGCCTCAAATTTGGGAAATATCAAAAGGAAATTTTGGCAAATGAACAGGAGGCAAATTAATGAGGTTATACTGTGTACCTCAGCTTATAACAGCTGTAGCAGTCATAGAGAAGTTGCATCACACAGAATTATGCAGAAACAAAGCAAGCACACTCAGTATCTAAAACAATCAACACATGATATCACACCTATTTCAACATGGCAGTTATGACCCGTACATGAAAAGACGTGACACTGATATTGTAACTTATGTTTAACAACAGTATGCATCAGCACTATAAAATCATTTGGTCTTTAAATTTGCCATGCATTCACTTGAAAATGAAAAATTGTTATGTATCATAGAACATGCATACAATGTGTAAAGTGAAGTCAAACGATACAGTGGGGATACCTGGATAAGAACTGTATTAATTGTTGTTCTTATCATACACTGGTTAAACCATTAATTGCATATATTATTAATAAACAGAAATAGACTGTGTTTTGTCTCATATATTTGGGATTAAATTTTTACAACTTAAAATTTTTAAGCATATATTTTTTCAATATTCTATTTTTCTTCAGATTGTATTTTTGAAATATCTCAAAAATATATCTGACTATCACCAGGAAGAAATTGGAAAGAGAGAAAAGATTAAAGATACATCAGGAATTTTATGAACATGCTTAAAACTCTCCCAGTTTTTCTTATCAGGGTGATATCAGGAAAACATCAGGGTAACATCAGATCACATCTTGATACATCACCAGACTGGTTAACATCTTATTAAGGAGTCGTCAGGTTACCAAAATGTTATCAAAATGTTTCTTGATGTTACACTGATGTTTCCCATTGTTTCCTGGTTTATCCTGATCTTTCTATTGTGTTCCCGATGTTACCAATCTCCCTAACCCACATGATCATCAGGTTGACATTAGTACAAAATCTAGGGATCACATTGCCACACTTCTGTTACACCTCAGGTATGTATGAATAAGCCTTTACTGACTGATCTCACTCTGAACAAAAGTGTTAGGATCCAAGAAAGAAATAAGCACAGCAAACGCTAAAATATATGTGTTCAGAAGAAAAATCATTTTGCAACTGTGACAAGACAAGCTAGTCTATTTTGTAAAGTTTAATTTATACAAAAGTAATCATGCAAAGAAGAACATGTAAACAGATAAACGGCAGCTGCCACTATAATGATCTGTACCAATAGTGCTCTTCAAGAACTTTCAAATACCAGAGAGTACAGTGTTTGCCATTCTTGAGTTTCATACTGCTTTACTGTTTGACCACCAAGACAGTTCCATGCAGACAGACAACAACATTACATGACCAAAGGTGCAGGAAATAGACTAAGATGGGCCAAAAACAAGTGAATAAGTAACATACAGTGATATCTATAATACGAAGTATCCACTTTCTTAATTAAACGACTCAGGCTCACTGGAACAGAAGGTCCTGATCTTGGAAGTGTGCTTGGCCTTGGAGTCAAGGGCTTGAGAAATCAGCAAAATCCAACAGAAAATATCAACTCTGTCACAGAAGTCCTGAATGATGTTTGGATTTTGTAACAAAATATTAGCACACCAACATGTGTAAAACCATTTATGGAATCTTTAAAAGTAAGAAATAACACAGTTTTATGTATTTATAAGCCTACAAATCAAAATGTACTGTCACAATCAAGATTGTGAAGTTGCTACCAGACAGTTTTTTAAATACATTTTAGAGACTCCCTTGTTATAAAGTAATGAAATTTAATCAATAATCAGTCCCTATTCCCAGGCAGATAATCAGTAATGACATTATCCCAGCCATATTTTTACCAATAATAAAATTAAAATATCCAAACCTGGGCCAGTCATCGATGATTTTACCTTGATAGGGCTGACTTTTATTTTCAGTTGTCAATGTATGATTTCAGTGTCCTGTATATGAATACTACTTTAGCCAAATATATTATATAATAAAAAACATGTTATCTTCTGAACCATGTAATGGCAAATGCCAACATTAGACAGTGCAGTTTACAAACAAAACAAGCAGTAAGCAAACAGAGATAGAATATGTCAAATTCACTGATCTGGCATGCGATAAAAAATAATATTTGGGGCAACGATAACTATATCAAACACACAGCACTAAAACACTGACTGAACACTAACCCTGCGAAAGGGTCACACTTATAACTGACAAAATATTTGTGGAAGATATTGCTGGATATTTTGATAAATAGGATAATACTACAAATATGAGAGCTTTTGGTAATAAAGAGCATTTGAAGAACAATTGAAAAATGAAAACTAAATTTAGATTTTTTTTGTCACAATACAATTGTGTTCTGATAATGTGTCTGCAAACCGAAGGAGATATACCAAGCATGCAAAATTGTGTCTGTAGGATATACCAATAGGTTGACAGTTCTATGCGCTTTCATTACCAAACATGATTCCATGAAAACAAACACCCCTTTCCTAACTGCTTCAGCTTAACAAGCTGGTCAGGGAATTCAAAATTACTGTTAACCTTTTTATCAAAATTCTCAAATCTGCCTTGGTGTGCAAATTAAGGTGCATAATATACAAACTCTTCACAACAGAAAAAATACATTTACACTTATATAGACTTAAATATTCAATAAAAGCAGAGAAAACATACAGACATGTCATGTCAAACACTAGAATGCTTCAGTCTTTTTCAAACATGCATACTCCAGTCAATCTTTCAAAGAAGAATATTCAAGTTTCAGAACAAGACGCCTATAAAACTAATACCTTTCCTGGAACAGACCACAACTGTCAGGTCACTTACCATTAACCTGGACATCGTTTTGTTGAGGTGTTTCTCCTGAAATAAAATAAAGTCTTTTGCACAAGAACTTTTGTACTGGTGATGGTAGATTAACATGTAGTTTGTAATGGTGGCAATACTAAAATGAATATCTTGAGTCATATGATTGGACTTAATGATAAAGATTGTACAGCAGACTTGACTTTTCAGCCAATCAGAAGGCATTTTGGATGCCAATTTACCAGACTTTAATTTTCTTTACACATTATTTTCATGTTTCACTTGATGTATTAGCTGAACAATAAATGAGGCAGGATGAATAGAATAACATTAATCAATTATGAAACAATTAAAAGTCTTAACATTTATGTATGTTACATAGAGGTATTTCTTTAACTCTGATGTAGTTTTGAAAATACCAAAACAAAAAGATGCCTGTTTGTATGTTATTTTTCAAAAGCATATAAAATGTCCCCCAAAAAAAACATTACGGTAAACATTAACACACAGGCAAATACAAAGTGAATTTTTTTTTTCAAACAGATAAACAAAATAATTCCAGCATGTTTATATATGATTTTTAATTATTTCATATATCTAGTTTCAACAGGTGTAAAACTTATAATGAATAGATATTATCATCAGGTCAGATAAAATACCAAATGTTCCACAGACCCTTGGGTAAAAGTCTGGAGTAAATGTGTGAATATTTGTTTTCTGTTTTTTTACCAGTCATCACAAATCTATTTTAGCTTGCATTGAGCAGCACACAAAATTTAATACATTTCAATGATACTTTCATGAATAACCAATTAGCATTATTAATACATGTAATGATTGGTAATTGTTACGGAATCTAATATCAACTGATCACTTATGCGTGATGAACATATATTTTGTAATGGAGATAAAAAAAATCAGATTCTGTAACACTAGGCAGCGTGAAATGTCTAGGGGAATGAATAAAGAAAGCAAGTGATTTTTTTATAACAAATAACTATAATTTATTCCCAAAACAACCCTAACATTACAATACACTAAATCAATACAATTAAACAGTAACAGCAGTATAACAACAAAACAATACAATCACACAGTAAAACTAAAAAGCTGACAGGTCAGGAAGGGCCCCGCAAAAGATGCAGTCATTATGAATTGAAGTACTGTGAATTTGGTGTACTTTGGTAGCATTGGCTGAAAGAGTGATATTTGGAAATTAAAGAACCTGTAAAGAACAGCTGACATGTATAAACTGGAAGAAAAGATATGGTAAAGTGAAAATGTTCAAAGCTATCAAAATAATGATATAAAAGAACTGCATGCATTTTTAGTTTCTGTATTTGTGTATTACCTGTGCCAACTATTCTTGGTTGAAGTCTTGGCTGGGCTGTGTCAAATATTTTTCCAGTATATGTATGTTGAATTGGCCTTATTATATGTGAGGCTTGAGTCTGTACATGAACCTTGTAGTATTAGAGGGAGTCAACTGCTGGTTAGTAGTGATAAAATGGTCATTCTCTTGAGCTGAGATTCAGCTGTTCTTGGGCTTGGGTCTACAGATGCACTGTGTAGAATGGCTACATATGAATATCAATGTAAATTTGTTGATGGTCACTATAATAGGTCCAAATTACTTGAGATGTTTGAAGTGGAGATAGATTTGTCCAAACATGGTCTAAATGAGAGCCACTGTGGTGCGTTGGGCCAGTGTATCCTTTTCTGGGGAATCTTCAAATTGTCTGTACAAAATATGCTGTGAAAATGTAATGCCGCTGTACATGAGTGACTCAAAATAGATTCATCCATTTCTTGCCTGCTGAAGGAGACACCAGCAACTGAACACCAAACTGTGTATAACTTTTTTTTTCCTTCTGACCCAAATATCAATAAGCTTCTCCCTTAGGCCATGGGTGATACATATTATGTTTGAATTCATATCCATCATATGTTAGGGGAGTTTTTATGCAGAAACGAATTTGATTGTTCATCAAATTCTTTGCAAGTTATTGCATTAACATCATTTGAGAATTAACGCCTCTGTCAAGGTCAACCATCTTCGAACTTGACCTAGTCCTTCATAACAAACATTACTGGTGCAAGTCTAGTGAGTGTTAGTCAAATTGTTTACGAGCTATTTGGTTAACATCACTTTAGCATTATCACCTCTGTGACCTTGAAAATCTCTCAAGGTCACCCATCTTCAAACATGATGTAGCCCATCAAAAGGTTCATCACTGCTGTGAGCCTGGGGACCTCATATGAAATACCTTTTACAAGTTATTGTGTTAACAATGTGTGTCCTTTTGCATTCATATTTGCTAAGAGAGCGCAACCTTATTAGGTGTTCAGTAATGGTTTTTACCGCATAACTTACACAAAAATGGCTGACTATGACCAGCCAAGGTAAGAGCAACAATTAGCAACAACAATTTGATCTGTGAAAAATTCAGACCAGTGAACCTGTAGAAAAAAATTTTTTCTTATATGGCCTTACCTGCTGTTGGTGTGACAACAGGCTCCTCACCGTCCACCAGGGGGTCTGGGTCCTCGATCGTTTCATTCTCCTCATTAATTGCCTGCTCTTGGCCCTTCATGAACAGCTCAAGGTTTTCTGTAAAAAAACAAGGATGTCTCTCATACGTAACATGTAACATGAGATGACATCAGCCTCTTCAGGTACAAGAACTACTGCTCTCTATGAGTCTCTATTTACTAAAATAAATAATAACTGCATACCTTGTGTGTAAGGGTGTTAATATTAATTACAATAATTAAAATTGCACATTTGATGTAGGTCTCATCAGATGTAGAATATTTTTGCTTTCCTTCAGACGTCATTATATTTATAACAGCAAAAATACACTTTGGTTTATAAAAACTGAATTGTTTCATTCTTGATTAAATACAGTATCACACCTAATTGTTCCATTCTTTATTAAATACATTATCAAACTTATAATCTCATTAGCAAACAGTAGCGAGTAACATACTTTAGTTTAATACTTTGATGTTTCCTAAATTGACTAGTGCCACAAAGCAAGGCAGGTTTACAGCAGCTCTGCAGGAACAATTTAGGAGTAAATTGTATATAATATCAGGAACATATAATATCAGGTCTCTGTTACAGGACCTATAGAATTCAGCTGTGGACAGGGAAGATTAAGTAATAATTAAATGCCTACTAAAAGCGATATTGCAGCAAGAATCTTTACTCATCATGTTAAAGGTCTATTTGTTAAATCTAAAGCTGACCAAGCAGCTTCTAGTAAAGTGTGTGAAAAGATAATAAGAAATGACTAACTATTGGAAATTTAACTGATTGTGTAATAGCATTTAATTAAGTAAAATCTAAATTTTTGAGGAAAAGTTATTTGGAATAATGGATTATTTAATTGGGGGGCAGAATGACAATCACTCTGGTGAAAATCAATGCTGACAAGAATTACACTTTTTTTCATATCTAAGTCCATGAAATATTGTGATAATGCTTGGTCTGCAGAAAGTGATCGTTAAGTCTAACTTAATGTGCTGGAAGGATTACCAGGGAAACTGTCAGATTAATCTGTGGATATTGAGTATTGTGAAAGAAAAGTTGATCAGATGACAGGGATCATTTAACAAAAAATTACAAAACGATAAGCTTTAAGAAATAATGAAGTAAGCATTATAATTTCCCTTGAAATAAACACAAGACTACAGTCCATTCAACAAAGAGATGCCCATTGGTTTTCAGGAGTAAATTTTACTTGCGAGTTTTGATAAATGCCCTGTAACTAATGAAATTGGGCACTCCAACAATTATTTAGAAGGAAATCATTAATGTGCCAAGCAAAATTTGGAGGAAAACAATTTTTTTTTCGTAAAAATCAACCTATTCTTTCTCGACATGTTGACTGGAGTGGTTTGGTTACAGACACCTTGTGACAGGTGTAGACTGAATTTTTGGTATACCTGGTACCATTTATATGACCAAATACATCATCAGCTACATGAAACCAACAGTGCTGTCAGTATAGCAAAAGGCATCCAAAAGGTCATGAGATATAAAACTAATACATTTTTTAATCAAATATTTCATTCTCTGTTCCTATCATTTATTATCCTGTCAGTGTCACTTACTGGACAGAAATATGAACAATTATGCCCCCTCAAAAAAAATCTTGGTTTCTCAGCCATTTTTTTTTTTTGAGAAATCAGTTAGGGTAGGGACAATTTTTTTTCCTTCTTATGATAAATATAATGTACAAGTTTCACATGATCAGGGGACAAAATTTTATTTTTTGCTGAACAGGTAAAAAGCACATAACAAAATTTAATAGAGATTTTGTTATTTTATTTTCTTATAACAAATATATGAGTGGCTGGAGCTCCAAGTTGGTAAATTTCTCCTGAAAATCAAAACAATTTTGTGGGGGGGGGTCAAAATTGACACATGCCATGCCTGTAAAACCTACCTTTTTTTAGACAAAAAATTATTGCCAAAAACTGGTGCGCACCCCTGTGTGGACAGGACTATAATCATAATAAAGGAAAATACTAATAGAGAAGGTGCAAGGTGTATTGTGAATAAATTATGAGCAGCTGGAAGAAACAGTTTAATAATAAATAGCTGATCTTGTAGTACTGGGAAGAAAATAGAGATAGTGGTTCTTAATTAGTAGATTTAAATTCTCAACTTCTTGCTTTTTTAACAGTCACTACCCTTGAAGATTAGACCATTTGAGAAGAAAAGGAAGATCTTCATCAGAACTTGTCATTGCATTTTCTGCCATCTGTTATAATGTCTGGTCTTGCTGTCAGGACCATTTGAAAAATCCAAGGTCATCAGCAGAAGACTATTTTTTGCTACGTTCATAGGCTGTCATGAGTAATGGTGCACATTTTTAAAATACAGACCACAACAAATATAGGACAAGGGCTATGGCAGATTCATGAAGGATCATGAGGATTATGAGTAGCTGAATGATCTAGAGAATTGGCCCCCCTGGTGAGATAATTAATCTCATATGATCAGGAATCCTATTAAGCAAGGTAAATGTTGAGGGATAATGAATACTTATGAATCAAATATTATAGATAATTAGTGCAGATTTAGGGTTTTTAATTAATAATGAAATATTCCTATAAGTAATTAAAAGGCCTTCAGAAATCAGATTTGAGGAATTTATCAGGAAAACATGATTTTCTACTGAGAGGGATCAGGGAATAATATTTTTCTCTCAGCTTCAGAGAAATATTTACTTTTCTGCTCCAACAGAGATTGGTAATGTTGGTCATAACCTGAAAAAGATTTCAATATTATGCTGATACTTAGGAAGAGGGTCAAACAGTGTATACCTGCTGGAAAATTCCGCTCAGATTTTTGGTTCCTACCTGTTATTTAAGTATTTTGCCTAAAATAAATTAAACTTAAAATGATGAGTCAACCAAATGATTTGGTTGCTCTGGACTACATGATGCTTACTTGATAAGATATGAAAGTTACTATGATAAGCTGAAAGGGATCCACAATGTCTCTTGAGCCAATATTTCTGGTATAACTTTAATGCTTATTGCTATGTTTTAAACTATCACTGTTTCTTGCTGCAGAATGACTGAAAAATGCATTATGGAGCCTGCCCCAGGATTATCCATGAAGACAGGAAACATTCCATAAAACCCCACAATATAAATATTAAACTTTTCAATCGTACATCAATTTAATGTATAAAACACAGGCTAGAAAAACCTCTGAAACAAAAAAAATGTCAATTAGTCATTATCAAAATCAAATCTTGACTAGGATAAATATTTAAAGTCATTTCTTTATAATTACAAAAAAAAAAGAAAAGAGTTATTAAGGACTGAAAAGAAGTGTCCATTTTTATTTAGAAAGTTACATGTAATTAACTTACATTATTATAAGTTGTATTTTAAAATTACTTTTACAAGTTGTAATACATTAATGGCATACAAATGATGGAAGTATGAATTCAATATTGCACATCAAACAACATTTTCAGCAAAGAAAATAATCAACAGACAACAAAAGTAAGTTTCTGTGATAGGTCACAAGATGTAAATGCTTACTTTTTTCAACCTCAGGTTTCAGGCGTTTATTTTTTATGAGAATTTTCCTCCGTAACTGATTTGGGGAGGGTAATGGCATACCAGCTTCAAGCTGAAAGCATAGATAAAAGTTAAAAGGATATTTCATTATCAGTTTCATCACTGTTCAAGATAAAAGCAAATTAAACCATATGTATTTTTGGCACTGGCATTGTAGGTAAAGTCAGTCTACAGAAATGTAGGGTCAACTGCAAAGAAGAACTAACATTTATCATTGGCATAATATCTGGAAATGCTTCATCCAGCTACAAATATTGATAACAGCCTGATAATAAACCCAGATATCCAAGGTTGTGAGACAAATAGATTACACACAATTCCCTAAATTATTAGGAGAAGACCAACACCTAACAACAAATTGATGTGAGATGCAACCTTTTGACATTCTCAATTCATTAAACTTAACTACAACAATGAAACCTCACTTTACAATTCCCAGGTTTTACCTTATTGCAGACTTTGCAAGCTCACGCCTTCTGTCATTCAAAAAAAACACTAGAGAACCGCAAATCCTGTATTTCTCTTATGTAAAACTAAAATGCGCTGAGCTTCAGCAGGTCTGTCACTGGATAAGCATCAGTGTTGAATGGAAAATTCTCCCTGGACTAAAGCTCAAATTTAAACTCAGGTACCCCTCCTGTCCCCTGCGATTTCCAGCCTATCTTCACTGTTTCTGTTTCAAGTTTTCATGTTATAACTGAATGGGCTCATTATGATATGACTCACCGGCACAGTATCCAATGGTTTAGTTAGAAGTAGGTCACCTAAGATGTCTTCACAATACTTAGCTAACTTATACTGTTGTGGTTTGCTGTAATACAGATATCAGAAATAATTATTCATAAAAACAAATTTTTCATTAAATAGCAATAAACATGAAAAATCTGGTGTAATTTAAGTAGGCATTCACCAACTTAAACAAGAAAATTCACATATGGTAACAAATAATCTGGTACCCTTTAATTATATAGTTTATAATATTTTCTTACAGAACAATGAAAAACAACCTAAAAAATTTATACAACAATAGTAAGTAACAAATGAGTTCTTACCAGTATATGTTTTGTTGCATTTACCATAAACATTTATACTTTATCTTAGCCAGCAGAGATTCAAGCAAGCTCAACCTAACACCATGCACTCAATACATGTGGCTTATAACAATTACATCGTACAGGTGGATTCATGACATCTATATACATACAGGTGGAGTCATGACATCTATATACATACAGGTGGAGTCATGACATTTATATACATACAGGTGGAGTCATGACATCTATATACATACAGGTGGAGTCATGACATTTATATACATACAGGTGGAGTCATGACATCTATATACATACAGGTTGAGTCATGACATCTATATACATACAGGTGGAGTCATGACATCTTTATACTTAAAGTTCTGAAGTCTGAACCAACTGATAAGGAAATTAGCCTTTTTTTCATTTTTTTTACATTTTTCCTCCTCATTATGTCTGTCCCATATGAAAGCAATAGTGGTGTGTTTCATTTGTCCGTAAAACTGGAAAAATTAATGTTTTTACACTGTATCATCTATATTTTGCAATTTAAATCATCCATATTTTGCAAATTTAAATCACATGTAAAACTCTTTGCTAATTCTTGAGCTCATTCATGATTTAATTGCTCAGAGGTTTCGGGAGAATTCCACTCAAATTCTTAGATCATTTTGATTTTTTCATGGTTGAATGGGTTGCTTTAGTGGGATGTCCTTAATGAAAGATTCAGTGTGGAATAATCAATAGCTGTTTTTTCCTGATCACGTGCTTGAAACTGAAAGCAGAACACCAATTTCAGGTAAAGCTCAAAGACTGACCATCACCAGTGAGTATTAATGATAACTTTATGTAAACTCTGCACATTGACTCACCTGCAGTGATTTTCAAATGAAAGAATAACAGGATATTCTGAAGTAACAAATGCAGTGTCTCTGATGGCATAGATAACGTCCTTGAAATTAATGTCCGTACACATGGCCTTCCCGTGTGTTATGATTGGTTCTTGATCTTCCCCTTTCCCATCCCAACAGTCCAGCTCAATGCACCTGGAAATTTGCATATTAATTTGCATATAAATTTGTATATACCCGCATGTGATTTGCAAATTAAAATAACTTTATTTTTATCAGTTCTCCCCAAAGAAGCATATGCAATATACTGACATAATGCGAATACTGGCCACATAATACTTTATTATAATGGTAAAACAATCATTTTTTTTTTCATTGAAATTTAAATATTTTTGCAGTTACAGTTTATGGGTATTTTTAAACATTTACAAACATAGGAATAAGCAGCTTATGTCATATACACTTCTTTGGCAGATATCTTTTTAAGAATAGGTCCATGGCCTGTTGGTGGCAATTGAATGATACTGAAAGTTATTATACAATATAAGAATGATCAGTTATTATTAAGCCTTCTTGATTTCAGGGTTAAGATACATGGGTGTATGTGCCCATGTATAATCCCACAGTCACAACCTGTTAAGACACTGGAGGGAATCTCGGAAGTTCTAACAATATTTCAACATTTTGTCTTTGAGTGTCTGGCAGGGTTCATGCCATGGATTTCCTGGTCTCATGTTAACCACCTTGTCCACACAGCTATACATCCTAGCCTCTTATTTCTCAAGCTGGTACATAATAATTGTGTGTTTTTACTGGCATGTTCAGACTATAAAATGGTACATACCGACAACCTGCGAGCAGTACTTGTCTGTACATCTCTACCGAGGACTTGCCTCCAAACTGGCGGCCTATCAGGTACGTGTTGTGAGAGGAGTTGATATAATAGTGAGCGAGTGGTTGGTCCATGTCCTGGTATATGTCAAGCCGGTCCAGAAACACAGGAGCATTCTCATCAGACATCAAGTAGCGACAGAACCCATCCACTGATAACCATTCTGCATGTGAAAGATCATAACAGAATATTAGGAGTCAAAAACTCAGTACTTTATAACTGAAGTCCCTTCTCCCTTAAGTCAATAAGTAAATATAAATTATGCTCGGTTCTGTTGATTCATAATCTGATTCAAAATTAATGTAAATAAGGCAATACATGTCACTCATAAAATGTTTTTAAAACAAGATAAGGCTGCAAAGTTGACATAAGCACATTAAGGATATTAGTTTATTTGTTGAGCAGTAGGTGGCACCACTGCTGGTTCTTGCTGAGTTACAGGTACAGCTGTTCAAGGAAATTACAGCATGACATGCCATGCCTAGTCAAATAGACAACCTGAAAAACCTGTCAGATCTCTACAGGCAGCTCCAAAGCCAGTCATTAAAGCTTCAGTACCAAAGTAAATCTGGTGATTTTCTGCATTCATTTTCAAGCAAATTAGTTTCACTTCTAGCATGTATACATTAAATATTAGATATTACTTACTTAATGTATATATTAATTATTTCTTTTAGTTACTGACTATATTAAGTTATCTACTGTGAGATAAAGCTGAATCTGACTTCTGATACAGCTACATGTACCTTTCTTCTTGAATTCTTCATCATATTCATAGGATTCTATAATCTGTAAACATCGTTTGCGGTCATAAAATGGAAACAGGATTTCATTGAGTCTTGGGTCCCTTTGACGCTGAAACAGAAGAACACAAATTATTTTCAAAATTTTTTCTTCCACAACAATTATTGATTATTGTCAGTCTGCTAATTACTGAATCAATATTATAATGGATGCTACAAACTGTATTAATTTATTTGCATCAGAATGAAAATTTAAATCAATATTACCTTGCCATATAGTATTACTGATACATTATCTCAAGATTATTTTGCTCCTTAAGAGGGATTTTTTTTTAAAAAGAGTGCTGATAAAAAAAGAGTGAAAAAAGAGTAATAAGCAACATTTTCAGTAAATAATAAAATAAAAAATAAAAATGACTCATTTTGAAAAAAATGGTTTGGCAGGCCTGAAACTAGCCAGTACAACTTACCTCATTGAAAAAGTCTATCATCTGTGTAACTGTCAAGTAATTCTTTGAGCGACTCCTGGGAATAAAAGGTACATATTTAATCACCATATACTACCTATTTTACTTTAGCCAATCCTGGAAACAAATGGTTCAAAATTTTACAGGCTCATAATACAAATTATATACACCTGATTTACCATACTGTTCCAGAGCTGGCTGCTTCACCCAATTTTATACCATGAACCTTTACCATCTTTAGCTACACGGTTTATTATTCTTTTGTCAATGACGTCAAATTAAAGTGAGTCACTGAATTTATCTTCATACAGTTCATTTCTTTTTAATCATTCCCTAAACCTGATGTTTGTTCTTGTCTTATAAAGTATATGAAGTCTCCCCTACTAGAAATACTCCAAATCTTTTCATTTTCACATTTGTTCAAATAATAATTAACATACTGAGCAGCTTGTTAAATGAAATCAAATAAACATTATTAATGAATATAATTATTTTTTTTATTTTGAGTAAACATGGTAAATGCTAACATTTATATTGCTGTAACAACATATTCCCTCTAAAATCTTGACAGTACTTACAATTCTTTGAATAAATCTTCTATGTCTGTCCTGGGACAAATCTTATGATAAAGTTCATAGAATTTCTCAAATGTAAATGCACCTGGGTCTATTTCATCATTCTGTAATGAAAAAAAAGAAAAAAGAAAATGATATCTTAGTGTCACAAGGCAATCAGCCATTGAATGAAATCAGCTTACATGCATTCATTAACCTTTTACTGCAAAGAGTATTATGGAGAATGGCAATCACTGACTGTTACACTAAAATCAGGCTCTTGAAATCACACTTAATTCATCTACTTTATCACCTGTGGTACCAGTCTGTGACTGATCATAAAACATGTCTTTGACATATGTCAGCCAAATACTAAAAGTCCAAGACCCAGCACTAATATGACCTCTGTTTGCTTCACTGAGAGAAATATGCCTCCACTTGCCACAACTTTCAAGTCCACATTGGTCTCCCATGTTCTTTCAGAGACTCCAATAAAACTTAGTAATATTTTATGGTAAAGGAAGCCTTTGCCATCAGTTTCTGTGGTATGAAAACATGTTGGTTAACTTTAGATATTTTTTTAGTTCTAGACACAGGGGAACTGACTTATTGTCCAAAACTTGGATAATGACAACAGAAAGATGAACATGACAGGGAAAATTCTAGCTGTGACAACCCAACTCAGTAGCCAATCAGATAATTGGGCTGGTAAGCCTACTCAAGTTGTGATACAAGTTATATGTAGGAATGTATCGCAGTGATCTTGCATCAGGTTGCATTCATATTGTGGTAAACGGCCCATAATCTCAATATTATGCTAAAAATAATGAATTTACACAATAGTATACATGTGAGCTCACAGCCCAAACTGAAACACCGTCTCCATGGACACGGGTCATTTCCTGTATCGCCTGCAAGCTGCCTGCGTCCTGTAAACCGTCCGAGCCATGCTTGTGTTTACGCGGTCATAAATTCAACAAACACGCCAAAGGGTTTACCAATGTGCTTGGTTAAAACGGAACTTTTCTCACTCATGTTTGGTATTATTAGAAAGGACACAAAAAATCCTAACAATTGGCCTGGTTTATGTTGTCTGACAGTGTACCTGTAGGCCATGAAGCGTTGTCAGAAATAACAAAAATATTTGCATCTTCATTAATGCGATCCTCAGACATAGATGTCATGACACTCTGGCGCTAGTAATCTGGTCATAATGCCAGAGGGTCAATATGACGCAAGGAAAATTCATGAATGGCATGTTCATTTGCGCAACATAACGTTGATAACATAGTAGTGGATGAATATGCCATTCCATTATCTCAGGACCTTTTACATATCAACATTCCAGATGGCAAACTGCTGCTTCCATATTATACATAGTCATTACTACTATTGTGATATCTGGGCTCCACTCACTAACAGCACCAGCAGATTTGATGCAGTAACAAACAGACTTAAAGATTACCTTTCCACTTGGGAAGCCCAGATCTTTTAAACACTGCATCACCATCTTCTCCGTCTTGCCAGATGCAAATGTCCTTGTTATACTGGAAGGGAAGACAACAGTTAGTACAGACACTGTCAAACATATTTCCTTTTTAATTTGTGTAGTTTTTGTCAAGTGTAAGAACAAGAACCTGATATGAAATGAAAGATTTGATAACAATATATTGTTTACCTTATATTTGACAATCTTTCATCTACCTTTTTTCCTGTATTTTGGTCCTCTGTGTGATTAGCCAACCTAATATGCCCTTATGACATTAGTCTAATTAGGTATTAACAAATGCCACTAGCAATTTGCTTGTCACAATTGCAATATTTTGTTTAGATATTGGATCATAACCAGCAGGACATATGGACAGATAGTATGATGATGGTTGAAGACTCACTGTTAATGCTCAGGATGACTGTTAGTTAGCTGAGGTGAAAGTGACAAACTGTAATACATACAGAGGGACAAGAGTTCCTTTTTACCCTTTTACTGATCACTATAGTCTGTTTCACCACCTGCTGTCCAGCTGTTTTTTAGATAATTTTCTTAAAAATTAATATTTTTCAATCATTTCCTAGAAAACTATATATGGAAAAGACAACCTATTATGGCAATTCAGAATTTTACAGCAAATCTCCAGTTCATGTTTCACAACTTTTTGTCTCTTTACAATGATCTGGCAGATTAGATGTGTTCCTGCATGAGTAGCCATCTTTAGTTTAGCTGGTTATTTTTTTAGAATGTTTACATGAAATCATCCAATCTGCAAAGTTCTGTCAACTGAGGCTGTTTTTGCCTGTGACCAATGACCATGACGGCCAAAGTGGGTCTGATATGTTGTAAAATATAGACTGATTTCTCATATATTTAAATAATTGTGTTTCTTAGATAAAGTGAAAGTTAGGTATTTATTTACCTTGTGGAAAATAAAGCCCTTTAATCCTCCACCCTACACTATAAGATTTTTCCTTAAAATATAACTTTAAACTAGATGTGTCGGAACGACACGAATGCCCCCGCCTGGGGCAAATTAGAAACATTTGTTAAATTTTGTAAAATTTTTTAAGTTCAGGAGGTGTTGCATGGTCAAAAGTAGGTCAACAAGGGCAAAATGCAAACTTGATCTGTAAAGGGTCATTATCAAGCAACAGGCCAGTATCTGCAGGCATTGTGAAAAAAAGTCAATATATGTGCATTTTTCATGAAAATTTCTGTCTTTCATGAAATTTTCTATGTTCAGGATCTGTCATATGGTGAAAAATAGGTTAACTGGGACGAAACGCGAACTCGATCTGTAAGTTGTCATTATGCGCCCACAGACCAAACATTAGGCCAGTATCTGTAAGCATTGCATTGCGAAACTAGAATATTAGCAAAAGTTGATAATCATTTATAAATTTACTTTGGAGAGGTATATACCATGTTTCATAACAATCCACCAAATGCTTCCTGAGAAATAAGCTCCTAAGTTTTTTTTCTATACTAAGCTCTGTGACCTTGAAAAGTAGGTCAAGATCACCAATCTTTGAACTTGACCAAGATTTTGTAAATATAATGTAATAGCACTGAAGAAATGAAGTTCCTGTGTTGAATACCTTTTGAGATATCCTGCACAAAAGGCCAAAATTGAAAAAATCCAATAAAATTTCATTAAAAAATCCGAAATAGCAGGTGGCGCCACCAAAATTGTGCAGCACATACAGACCATCAGTCCCAATGATCATAGTAAGTTTTGTGAAAATCCACACAATGGTTCCTGAGATGTTTCTGAGTGTTTTTCTATAATCAGCTCTAAAATGTAGAAAAATGGGTCAAGGTCACCTATCTTCGAACTTGACCGAGATTTTATAGATATACATCTTCACTGATGAAATAAAATTCCAACGGTGAATCGTTTTAGAGATATCCCGCTCACAAGGTAAAAGTTAACAGACGCGGAACGGACGGAAGGACAGACACTGGACAGACAGATGGACGGACGGACAGACGGACAGCTTGGGTGACGACAATAGCCCATCAGCCTATGAGCTGAGGGTTAAAAACGGCTGTACATGTGTATTTGTCATGAAAATTTCTATTTTTCATGAATTTTTCTAAGTTTAGGAGCCGTAAAACGGTCAAAAGTAGGTCAACCGGGACGAAACGCGAACTGGATCTGTAACTGGTCATTATCTGCTCACACACCAAAAATCAGGCCAATATCTGCAGGCATTGCTAAGAAAAGTCCGTACATGTGTATTTGTCATGAAAATTTCTATTTTTCATGAAATTTTCTAAGTTTAGGAGCCGTAAAACGGTCAAAAGTGGGTCAACCGGGACGAAACGCGAACTCGATCTGTAACTCGTCATTATCTGCCCACACACCAAAAATCAGGCCAATATCTGCAGGCATTGCAAAAAAAAAGTCCGTACAACTGTTTGATTTCGGAATGACAGAAGGACGGAAGGATGGACATGGGTAAAACTAGGTAAACTAGGTAAAAACAAGTGGACAGGAGGGGATTAAACAAACTATCATACCCTCAACGGGACATTGCATAATGGCATCTACATGCAGTTACATGTTCACTCTGGTACCTTACACTCAGCAGGTTCTAATGTCTTTTGTTTCTCACCTTCTGACTGGAATTTTGCCACTGGGATTCAGCATGAAGCACAACTTCATCCAGCTGAAGAAAAACAGACACACGTTTATTTTTATTTATTTAACAATCTAATTGGTATTGCCTTCATATAGAGCTGAGGGCAGGGCCTGAAAATGAAAACACAATCAAAAAGGTTCACAACATATTATTCATTGACTATGCATGTTACGAACTATATATATACCATAGTGATTAAAGCCAAGTGATGACACAACAGGGCTGCCCGGCCTGTTCTGGTTGTGATGTCACAAACGCCTTGGCCTGGACACAGCTGTTTGGCCTGGGGACTCTGGGCTAATGGGATTAAGGGTCCTTTCATTTTTCGTTTTTTAAGGGTTATGGCATCAAAGCTGGATTTTATTATGCCTTATTTTCTACATATACATGTTAATGAATAAACCTATAGTAGTATTTCATTTCATTATTGGTATGGAAGTAGGCCTCTGCGTGCTTGACTTGAATGCACTACAGCCGGCTGATACAGAATACAAGGCTTATATAATCCATAACACCTGTCATGATAAAGCCTTGACATTTTGTGTCATTTCACATAAGCCAAGGTACCTGCATCGAGTTGGTAACATGATTGGTCAGCAGTAATGTGTTTTAACTAAATTTCAATTGAAATTTAAAACAAAATGCCATGACAAATAAGGCAATCAGATTCACTATGAGTACTCAGTGCTTGCATCAACTGATACTGGTGATAATTACACCATTTATGTATCTGTTTAAAAAAACTTATTTCATTTGGTCTGCACAAACAATACTATTGAAAGGTCCATACAATGAAGATGATATGAATTACATATTAATATCTATTTACCGAGCCTTGGCTTGTATAAATAACTTACTTTCAACAGGTATCTGGTGACAAAAATCAATAATGTCCCACATGGCATTCCTAAACCTGTAGTGATACTCGCATTTCAAAGAAATCTACCAATGGAAATTTAAGCCTGCAAGTGGTTTCCTGTCATAAATCCTTTTCTCTATAAAATGTTGCTTTTACATGAAAAATGTTTTCAACAGAATTAGATGTGGTCAGACAATGGTCCTCAGAGGGCCCTGCATTTCTGGTAGTGTTGGACTAGTTTACATATGAGTGAAAAGTTTAGTTTATAGTTTAAAAATATGACAATCACAAATAGGTTTTTATAAATATGCATGAGGGAACAAAAATCCTACTGGTTCAAATCATATTAAAGAAGATATGTCTGAAATAATGTGTGCAATACAAAATCACTGATTGTACTCTGGCGGCCATATTTGATTTTAGCAAGGTATTCTGTTTGTGAAAATGTTTGCAACAGAAATCTCCGATAGTGGTCTGGCCCGCCATATTTGATTTCTAGCGGGTGAGTTATTTGACAGGAATGGAGCCCTCATAGGCCCAAGTGATCCCTGTGAATATACGAAAGATCTAGCAATTCTTGTTGATATATCGCATGTGGAAGAAAATCACTGAAATAGCTCTGGCAGCCATATTGGAATTCTGACAGGTCTTGAATTCGATAGGTTTGGAGCACTTATAAGCCCCAATGATCCCTGTGAATTTGAGAAAGGTCAAGCATATTCTTGTTGAGATAAGGCATGGGAAATTAAATCAGCAAATGTGCTTCGGCAGCCATATTGGAATTACGACAGGTCTGTAATCTGATAGGTCTGGAGCCTTCATAGGTACCAATCATCCCTGTGAATATGAGAAAAGATCAAGCATGTTCTTGTTGAGATATTGTGCATGAAAGAAAGCGTCACTGACAGAAGGACGGACTGACACGTTGACCACTACAGGGCATCGTTTTTCGGGAGGGGCCCTAATTAGCCACTGTCTTCCTTAAGTTACAAGTGTCTCATGATTTTGCTGATATACATTACAGATATACCTTTGTATGAGGTGCTACAGATAATTTACTTATCAATGATATATATTATATACAGTGGATGACATTATAATTATGAATATTATATAAAGGATGCTGGCAGTAATATTTAGCCCACAAAGCAAGAGAATTGTTCCAATATGAAAAATTTTGCCAACTTGTATGAAGTTGAAAGAAATTGTGAGAGCTGTAAGTTATTCCATATACAATGATACTTGAAAAAAAAAAGAAATTTCAAGATTATAAATAATTGTAAAAATATCTTTGAAAGAATTAATGTAAATGCAGCAATGCATTCCATATAATGATTACTTCTCTTCTTTATTTTTTTTTTTTGGGGGGGGGGGGGGGAGATGGCAACCATAATAATTTAACCTACTGTTTCCTCAGCTGAATCATTGGGCATACATTGTTAGCTTTGAAATTGTGAGTGATATCTCGCAGACTTCTGATCCAGTCCTGAAATGATAAATACATCTTGTTAAGTACAAAAGACAGCAAATCGATCAGTACAGTCCTGAACTAAAGATTCCTCCCCTCTTCCCCTCATCAACTTTGGTAAGGCAGAACTTGAATGAATCTTCAGTCAACTCAACATGAGAAGACAAACTGTTTATGACGTCAGTGTGATTCTGTATGCTTGTACCAAATATATGTGGTACTGCACATGAACTAAATATGTGTACTTGAACCAAATATTTGATCCCATATAAATCAGTGATGTGGTAGAGTCTACAAAATTTCAGTCAGTGTGCAAGTCCAAGACAGGTTATTGTAGTCTGAGTTCAAGTCCAAGTCGACATTCTTTTAGGCGAGTCACTTCGAAACCAAGTCCAAGACCGAGTAAGAGGCCAGTACAAATCACCTTTTAAAAGAAATTTTAAATTGAAATTTCAAGTTTATCATGTGTATTTTGAAGTTAGTTTACACATGCTTTACTTGAATGTTAAATTACCTTTAGCTTTTGATGAATAACTAAAGCTTGGTAAATAGTCTTTTTGTATCCCTAATATTGTACTGGTATTTCATGTGTGTCTACAAGTCTTCATAGTATGTGACAGTAGTTTTCCTACCAGACTTGAGGTGGACTCTCTCTGATTTCTCAAGTCCTTGCCTCCAAGTCTGAGTAAATATACCAATCCATGGCCTTCAAGTCCAAGTCCATAAAAGTGAAGTTGGGTCTGGACTCAAGTCCAATCATTCATCACTGATATAAATGAGGAGTCATTCTGTGAATTCAAATTAAATTTGGATCAACCTGGAAATATGTATCAAATCTGCCTCCCTGGTTACACTTATAAATTTTGATTCTCTAAGCCCAGGCCAAACCTGTGGTCCATTAAGTCAGTACAAAATATACCTTGATCCACACCTATCTGTGTTGTCTGATATGCAGAAGTTAGCTGTAGTCCTGCTTGTCCATACCATATTTATGCCTGTGCAAAATCAATATTTTTTTTTATATTGTACATACAGGAATAGTTTTGTACATGTTGAATACTTATTTATTTCAGAATAGGTCTATGGCCTGTTCGTAGTAGCGTCTTTTAAAGATGGGTGAAGGTAACCGCATGATAAGTATGATACGTTATCATTAATTAAGCCTTCTGGATTTCAGGTTTTATAGTCACTGGACTAGGAATAATCAAGAAGTCATGACCTGTCAGTGTCAGTAAGATGTGACCTAGAGCGAATCCCTGAGGTACTATCAAGATTTCAACATTTCTGCTGTTTATGCTCTAGTGGAGTTTGAACCTTAGTCTAAAAATCTCACTGTGCAATGACCTACCCCAGTACATATTTATTTTCATCCATACCTGTTCCAAATAGATACCACTGTACACACCGGTGATAGATTATGTGTACATGTACTGATTTTGTGCATATACATATAAAACTGTTTGTATGCTCCTATACATATAACAAGCAACAAACAGTTCCAATACACACACCAGTGTCAGATTATGTGTACATGTACTGATTTTGTGCATATAAAAAAACTGTTTGTATTATCCTATACATATAACAAGCAACACAGAGATACCAATGCACGCACCAGTGTCAAGATTATGTATGCATGTACTGATTTTGTGCATATATATAAAACTGTTTGTATGATCCTTTAAATATTACAAGCAACAAACAGGCGTGATCCTACATTACTGTGGCAAATAGACTGGCTTATGTATCACCACATAAATGGCGTCTTTACACAAACACAAGTATCAGACCTCTGTGGTCTAAACAACCATATTTGCAAGAGTGATGATATAAAATTTACATTGTCCTGAAATATGCATGTGTCTAGTCTTTTATCTTGCATGCCATTATTTCCGACTGGCATGTAAAACAAAACAAACTAGATGACCTGCGGTCACGCGCTTGCCAGAAATGATGTTAAGTTAGTCAGATGAACGAGCAGTGTCAAAGTGAAAGAAAATAATCCCTAGTTTGTGAAGAAAGAACCAATATTAACAAAGTTCTAAAGAAAATAAGATTTTGATATATTTTGATCACCTTGTCCTTGACCTTTGACTTATTTGAATAATAAACATAGGACTTCCAGATATCATCATGATATATGACAAGTGTAATTTACAAAACGATTCCTTCAAAACTGTCCAGTAGAATGCTACATGTGAGACGCAAGCACCTGGAAGCAGGCGAAATTGAGGACAACTGACAAACAGACAAACATACTGACTAACTGACCCAAGATTGAGACCAGTTGACTTAATCATGTGATGGAGAAACCTCAGAGGAAGATAATAAGCTATAGTTTATGTAAATGAGGTTTATACTTTTGGAGATATGGCCAAAAAATGATATGTTGTGGAAGTTTGAGTGCACCGCCCCCTAGCGGCCTTATTTGGAAAATGAAAAATTTGTTTCGAGATTTTAGTGTAAGACATAAGATGTAATAGTTTTAAAAGGATTCTTTCAAAACTGTGGCCTGTAGAATGCTATATGTGAGACGCAAGAACCGGCAAGCAGGCAAATTTGAGGACAACTGAGAAACAGACGGACACACAGACAAAGTGACTCAAGATTGAGACCAAATGAATACACCAGGTTTTTGGAAAGACCCAGAGGAGGAAATTAAGCTATAGTTTATGTAAATGAGGTTTATAGTTTTGGAGATATGGCCAAAAAATGATATGTTGTGCAAGTTTGAGTGCACCGCCTCCTAGCGGCCAATTCTGGAAAAGGAAAAATCCGTTTCGAGATATTAGTGTAAGACATAAGATGTAATAGTTTTAAAAGGATTCTTTCAAAACTGTGAGCTGTAGAATGCTATATGTGAGACGCCATAACCGGTAAGCAGGCGAGTTTGATGAAAACTGAGAAACAGACGGACACACTGACAAAGTGACTCAAGATTGAGTCAAAATGACTCCACCAGGATTTAGAAAAGACTCAGAGGAAGAAAATAAGCTATAGTTTATGTAATTGAGGCTCACAGTTTTGGAGATATCGCCAAAACATGATATGTTGGGGAGGTTTGCATACAGCGCCACCTAGCGGCTGCATTCAAAAAATGGAAAAACTGTTTCTAGATAATAGTGTAGGACTTACGCTATGTCAGTTTCAAAAAGATTCCTGCAAAACTGTGACCTCCAGGGCAAGATTACTGAAATCTAGAAATATCTCGTTTGACGAGATATTATACGAGATATCGCGAGACCTGTAATAAAATCTTGCAGTACTTGTTAAATGCTACCTGATGCAAAAAACTAGACCTCTCTAGCTGTAAAACTGCCAAAGTTAGAAAAATAAGGCCCCTTATTTTCGAATATCATGACTTTTTCCCAAAAATTCGTAACCATGGTTACGGCAAATTTGAGTCAGCTATACACCAGATGACTGGCCTTGGAATGACGTTTAAAATGAGCTATGTTTGAAGAAGATACGACTAATAGTGACAAAGATATGAAGAAAACACCGTTTTGAGAAGTTTTGATGACCTTGACCTTGACCTTTGACCTATATTGACCAAAAACAATAGGCTTCTTGCATTTTTGATTATCTATAAAGTGTGTAAGTTTGAAAGTGATTGGTGCAAAATTGAGACCTGTAGAGAGATGACAGACAAACAGACAAACAGACAGACATCCGCGACTGACCAACCAGCTTGCGAAAAATCGAAGATTTCCGGCAAGCAACAAACAATTTCCTTTAGGGAAACTGATAAACTAATTAAATATACTCAATTGTTCTGACTGAAGATTTTTAGCAAAATTTATGGTAAATCATCAGTCAAATGACATAAATTGTAGGTGATATTTCTAATGATCATGTGGTCAGAGATGACAAGTAAACATTGTGTGTGAAGCAAGCATGAGTATGAGACATATTATATTTACTGTATGGTCCCTATCTGGGCCGAACTGATGCCATGCCACACTGTCTGCTGAAAGTGTCTAGTTCATCAGTCAGAGTTTTTGGTAATTCTATTAAACTTCTGTAATTTGCTTTCACATCTATAGCCTTTGCTCAGCAGAGCGTAATTTCATGTAAAATGCATGTAATGTCTGGGTCTGGTGTGTATAAACAGACATCAAGGGACCATTATCATTTGAAAAAGTCCAGCGAGTCTGCAGCGTTATTACTGCCACAGGGCTGGACAATGTTTATATGTCTCAGAGTCCACTTACACCTGGCAGGGTAGGGTTCCGCAGCTGGTGCTTAAAGGATGATGCCAGGCTGCCCAATGTCCACCAGGACCCTCTAAGGCCTTGGTTACTCAAGTAATATTACAGTTGTAGGCCCCATCAAGAAAATAAACTGTCCAACAGATTCTGGGACCATAATAAAAGCAAATCAGTGATTTTGCATATCTATGAGAAACCCTTAAAGTTAAACAGGTTGTTGGCTCAAGAAAGGGGGTAGGGGGATTCTAGGATTCAAATAAATAAGGTTTGGCAGCTGAAAACAAGAGCACTGCAAAGGTGCATAATACTCCCGTTGTATGTCTTGTTACCTCTGACCTTATTAAATATGCATGGATTTTGCCTAAACCAAACTAGGGTGAAATATTCTATCAGTAAGTGGTTCAGTTGATTTTTGTGAAAATCCATTAGAGTCCTGATAAGTTATCACAGAGACACTAAAAGGTAACAGGCAGATGCATGGCGACACCACAAAGGAGCCTGGTGACCTCGGACCTCATAAAATATGTGTGAATTTTGCCAAGAATTGGATTTAGTTTAGGAATTGTATTGGTTAATATTTATAATGAGTTTCATGAAAGTCCATTGGATTTTTGGTTATTCATCATGGCGCAATACCAAAGTCTGGTGACCCTTGACCCCATTAAAAATGCATGGTTTTGCAGGAATCAAACTTGTATCAGATATTGTATTGATTAATAATTGATTAATGATCCAAAATGAATCATATTCCTGGTAAGTTACTGTGGCAACACCACGAAGTAGCCCAGTGACCTCTGACCTATAATGAATGGATTTAGCCTAATTCAAACTTCACGAGATAATCTATTGGTAATTAGTTATAGTGAGTTTTGAGAAATTCCATCATCATAGCCCTGGTACATTATCACAGTGACACTAAAAGTTAACAGCCAGACAGATGGTAAGACAGACGGACATGGGTATACCTATAGCTTGAACTTTTACAATTAATTAGTATCACCTAATTAAGCTCTACCACATATCATCAGAGACGGACATATAAAAAAGAACTAGATTCTCTGGACCCCTCTCTGGATCTCCTTTTGTACATACAGTACTTGATAAATTTTACCATAATATTGGAAAGATAATTATATTTAATTATAATTATTATTTGGACAGTTCAATATTAATGTGGTGTCAAAATAAAAATGATTTGAATATCTGTGTAAAATCCTTGTTGAGTCTTTAATTTCCATAATACCATCTGTACATAAAATGTCATCAAAACATAATCAGAGTATATATATTTAAGTAAGAAGTCCAACGCAGCAAGCAATGCATTTATAATGGATGAGAAAACTGAATTACAAGCATTATATACAGTCATCAGTAAAGAGCCAAACAACAACTAAACAAACACACTATACAAAGTGAAAAATGTATGTATATTAACCAAGGCACAGGATGATGGTCATTAACTTGCATCTTTGTGGTATTTATCATATAAAATGGGATGAGGAAGTCATTACTAACTTGTTAATGATATGATGAATATGTGTGATAACCTGGAAACATTTAGCACACACAAGGGCTTTTTTCACATGGTAATCCTATTTGTTATGAAATAATTACCTGAGTGATATATACAAATTACCATGACAAGTGTTGTGCAAGTTAATTGTGTATTTGTATCAGGCATAGCTGATCCTTTTTAAGTGACCCATGGGCCTTGATACTCAGCTGACATGCTTGTGCAAGTCATTTCTCAGGGGAATATAAGCAAGTAGAAGATCATGCACATACTGGAGGCTATTTGAGACAATGCTTTTGACTGTTATTATTATACAGGACTAAATAACCTTTGCATGCTTGCCAAAGGTAAATGACAATAAAAAAGAGTAAGTGCTTAGAAAAAAGTGGCCTTATTTGAAATAAAAGAGCAAAAAAAAGAGTCACTGTGACACACACGCACACACACATACACACACACACACACATATATATATATATATATATATATATATATATATATATATATATATATATATATATATATATTAAATGTCACAGGACAAACTCTGATCCAGTAGAATCGTCGATCTTACTAGGACAAAGTCCGAGCGGACTTTCTACTAGGAGAACCTCCGATCAGACTTTCTTCTAATAGGATCGGCGATTCTACTAGTAGAGGCTATGATCGTAGTTTGTCCTAGTAGAATTGCAGATACTACTAGTAGAAAGCCTGATTGGAGTTTCTCCTGGTAGAAATTCCAATTGGATCGACGATTCTACTGGATCGGAGTGTGTCCTGTGACATATATATATATATATATATATATATATATATATATATATATATATATATATATATATATATATATATATATATATATATATATATATATATAACTCCTGAAGTCAGAAGGAAAGGGCATTTTGCACATGTTGTGACACATGCTGGACATTTCCAAACAGAAAAATTGCATAGTGTCCCATCTTCTACTAACTGGACTGTTACAGCATGAGGGAAATAATACATTTCTGAACTCTTTTACAAAAAAAAAGAGTAAAGCACGAGTAAATGGCGTTTTTTTTCAGTATATCTGTAACAAACAAGGGCACCGCAAAGCACAGCATCCCCTCCCCTGGGAGCATTATTATACTGGGTGTATAACACAAGTGTGATAATGACCAGGGAAGCTCTGTGACCTTGACCTTTGACCCCTGTGATCTCCAACTCAATATGGGTTCTTCATCTGTGGGTTGGTGAGCAATATGTAAAAGATAAAAGGTTTAGGTCAAACAGTTTGGCTTCATATCAGTCCACTACTTTTTTCAAGAAACAGGTCCTGTGGCATTGACCTTTGACCCAGTGATATAAAAATCAATAGGAATCTTCATCCATGGGTGTGTGAGCCATATGTGCAAGACGAAAGGTTTTGGTCAAATGGTTTGGCTTAAAATTGGTCCACAAACTTTTTCAAGAAGTGGGACTAATGGCCTTGACCTTTGACCCAGTGACCTCAAAATCAATAGGGTTCTTTATCCATGGCTGGGTGAACCACCATGTAAAAAGAGGAAAGGTTTTGTTCAAACAGTTTGGCCTTAAATCAGTCCACAAGCCAATTCTGGATGGATGGACAGACAGAAGGTCGGACAAACAGAAGGAAGGACAGACGAACGCACAAAGTGAGGCGCTACTTTATCCCCTCCTGCAACTTTGTTGTGATGGGCTAAAAAGAGTGACTCTTCTTAAAAGAGTGATTAGGCAGGCCTGCTTTAATTCCTTATATCAGTCTGGAATTGTCTCTTTCATTATTTTCTCATAATTCTTAAAGGCTGTACTAATATACAGCAGACCATACAGGCATGTTACTTGCGAATAGACTGAGAACTGACCTTAGATCTGTTAACAGGTTACACAATGTGGTTATATACAGTGAAACCTGGTAAATAATGACCCCCAACAGGACCTCGATAAAGTGGTCACATATCCTAGGTGGTCACCCAAGCAAATCTCATATAAAGAGCAAAAAAGGATTGGGACTGTGAAAAGTGGTTGTTATATTTAGGTGGTCACTAAAATGAGGTGGTCATAAGGGGTGGTTTTACTTTACTTAATTGCCCTTTACATGAGTCTTTATGATAATGTCTACATCTTCGTGCTGTCTTTCTTGTTCATGCAAACTAAAAGAAGGTGTGAAAAAACCAAAACTTAGAATTATGAGTCAGCTAAGCTAAAAATGCAGCTCATGCATACTGCAGTGACATTTCTTGCTGATATAAAAGCAGTCCTAGATGCCAAATGGGATATCCCCATGCTGTGTGGCGATGGCATGGTAATTCCATTATAGTGAAAGGTCATGGACAGTTATAAAACCCTCAGTTCACAACAGCATACTGTATCATATGAACAGAGACTGTCAGCTATCAGGAGCCTCTAATGATTATTCATGAGACATATTCACCTGTCATTGCAAGAAAGATTAAAAAAAATATTTTAACACTAGTGGTATGTGAAATATGGATAAAAATGTTTTTTTCCTTTTTCCTGAACCAAAATCTGATAATTACTACAACCAAGTGCGGTGTCATGAATCTCTGTTCTGTAGAGGCTGTCCACCCCATCAGGACATCTTTCTCATCTATAATGCCTGTGACCTTTACACTGGTAACAATATGATTTCTGCAGACAATCAAAACTGCTGTAAAAATGAAATATGTATTCTCCAGGGCTTTGTTTTGCATCACATTATACCTTATCTGACATTTAAGGGCCAAAAAAAACACCAACATCAGAGCAGAAATATTATGGTTTCTACTCACTGAGCCAGCAAAAACATAGTCAGTAATAGTGAAATGTACCCTGATCATTGTCAGTAACTGTAAATGTAGCCTGATCAACAAAAATGGCATGTTGCAATTCTTTATTTTATTTATAATTTCAATATCCTGTGGCAATAAGTACCATTAATTATTCAAAACACCTGGAAAAAGTACAGACCATTGACCTAAAAAGGGTGAAAATGTCATGCAAACAGAGACTGACATTATCAGGTAGCACCTGAGCTGAACACAAGGATCTTGTTTTAAATCTGTTTTGTATGGACAGCACTGGGTCATGTTTTACATAAGATTATGCACAGGCTGGACTGCTGGATAATGTTTTACACAAGATTACAGACAGGATAAAATTCAGGTTTTAAAACTAATTAAGGGGCAAGTTGGACTGCTATATCATGTTTCATATCAGATCATATAAAACTGGACACCTCGATCATGTTTTATATCAGATTATGGACAAAATAGACTGCTGGATCACATTTTATATCAGATTATGGACAAAATAGACTGCTGGATCATGTTTTAAATAAGATTGTGGACAAAATGGACTGCTGGAACACGTTTTACATAAGAAAATGGAAAAGCTGGACTGCTACATGTTGCACAGCAGATTACAGAAAAGCTGACCTACTGTATCATGCTTTACTTAAGATTATGGACAAGCCAGACTACTGGATCATGTATTACATCAGATTATATATGAACAAGTTGACCCAGTGAACCATGTTTCACATCAGAATATATTTGGACAGGTTAGAATAGAGGATAATGTTTTACCTCAGATTTGGGACAGGCAAAGCTGCTAGTCCATAGTTTACAAGATTATGGACAACCTGAACTGCTGGATCATGTTTTACATAAGATAATGGACAAACACGACTGCAGGATCATATTTAACATCAGATTAAAGACAAACAGGACTGCTCAATCATAGTTTTGGACAAGCTGACACACTGGAACATGTTTTACATCAGATCATATACTAATTAGCTGACCCACTTGTTCAACATATATGTGGATAGGCTAGAATGCTGGATCTTGTTTTAAATCAGATTATGGACAAGCTGGGGTGCTGGATTGGCATTTACACCTTCTGATGGACAAGTTGAACTGTATGCAAGATAAGGTTTTCACGCAAGAAAACAGACATGCTGGACTACTTGGCCACATTTTATATCAAAGCTGAGCTATGGTGGTTAGCTCTGAAGTAGCATGTTACAAACAATGAAAAAAAAAGCAAAATAAAAACTGCATCCTGTTAATAGCACTGGTGCTCCAAAGGAAGAAGCCACATGACGTGTTTTTGCCCAGCTCCATGCCATACATCCTAAAATTACAGGAAACCTACGTTTTTAAAAGCATTCTTTGAAATTTGATCAAATTCCCATCAGACCTGGGGTGCCCTGCAGCACACAATATCAGTGGTGGAATGTTTTATTTTTCAGGTGTTACTGTGGATGGAAAAAAGAAACAAGCAGTTCTTACCTTGGCAGTTTCACCATCAGGAGCGACAAAGTTGTTGTAGTTGACGTTAACAAGGTCAAGGCCGGAGCATACTGTTACTGTTCGTGACTCTAAGCTGCCTTTGCCTCTGCCCTCCAATTCCATAGTCAATTTGCCATCCTGTCACGATGAAAACAATCCCCAATAAATTATACACCAGGAAATACCCCACACCAAGATCACTATCAGCTCCACCGTCTTCGTCTTTGTACTCCAGTGTAAACACGCCATTCTATTTTACATGACATCACACCATCAATGCCTGTCACTCTCTTAAGTAAAAGCTACCTATAATTTTTCATTTGTAATAGTTTAAAGGTTAAATGTAAGGTCTGTCAATGGCTCCACCTCCAAAATGTAAACGGGCATAGCTAAAATCACTTTATCACTATGAATATGTCACTGTCATCCATTCTTTGTATAGGATTTGTACTGAAGACCTTAAATACAAAATAACTCTTTGTCTGTCACTTTGCCATCCTTCCTCCAATCTGGATGTCACTCTGGATATCTGATTATATCAGATAAAGATGGTTTATTTTAATATTTAGGCTGAATTGTGTTTTTCCTCAATAATGTGTTATAGTATACAGACCCTCTTAAATCAGTACTATTGATATCTCTGCCTTAATCTAATCACTGTTGAGGGTATTATAACACAGATGGGAATTTAAATGATCATGGAATTTATAAAATAAGATCATAATAAAAAACTATCTGTGATCCTGGTGTGGTTATCTGATGGGTTTGGGATGATAAGTTTGGCTTAAAATGCATCTCCAATCATTTTAAAGGTCTAAGTTAATCCTGTTACCTTGACCTTCAGCCTAATGACCCCAAAATCAATAAGGTTCTTGCTTCAGTGGTAGGCCATATAAAAGTCAAGTTTGAAAACCATATATGTCAATCTAAACTAAAGTAATCATCCTGAAACAAATTTGTGGATAGACAGGCGGACACATGGACAGACAAGGTAATTACTATAGAGTACCCTTGCCCTAATTAGGTTTATACCATTTATACTTACAATTATTGGACATGTGATGAAAGTAATACTGTGAACTAATTCAGAGATATCTAAACTATTGGACACATAATCAAATGCTGATTTGGGAATGATCTGTTCAATATTAAACTGTGAAAAGTTATCAAGCAATAATTTAAACTAAAAAAAGCTAAACTAGTATAGATAGATGCTATAAAAAAATAAAAATGTGATGCTTTCATTGCAAAATATTCCAGTGAACATGGATGTTGTATAATAAAAAATTTTTTTTTTACATTTTATCTATCCAAATCCATCTTGGTCAGGCTGTGTAAAATGAAGGTAATACATCAATTCAAAGATATTTAATAGAATGCTTCTGGCAGTTGAGTGAGTAGGCCATATTTCAGGAAACACTATCGGCCAGCTACAAGTCCTTTGAGTTATGTTAGGCTCAAGGTCTGCTCAAAATAGCCTATCAGTGATTTGCAATCGATGGTCCTGTATGACTTCCTGGGACCTGCAGGGTCAGCAGGTACTAAAACAAGCTCTTTATTTGAAATGATGAGAATGTGAACCCACAGGATACCTCTTACAGTACCACTGTATGTTATGAATGTAAAGAAGTCATGAAGGTCTTTGATCTTGGCGTGGTCTAAAGACTAGTCTCAGGACAATTTTCTGCAAATCAGAGTCTTAGTCTCAGACTTTAAGATTAAAGAAGATAAATCTAGTTGGCTATCGATTTACTTACATATGAAGCTGCCCTGAAATGCTTGAGATCTAAGAAATAATCCCTTCACCCACCCTCTTTGGGCCCCAATTGCTCAACAGGCCAAATAATGCACAGGTGTGGTATGTCTGTGTATGAGACACAAGTAATCTGTTGTTCATACACTGTTACAAAGACAAATTGCTCAGGGGAAAACATAAGGCCATTCACGGGATTCAAACCTATGTTGGTGGTGCACAAGTCCAGTTTACCAACCGCTTCACTAGAAAAACATGCTTCACTAGCGAGACAGTTTGGTCGGCTCTTATGTCACCCCATAACACACCCCTTCTTAAGAGAGTTTTGCTATCAGAACAAGACTATCCCAGGAGTCACACCTTCAGTGAACAAGGTGGCGGTTATTTCCTAATAACTTCAAACCACCATTCCCTGGGCCACAAAAATTGCTGTAATGTTGGACGAGCCCCCATTTGTTACAAAGACAAATTGCTCAGGGGAAAAAATTGGGTCGATCCCGGATTCGAACCCATGTTGGTGGTGCACAAGTTCGGCATACCAACCGCTTGGCTAGAAAAGCATGCTTTACTAGTGACGCAGTTTAGTCCACTTTTATGTCAACCCATAACAACACACAGCAGCACCTTTGGATCAGCTACGTCATGGCTCATACAAAAGCACTTGAAAAAGATGAAAAAGCTATTGAAAATGACTTCGTGTTATACCAAAGCCACTTATCCTGTTGCCACACCAGGTTATGAAAATAGCATTCATTGTGAACTGTCATGACAAATATTTCAGATACAATAAATTTTACAGGATATGAACTAAAGCAGATGAGAAAAACACAAATGTGACTGGTACAGCTGATTTTCATGCAACTAGAGAATGAATTATTAAGGAGAAATTCAGGTTTTATAATGTATGTACCAAAGTAAGCATATATGTGGGATTTACTCTTGTTTAACAAGAGAATATTTGTCCTTACTCAAATACTAAACTTATATTTTGTGAGAAATTTTACTCAGGTATAAGGGAGTAAAAGATAGTTGGTTAAGCATGTGGTCCAGAGGTGTCAGACTCAGACCCCTTGTTTTTTGTATCCCTTGGCCTCAGTCTTGAATCCCATGGTCATGGTCTCAATCCTATGGTCTCGGTCTCAACCTAGCTCTCAGTCTCATCCAAATCAGCAATGCTTAATCTTACATGCTTTAGAAATGATATGATGAATGATGCAGTGGTGCTATCATATCTCATTTATTCTGGCACAAAATGCCTAGAACAAATATAATATTAAGTAAATGATGATGCCAGGGATAATTTATACTAAATAGGATGCTAGTATTTGAGGTACTCCACTGGGGGGTTTGTTCACCTATGTAAATCTCATTACTTAAGTCAACCACATTGGGCAAAGGTTATGTTTGCATCTATGTCTGTCTGTCTGCCTGTGTCTGATCTTCTGTTTATTTGTGTACAAGACAATGCATAAGAATAAATGGAAATTTGATGTAGAGGTACATCTTGCACTAAGGAAGAGCTGAGGTGATCCTACTCGGGTGTGTGGAGGAAGGTTGCATTTTTTATATACAAACTAGAAAGCACTCAGAGACTCAGTACCTCCACCAACATTTTGATCACCAGACCTGGAATATTAAGTGATTCACAACCTCAAAACTTGATGATAATGAATTGCACCACAGGAAACTTTGAGGAAAGCTCTTATTAGGTCACACCTGTCCACAGTGCAGAAGGTGGAAACTTGAAACCTATTTGGAATTTTACATGTTTTACAGTTTTACAAATTTCCCCTTAATGCTAGTGAATGCCAACAGTAAAACAATGTACCTTTTCTCGCAATGATAAAGAGGCCTTAAAACAAAAACATGTTTTGGTTATCCATATTACCTCCAAACTGAAAACTGTTCTTTGGAATCGTTTCCCTAACTCTCCATAATTTCATCAAAATCTTTCTATAACTTTCTGACAGACATCAGACAGACAAACCTACCAAACAACCATGGTGAAAATATAATTTATCCTGGTGAAGGTATAACAGACCTAGTTAATTATAATTAATTAATCTAAATTCAGGCTATTCGAGTCTGACCTCGGTAAAGCTCCCAGTTAAGTTAAATATGACCAGTGACTTGGGGGCTACATGAATGCACATTACTACCGGTAGCATGCTACTATATGATGCAGCTGCTTTTAACCTGTAGCGCAACGCACTACAGTTAACACTCATAGCTACAGCACATCTATAATCCAGTGGCTCTTAGCTCTGAGTGTCCCGACCTGACAGGATGTCAATATACCCAGACCTCTTACATTCCATCAGTTTGTTCCCTCCAGGGACCCCTCGCTGTCCATCATAAACATGCTTATAGTCCTAAATCAGCTGGGTATGTGGTTTGAAGACATGTCAAGATTTAAGCTTTCCTAATGGATCAAGTCATGTTTCTTGCATTTATTTAGCTGTTTCAATGTGCATATATATTTGTACGTGTATAAAAATTCTTGTGTTTCCATGTGTGTGTATATACATGAACTGGCAGAAGTATACAGTGGTCAAGTGGATCTAGCAGTTCTTCAACAGATGCTAAAGTGACATCATTTCACAGTGGTTCATACAGACCCTATGCTTGAAAATTACTCCTGTAGTTATTTTCATACACATACACCTATACACTGATGGACACACTGAACAAGTGACCCATGGGTCATGACCCTCAGCCGACTGACATGTTGCACAGGCAACTAATTACGATAATGTAGGTGGCATATTTGTTCATGTATATTAGCTTAAGTTCATCAAGACCCATAAGCACAACAAATTTGATGACAATCCAACCAGCCTTTCCTGAGGAATCTGGCAATTTGTGTGTATTTTGCATTATTTCTGGGGTGCTCAAACATACCCCAAAACCCTGAGAATATAGTTCACAATGACCGAATTTCAGGTTTCTGGGGAGAACTTTTGAGAAACTCTCAGGATATCAAGTTAAAAGATTTCAGGTCCAATGGTTATGATTTGTGCCCTGGTTGGTATCAAATTTTTAATCATGCTGGGGGTGCTTATATGGGTAACAGAGACCTAATTTCAAGTTTCCAAGGATATTTTTCACAGACCTCCCTGGATGTCAAGTTAGAACATTCTAGGACCAATGGTTACAATTTGTGCCTTGTTAATAGATGACCGCATCTGTAAAGGTCTCAAAAATAGAGAAAAAAAAGGGTTAAACTTTTTAAAAATCCAGTCGGCGCCACCAATCTGCAGGATCTAATGAAAGACTCTATGATCAATATGCATGCAAAAAATCATGGTGATAAATGCATTAGTTGTTCAGATAATGGAGCTTTATATCATATTTTTAATTATTCAGGGGTATTTCTGAGGTCCATAGCTTGGAGAACATGGGTAACAGAGACGTAATTTCAGGTTTCGCATGAACCTTTCTATGGATCTCCCAGGATGTCAAGTTAGAAGAATCCAGGTCCAGTGGTTAGGATTTGTACCCTGTTTACAGATGAACGCATCTTAAGAGGTCTCAAAAATTGAGAAATAAATTTTAAAAAATTGAAAAAAAAAACAGGTAGTGCCACCAGACTGCAGAAACTGACGAAACATTCCATGATCAATAACCATGCAAAGAATCATGGTGATCAGTGCAATAGTTGTTCAGATACTTGAGCTTTTGTTTAAAATTTTCCATTATTCTGGAGGGTACTTCAGAGCCCAATAGCTCAGAGTTTATGGGTAACAGAAACCACAGAGACTTTTCACGGGCCTCCCTGCATGTCAAGAGAGAAGATTCTAGGTCCAGCGGTTACAATTTGTGCCATGTTAACAAATGACCACATCTTAAGAGGTCTCAAAAATGAAGAAAATAGTTTGTAAAAATCGAAAAAATTACAGGTGGCACCACCAGACTGCAGAAACTGATGAAACATTCCATGATCAATACCTATGCAAAGAATCATGGTGATCAGTGCAAAAGTTGTTCAGATACTTGAGCTTTTGTATCAAATTTTCCATTATTCTGGGGGGTAATTCGGAGCCCCATAGCTTAAGGTTTATGGGTAACAGAGACCTAATTTCAGGTTTCCACAGAGACTTTTCATGGACCTCCCTGCATGTCCGAAGGTTCTAAGTCCAGTTGTTACGATTTGTTACGAGCCCCATAGCTCGAAGAATATGGGCAACAGAGACCAAATTTTAGTTTTCCAAGGAGACTTTTCATGGACCTCCCTGCCCATCAAGAGAGAAGATTCTAGGTCTAGTGGTTACAATTTATGCCCTGTTAACGGACAGATGGCCAGACGGCCGAACGTCCAGACGGACGCCAGACAAAGGGTGATCGCTAAAGCTCAGATGACTTACAGTCAGCTGAGCTAAAAACCAGTAACAAAATCATATGAGCAAGTTCACAGGCATATACATCGATACACACATGGGAACACAGATGTAGGACTGAATTTCTAAGAGGTTTTCAAATCAGTTATTGCCTTCTGATTTGATTCACAGTTTGATTACTGCACACAGTGATTATATCCTGTTACAGAGGTATATATAGTGAAAGTTTTCAACCAAGATGCACATTATAATTTACCAATGTATATATATAGACCAAATAACAATTAAATTTGTCATGCATTACTGCAATAATATCTACTGTAGGATATAAAATGATTTTCTTTGTTAAACTACAATGCGAAGTGATTACTGCATCATGTATAATATTTATTGGTCTTTATATATGAACTATATATAACAAATGACCATAATTGCATATCAATCTGATATCTTATATCAATCGATTATTTCACTCCTTATTCAATTATTGATTCAAGACTAGCTTTAATTGAATGCATTGTTTATTACAGTCCTAATTTGTATAAAATCTATATGAGTACACTTCCTAACCAAAAAATTAAAATTCCTGAGAGAGGTTTTATACATATTCCAACACATCTGACATAATAAATCCTAATAAACTGGAATGTTAACTTCAGAGTGCAACCGACATATCACCAGTGATCTATTAATTAAAACACAGTAAATCAATGAGTATAATAAAATTATACTCTTACCTTTGGTAAGGTGCCTGATCTAATATCACTGATCTGTGAGCATTCTATAACTTGGCCTTCCTGCAATATAAAAAAAATATTACAACAACAAAAACATAATGTATAACATAGTAAAACATTAAGCTATGTAGGCATTACCTGAAGCATTAGTATTCCTCCATGAAGAGAAGAGATATTTGTGTAGACATTGCATAACTGTTCACTTGCTTGTATTAATTACACAGCTGGTTATATGATATGTGTTCTTAATGTGTGTGTGTGTGTTTTTCTTTAACAACAATTTATGTTTCAGGATGGGAACTAATATAGGCACTTAGTGAGCTTAACATCATCACTCAAAACCATTTCCATCTGGGCAGATGATTCTGTTATCCTGCATGAAAGAAGTGAACACACCTTGCCAAGGTGCATACCACACATTCTCAGAACACATGTAATTTTTTTTATAATTATAAAGACAAGTGGACTATAAAAAATGTTCCCATTAACAAATTATCAAGGACATTAATGCTTAGAGTATGTCCAATACAAGTACAGTTGAATAACATGGGCCATAAAACCAATATAGGTTAAATTTCTCTGGGTAAGACTTTACAGATTTACAGTTTTTAACATTAGTGTCATTTTTATGAAATTTAGACAATATAGTTTCATACAATTTAAAAATATTTGTGATATAGGTCAAATATACACTGAAATATTAAATATAAGGTGATATCTGTACTGTTACCTAAAGCTATAGTACATAAGACCAACAGGCCAAGAAACATATAATAATAGACTATATTCTTATGTTTATAAGGTGGGAGGGGTGATGCCATTATGTGAAATACATTTCCCAGCATAACACATCTGTGGATTTGAACATATATACTGATTTAAAAGAAATGGAGTTTACAACAAAATATTATATCAAATTTTTAACCTTTATGTATGCAAACTCTGAGTAAATGTCCTTTTGATTGACATTTTATAACTTCATGGGATTTTAAGAAACAAGCAACCAGTGTATTACTGAAAAAGTTGTTACTTATTTATATGTTTGAGTAAATGTAAAAAAAAAACATTAAATATATTCCAAAACATATAAATAATTCTTTCAGTTATCTACTAGAGCTGACAATGCTTTACTGTGTGCTTGAGTTTGTTCCCATGGCATACATGGGATGAGCACAATTTTCAGGGGTGGCTCGGTTTACCTAGATATGATGTATGTACACACAAGATGATCAGCTGGTAACCTGAGAAGGACATGGGAGATGAATACAGTTTTCTTTTCTTCAGAACTGATAGGTAGGAAGGGAATGGAAACCGGGGCCTGGAGTTATTGAACATTTTGGAAAATGAAATCATCTTGGTGATAAAAAGCAATTCATGGCTTGGGCTGAAAGGAATGAATAGAAAATTGAGATGAACACATTAGGTACAAAAGCTCAAGTCCCCAGGGCAAAGGAAGGAACTCCCTTTACTCAAACTATGTGACTCTGTATACAAGGGCAGGGACCTGGGTGGCACTGATGGAGAGAAGGATTTCATTATGGCAGAAATGTGTACAAAGATCATCCACTCTGTACTGTACAAGAAGTGAACTAGAAGTGAACAGAGCTCTGGTTATCCCTCTTTTCCCTCCATCTATCCAGTAACCTATGAATAGGGCATGTTTGTGAACCCAGGTGCGACAATAAAGCAGTTCCATAGTCACTTCAAGCAGGTCGTTTGTCATTCAAAGAATCTCAGATGCACTGTGGCCTTTTTCACAGCTAAAACATGCATCTTATGTCTATAGTACCATAAGATTTGACTTCAGCAGTGACTTGTATTTTGACTAAGAGACCCAAGCTTGAGAAAATCTTTTCATACCACTTATAAAGAATATTTATGGGAATGCAAGATCTCAAACAGTTAAAAAACATGACATAGGGACTATTTTCAACTTTCATATGGAATGGCATACTTTGCTCAGTGTAAACCTGATTCTGCCATCCTACATGCACACTTGCATCCAAAAAGAACTGTTTTCAATGGTAACACCATTATATCAGAAGCATGATTGTGCAGTGAAAAAAAAAACAAACAGGAAAAGAGAAGAGATAAGGACCTTAATGCCAGAAAATATAAGAAATTATAGACCCTTTTTATAGGTAAAAAAGGATCGAGTCTGTGGAAGACTACCTGTAAAATTTATAGTTTTTGGGTCTTGTTTCCGTATTTATTCCAATTTGGCGATCCCTCTTATTTCTCGACCCCAAAAAATATTTTGAAAGCATAATTTCTAAAATGACTCTAATTTCGCAACTGCCGACGATGTTTTCTGTCGACAATGTTATGGTGAAATGCCTCCGTCTCTCACGGGCACCGCAGTTTGTATCTGACTACATTCTTATTACATTGAGCATCCACATCAAACTTGTTTCCAGTAAAATATTTGAAGATACAAAGATGCGTTTTTCATAATATATAAACATGATAAAGCGTCCAAGATCAAAATGGGTGTCCTTGACAAAGCAAACTCGTGTACCATTACTGGTACGCACGTGCCTCATGTGCAATTCACGTGGGATCTTTAGCAATAATATTTACAACATGCGGGAAAGCAGGCGCAGTGGAACAACTGTGACAAAGTTGGACCTGTCATCAAAGTTAAGTTTAAACGACCCCAGTTAGTTTTTGGATGGGTGACCGCTGGTCCCAAACAGGGCCCGATAGAGGGCATGCCAGCTAGGACCATTTCCGGTCGTAAATATTTTAACCCGCCTTTACTTTCCTATATTTATTACGTATTATGCAAATAAAAGTTATCTGATAATAGGCAGTTATTTTTTATAAAGTCTTCTTCCAACTTCCGTGCAGCTGCTTGTCCCTTTTCGGCCCGCCGATATCGCCGCCTGGTGGGTTAACTTGAAACAGCTGGTTGTTACATGAGTTGCCGTCTATGTCAAGTGATCGTACCTATACACGAAGTAGTAATAATTTTGTGAAGTGATTGAGCTCAGTTTGAGTAATCATTTGCGGACTCCGTATAATTCATGTGACGGTGGAAGCCCGTTTGTAGGAAATTCTGTTAAGCTAACAAAACAAACTTATAAACGACCAAATTATCAATCAATTCATATGACAGCTCGAGTGTCAGAGCGGCTCCGCGTCTCTACGAAAAGTTATCAAACCGCATGCCTCTTAAATCTCGACCACCGCAAGTTCTGCAGGAAGATAATTTTCAAATATCCTTCATTATCTCGACCTATAAGAAAATTAATTATTTTTAAGTGGTCCCCAAATAAGAATAAATACGGTAATTACTATTTATGTCAGTTACTTATGTGGAAAACTTCTAGGTGTTCACCTTTCCAACAGATTGGTACAAAATGAAAAATGCCTCTTCCGTGCACGTGTTTACCAGTCTGAGATAGGGAGAAAGGCATTATTACATCCCCTGGTGTACCATCAAACTCAAAGGTAACATCATTAAAACATATGACAATCAAGGTTATGGTAGGAGTCGTTCCTATTTTATAATCAATCATCATTTTGAGCAAACTGATTGATGACCAACTGATAACTGGTTCATTATGTGTCCACAGACCTGATAGTATGAGCCTTGTCTCAGTGAATCTCATTAAAATGGCAGGAACATTTTAACCTTTTAATGCCATACAATCCATATTTTGCGATCTAAACCTCACTGAAAACTCTTTTCAAATGCTCCTGCTCACCACCATTTCCCACAAGATCAGTTCAATCTCTTAACCACTGTATCATACATGGGTTCATTATTGTGATGTTACCAATAGATGCACCAATAGTGCTTGTAAGTGAAAGAAGAACAACCAGCTTTGGATAAAACCTGTTGATGGCCACATCATTACAATGTACTATCTCCATCCCTCATTAGAAGTAACCGCTTCAGCAGAGACTGTTCAAAGTCCCCAGCACTGCCTTGAGCCAGTGTTTATCATTATACCTGATCATTTATTACACACTTGATGACTGATTTCAATATTCACCGGCTTCAATGACCATGAAACACTCATGTCTAATACTCCATGCTCTGTTAAGACAGAGGGACTCTGTCCTAAGATGGTCATGTAATTGGAGTTAAGTGTGACTTATGGGCCTGTTGCCATGGTGATATACAAGGGCATCAATTTTTATCCTCCAGTAGCCCATTAAGGTATTCAAATTCAACCGACCATGATTACGGCTTCAGGAAGGTAGCTTAGCCAAAAATAGCAACAGTTGTTCATAAGCACACCAGCAGATGGCACTAATTGACATTTATGAACAACAACATGGTAATAAATCACCTTTTTGCATAAAATTAGAAACAAAATTCCTTGGAAAAGTAATGGTTCATGAATACACAAATGAGTTGAGTATGGTCCTAGTGACAATTACTAGACTTTTTCATAAATAAAACTTTTTCATCATGTAATTTTGTTATTTTAAATGGTAATAATCCACAATGACCAAAGATCAACCTGCCATCTTAATATCATTAAAATAATTACCTTTTTAACAGTATTTTACATAAATTACCAAGAAATTACAGATGTCAAAATTACAACAGCACCAATGCCTGGATTTTCATCACTGAAAAATAAACCTGAGACTGTGGAACCTGACGGTAAATAGTTTTTATTCTGGAAGTTGTTGGTTCAAGTCCCGTTTCAACTAATCTTCATGCTAAAACCCCTGTCTAAGATCATAACCACAATGGTGCACCCTTGTATAACCTGGCACAAGGAGTGGTACTGATAGATACTGGCAGTAGGTAAAATGTAGAATGAGTAATCTAACAGCATCTTTTATTGCATGTTTGTGGGTGTATGCTTCACTTGGAGCAGAGGAAAGACGGGTACCAATGATGATATCAGGCTATAAACCAAATATTTCACCTTTTTTATAACTGTCAATCACCTTTTTTCTATCAGCTTGGCCAAGACACAAACAATCAGTTGTAAGTTGTGTACATGAAGAGAAAAATGAGACTTTGAGAGGACCCACTATCTGACTAGGACAAATGAGAATATTCCTTCTTCCACTGATAAAACAGAATCTTCTTTGATCCCAGGACTGGTATATAATGCTCCCCGAGATGTTATAGCTTTTATAAGGTGCTTCACAGTCTTTGAAGGAACCTGAAACTCTCCTTCACTTGAGGGAACAGATCTTTTAAAGTACTAAAGCCAGTCATTGATGGCTTTTTTATTGTGTAATGTTGATTTCTATCTGGACCCAATGAACAATTGTGTAATGAAGCCATGATGTTGAAAGAAGTTTAATCACTTCATTACTTGTACCAATTTAAGAAAGTTTAATAAAATTAAGTAAAATGCTTCATTACAAGCATTGTTAATATGTACATAACTTTGGACTTTCTTTCAGGAATGTTAATTTTTTTTAATTTATTTGTTTCTGATGACAATATTTAATTTCAAATTAAATGATCAGTAGCATTAACCTGTTTCACATAATCTGAAAAACTAGTTCTATGTTCTCTTTGTCTTAGAGTGAGAATTCTTATCTAATCCTTCAAAAATTAGGTTGATTATTTTAAAGATGTATAAAAACCATTTAACAGGACCTATTCAAGCTCACTTAACATTTGCATTGTGAGAATTCCCAGTTCAGACAGAAATCATATTCTTCTCATTTATACAAAGGGAAATCAGGGTTCAGGTTAAAGCTTGTTCACATATCACCAGTGTCACCCTGATGTGGTGTCCTGATGTCTTCCAGATGTCCCTCCCCCTGTCTTGATGACATGTTAATGTGACTTTGATTAAAAAAGTTTTGAGCATATAAAAAAGTCCTAATCTTCAAAATCTTCTCTCACTTCTCAATATCAAGATAATATCACTCTGATGTGTCCCAGTGTTACCACAATGTGGGAACACTGGGGGACAAGCTGGCAGTGTCTTAGTCCTCTATCACACCAAGACAAATAACATTTATACTACCAAATAATGAATTCAATTAAAATGAGAATTCTCCTTTTCTCAAGATAAAATACCCTTTTTTGCCATCAGCATTTACTAAATTATTAGGGAAGACAGGAGAACTTGCCCTATGTTGGCAGGCATAAGGAAATAAAAGCAATAGGTGGCTTACATCTGTCCTTGTTTCTTCAAAAAGGTTTAAGCTATTACTTCAACAAAAGAAAGGGAAGGAACTGTTCTACATAACGACAGACTTTGGAAAAAATTAGCACTACTACAATCTCAGGAGAATTTGCTCAAGGTAGAATAAAATGAGAATTCCTTCTTTTTGTCTGTGAGCTGCAGAGCCTGCTCTGACAAGTCCATGAATTATGTATACACACAACGATGGTGGTTCACCTACCTTGCCTTCACTTTTCCAGTAAATAAAGAAACCAAAGTTATCCACACGCATGAGGCAGTTGGTTTCGTATATGCCCGTTTCCTGAAAAAAGAAAGTTTATGTGTTAGGACAGTAAAACAACAGATGCCTTCACATATAATTGTTCATTGTGTGTTTTTTTATTCTGACAAATGAGTGCACTCAAAGCACTTTCTCCACAACTGAATTTTTTACTTTTTTTTAACCTTAAAACTCAATTTAATGATGCATTAGTCTTGACAATGACATTCAGGTACACAAATGCTTTTTCTGTCAAAGTCTCTTGAGAAATATATACTGATTTATGGCAGTAGTAGTACCATACATGAACAGAAGAAATATTTGTAAATGAGAAATAAAAAGAAATAAAGATGCATTACCATTTGCTTTTAAGCAATTTCTGTCCTTTGAGAAGACACTAGAATCAATGTTACTTCTTTGGAATTACAGATGTGTGATAATATTATTAGTGTTGTTCTACTGATCAATATTCTGATCAATAGCATCTGAGCCTTGTGATGACACCTACAATGTCATACAATACTTGCAAATACACAACCTGATAATATTCTTTTATGAATAGTACTTACGCCATTATGTCTGAAACAGTATGGGCCATAAGTATAAAGATTTCACTTTACACCCACAGATACCTAAATACCTGATTTTTTTATGATCTATTAAATTTCATCAGTTTTCTACTTTTAGTGCATAATGTAAGGATTTAATTAATCAAAACTTCAAAAGATGTTACCTAAAAGGCCAATGTTTTATATATACTGTATTAAACTGTAGATCAGCATGCTAGGTATATTTTCCACTGAAAAAACCTTATACTGTAGGATCTTAATAAATATAAGCAGTTTTAGGGCTAATAAAACTTTTGACTTTTTGCCCAGTCACTATTATATGGTAGGATTAATGAACTTTTGCCTGGAATATCAAAGACCAAAAAGTTCTAAATTTAAAACACAAGCTTTATCTGATTTATCTTTTTAGGTACAAAAATCAAGAATACGCTCGAAGAAAACAAGCTCCAGGATCAAAGAAACCTTTGATCCTATATATTTCTTACAAGTACTTAACATCTTAGGTCTTTGTACAAGACCCTGTGAATCGTGCTAAAGAGGTCATGGTGATTTATGTGATATAGCACAGGTAGATTTTCAGTATAGGTGTCTGCTGTCTGTATGCTAACCTGGAGGAAACTTGCAATTGAAGTTATAATACCTCTCTTAGTTGAATGGTTACTACTGGTTTGGATGCTGGAAATGCTTTTGTCAATATCTCACTGGAATGTGGTTAGGATGACCCATTTATGCTAGTGCACGGTAAGACATTACCATGTTTTTTTTAAACCTGCCAAGTCAGGTGAGAAGCTGAGGAAATTGACATGCCTGCATGTGTTTTACATTTGCCCCAACAAATTCATTTGGGTACTAACTAGTTAAAATTTTAACACTTATCATTATGGTTATTGTTCTTTCCAGGAATGATTTTAATTGCAATAACTATTTTGCCAACACTGGTAATTTAGCAAAATGAAGTCATACCTTGTAGAAAATCTGAAGACAAAAAAATACTGTATGTCAAAACAGTTTTTTTCAGGGAAAGTCGACTAAAGTGACAAGGTCACTAACACAGACCTAATGCAAACTGATCTCTTTTTTAAAATGCCAAAGGATGGATTGATCCTTCCACCTGACCTGTCGGGAAGGCAACTACAAGTCTGCACCTGCCTGATACCCTGGAGCACCTGGCCAGGCAGTCAGGCTGTGCTAAATGTCAAACCCTGCAGTGGCCAGTAGGCAGGAAGGACAAGATAACCCAGTGCTACTGAGAGACATCAGATCTAAAATGTTAAGGTTAATGTAAAGGCAAAAGGGGGGGGGGGGGGTTTACAGTCTGATATCACTGACCATGTAAGTCTCTTCATACTTTACAATTTGCCTTCCTGGTCTTTGAGGCCTGTTCATTCTTCTATCTTTTCTCAGCTTCCTGAGAAGCATACAACTCAAGCAGCCATACCAAGTGCTAGGTTATTCGTTCTACATTTGCCTGCCCCCATGACCAGTACCCATTTACTCCTGGGTTGAGAGAGCGCACCCTTTTGTGGTAAAGATTTTGGCCAGGAGTCTTAGTGCAGACAATGGTCAGAATGGGACCTTGTGGTCACAAATCCAGTGCCCTATCCATTATGTGACCATGCTCTTAAATGTGACTTTCAGTTATTGCTATCAAGCAGAAGTTTAATGAATCAAAATAGCTTTTCAATTAAAAGTTAAGTATGTATATATTCTATGGTGTTCCGCCACTGAATATTGGTTTATCTGGATTATTTCGATTGTAGGTCGACATTTTGGCATGGTCAGTACCATATGATGCTGTAGTTCACAGTTGGTGTATGTCAGGATCATCTGCTCTGTGAGTAAAACAAACATTAACATGACCTTGCCTGTACAATGCCAGGTGCAAATTGATCTGCAGCATCCAGCTACATGATGACAAAGTGATAGGTAGCACCTGTAAACACAAACAGGTCATGTCCTTATTATTCATAGCCTTACCTCTTCCCATCTGTCAAAGTAAGCACCCCGGATAAGGGAATCTGGAGTATTGACAATCCACTGGAAGTCAAATGCTTTCGCCATTGTGGATCACACGTGAGTCACTCCAGCCCGTCCCGAAGCCTGCACAGAACTCAATTCTGAAACAAGAAGAAAATGATCTTGAGATAAGCCGAACACAGATCAGCCATTCATGCATATGACATCACAGCTGAAACTGCAGAGATCAAACCTGATGAAAGACTCCTTGTGCACTGGAAAAGAAGGGCAGGACACAGAAAAGGAATTCAAATTCAATTCTGAGGTACTTTGGCCAAAGCTTCAATAGTAATACCAGGGCAACTGGTGAAGACTTTAAATCAGATCTTCCTCTCAGATATACACTGCTGTCTAAACAAAGCTATAGGCTATGGCATATTGATTACTCCTTTTCTTACATACATATATAAAAAATGAAATCCCTGAAACATGAAAACAATTGACCCAGGGGTCAAGACACTCAGATGACAATATTGAATCATATTTTTGGAGAAATGGTTGGTCTAATTCCATACAAATTTCATGATGAGTCATGGCCAGAGATTTTATTGTACATAGTTTCACATAACATCAATACATATAGATATGATACAATATAGGGAAAACACTACTGAGAAGACATTAAGAAGTATTCAACTTCACGTATTTTATGGCAAATCCAAAGGAGTAGAAACATCTAGCCTTTTTTGAGGACCTTACTATTTTATCTTTGCTTCATAACATTCAGGAAATAATTTTTTCTACAGACTCTGGTACCTAAAAAGGGGGACAGGTTCTTTTTAATCTACCAGTGAATTTAACCAATTTACAGGAAATATACAAACTGCACTTAAGTCACTGAAATACTGCAATGAAAACCAAAATCCAATCCACACATTGAATGGTTTCTCTAAAGGTATGGAGACAAAAACACATATACCGGTAAGCAATATTGCAGATGGCCTTGTGCTAATTTACACAAAAAAATTTATAAGGGAATAATAATAATAACACATAGGAGCGATGATTCCAAAGAAAACATATATTTTTGGTGAATGATTGTGAATAGACAATGCTCAAGACCTAAATCATCACTCAGTCTCAGGTACCATGCTACCATATATGCTTATCAACCTCAATGCAGTATATATATTTTACATAGTACACTCTTTTCAACGTCAAATATTTATATTTTATCGACAACCAATTTGAAAATGTATCTCTTGATCAAAAACCCTGCTGGACAAGTAATTTGAGCTACTGTGTTTTTGACTGCCTGCCTAATCTTTGAAACTGGCAAGGAAATAACTCCAGGCACCAAGCTTGGCTGCAGTATTAAGGGATATGAAGATTTACTTAAAATATATATATATAGTACATAAATGTGATATATTTTAATTTTAAAAAGAACAGCAATGTTAAAAATAGTGCATTATTGGCAATGCTAATCAGCAACTGATTTTAAACACAAAAGAAACGCTTATATATATATTTCTTTGTGCAAAAGAAGTAAATCAATTACCTGTACCATTCCAGAGTCATTCATATGGCAGGTGGAAAACTATGACAGAACATTAAACATCTGAGCTGCACATGATTACTCTGTTTTTTCTTCATGCTCGGTATTTGTTATCAGGCAGTGGGTGTGTGGATATATCCACCTATAAGAAACGCATACCAATTTCAAATGCTTTCAAATCCATGCTAATCATACCTGATAAGTGTACCTGACTGGTAATGAGAGATACGGCATGTTGTTCCCTTTTCCTGGTGACTTTGTAAACATACTTAACAGGTGTAGCTACCCTGAAGATTTATTTCCTTTATAACTATGACTAAACCACAAATCTGCAGTTTACAGAATATCAGATGATCCATCCACTATATAAAAATATGCTATCTAATTTTTTAAAATATACCTCTATATATTAAACTTGTGGCATCTATATAAATAGATATTCAACCCAAATCTGCTAATCTCATTTGACATACAAACCAATTTTATAGTTTCAATATGTTCAAAATATTGGGATCAAGGATGAGATATAATCTTGTAACAGAAACACTAGCCTACATAACTTAAGTTCAATTATGGCTAAAGTCAAGAGGTAGAGAAGTTATGTTCAGGAGGGTTGTATTCTCAACATGCTATACAAAGAAGCTGAGCAATGAATCACTGATATCAATTTTGTTACAACATAAAGATGTTAAGCAAATGGACCTGTGCTCATATACAAGAAACGTCCTAAACAAAATTTTCAGAGGCTTTGAGGGAATATATTTATATAAAGTCTCAGGTGCTTTGGTTCTGAAGAGATCTGCATAGAGGTATCTGGTCCAGAGATTTCTCTTTGGACCTTAAATTAATGTTTCATCATGCTTCTACCATGTCTAATGACTAAATGGGGTTGTAGAAATTTCAGTTCTTGGTGCAATCACTGTCAAAAGTATATCAGAGGAAAACTAAGAAACAATTACCTTTAAAGTTTTCATAACTGACCACCAAACTAGTTTTTGTCAAAAAATACTTTGTCCAACTGCATTTCATTAAAAACAATTATATAATACTCTAACAGCAATGCTTTGGTGACAGGATAAAACCTCAAATGGTCCAACCCTAAATCGGGTTTAGACTCATGTGACCCAGTTAAATCATGGTTGATCTTGTAATCGATGGTATGCACCTTGGGAAAAATCCCATGAGTATTCACAGTTATTAATATCATTCCAATGAAACAAATTACAAAGATTGAACTGCAGGTATGACAACTTCATTATTAAGCAGGTATAGGGAGATTTTGTTTACTTATAATCTTGACTTAGTAATAATTTTCAATGTATATGATGATTGTGGCCTAATATAATCTGGCAGCATTTCTGGTACAAAGGTGACTCAAGGCTGAGTTTGGAGCATGATCAATCAGCTCATAATTCCTAGCCTTGTGCCCAGGAAACTCTAAGGCCAGTAAATGTACATCAGGTGTTACCATCTATTCCATGACAAGTCCTCACAATCACATGGCAACTGCCCACTAGATACTTGCCCACCATTATAATGAGAAGGCAAATGGACACCCCCTATTTCCAGTTTTGCAGTTTTTTTGCAGAGTAAATCTTATTTATAATTTTAGAGTGCAAATACTAATGGAAGATTAACTCGGGTTTATCTGTTGTTAATATTAGAGGAGTTGCATGCGAGTATAGGTACAACATTAGAAACCAGGGGGCCAGCATAGTTTTAGTTATGGGAATAAACACCAGGTGTTTTTACCGTTTTGGCGCGAATGCTATGACCAGGAGGGTCAGGAATTGGGTTTGCTTCAGTTTGCAGCTGGCCAGCACGGCAAGTGGATGTTTGAAAATTTCCCCCACCCTCCTCTCCCTTCTTGTAGTTAGTTCATAGTTTAGTCTATTTCAACCGGAGGATCCGACAGCAAGCAGACTGGTGCAATTTTTATTGACGTATACATATTGTACCGTTAGTTTGTGTCCTGTATTAGTTTAAAGACATATATATTATGGTTTTAGTTAGCAATCAGATTGGATTTTATCATGTACCTTTTATTCATGTTCTTTTGTGGACTGTTTATCTTAAATGTTATATTGGAGGTGGTTCTTTACAGGCAAAGCTTTGTGTATTGTATTTAGATATTTAGTATGTCACGGGCTAGGCTATCTTATTGTGAGTTACTGCCAGGTGGCGTATAATAATAAATCTAGTCGATATTGAAATGTATACGCTTTGCATATGAACTGGCATATTATCGGTGCTATTGTATTGTATATGTATAGCCTTAACAGTGTTGCTCCTAGTGCGCGGCATTGCGTCATTGCCGCAATTTTATTTGCCGTGTCCCTTTATTTTTAGGCAGGCGCGTCCAAGTGGACGCACTATTTTCGCACGTGTCCCTCATAATTTAAATTATGCGACCCTTAAACAAACGTAGTTACATGAAAATTTATACAGATTGAAAAAAATCAATGTACGTATCCCTTCAGAAAGATTTGGGGAAATCCTCTGGTATCTGAATCCCTGATAAAACTATACGCGGGATTACATAATACACACAGGTTTAATGGTCACACCATTGATGTCTTGAATGCATTGCCTCAGGGTTGGTCCATACACACGGAGGTGTTGCAGCTTTTCTGACAAAGATCGATGTTCTAGTGGTCGGAATAAAGTTGCAAGCGAGCGTCCAGTGCTCGACACTGATGTGATTTTCTTGAGCCTACAGTCTCACGATAATGCATTTTAATTATTCTTAAACATGAATATGAAAAAGCAGATATTTTTAGGATTTATCGAAGTTTAGAAGGTGCGACCTGGTCAATATTTATGGCGTTTCACCCCTAAGTTAATCCGTGAAGTACGGTTAGAAACTTGTCTGCCCAGTTTTCGAAAGTTCGCATGTCTTGTCAAGCAGTTCTCAACGACGTTAGACTGTTTTCAATTATCAGATCATTATCATTTCATTATAATGCCTTAGATTACTTTACTACGATAAGTCAGACGATTATTTCCCTCAAAGCACTTAGGTTAGGTCTTCCACAATGATCTCAAACAATTTGCCTGTATAGTGACATCGTTTCATGGCAGGCCAGCCAACCGACGCCCCTCTTCTTTTAATGCATATTCCTATTCTGGACTGAACGGGTCATAAGCTTTATTTTGAATAGAAATTCCCTCGTTCGTAGAGCCTCAGGGTCATGTGATTTTGCTGCAGCCCGGTACGAAATTAAGCCCAAGACCGATCTATTTTGTTATCGGTTGCTTCATATTTCTCGGACCAATAATGCAGACATTTTAAAATCGTTTGATACTGGTCAAACAAGTATAATATGGCGGCTATTGGCAGCATATTTTCCCGGTTAAGCTGACATCGTTTCCGCGGATATAGGCGTAGGTTACGTAGGTTAGCACAAAAATTTCAGGAATCAAGATGCACTGATCAAAATATTCTGAGTACAGTTTCTGTAATAAATAAAGTACGATTTTTTAGAGAAATTGTGATTTCTAGTAGTTTGATACTTACCTAACAATTATAATAAGCCTATAAGGCAATGCCGGCCGCAAATTTTCCCGGCTGACAAGTAACATCGTTCCACGGCTATACGCCTACGCATAAATGACACGGAAAGGTCACTTAAGTTTCAGTTACCGATTGTTTTACTTTTATAGGGAACAGAAATTTGGATATTTATTGTATTCCTTTCATTCTTGTCAAACTAAAATTTTATATTAACATGCCCGTAACAGACTTTAACAAACTGACGTCGTACCACGGCAACTTACGCTGGTGCGGTTGACTTTCTTAATAGCCTCTCTTTATAACATTAATCGACGGTGAATAAAACCTTGCGTATAAATTTTTCTTTTATCCCCCGTTAACTGAGTTGTTCAAAACATGTTTCGATACTGACTTGCCACTTTGAATGGTACAAGCTGACTCAATCAAAGATGATTGTGTGTAAGGAATTTGCAATCTGTACATGGTCATCTATGTATAATGTTGTTATTGAGACAAGAATTTCCTAGGCTTAAGTTTTATGAAGACTTGAGATAGGTGACCTGTAATATATTTAACAATTCCAGCCTTTACAATACCTATTATTCATTTCAAAATGCGCAAGACTTAAAACATTCATATAACATTGATTATTTTAACATAAAAAATTGCTTCGAAGAACGTGTCCCCACCTAATTTTGGTTTGTCCCCCAGAAATTTCATCAAGGGGCCCGGTGTCCCTTTGTGTTTCATGCTTAGGAGCAACACTGCTTAATAAATCCTCCTACACCCAAACCTGTCTCCTAGTAATAATAACAAACAGATTAATCACACACCACATGATTCTAAACAGGAGTGAGATGAAAATAATCAGTTTATACTGACACAAATTGATATGTCAGATATACAATTTTGCCTTACATGTCCTCAAACAACACAGTTTTATCAATATTCTGTGCAAAACAAATAGATACCTGCAATGTTTTAACCCCACCGCCTTCCCCTTCTCAATCAACTCTTGGTATTATAATTATCACAAGCAAAACAAAATAATAGTATACCTGTCTACAAATGCTTAACTGGGACCACAGTCACCATATTCATGTTCAGAATTCATTAAATTAAGAGTTGTGGGCAATCATCATCTTTTTCATCAAGGCTGTGGGCAATTGTCTTTTTTCTCATTAAGGCTGTGGGTAATTGTCTTTTTTCTCATTAAGGTTGTGGGCAATTGTCTTCTTTCCCATTCAGACTGTGGGCTATTTACTTATGGGCAATTGTCTTGTAGGCAACTGTTAACGCACTATTACTTTCAGTCAGCAAAATGGCTGTGATGTAAGGTGCTTTGTTACCTGGAAACCATTACTGACAGAAGTCTTTTTAAGCTGTGAATAGCATCATACTATGAAAGTGTGTATACGTTTTGGAAGAAGAATCTGTTAAGGAACTACCAGCGCATGAACAGATAACCTTGTCAGTTCATGGAACCTGGGGGAAAGAGGAAATCGTAAGCTGAGAATACCCTGTGTGATATTACGTGACTTTTTCACATTTAACATGTCACAAAGCAAAACATTGATTTTACAGGCTGCGGAAACCTTCCTGACTGTGAAGAGCAGAGCTTCAGATGCCAAAGAGTCATATTCCATTTGCGCGTGTAGCTGTATAAAATTAACATATAAGTAGCAAGGTGTTATTCAACATAACTGATAACCCAGGTACAGTGTGCAGGTATCACAATTCACATACACCCACTAAAGGATACCAATTAAGTCAGATAGGAATTACAACCAATTTACTCAATATTCCATAAATATCTGGTGGGAGGGTAATTTAAGGCATAGTATTGCATATGACATAAACAAGCCTGCAGTATGGAGATCGTGAGATGTACATAAGCCCATCATATCAGTCTACACTCTCTATGCAAACACACACATGCTTTGAACACGATACCAATATTGTCTTATTATTGATCATTATGCTGGTATTCCACAGGATTCAAATATGACAAATAGATCTAACACATGATGCTATGTCATCACCAGCTATATATAGCTGAAATGAACAGTCTGCGCTTGAAGCACTGTTTACTCTGTATTTAGCAGCATTGTATCAGCACCTGTTTTGCTGCAGGGGATGAGCTGGTTACACAATCCAGCTGCTGGCCAGGATCAGCTTACCTTACTGTATTGATTGCTGCCAATTAACAATGCTATTGAACTTACAGGTACTGACAGCGGGATGTTAATTGTCTCCCCTTGTGAAGTACAAGGGCAATGAATACTGCAAGTCAACCAGAAGCCCAGCCATTCTGACATAGAACAGCTGTGATAAGTGGCTCCATCATTCCTTGACCAATATTCCCTTAAATCAATGTTCCCTGGGAAATTGCTCCTAAAGCCAGACAAAAGAACCTATGTGGTAAGAAATCTGAAACAATGGTGGCTTAGTTGTAGTGAAGAGATAATGCTGGATATTATACTTCATCTTGTCAGGTGTATGTATGTGTGTGTGCATTTGGTTACACAATACCCATAAAATTAATCAAGTGACCCCTGGGTCATGATGCTCAGCTGACTAAGAAGACATTCAAAAAACAAATTTTATCATCTGAATGCCAAATTTTGTAGGTGGTATCCCCATTCAACTGAAGCTTAGCTCGGAGGATATGAGTAGCAGAGACCTAATTTAAGGTTTCTTAGGAGATTTTCATGGACCTCCCTGGAAGTCAAGTTAGAAGATTCTAGGTGCAATGGTTATGCATGCAAAGAATCATGTTGATCAATAGTTCCCTAATCATTAGTTGTTCAGATACTGGAGCTTTTTTAACAAATTTTTAATAATTCTGGGGGGTTCATCTGAGCATGAAAGCTCGGAGGATATGGATACACATGATTCCAAGGAGATTTTTCATGGACCTCCCTGGATGTCAAGAGAGAAGATTCTAGGTGCAATGCTTACAATTTGTGCCCTGTTAACAGACAACCACATCTTTGAAGGTCTCAAATATTGAGAAAAAAATTTGTAAACATTGGAAAAAACCCAGGTGGCGCCACCAGTCTTCAGGAAATGATGAAACACTCCATGATCAATAAGCATGCAAGAATCATGGTGATCAATGCATTTGTTGTTCAGATACCGGAGCTTTTGTATCAAATTTTTAATCATTCTGGGGGGTACTTTCGAGCCCCATAGCTCACAGGATATGGGTAACAGAGACCTTATTTCCAGTTTCTAAGGAGAATTTTCATGGACCTCCCTTAATGACAAGCAAGAAGAATATAGGTCCAGCGATTACAATTTGTGCCTGGTTAACAGTGTTATGGTCCCTTTTCACACCAAACAACTCAGGCCAAACCGTAACACATATGCTCAGACACGTTCTCTTCAAATGAATACGTAACCAAAATATGGGTGCAAAAACAGTGCTATATTCATATATTACAATATTTACATTCGTACACAAATAATATAATAGTCAATACATAACATAATTTATAACAAAGTCTCTGAAGAAAAACTGAGTCTCTAAATAACGAACTGCAACGAAATACTTAACTGAATCCGGTATACGAGAAACTGAAGTCCATCATCAACACATAGTTCGGGCACACACAAAATTGAAGTCCTGTATTAATCCATGTGGCACCAGAAAACATAAAGTCTCTCCTCTTCCTACATAATAAAGTTCATAGCGTGGTTCATGGCATTCCGTGGGCTTGGGGACCAAGAGCCCACGGTCACGGTCCCCGGGGAAAACAGTAACGTGGCGTAGCAAAATCAATAGTCCCGCCTCGTACTGCAGGCGAGTTCTTTTTATAGGCTTTCAACAATGGGTGGAAACCGCAGAAGTTTGTGGTTTTGCTTGAGACAAACGACAGCGCCGTCAGAACTGCAAAACCAGTACTGAATGGTCCCAGAATAGTGTTTATGTTTCTCAAAGCGCGTCAGTAGTCACTGATAGCGGGGTGGATCCATAAGCGTGGAAACAGGGGCGGCCACACCACTTTGTGGCGCCATCCTCCGATGTCCGGGTGACGTCCATGCAACAACAGACAGACAGATGGCCGAACGACAGACAAAGGGTGATCGCTATAGATAGATGACTTTCAGTCAGCCGAGCTAAAACGCGTACTATTTGGGATAAAAAATCCTTTTTAAAAAATTCCAAAACACCTTTTCAACTGATCCCTGTGAACTAAATTCACCACAAATGTTGTTTGCCCTGAGGGATCCAGATCATAATACCATATGACAACAACACCTTAAAATATGTCCTGCCATCAGAAATTTGCTAAAATGGTATCTCAAGAGAGGATTATTATTATTTATTCAAACCCTGACAACTGTGTTTTAATTCTTCAAATGTGCTCATACTGAATATTTAGCAAACCAATTACACACATTGTTACTATTCATGAAAGTGTTACTATTCATGAAAGCATAATGTCTTAAACAAAAGAGTAGATCATAATTAAATATGGAATAAAAGACTAAGGTCATTAACTGTAATTATTATATTATCCTTGATGAGTTTCAGTTTTCCATACAGGCTGCCTCTAACAATTATTAGACAGCAATCTTCCCAGGACACCTTGTGGATCAGTTTTATCATGAAGCATTTTTCAAATGATAACTGCATCCCAAGAAAATTGACAGGATGAAAGGCTAGGCCATTGTCCATTTAATGAAAACAATACAATAATGTTCCTTTTGTGAAATATGAGATGATGAAAATTTTTGAAGACTGTTTAATAAGGATATAACTGAAACATTTGCCTTAAAAAAAAGCTTGGGCATGATAATGAATGCCACTGCAAATTGTTGTATGGGGTATTGAGACAATGAACATGATAAGAGTGCAGTGAATTACCATAAAAGCACATTTATATGATGATATTGTCAAGGGTTTGACAATGTTCACAGCAAGTCAATCTAACTGTAGACTGTCAATTGGTATACTGGTTGAACAAATTCAGGCAGGTGTAACAATTATGAAATTAAACTTTAAAATGTTTCATTAATGAATACACAAACATCGAGGAAACAGTGTACTTTGATTTGAAAATATATTAATTCATATGAAAAATTAGATTGATGAATGAATTCTGAGAAAGTCTATCAGAAAACAGCATCTCCCATATTATAATCTGTACGCATTGGCATTATCCCTCCCATGAAACTAATCATTTAATCAAATGAGGCTATAATTTAATTGACTCAATAGAAAAAGAGTTATAATGCTCCTAAGGCCAAAAAAATTAATTTTTCTCTGGCACTTGTTTTGGGAAAATGATGGGGGTCCAGCTTTTTACTGTAAAATATATTTCTCAAGTACTGGCTAAGAAATGACAAAAATGGTAAAAATATATGATAATAAACAATGTATAGTTGAATTAGTCAAAAATTTTAAAAAATATCCTCGAAATATGTGCCATTTTTATTTCTTATACGTGTAAAATTAACGTCAAACCACATTATATAGGACTACAGGTGTCAATATCTTGAACAAGCTGGCCCTGCCAACAGTCATAACATTGGGGATTCCCCTTAGAAATGCATGCTGGTCACATGTAGTCTACACAAAACCCAAGATCGTTTAATACAGAAAAACATAAGGAATTTCTTTAATCTAATATAATCTTTGTTGATATTTCATATTTAAATTTTAGTGGCAAAATTAGTATACTGAAAGTTTGGTTAAAATACAATCTTTCCCCATGGGCTGCGATGGCAACCATGTTAGCAGAACTGTCACCAAGCATGAAAATAGTGAAAGGACGCAAATATATAATCTTCATTGGACGAAATTTTACATCTGACTACCTTCAGCAAAATTTAGACCCACTCTAAGTGTTTATTTAAAGAGTAGTATAGGTTTTTACAGAAACCAAGTGTATCAAGACATTGTCAGCTATGAACACTAACGTCGCTAAAGAAAATAGTTCACAAAGACAGAAATATGAGATATATTAAGGTCAAACTGGTCAAAAGTTTTAGAAAAAATTTTCTGGTTAATGAAGTATATTCATGGGTAAACTGGTCCAAGTATAATGAGAAGAAAAATGACCGGCGCAGGAGTCGCAGATCGTATTTTTCAGTAAAGATCAATGATGTATAAGAACACCACCTGGCACTTGGACAATAGATATGTTTGACGCAGGTGTTTAAAGTGACACGTGCGGTGCCTCAGAAACATGAAATTAATTTTTTTTGGTCTAAAGACAACTCTTCTTCCAGATGAATCTTCCTCTGAATGACTGTTATTCCTGTAGACAACTTAAACTCTAGATGAATCTTACTGTGGCCCGGGTTAATGTTTCTTCAGACAACTACCTCCTTCAGAGAAAAGTTTCTTCAAATTTATCTCTTCCCCTGCATTACCCTTCCTCTGGATGAATCTTGCTGCAGACAACTCTCTCCTCCGGATGAATCTACTTCTGGATGAATTTTATATACTCCTCTTCCTCTACTTTAGTCTTACTTTGGGTAAGTGATCCTTCCAACAACTCTCTATGCTTCCTCACACAAATATTCCTCAAATATCTTCTTGTGGAAGGAATCTCCTCAAAACACCTTTCCTCACGTTTTATCTTACTGTGATTAATGTTTCAACTCTTCTTCAAGATGAATTTTTTTTTTCTGGATGAAAATGCTTCCATACGTATCTCCTGAATGAATATTCACCTAGATGGATACGCTCTTTACACAGCGCTTTAACTATAGGCCTACTTCCTATATGGTAAGCGCTGTTTGTTATGACCTCGTATCCTGAATTGCTACACCAGAGGGGAGCACTGTATTTTATGCCAATCAGATGAGACCTTGTGCTGGAAGACACGGCCAAGCGAGGAATACACGGAGCCAATCATGTTCATTTCGTTTTGAGTGACAGCTCATTGCCCCAATAACTGTATGAACAAGCCACAGGCTCAGAGAGAATTGCCGCAAACGTGGTTTACTTAGGGCCTTGGGCACATAGGATGCCCGGTAGGTGAGCTGTAATTAAAACGAAACATAACAACAACGGCGGCGTGCACACCTCGCTGGCTGGTTTCAGTTCTGCAGACACCAGACACATGGCTACGCTAACATAGTCATACTGTCAGAATCAAATCGGTCGATGATGCGAGAATGCAGAGGGAGCAATTAAAATTTGAACGTAAACTTGTCTTCAAACGGCGCTTGAAGCGCAGCTATTGGCGGAGCCAGGATGCCTGTCGTGTGTTTGTCTACTGGCATCTGGTTGGCTGCTTGTCACATTATACACACATTTTATTCAGCGGACAACGAACCGCCATCTGGTGTCTAAATATATCATAAACGGTCAAAGCTGGCAGCGTGAAAATCAGTTGCTTCTTTAGAAGCGTAAGATTTCTGCTGCCTCGGGAGCGTACTAGATAGATAAACCTTCAAACAAGGCTTCCTAAAGAATAATCTTCCTCTGAAAAAATGGAAAAATTATCCTCATAAACCAGTGAATGAATGAATAAATGAGAATGAATGAATAATCCTTTTCATCACTGTTCATGTATCCTTAATATTACTGTTACTACATGAATGTTGATCCTGATAACTCTTCATTCTGATAACATTTTCATGAAGATGGATGTTCAAAATTAATCTTCTACCTGATGCTCAAACTGGCTTCTCAGTGAACATTTCTATCTAGACAACTGTATGAAACTGTTTGCTCTGGGTACAATATACCTCTTTCCTAGTTCTACCTTTAAAAAGTTTTCCTCAGAGGACTGGTCAATGGCCTTGTAACATCCAAGCAACAGAATCAACTGGGTAGGGTAAGTGCTTTAAAATTAACAAGGCCTACAGGCCTAATGCGAACCTGTGCAAAGTTTGGGAGTATGAATGGAGGTTTATTCTTAAAATTTAATATTGATCCTTTTAAGTCCTGCATATCTACCTTAGTCATTATGATTTCAGCAAAATGGACATTTCAGACCTGCAAGTTTCAGACTAGGACATTTTAAAACTAGAATAATATGGGTAGTTGACAAGGGCCTATGTGTATCTGCAGAAATCAAAGTGGGACAGGTGAAGTGAGGCATGGATTAAGTGGCAAGGGGAATAGAGTGAGGTGTGTTGCATATGAGTATGGATGTCTGCAGCGTAAACCTGAATGTAGGTGGCACCTTCTGTCATAAAATCGAGAAAGCTTTCCAGGATGTATAAACCTGCAAAATTTCAGGTGGATATGTCAAACCACTGCTGAGATATGAGTGATTTTACACCAAGGCAGATGAACAGATGGATGCTGTGCATAAATGGTTGCAGGTGGTGCCACCAGTTTTGCCTAGGATGAAGAGCTATGTGAGATCTATACACATGCAAAATTTTGGCCAAATCGGTCAAACAGTTCCCGAGATATGAGCTTGGATGTCGGCAGAGTAAACATGAATGTAGGTGGTGCCACCTGTCATAAAATCGAGAAAGCTGTCCAGGATGTATAAACCTGCAAAATTTCAGGTGAAAAAGTCAAACCACTGCTGAGATATGAGTGATTTTATCCCAAGGCAGATGAACAGATGGGTGCTGTGCATTAATGGTTGCAGGTGGCGCCACCAGTTTTGCCTATGATGAAGAGCTATGAGAGATCTATACACATGCAAAATTTTGGCCCAATGGTCAAACAGTTCCTGAGATATGAGCTTGGATGTCTGCAGAGTAAACGTGAATGTAGGTGGCGCTACCTGTCATAAAATCGAGAAAGCTGTCCAGGATGTATAAACCTGCAAAATTTCAGGTGGAAAAGTCAAACCACTGCTGAGATATGAGTGATTTTATCCTAAGGCAGATGAACGGATGGGTGCTGTGCATTAATGGTTGCAGGTGGCGCCATCAGTTTTGCCTATGATGAAGAGCTATGTGAGATCTATACACATGCAAAATTTTTAGCCTGATTGGTCAAACGGTTCCCGAGATATTTAGGTTTATGTGTGGAAACAGACGCACAAATGGACACTGGGCAGCAAGGAAAGGTCAGAGGACAACCAAAAATGAGGGTGCAGCAGTTCACATGTGACCTGATGATAAACCCAATTCGCTTAAAATGCAAAAAAGGTTCTTTCAAACAGTTGAAAGATATAGTTCCAATAATTTCTGCATCTAATCATTGTGTCTAGATGCTGTGTCTAGACGCCTAGACACATTGGCTAGACACTCCCCCCCCCCCCCCCCCCCCCGAGCCAGGTCAGTTGCCATGGTGATGTCTTGACCCCACCTGTTTGTACTGAGTGACCTCTTGATTTGGCTGCTGAAAGTCAGCATGTTGTCAAATCTGTTTTCAAATACAGAAACCCTTTTTCAATTGGCTACATTGTTTTTTTAAACTGTATTTACCCAATCTATTCTTATAAAACTTGCAGAACCCTACCAAAGAATAATTCTTGTAAAGTTTAAACCAATCAGCTTAACAGTTTCATCATAAATCAGTGTATAAGCTAGAAGAGTTTAAAATTACATTTTCGCTTGTAAAAAACACACCAATGTAGGTGGCGCCACCAATACCTCAAAATCAGATATGACATATGTGACAAACATTGGTATAAAATTTGGTCATTATAGCTCTAGCCGTTTCTGAGATTTTAATTTTAGTGTGCTTTTTTTGGACAGATGACTAAGTTCAACCTCCTGTAACTCGGCCAAAAATCTCCAAACTGGAACCATTCGAACAAACTTGAGAGAGATTGTTCCAGGGATCATTCCTGTGAAATATTGGACAATTTGGCTGGACGTTTCGGGAGAAGAAGATTTTTAAAGGTTTTTAAGCTTTTTCTCTATGAAATCTAAATTAATGCAGATACCCAATAATAAGCTCCAGGGCACCAAGTTTCACATGTGGCTAATTCTTATATGTAATTTGGAGCTGCTAGCTCCGACGGTTTCTGACTTACAGCCATGGACGGCGGAAAGCCAGCCCTGGACAGCGGACGGCGGACGGCTGACGGACGACGCTGCTCCATCGCATAAGCTCACAGGTTCGCTAAAAAGGTAATCATTTTTATATCATTATTTACTTATTATTTACTTTTGCTAATATATCTGGTCTACAGTTATTAGAAATTATCAATCTGGACTTGCATATCATGGCTCCACATTAACTGTTAACTGCTTGCCCGAGGCAAGTGAAAGTTCTAGAAAATAGTGGTAGGGCAACTAGAAGTCACCTCCTACTTGCCCGACTGAGCAACTGGGTCTAACATTAACTTTTACCGAAAAATGAAAAAAGGATCTTTGTGATCTTGAATACAATCAATAATATTTGTAGGGCAAGTAAACATTAATGTTGGGCTAGTAAAGGCTAGATGTTTGTTGCCAAACTGGGCAAGAACTTTCAAAAGTTAATGTTGAGCCCTGCATGAACATTCACAAATTATACTAAAAAAAGAGCATTAAATGTATAGGTCAAATAGCAGAACTGTTTGTGTTGGTGATGAACTTTAGCATAATTAACTTCACGGTTCCACAAAGAGCTTTTATAAACCAAAACAGTGAATAAATCAATACAAAATAATATATCTTGAAGTAAAATCTATTGCATAAGTGGAGGACAAAGGCTGACTATTTTCGTCAAGTTATTTTAAGATGAGCCTAACCACCTGATTTATTCCCTCCATCCACAGAAGTCTATCATCAGACAATAAGCCTACATTGATGTATGTGGCAATATTGTGTGGAATAGTTGTCATTTCGTGGAAGCCTGTAATTCTATTTTATCACAATTGTCAAAACAGTGCATTTCTGAGGTGAAATCCATACAGTGGATTCATTCCTGATTGGACGAACCACTGATGAAATGAACATCTCCTACAGGAGAGGAATTTATTTCTTGGCGGGCATATTCCAGGTTCCTGAGCACCTGCCCACGAAAATAAAACCAAGGTTACTGTGATCCAAATCAGTTATCTTGTCAACTGAGCAGTCAAACATGCATTAACAATGGCAAGAATGTGCAGCAACTAGCTGAGTTATGTCCATGTCTAATGGCCATTCATCAGTCAATCACAAATCCATTTAGAGACAGTCAGTACTTCTGGAATCCACAACTGATAAACAATCCGTTTACAATGAGGAGGACAATTTGGCCTTAATTAATTTAGTCTGAATAAAAATGTCAAATTTAGAACTTAGACAGGGGTTTTTTTTTAGCTGCCTGCAACAGGAACCTAATTATATCAGGCACATGTGATGAAAAAGGTATGCTAATACCTCATAATTCCTCATGAAACAAGGTTTATTACAATGTAATTGATACAAAGAATGACTAAAAGTAGGCAACCCTTTTGTAAAATGAACAATTAATAATGAGTGAAGGTTTTGTCCAAGCCATATTTATCAGGAAATGGCTCACATCTGACTGCTGATCACGTCAGTGGAGGCCATTTCCTTAAACAATGTTTTCAGATTCTCCTTTATTCGCATACAGTTGGCATCAGCATTGTGTCCGGAATTTAATTCTCCTTATATTTATCCTCAGATATGAAATGTGCAAAAACATATTTTTTTTTTAAATCCTATAACTGAGCTTTTACCAATTTAATAACCATCGGTAATCAAAAGACTGTCAATGAATGAATGTCTACAGCGAGATTTTTAACCCATTTTCAGAGTTGACTGTATGATTTTCCTGAAATGGCTGACAACATAACATAATGCAGCCAGAGAGAAAAGAAATAATAAATTTAAGACAGCTCATCATTTGAGTTACTATAACAAATGCACAACTATGTGCTATAAGTAATTAACATGATTCATTTTTATGATAATTCACAGAATAAAGATATGCCATAATTATGAAAATTCATTGTTTGAACGTGTTAAGTGTGTTCAATGTTTATTAATTTTTTCAAAATAGGCTTTTTCTGAGCTAGAAACTTTGAAATACATGTTCTTGAAGTTAAATACATTTTTAAAAGCACTGTATAAAAAGGTGAATTCACGCAGATGACATAGCCAGTACTATGGTATGCATTACAAAGGTCCCTTGGCCATGGTAACAGTACTGTATATGCAATCTCAAGACTGATGCCTTATCAATAATATTATAAACATTTAATCTATAGAAATTTCATCATGACAAACACTTGGTTGAGAAATACCTCATTATGAACAATGGATCAAGAGATTCCACAATAAGTATAATCATAAACACTGAGTTAGGAATAACTCTGTCATAAACAAGGAAAAATAAATATCTCATTTTTATAAGCATATGATCAAGAAAGATCTTGTTATTGTGAACACTAAATCTGGAAACACCTTGTCATCATATGCCCCTGATCTGGGAATCCTAGGCTATACGGAATGAAGATACCTCATCATTATAAACACTGGATTTGGAAATACTTAATTGTAAACACTGGATTTGGAAACATTTCATTGTAAACACTGGATTTGGAAATACTTCACTGGTGTAAACACTGGATCAGGAGATACCTCACTGTTGTAAACGCTGGCTCTTGAGATACCTTATCATTATAAACACTGGGTTTGGAGTTACCCCATTGTAAACACTGAATCTGGAGACACCTCACCATTACAAACAATGGATTTAATAATACTTTATTGTGAACACTGGATTTGAAAATGCTTTATCTGTGTAAACACTGGATCAAGAGATACCTCACTGTTGTAAACATTGGCTTTGGAGATACCTCATCATTGTAAACACTGCATTTAGAGATAACTCACAATTATAAACACTCCATTTTGAGATATTGTATCTTTTTATATCATATCTTTACACTAGATCTAGTGACGCTTATCATTATAAACATTACTTGATTGAATCCTTCCTAACTAAAAACTTTTGAATTAGAGACACCTCATGATAATACTGAATCTGGAGATACCTTATTATTATGAACACTTTCAATATCATTCAAATCACTGGATCAAGAAATACTTTGAGAATCATATTAAAATTGAATCAGTAAATACTCTTTTAAACACTTGATCAAGATATCCTTCATTATAAGCACTGGATCAGGATATACTTCATCATTGTTTACAAGCACTGGATTAGGATATCCTTCATCACTGTAAGCACTGTATCAGGATATCCTTCATCATTTTAAGCATTGGATCAGGATATCCTTCATCATTTTAAGCACTTGATCAGGATATCCTTCATCATTGTAAGCACTGGATCAGGACATCCTTCATCATTGTAAGCACTGTATCACGATATCCTTCATCATTTTAAGCACTGGATCAGGATATCCTTCATCATTGTAAGCACTGGATCAGGACATTCTTCATCATTTTAGGCACTGGATCAGGATATACTTCATCAATGTATACACTAGAACTGCAGATACCTCATCATATACCAATTTTAGTGACATTTCATCATATTGTAAATACAGGTATCATTCCTTAAGATATTTCAGAATGACATTCATAATTACTATCATCACTGCAAGCTAGGGAGATAGTTATATACTACACAGATATAAACAGAATCAGACCCTGAAGAATCAACAACAATTACTCCTTACCTACTGTGCAAAGCCTGCTGAAGGTATAAACACTGATCAGACTGAGACGTTTGTTTGTTTAACTGATTGGCAGCTGACAATCCTTGTCCTTTCATTTCTTTCGACTGTCTGAATCACTCCAGAGAAGATTCCAGCATCACCCACCACTGCTATAGAAATGTCATTGATTTCGTCAAATGTGTGGGCACTAAAGGTGCTTGGCCAAGGGGGCAAGCTTCGATCCCACTCACTCAGATTGCTCCTGGGTGGGCAAGCCTATCAGTAAACTATTTTATATGAAGTGACTCTGAGTCTCGCAGCTGGTGGGTTCATTCATATCAATTTTACTCATCTAAAAGACGCATTCTCTCAGACTGATTTCATATGGGTTTGTTTTCCACTGCAGTCTTTATCTATGGAAATGAAATATGCTGTCTTTGTAAAGTCCTGCCCGCCTCAACTAATAAACAGCCCTGGCACTGCCCTGCTGGTAAGAAGTAGTAAGAGCTACTGGTTCTGTTGAACTCAAGATAGTTCAGTCTGACCCAGCTACAAACTATCTGTCAAACTGTCATCATAAGCCTAAAAAACTTGCAAAATTGGTATTGTTAACTTTATATTTACTGCTGAAATAATCCTTATTATACCTATGTATATCATCACTATAAAATTAAAAGTTTGATGGAAAGTTTGGGATGAAAAGCTTGGCTTAAAAAGCAGCCATAATCTTTTTAAATAAGTGAGCCTTGTGACCTTGACCTTTGACCTCATGACCCAAAAATCATACAGAATCTTTCTTTAGTGGTGGGCCATGTGTAAGTCATGTTTAAAATCCATATGTCAATTCAACCTGGAGTAATTATCTTGAAACAAATTTATGTGGATGGACGGATGGACAGACAGACAGACAGATGAACAGACGGACAGACAGGGTCATTACTATATAGGGCATCCACTTGTGATCAATAAACACACCAGGTTTTGAGACACTAGATGGAATCATAGCTGAGAAAATGACATGATTGGTGTTATTTTATAGTAAATAAAATAGAGAAATATTCATAAAAATAAATAAAATACAGGTGGCACTACCACTTTTTTGAGAACTGACAAAACTAGTCATGGTCAATATTCAAGGCAAGTTTCATTACAATCCATGCATTAATCATCAAGATACTGGAGGTTTTGTATCAAATTTTATATTATTCTTGAGGGTTTTTACAAGCCTTGTAGCTCGGAGCCACAATATAGGTCACAGTGACCTAATTTCAGGTTTCCAAGGAGATTTTTTATTGACCTCCCTGAGTTCACTTAGAAGTACCTAGGACTAGCAGTTACGATTTGTGCCCTGCTAACGGAGGACCGGACGGCCAGACAGCCGGACGGACGACGAACAAAGCGCCAGTCCTATGCTTCAGTTGACTTACATTCAGCTGAGCTAATAAAACTAGATATAATTACATAACTGGAGTTAAGGTTTTTCATTAGGTACTCTACTTTTCCATCACAGATTTATTTTTCCCCCTTAAGCAGAGTGTGTTCAGATATCTTTTTCTTCAGCTGGGAAAGTTGAGGATACCTTGGCCTGCACCTTTAAAAGAGCCAGTTGCTACTTTCCCCCAACCAGTACCTATTATCTTAAGATTAAAGTAACGAGTGAATACTCTCAGACAAGGTACACACATTTTTTTCACATAACATGTAAAAGCACAGGAAGCACCCTAAGCACAGGTAACCAGAGGTGCAATATAAAATAGCAAAGATAAAAAAAAGTTTTTAGACTAAATTTGACATAAAGCTTTACTTAGAGCAGATTTTTATGGTACATATGTCTCTTGCAACAAACTGTAATAGGATTTCTCTGCAGACCTTGATTATATATAACAACTGAGTGACCCACATAAAAAAATATTATTATTTGCTTTATGTATTCAACCTATTTCAGGCTAAAAATATTCCAATTGTGAAAACTATATTATAATTTATATATTTCTGAATCTTTGTCACATTTTATACCTCTGTGGCCAGGCCTGGGAAATGCCTGTTTTTGGCCTTCAAATGTCTGGGAAGAAGCCAAGTGTGTCCTAAGGGGGTTTGTTTTCCATATAATATCCATTAACTCCTGAGGGATGTAACATTAATTTTTTTAATATTTTTGAGTGTCTATTAGTGCCATCTGTCAGAAACAATACCAGTGAAGCCAGAGGGTGAACTCAGCCCATGGAAAACCTGCCAAGACAAACCAAGCCAAAGTTGTGCAGACTTGTTCCAACCCAAGAATGAGTTAAAAGTAAATGGAATCAACAAATTGTGTGAACCAATCTAGACATGCCAGCCCATTATCAAAGTAGCTATTTTTTTCTTCCCTTTTTGTATTTTTAACATTTATTCCAAATCAACTATGTGGGCTAGTACTTAGACAGAGACTTGATGACACAGAAAGCCATTATACTGCATATTAATATATTTTTTTCAAACACTTCTATGTCTGATGTTCTATTATGATCTTTGAGTCACTTCTTTGCTGAGCTGAGTTAGTCCTATGAATCATACAGATTTGTCATGTCATTTAAAGGATTGTAATACTGTTTTAAATAGCATATAATGCAGAAGAAAATATACTCTGTTAAAAATAACAGTTTCACAAATTTGCATGGTTACAACTTGACACAGGGTAATTGTGTGTCATTTTATGAAAATGTTAACCTTATTATCTAAATTCAACATGCCTCTTAAAAAAACTGACTCAAGTAGGAATACAGAAATAAACTATTTAACTAATCAGATTTTATTACAAGAGGGAAGACTTTAGTGCAATACAATTAATTATATTATGACTAGAGACCTCATGTATTGTCGGCAGTAACTAAAATAACCATGCCAATTCATACATTATCATACATATGTAAATATATTTATAATTATGAAGCCAGTTGCTCAGGTTTATTGACACTAAGCTGGAAAAAATATATTTGTTCTAGTGTATATACTATGTTTTAAACATGAGGTTGGGAATTTGTTTCACACAGCAGGTGTTCTTATGTATGTTTAATCAAGATGACTGAAGCAGAAAAATGGTTACCCATGCATGAAAGAGAAGGCAATTAATTATGAACAAATTCATTTTATTCACACTAATGATGCATCTCACGAGTACGGTATTATAACAATGCTTTGCAGATCTTTAACAGTTCCCCAGGCTTTAAGTAGACTGCTATTTTTCTCCCCTGACGTTTTTGTCAGGCCATCGTTTGTTTTTAGGTTTCACAAGGTCATGCGGAGAACCAGCCACACAGGAGAGTAAGGGTAATTAAACCAGACTTTCTCATGCATATTTCACATTTGTGTTACCTAGTGTTGGTATGATTACTGAATTTTTTAAGTACAGGATCTGGTAAGACTGATCATGCAAACAGCTCAAGGCTATACCCTGGCCCTTTGATCCTTGGAAAAAAATCACCTGCAAGCCATAATGATATATACAGTGAAATGAATAAAATGAAATCATTTGTCAAAGTTAAGTTTTGCCTGGTTTCATGGTACTTGGATCAGGTTTCATGGTATTTTGGGTCTGGTTTCATGATAGTGAAGGCCTAGTTACGAGGAAGTTCCAGCTAGTTTTGTTAAGTTTTGTTCTAATTTCATTGTATTTTGGGTATGGTTTCATTGTGACTTTTGTCTGGTTTCATCGCAGTTTCAGTTTAGTTAAAATTAGGATCTATGCATCAAGTATATATCAAAGATGCTTACCAGCTTCCTGCCAATCAGTTAGACCAAGAAAGTTTACAAATATAAATTTGTTTTTTTTTTACTGATGAAAGACATATCTTTTTCTTTTATACTGATTCAATGTTTAACAAGTGTCATCCAGATAAACACTGAACTGGAAAGACAACAAGAAATTTCTGTAAAGCACTGAGCACTTAATCACACAACACTTAGCAAAACAAATAAAACATTTACATTCAAAATAGTTTGAAAGCACCTCCTGAGCTTGATCCAAAATGCTTTGGCCAAAACGGTTTGAAAAAATGCTTTGGATTTGCCATGTGAAAGGGGTATTAAGGTTGGCCTGGTTTATTTTAAGTGACATTTTTTATTTGGTAGTCTGTGAGGCATTGGGCAAAAATTAAGAAAATTTTAGCACTCTAATCAAGATTTAAAGAGCCACTCATAACATTAGTCATTAGAGGGCATGCGCTGATATTTCAAATGACTTTCCTATGTAAGAGGGGCAAAATGCTGATTGTGAAAGTTTCATATATGTGCCGATTACACGACACATGCCACTGTCAGATTCATGTCTTCACCCAGTGGTGAACATTTTATCTTTTATTTCCAATATATAGATCTTATTCTCTGAATGGCAGGGGAATGGTTACACTGATCCGTGTTGATAAAAGACGGGGGATATATACCCCTCATCCTCCCTGTACTGCATGATGCCCCTCCCCCGTCTAGACCTCCCACACACTGGGTTTGGTGGTACAACACTTTGACCACTCAACCACTGGGATTGGTTAATTGACACATTTGACTGTTTAAATATCACTTTTGTATTGTAGTGTACAGTAATAATGCAGCTTTAGTAGGAATCTGTGTATGTGCTGTACCAGCACGTGATGGAAGTAATTAGTCAATTCTGCATTGTATTGTCTGACGGTCTATCGATGCTGATCACCATGGTACCACTATAAACAAGTGGAAATTCAGCCCATCATCCCCGGTTATAGTGCTGTGTATTGATATATTATTTGCTATGCACAAAAATAATACAACTGCTTGTTCTGTCCAATCAGCTACCACTCTGCGTCATACCATACAGGTGAATAATTCATCGCAATTTGCTAGGCACCACAGCACATAGTATACACTTTGCCCATGCTGTATTAAATGGCATAACCATAGTGCCGGGTCTTAATACCACATTTATATGATTAATTTAACAAAATGTACCTGCAATAAAGCAGGTGAGTGGGAGGAAAAGGGGCATTAGTGATATACTGCTGACAGTAATCAACCACAAGTGCCATTTTAATCATTACAGTACTTTAGTTGCTATTACCAATTTACGCTTTGGTTGTGATTTGCTTGGGGCCTTATTTTTAACTTACTATGCATCCTATTTTTATCTGGATTCCTTGAACATATATCAAGAATTTAAGATGTTATGTTAGGAGATTACATGCTCATTCTATTGATTTCAGTATCTGATAACTCATATTATTATTGACAGTGGTGCTACTCATTTGTTGTCAGCCAACTCCTCTGTGGCAGTCCCTTAGTTTGCCTGATTTGGTGTTGAGCAGTCAGTTAATTTCTGAGAATATGACATTATTTCTTCAAATTTTCGCTATAATATATTGGGGTTTTTTTTCGCCAAAAGAGGAATTCTGTAACGAGTGTTTTGTAGTAAATATAGAACAGATCAGTTCCCAGTAGAACTTTTAAGTTTAGTGTTTGATAGATCTATCTATGCCACTCCAACACTTGTTTCTATCAGTTGCAGGCTGGATTGTAAGACCAACTGCCAGAAGCCAAGCTGTGTAGTCAGAGGGAGATTATCTTTAGTGATTTCAGACAATACACCAAACACCTACTGTACTTTTCTCACTTTCATCAAGAAGATAACAATGAAAGCAGTCAGTCCTTCACTCCAAAAGTCAAGGACATGGCCTGCAGGTAAAGCAAAGCCAAATGAATGAAGATAATAATTCAGATATGGTTTTGAAAGATACCACTGTCAAGTATTTTTATTTCCCTACTTCATACAAATGCACATAAAAAAGATGAACTACAGTGTTTGACTTTCCATGAAATGAATACCTTATTGTAATTTCTTCATATTCCTTTTAGGAGTTTGAACAACACAAAACGTTATATAATTTCATCATCAACTAAAAATTCACTTTGCAAAAAAATACAGGGGTCTCTTACACTATTGTGAAGGGAGAAAGCACAGGACTATTGAAGTATTATAAAGAGATGAATGTTCATAATAGTGGTTTTGCAACTGGGCTATATCCCGCCCTCTAATTTGTTAAACACTGACGTGTTTATGAAAAAGCCAAATGCAGCACTCCTGTCAGTGTAAGACAAATAGTCAGCATAACAGACACCATATATACCAGTAACATTCCACTGGAAAAAGCTGAGGACATGCCAATAGCATAATATACTAGTGTGCATGAGAGGTATTTCACACACCTGAGAGATGAGAAAGTGTCAACAGCCTGACCTAATAACAATGCTCATGTGACACATATATGAGCAGCACACCTGAAAGGTGATCTGGTTATTGTTAATCAAAAGTGGTGACACTGAAGTATGTTTGAAAATAACACCACTAATGAGCTATCACAGAAGCTTCTCAAAGGAATTATCTCAACTGCGTTATTTCATCTCACCACTGATATGAACAATGTATCTTTAAATTTATTCTATCTAGGAGGGTTCTAAAAGGTTCTACAAACAGTTTATCTCGATAAAGGTTCTCAAAGTAATTATCAACACTGTTACTAAAGAGTGTTCTGACAGGAAATACCAATATGTGTCTCAGAGATGTCTACATGAATATTATAACTGTGCATCCAAAGGTAACGCAAAGAAAATGTCAAAACTGTATCTGAGAGGTATCTTATCTGTACATGAAATACTAGACATCTGCATTCCAAGGAATAAAAGCTGCATGTTTGCATTCACTTATTTGGCTAATATTCCCAGGTTCATCCATGCATAAGGGACTGTATATTTGGGTATATTCCTTGACAATGTTTCTGAATCTGGATGACATGGCGAATCAACACCTACCGTATTTATTCCAATTTGGCGATCCCTCTTATTTCTCGAATCCAAAAAATATTTTGAAAGCATAATTTCTAAAATGACTCTAATTTCGCAACTGCCGACAATGTTTTCTGTCGACAATGTTTAGGTGAAATTCCTCTATCTCTTGCGGGCACCGCAGTTTGTATATGACTAGATTCTTATTACACAGAGCATCCACACCAAACTTGTTTGCAATAAAAAAATTTTGAAGATACAAAGATGCGTTTTTCATTATTATATATAAACATGATAAAAAGTTCAAGTTCCAAATGGGTGTCAGTGACGAGGCAAACTCGTGTACCATTCCTAGTACGCACGTGCCTTGTGTGCAATTCATGTGGGATATTTAGCAATTATTACATGATACGGGAAGGCACACGTGGTGGAACAACTGGGACACAGTTGGAATGTCATCTCAGTTAAGCTTAAATGACCCTGTTAGTTTTTGGATGGGTGACAGCGCGTACAAAACTGGGCCCGATCGAGGGCACGGGAGCTAGGACCAGTTCCGGTCGTATGTAATTTAACGCGCCTTTATTTTCCTGTATTTATTACGTATTATACCAATAAAAGTTATCTGATAATAGGTAGTTATATTTTACAAAGTCTTCTTCCAAATTCTGTGCAGCTGCTTGTCCCTTTTTGACCCGCCAATATAGCCGCCTGGTGGGTAAACTTGAAACAATTGGTAGTTACATGAGTTGCCGTCTGTGACGGTTGGAAGCCCGTTTGTAGGAAATTAACCAAACAAACTTATAAATACCCATATTATCACTCAATCCATATGACAGCTCGAGTGTCAGAGCGGCTTGGGGTCTCTAGGGAAGGTTATCCCGTCGCATGCCTCTAAAATCTCGACCACCGCAAATTCTGCAGGTAGATAATTTTCAAAAATCCTCCATTATCTTGACCTCTGAGAAAATTAATTATATTTAGGTGGTCGCCAAACTAGAATAAATACGGTAAATCTAATTGATTCTTCCTCAGTCCATGGTTCAAATTCATGACTGCCTGAGTTCTGTTGCTAACAAACACACACACAAACACACACACAAGTAGGTATGAACGCAAATCTTCCTGGTGGAGACAGTTAATTGTGTCCCATAATGAAATTCACAATATTAATTACCTGTAGTGTATCATCACACTTAGGAAAATCACAAATAAAAATCCATGCTTCTCAAATGTATCCCTAATTAAATTGCTCTAAGGGCACAATTACACATAGTCATGAAGGTATTTATTTGGTAAGCTGCATATTTGTTCAGTCTGACGAACAAAGAGACTGCAGTATGTTATTAAATTAATTTAATCCAGTTTTGTGACAGAATTTGACATGTTTATAGGATACTACCTTTTTTCTACTGTATATCAGTCTTTCTAAACCAGACACCAGATGAGGCTGAGGCTGGTGCTTTGCCATGTAGATGCTTAATTGCTTTACCTGAATATATATGACACAGGTGAATATTGGCAATTTATTGAAATGTTACATAAACGAGAACTATGGACCTGGGCATCAAACCAAACTGCCTGAATATACAATCCTGAAGGTTCAGGTTGCCACCAATATATTATATTTCTGTACATCTAGTTATGACAAAGTTTAATCCTCGACAAACCTCTCTCTGTAGGCCTTCATTAACATGTGTACAGGCACAATTCCCCCTGATAATACCAATCCATTCTTCAGCAACCAAAGTTCATCAGCAGGTCTGGGTTAGTTCATACTGAACTCATTTTAAATCCTACAACTAAGCCTTAGATCTGTCTATATATAATAAACCAAGGCTTAATATAGAGGGGTATCTTCATCAGCAGGACCTGTCTTGATGATGTCAGCTGCATTCTTTGTCAGTCTGCCATGCAGCAGCCTACACGGACAATCGTCCCACCTATTTTTACCTCTGTTAACTTATTATCCATTATCCATTAATGCAAGTGTGACAAATGCAAGGAACCTTCACGCTGATTTAAATACACTGATTTATATAGCATTACCGATATCGCAACTGGTTACCGGTAGGTGAGGTCAAGAATTAATATACTAGATTACTTCAATTATATACATTAAGTCTAAATTACTTCTTACTGCCAGATAATGGTCGTGTGGAAGTGGAGAATGGTACCTACCTTACTGGTTTGAATGCTACCTCATGAACCAACTAGATATGTCTCTTATCTCATAGGTGGATAAAGTTTCCTCCTTGAGGGCCACATGGAACATCTGTAAGTGTAATAAGGACTCGTATTTATGAACAGTCATATTTATTAAGTTCCTGTAACACTCATGATTGGGGTAACAAAACTGGAAATATATGAAAATTTATTTTTAAGTCAAAGCTCAGATCCAGATCTGGCTAATCGGTCTGATTGGTCTAGATTAGGGCTGTGAATTGCTAAGGGGTCTTTAATTCAATTTGATTATTGATTATTGCCTTTTGATTCAATTCTTGATTCAAATATTGTGTAGTCACAATATTCTGTTAGAGATGTATATGTCGAGGCCCAGATTAGAATCTGGCCAAATTTAAAACTGGGACAGCCCAGATCAAAATTTTGATTCTGACCGGACCAGATCAAAATTCTAATCTGGGCCAGAGCAGTTTTAAACTGGGCCAGCCCAGATTAAAATTTTGATCTGGGCCGGTCCAGATTAAAATCCTGCTGCGAAGCCTTCAGGATTTAAATCTGGTCTGGACTGATTTGAAACTGGGCCAGCCCAGATTAGAATTTTGATCTGGGCCGGTCAAGTTAACAATCCTATGGTGGACTGATTTTAAACTGGACCTGCCCAGATCAGAATCCTAATCTACTCCCAGGCTGGCTTCAATTACACTATATTTAACCAGCCGGCCTTTCATCAATTCAAAGAATTTGTAAAACATTGTGAGACTGTAAGTCAATAATAATTAATATTTAATGAATTTATTTTATATTCTATGAAAATATCATTGGATCCTGTCATATTTATTTTTTAATTTCACCTCTTATGTGAAATGTCTAATATATAATTATAAGATAATCATGTTAAACATTGGTATTTTACAGCTAAAAACTATAAATATAGCTTGCAGAACATACGCATTAATTCTACAAACTAAAACAAAATTTAATCAATAATAATTAATATATATGTTACTCATTGTTAAGCTTGTGATCCAGGACCTGTAAATTCAAAATTTTATTTGTTATGTTATTTATCATTTATCATTAGTTGGGGTTTTTTGTCTGTGATCTTCCCCCCCCCCCCCCCCCCTCCAGTCACCCATTAAAAAATTTGCACTCATTGTAACATTTGACCTAGAACTTATAACGTACTACATTTTAAGGAAAGAAGGCCCTGAAACATCTATACAGATAGAACAGTGGGAACAATATTCACCAACTCAGCAATTTTAACTATTGAAGGTAGAGAATATTTGTATTGCAGCTTTTAACTATATTCAATTTACATTAGTTATCAGTTAATAGATAAGCTTTTTTTAAGTTATTAACTCCAAAGTGAAAACTCCACCATGTTTGTCACCCTCTGAATAGAAATTCTAAATCCAATTTTCACTCATGTTTACCTCTATGTTTGAGACTGACAAATGACAACAATCATATCATTTTCTCAGCTGTTGATTTTCTGCTATTGAAAATTACAGAAATGGTATCACAAACCTCTCCCTAGCCCCATGTTAGGGCACAATGTCATGCTGCTCACCCAAATGAGCAACAAGACTGATAAATTACTTTTGTTCACTTATAAATGGGTAAAGCTGGTATTTAATTATGCATGTATATATTTAATATTACACATGAAATTTTGATATTCAGAACAGAAAATTATCTCAGTTAAGTTGATAATTTTGATATTAAGTCAAGTAGATGTCTCAGAACTGACACATATTCTAAACTGTGATTAATTATGGTAGTTGGTTTAGGTGAAGTTTAAATGTAAACTTGTATGCTTGAAGAATAGATGAAACCAAAGAAGCACATCACATTTGTTCATTAGCTTTTTCCTCACTAAAATATTTTAAATGATCTTGTTCATTATGTGTTTTGTGCCCTTCAAAATGGTGTATCTGGAATAAATGTTTACTGTATTATCTGATTTAAGATGATAAAAATCAAGCTAGCCTAAGATTAGATTAGGATTCTGATCTGGTTAGGCCCAGTTTAAAATCAGTCCACCACAGGACTGTAATCTTGACTAGCCCAGATTTAAATTTTGATCTGGGCCAGCCCAGTTTAAAATCAGTCCACCACAGGATAATAAACTTAACCAGCCCAGATCAAAATTCTAATCTGGGCCAGCCCAGTTTAAAATCAGTCCAGACCAGATTTAAATCCTGAAGTCTTCACCGCAGGATTTTAATCTGGACCAGCCAAAATAAAAAAATCAGTTTAAATCTTGTCTGGCCCAGATTAGAATTTTGATCTGGACCGGTCCAAATCAAAATTTTGATTTGGGCTGGCCCAGTTTTAAATTGGGCCAGATTCTAATCTGGGCCTCGACATATATATCCACAAAAAGTTTTCAACCCATATGAGATTAATATTATTAAGTACCTGAGAATAAATGCAGACCATGTAATATATAAATTTTCTCATCCATTACTGTGCTAACATCTAATGAAGGATATAAGGTGACTTTCTTTGTTAAATAACAGTGCTACTTCCATCATGTATGCTGTTTATCTGTTCCTACATAAGCGATAGAGCCCAAAAAGGTATGAACATGAATGAAATGCAATAATTGAAATTAATTGATTATTTCATGCCCGATTCCATTATCAATTAATGACTGGTTTTTATTCAATGCATCAATTTGATGCATCGTTACAGCGCTAGTCTAGACAAAATCACAATTGACATTCAGGCTCACCTAAACCAAAATCAGGATCTACTCATAGTCTAGCTGAAATTCTAATAAAGGTTTGTAACAAGATCGAAATTGGATCAAGATTTGGAATGAACCAATTCTTTATAGTCCTGACCAATTCATATTTTCTGTTTACCCCTTCAGAAAAATGGATTCAACTGGGTAAAGCATGATTCTTATTAGCTTTCAAGAACAAGGCAGGGGTTCATAAAGGCTTCATATTATCTTCTAACGGTGGACCAAAATAATTAACTCAATTTACACCTTTAGTCTTGATATAGGTTTCTTGACCTATGTTTTAGATAAAAAGTTTGAAGAAGAGATCCCGTTACAGCTTAGCAGGCTGAGTCAGGTAAAATAACCGCCAGACCATCACTCAAAATCAAGATTTATTAAAATCTTAGCCATCAGATTCCTGTTATAAAATAATAATTCATGTAACCTAGTGTCAGATCACAAGATATACACTGTGAAAGTGTACAGCTTTAAGTTCCAGGTCACAGTCTTTGAACCTATGTTCTATGAACAATAAAGGTTTTTTGGCCTTAGCAGTGTTTACTAACAGTAGTGATAACATTTTCCCATAATGCAACAGATATATATCTGGATCCCAGCTGGGCTGCTCACCAGAACCAGCCTGCTTTGAATCTCGTTACCTTGTTTCTTTTCCCTCATGATTACCTCGTTGGATGTGAATTATTCCTCCAAACGGCTATTTTACAACCATGCTTTCACAATACTGCAGCCTGTATTTGTCACACTGACACAATCAGCTCATGGGATCTTTGCAATATGCAGGAAAAGATCAGAGCACGCAAAACATAGGCTCTTTTCATATCTTCTTTTTGTTACCATTCCCCAATGGCTTGGAACGTGTTCTTATTGCATGCTGCTTTCAGGCCTTGTACATCAATACAAAAGCCGCTGATGATATAAGTTTATTGAATTACGGCACTGAACCTTCACACAAGCCTGTCCAATTAGGTTAAATCATTCAGCAGGTAGTAAAAAGTAAGCTGTACTGATAATGGGCTCTCCACAGCACAGTAACACAAGTGTACACCTGGGTGCTGAGGCTAGTGAGAAGACCATGCTGAGACAAGCGAATGTCCCTATTGACAGCCTCACATAGAACCAGGGGTGGCAATAAATCACCTAATACAATACATGTCCAGTAATAAAACTGTTCCAACTACTTTTCTTTATGTCCTATAGACTTGCAACTTGCTTACGAGGATGGGCACACTTGTGCACATCCCATTTAAACCACAAAGTGCACTGAAATTATTTTAAAAATTATGGTAAAATAGTGAAGATTATGTGACAATCCAATAACTGGATAGGCTGGAAATTTTTTACATGTATCATAGCCTGCACAGCTCTCAAATTATTAAGGTACTCCTAAAAGCATATTTCTGCACAATAAAAACAGTCCCTGTGCTATATGTACATGTATATCATCACACATTTATTTTCATATGCAGCAGTGTGATTCATTTTCCGTGCTCTAATGCCCTGAAGGACATACTCCACAATATGACTGTTTTTGGAACATACATAAAATGAAAAATTTCCAGGCCATGTAACTTGTGCACAGATAATTAAACCTACTCCAGAAATTTTTACATTTTATATGTCATGTGCCAACATCATTGTACATTTATATGATATATTAAATCATAGCATACACTTTATCTCCCTTGTACTTTAAATAAGTGTGAATCTATAACCCTGGAGCATTAAAAAAGGATACTGTTGAGCTATGATATTTTATGGAAACTATACCTGTACAGTACATATATTAATTATCTACATATATACTACTGTCTATGAAGCTGTCAGGTAACCCAGACACATTTTGTAGCAGAATTCATGCTTTTGATCAATGCATGAACATTTTGACAGTGTTTATATTCAAAATGGAGATTTTTTTCTCAGAAAAAAACAATAATCTGAATCTTTTGTAAAGTAGCTACGTGGAGGCTGAAACAATTAGAGCTGTCTTCGAGTCTACTGTTCTCTGTCAAAATGATGCAAAGAGGCTAGAATTTTTAAAGCAGACCAGTTTGCACATATGCATTGTATGTTTATTGCATGCCACTACTAGGACGGTATGTGTTCATTCCTGTTGATGTGTGTAATTACTCAGTCATGAACAGAATCTCATGAAATTTTCAGGGCCTTTTTTGGAATAGGCCAATGAAGTAAAGATTTTGTGTGGATCTGTCACATGATCAGGGTACAGGAACCTCATAAAGAAACACTCACAAATGTGGACCTGGGAATATGGGCTGAATAAGTGAATGGCAGAGGCTTGCATTCATTGGAATGAAGATTTCTAGTTTACTGTGTTACAAATGTAGTAGACAGGGATTATTAGTGTAACCAGGCATTGATTTGTGCCCCTTGAACACAGTAAATGCTATATGAATCACTGGTTATTAACATGTAAACCAAAATATTATAAAACAGGCTCTGGAGGTTATTTGAAAACCATCACATTCAGTCATCATAGACCAGTTTAGCTGCTATTACTTATGATTGCTATGTCCAAATACTGTGGATTCTGAACTGTTTGTCGAGGTTTTATTTTCCTGGAATTTGTGGCTAACTTTTTTTCCATGAAATTCAGACCCCATAATCATTATTTATCATAGAACTTTTAAAAGCCAGCCCTTCTTCACTCTGCACTGCTTAACTAATGACCTTGTGTGGGCCTACATTACCGTCCATTTTAGCAATGAACTATTGATAAGGCTTATCAAAATGCTTGGGAAATGATATAAACTCTTTATTTTTCAAAATTACAGAATAAATCTTAATTTTATGAAACTGGTTTGCAGTTCTACCTTGGTTTGAGTAAAACCTAAAGTATTTCAACCGGGACAGACCCATATTAGTGTTTCTATTAAAGTACGTCTTCACTTAAACTGGCATACATCGACTTGCTCTCTCTCTCTCTTTTTCTCTTTCTCTCTCTCTCTCATATTTTTACTCTAAACAGTCATTTTGTAATGCTTTGTGAACTTTTAGACTCATGAAATTTTCTGAATCCACAGTTCTAGTATATAAACTGTGTATGTACTTCTTCATGTTTCGATGAATGCTGTCATATACCAAATAAGCAAACTACAAATGTGACCCCCTGAAACAGAAAGTTCTAACCATTTGTCCACATGAAAGCACAGAATGTTTTGGAACCCTTTGGATTTATCCAGATCACCTAAATATGTTTTGTGTAGGAAGAGAGAAAGCTATATTAATATGCTTACCAGTAGTGACAAACCAAGCGCTGGCCTAATATATATGGATATTGAGATATAGAGAAACAAGACAAGTAGATCCAGAATGGCACACAAAGGAGATAAACTGATACATGTGAGCACAAAGTAATCAATGAGAATTGGCTCCCTGGATGATCAGATATAACAGTCCCCATACCTAGCATATTTATAATTAAAGTATCAAGGTGCCCACGTTCAGCACTTTATATCTGATTAGAGGATGAACAAGAGCGGCACAAAAATACTTTTAAACAAAGCAATCAATCCTATTAGTTTCATGAAGCTGAACAATGGAGGGATAAAGCTAATATGTTCCATCATATTAGAACAGATAGGTTTCATTGTTGCATGCTTACAGGTTACATTGTTGCATGCTTAAACAACAAGTCCAGAAAACCCGCAGGGCTAATAAGTTACAGGCCCTTCAAGGATCCAGGCCTGGTTCAGTTCACCCATATACATGTGTCTTTTCAAATTAATTCACAATAATGGGGTTTATGCTACATATGGCTGAATTGAGTACCTGAGACTAAGTAATTATGACCAGAAATAAAGTTTCCAATTTTATAAGGACTTGTGTACTTAGGCAGGCATACATTTGGACATTGTAAGCAAAAAATCAGGTATTTATTAATTCTGCTTGTAAATATAATTTGATTCTTATTAATGTAAATAAGGGCCAATGTTCTTTACCTGTTCACATGGTATAATTACCAGAAGGGCTGGTATGATTTAAATCACTTGATTTAAATTGTGGGATTTAAATAGCTATTGAAATCACATTTTACATCAACTTAAGAAAAGTCATCAAAATCAATTTCTTTTTAAATAAATTGGCCAATTGTGATACATATTACTGCATTAAGGATCACATCATGCTAGAAAATTATCAACTGCAGATCATCTGTGACAAAAGTTCAAAATACTCTGAAACTATGTTGTAAGCTTTTAAGTAAACTTGTTAAGTTCTAAAGTACTTCTAAATACTGTCATAATAATCTGTATTACAAAAACTGTAAATTTAGTTGACAGAAATTGAGGAATTAATTAATTTTTCAATAGTTGATTTTAATCAATATAAGTTGATTTAAATTAAAAAAGTAAAAAATCATGATTTTTTTTTAAGTCTCTTTTTTACTGGCCCTGTTTACCAGATTAAATATAAAGCCATTTTACATTCCTGTATGCAAGCAGTACTTCGTATTTTTTTTCTCACTTTAAATGTTCCCTTGCAGGTCATTGTCATGAGAAGAAGTATTCAAATCAGAATCATGTGTTATTTACCAAGTGGTTGAGTAAAACATTTGCACCTAGGCATTTCAACCCTAGTTTTTACTTAAATACTCAGATATGATACTAACACTTGACCACCTGCACAGAGCAAGTTAGAGTTCAAGGAAATACTGGTAGGACAAACAAAAGTGTATTCCAGCATTATTCTTTACCCAAAGTCTTGAATCTTAACTTATTTTCCATGAGCCTTAATCTTTCTTGGATAAATGAAATGATATTTCAATACCCAAGTCTTTTAGATCTTAAATTACCTGTATGTTTATGATTATGAATACAAATTCTAAAGAGAAATATTATTAATAAACAAACAATGAAGATTGCTGTTACAAAATAATCATGTGGAAAACATTTTTGTGTATTTTGCTGTAACCACTGATTTTGAAGGACACGAACAAATTCATGTAGGGCAAGTAAAATCTAGAGGTTACTTGCCCTAGTGTACATAACAAGTACTTTCAAAAGAAGTAAGTGTTGAGCCCTAATTAATGATCCAATCTGGCTCAATGAGGACTGATGATCAGAAACAAATACATTAATACAGGTCAGGAACACATCACCCAATACTGGGGGGGGGGGGGAGGACACTAAAAAGTGCAAGTTTTATGGGCAAACATGGATAAATCAGTTAAGATCACATGCACAGTGTGATAATATATGCTCTGACACTTTTGTTAAATCTTAGCTTTCACCATGTAGATCTGGTTTCACTTTCGAAATAGAATATGAAAATAAGTCTTTTCAACCCCTCTACAATTCTACTTTTGTTGGAAGTGAAACCATTAAATATAAAACACCTATCCCAGGCCACATGGACCTGGTTATCTGCCCATTTGTCATCATATTTAACTAGGCACCCATGGGTCATGACGCTCAGCTGATTTTGTCTATAAGGATATTTTTTAAGAATTTTTTTTCAGAATGACAGTCCTATGACCTTAACGTATGACCTTGTGACCAAAAAATCTAAGAACTTATTTTCCTTGAACTTTCAGCATTTAGATTATTGTAACACTAACAATCTTTTAAAACGTGACCTTGACCTCTGACCAGGTAACCTCAAAATCTACAGATTTCCTCACTTTGGGCATGTTAGCCATGTGTGAAAGATGGAAAATTTGGGATGAAAAGTTTGATTTACAGTGCATCCACAATCTTTTTAAAGATGTGGCTCCTGTGACCTTCAACTTTGATCTCTGGACCCTGAACATCAAAATGAATTTACTTAAGTGGTTGGTCATTATTAAATCAAGTTTGAAGCCAATCTGTCTATCAAAAGCAGAATTATCATCCATAAACTAATATGTGAATGGATGGGCCCTGTGACCTTGACCTTTGACCCCAAATTCAAACAATCTACCCCTATTGGCAGGTTAGCAATATCTTGAAGATGGAAGGTTTGTGATGAAAAGCTTGGCTTCAAATGCATATGCATTCTTTTAAAAGAAATGAGTCTTGTGACCTTGACCTTTGACTGTTGGACCCCCAAATTGACTCCTTTCCTACTTCAGTGGTGAGTCATATATAAGTAAAGTTTGATAACCAATATGTCAAATTAAACTGGAGTTATCATCTCAAAACTCATTTGTGAACAGATGGCCCCTGTTACCTTTGACCTCTTGAACCTCAAAATCATATAGGTTATTGCTTTAGTGGTGGGCCATATGTAAGTCAAGTTTGAAATCTATGTGCAAATACAACCTGGAGTTATCATCTGGAAACAAATTTGTGTGAATGGACAGATGGACAGACAGACAAACAAACAGTTAGGGTGATTACTATAGGGCATCTACTTGTGATCAATAAACACATCAGGTTTTGGGACACTAGATGTAATCACAGCTGAGTAACTGACATGATGGTTGTCATTTTAAAGTAAACAAAAAATAGAAAAACATTTCATTAAAATTAAAAAAATAGGTGGCGCCACCACTTTTTGGGAACTGACAAAACTAGTCATGGTCAATGTTCAAGGCAAGATTCATGACAATCCATGCATTAATTATCAAGATACTGGAGGTTTTGTATCAAATTTTTATTATTCTGGGGGTACTTTCAAGCCCAATAGCTCAGAGGATATAAGTCGCAGTGACCTAATTTCAGGTTTCCATGGAGATTTTTTATAGACCTCCTTGAATGTTCACTTAGAAGTTTCAAGGACCAGCAGTATGATTTGTGCCCTGCTAACAGACAGATGGCTGGACAAGCAACGGAAAAAGCACCATTCCTATACCTCAGTTGATTTACAGTCAGCTGAGCTAAAAACAGATGGGGCGTAACCTAGCACCCCTCCTTAAATCTGCCACCGCTGCAGGCAACAGGTTTGAATATAAAGATATTGATACACTTTTCCTTCGACAGTTAATAACATTCATTAAATCTACAGGCCCCAGACTACTGGCACTTAGCAAGATGTCAGTTGCTATGGCAGTTGTCAAGCGTCTCCTTGACTCCTGTCATCTCCAGGGTGATTCCACTTTGAGGGTTCTCCTCACATCACAGACCTTGGTGTTTCAGGGAGAGAGAATTGGGTCCCTGGAAGGATCTGATTCCTTGAAGTCATAGCTGATGACACCTCCAATGAACAACCTATAGTGTTGTATCAACACTCTCAAAAGGTTTGTCTCAAAACCTATGTTGATCCTCACCAGTTGTCAGTTCTACCACACGTCCCAAATGTTTCTATGAGTCATTTCTTAATGCCATTTTTTTTTTGGTCAGATTAATTATTTAGTTTTGAATGAGGTATCCCTAAAATTAACTGGAACAGAAAGCTTATTTTGCGAGAAATTATATATTATTAATGATACAGTGTCTGAGAAAGCAAGTCTATTTCCCAGACACTCAGAATCTGGTGGCGGCGGTAAAACACTGATCACATGCATTAATAATCACGTGTGACAGATGCTGTCTGGACACGGGTGTCGTCATAAATACCCTGAGAAAATAGCAATTTTCACAGCTGCTTATACTTATTACCAAGCCCTTATTACCATATCACATGGAATTACCCCCAATGATAGTTATCAATGGTAAAGCAAAACATTAAAAGTTTTATAATCTATAAATATATATTTTCTTGCCATGTTTTCACTGTTGTAAGGTGCGGTCATCTATTGAGAGTCATTAGCCACGAACACAGGACTCAGTATACAGATATAAATTAGGGCCTACTTCTAGTCATGATGACAGTATTATGGAAATCTTCACTGCAAAGGCTTTCCATCTTACAGCAATAATATTTGGGTGCAGAGCTGGTAATATTAACATTAGGTAATTCCTCCCTTAACCTAGCTATGTAACTCTAATAAATTAGTGTATAAATAATTCCCCCTTTAAGTTAAAAGGCCCAAAGTCTTGAAAGCCAGAATAATTATGGATGGTTATAAGCAGCTATAAATCAACATACATGCAGGATATTTTACATACTGAGTAATAATGGGATCTCTTTTGCATATGGTGGGTGTTGTTGTAAAGTACAAAAACAAATTCAACAGATGATCATGTAAGTTTATTCTGAGTGACATGATACTTGTAAGCAGCATTACCTCATGGAGATTCTCAGAATGGTTTTCTTTATAACACGTTCTGCCACTCCTACCTCTCAGCAGATGGTCAGAGGGGTCAACCTTTGGGTTCCTTCAGATCATCAGGCTGTAAGAATTATTACCAATTTACCATATTGATAAGTGAATCACTGGCACCTTGGAATTGTCACCTACTAGTAGCTTGATATTAAGAGATGTTGTGTCATCACTTGATTAATAATGTATGGTAATAAAACATCAATTTAACCTGCAGTTAGCTCAGCTATGGTAAGCAAATGATAGTTTGCTTTTCACATCCATCAGGCATCAGGGGCGTGATATAAATAAGAAACAAGTTTTGCTCTTCAAAACTGTAATTCTGGCCACTCAAATATGATAACACCACTCTCAATATAATAGTGTGACATTTGCGTGAAGTTTACATCACAATGAAAAACACATTCAAAAACTCTTACTGTGAGAATTTGAGCAAATGTCACTTTCACTTAACAATTATGACCTCTTGGGTTCACAATAGGCCTGCAAACCCGACCTTTCTTTCCCACAAACAAGCTCTATTCTCTTCACAGAGTACCTGAATATCACACTAGCCTCCCTGCTAATGTGTCCTGTAGTGTCACAAGCTTAAAATAAATGGTTCCATTAAAGTGTAAATTTGTCTGGTTTTGTTTGAGGCCATCTGTAATTATCCACTGCTCGGTTCTATCTGGGCTGTCTGGGATACTACTGGGGGTGGGAGATGGGATTTCTTCTTTTTTTTGTCTGGATTGGTACTGTATGTGTTGTGTGTGTGTGCATAAATGAGGCAGAAAGTGAGAGAAAAAAGAGGAGGGAAAGAGATAGTGAAAGGAAGACAGAGAAATTCTCTTGATATGACAAAGCAATGCATTCCTGGATTTCTTTTCATTCTAGCGGTACACCCATGGTTTCAACAAGGAACTTGTCACGTCCAGGTTTTAATGTGTACAAAACATTTTTTTGTGAGGTAACCGCCTCAATTTTCTAATGCTAATAAACTTAACTATGTATATATACATATGCCATTTAATGTGTCGGACTACATGACAGGGCAGTATCACACAATTCCTCTCATTTTTTATCCTAGCATTAGACAGGCCCGGTGACTACTGCACCTGCGGGCCCTTGATGTGTAATCATCCCCATTGCTGGGTCATACCACGGAGAAACCCCTGAAAGGTGTACTCATTTGTGACTGAAACATGGCTATTGGGCACAACCTTCCTATTAAGCCTGCTGAATACTCATCAATGGTGGGTGCTTATTGTGAAAAATCTCACCGCTTCTGCTGAGATGTGAACTGACATGATCTCCTGGCTTTGAGTCCTGTGCTCTATCTCTAAGCCACAGAAGCTGCTGTGTGTGTACAAAACATGGTAGTCTGGGAGAAATAAACTTGTCAAGGGTTTGTTAAGGGCGTGGGATGCAACACAAAATATGTTGCATCCTGGTGAGAATCTATCTGCAGAGACAGTTTGGTAGCAGGGGACCAATGTGTATCAGCAAAGTTTATTAGCGATTAACATTTTTTCTGGACCACGTTCAAATCCTCAAATTATAGGACTGTACAATTGCAGTCTTCATGTCAGGAGACTGTTGTTGAGAAATTACCTCTACTAACGCAACAACCATCAATATGACATGTATTTTGCAATTACCAAAATATGACACTAGCGATGTCCATCCTTTCCTGCATATTATATTTAAACAGGAAAAATATATAAAACAGGAAAAATATACAGAACTGGTAAAATATATAAACAGGCAAATATGTAAAGAGGGCAAAATATGTCTCTTTTCAATGAACATTTCCCATAGGTTACAATGTATGTAATATTTTGAAACCTGTCAGGTGGTTTCAGATTTATGCAATAAATGTGGATAAACCGAAAATTTTTTTGTGCTCTGCTCTGTGAATGTCAGCTCTCAAAATGTTTAGACATGCGTATAAAGGCACTGTGGCTTGCAGTGTGCAAGAGAAACTATTGTGTCTGTACATCTGTCATCACATCTAGGAAATGTCATACAGATACAATCTGCCTCTCTATAGTAGTCTCTTTTTAAATAGTTGCCTGACAAATTTATCTTGACAGTTAGAGACAGAGGACCCTAGCCCCCTTTAATGCAAATTCCATGGAAATTCTGGGTTTTTTTGTGAAGTGAAGAGTGAATTTCAATTTAATATTTGTTTTTACCTGTGGATTCAAGAACCTGGAATACAGATCTGGATCATCTTCTTGGATAAATGTTACTGACAAGGTCAAGAGCTGCCTTGAGAAAAATGAGCAGAAATGTGCTGTAGATTTTTAGTAACTGGTCCAGACAGATTTGTATTTGTACAGACATTAGTGTTGGGAACTGCTAACATAATTTCATGATCGATCATGAGTAAAAAAAGTGGTTGACTTCTATCGACCAATAATCAAAATAATCAATGTTTACAAGTATGGATTTCTGTCCATATACAGACCTTGATGTCATCTCAACTGATAAATAGTCATATATGTTTGCTAATGAATTAATAATTCTATATCCTACATGTGTGTTATATATTAGGGTTCCTTAGTTAGGAAATTCTTAGTAAACAAAAAGTTTTCTACAATTACACATGAATTTAATGAGAGCATAAATTTCCTCATCACAAAGCAGAAAGTTTGGTGCAAAAGTTTGTGACTGATTATTACACTGCAAGATAGATGATATAATCGGTTTGCATCAACGGACAGATTCTCAATTAAAACTGATCACTAACCCACTAACAGACATATATATGTGTGAGACGAGATGGAAATCCAGGTCAGTTTTGGATTTGCCTAGACGAGACTGCAACTGTGATCTTGCCTAGGCAAGATAGTGATGGTGATCTTGCCTAGATGAATTTTAAACTTGCCTAGACGAGCTCACAACTGCAATCTTGCCAAGGCAAGATTAAAATCCATCATGGAGCAGGCTAGGATTTAAATCTTGCCTAAGCGAGCTAAAATCCATCTGGTATTGTTCAGGTGAGTTTAAAATTCACCTGATATCACTTAGGTAAGTTTAAAATCTGCCTAGGCGAGACTAAAATAGTGATCTGATCTAATTTCCTAATATATTATGCATTGTAATTAAAATGTATATGAAAGATGTTTTCAGTCAGACTTTCAATATTTCAACACTGAATGGTTATATATAGTTCACAAGTAATATATTAATTAATATTTACAGAATATTATAATCACAATCTCTTCTAGGCAAATTTAAAATCTGCCTGGAGTTAAATTTAACTCTGGCATATACATACACACAGACCTACAGATAGACTGTATTCCAATACTCTCCCATTCCCATCTGGGACTAGAATGACAGATTCCTCTAATTAATCTTGTTATATAGAGAGGTACAATCAGCTGAATAATTGATGCACTGAGGCTCATTAGTAATAGCATGCATGATTAAAATTAATTAGATTTCAGAGAGACTACTTGCAATAAAAGGACTACCTCTGTTACACAGTTCTCTGCAATCCAAAGACATAACATTTATATGTATCTAGTATTTTGCATAAAATTTGCTGAACTAATTAACTAAATAGGTCAAATAAGCATTCCAATATTATCTCTTCAATTTTAAATTTTTAAAGAAACTCATAATCAATGATCATTAACTGAACTGAAAACAACTTCAAAATGGTACAAGTGTGCATAGCTTTTGTGTGATTTATCAACTGATGCATTAGAAGGACCATTATGATTATCGATGGCTCAGACAAGAATCAACAAAAATTTAAATGATTACATTCACAACACTGATGAAAATCAATTAAAAAAAATAACTTCTTACTTACTGGTTTAACAGACATTTATATTTAGAAAAGTTTTCATCTTTATCACATGAAGTATTTAAGTGAATGTTGCTCTGTTGTAAAATGTTTCCTTATACATATGAGGTATTATCATAAACCATTGGATCAGACAACAGTGCTTTAAATTCTTTTTTAAAGCATCCATCTAGCAGAGAGGGAGGTTTATAGGGGTTTACATTCTTTAAAACATATTTTTCTTTCGCTAAAGTTATAAAAGATCTCAAATACAGCTAATTTTCCAAACTGACCATAGGTTGCTGACATCTATTTCCAAGCACTGCAATGGCTACGTTTAAGAATGCTTGTGGCTGGCAAAACCAAAGCTATCTTATCACTACCATAAACTATGTTATCAGCACTATTTAGATGACAATCAGAGCTTGCTAGGGGATCAGATTAAACCACTGTGGTTTGTTACTTCCCTCTGTGCTCTTCAAGACCGGTAACTACAGGATATAGTGGACCACAATGATCACACAAGGTGGTACCAAGCAGAATGGAACATGACAATTACCAAAAACCACATTTATCTTATATGACACATTCCTGTTAATGTTCCATTTATTTACTCTAGAATTCACTGATCAGGAGAAAGGTTTTAAACAAGGGACCCATGGGTCACTGTGCTCAGCTGAAGTTGACCTTAAAGTTAAAAATCTAAAATATTATCAAATGGAGATAAAGTCTGAGTGGAACAGGTAATATAGGCCATGGATGGTTGATGATATTGTTGCAAATAATATTTTCTGATCGACCATATGTTTCCTAATGTTCAAACTGAAGCATGTAGGCAGTTTGTGAATATATGATCTATTCTATTACTATGCTCATTTGTTGGCTTTTTGATAAGCTGTTGACAATTCAGCAATTTACACATTTGTTGAGTTAGATCCTATTTTTTTTATTCGACCAATTTTTTATTAAATCATTTTTTTTCAAATTTAAACATCTTAAAACAGAAGCTGATTCAGAATTCTAAATTGCACCTTTATTAATCCATGATGTGGGTCATATATAATCAAATTATGCCTACTGATGTGTTTAACTATTTTAATTAAATTATTTCAATAGAAATTAATTTCTTTAAAAATGTAACATTACCACGAGATGGCATCTTCTGGATTACTCAAGAAATGTTTTGTACATGGGAGTGGAAACGAATACACAATAAAGAAATACAGTTCGAACAATAACAAGGGACCCATGGGTCACGCCGCTCAGCTGATCATGATTGGACTATAAATGTTTCTCCACTGTGATACTATATCGAGTCAATAAAGCTTATGAATACCATGGACATGTTGGGCTATTATAAAGGAATGTAATGTAATATGTGAGTAAATGATAAATGAAATTACCTGACTGATGGATTAATAGAGTAAAATATAGTGGTTTATTTTTTATTTATTTAGGAGGGGTTGAAAATTGTGATATATTTGAGCAAATATGAATGCAATGACAGCAGTAATAAGCAGTAGTAGAATGATGATAAGGCTATTTGTTGAAGGATCTAAAGTGTATGGTAGTCTGCAAGCTTTCAGTTTGACAGATATGATGTTATGATTAACTATGCTGATGAAGTGATTTATGAATTTGTGACTGTATGACACAATATCTCTTTAGTCTTGACAAGGTACATTATTGTGATGCCCACTATGTCTACATATTACACAATATTGACATAATTTCTGGCATGTACATAGGTACCTATGGACGAATAGTTATACAAAATATTAAAGTATGAATATATCTGATTCATCTTGTTCTTGCTTACTGAGGCTGACTTTGGGATGGGGTTCGGAGAAGGGAAAAGTGAGGGCAGCACGAAGGTGGATGTTGAAATATCCTATTGTAATGTTTAACATTTATATAAGAATATGAAAAGCTAAGAGGAAAGGGGCCCTCCTAATTGGTTATAGTAAAGATCTAAATATATGATTGCAAACTAATACTCTGACAAGACTGTCATGAAAAAAAAACAGTAAAAGTTTAGAGATACTGTGATGCATATGAAAATTTACAGATGAACAGGCAAGTGGACAGAATGGACTAATACCTTTATTTCACTTTCAAGGGAATAATGCATTTAAGTTTATATATAAGCCTATTTTTTTAGCATATCCACTTTTTCCATTAAGAAGTTTTTATCTGAATCATTTATTTTATTTTCAGGTTTTATAAATTTTTAATAAAAAAACTGAAAATATAAGTTAAATATATTAGAATTGTTGCAAAAGTTGCAATCATTATATATACAGTGTAAAAAAGGTGAAACTATAAGTTAAAATATTAGAATTGTTGCAAAAGTTGCAATCATTATATATCCAGAGTGTAGCTCATATTAGGTTATATTATGCATACACATATATTTTATTATTTTTAAATCATAAATGTTTAAACTGAATTTAAAAGAAAATAATGCCACAACATGGCATCTACAAGAATATTCCTTGAATCACTATTAAAAAGTTTTGCACATTGGAGTTTTCAGTACATGCTTAATTTTATTCACCAAAATAAAATAAAAGATTCAGTAAATTTGATAAAATAAAACATCTTTTCAAATAAAGTATACACACTGTTGGTTGAATGAGGGACAAACAATATCATTGTGCTAATTACTATCCCAGTTTTAATTTATTAATGGAATTAATAGTCAATTTCACACCTGGTGAAGTTTTTACTCTTCTGAAGTAAGGAATTACTTATCTGATGAACATCCACACTTTCATAGCAATACACCACTTTGTGGACACAATTAAATGTACACTTTAATCATCGTAACCCTGGTGGTACAATACAAAATCTAAAATGTAGCATTGCCTAGAATAAGAATGAATCAAATACAGAAAATAATAACATTCATCTAGTTTATGCACCATCTGGGGGGGGGGGGGAGTGCAGGGCAGAGGGGAAGCCTGCTGGTAGAGGCCAAGCTGAGCCAAGGCAAGCTGTTTGGGGTTGGTCACATAATGCAAGTGAAGGTTGTATTACCAGGTGAGCTAGATGTAAACAACACTTGACATGGTGTATGAAACATGAATAAAAGCTATTCTTTCCAATCATTTTCTTTGAAATTTCAGATTTTAAAAGATTTAATTCTTATGTATATATGCTGTGCAAATTAAATTAACAGTGCTTACAGGGAAAAAGTGCCATTGCCAAAATTGGACAAAATTAAAGTATTGATTTTTTATTTATGCTAACAACTTGAAAAATTTGCAAAATTCAGATCTAATTTTGGGTAAACAATTGAATCTTGATTAAATAAAGTTATATTCTTGAAAAAAAGTCTCTAGGTTAAGCAATTCTCATGTTAGGTGAGTAAATATATTTCCTGATATTTTAAAAATTGCATTATATTTTGGCCCATAACTTCAAAATAATATCCAATACTGGCCTAATTTTTGGTATGTTCATAGAAAATGTATGAAAGAATGTGAATACTAAATATGATCAAAAACAGATCAGTGGTTTTGATATTAGGCAGCCTTGAAGTGTAAAAATGGCTTTTTTTACGGAAAACGGAGGTTTTTCCTTGATATCTCGAAGGAACGAAGTCCTAATGACCCAATTTTTGGTATGGTAGGAGATTTTGGGGACATCTAACATTATGCCAACAGCCTGGGGAGATAGAGATGTGCACTGAATGACCTACAGTCATCAAAGTGGACTGCTTGACAATGTAAGGGAATACAACAAGAGCCTAAAAAAAATTCAATAACTAGCCTAATTTTGCAGCTTTTATTTTCAAATTTTAGATTTTTACAGATTAAATCCTATTTGTACATGCTATGAAAATTAAATCCACAGTGCTTACAGGAAAAAAAGGGCCGTGGCCAAAGTTGGGCAAAATTTAAGGTACCAACTTTATATTTTTGCCAATATATAAAACAAGGGACCTATGGGTCACTGTGCTCAGCTGACGTTAACCTTGAAGGTAAAAATCTAAAATAATATCAAATGGAGATAAAGTGTAAGAGGAAGAGGTAATAAAAGCCATGGTTGGTTTGTATGATTGGATTGTATTGATGAGCAAGAAATTGTTGCAAAAAATATTTTGTGACCTGACCATGTGTTTCCTAATGTTGAAACTAAAGCATGTGAGCAGTTTGTGAACAAATGATCTGTACTATTACCATGATCATAAGTTGGTTTTTTGATTAACTGTTGACATTTCAGTAGTTTATACATTTGTTCAATTGAATCTATTTTTTGTATAATATATATTATTAAATATATATGTATTTTTTTTTATGAAATGTATACAGTTGAAATATAGCTAATTAACAACATAAAACAGGGCAAACAAAGCCTGATCACAAATTCTGCTGAGGCAGGAAAATAATGAACAAATGTTTGTATTAAATCCTCATTTTTTTATCACATCAATTATTTTCTAATTTAAGTTTATATTTCTATACATTTCCAATTTAACATATATATCTGAATATAAAAGTTGATTCATAATTCTCAATTGCATCATCATAAATCTCAATCTTGTCAGATAACACCACATCATGCATACAAATGTTTATTTATTTTTTACCAGAAAAATATATCTTTTAAATCTGCAAAACAATAAATATCTAAAAATAATACTTGATTTAGATTTCACAATTTTTAATTGTGTCTTTATTTATCCATAATGTGCTTCATATTTATAATAATTTAAGCATACTGATGGGTTCAATTATATTTGTTAAAATCATTTAAAAGAAAATTGATTTCTTTAAAAATGCTACATTACACAACATTGCATCTTCTGGATTACACCTTGAATTATTTTTTCAAGGAAAGTTTTTGCATATCAGAGTGGAAACAGCATTACAATTAAGGAGATACAGTGAAAACAATAACAATTACTGCATAACACTTGGTGGGTTGGGTTTGCGGGGGGGGGGGGGGGGGGGGGGGGTGATTGGGGTGCTGATATGAGAATAACTGTACACCTGTCACAGCAGAGGATATCCCCCAGTGACTGTAACAAATCAGAAACCCTGGCATAACTGACTTCCAGTGACCTGGAGTGGGACCCTGCATCTGTAATCAAAGCAAGTGACTACAGAAAAAAAAATCAATAACTAGCTTAATTTTCAAGCTTTTATTTTCAAACTTCAGATTTAGACAAACTAAATATTTATGTTTACATGCGTTGAAAATTAAATCAATGGTGCTTACAGGAAAAAAACGTGCCATGGTCAAAGTTGGGCAAAATTTAAGGTACTGATTTTTTTTTATGCTAATAACTTAAAAAATTTACAAAATTCAGATCTAATTTTGGGTAAACAATTGAATCTTAATTAAACATAGTTATATACTTGAGAAAATACACTCTAATTTCAATATTTTTCATGTTAAGTGAGTTATTATTTTTCCTGATTTTTTACAAAGTCCATTATGTTTGGGCCCATAACTTATAGAATTTATACTTTACAGACTTAATTTCTGGCATGTACATAGGAACTATATAGAGGAATATTTATGGTAAATATGAGGAAAAACGGATGAGTGGTTTTGATATTAGGCAGTCCTGAAGTGTGAAAATAGGATTTTAATAAAAAATTGAGGTTTTTCCTTAATTTCTCAAAGGAACGAAGTTGCAAAGACCCAGTTTTTGGCTTGGTAGGAGATCTTGGGGACATCTAACATTATGCTGAATTATGGATTCCTAGGTCTTACGGTTTCAAAACGTGCCACATCTACGGACGGACGGACGGACGGCACGACGGACGGACAGACAGCAAGACAGACGGACGGACGACAGACAATGGACCACGACTATAGCTCAGATGACTTATAGTCAGCTGAGCTAAAAATTGAACAGATTTTGATCTAATTTTTGGTATACAATTAAATTTTGATTAATTAAAGTTGTATTACTGAAAAAAAGTCCCCACCTTTAACACTTTTGGTCTTAAGTGACCAAATATCTTTCCTGTTTTTTTTAACAAAGTCCATTATGTTTGGGCCCATAACTTTTTAAAATTAAATAATACTGACTTAATTTCTGGCATGTACATAGGAACTATATAGAGTAATATTTATGGTAAATATGAAGAAAACCAGATGAGTGGTTTTGATATTAGGCAGTCCTGAAGTGTAAAAATAGATTTCTAATAAAATATTGAGGTTTTTCCTTAATGTCTTGAAGGAACGAAGTCCTACTGACCCAATTTTCGGCATGGTAGGAGATTTCGGGGACATCTAACTGTATGCCGAATTTCAGATTCGTAGGTCCAATGGTGTCGAAACGTGCCAGTCTTACGGACAGAAATCTGGACAGACGATGGACCACGACTATAGCTCAGATGACTTATAGTCAGCTGAGCTAAAAATTATTGCAATACACTTGGTGGGAGTGGGGGCCGGGGGGGGGGGGGGGGGGGGGGGGGGGTTGTCATGGGAATAACTGTACACCAAGGCAGGGCTTAAGTGACCAGAAGTGGGCAGCCCGGAGATGCAAATGCATACAATAAAGCCTCTGAAAGAAACTTCAATAACTAGTCTTTAATAAACAGTATTGGTTGTGCATCTTTGCACTTAAAGACTCCTGTACTGTTAATTAAGTTGCAAGAAAAGGTAGGAGAGTCACAGTTGGGGTTAGATCAGGTTTAAATAAGGATCAGTCCAAAGCCCACACAGAGATATTAATTATCACAACCAGATGTACATTGACTGCAAGGTAAAATTAATTAATTTTCAATCAGTGAAAACTCAGGTTGCCTTACCTTGTATAATGAAATATATCAAACCTGTAATAAACTTGAATAATTTAGTGAGTGACCAACAGCAATATCTGATAAAAATTGGTGTTGTAGGTTGCATAGAGCCAACTTATAAATATCCATATCAGTAACTATTTATTTAATTTGATTTTCACGATTTCCCTGTTGCCAAATATTTAAATGCTTTTGTATTAAACTCATGAAAGCTTCTTTGACACTAGTTGGTTTCAAAGCAGCTTATGTATTGAGATGATAATTGAAAGTATTTTATAACCTTAAATATTAACCTCGTCCTGAGTAGTTCCAGACTGTTTCTGCATGCGAGAAAAGATGGTGCTGAATCACACCTGCACGTTACTCCTGATATGATTTCAACAAATATTATATATATTCAATATATATATATATATATATATGCAACATGTTATAGGGCTGCATGTTATCTGGCACATCACGCACACAGTGGCTTGACCTAATGGTTTGTGAATAAGCAAGTGTTCTGAAACCATTTCAGCTTATTCATGTTGCTCAAACTAAGCTAAACTGTTTTTTTAAGGGGAAATGGTTTAAGAATTTAAAATTGGCTAACTGTCATTACTGTCATCTCAGCACTGCAAGTTTTATCTGGTAAGATTAGAATGTAATTAGGCTGCAACTGGACTTTATCCTGTAGTACAAACTACAGTCCTATCAGCTTTAACATTAACAAGGATCAGAGTTTGTCTGGGTAAAGATTGGTACCAGCAAGCTTTCCAGCAAGATCAGAGTTTATCCTGTAATATATATGTCGGAGCCCAGATTGGGATCTGGGTAGGCCAATTCTAAACTGGACTAGTCCAGATTGCGATTGGGAACTGACATATATTTGTATGCATTTCATAAACATTTAAACATAACTTTTAAAGATTTATTTATCAAATTTATACTGAGAGCCTTTAGTTCATCACCAAAGTTCACTGACAGGACATATACCATTGAATTTTATCACTTTAGTGTCCAGTATGACAACCTGCATCTTACACCATGCAAAAAGGTCTGACAATTAAATAACTGTGATGAGAGCTCCCATTAGGTGCCTAAGCACAAGTTATTAATTAAAAGGAAGATAAACTGACAGATTATCTGCAGATAGTGACCAATTTACCACTGAGTGTAACAATAACTGAATCAGCATGAACTATGGTTTTACAGGTTAGATCAGAAAATTATCAATTTCATAATACTAATATACGCTAGTTAAGTACTCATGTCCACTGCACGAACAGCATCTGGAACTTAGGAAGGCTGCTATGTTAAAATTCCTGCTTCCATTCAAATCAAAATCTGAATGATCTGACTGTCCGAATAACGATAATAAATAATGTCTACACTAAAGGAATCATCTGTGACTGTGAGAGGCTGGGTATTTCTTTATTTAGAAAGATCTAGCTCTGCAGGTATTATAAACAACTGATAACATTTTATATATGCAACGTTGGTATAAATCGGTAATTATGAAAGTAATGAAACCACCCAAAATTGGGTCACATGAATATCCCATTTACAGATTTAGAAGGAAATTCACACTTATCACAGGGACAATTGTTATATCAGAAAGCAGTAGCAGATCACATGTATATCAACCTCTGCCGAGATCCTACTAAAACTTTGGAGTGTGCTAAATTTCAGAGCATGACCAAAAACAGCTTGATAGGATAGTAAAAACAGCACGATAATGGGTGTACCTGTATTTTTAACGTAAACAATTATAACAGTATCAGAAATACAGCCACCACACTTTTTATACATTACCTGTTAAGCATTAAAGGCAGGAAACATGGTCACTTAAGGTTACTCACAGGAATTCAAAATAAAAACATCACTTTTGTATAACCCACCAAGCGAACACACTTAAAAGCCTTCATGGCCAGCCTCATTAGACAAATATTGCTTCCGGGTGGTGCAAAATTTTCAGTTCACTTGACACCCACAAAATGAAGAATAAACGGCACTCTATGAACTGTCTAAAAGAAATCTTAGAACATTAGGTTATGAATCCCTGTGGTAGAGATTTCCATAAAATGAAACTCAAAGACTGATATTTCAATAAATCATCTCATCTGAATGGCTCTATAGCAAGGAAATTAAAGTTAATATATAAGGCCAAAAGAAATAAAAGGTATGGTTCTTAGGCACCGCCCGCGTCAATTTTTACCCCCAGCATCAACAATTTTTATTTTGATTTTTATCTTTCAAGAAAATGAATATTACAATTTATGTAGTGCTTTTCCCTGTTTTGCAAAAAAAATTGTTATTTTCATACTTTTCCATGATCATATGACATTTTTATGGAGACACTCAAAAAAAGGTCAAAAATAGAATACCGCCCACCCGCACTGATTTCTGAAAAAAGTGCCTGAGAACCAAACCTTATTTTTTTTTTGGCCTAACAGATTTTTTTTACTTTAATTTCTAGAAAGGCCTTTCAAGAGAACCTAACCTCTTTCCTTGAATTAACAATTTTTTTGGATAAACCTTAACACAGATGCTACCAAGTTTCAGTTATTTTCTACCATTCCCTTTTTCCAACTCAATGAAGCAGCTTTTCATTTTAAATTTCAAAATGGTAGATAAAGACACCTGCATGAAACATCTTGAAAGCCCATCTTGGTGAAAATAACTGTATGTAAGTGGTATATCTCTTCCCTACAACATCTAAAGTGATACCAAATTGCCAGGTTGGGAAGTGTTTATAGTCCTCAACATTTACTTTTGTACACTCGGAATGACACCTAAGGACTGAAGCACCAATACATCTGATAAGAAAGCAGGCAGTATACACACATATATATGATAATGATATATTTATTATTATACATATAACTGCCTATATGCTTGCGAGGGTTCTTTAAAAGCACTACACTTGCTGGTCTGATGTCTATATTTTCCGAGAATCAACACTGCTGTGCTGCTGCCTACAACATGGGGCCATTTCTCCACAGGGTCCCTAGGTATTACCCAAAACAAGATGGGTAAAATAGGTTTCCTGGGTTTTACCTCTAATTTCTATTGATAAGAATGATATGCTCTGCACAGCCCAACAAGAGTTCAAGTGTCAGCGGTAAATATTTGTGCCATCACCTAATCCCGATACATATAATTTTCCAAATTCAAAATACCAATATCAAGTATCCTCTGAAATATACGGTAACTGTGTCCACAACAGAAGAATTGCCAGGGATGCTTTAATCACAAAGACAAGGATATACTGTGACTGTTATATTTAAGAGTTATTTGCTAAACAGCCTGGTATACTACCAAGATTGAAGATTTACATGAACATATAAACAGTAAGTGGGTCACACTGATCAGATTTAAGATCATCCAGGGATTATGCAAAAACTTGTCTAGTGGCTGAATTAGGATTTTCAAAAACCCCTGTGGTTCTGACCTTTGCCCATCTGAAGGCTTTATCAATCGACTGTGAAGACAATGTTGAGAAAGGGGCATCCAAGAGGCACAGATCTGAAAATGTGTAGTACAGATAAAACTTAAAAAATCATGAAGAATCACAGACCTTTTTACAACTTCATTGCAACTGTCCATTAATATTTAGATTTTCACTAAAAAAATATACACCCCTGACCCCTGATTACTCAAGGTGGTCAGGTGTTTCAGCAGATAAACTGCAGGCAGGGACCCAGCCTGTGAACAAGGCCCTGTTTGACCAGCTCTGTGCAGGTACTACCTAATTACTGGAAAGGGATGAGAAGAAACTGTAGCGGCAAGGAAAAGGAGCAAAAAAGCATAAGATTGGCTTCTTTAAACAGAGTCCTTGTTTTGAAGAATCCATTTAGACACAGGCAGCTGACAGTTTACAGCACGACATATCCCGGACGAACAGCTGGTCTGAACCAGTGCTGGCAATAAGAGGTACAGTAAGAACAAGGCAGCACTTAACCAGACATGAATGACTGCCAAATTGATAAACAGACATTTGGCATATAAAAAAACACATGCCTCAAAAACTAAAGTAAAAATACAGGAGTAAAACAGATGCTTAAAATAAACAGATTTCATTGACCTGAATAATAATACTTACTTAACCTATATTTTTTAAATTGTGGTTAATTTTTTTTTTCAAATAAATTTTGACCCCGATCCTGATATCATAAAAAATACTGTATGAAATAAATTTTCAATAGATTTAAGTGCCAGTCATGGAAATGTAAATATTTGTACCCCTTGAACCAAATTTTATCTCTCTTCTCTGCACAAAGGTGCTAAAACTGCAAATGCATCTTAAAAAGTTTTAAAGCAATAGAAAACTGGTCAGTTGTAAAAGTTTTGGTACAATTTAAACTTGACTAAAACCAACAAAATTAAAACAAATGATGCAGCTGAATTAATTTCAAACTTGCAGCAAGAAACTATAGAATAGATCACTAACTGAATTATTATTTCCTTTGCTCTATTACTTCTGTCAGACATAAAGCATGGCAATATCACCTGCCATTATTATATTCTATGCAAATATGCAATATAATATAGAACTATATCAGTGGTGTGCCAATTATATCAATTCATATCTTTCAAAACTGATTAAGTTGGTTTGATTTATTTTATCCATCAGATACAGTTGAGGCCCAGATTAGAATCTAGGCCAGTTAAAATAGGCAATCTGGGCCTCGACATAGTACAAAGAAGTCATAAACAGGGGAGGGTGGGGGGGATTTAACCAGAAACATATTCTAAAAAAGTCAAAGAAAAAAGACAGATGGGACACAAAGTAGTGAACAGCATTATAACTGAACCTTGTGCAGTGAACAAGTGTCAACGACTGGACCATTACTTTGACCTTTCAGCATGATGTACAAGTCAGACTGAATCTGGTTGGTCAACATTTCAGGTATAATTAATTCTATAGTATAAAGCAAATTTCTCAGTAAACAAAATGAACATAAAATCATCAATTGGTCTTTTGCTCTCAATCATTGAACCTGATTTTACAACCAATGCCGGCCGCTATATATCAAGAGAGAACAGATTGAAAGGTACATGTATGTATAAACATACTGAATACATGTTTTATCTCAGGCTATCAGTTCATTTTAGCTGAATACAAAAGTTTCCTACCTAAACCACCTTGGCACATGGACTTACTATTTCAAATTGCCAGTTTCATGTACCTTGTTGCAGTTCTGTATGTGAGTAAACACTGTCTACATGTTACTTATTACTACAAAAAGAACTGCATGGCCAGAGGTCTGATTTTGCGCATGTGAAACCACACTCAAAGAAGAAGAAATATGAATGAAGAAACAATGATTGGAAGTGGAAGTGGCATGTGGGCTATGTTTTGTGCCACTGAACAGTCTCAATGCAAGTTTATTTCCACCTATATATTGGAATATTAAGCAACTGTTTTGGTCTTTTCACTTTTTGTGACAATTGGCAGATGCTATAATATTTTATAAAGGAAACACTATACTTCATGTGTACTTAAGATACCTGGTATGTGAATAGGTCCCTTTAACTTAGAGGAGTTGGAATTCTGTGAAAATACCTCAGGTTTACAAAATGAATATATACATATACAGAAGCTTATACATTCATAAGGGCATTGATTTGAAGGATTTCAAAGTGATTTAACATTTATGATGTTAGCAAGACCACTGAGATGGGGCCAGTTATGCATTAATATACAGTTCAAACAAAATGTTCTTATAAACTCAATCTGATCAGTTTGGTTAATTCAAATGGCATTTCAATGAAAATTTACTTTATATCATTAAAGGGGCTGGAAAATAAAATGCATCTGCTGGCAAAGTCAATACCACATGTTTTGTTTTGCATTTAGTGTTGTTTTTATGATATTCAAAGCTGAATGCAAGTCATTCACTAAATGGATGTAATACAGATAAAATAAAAATACAAACAAATTCTCCAGACGCTACCTAGGGACTGTCTTGTGAGTACCAGTATACATTATCAATCATAATTAGTTAAGTTATGATGGCTCACCATTTAAGAAGACATTCAATAAAACATAGGACAAATTCTAGAAGAAAAAAAAATAACTGGGGAATGCCATTACCCAATGCTGATGTGATAAACAACTATCCCACTTTAAGTTTAAATAAACAGTCAAATTTCAGAAAATACTCAATTTTAAAAACATTCTGACTAAACGTTTGAGAAAAAAAGTTAGACACATACTGATTGTAAAACAAAGAAATAATAATAATTATTCATTAATCACTCAAAGTCTATTATATTTAATGCAGCCAATTCCATAAAGCTCTTCTTTCTTTGCTCAGATGCTGAAGAAAATTTTGTGAATGTAAATCTGTGGAATCAAATTTTAAAAAAAATTTATATATAATTAATGAGCATTCCCTTACATAAAATGTGTGTTTAATATCAGACTTCAAGAACCTGCCGCAGCCCAGCCCACATCTATATAAGCTCAGTGACTTTTCATCAAAACATGTTGTGATCAAAAGGAAGTTTTCATCTGTTATCAAAACATTAAGTATAGGAATGTGGGTGCATTCTTGTTTCATAAAATAAGCTAAAATAAAGCTGGTTAAATTGTTTGAAAGCCATACATATTTATAAACACATGTAATTATATTTTGTGTGGTGGTTTGAAATTTCATGGTGCCCACCACTAACTGATAATAAATGCAAGCCATGGGATTCAGCGAGCTAAACTATATTAAATTAAATTACAGAAAATCTGGATCAATTCAGTATAAATATATACCAAACAATATATATCATAATCCTTACCAGTAGAAGTAAATGAAAAATGTAATTAATCATATTCTAAACTATACCTTTCACAAACAATTATTTTGGATTAATATGCCAGGAACATGACAACAGCAGTTAACTGACTTTATAAAATACAGTTTATTCACTAATATTTGTTGACTCATTAGTTAGTCGGATCTCATGTCATGACCTATGCTCATTCAGCCTGCCAAGGTTGCTGTAAACAACTAACAAAGGAGTCATCAAGTTACACGAGTGACAACTTTTGCTCCCTGGTTATTTATAAAAACCAATTGTACTTTATCAACAATTCCAATTCTTATAAACAATCCCAATTCTAATCTATAGTCTATTTCATTGACAATAACATACCCTAACTATTAAATTACACAAGGCCACAGACCCATGGCAAAATAAAACTGCTCAGCTGGCTGTGGAATGTAAAAAAATTATGGACGTGAGCATAACGTTTTTATTTGACTACAGACTACATATATGAAAAGTTTCATCATAAGGACATAAAAATAGGTGCCAAAATTTTATTTAAATAGTGCATGCATATGAGCTACAAAAACTTTTAAAATTCCACTTCCAATTCTATCTTTATGAATGGATATTTGCATTATTCATACACAACTTTTCTTTAAAGTGATTGAGGCAAGAGCAGCAATAACTGCTAATTTAAAAGGAACATAATACTCAGGACTTGGTGCTCATTAACCAAAACAAATATGATATGTGTAAAATAGGAGTATTTCTATAAAATAACCATTTTTTGGAGTGGCCTTGCTCACAACTGAACATGGCCTGCAACTTATAACTCTCACTGTATATCTTTGAAAGATATCATAGTGGTATCTGAGTATCTCACTATATCTCTTTGAAAGACATCCCATGCAGTGATGGCTGTGAAGAGATTAAATGTGCAGTTATGCCTGTTTTGCCACTTTTTCGCACAGCACATAGAAAATACTGCAAAATCAATTTGTGAATTAAAACTACAACTCAAGACATTTTCTGTCAAGTTGAACTATAATGTTCTTAAACCTGCTGAGGAATAAGTTGGTGAAAGAATGGTTTCTAAACATCTCTTCCACAGTGCAGAAAACATATTTCATATGAATGGCCTTTAAATTTATGTAAATTTTTATAAGATTTGAGAATTTAATATTCTAGCTAATAAATTTAGGCATTTTACAAACACATTTTGGAAGGTGAATTTTATCAACTAGCCACCTTACTTGACAGATAATACTACGATTTAAACACTATAATGGTGATAAGTAAAGACATTTTAGGGGAGTGGGACATTCATAATTATGGTGTATTACATAACAGTGTTGACAAAATATGACAGTTCACAGTGATGTTCTGAGGCTGACCAAAATTCCCCAGACTAATCTGATAATAATATTGCTTAATAGGTTTTGGTTACATTTTTCGAAGTCTTAATATATGAAGCTTATTTGAAGTACACTATGACCATGGCCACTGAGACCCTGGACCAAAACTGCATCAGTGATTCAAGCACGACCTGTCCTCAGTCCTGTATAAATTGCACTGGTCAATGCAAAGGCCAATACCAGTAATGTCTGTGCACAGGTTCAAGGTATCAATGACCATTTTGTTCTACATTTTTATTAGACAAAAGGTCAGAGATCCAATATGCTGGACAAAATACTCATACCAAAATATTTATTAAGTGAAGCTAAGGTTAACCTTAATCAATGAAATCATAACTCAAATTAATAAGATTTGGAGTAAACCACTGTTTCACCATTCACAGAATTTCTAGTGGAGAACACTAGAAACACTCTGAAAAGGTTACAGGTCTGAGTGATATTTGTGTAATATAATGTCTCCTGATTAGGCCAAACAAAACAAAATTAATAGTTCTATGGAATGAGAGAAATTTGGAAAGTAAATGTGACATAATCAGGACCAATATTATGCCTGATTTTCACACTATCAGGTCAGTTTTGCTTTATACAAGTTTTCTGACAAAATCATCCCAGCACAGAGTCTCAGTACCTCGCATATGGCTGTTTAACAACTTATGTTACTAAAGTCTACATCTGTCTATTTACCATTATAAGGCCGCAAGACCAGAGGTCCAATTGTGAGCTGCAACACGCGGTGTTTCAGCCAGCGGAAACATGTATTACATTTTTTTGGCCAAGTCAGGGCATCTCCTGACTGACACTTGTTTTGACTCTGTGATGCATACGTCCCCATGCGCTATGTTTATGTTGACACCTGTAATTGCACCAGGTCCACTGTTTTTTACATTCGTTTACAAGACTAAGTAAACAGTTTCAAGGCTATTATTTAGCAGGAACAGATTTATTTGACAGGGAAGAAGCTATTTTTTGTGTTATTTCAACATGCTTTTGGTGATTGGGCCCCTTTAATAAATGTTAGATTTCATCATAATATCACAGTTAAATGTGAATGGACCTTAATTATTTACAACTCTGTTCCCACCGCCTATACATACTTCCCTGTGTAACTGTAACTGATGTTGACAATACAAATATGATCCTTTTTGTTAACTGTCATACTCAAATAATAAATATAATTATATTAAAATGCATTATCAGTAAATTTAAATATTTCTTTGTTAACATAAAATATTAAACCACTGCCAACCAGTGCCACTGTCTCCATAATCACTAGTTGAACAGTTTGAATAAAAAAAAAATGCTTTGCTATTACCAAACATCCAGAGATATGTTTAGATTATATTTAAAATGCATCCAAACTGAATGTTAGATGCAATGTTAGATGTAAGCCTATATTTGTTTCACAATATGATTTATTTCAATTTAATTTTTCTTTGTCACTGTGTGTGTCTGATGTACATCACCACATAAATTGAATTGTTCTAACCAATCTCAGTGAAAAAAAAATTCTATTAATTTATAAGATTAGTTGGTACACGTTTTAAAATTCAATATTTACAGAGGGAAAACATAATGAACAAATCTAATGTGGTATATAAACACGTTATCCTGCCAAACTGTAGGTCTACCACTGGCCATTTGACCAGTGCCGGTTTGGCATGGCTGCGGGACCAGCCCCCTACCCCTGAAGATCGTCAGCATGCACAAATGATTCGGGAGCTATCAACAATGCAAACATGACAAGTACTAAAGGTTGGATCATTATTACACAGTGTGTGGGCCTATATTGCCATATCTCCGGTACTGTACTATTAATTGTGGAAGGCAGAAACGTCAATGCAAACAGAACTGCAGATGTTAGCCGGACTGGGCCAGCCGCTGGCGAACCAGTGAAAACACACCAGTGCAGCCCTGCAGATTCTTATCACGATGCAGTGATGATTTTCGCGTGAAAATGAAGCAACATGGTGCAACGTAGCCATCTTACCTGTTAGTGCGATTTCACTCCTAAGATCCTGATGTTGGTAACTCGAAATATTCCATAATTTAAGCAGATTTCGCCAAATGTCACTCAGTATGCCACCATCTTTAACCCAAGGACCAATCAATGTTGACATTGATGCTACACCCAATCAAAGACGGGTTCGTGGTCACATGACATTACCGGATCACGTGATCGATAATGTGTGACATCTGTCAAGTTGAGAGGTCAAATCTTAGCAATTTCGGAAGATAAGTGGTCGCACGGTTTCACACAATTTAGAGATTAGTTTATTCCCAAGCAGACAGCTCTGCATGGTCAGCTATTTATGAGGCTGCACATTTTTATCGAAGACTGCCAAATTAGGACATCAAGCTCAATGGCGGACCCAGGAATTTGACTGCCCGGCAGAGGGCTGGGACCTGAGGCTGTGTTTGTGGGTTGCAGCCCACACTTTACAATGTGTCGTGACTGTGGTAGTTTATGTGGGTGTTTCGTATATTAAATTAATAGACCAGCATGTTGTGTTCGGCGCCTGGACGTATTGGATAATGTAATTAAATGTACTAATGCCAGCTCAGTGAGCTCACGCAAGCTGCTGTTACGGTGGCCGAGCTAGGGTGCGTGGATAAGGGGCCTTGTTTAGCAGGTTTATCTGTATTTCTGCACTGGGCAAGTTCAAGACACGCTGAAATCTGTTATAAGGCCTAATGGAGCTCTGTTAGAGACTAGATGTGATTAATCCAGTCTGAACCACCTGTGTAAGCAATGCTGAGATTAACACATTATAGAGTAAACCAAATTAAGCCAATTTAATGATGAATAGATTGAAAAGTGTGCATTTCTGAATCCCCCCCCCCCCCGCACAGTAGATCTATACTCTAGTATGACAACACGGTAAAAGTTGCCCCCCCCCCTATATCTGATTATTAACTAAACATATGACAGTCTTTAATAAAACGAAGAAATATACACCCAAAGTATTCCCAAGTATCCCCGTAATACGTAGGCTACTATAAGTACTATTGCATATGAAGCAGGGGCGAATTGAAGGGCCTGGAGATTGAAGGGTTTAATATTAAGCTGCCATCTGAGATAAATTACCTTTTTTTGGCATCTAGTGTTTGCTCTGAAAATTATGTGCCCCTGAAATTTGGCATGTTCATCCTTCTTGGAAAGTTTTCTCGTAAACCAGTCAGGTTGTACCACCTACCTTACCGTTTTTGTAGAATAATATAATACCCTTTTTCAGGAGTGATTCGTAGTATTGGCCCGAAATTGTGCATATCTATAGAATTTGGACTCCTCCCGCTTGTACTCAAGACTGGTGGCGCCATCTGCAATCATTTTCCCGTGGCGTCCATCCATACATGTGCTTTGGGTGAAAATTGCTCATATCTCAAGAGTGGGTCAAGGTTTTTGTTCTGAAATTTGACATTTGCATCCATCTTGGAAAGTTTTCTCGTAAACCAGACAGGTGGCGCCACTCACCTTTCTATTTTTGTAGAATAAATAAATGCCCATTTCTCAGGAGTAATTTGCAGTATTGGCCTCAGGTGGTGCAACCTACAATCATGTTAACGTGGCAGACATCCATCTCATTATATATTTCCCCTTACCACTCAATCCATGACTCACTTCACCTGTACCACTCTGATTTCGGCGGATACACGTAGTTGCTTTCGACTACCGGTATCTACGTGTTTCATGCATCTGTGCACATAGCTGAAGAGTGGTTTGAAGTATCTGCCTGAAATTGTTCATGTCCATACATCTTTAATGGCTTTCTCGTACACAAGACTAGTGGCAGGGGTGTATCCAGGATTTTTTATGGGTGGGTCGTGATCATATTATTTTGGACCTTTTCGAAGGGCATGTGTAGGATTTTGGCCAAAGTGCGGAGGTGGAGCTCACATGTTAATGCGAGAAGTACCAGAAAGTGGGTATGATGGATCGGTTCTGTTCATGAGTAGTAATATAAAGAATGCAGGATCTGATGTATGATTCTGATGTTCCATACATTTTTCCATTGAAGCTTTGTAAAATGGCTGTAAAATGACGTTTTGAAACCAAATTAAAAAAAAAATTTGATCATTTATACCTGAAAACCAACTGAAGGTCAGGGAATAGCCAGGGAAAACTCAGGGAATTTTGTCAGAGTTAGCTGCTGGAAACCATGTTAATTACATCGATACATGCTTTATATATTACTTATTTATTCATGAAAATATTTAAGGTAGCCCAATTGGCATTTAATGTAAATGTTATCCATGCGGCCACCCCCGTAGGTTTAAAAGTCGAAAGATCAATAAATAATAACATCTTTTGTTGCTTGTAGCTCAAAGATTAACATTATAAACATGTAATATCAGTATACGCGTGGGTTAAAACTTACATATCACTTCAATCGTATATGCACAACGTTATTTTAGTGGACTTTGATTTTCTTTTAGTAAAATAAGTTAATAGAGACAACGGTTTGCCAACTACCCGCAGTTTTTTGTTGATGACTTACTAATGTGTTGTTATGTTATTCTTTGGAAGGAAAATATCTTTTTTACATTTCATTTGAGGATAATTTAGCATTAAACAGATAAAAAAATCGTTAGCCAAATCATAAAGTCAAACGTTTCAGTTAAAAATGGAGATTAATAGCTCTGTTAATAGTGATTGATGAAGAGTCCAGCTCACTGAACAAGTCTGCTAACTAAACTGGTGTGATGGTAGTCTGATTTTAGAGGATTATATATATATATATATAGAGAGAGAGAAAAAAATGAAATTTATATTTAGGCCATACTGCTTGTTCGAGTGCGCTTGTTAAGATATATTTTTGGTTTATGTATATATTCTGTGTTTAAGTGTTTGCAGATTGTTCTATCTTTTATATTGTCTTGAGCGGTTGCCTTTGGATGGCGTTTCTGGGTACTTTTAGTTCTGATGTTTTCGTTAACCTACCAACTCATTTTAATACTGATTTCCCGCTTTAAGACTGGCTTACAATCGACTGGCTTACTGGCTTACCGCGATGTGTCCCAGTAGGCTGTTCCGATGTATTCCCGATGCCAAGCCGATGTAACAGCGATATGTTCCTGAGTGACCCCGACACTGAACATTTTTGAAAATGTTAAAAAATATCCAGATGTCACCCCGATATGCCCCGATGTTTCCAAGCTGATGTTACTTCGTGCCAAGTCGATGTCATAATGGGGGCGACATCAGCAATCACCAGCTTGTATATAACTGCGTATAAGTAATATGCAATGTCTTGCAATAACCACGCTCGATTGAATATGACATTGACATGGGAAAAGACTTGCTACGGCTCGTACCTGAGCTGGTTAGGCTGTGGACTAATGTTCAGCTGATTCGCCGCTCCATTGTCTATTTTTTTGTGGCAGATGAGGCTTGTTTCTAATTTATTTTCTTGCTTTGATTTGTTAAAAAGAAATCTTAAAGGTAGTGAAAAATGACTACTTTTGTGTAGATTACATGCATCATACATTTAACTGAATCGAATTTTGTATTTGTCCTGATAAGTATGCACATTTCCCAACGGATACAATCAGTGCCCTGCCTGATTGTTCTAAATCATGCATGTCTTCGGCCTGTAGGTCGCTGAATATAGATCACCATGACTTAATTTCAGGTTTCCAAGGAGATTTGCCTAGAAATTCCCTGTGTAGCGTTTGAAGATTCTAAACCTAACAGATACGGTTTCAGCTCATATATGACATTCAGGGCGCTCAAATCATATTTTCGTCCCAAAGGTCACAGAATGTTAAACCAGGTAAAAAACTTACCCTCTCAGAGTTTGTGTGAAGAAGTCTAAAATTTTGTTTTTGGATATTCTAATTTTCTCAATTGTTACAGGTGTCTCTTTTATTGTGCGCTGTTGACATTCTGATTCGTATAAGGCAGGCCCTGGTTTATTGTGCGTAGGAGTGTTGCATGTGTCTATTAGGCAGGCATAGTCTGTTGCAATGGGAGACGCGCGACCCGGCCGGCCCGCATGTAGGGTCTGAAGTGTAGAAACACAGCGTTCTTTGTTCTAGATGGTTCAAGTCTGTTCCTGTAAGTGGTGTGTATTGTTCTTTGGGATTTTCCATTTCTAGTACTTTCGGATAAAAAGTTATAAATAAGGGGCTGTGTTAAGAGCCGGGAGAGAAGGAGAGAGAAATATTCCAGCACACATGGAAGAGTGTGAGTCAGTTTGTGGACCTTTCGGATATCGGATATAGATATTCTTCGAACTTTGTAACAGATTTTATTCAGTCTTCAGTTTGCCTTTGGGACTATTACCAGAACTTCACTTTTGGATTACAACGGATTGATTTCGGGATTGAATTGGACTATTATTCTCTGAGAAGATTTACGTGAACTGTTCATCTGGATTATATGTTCTAAAGGACTTGTTGAGCTGTGACAGTGGTGGTATCCAGAAAAGCCTAGGATCCGGACACTCTGGTACTGTACATTTTTTTGTTTTACTGTTTAATTGTATTGATTTAGTGTATTTTAATGTCAGGATTGTTTTAAGCATAAATTATAATTATTTGTTAACAAAAAACCAATGACTTCTTTATTCATTCCCCTTGACATTTCAAGCTGCCTAGTGTTACAGAATCTGATTTTTATTTATCTTCGTAACAAAACTTATGCTCGTCACGACTGTGATCTGTTGTTATTAGGTTCCGTAACACAATCAATATATATATATACAGGCTGTACACAGGCGCCAAAACCAGGTAAGCTACTTGTGACCAATAGTTTTCCAAAGATGTTCTCATCCTGTTCTGCATTGTTTTCAACAGTTGTGCATGAAAAGTGGCTTAAACTTTTGATCAAGAAGGCAAAAGCAAGCTAGCCTAGGTCACAGGTCCAATGTTGTTGTTAAAAATACAAAGCCTCAGTTTCTCCTTGTTTTGCCTATGCATATAGAGTTAGAACTACTTTGCCTCAGGGGTGAGAATCATTGACGATGGGTCAGGTCCGGATCCGGCAGGGTGGGGATTCCTGGATCCGCGCCTGTTGGTAATGTACGTGTCTATTCGATCAAATTATTCAGATTCATTTAAAATCAGTGATGTTTAAGTATAGAAAGGATACATTTTATTCAGTTTTCTGGAGATCACATTTTGACGTTCTGAATGTGACTTAAGTTGGATAAACCACGGCGAAATTCAACACCACACACTGACGTTACCTGAACCAATCACAGAACCGGTATATAATGTCTAACCATCAGGACTGTCTTGCCCCATGCAAAACACGACATGACCTATGCGTGGGCAGCAACTTCCAATGTAGCCGCCGACAGGTTTCAGGTTTCTGTTGCGTCGCCGGCCCACCAAAGGGCTAACTGGGGTTATAGCACGATACGATCTGTTACTCTTAGAAAGAAAATGAAATAAAAATATTTCCTATGGTTTTAGCAAACCAATGTTCACATAATGTTGTATGTCGAAAGGCCTGTAATAAAAAATAACCATTCTGGAAAGCATGAAGCACCTGTAACATCAGCAACTGATAGTATTTGTCCAGAGAGAATTGAAGCATTAACAGCCCCGTAGACATCTTGCATTTGGTGGCAGTCCTGTATAAGGCTTTAGGCCTGTGTACTATTATGTTCATATTTTAATTTTCTTGGTGCAAAATAGGGCTGAGAACAGAACAGTAATGTTTTCCAGTAATCAAATATACAATACACATAGATGTACTGAACATTAATCAATGGATATATGTTAAATCTCACAGTTGTGTATGGAGTGTTATAATCACAGGTAACTGCAGGTGCAATCTATGGACTCCACAATGCGTCAGTCACTGAAAAAAGCAATTGAGGAGTTCATTCTTATGGGCTACTTCCAATGAGGCTTTTGTTTGTCCAACATAGCTAGAGAGTGTCATCTTATACTAGTACTTAATTGTAACAGTTTTAACTAGGGCCTGCGCCTTACAAATACAACTTGATGAGTTTATTTTACAAAAGGTCTAGGCACGCCCTGACAATGTACGAAATTGGGTGGCCCTAAAAATTTGTTGAACCGATTTTAAGGGCGGGGGGGGGGGGGGGGCTGTTGCGCCAGTTTCCACAATTAGTGCCACCAGCCTGAAGCGGATGGCTCAGTTTAAGACTTGCTGGATTTGGGATAGATTTACAACATGCAATATGCAAGGTCTTTGGACTCATTGCTGGTACCTGATCAATGCTTTTTTTATTTATGTCATTGTGAAAAAGCCCTTGGAAAAGATGTCATTGGAAAAAATTTGGACCCTCACGACCCCCCCTTGCATACACCCATGAGTGGTGCCACTTGCATTCATTTTTGTGTTGTGTGCACCCATGCCAGTATTTCAGCAGTGACGTTTATGTAATTGGTCCATGCACTCGGGTTCAAAATGTTCAGTGCTTGCATTGTACATATTGATGTCACACATGTACTTGAAAAGTAACAGTCCAGCATGGAAGCATTACACCTGATGCATATCCCATTGCACAGGTTCTCATTAGGCCTGTAGGTCTTGTTTTTATTAAAATCACACATATCTCAGGGAGTGGTTTGATGTATTTACCTGAAAATTTGCATGCCTATGTATCCTTGGTATGGCTTTCTGGTATATATATACAAGACCTATGGTTCTACCTTCAATCGTTTTTTACGAAGCATAGCGTAAGAATTTCGAGGGCTCTACTGTCATGAGACATTCTACACCGTATTTATTCCCCGCCTCAGTGATTCGGCGGATACAAGCAGACGCCTGTCGATCAGTCGACTGCAAGTACTCTATTTATATAAAGCAGGTGACACAAATCAGCGTTTATCGCATCCGATTAACGCATCCGGTCATCGCAACCGTCTAACAAATATCGGACACTAATTTCAGTTGCACATATAACACATACCTCCGGCACCGATTATCAGCTTCGTTCAACGGATCCGCTGATCGCAGATATTGTAGACTGTTCGATTTTGCGATGAACGCATAGTAGATTCCACTTTATGACGTAAAATATGGAAAGCCCTCTATTCCACCATGCCAAGAGCGCTCGCTCATAAACCTTTCGAAAGACGACTTGGGGAGCTCATTGAGGATGTAATACACAGAGAGGAGCAATGCTCTTGATGCAATAAAAAGTTACTTTGGAACACAATAGGTGGCAAGCACAGGCTTCGGTAGGTTTTTTTTTTTTAATTTTTTTTTTATTTTTTTTTTCGGGGGGGGGGGGTCCCCCATTAATTTCATAAATATTTATATATAAATATATATATTTTAAATATTTTAATCAAATATTATTTAGCTTTATAGTATATACCTTGATCTGAAGATATAAAATGAGGTACCGTTAGCTGTTTGACGTTTGTATGTGTCATGTGTTATAGCATGGTTGCCGTCCGATCATCAGCGATAAACGCTGCTTTGTGTCACCAGCTGTAGGGCAATACCGTAAATAGAGTCGGCCAACAGCTACGAGTCCAGACAAAATTGAAATTGACAAAAAGTGGCAAAAGGTCCTCGCCGCGGTTTTTTTAGAGGGATAACCTTTTTTTGGACCACGCTCAAATCGTGGCACTGCATATTATGACACACACGGATATATATATATATATATATATATATATATATATATATATATATATATATATATATATGGGGGAATGGTATACACAGAAAAGTCGGTTTTCTGTGCATACCATTTCCACCTTTATATAATGAACAAGCATGGCTATTCATATATATATATATATATATATATATATATATAAAACAATATGCCATGTGTCTCGATGTATGCATGTTCGATATGTGTGTGTATATATGTATATTGGTTACGGGCCGCCCCTGTCGGCCGTCATTTGCGAGAACAATTGATGTCAATACCACAATACATCAATCACCCTGAGTTATATATATATATAGGCCTGATTGTTAATCCATATAATACACTACACTCCAAGGCATGGTGATTGTAAGGTGGGAGGAGCTATATGTGTACCTATATATATACATGTATATAGAAGCTTGCTTATCCCTGTAAAAGAGAGTCGTCCGTGTTACGTAAAATCACATGTCGTGAAAAATATTTTTTGACCTCATGTCTGAGTACCATTGAATGTTGAAAATTAGACCGTTAAGAAACATGTCCCAATGGTATGTTTGTATTTCATTTTAATCTGTTAATGGGATTCTTTCGATCGGGAGAGCATGACTTTGTTTCTAGTTATTTCTGCTGCAGATGTAGTGCACTATACAATATATATGTGTGTGTGTGTGTGTGTGTGTGTGTGTGTGTGTGTGTGAGTTACTCCTGTGGTTATTTGTAGACTTCCAAAGATCTGAAATGTTCCCGATAATGACGTCTTAGACATATTTTTAGACATAAAAAGAAGGGTTATATGAGTACCTGGAAAAGGTCTTGATGACAGGTGTCCACCCATTAACCTCAATACCAGACCGCCCCGGCAGTCATTCCGAAGGCTGTGGGAAGGGGGCGCAAGGTGCACCAAAATGAAAAAATGTGGAGAAGGCAGGAGGAATCTGCAGGGGCGGACTGGACCACCTTGACGTCGACACCAGGAAGTTTTTACCGCTTAGCCGATGACAAACAATACCTTGATGTCTGTGGGGGATGTTGTGATTTATGAAGCATGCCGATAGGCTGATGACAACAAATCTGGACCACTTTCCAGGGCTGTACGTAGCCTGACCCAAATGGCGGGGGGGGAGGCATGGGGGGGGGGAGGGCAAGTAAGCGGATGTGAGGGGGGAAGCCCCTGAGTGGGGAGGGGATGTCCCTCTCCCACGGTGTGGAAAATTTTGAAAAACTGTATCATCTGTATGTATGCTTCTAAATTCTGGTACATTTTTTTGCTGTCATTTATTGGTCAATTGAATCCGGGGGGGGGGGGGGGGGGGGGGGCTACGGCATCTACGGCCCTGCTTTCATGAAAACTTTCAGAGAATGTTTCCCCATCTCAGCCCGCCCCTTGGAATCTGAAGGGTTCTATTTGGCTTTATAATTAGTTATATTATTACATGTATTCATGATGAGCACAGCACGTGACGTTATAATTATTCATGATCACAGTGGTCCATAAAATGTGAGGATATACTAAGCACTCAGATGCACTATAAGAGCGTGGTGGAGTTAAAGGGCGCTGAACATGTGACCGCATGGTTTAGGATTCGCGTCCCGCTCTGATCGCTTTCCTTGCTTAGACCAATGACTAAAGCTTTAACCCAAGGGTGTGCCCTTTCTACCCAGAAGTGAATTGATGGTTACTAGTCATGCACGGCAGGTATATTTGGAACGAATAACCTTAAGTTATGGCGCCCAAATGTGTCTGCTTGGGTTGTGTGCTCCCCATGTGACTGCGAAAATGTATACAAAGATGAACAGGTTTGAACGATAATATATATAAAGTGTAAACCGTTGAGAGTGACATCTGCAGTGAAACATGACACCATATAGAACGTCACCTTTACCTGCCCCTTGAAATTGATACCGGTAGCCTAAAACCGCGTTTACCTCGATACTATAGTATGCGGTAAGCGGTGTGTGGTATGCGGCTCTAGGTATTTATCATAAACTGTTTACCGGGCCCTTGGAATGCGGTACAGGACCTCGCGCTGAAAAGGAATTCTCAGCGGAGAATTGGATGCAGCGCGGTCTAGCGGGTATTTGGCATCACTGGGCCCATACTCCCGCAAGTAAATGCCCCACGCGATTTTTTATCGCATATCTGCTGTCTCAATCTGCTGCCGGTTAACACCGTTTTTAAATGTACACCGATCTTAACGTTCTGAAATTTTAGAACATTTTACAATCCATGAAATTACTCAATCAATGAAAACGCAATTAATATCGTTTACAAATAAGTCTACGTCCTCATTACGCATGCGGCATGCGATTTTTATCGTATCGGTGTCGTCGGTTAAACGAACACGTGTTCAAAGATGCATCGTTCATGATTTGTTTGCATGATCAAATTGTTTTCTTTTTCCGAAAATATATATATATATATATATATATATATATATATATATACATGTATATATATGTCATTCGTGGTCCAATTTAAATATTTTCCTTAAACTATAATTTCTACCTAGAATAAAATATTTAACGAGCATATTTATAAGTGCATATATATATATATATATATATATATATATATATATATGACACCAGGGTAATGGATGTGAAATGGCTAACGACCCCACTCAAATATTAAAGGTTGAAGTACTCGGGATATGTATTAAAGGTTTTCTCCTTTACTTGCATGCATATATATACAAGACCTGTGGACTTTCTCTTTTGATTCGCCTCCTTTCTCACGTTCTCATGTATACTGAAGATCCTTTCGTGTAAAGTTTCTTATCAGTCCTTAACACTATCAATTTCGTTTTCTCCTCATCGCACATATATATATAAATATAGCGTGGGATATGCAAACAGATGAATTAACAGAGGACTCAACAGACATCAATTGTTGAATGCCTCGATGGATTAATATCCCTCCCCAACCCATATGAATGTTTATAGATTCCTCCTAAATAATTTCCCTTCACTTTCAGATATGCTAAAAATTAAACCAACTCTGTGCTCTGTGCTCGTAGAGATGATCGTTATAATGTATCAGTTCAAATCTCTTTAAGATTAGGAGCATATTTAGGTAAACACATACAAGATTGTCGTTTTCATTTTCCATACCGCAGGGTTGCAATGATGTTCTCCATGGCAGTGTATATAGGCCTACCTCACTTTTGCTTTCTTCCATCTGCATGTATTCATGAAAATACATTCCCAGGTGGAATGTATAGCCCTATTTTTACACTTTTATTCATAAGTAATTACATTTTCCTATATAATATTACTTATGAAAGGTGATAAGAGTTTATATGCAGCTATCATATACAGCGATAAAGTGATAATTCTGTTGATTTTTAAAATATAAGATTGTAATGTACATGCTCTTTGTAGTTTGTCAAATGTGAAGTTTGTCGCCATATTAGTGACGCCTGTGACAGACACTGAAGGTCAACCTGTCACACCCCCCTCCCAAGTCAATGCATCTAATCGTTATATTTTTTTTGTTTCATTAAAAATTTACCGATCTGGTGGTAATTCCAGCTGCTCGTATACCGTTTTACATGAAAATATCACAATACAATATGAAAAATATTTCCTGTTGTTACGTTGTCTTTTCTTTTTGCCTGTTTAGCAAAACAATATTAATTGTCATTATCATCTTGTCTCCTGATCATTAGAGCTTAAGCTTCACTATACTGGAATCTTAACGAAGGAAACGAGTCATTCATTCAGCTTTGTTGAATTAACTGATCAAATGAATGATAGTATATAAATCTTTAAAAAAAATATAATAAAAAGTTTGACAAAAATCGCCCTCCCGCACGGATCCCCCCCCCCCCCCACAAAAAAAAAATGCCCAAGACACACAAAATTTGTTTGCCATATGTTGGTCGTATATGTGTAGTGCATGCACAAACTTGCGGAAAAGGTCTATTTTTAGATATGACGTTAAAAAATTACTCCAAGTTTGATGTTAGATCACTCAACTGAATGTATAAGTTGTAAAAGGTATAGTATATATATATATATATATATATATATATATATATATATATATATATATAAACTAAGAGTACCTGCAGGCATATTTTTATATAACAGAACACACACTTACCATTCGTCAGGTGATATTCCCGCGCCTGCCCAGAAGATGACGTGTATAGGTTTATTTCAAACGTACAAGTCACGTGCTCACCGAGCAGACGATCACACGCACAGGCGGCTCCTATATTGTTTGCGGAATCATCCAGACTATTTTGCCATTTTAAGATGGACAGGCACCACGTGCTAGGTAAGAAAGCCAGGTGTTTATGCATAATTACTTATTTACCGAGCAATTGTCAATGAAGTGCTAGTTCTAACTTTTTTTTTTAGATAATTACTCGCGCATTGAAGTGGAATAAGGTCATGAAATTCAAACGAATGGGTCGATAAGCTTGAAAGCATTAAGATGAAAATTTGATTTCATTCGCGCAGATCCTGCCCGGAGGGAGTTCATCAATGAATGTTATGCGTTTTTCCTCGCCAACCAGGGGCGGCTCCAGGGTCGGAGGATCAAGGGGGGTCTTGTTTATGCAACACAAGGACAGAAGGGTGTCCACAGATATTTACAGATAAGAAATAAAGATATAAATCAAGATGTTCCTAAAGTCGGCGTAATACATCAGTCCTTATTGGAAAACCTAAAAATAGCCAAGATAAGACTTTTTAACACTTAATTTTTTCAAGATTGCGCTTTCAGTATCTGTATGTAACCTCCCATCATATACTGCTCAAATCTGACCGATGAACATAACGAGATACATAACAGGCGCCAGTTGACACTTTGCAACAGATGGAATGACCAAAAGAGAAAAAAGAGAACTATTATAAAAGTAAATATGAATGAAAATCTTGCAGCTAAATAAACGTTAAGGTATCTATGAAGGGGCTGAAGCAAGACAGGTGATGCTGATTCACGATATAAATGAAATAGGAGCGAAAATTCGGAAGAAAATTTTCTTTTTGGGACCGAACATTAACACTTAGTGTCACCGTGGCAAAATCTTTATGTTCATTAAATTCTACTTTTATGTCGAAAGGCCTTGTCAAAATCGTGATAATACTTCAAACAGACTGAATGTAAATTAGCTACTTTCAAAACAGAATGCATTAATGATTTGCCAACGCCTTATTAACTCCACGCATGGACAAGTTCATGTATGCATTTTTTATCTCTTGTGTCATATTTTTCGCATCTAAAATCATCATAATTTGTGGGCTGATCTTTAATACCGGACGCATATTAGGCCTCTCTTTGTCCTGCGAAGCTTTTTTATCGGATCGACTCATTAAGTTGGACATGGCGTCCGACGGTATATACAGGGAGATATCATATTGGCCCAATATTTTATGCAAATTACCCCGATAATATTAATTCCTGCATGGTTCGACTTGTAGCGAAGCTACAAAGCTTTTACACGTTGCTAACGACCCAAAACGCCACAGCATGATACCGATAAAGCACAGGTCTTTTCCATATTTTCATATTCTATCGACGACGAATGTATCGTACGATAATTCATATCCAGATTTCGTTGACATGCAGGACATGGGAAAGAATTCTCGGGCGTCTTTATTCTGTCTCAAAACACGACCCAGACACAGGCCTTATGACCTACGATGGAACCAAAACCATTCCTTGCAATTTTAGAAATGCAATAAAATCAATTTCTTAGGATATGTAAAGTCTATTTTTCACAAAATCGCAAACCAACTGATGAAGGTCAATGCCTCACGCACAAAAATCTATTTAAAACCACCTGATTTGTTGAGTATAGTGCTATAAATATTCTAAAACAATAAAATTGTCGACGTGAGGATGCCAACCGACGCCTGTACTTTGGTTACAAGACGCAGAAGAACCAGTAGTTTGTAAACAGACGCCGAAGAACAAGGAGTTTGTAAACTGTAAATTTGGGTTATCTTTATAATTAATACGCAGTTTTTTTTTTCTAGACAAAGGTTTACCTGCTTCCGGTCTGATTTGGCTTTCGAAACTCGGCACACATATCGGCGGTGCACGTTTTAAGGGCAGGTTTTTTGTACTCGCGGGATTATGCCCTATTCAGCCGGATGATTAATTATTTAAATATTCCCCCAATAGGTGCCATTTTTTTTTTCCTGCTTTAAGGTTTTCAAGTGTTTACTTTAATGTAAAATGACTGTCAAGCGTCAGTGAACCGGTTTCGCCTGGCGTGTGGCAGAACACATGCATATGAATCGGCGGCTTCTAAATGGGGACAAAGGAATTATTCTTTTGTCATAACGGTAGAGAAGATAAAAATATATTATGCTGACTCTAAATACCCGGAAAATTAAATGAATTGGTCATACGGTTTCACGCTAACCTTCCGCAAATTTTCTAAAAAAATATGGATATATCTTTTCGCGTTAATTTCAATTAAGACAAAGCAACGAACCAAGGCTGAAATTATTTCTTTGCCACGGACGTGTACCGAAAAATGTAAACCTGTCGTTTATCTGGGAGCATCATAAGTTTCCGATCAACATTATGATAATCAACAAAGCTCAAGAAAAGCAGTTCATACTGTAGGAGTCTATTTACCTGAGCCTGTCTTTCCACATTGGCAGCTTTCAGATGCATTTTCGCGTGCAAGAGCCTTCAACGACATACATACATATTTGTTATCATATACCTAGGACCTCCATCAAATGACAACTAAAAACATCGTGTTTCGTGATGTCGTTTGAGCTGCAATGTATACAAATTATCTTTCATAAAGTTTCACTTTTCTATATATACAGTCATATAATTTCTTCATATTATTTTCACGTGCAGTAAATAGATTGCTTATATATTTGATCGCCATCACTCCGGCAATGAAGATGTCGTGCCCATGTTGTTTATTGAAAGAAAAAAAAACATTCTCACGCAAAATTCGTATACCCTATATATGCCTCACGTCTGTTTCTTTGTATGATTTCTTGAATAGCATAAGTTTTTTAGTGGAGGGGTTTTCCTGGAGAATCCTAGAACCAGTGATCTTTAAATCATGAACAACAGTCCAAGCGAAAAGCACAGGATAAAAAATATGCGACATTCAGTCCCTACTCATTACAAAACTATTTATCATATAAAACCGAGGATTTTCGAAGGATGCATCTAGTTTTAATGATTTTTTTTTTATCTCCTATTAGGTCTAAAGTTCCTCATCAGCTTATGCTCAGAACAGAGTGATGAATACACGCTTAAAGAAAATTATTGAAACATTTCAACGGATATATACGTGGTACAGCTAGATTATAGAGCCTTCCTTTCCCCGTCTTCAAATTGTTTTGTTGATTGTCAACCGATATTTTTGCTAATTATATACGTATAAACGCGCACATAGAACTCAGCACATTGAACACGTCAGGGCAGGAAAGGCCTACTTCAGAGTAGTTTGTTTCGCGGTAAACTATAATTTATTTACGTGGGTCAAGGTGATCTACGCATATATATATATATATATATATATATATATATATATATATATATATATATATATATATAATAGGAAGAAGCATGCATGTGTTTACTACCTTTTCACCTTATTTGTAAGCGCTTTAGCTTTAGTTACAAAAAATTACATATAAACACTAAATAATCATTTTAATCTTATCAAAGCAGCTCTCAAATTTAGTAACAGAAATGATCCTCTGATTTTAACCATGCATTTGTAGACCAAAGTTCAGGAAGATTAATACTGACAGGGAAACAATATTGATGTTAAAGCTGTTGTTGTTTTTTTCTATCCGCTTGTCGTACTTAGCTGGGAATACCGTTCTCGCGTGCGGATGATTCCGTGTGCTTTAAACTGTCATGTAACGATTGGCTTTTGAGCGTCTGGTGAATGAATTATTCAAAGAGTGCACTTCAAACACGACGGAATGTCTTGCGTTAATATGCGAAACACTGAGCCTCTTTGTCTCTATGAGTTATATAATTTGTTTTAATGCCCCAACCTCCAGGCGGTGACTGTGTAAACCCTGCCACCAATCACGTCACATCTACACATTGAATTGGCCAGTAAGCATTCAAATGGGACCGATGAGGGTCGGTTTGCTCTGGGCAGAAGAGCAAGACTTTGATCCCCGTTTGCACTCCTTAATTTTTCTGTAGTCTTGAATCGCTATAACTCTCCACGTACCCGTTGTTTGCATAAACCGCCTGTACCGCATATACGGCGGTCAGGGCGCTGGCACAGTGCCAATTTTAGAATGCTCGCTCAATGAAGTTAGTATATATGCGGATTTTTGCAAAGTTAAAATTATTCAAGTTCGCAATATGTCCCGTCATAAATGAGATCAAATATTACGTGGTCACTGTGTGTTCGACTCTTGTACTCTCCGCTTCATCTCGTCAAAGAACTCGACCATTCATATGAATATGAATAAAACTCAGCCTATTATCAGCTACTTTTACTCAGCAGTGCTCTCGTGTTTCTTTTAATGACCAACTATTCCTAAGAAATGAGAACCTCATGCAGTTTGCATTTAAGTCGACGATCGCTTTAAAAATATTTATGTTAAGCCGATGTTGTCTTAGTGTGCTGTTATGAACTGCAAATACATTTTTCGTTGAACTGGCTCATGACCTTTAGACTCTGTAGGTATTTTATTACAAACGAATATATATGCATTCGCACCTTTTTGAATTGTGATCTTTCTATGAAGGTAAAATTTCATTGACATTTAAATAACCAACCCCCCCCCCCCCCCCCCGGCAGTACTTTAACGAAAAATTATAGTATAAAGGTTTTATTGTCCATGAGTATGTTTCAGACTTGATGACTTATTCTTTTGTTCTAATGATAAAAATAGAATGATAAGGATGTGATCGGCTTCATATGCCCGATACCTTATATATACAGTGCAGTATAGGTCTCGACGACTGATCATGTCAGAATGTATTCGCTTTATCACTCTGTCCACAGTGTTTTCCTACTTCATTTAGGCCTATACAGCTTTCGGTGTATATGTAGCTTATGTTGTTGTTTTTGGTCAGTGTGACTTCCTTAGCTGTCTTTTAGGTCACAATGCATACGGTGATCGACCTCAGGGGTCTTCATTACATTTATTAACAAAGTTGATCAAAATTGAACCGTCCGCGACAGCTTCCTCCCTTGTCTCTAGATCAATGAGGGCGGATTTTAGGTCACTTTGCCTGTTTTTTTTCTTGCAGCGAAGGTTGGCGCAACCTCTTGGCCTTATGCCAAATTCCAGGTTAAAGTCATATCGAATACCTCTTCCAGTTCGTCTTATAAAACCTAACCAGCGTAGCCAGGTTTCGAAGCAGGGTTATTGATCTGGCCTGAAGGAAGTCGTCTGTAATAGTCACAATTTCTCCACATATGATTACCAATATTCTGCGTTGACATCCACGTGGAAGACGTTTATCCTTGTCTCTTGGTGTGTGTGTGTATGTGGCCCATGCATGTTTCACTGTCATTGAGGAGCGTGCTGAGATCCCTTTTACACCTTCATCTTTGTACTCAGCGTCAGGTTCCCGTTTTCCCATATACGCGTACGCTTAACCAGCTTTGACATCACGGTGGATGCTTTCCAAATTCGTGCTTTGAATTCTGTGTCCAGTGACATGCTGTTCGATATGTAAGAACCCAAGTATTAGAATATATTCAGCTACTAACTCTGCAACATTGATTGTGAGGGAAGGAGGGGTGCTTGGCCTTGAGTTATGACCTTCGTCTGCTTGATGCTAACACTCAAGGAAGACTCTCTTTAGGTATATAGGTAAACCATTACAGGCCTTCTTCTGGCTGGCTGATAAGCGCAACGTCATCAATAAAACACCATTTCCATCAGTAAGACACGTGTTATCCTAGTCTTGGTTCATAATCTGGCGAGTATAAAGAGCTTTCCGTCATATCGCATGCAGATGTAGACACCATCGGTTGGGGACAGGAAGGCAAACATATGAAGAGCAGACTGGAAGATTCCGGACAAGGTCGGTGCAAGGACACAACCTTGTTTTACCCCCGCTGAGAATATAGAAGGGTCTAGAAGTCTCTCCTTCAAGACTGACAGTGCCGCTCATGTCTGTATGGGAGGACCCGATGATGCTCAGTCGAGTTGGTGGGCGAACAGTAATCTGTAACGCCTTGGGGAAGCCCATACGGCTTACTAGGTCAAAAGCCTTGGTCAGATCGACAAAACGGTCACTTAAGCTGACCTTGTTTTTTACATTTCTCTTAGATCACTGTTCAGATCCCAGCAATTTATCATCAATGTGATAGGAATTTCATTGGGATTCTAGATAGAGCCTGTTTGCACCTGCATGCACCTGCGGACGGCTGCAATCACTCCTATCAACTCGTCTTCTCTTCTCTCTTTCTCTCTCTCTCTCTTTCTTTTTCTCTCTCTCTCTCTCTCTCTCTCTCTCTCTCTCTCTCTCTCTCTCTCTCTCTCTCTCTCAAACGCGCAAGTGGGGGTGTTGGGGCTAGTTACATGGAAACGCTGTGGAATTTGATATACCACCGAGTTCCATGCATACACCGGTATTATCCCCTATCTCACGCATCGTGAATCCCAAAGCATATTTATACAGATAGAAGCTAATCCAGGCTGTAAAGTATCTGCCACACGCCGGCGTGACCTTCCTGAATAATGCTGGTCATCGGAATCACTTAAACTCACAAGGTTTGGCACTGGCCGGCTGAAAGTCGATAACCTGTTTACCGGAGCGAATGGCATGCCCAGTGGACTTCACTGATTACGGCATTCATTATGTATCCGTCTGTGTCTGTCCTCTTAGTCACAAGATGTCCGCCAAGGCCAATCGATTCAGATTTACAACCATTCAAAGCCGGTTTGCTCATGCTAAAGAACGTGAAAATATGGAAATATTTCTTACGTCCCAAGCCTCCTACCCCTCCAGCACTACCATGCCGGCTCACTATACTGACTGTTACTTTGTTTGTTTTATTTTATCCATGTATGATTATTTTCCAATGGTTGTGTCATAGTTAATTTGATTTTGCTAACGATACCATTGAATCCATTGTATACAAATATTTTTATTTGAAAGAAATGGAGTTGTTCCTATAATCTGCACCTTCAGATCTGCTCTGTCTCAAGACTTTCTAAAACTGTTGTACTTTACTACATATTCATTTTATTTTGAATTTATTGGGTGTATAAATCATAAACTATCGACAGAGTAAGTTAATATATATGAAAACAAAAACTTTTTCAGGAACATCTAATATCTCTGGAAATACATCACCTGCTACTGCTTCAACCATTTTCATTGCAAAACAATCTAGGCATTGTGCATCAAAAACAAGATTTTCATGATCTACTCTGGTGACATCTGGCGACTGTTATTAAAACGAACATACATGGACCGAGAAGTGTTATTTTTGTAGGTTAAATACGACATCCTCCTCTTACGCGGGTTCGAAAAAATACTTAGACAATTTTTAGTGATTATTTATTAAATTATAGCCCGATTATTAGTCGATAATAAACATATACAGTTCAAGAGTCTCTCAACTGTGCCCAACTCAGAAGCGGATCCGGGGGGGGGGGGGGGTCCAGGGGGTCCGGAAACAACGTTTTTTTAAGGGCTTCAGACAAAATTTTGCGGCCTGGACCCCCCTTTTCCAGACCTGGGGACCTTTTTTTAGGGTTTCATTAGTCCTCCTGGGTTGGACCCCCCCCCCCCTTTCCCAAATCCTGGATCCGCCCCCGCTTGAACTCAACTGTAATAAAGTCACATTCGATCATGCCTACAAAAAATGCAGAATGGTGTGAATATATTGATATTATGCCTTACCAAATATTTCTGTGGAGGATAAAGGAAAAGTAGGGGCCAAAGCCAGCGTACAAAACCTATGAATAGGTCCCAAGGTCCGGAGGGGGGGGGGGGGTCCAGGCCGCAAAATTGGTGTGAAACCCTTAAAAAATTTTGCGGCGGCTGAAAAGGAATATATATATATATATATATATATATATATATATATATATATATATATATATCATTGGGTGCGGGGACTCTTTGTTGTTGGAGGCACAGAAGTACACCTGCATAGATTGTGATGGTACTGTTTTATATTTTTATTTACAGTAAAACCGTAGCTTTCTGCATGTGTCTAACAGATACGGATGGTACAGATCAACTGTTAAACAATTAAAAATGAGCCAGAAAAAAAAAATTTAGGTGATTCCGCCATTTTCTACCACAATTAAAATCACCAAGAAAAATTAAACATCATGATAACATGTCAAACAAATCCTGAGGAATTCTTGTTTGTATATTCAACAACAATAGTCTTTTTACATTTCAGTACTGAAAAATAACTTTTCGTCCCATAATTCGAAGTGAAACAGGGGCGGAAACAGGAGTTTAGAATAAGGGGGCTCACATTGCTAGGCCGCGAAGCGCCGAGGAGGGGACGGATTTGCGATGTTTTTTTTAATTTAGGTTGTAATCGTGCAATCTGGTGTTGCTTAAATGCATTATAAAGCAAGACATACATTGTAACTGGAAGCGCGACGGTGTACTATGAGTTTTTTTCCCCAGATTTTGTTTGGTTAGGTCGAAAAATGGAGATTTTTTACAATATCTCTATCGATTTAAAATCAGAAGTTTTCTAAGAGTACCAATATAACGTAACGACGGACAAAAGTCGTATACTTTAGATGCCTCTGAGTCAAAAGTTATGAATTTAAAACCTTTTGATTGATTATAAATATAGTTTTTTTGCCAACGATTTTGATGTTTGAATCATGTTACAATTTTCTCTTCATGCCTGAGAATTATAAAGGTAAAGGTAGGGGGTTTATTATCTGATATCAGTGACGGCGTCAGTCTCATCCGACTTCACACTTTGCCTTCCTTGTCTTTCAGGCCTGTTCATTTGTGTAGCTTTCGTAGCTCCACTTGGGCCCTAAACCCAAGCATGCAGCAATTTATAATATGCGATAAATGTTTAGTTCCAAATTTTGCCTGCGCACATGAGCAGTACACATTTACCCATGAGTCGACAGCGCGCAACCTCGTGGTAAAGATTTTGGCAAGGAGTCTCAGTGCGGAAGGCGTTCAGATCGGGACACAACCGCAACGTAGCGGTAAGGAATCCAGCGCACCAACCATTACGGCACCAAGAGCTCAAAAACCACTGTTTGTGATGCATTGAAATTACTTTCAGTAGTTGGTGGTAGTGCGCTCATCTAAATGCATTAGGCGTCAGCTTTGTGATTAAATTTCCGAGGGATATTCAAACTATTACCTTATTTTACAAATTATGCCCATCTTCCAATAAGGATTTGCCCATTGATTCGGAGAATTTATAACTAGTCTCTCGCTAGCTGTGAACATCACCACGTTATCATGTTGGTGCGGTACTAGATTTTATCCCATTAAATAATGTGATCATCATGTTTGCTTCATTCGAAACCTGTTTAAGGTAAATACATCGCAGGATTAATTTATAATATCATTCTAATGTGGCAAAACAGTGTACATATTTATCATTTATATCTTCGTCATGTGGGCGGACCTTATTGTGCTGTACTTCACAACCGTTTTTTTTATCAGTTGTATTGGTCCAATATTCCAAGTTCATTGGTGCATACGTTTTCCCAACAAGAATTAATAATACTTATTCGGCTAATTTTCCCATGATCAATCGTGCATATATGTGACTGCAAACTTGTGAATGTTCAAGAAAGTCCTTGGATCCATCAGGATCATGAGGCTCACCCACACCAAATCTAATAGATTATTTATTGGCCTGATGCCGAGGTGCCCTGAAGGAAGGTAAAAATCTGGATGGGACGAACTTTCATATGTTTATCATTGTAATATTTGGTCTCGAGAATCGGTTTATATGTAGCCAGACGTGAAAAGGTCAAGGATAAATGTATGGTCTGTCTCAGAAAATATCCCAAAAGAAAAGAGGTCTTAGTGACTCTTCAGGAGGTAGCTCTGTAAGTTTTCAGGAAAGAAAACGTTACAATATGGATAATTTAGATTCATCAGAGGAATACCTGTTGACTAGCTTAAATACTAAGGAAAAGAATTCAGATACAGAACCTATACTAGTTATTGATGAGGCTCAGAAATTTACACATCTTTTAGAAACAGCTTTACAGTCAGAGACTATTAAATCAGCTTTGATAGGTATTATAGATGCAGCAGTGGAGGAAAGAATGAAATGTTATGGACACCATATACAGGAGCTAACAAAAAAGGTGGACAATTTAGAAAGTAAACTGAGTGAAATGCAAGATGAACTGGACCGACAACAACAATACTCAAGACGCACTTCTCTCAGAATCACAAACACATGACCAGAAAAAACAGAGGAAGATACTGATAAACTTGTTATAAACATGGCCAGAGAACTGTTAAATGTTGACATTCAGCCCAACGATATTGATATCTCTCACAGAGTTGGCAAACCTGCACCACAAGGTAAATCCAGACCAATACTTGTAAAGTTTTTGTCTCACAAAACAAAGGTAGCTCTACTTAAAAGGAAATCCCATCTGAAAATGGCAGGTGAGGAGTCTAGGGGGATTTACATCAACGAGGACCTCACTCGAGCCAGAGTAGGAATGCTACACACTGCTCTCGGAATGAAAAGAGAGCAACTTATAACAGACTGTTGGACACATGATGGAAAGGTGTGTGTTAGGGATCACGGGTCAAAAGTTCAAAAATTCAACAGCAGCGGTAAATTTTATTCATGGGTGCAGGTGTTACAACAAAATCCGCCAAAGCTATTTTCAGAGGCCATGCAGACCAATCCACAACTAACGTCGACACCAGGACAAGACAGTTAGGTCGTTCTCCGTGAATATTTGTGCCTGCCTGTATCATATTGCATTTTGTATTCAATATTCCCGTATTGCTATTGTGAGGAGTAATCATATAAAAAAAACGGAGCCGGTCTCAACATATTATATCCACACATTTCGGTAATAAAAAATCAGTGTATTTATATCTTTTCTTTAAGGGATGCGGGTGACATTTGATTCTCACTGAACCTTTACCTCCCGTATTCTTTATTCACTGATTTTTTAAAAAATAATCTTCATGATCTAATTTTTATCGAATAGCGCCAAGTGCTATATATGCTTATATATAATTTTGTTATTACTATAAGCATGGTTATTTTCTTCAGTTACTGTATTATCACGAAAAAAGTTGATATTTTGAGATTATCTCAGATGTACCTGGTCAAGGGGATAGATATTGTTAACAAACCGAATATTTATGTGTGTGATTTTGTACGTAATATATGTTGGCGGGCCATGAAAATATCCAAGATAACTGAAGCCGAATCTTTATGTTTAATTTTTCAGTATTAACGTTAAATGTCAGGGGAATAGGGAGACTGAAAAAAAAAGACAAGAAATGTACAACTGGTTATTGGATAAAGGAGGAAACAACAGTGTTATTTTTCTTCAGGAGACTCACAGTACAGAAAGTGTTTTAACAACATGGACAAAACAGTGGAAGGGAGTTAGTTTTTTCTCTCACGGGACGAATTTATCTCGTGGTGTAATAACCCTGATTGGAAAGAATTTAGAATTTAAATAAAAAAAGTAATCACGTTGATATTAATGGTAGATACATAATACTAAAAGCTCTTGTTGAGGGCCATGGTTTTTTATTTATAAATACGTATGCACCTAATACAGAGCCAGAGCAAGTTCGTTTTTACCAATATATGGGAAAAAATTAATTCATTGCAGGTTGACTCTGCAATGAAGGTAATATGAGGAGGTGATTTTAATGTTTGTCTGAATGAGCTTGATGCAGACGAGACAAGCTTTAAAACCAAAGTTAAAACTGTAAAACTGATTAACAATATGATATCAGCGTTTGAATTAATTGACTTGTTTAGGATAAGGAACCCAGATGAACGCCTATACACTTGGAGATCAAAAACCCCTTTGCGGCAGCGCAGACTTGATTACATATTCTTAAATATTGAGCTGAATGCCCATGTTAAAAATATAAAGATTGCTCCGGCTATTCTGACAGATCATTCAGCCGTTGTTTGTCACTTTAACTCCATACCAGAACGCGAATATGGGCCTTCACATTGGAAACTTAATATGTCATTATTAAAGGACCCTCTGTTAATAAGTAAATTTAAGGAGTACGTAAATAGTTTGAGGAACAAGGATAGAAATGATATGGGGGCAAAACAATGGTGGGAATATTTAAAGTTTAGAATACGAGAATTTTCTATTAAATTCTCTAAAGAAAAGCGGAAGAAAGAGAGGGAAGAACTGTCAAACCTTGAAAAGGCTCTGTATAATGCAGAGTTAAATCTATCAAGAAACAAAAAATCAAGTCAAACAATATATAATGAAATTAAAAAGAAAATTGAGGAATATTATGAAAACTTAAATGCAGGACAGATAGTAAGATCACGTGTTGAATGGTTTGAAGAAGGGGAACGAAATACTAAGTTTTTTTTTTAAATATGGCAAAGAAAAACAAAATGAGAACAACTGTTAAGAAATTAATTAAGTCGGATAAAGAGTTAACAAGCTCCAAAGAAATTATGGAAGAAATAAGATTGTTTTACAAACAAAAGTATTCCAGACAGACAGATACCAGTGAGAGTGAATGCTCTGATTTTCTTTCTTAAGTCAATGTTCCCCGTTTGTCTGAAAATGACATTTTAAGCTGCGAAGGTACACTTACAAAGAATGATATATTGATAGCATTAAAAGATATGAAAAATAATAAAACCCCGGGGAACGACGGTCTGTCGAAAGAATTTTATGTAACCTTTTTTATCTAATTTGTGACGATTTGTTAAATTGTCTTAATGAGTGTTTCAGAGATGGAGCTTTAACTCCAAGTCAAAAACAAGCCGTTATAACTTTGATAGAGAAACCAGGCAAGGACAATAGACACCTGTCATCTTGGCGGCCAATAAGTTTATTAAATGTTGATGTCAAAATATTAAGTAAAGTTAGTTAAACGGATACAGACAATTCTTCCAAAACTAATTCATGAAGATCAGAGCGGCAGGAGAATATCTGACACTAATCGTCTTATTTCTGATATTTTAGAATACTGTAAATTACAAGACAGAAACACTATTATTTTTGCTGTGGACTTCGCTGCGGCCTTTGACTCCATCGATTATAATTTTCTTTTCGCCACACTGGAGAGATTTGGTTTTGGACATGATTTTCTAACCTGGGTTCGTTTGTTACACTTTGACGTGGAAAGCTGTGTGATAAACAATGGGTACACTACTGGCTATTTTAAATTATAACGGGGAATCCGGCAGGGGGATCCTTTGGCCCCTTATTTATTCCTGTTTGTCATTGAAATTTTGGCAATACTTGTTCGTCATTCCAGTTCGGTTAGAGGCATAGATATCAACGGCTATGAGATTAAACAATGTCTATTCGCTGACGACACAACATATTTTCTTAAAGATTTTCAGTCTATGCAATCGGTTATGGATATATTAGAAAAATTTGGAAAGTCTCATCAGTACAGATTAATTATGATAAATGCGAAGCTGCCTATATGGGAAAAACAAAGAATATACACTTGGCACCAAAGATTTTAAATGGGTTAATTTATATAAAAATGGCATAAAAATATTAGGAATATGGCACACATATAACCTGAAGTTATCCGATTCACTTAATTTTGAGTGTATTTACGACAAAATGAAAACGACACTCAGTATGTGTAACATTAGATCTCTAACGATTTTTGGTAGAAATATTCTCTTGAAATCCATGTGTATTTCAAAATTATTATATGTCGTTAATATAATTGAACCACCGAGAGAGTTTGTTAAGCGAATAAAAAGCTGTGTTGTTGATTTTATATGGTACGGCAGAAGGCCTAAAATCAAGTATGAAGTATTGATTAGTAAGACAGAAAGTGGCGGCATAGGATTGCCGGATATAGCTTGTATCATTGAAAGTCTAAGAGTAATGTGGATAGTAAGATTAAAGAATTTATTAGAAACAAAGTATACAGTCATACCAAACTTATATCTGAGAGGCATTGGTGGTTTAAGATATGTTGATACAAATTTTGATCCGTCTAATATTGACAAAAATTTGCCTACCTTTTATTTTCACTGTTTGCAGTCATGGGCGTCATATACAATGTGTAATCCTGAATCAATTGCTAATATTTGTTTACAACAAGTATGGAACAATAAATGTATCAGAGTCGACAAAAGACCAATTTTTAATACGCATATAGCTAACCTAGGTATAAAGTACGTCTTTCAGATGTTTAACAAAAATGGTAGGGTTAAATATTTAAAAGATTTGGTTAAAATAGATAATCCCATGTATATTAAAACGTTTTTACCATGGCTATCAGTACAGAAAGCGATACCCGCGAAATGGAAACAAGAAATATTTTTAAATAATATTCCAGATGAAATAGAATCCTTTGAAGTGAAGAGTAACATTGTGATGGAAAATGAAACGAAAATTGATTTGGAAAATGTGAAGTTTAAGACTGTTTATTCGATGGTAATTAATAAAAAGCTATATGAACCAATTTGTAAAGAAAGGTTACATAATCTGTTAGGTGACCATTTTAAATGGGATGAGGCAGTTAGTCATGTATATTGCACGACCTTAGACATGTATCTGCGGCAATTTCAGTATAGGGTACTATTTAATATTTTATCGGTGAATGAACAACTGTACAACTGGCGAATAATGGATAGTAAAAGATGTTCATATTGTTTTATTGAAGATAAGTCAGTAGTACATATATTCTGCGAGTGTCATGTGTCATGAGTAAAACCTTTTATAATCAGCTTAAAACATGGGCAAAGAGTGCTGGAATTAATATGCCACGGTTGAGTCCAGCTTTATTTTATATGGGGTGTGATAAAAATTTCCCCTATAAGATCATTGTAGATATTTTATTGTTGATTTTTAAGTTTGTTCTGTTTTCCTATCGTGATAAGATAAATCCGCCATCTATTCATATATTTATGAAATATTTGATTAGGTTAGAAAGATTGGAACGTAATGTTGCCGAAAAACACAAAAAGTCAGAAATACATCAGCAAAGGTGGAAACGTATATTGTTATCTTTGGGTTGATACATTTTTGATATTTCAAAAAGTTACATGAAATACTCTTACATTTACGGTATAACATTGTTTCTCTTGTATGCATGTAAATGTTTGTATTCTAAGTTCCGGGAGATGTCGATGATGAAAAAGATAATAAATAAACAAACTGGTAAAGAAAATATTCTGAGACATCTTGAAAGAAGAAAAAAAGAAAAAAAATCTAATAGATTATTTATTGGCCTGTTGCCGAGGTGCCCTCAAAATTTCATGGTATTTCAATTCATGACTGTATTAGTTGTGTTTTGAACAAACACATAAACACTCCCGCAAGTACAAGAGCGGGAATGAACACATACCCTCTTTGCTGAGACGATGAGTGGATTTTCACAGGTTCTGCTTGTACACCAATAGGCCTACTAACAGTTTTGCCGACACCTATATAGGATGAGACGGAGAGGCAGACAGAGATGCAAAAAGACGAGTACAACATAGGCTTTTAACAACCATTACGTTGTTTAGTAGTTCTTCGTGTACTATAATTGTATCCACCAAAACAGAGTTTTGCGGATACTATGTTTTCAGTCGGACGCCGCCACCGCCGCTTAGGTTTCCGAAGAAATCCTCTGTAACCACTGGGCGGAATTTTTCGAAATTCGGAATTATGATCGGGTCACATGTGAACTGCTGCGCCTTCATTTTTGGTTGACCTCTGACCTATCCTCTCTGTCCAGCGTCCATTTGTGCCTCTGTTTCCACACATAAACTCACATATCTCGGGAATTGTTTGACCGATCAGGCTAAAAATTTTGCACAAATGTAGCTCTTTGAAAGCTTTATAACATACACTAAAAATGGTGGCGCCACCTGCAACCATTTTTGGACAGCGGCCATCTGTTCATCTGGCATGGGATAAAATCACTTATATCTTGGCAGTGGTTTGACTTACACACCTGAAATATTGCAGCTTTATACATCCTGGACAGCTTTCTTGATTTTATGACAGTCGGCGCCACCTTCATTCACGTTTACACTGCATACATCCAAGCTCATATCTTGGGAACCGTTTGACCGATTGGGCCAAAATTTTGCATGTGTATAAATCTCACATAGCTCTTTATCATACGCAATACTGGTGGAGCCACCTGGAACCATTTTTGCACAGCGTCCGTCTGGTTGTCTGCCGTGGGATAAAATCACTCATATTTCGGCAGTGGTTTGACATATCTGCCTAAAATTTTGCATGTTTATACATCTTGGATAGCTTTCATGATTTTATGACAGGTGGCGCCACCTACATTTATGTTTACGTTGCAGACATTCAGGCTTATTTCTCAGGACTGGTTTGACATATCCCCCTGAAATTTTGCATATATATAGATCACACATAGCTCTTAATCATACACAAAATTGGTGGCTCCACCTGCCACCATTTTTGCACAGTGTCCTTCTGTTTTCTGCTGTGGGATAAAATCACACGATGTACAAGAACTTGAAAGAGAACAAGACCTTAAATCTTAGAAAGGCAGACTGAGTACAAATATTCGGTAGATCTCAATCTAGACGTCGATATCCGATGCAGGCACCTTCAGTTTAAAAGCTGCAGCTAGTAGACTTCTTCCATATTAAAAAAAAAACCTAAACATATTCGTGAATATGAAGCCAACCACTAACTAATATATATATATATATATATATATATATATATATATATATATATATATATATATATATATATCGGGGGGGGGGGGGGTGGGGGTGGTGGCGGATGGGTGTACAGTTGAACATTTTGTCATCCTCGTTACATGATAAAAAAGACTTGTTATGTTTGGTTTGTCTGTTAGTTTCTTCTCAAACATTATGAATGGAATCTGAAGGAATGAAATTTATCGAGGTTTATAGTAATACCCATTCAACAAAATATTACATTTTGAAGGTATATTTATTTAATATATTTCATCATAATATAATGTGTGTTTGTTTAGAGGAATGTACCCACGCCCGTATCATATATTGGAATTAAATCCCCTGTGAAGCAACCATCAAGTTGATGAATCGGTATTCATATTTCTCTTGGCTTGGATTCATATATTTCGAAAGCACACACCAAAGTGGCGAAGGTACAAACAGGTGTGCTGTCTTTGACTGTTTTTTTTTTTTTATTATTATTTTAATTTTCAAATAGTTTACGTAAATAAAAGTGAGTGACTCTTAAGAAGCAGAACGATTACAAGAATTGTTTTAAAAAGAACGCGCAATTATTATGGAGAAAATCGGCTCTCTGTTTCTGACATCAGGTTTATTCTGCAAGAATATAAATTACTCAAACGTACGTGCGAGTGAAATATGAACATGGAACGTAATGCAGAGACATCTGGTGACGAATTACCAAACAAAAAGGTCTGCAATCCAGGGCAGTATTGGAAAATGAAACATCTGTCACGTTCAATGTGACACCGGTACCCAGTATGGAGAAGAGATTTAGAAGAGGAGAGAGGAGATCGATTAATTTTTATATCGATATTTGTGTCCAGGTTTTCTCATATATTTAAGGGAGGGGGGGGGGCTTTATATGCATTTTATTCTAAAATTTTAAAATTTTTGTTATTGTTATTAATTTTTTCTTTACCTTTTTCTTTTATCATTGCTTCTACTCTATCTCGAATATGACAAACTCTCCAAAAAATATTATCAAAAAAAATTTATACGTTAAATGTAGTTTGGATCGGGAACTAATTTGTAAGGCAATTAATTGTAGGCTTCCCATGCGGACGCGGTGGCTTGGCGGTGGCAGATCTCTATAGTGCATCTTGTGGTCGGTGTCGTTCAAAAAGGGATAGGGTTCATTTATGAAATTTTCACAGCAAAAATAATATTTATTTTGTTAAAAGGAGCAATGTTAATGTAAACATTAATTTATTATATTAACTGTGAAAATAAAGAAATATCATTGGAAGACGGCTGCTCACTCTGAGCCGGATAGTGCAAATACGATTAAGAGCCTGCTGTGTAGGGATTGTTGGTGAAGAAACCCTTTACCCAAAAGCCACAATGCACTCTGGTTTCTCATTACAGCAATGGTATAGGTATATACGTAGATGTATGTCATTAAAATATATTTCATTAGTATTTTTCACGGCAAATTAGGCGTACACGCATTCGCATGCATGTTCTTGTGACATGGAATTTATTAAATAAATGATATTTGCTCAATATGCGTATGTATATGTAAACAAACGGATTTTTAATGGTTTGATTGTTGCGATATATGCAATTTGATTTTAATGTTTGACAGTTGAGACAAGAAATCACAAAATCCCTTACTGGTTCTGATCTGGTTTGAGTATAAACGACCTCTGGCGGAATGTTGCAGCGTATGTGCATGTGGCGGAGTCACCTGCAGTGGAGATCCAGGAGAACACTCGGAACACCTCGGCTGAATCCGCAACGGTGAGCCGAGGTATTCCGAATGCCTGGAGAAAAGGAAAAACTTAGGTGCTGCCATCTGAAGGTCATATGATAAACTACGGTCTCCTCTCTCCTTGACAATGCAATTTTAGGCCTGTTTCAGGTGGTCCAATTATTATTGCTTCAACTGTTCAGAGCGTTTTTTTTTTTTTTTTACCCATCGTACCTTAGCACTTAACATTTCACTGCTATCACGTGGTGTTTTCATTATTCCACGTATTCTCAGGGATTACAGTTCTATATTCTCATGCTTCTCATTATTTTTCTCGAACTGATCAAAATATCGACAAGCACGTGCCAGCAATGTCGATCATCTGTACATAGTCGAGTACATGCATAAAGCCTGATCTTCAAGCCCAGTACTGTGTTACACGTACATGTACAAATGTCCAGCACTGCCTCACAACGACTGTAACGACAGGGACTTCTCATAACTCTGCGTTCTTTTCCGCCTCATCCCTTGCATCTGTACCAGTTTACGACATATATTTACAAAAACTCTCTAACATCAGTTAAAATATTGATTTCGGCACATGGTGTGGTAGCCATATTTGCAGTCATTTTTGGGGTTTAAGTACTATTATTTACTTGACATCAGTCAGAGACATCCTGAAGTCACAACTAACAGCTAAAACAAAATTAAAATAACCAACTACCATTTTATATATGTGGTCCTTACAAAATGAAACAGAATTTTTACTTTTGGCCGCCATCTTGGACTTTTCATGACGCAGTCGCTTTTTTTATTCTCTCAATATCCAAAATGTTTAAAATGACACTCTTGAGGCCAAAAAGATTGTATATTAATAAAATATACGCTTAATACAGAAAATCATGACCGGATGTTACATCTTATAACCTTTTCATCATAATACTTCTGCATGTGCGGGTATGTATAGTCTAAAAGCAGCACACTTGTTAATTTGTACAAGTACAAGGGTGTTGACTCCCCCCCCCCCCCCCCCATCATCCTACCCATTACCATGTATCTGCCCCTGCTCGTGTTACCATCAAAGACCTTATAACGACCTTATTGTATACATATGAGACATATTCCGTGCAAAGCCCTTACAAACGTGTCAACGTTTAAAAAAATGAAAATTAACAAAAACAAAAAAAAACATGAATGAGCGAAACTTTCACGATTCCTCCACCCATTTTTTGTCAGACTGATTAAACGTTATCATCTACTGGTGGATCACCCACTTTCCAAACATTTGGATCCGTCTCGGGTCTTTATACATTTCTTGTGATCATGTATAATGTTACCGTCCGTGTAATACATTGCATACAAATTCATAACCAGACACTAAATGTACAGGACCCTTTAGTGTGTTGTTAGAGAGACATCAAGGCTTCCATCACGGACAGGAAGTTTGATTTATCAAGGCCCCAGGGCTGGTGTAACCTGTCGTCTTTGCTGCCATTTCCTGGCACAGACTGCGTCTATTGTCAGCTGATCGGAACCAGGGATTTCTTCAAACACCAGATCGTTTGGTTGGAAGTTTCCATCAGAAAGTCACTAAAACCACAATGTCGATTAGCTGTCGCATAATGTATGGGGTTTCAGTTTTGATGGGCGCCAGGTATGGTTTCCATTTAGGCAGCTCCACATGCATGCTCCTGCTTAACGTGACATTAAAGTGATTAAGAAAACTAAACAAGTTTTCCTACAAAGTGAAAATCTGCATTTACGTCAGCTATGATTCCTTGGGAGAGAACAGCTTTATGGATCATAAAGAAGGAAAGCATTTTCATTTGCAGCCTAATAATATCTACAAATTTCGGTCGGATTCGTTAGAAATGTTATAGTCGCGAATGATATGGTCACGGATGCCAGAGACAATTTCTCCATACTCCACGTAGGTCGATTTTGTTCGGCATGAGAACATCCTTAGGATTTTTTCAAGGTGAGAATATTGTTAGCTAAATTAAAGTTACTTATTGATTTTGTAAATAAATTCTTCTGCTAGGACGACATTTTTCTTGCAAAAAGTGTTTTCATATCATCAACAAGAGTTTTTGCAAAAAAAAAAAAAATCCTTAAAAGGGTTGGAAGAAGTTGCACAAGAATATAAACTGACGTGTAAACTGTCGATGTCTCCGTCAGATGATATAAAATAATTTAAATATTTAAATTGCAAATCTTTAATTTCATCATAAAAGCTTTTATTTTAATCTATATATAGTTTTAATAGTTGATTGTCTGATACTGTATCCGTTTAATAAATAATCAGTCTGCAAGCACTTGAGCTGCTTTACTCCTTATTCTTCGATTATTACCTCTCCCCCCACATGGTTCGGTAAGCTGTCTTAGACATGTATGTCTAACAACAATGCACATGGTTTTGTGGACAAGAACAAAATCTCTCTCTCTCTCTCTCTCAGTCTCTCTATCTCCGTGTTTATAGGCACTTCTGCCCCTCTGACATTATAGCGACCACCAATACTAATGAGGAAGCCAATACTTTGGTCATTTTTAAAACCTCGCCGCTCACATGCAAGTATCTTCCCACTGAGACTTAACCAGACCATCCCTAAATATGGTTGTTTACTTAAAAAACACCCATCATGTGTAGAAAAGATTGTGTATGACTGGTTGCGCATTTTAAACTCCTTGATTTTCAATTAGTTCAATGTTAATTTTGGACCATAATGAAAAAAAAAAAAAAAATGGAACGTTTTAAAGTTCGATGTGTATGTGAACATTTGAAAACTTAACTGATTGCAGGACTGCCAAATCTCTCTTTTTTATAGAGTCACTCTTTTTTAGGATTTCATGGAAATGACGCTTTTTCACTCTTTTTTTCAGTAGCATTTTTTCCCGCTTTACAGTTCATTTGGAACAAGAATGGGACAACTTGCAATTTTCGTGTATGCAAATATCCAGCATGTGTGACAACATGTGGAAAATAACCTTATTTCACGCATAGGGATGTGCACCATGTCTGTTTCTGACCTTTGGAACGATATGCGTAGATATATTTATATATGCAAAGCACAGCTTTGTTCAGTCTGTGATAAAAAATGGGGAATTGTCGATTTCACTTTGTCCACTCTTTTTTTTCAAAGAAGTCTTCTTTTTTTCTGGAGCACTTACTGTCTTTTCGGTCATTAACCTTTGGCAGGCCATATATATTGCATTATACTCCACCTATGATCCGTCCTAATTTATTTCGTTATAATTACTGCAACTGTTAATTTGGAACTATCAAATTTCAGAGACTTATCAAAACATCTTTTTTTTAACTTACAATCTTAAAGCTTAATATGCTTATTGATGTTTGTACGTCGCATGAGACAGGTGTAAAGAAATAAAATCAAACATATAAAATACTTGCCTGGTCCAACTTTATGCCTGTTTCACAAAAGTATGAAAAAACTGTTCATCACTTCAAAATTGTCCAGCGAAACTTTGCGATTCACAGAAATGTCAACAGATTTTAAATATCCTTCCATAAAATCATTATTTGGTACGTGCTGTGTTCAGCTTGGCGTCATAACTTGTTGGTATAAGTATTCAATATTTAATCAAATTTACTTATCATGTTTAAACCCGTTTTATGTATCCATGCTTGCGTACAGGTGTCCGTGCTTGAGAGAGAGAGAGAGAGAGGGGGGGGGGGGGGATAAATGTTATTCATACACTTCAGATTAATATGACATGAAATATGTCATAAACCGTTCCATTTAATATCAGAAGTAAGGGTTCTGTAGCTTAATCCTTACCATGGTGACTGCGGTTGGCATGATATCAAAAATTACTATTTCAGTGGCAATAATCCACAAAGGGGGAAACAGATGCGTATCACCGAATCGATAATTTGGATCTGATCTTCGTCGGCATCAGATCAGGACTTTGGACCAAGGCTTATCTTTCCTCGGTGCGAAATTGATATGTCAACACTAAGAGCTTAATGAATTCAAAGATTATGCCGCAGGCGCGTGGCAAAAACTGGAATACCTGTGTCATAGCTCAACAACTAAAACACACACACCCGTGAGGTCCCACTTGACTCGGCAATAACAGCGAGCCTATCGCCTGGGCTTTTGTCGTGTTAAACGCGGTGCATTGCTACTTGTCGTCTGCTGAGCAGCTGGGCGGAAAAACCTACGTCGTGCTACAACGTCGTCTGCTGCACAGCTTGGCGGGAAACCAGAACAGCTTAAAGAATATGGAACAGAACCTGTTAAGACAGCAACAGCGTTCCTTAATGGATATTCGCGGAAGAAACATGGCCGAGAAGCGCTCCCTGGACAAACGTCTCGCGCAGATTGATACAAAACTACGTCATTCACAAGCAGCCATGAGCAAAGAGATCAAACAGTTATCTCAAGAATCGTCAAGGCTGGAGTATCATTTTGATCAAAATGTCTGTCAATATTGTCATACTCCTGCAGAACCCAGCCTTCAAGACGTCACAAGATTTCTTGGAATTCGTAGTGCTACACCATACAAGGGGCGCCGGACCACGTCCCTGTTGAAAAGAGAGGTCGGCTTTCCTGGTGGAAGCAAACACCACAGTTCCCAAGACATACGATGCAGCGAAAGATGTGGTAAGAAATGTAAATATGGCTCTTCAAGCTCGAGCTGTTTTTCTTTTCCATGTTTAATACCAAATAAATATAACAATTTGGGATTTGATGTGCGGCCAGAGGAAACCCCTGACAGACGGTACATCACCGCACTGGGTAATAAACCCCAATCAAGGGAGACGCTAATTTCTTCGCTGGAAGCATCATCCGTGAGGAGACCATTAAAGTGTACCCTAGATCAGACCGTGTACAAAAAGCGGGCACTACAAAGACTTGTGGATGAGCTGCGGACTAGGAACCTGGCTCAAAAACCCAAGGATTATTCCATACATTACGGAGAGGCGGTGCCGCGTCGCCGCTGTTTAACAATGGTACGTGGCTACACGGCGGCGTGATTCATACACGTGGTTCCTCAAGCTTGGAAACACATATGTGACTCCTGCCAATTATGAGATTATTAAATCAAGCGCGGTGTTGGTCTCCCAAGGTGGCCCCACATGTTATTCAAATGTTATTTTTAGCAGTGCTAGCTGGATTAGCCTAAACTTTGAAGAAATACAAGAACAATAGTTGGTGACTGCAGTTGTCTATGACCTCGGGTATGTGGTCATTTATTGTCGGTTACATATAGACACAATGTTATCCGATTGGATAGATACAGAATCGTAAAAATAAGTGGAATGGAAACCAGTATGGTCCACACATGGCTGAATATTCGTGTAACGTCCCTTTCCTGTGGACAACACCTTCGCTGTAGAATTCGCCGGCACAGGTCAAATGTAATATAAAATTTCTTGGAATATTTCTTTTGTCTTTGTTGGATATGAAAATATACGTGAGTTATACCCAATTAATGCTGATGCCAATGACTGTACCATCAAAATGCCTACAAGATTGACTATATAAAAGAAGAGGAGAAAACAGGAAGCTTATTTAAAATGAATGTCTCTGTTTGAAGTAATGTGTAAATTAAATATTATGTGGAAAAAAATGAGCATCTTCGAAATCATATCAAGTGAGGGAAGGTATGTGTCTGAAAAAGAATCCGAAGATGATTTGTAATAAGCATTTAATTAATTAAACTTTGTAAAAATCGCGGTATCTTCGTAGTCGCTTGATTTAAATTAACAGTATAATTACGAACGTATTTGCCGAAGGTTAATGTGTATCATATAACTATGTATATGTTTCACAGTACTGAAATATGACGGTCATTATAACGTAAAACAGTTAGGATCATGTTATATAATACGTGCGTCCTGTTCGTCCATCATAGAGAACAAAATTAACGTGTGTATGTGGACACACTTTTCCATTATAACTGTTACACAGTCACGGTTTGCACGGAATCATTATGGCGATAATTTTCCGTTAACGAAAACGCCATGTTAATGTGATGAAACTTCAAGGTTTGTGGTTGGCAGGGGCGTTAATATAGGGGGGATTGGGGGTATATATCCCCCCCCCCTTTTGGCAAGGAAGATGGTCAATGTAATCATCCCCCCTCTATTAGGAGAACATTATTTATATATTGCAAATGAAATATATTCATAAATAAAATCATAGACTGGTTCCATTTATGAGTTTACTATATGTGAAATATTATATCTAAACCTGGTTTATAATGAACATATACTGGAAACATGATGCCTTTTTTCTTAAACCTTTTACTTAAGTGAATGTGATTAAGTATATATATTTGAAATGTGTCAAACGGACGCTAATATACTGTGGTTGCCTTTTCATTCGCGAGGGTTTTAATTTTTTTAATGCTGTCGCACTTCGATTTTATAGGTTCTTTTACAAACCCGAAAATGAAACCCTCGCGAAATGTGAAAAATGAAGATACCGCGAAATTTCACCTTCGCGAATATAAAACCAGCCACAGTATTTGAAATTTGTCATACAGACGCTAAAAGGGTATATATATATATATATATATATATATATATATATATATATATATATATATACACACACACACGTGTGTGTCTACCAGTAACCCCCCCCCCCCTCCCCGGAAGTTAAATGACGCCACTGGTGGTTGCTGTATAGCTGCGGCAACTGCAGACATTACACATGCACGCTAAGTAATAAAAGAATTCGAATCGGATATTTTTGTTTCGCCCCTCCGTTGGTTAAAAAAAATGAATTAAACACGATAACATTGTATGATTTGAGTTTGAGACAAAGCAGATTTAAATGCTTTAAAGTTACTTTTAATGTCTCAAGACATTAAATTCACATTGTTGATCACATCCCATGGTGCTGTTCATCAACGAAGTGTCATTATATAGTTGTGGTTTCCGCAACAATTTGACCCCTAAAGATTTTATGCCGCGTGCATGCATGATATGCAACATATAAACTAAACTTTTTTAACGTGTGATTTTTAAATTAACTTGACATTTTTTTTAGACATTTTTTAAAGATAACAAAATGTCAAGATAACACTGCTTATGTCAAATGAACACCTGTATTTGAACATTTTGCAAGACATGGGTCGACATAAAATCTACTGCCGAACACATAAATAGTAACACCATTGGTTTGGTCCCCCGTCCCCAATTTTTTTTTTTTTAGTCAGCCCTATCAGTGACATGATACTTCAGTTGAGAAGAGAAACTATTCTCAGCCTATGAAGGAAAATCCTAGCCCCATTACAAATTGACATGTTTACATGACTGTTGATTTGGTTCCATCTCAAACGATGAAGTGCCGTAACAAGAATATTCAAGTATACAATGTCCCCAACGACGGTGTATATCCGTCTATCCGGGAGCGTAACGCGAGCTGCTTTATAAACAAGTCTCACTTATCACCAGCCTCTTGCAAACAACCAATGTTTAAAGCTATATGAACCCGAAGGCTAACTACAGGGGTATTTATAAACGATACGAAGAACCATCGAGAAATTATTTATACATGGAAATCAGAAAGAAGTGTTCGTATGGAAAGTTATTTCATATCTGAAGTCAAAGGTTGTGTGTGCTTTGCTCTATCCGGGAGCGTAACGCGAGCTGCTTTATAAACATAATTCATTTCTGGCTGACAATGAGTGGAGTGTTTATTGCTCTCGAGTCTCAAGGTAAATGGGACTGATTTTCACATGCTCCGGAGTCACCCCGTCTCCTTGTAACTTGTTGAAGTAAGTACTTGACCCGTACAAAACTACATTCGAAGGACATAAAAGCGCGTAAACATTTAGAGTACGCAATCAAGGTTGTATTTATACATATATTTAGACAGGAGCCCCACCGAATCGGGTCAATATTTTCCTGATAGCGTCATACGCACATCAAACTAAACCATGATAAACATTCTATCGTGCCTGCACTAACTGTAGAATATCAAGTCATCCATAACACAGTGATATAAGATTCTGGGAAAACTTTGTGGTTAAGTAAGTTTGTTGTGTGATGGAGGATTTCACCCAGATCCCAGACTTTGCCCTGATTTGATTGGCTGTCCATGTGACATCATGGACTGAATTTTATCAACAACTCAGATCTAGTAATGCATGTTGTTTTTATTCTCTGCTGAAAATTTGGGACTGACAGAGGTGGAAATACTGTGCTTTTACTGAGATCTAGAATTTTTAGTCAAAGGGGATTTCCCAGTGTGTGACGTCACTGCCGATTTGACAGTGCTCATAGATGTGCCCATAGTTTTTGAACAAATCATACAACCTCATGTTTTTAGTGGAAAAATAGATAGAAAAAATGTTTTTCCTCCAGGAATTGGGCTCATTTTATGTAAAATCTATATTAATGTTTTTTTCATAGGCAATTATGTTATATGGTAATATAATGAGATTTGGAATACGTTTGCTTGACCTTGTGAAAACCGCGATATTCTATGAAAGAGAACAAAAGAATCGGAGAGCATATTGCTCAGTTGCCCATCACTATACAAGCCACAATTTTGCAGCAATCACTTTGAAACTTGCAGTTAGTATATAGTTTTCCCCCCTGGAAGACTTGTTTTGTAATCCAAAAACCCAAATATTTAATCTCATAATGACCTGGTCAGAACTGATCGTATCGATATAAACTCATTGAAAAATGTAACCCATTTATTCGTCTTTCCGTGATTTCCCATACTATGGTCTGGTGCACGGTCTATATGAAGTTGTGTCAATCTGTTAGTATGCTTGTCCGTTCGTCTCTAGATAGTCGTCCATTTCGTCTTCGTCCTTGTTCCAATGTCTGACATTCGGCCCAATGTACCGGCCATAATTTTTTCCGGCAATCTCTTGGAAACTTACAAAATATACAATTATACCCTAATTCCCCAAAGCCTTTCTAATATATCCAAATCAGTCAAAGATCAAAGTTATAGAAAAATCATTGTCCAAGGTCATCGTTGTTCCAAAGCACACATGTTGTTCGTTGAGTGTACCACTAGCTATTCCCAATCATCCTATGTGTACAAACTCTTTCAATTTTAAAATACTTTAATTAATATCAATTATGCCGAAATTTGGACACAGGTGTCAGTAACACCCATTTCTGCCTGTGTATAAGATCTGTAAATGATATCAATATGACATGCGGGGTTGTGGGGAGAGAAAGATTTTGACCTGTTTTTTGGGATGATCTTGATCCTGATTTGGCTTAAGGGGTCACGCGTCTTTTTGTACATCCGTCTTTTGTGCATATACTAAGTATCTGTGTTGCGATCTAGCGGATGAATCAGGTAGCATTCAGAGGGCACCATCACGCAAAAATTCATTACATACTGGAGATTGCCAATCACTTGAGTTTATATTTCTGTCTTTGAGGGGGGTATACGTGTATATATACACAACTTATCTGACCTCATGGTACAACCTTGTTGGTCAGACCTTTTAACACTTTTTTCCTTCCTTATTATCAGCTCTGAGAAGAAATGATAAAGACACCACAGATAACCTGACATATTTTATTTGCACAGTGCCAACCACCGATAACATATGACCTTGAACTACAGTTACATAAAAAACATAAATACAGAGCATTAGAAAATACACAATGTAGGTACGTGTATATATATATATATGTATATATATATATTTATATATATAGTCACAAAACTAGATCATTTAATTTGAAGTTGCTCACACAGAACGGTTTTGCTGCAACAGATAAAATTTGCATATTCATGACATGGATATAATATATGCAGTGCACACAGATCACATGATTTTGCCATAGGGTTCATAGAAGATATGTTAACACGATGATGACAGTGAACTAATAGACAGCACCGCAACCAGAATGGTCGCAACCATTCATGGCCAAAAAGGCTAAAAACTCAAACATCAGAATCTAATTAATGCAGGGCTGGATTCAAATTTTTTTATACGGAGGGGTTGACTTTTTACACTGATGGGCTAATATTCTAAAAACATAGTCCACAAATACAAGAACAGGTAGGTTAGCGCAAAAAAAAAAATGGCTGAAAAAGGTTATTCTTGCCAACAAGGTGGGATTTAAAGTCCTTTCAATTGGGTTTAAACCCCTACCAACCCCTCTCTGGATCCGCCCAGGTAATGCACAAGTAAAACAGGCAACATATTTCCAACATCTATGTGTATTCCATTTGTGACCACAATTGATAGCACTGTGCAGAAACTACAAAAATTCTTGGGCAGAAGTTTTAAAATATTCCATTAAAGGGATTTTCTGCATGATAAAAATAAAAATATTATCTATTTTCGTGTCTGATTACCTAGAATTATCAATTCTGCAGGTTTCTACTTATACTGGTATGATAAATGTTAACATGTAATATATAATGTGATTTGTCCAAGTTTATGATAAATGAACACATATTTTGATGATAACTTTGCTGATAACTGCTGACCAAGTGTTCAAATATTTACATACCATTTCAGCATTTTAAAATGATAAAACACTCCCATCAGGCATGAGGGAAAAACAACAGAAATAAAATCCTCACCCATGACTGAATGATACTTTAAAATTTCTACGTGGGTTTAATACAGGTATCATTAAAACACCCACAACTGTGACTAGGGTATATAAAAAACTAATTGGAATTACCATAAAGTTAAAAAAAAAATATCACACGGGAAGTAGTGTTCAGACATAGGAAAGTGCAATATAATTTGATCCTATATTTCACGACACATGGCCCTATGAGGCGTACAAGTAAACCTTGTGACGAACATGACAAACTGCAACCGTAAAATGCTATTGCACGGATAAAGGTGAGTATTGCACAAAAAACATGACACAAAAAGGTATCACATAGGAGTTGCTTGGTGGTCTTCACACCGGGGCCCAAAATCTCACTCCCTGAAACAACCAGACAGGATACACAGGTAAAAGTCATTGTTGAATTAGAGCCATATTGTAATAATTGTTAAATAGTTCACATTTTTTGTAATTTTTTTTAAAATGCATAATATTTTTTTTTCTATTCATCATCTTATCATTTAAAATCATGAACTAATCCACTGACGATGATTAAGAAGGTCATTTATTTCACCTTTACTATCTGTTTGAATGTTTTTTATTTGCATGCATGAAAGAGACTCAACATGACACCCAGGGATCTGATGTTCACTCTGGGCAATGTGGTGCATGTGTGTGACAATAAAATAACAAGAGTTGCAAAAGTATTAATACTTTCTAAGTTAATTTTTTATTAAAACTAAAAACCAATTCAGCTAACGGGAAATGGGTCAAACTGCAAACTGCAGCCTTATATACTATATTTACTGGTCACATAAATCAATATTCCTCTGAATTTGGCACTGAAAGCTGCAGTGGTCTTTTATGTATCTGGTGACATAGCATAAGTTCACAGAGCGATTTCTTTTTTCATAATTCTCTGGGAGAGGATCACAATGAGTCACAATTTTTTTTAACTTTGGAGTTGAAAATGATTTAACTGTGGATATAGTTTTGTTTGTTTATACAGCTATGAACTTCTATGAAACTGCCACTAATCTTGGCATCTGTTCAGAAATTTAGTGCAATATCATATGTGGGTTTTGAGACCAAGAAAATATGATTAAATTACAAAGGTAATTTGGCAAAAATCTGGCATACAGCAAATGCACTGGATGGTACTTTTACTGAGTTTTTCTACATAAAATTACATGTGTATCTCTTGAAAATGTTGTAAACATTGCAAAACACAGATGTCCAGGGAGAACCTGTAAACAATTTGAACATAATGGAACATACAACCAATGGGTTGATTTCACAGCTATGTAATTATTTAAAATATATCCAGTTTTTGGTGATATCTTCACGCAATACATTTTTTTAATCAATCTAATAGTACTAAGGTATTTATATATATATATAATTATCATACTGTCTAGCCCATAATACCTGACTGAAATCCATTTATATCCATTAAATCTCTCAACAATGTACTAAGAATATCATTGTCTATATAATGGATTCCATATAAGTTTGAATATTCTGGATATGCATTGGCAAATTTGCATTTCAGTTACAGACTGTTAAATTAGTATAATAAGAAATATGTTGATTTAAGTATAAATATGAATAATAACTTGGCAGTGTTATCAGTACCCTGATTATTTCTGACTGTATTTATTGCACAAATAGGCTCACCATAAATTTACTTGAACTTTGAACTTGTGCATAGGAATGGGGTGTCATGAAATAATGTTGGCAGTTTTACTGAATATTCTCAATTTTGGGGAGGTAAAGGGTTCATTGAAAGAAATTGATATTTTAAAAGAATTTCATGCCAAGATACATGTATATCATTTGACTGGATATGTAACAATAAAATACTTTACTGATAGCCTTACTTTTTTTATCCAGTCAGGGCACATGACTGAAAGTGTGTGTTTTATATAATAGGAAACTAGCATTGGAATCTGTTTTAACAGTCCATAACCATATAATTTCTGTGCATGGTTACTTCTGTGTACCCTTTCAGGCATGGTACTTGCTGTATAAGCTGTGTGTGTGTGGTTGGTTAGTCAGTTAGCTAGTTACGAGATATGTACACTATAATTGTCATACCAGAGTGGGTTCTAGTTTCAACACATTAATATTTAATATGAAAGTGTTTTTATAAACCTGTTAAACCACAACTTGGATTTCACTGTCTTTATTTACAGATTTAGTGTATTCATGATATGTATATCACAATTATAAAACAGTTGATTAGTGTGTCAATCATTAAACATACCAAACTATTTGATTATTACCTTTAACAAAAGGTATTTTGTACAGAGAGGTTTCTTGTTCACATTATTCTATAATATGTGCAACATATTATAAAAGAAAATGATAAAATAGACAAATATTAGATAATCTCATGCAATACACTAAATAACATGAGGTACTGGTTCCCCATAAATATTCATGATTGCAAATCATGAACTGATCTGCCCTAGCTGTTTAAGATGCAGTGTTACCTGATAATGAGAATCAGTTATGTCAAATAATTTCAGGAATCAAACAAAAACGGTAAAAAAAAAACCAAATATTAAAACAAATAATATTATTTAACATGACTGACGAACAAAGTTTGGTTTATTAAAGCAAGTGCAAATTGATAAATATGGCTATTTGTATTTACACTAATGGTAACTTAACTATTTCATAAAATTATCACATTGTTAATGACTGAGTTATACACAAAAGACGCATCCAGTTCTTAAATATGACACTACATGCTAATATCAACATGCTACATATTGTCAACTGACAGTACAGTGGTCTACAAACATCACTCTATATTCATGCACTCACGGCCATGCACCATAATTCCATACACTTAAGGTTCTCTATTAAACCTACAATAAATAAACTCAGGTTATACAAAACATAAAACATGCTATTGCACACATATATAAATATATAAAAATATATATAAATATATATATGAATATATATACAGTGAAACCTGTGTAATAAGACAACCCGTGGGACTGGTCAAAAAAGGTATATTTCACCTGTGGTCTTTTGAGAGATACTGGTTATATAACCAGTCTGAATGTTTTTTGTTCACGTAAGGTTGGTCTTATTAGAAAGGTGGTCTCTCATCCAGGTTCCACTGTATATATTAATATATATAGCCTTCCCTATGTGCAAAAATAATATATATCATATAAATGAGCAAACACCATGCCAAAACTATGAATAATTTCTCCTTATAAATAACATGTTTTATATTTCATGAACAGGGAAACCTCCCCTTACAAGCCACCTCCCTATGATGAGCACCTGAAAAAGAGATGTTGCAGTTACCTCTATACTGTGTGAGATAACTCTGTATGGCCTCTTGGCATCTACAACTTGAATATTCCATTATACTAGGGGTGTCATAAATAAAGGTTTCCTATATTTAGTATCAAATGTGATTCAATGAAAAATATTCACCAGACCATTTATTAAAATAAAGCATAAATGAAAAGCATGTAATCAACAATTTAGCAAAAATATAATAAATAATGTTACAGCCATGATGCAACAGCCTGCTACCACATGATGCATAACAGCAAGACAGGCCCCATTTGCAAAACTAACTGCAAGCATATAATTTTAATCACAGCTCAAAAGCATTCAATGTATTGATTTTAACTTTAGAATCTGGGTCTCAGTTAAAATTTTAACATTACACGACCCCAGTACCTCGGATGTGTCAAAGTTTTCTTAGGGTCCCTTCAACTTTGACACAACAAGGTTTCACTGTATATATTACAGTACAGACAATAAGTGATCCAGAAATTAAGATTCTTTTCTGAAAATCTTAGCTACTGATATCTACATATTGAATCATAATTAAGCCACACTTTGACTTTGTCAAAAAAAATATCACTTTGAACTTTGCTTTCCTAATACCAGCCACGACTTCTACTACAGATTTTACAGTTGGGTCTATAGCACCAAGGTTTATTTGCATTGCCATTGTCACTTTTCATAATAAATATATATTTTTTTTCAATCAAAAGTAATACTGAGTGACCAGTTTCAGGTAAAACTCAGGTTAAGTAAGCAATCTAAGTATTTAGCTTTGAAATAAAAAAAACCATAATAATATGTTTTGAAAAAGTATAGTGACTTATCAAAATCATGGAAGACATATTTTAGCTGTGACCAGCTCAAATGATAAAATTACACACAAAAACAAGCACTTTAGAAATTTAACCATCTCTGAATTTTTGTTTTACCAAAATCATTTGTTCCAATTCTGATAAACTAAACTGAACAATTAATCATTAGGTTTCAGGATATTACTGCTTTATCTTCCACTCAAAATACCTAGTTTAGATGTTTAAGTAAGAGCTTAAGTATTTTTGTATTTCTCCTCTTATCTAAAATATGTAAATTGAGAGCTTTAACTTAAAGTTTGTGCCCTGATATGCAACAAAATAAAAAGTTGGTATTTCTACCAGTTATTACAAAACATGTGCATGGCAGCCATCTTAAACACAATTGTCTGCATTCCTAATGTGAGTACAACACAAGGTTAGGGTGACATCAACAATGCTTAACATAAACACAACCTATGCATGCCCTAAACAAAAGTCACTGACAGACAAATCCAACACAACCAACATATTAACCAACGAGTTCAGGATGCTAGACACTACGCCACACTCAGGGCTTACATCTCTGTCAACCTGTCCTGACTGTTAACGCGGGCCATTGGTTGTTGGTTGCTGGTTCCGTTCACAGCTTTACTACTCTGGTGTTCCTCTTCTATTTTCCTACATTTGGTATCATACTCCTCTTGCAGGGTGGCTAGTCTCTGTTATTACACAGAAAATTTGAGATTTAAAATATCACATTCAGAATGTGTATAATAGATATCAGTGACAAATTATCATGTACAGATAGTGTAAAAAATATCATATTTGAAAAGGAATACACTTCAGGAACAGAAAAAAATTAAAAGTATGTAATGCATGTTTGTTCTTTTACTCACCTAACACATGACAATATGCAAATTTTTAGAGCTGTTGCTAAAATAGTTTTTATTTGTGATCTGTTCACATATATATCTAGATGGAAGAGCTAAATAGTTCAAATGACTTGTGGTCAGCTTAGTTAATAAAATGTGTTGGATTTATTTTTTCTTGATTTCTTATACATATTTTGATGGTTAAGAAATCTGTCATAAACTTCCATTTATTGATTGGTCACCTCTGGCCATAACATGACCCTTAGTGGACCTACCTCCTCCCGTTCTGTGTCCAGTATTTTACGTATGCCCTCATGTTTTTCAGTGAGCTCAGATTTTCTCTTCTCCAGAATATCTCGCAGCTGGCAAAGAGAAAAGATAGAAGCTTCATAAGGTGCCCTGTGCTTGCATGAATTTCTTTTACCATAATACAGAAAAACATCACTGTATATATATCTGGTAGATGTAGAAATAATAGTATATAATATTGATCATCATGTATCATGAACAAAATATCTTGATTTAAATTTGTTTTTTTTTTATATTTGAATATCTATGCAGTTTTTATGTTAATCAGTAGGTTTGGTCAATTAAATCATTTATACAAACATTATTAATTTATTAATATAGTAAACAATATATATATATATAAGCAAGCATAACTATGTGTGGATTTCTAGTATCTAAAATTTTAATACAATAATGAAAATTAACCATAAAACTTTTTCTGAAAAATAACTTACCTTTTGTCTTTCTTGTACAGCCATATTTATATGCTTTGTCTGGGCTTCCCGCTTCAGTCTTTAGAAAAAGAAACATCAGCAATATAGACCCAGTAAAACAGGTATAAGGACTTAATGTTAATTTAAATGTCTTCCACTGATTCACTGCTAAACTTTTTAAAGAAAATTAAATAGAGATCTAGGAGTGAGGTTACAGCCATCCACATAAGGGCCCCTTACTTAAAAGAAATTTCCTTTTTTTGCTCCCCCATCCCCTGGGAGTAATGAAGTTTTAGAGTATTATTCCTGTAAACCCCCCCCCCCCCCTGAAAATCTTTGATCCATCCCTGCATATTGGTCATGTTGATGTTATATGGCCAAAGGAAGAGACTTCATGTACAGGGACATGTGTGTCCAAGTCTGTTCAACTGATCAATGACAAAAACAATATTTAAAATCAAACCAAAAGTTGTTTTAAATTTTTATAAGCCCCAAAAAGTCTATAATATTTAAAACATGAGGCAGTGTTATTTCTAACGGTATATATATATATAGATGAAAGTTTCATGATCAAACCAATTTAAGGTGGACTTGTATAAAATTTCAAGAAAATACCCTAGTATTTCTTTTTTGCTCTATCATGTTTTTCCTGTTAAAATTAAAAATTTAATTTTTGTTACAATAAAAATGTTAAAATACTTAAAAATCAATATGGAATAACATGTGAGATATGACCTTGAGAGTTCATTGCGGTCTTTATGTTTCTTCGCCAATATTTTCATTTCCTCACGGCTCTGAGCGTCCAGTTTTTTCTTTAGGTCGGCCACTTCCTGGTCGTGGATATCGTCAAGTTGTGTCATCTGTGCATCTTGCATTGATGTCAGGTGTGTTCCTAGTGTGTCGTATTGTATTGGGTGGAACTTCAAGTGCATGTCCAGTTCGGCTTTGTACTGCTCTTTGCATAGTGTGATGTATGCCTCGGTATGGGCCTGTTTCATTTCTTGGTGCTGTCAAGTAATAATATCACAATGAGAAAATTATTACATTTCCTAATCATTTAAAACTTGAATAAAAATATCTATGACATGATGATAAATGATTAAATAATAACTTATAAAAATCAAACATGAAAATAGGTAATTGACATTATGCAAATTAAGTATTGGCATGACACTCTGGAAACTGTGGCTAACAACTACTTGTAAGCCATCAAATGACTTGTTTTATTAATTATTTCTGCTTATAAAAATCATGTGGAAAATCTGATGGTAGTGACAATCTTTTATTACACTGACACACCTGTAGCCTATGTTATTAAAACAATCCTGTCATATAAATGAGGAACAGAATTTTTCACAATTTTTATGTTGCATTTCAAACCTAAATAAATAGAAATGTTGTCACTCTCTGTTATATAAATAACTCTACCAATACAACATATATAGTGTATATTTGTGATATAGTTATATACAGTGAAACCCCTCTTGAGCAGACAGTCAGGGGACTGGACGATTTGTCCATAATAGTGGCGTGTATGGCCCAGAGGGGTTTGGGCCAAGGGATCATGCTGTGGCCAGATGTCCGAGAGTAGCAGGACTTTCTTGCAGATATGATGTGTGTTGTTCAATGCATTTCACTTATATCCATTAAAATTCTTAATTACATAGTCTTTTCATGATCCTGAATGAATTATGTTAACTAAAATGATTTCTAACCTCTCAACATTTCTTAATCTTGGCTATATTAATATTCATGTTATGGCAAAGCTAAGGACGAATAAATTAAAGGTGTATTCTACATCCCTTGTGATTGGCTCGTGTGACTCATATCCATGAGATGTATGTCAAACCACTGGCTATTGGCTCATGTCAGGGCCATGGATCACCTTATCCTTAATACTTCATTTAAAGGGGCTGACACATGAATGACTCAATGAAATTATGAGTTCATCATTATGAGCAATGAATGACCATATCAATCACCAAATAGGTGCCTCATAAACGTCTTCAATCACTTTTGATCTAAAGCCTAACCAAGTCCCCTGTCCGATGGAAGGTCATGACCCATGACGGTTCATGTGTGTAACACCTGTCAAATACATTATCAAACTGGATCAGGTGCCAATAGCAGAATAATAAGGCCGTAAATCAGGATGACTATTTCATTAAAATTAAAGTTTGGCATAATGGGAACTTGGAAAGTACCGTCACATTTTGATAACAAATTACAAGCTAACTTCGAGGTAAATGGAGTGAAAATGTCTTTAAGTTTGTTACCATAGCTACCTATGTGCTGAGATGCTTATAAGAAGCAGAACATGATTTCAGGTACAAAGTATTTGTACTGTCACCGGCCAATGTGGCTGTTTATGTGTCCATTAGCAGAGGTAATTTTACATGTTGGTTGGGGGAAAATTGTTCATTGTCCTGAATAGTGGGAAGTCCACCCTGGAGGGGTTCCTAAAGTAGTAAAACTGTTTGGTTGTACTGAAGACTGTCAGTGACATGCGGCTCTAGCCGGGTGTCCGCAGCCCAGGGTTTCACTGTACTTGTGATGTCACACAGAGAATGAGCCTGCGCCAGGTGGTTCACATACACATACACATGGATAAGAAAACATTATAGCTGCCAACTATCAGAGTGAGCTCTATAATTTACTGTTGTGTTCCCTCACAGACAGGTAATATGGTCATAGTGACCCTGATCAATAACCGTCTAACCCGACAATAAATGTATCAACACCAGCTTGTATTTGATTAACAAGACATGGGCTGGTTCAATAAATCTCTAATGTTTCTATTGTGTGACCTGATTCTAGATGTAACTCCTATGTTCACCTGGTAATGTAAATTAATACATTGTGGTTGCACTGTGGTTGTCAATACACATTTTCTGATTGGCAACAACATTATAGTATTGTTGATGGACACCAGTGGCATCGCCAGTTTCTTATCAATGATTCTAAAAATATGTTTAATAATTATTATACTGTCATGCTTTGTAGCACAGCATGCATTTAGTTGGAGGCTAAGTTTTACTACAATGTCTATAATTCAAATACAGATATTTTGTGAAAAGATGCCTTCACTGCAGATGGTAAAATCATGACTGATATTCCCTATATCTAGATAGTTATATGATATTAATATTTCTCATGGCATTGTTATTTTATACCTAAATATATATATTAAAAGTATTTCATGTGGATAATGTTGATTTTTTTATAAGCAAATGGAATTTAAAGATTTGTTATGTAAAATTCCTTAATTTTATGAACATCTAAAAAGTTAAAAAAAATTTAGTTAAAATACTTGTGAACAGACTGAAATTGAGGTGATTATAGTTTACATGTCAGGCTGCCCTGGATTGAGAGACAGGGTCCTTTTTTGTTTTTGTATATTTGTGTCCACAAAAGGTACAGAGGCTGATGATGGCATCTGGTGGAGGGACTCAGAACTAAACAGACCATTTAATCTTGAGACATGGAATAAAGAAAGTATGGATTTAAACTGGGATGTGATAAGTATATAATCTGACTTTGTTCTGGGAAATAGTCTCAGACAGCATTGGTCTCATCTTTGAGGACTGGGGTCATAAAAATATGGCATTCAGTACCTCAGATTTACCCTGGTTATAGGTTCTACAGTGAATCAGGAATACATTCTAGAGGTTCATTTTGACTCATTATCTCACCAGTGTTGAAATAAAGTCCACACTATCTGAGTCTGCGTTGAGTCCAAGACCATGACCCTGCCAGTACAGTCCAAGTCTGAAACCCTGCCAGTTGAGTTTAAATCAGAGTCCTTGGACTAAGTGTCAAAGTCCAAGACCTAGCTAGCTGAGTTGAAGTCAGAGTTCTGGGTTTTGAGTCCAATTCCAAGACCCTGCCAGTTGAGTCCATGTCTAGAGTCTTTGGGTTTTGATTTCAATTCCAAGACCCTGCCAGTTAAGTCCAAGTCAGAGTCCTTGGGCTTTGAGTCCATGTCCAAGACCCTGCCAGTTGCAATCCTTGCAATTTGAGTCGAAGACATTTAATTAGGCTCTATGAAGTGTTTAAACAAACCATGATTGCAATCTTACACTATTTTTAGTAGAACTAAGCATAAGAAGAGAAAGTTTATTTTTCAGCTTGATGTAAGACTGATTTATTTGGTCCTTTCCTCAGAGCCTAAGTCCAGTCAAAGTTCACTAAGTCCAAGCCTGAGTCCAAGTCCTTGAAAAAAAGGGCTCAAGTCTGGACTTGAGTCCTGCATCACTGTACCTCACCTTGACTTGTTGCTCTCTGAGGAGTGAGGCCATCTCCTCATGATGTTTTGCTGACATTTCCTCAGGGTTGCCTCGTTTTGATGCCTTCTTGCTGGCCTTCTGCTGAGTTTTCTCAATGGTGGTTTTCTGTTTGACGTGTGACTGTAACAACTTCTCCTCCTGTAGTTCATGCATCTCTATCAGGCTGTTCCTGGCCTGGAAACACAAGCACAGCACTACAGGCCAGGATTTGTCATTTTAAAACATTGCCTCTGGGCATTTAGTGCAATGTATAAAGCTTATGCCACACAGTGATTCAGAGGATCCTGAGAAAATATTGGCTATGAAAGCTACTTAATGAATTAAATTACTAAACCTAATGACTATGTACCTAATGCATGTTCCAGCACAATACCTCACATTAAAAGGACATAATACTGAACAATATTATGCCTGTTCTTTAACACTATCACTTACCTTTCGCTTAATACCAAAGTAAAAGGCAAAACCATCCAAGCACATGGTCTCAGTACCTAACCTTTAGCTGTCTGACACTTTGTTATGGTTCTGCATGTTAGTAAACAGTCCCCATGTCTGTTTAAAATAAAAAGGCTGTACAACCAGAGGTTCTAGTTTGCACATGCATGACAGATCCCAAACAAAGTGTAGTCTAAACTAGTCTTTACATGAACCTTCAAAACCTTTATATTATAATATCAGATATATTTCAAACTTGGAGATAAACATTTAATTATATATTGGCTTGTTATTACTTTCTTTTCATGTCTACATACATATTGACAAGTTCTGACTCATGTTTTTTGACTATACAAACTGACTTGTTCTGACATCACATTCATGACAACATATTAACTTGTTCTGACTCACTTATGTTCATGACTTCATATTGACATGATCTGACTCATATTTATGACTATACACTCTGACTTGTTCTGACATCACATTCATTACTACATACTGACATGTTCTGACTCATATTTATGACTATACACTCTGACTTGTTCTGACATCACATTCATGAATACATACTGACATGTTCTGACTCACTTTTTCATGTTTCCGCCTCAGACTGTCTAGCTCTTTCTCCAGCTTGCTGAGCACTTTCAGGTACACCTTAGATTCCCTTAAATCACTTAAAGATATGGGCACCAAGATGTCAGGATCTGCAAAGGAAATAAAGCAATAACTATCTAGTACTACAATGATTACATATAATGGTAAGTTTCCAGAACTCAAACAATCAAAAGGCCAAGTGAACTGATAATTATTTTCAAATGAAAAAGTAAATGTATAAGATTTAGTAATTTAGATAATATATATTCCAACATTTAGGAGTAAGATGGCAAAATGGAAATTATCTCCTTTCTTGTATTATAATGTAAGAATATCTGTCATCATCACTTTCACAATGACTGAGAAATCCCCATGCTCTTCCCATGTCATTCTTCATTGTATTTTCACCCCCATCTTTTTACAAACAATACCAACCCAAAATGAAATTTTAGAATTATTAAAGAATTAATGTACATTTTTTTTATATTTTATTTATAGAAGTAACCGCATGCATTTTTTTAATGCTAGCATAAACAGGTATCTGCGGAATTCCATTCTGGAATTCTATTCAGAATGTGAAAGGGCAGCAGCACATCCCTTACTTTATATCCTGGTGTCAACCAGGCTTGGTGACTACTGCACCTGTCACCCTGAGTGTGTAATAATCATCACCATTGCTGGGTCGTACCACTGATCAACTCCTGAAAGTGGCTCTCATTTGTGAATCATTTTGGCTGAGATTTGAACTTGCCATCTCCCAGCTTTGAGTCCTGTGCTCTACCTCTAAAGCACATGGGCCAGTTCAAGTAGTTACTGGTAAAGTATTGCCTATGCTTACTCAGAAGTTAGCAGAATCATAAGATATGGGGAGAATTTACTTGTTACCTTACTGGAAAGAATGGACATGGAGTTTAAATAAAATATACACAAAATGATTATATTTTTAAAATATTACAATAGATGTCTTTACTGAAAAAACTAGAATATGGGTAGTCGACAAGCGACTATGTGTATCTGCTGAAACTAGAGTGGGACGGGTGAAGTGAGGCATGGATTGAGTGGCAAGGGGAAATAGAGAGATGTGTGTTGCATATTAGCATCGATGTCTGCAGCTGAAATGTGTATGTAGGTTGCGCCACCTGCCACAAAATCTGGAAAGTTATCTAAGTTGTATACAATTGCAAGATTTTAGGCAGTTAAGTCAAACCACTGCCAAGATATGAGTGATTTTATCCCATGACAGACAAACAAACAGACGCTGTGCAAAAATGGTTGCAGTTGCCGCAGGTTTGTGTCTGATAAAGAGCTATGTCAGATCTGTACACATGCAAAATTTCAGGAGTATACGTCAAACCAGTCCTGAGATATAAGCCTAGATGTCTGCAGACTGAACATGAAAGTAGGTGGTGCAACCAGCCACAAAATCAAGAAAGCTATCCAAGATGTTTATACATGCAAAATTTTAGGCATTGAAGTCAAACCACTCCCAAGATATAAGTGATTTCCATAAGTGAACACCAGTTCACATGACCCGATAATCGTGTAAAGTTTTGGAAAAATCTGTCCAGTGGTCTCAGATTTTTATTCCAGAAACGAACGCAGCGGCGGTACCCAGTCTAAAACATAGTATCCGTAAAACTTTGTTTTGGTGGATACAAATATCAATGGAGACTTATAAGTAGCATAACTGTGCGAGACATCATTGAATGAAATATTCCAATATGTGTCAAAAAAGAAGGCAGTCTAAATCTCAACTGTTTGAGCAAGTTGTTAAACCAAATTAATTTTATGAAATCATTTACAAAAATAATGAATTATATTTACTTAAATTACAATGCTTTAAAATCTTTACTTCTCAGGATTACATGAATCATTTATTCTACTTATAATTGGCTGTAAATACTATCATAGATCTGAGACAAATTAATATATTTATGACAAATATTTACTCTACAAAATATGACATCACAAAGAAAAGTAAAAAAATATAAATTTACAGATATCATATGATTTTCATTTTACAACAGAAGATATCACATCTCTTCCACAAAGCTTCAATAAGTCAATGTGCAGTACACAGATTCACAAACAATATTACTTTGAACAATAGTTCCCTCGGCTCTCAATGGTGTACCACCTCCTTCACATCTTGGGTCTTGTCCATGATGCAATATTTACAGGTGCCATCTGGTGGGGCCTATCAGAACTTACCCTTTAACTTTGTGGTTTGTAAGACATCAATCTTTTGTGCCTGTTGCTGTGAGACGCCATTTTCTGTACTGAGAGCAGTCCGCTGAGGGCTGCCTGGGGTTGCTGTGCTGGGTTTTGAACCTGGTTGAATAACATACAGATCACATGCAGAATGACTCCAGCTAAACACGTCAACCCTCATGCTTGAACTTACACGAGTCATCTTCATAGCTGGAGCTGGGCTGAGCTGGTCATTTTGAACAGAAACCAAGTACTGGTACCATATATTGCTTTACCAAAGGTGTACATTAATCCATTCCCTTGAAGATCCAAAAACAGAAAGGACATTGCTTTAATTAAGGCTGTTATGATACTTTGCCTATTGCATTACTTTGCTCATTATATGATACCAATCCTGATATTTTGCCCAAGATAAGATGCCTACTGTGATATTTTGTCCATGATACAATACCTATTGTGATATTTTGCCCATAATACCATGCCTAATGTGATATTTTTTCCATGAATCAATACCCATATTGTGATGTTTTGTTCATGACATAATACCTTTTGTGATATTTTGCCCATAATACAATACCTACTGTGACATTTTGCCCATGATACAATACCTATTGCAATATTTGGCCCATGATATGCAATATCTATAGTGATAGATTTAAATATTCTGACAATACTGAAATGATCTTGGAGGAGACTAGGCCCCGAAATGCACTGTATGCATGGCCCACCGGTGTGTGGATATGCCCTGATGCCTGCAATCCTGGTCCCCAGCTATGGGTTAATAGCACCAAACTGCTGCCTTGTGGTTGCTTTGGGTAAAGCAAAGGCTACGGGAGTAAACCTCGGACAGAAAATCAGGAATGGAGACCCTGAGGCAGTTGATGGAACATTGTGAAATCTCCTGGCAACTCCTGCAGCTGCGCTGACACCTACTGTATTGGCTCACCTTTCTGTCGGACCCTGTCAAAAAGGCCAAGAGGGGGATCCTGATGACTGGGTATCCCAGGATCTCCATACCTTCCGCCCAGGCCTGCACCTGGAGAGGTCAGTGACGAAAGCGGGAGACTGTCACAAGGGAGATGACAGTTACAAGTTCTAAGCCTAGACCGTATTGGCATAAGCTCAGGTGCTACAGGTTGTCTCTGACAGTGATAGGGTCCATCGTGTCCTACTGGTCAACTACTGCCCGCCTCAAGCTGGCCCGCCACAGCCTGCCTGCTCCATTGGGTTCTTGGAGACTAGGACAAAAACCAAAAAGCAGACTGTAAAACCCCTGCACCAGGCAAACAAGTATGAAGAAAGAGATCAGCAGCCCTACGGCTGGCAACCTGGAACGTCAGAACAATGTGTCCTGGCCTCTCTGATGACCTCCAGCAAATTGACAATGCCAGGAAAAAAACCCATTATCGTCAGTGAGTTGTCCAAGCTCAACATCTACTTTGCCGCCCTTCAGGGACATGCCTCCTATCCAGTGGCAGTCTCGAGGAGAAGGACTACACGTTCTACTGGCAAGGACTGATGCCAGATGATCGCATCTTCATGGGGTTGGTTTTGCAGTGCGCAACTCCCTACTGTCCTTAGTAGAGCCCCCCTCCCAGGGGTCAGCACGGTCTTAAGACCTCCTCCGAGCCTATGAACAGCCATAGCTTCTTTGTCTACTGTGTTCTCCAGATGAGGCTAAAGATGCATTCTACGAGGAGCTCGAGGCCAAAGTCAGAGACATCCCACAGAAGGAACATCTTTTCCTGCTTGGAGACTTAAACGCCCAGGTGGGTGCAGACTACAACTCCTGGCCACGATACATTGGACACTTTGGCATCTGTAAACTCAACAAGAACGGACAGCGGCTGCTTGAGGTCTGTTCTTACCATGGTCTCTGCATTACCAACATGTTCTTTCCCACCAAACCTCACCACAGAGTATCCTGGAGGCACTCAAGATCCAACCATTGGCACCTGCTGGACTTTGTGATCACTAGGAGGTCCCTGCTGAACCACGTGCTTGTCACCTGCACTTTACACAGTGGCAACTGCAACACCGACCACTCCCTGGTCAGCAGCAAGGTGCACCTCCGACCCAAGCAAATCTATTGCTCCAAGCAGAAGCCCTGCCCTTGTATTAACACCACCAAAACATCATTACCAGATGTACGGAAAATATTTGCTGAAGCCATCGACAAGGCCCTAGAGGACTGCCCTGCATACAGTGCTATAGCACGATTGAATTTCATCTGTGATGCTGTTTACCAGGCCGCCTCAGAGACTTTCGACAAGAGAGAGAGAGAGAAAGAATGAAGACTGGTTCGAGACGGGGATTGAGGAGATGGAACCTGCCATCGCTGCCAAGTGCGCTGCACTCCTCGAGTACCAGAGACGGCCTTCTGAGAGTCGTCCTCAACAGACTCCAGTTTCTGGCCCATATTTCTGGCGTTTACCCAGAGTCAACATGCAGGTTCAGAACCAAAAGGTCAACTATCGACATGGTGTTCTCACTCAGGCAGCTCCAGGAGAAGTGCCATGAACAGAGACATCCCTTATTCCTTGCCATTATTGACCTGACCAAGGCTTTTGACCTAGTCAGCAGAACTGGACTCTTCACACTGCTAAAACAGATTGCATGTCCCCCCCAAGCTCATGAAGATGATAAGTCCTTCCACTATGACATGAGGGGCATTGTCCAGTATGACCGATCATCCTCGGACCCCTTCCCAATCAGGAGTGGTGTAAAGCAAGGGTGCGTCCTGGCCCCAACGCTGTTTGGTGTGTTTTTCTCCCTTCTCCTGAGATACCCCTTTAACGAGTCAAGAGGACTGCATCTTTCTGCACACCAGGAGGTACAGGAACCTTTTCAACTCAGAGCAAAGACAAAGGTGCGCAGAGTCCTGATCAGGGAAATGCTCTTCGCAGACGATGCTGCTCTCTCTGCCAACACTGAGGTAGCCTTCCAGCTGCTCATCACTCGCTTTGCAGAAGCATGCACCAAGTTCGGCCTCACCATCAGCTTGAAGAAGATGAACATCATGGGCCAAGACGTGAGTGTCACCTCCCACATCAACATTGGCGATCACACTCTGGAAGTGGTCGAGAACTTCACCTACCTGGGCTCCTCTATCTCTAGCAACCTATCCTTGGACACGGAGATCAATGTGCGGATAGGCAAGGCAGCCACAGCGATGGCCCATCTATTGAAGACAGTGTGGGACAATATCATGCTATCAACCAACACCAAAATGAAAGTGTATCAAGCCTGTGTCTTGAGTACCCTCCTGTATGGCAGCAAAACCTGGACATTGTACTCCTGCCAAGAGCGCAGACTAAACGCTTTCCACATGTGCTGTCTCAGACGACTCCTGGCAATCACCTGGCAGGATTTTGTCACCAACATTGACGTCCTGTCCCAGGCAGGAGTGCCAAGCATGTTCACCATCCTGACCAAAAGACTGCTAGGCTGGCTGAGCCACGTGTGCCGGATGGACGACGGTCACATTCCCAGACTTCCTACACGGAGAGCTTACCACAGGCACGCAGCAAACCAGCCAGCCCACTCTGCGCTACAAAGACGTCTGCAAACGCGGCCTCAAGACATGGGGTGTCAGCCCAGCTGCCATGGAACATACATTGACTGCACCGACTGGCGATCCACTGTCAAGGCTGGCGTCAAGCTAACCAAGGAGAAGAGGGAGAGCCAGCGAGAGGAGAGGAGAACCCATAGACGACAGAGACTTCAATCCGCTCCTGTCGTCCCCATTGCTGACTACACTTGCAGCAATTGCCAGCGGACGTGTTGCTCTTGCATTGGGCTCCACAGTCACAGCCATAGCTGCAACTCCAAATGGTGACCAAGGTGCAGATAATCCATTGTCTCTCAAAACAGAAGAACACCAACAACTGACATGATATTCTGACAGTACTGATGATACTGACACGATATTCTAATATGATTTTATGATACTGACATGATGTGTATTTATGATATTGTGATACTGACAAGATATTCTGATATGATTTCATGATACTGTCATTATATTCTAATATGATTTCATGATACTGACAAGATATTCTGATATGATTTTGATACTGACATGATATTCTGATATGAATTTATGATACTGACATGATGTTCATTTATGATATAATTCTGAAATGATATTTGGACATGATTTTATGATACTGACATGATATTCTGACGATACTGACACGAAATTCTGATTTGATTTTATGATACTGACATGATATTCTAATGATACTGACATGATTTTCTGATATGATTTTATGATACTGATGTGATATTCTAATGTCCCTGATATGTTATTCAGGCAGCACTAACATTATAATATCAAGCTACCAATATAACATCTGCAGGTGTCATTTGTGTATCATTTCATCCCTAAAGTTTATTCTTAAAGGAATGATGTCATCACAATCCCGTTATCATAATTACATAACATGAACCATTCAAATTAAGGGAACAATTTTTGTTTGTTTAATCCTGTGTCAAAAATTGTTAAATACTGAATTTTTATTCACTTGGTTTCTGCTAAGACCAGCCCTTTTTTTTATCAAGGTCACAGGGTTCTGCTAAATGCAAACAATGAAATTGTGTTCAAACAATTCAAGCACAAGTGAAACCAGTGCAAAAGTGTCAGATAATACATAAGAAACATGAAATGTGTTGCAATTCATCCACTCCATCAATTGCCTTTTTCCTGATGAAAGACCTCAATAGCATCTCATAGTAAGTTTAACTCACAAAAATTGAACTCACAAGAGTACGACTCTGCTGGTTAGGGTTTATGGGGGTCAAAATCTGCAACCCATGATGCACTGGGGCTTCTAATACACCAGCGCTGTAGGTATAATTGTAGTGAAGGGTAGTGTAGTCCATTCAATTATGTTGGAGAAGAATTGTTTCTGTTCTTATATACCACACAAGTGTTTAATAAGGATCCTGGTGATACCAGTATTGTGTATCTGGTTTCATGTGGTATATGGGTTTTTGCAGACTTTACATTTCTCAGGCATTATGCTGAAAATCATAGATGAGGCATAAACTGAAAAAGTAAATAATCCTAATTTTGTAACTAAGTACTGGCACATTAACAGACATGTAGGTTGTGTGTGTATGTACAAAAAAACACTGGTCCTTACTAAATTACTGTGTAAAATCCTGTTCCCCCAATTTGTGCCTCTAAAGTGATTTTGGGTGATTATATATTTTCAAGGCTTCCAATGTGTAAAATAGAAAACCGACTATGTTGTAACTGTAAACATGTATGTTATGGATGTAAGAATGAGTATTATTTAAAGAGTTTTAAATTCATCCTTGGCATAAATTCTCAGAGGTAATTTACTTAAAGTGGTATGTCCAACATTATGCACATAAATAAGGTTTGCATCTGGTTTCTATGTCAGCATATATATTTTAAAATTCATTCGCCCCTGTGTAATGAGTGCTCCATGGGTGCTGTCATGGCAATCAGGGGTGTTGTCATGGTGACACTATAAGGAAGAAGCCATGCAGATGGAAGAGGTGACATCATAAACCTGTGTTTATCAACAAAACAATAAAGAAAGAAATAGTGCAAGGCATCAGTGGCCCAACTGCAAACATACAGCTCTCATCAAAGCTCTTGAAACTCTTTTTATATTTCCATACTGAGAGTGTTTTTTTTTACAGAAGTTTGACAAACTGTATCATTTGCCATCTAAGTACATGCAGTGACCTGATAAAATTCATCAAACTTCTGACATATAGAAGTACACAGGCAATGACAAAGATGGTCATACACTTATAACTATTGTTAATGTTGGTTAAACAGGGAGTTATGTCAGTGCACTTTCTGCTTCAGTACTTACTGACCAAATAGTTGTCTGGATGTGTAATGCTTGGTTAAATGACTGCCACATAAACAACTCTTTGCTCTTCAAATGTTGCATTTTTGCTTCGTTTGTATCATGTTTCCTTGTACCAACAAAAGTATACTGATATGTAGAGAACGATTTGTTTACAATAATACATAAAATGTCTCATGTTTAAATACATTATTTAGTAATAGAAATGTATACATGGTTCTTTTTACTATTCACTGAAACCAGGACAACCCGACCAGATGGCTCTGTACCTGTAATTCCTTCTTAAATGAAGATGCTAATTATTTCTATGTTGAATTTTCCCTTCCTTTTATTGTTTACAATACATGTGTACAATTTTATTAACATATGATTTCTATAGTGCAATATTTTAATTTTTTATTTTCTACCTACATTTTTACATTTTCATTATTTGTTTTCTCATCCAAGCCACATCAATAATTTGGAAAAAAAACTGAATATATTTTTCTTCATTATAATGACTTTTTTAATAACAGTATGTTAATTTTGAAATTACTTTCAAGTACAAAGCCAAACATCTTTCATTTGTCCATCATTTTACCATGGCAACCAATTGTATACCAAAATGTGGAAGTTTAAAGAGCAAGATGAGAGCTACAAACACAACAAAAAGGTGCAAACTGTCAAATTTTCACGGAACATCTGCACATGCCAACTGACCGTTCAGGCGAGACTCTGCAATTGACCCGCAGTCAAAGCCTGAGGTACTTGACCCCAGACGACTAAGAGTGATGGCAGAAGCTTAACGAAAACAGACAGAGAAAACTGATACTAAATCATAATAACAAAACATGAAAACGTAGAAGATTCAAAAGTGGCTCTTGTTTGTCTATTGATAAAAGTAACATATCAATTGGGTTTTGGCAAAATAAATGTAACCTATAAAACATCTGTGTGTGAAATTATATAAATCGTAAATAATATACGAAGAAAATATAGTTTGGCAAAATATATTGAGGAAATTAATACATACAGCTTTAAAAGGTGATATATGTGACAGCATTCAATGACATTCAGGTGGTATTTATGTATTTTATTATGCATATACCAAAGTAAATGTATATAATCATATCAACACACTCATAAGTTGTGTTTCCATGTGTGCTTATATTCATATTTGCATATATGCATGAAACTGTCCCTATATGTTTTTGTAACTGTGGTGTTTCCATGTGTCCATCAGATTATATATATATATGCATGAAAATTGCTATAGGGGCAATTTGTGCACATAGGGTCTGCATGAACTCAGGGATTCCTAGTAAAACGTCACTCTAGTCGCTATTTTAGGAAGAGTTGCTAGATCAGCTGAGCCACTCTATACTGGCAGTTCACCTATATATGCATATACATTTCCATGGAAACAGCTATTTTTTCACACATATATACCAACATACACACACAAGGAAACAGTTTTAGACACATTAGGAATAACATAATGTCACTCACTATGAACCTCATAGGATCATCACAAATAAACTGATTATATAATAATTTCTATGCAAAGTTTTAGCTAACTTTGGGGTTTCCAATTAACTTGTCAGGATTTGACACCTGGCTGATTGGCCCATTGGACCAATACTTCAGTTTTCACAAACCTCAGTCCATGACATGATATAACACTAAAAAATTGCCAGGGACACCAAGAATGTGGTGCCACCTACTGGGCTATTCAAAAACCATCACTCATGTGACTCACGGTGCCTGTGCAGCATTATTTTTTCTTTTACAAAGAACTAGATGATATAATTTCAAGTAAACTCTGACTGTTAGATCCCATAATCTATAAGTTTCACTATTTATAAACACTGGAAACGATTTAGAAGCAATTTTGGCATCCTGAATCCTTTTTTTATAAATATTAAATTCAGAGTATATGTAAAAAAAAGTCTTTATATTTTCAATATATATATATGACCATATGAACATGCATGTCATCATCAAGAGTATTTATTTGTGCTTTGTTTTAAAACTAAGAAGTTCTAACAAAAGTTCAGGACAAAGATATGGTACTGTTTCAAACTCTAAAATAAACGCCTACAATTCATACCCTTTCCCCCTCCCACACACAGTACTGAACAAAGTGTTACGACGTATCCCCACTAGAAAATAATCTGGATCGTTAATTGATTTACTCTGTCCACACAAGTTCACCTACCCACATCAGTTCAGTTTACTGTAGTACAATTGGTCTACAGTATTTGTTTACTTTTTTCTGGTTTACAGTAAATTGGATCATAGTGCATACAGGCAAATCCCTTGCTGGGCTGTGCAAGACTAGTTTTGATAACATTTGACCCAATCCTGTCTGATAAATTTCACTTTTAGCTGCACAGTAAACCCTATTAACAACCAAGTGTAGACAACAAACTCATTTTGAATAAACTGAGGCTTTCATAAAGAACTTTAGTGTGGAAGCAAAGCATACTTCTTCAAGACAAAAGTTAATTGGTTCCGCAAAAAAAAAAAAAAAAAATTTAGATGCCAACCAAGTGTGGATACGGTTTTATAAAGGTACATTGTATGACAATTCATATAAATGAATTATCGTTGGTGCTTATTATTACCTGAACTGACACTGGAGCCCTGAGAAAACCCAGACGTTGCACTCTCTTGTTTTATCAAAACTGCGTGATGGCTACCCTTCCTCGTTAAGGTGCTTGTTGCCAACTCTTCGGCCTTGACCTTGACGGAGTTGACCCTCTTTTGCTGCATGGTTGTCTGTATCTCCATCTTCATGCGAGCATTTTTAGTTTCTTGTTCCTCCTGCATCATCAAATGGTTGCCATGACAACATACCAACAACAGAATACATAAAATTAAATAATCCTCCCTGTTTATTTAATTTCCAAAAATGCAAGTGTAGTAAACCTTGAGTATAATCTAACTATATGTCAATAACATTAAAACAGCAATTCATAGCCATGCATTATGTTTAACTTTACAATGGTAGCATTACACCATATAATTCACTTCACAGTGAATGCAAATAGCTCCCAGTTTCTGATTAAGAATTGTTGCAACTTCTGCTGAGGGAGCCATTTCAGTCATTATCATTAGATGAATAGTGGGACAATTTGTGTAAGAGAAAAACAGGAAAATCTGGAACATTTACACTTCTGTATACATGTTTATATATTATTATCCTTTGATAAAATTACATGAAGACTTTACAAAACACATTTTTTATCTAGTATGTACAAATATTTGTTTGGTATGTACAAATTTCCTTTAAATTTTTAATTACAAGTCACCTAAGACATAAGAGTCATTTGCATACAATGCTTGCCATTCAGCCAAGGCATGCATCATTCAGCAAACAAAACCTATGTAATAAGTATATATAATAATCTATCTACATGCATCTATATAGAGACAAACATGCAACAACAACTGTATTAGTAAAGAAGTAATTATGGGATCAACTGACATCTGAATGGAAATCCCACTGAAGAAACATTCTCAAGTGAAGCTGGGGTTAATTACCAAGGGTCAACAAGTGCAAAATTTATACATTACATGACCCATGTCAATAATAAAGAAGTTTTTTAATTATGTAAAAGTAACAACAAAACTCTTCAAAACAAGCAGTTGATCTATAATATCACAATTTAGCCGTAATTTTATCAACAAGAGAATCTGTTATAAGAGTTTTTAAACATGCAATAAAACTTATATCATAGGAAAATAAACAGGACCTTGTGGCCTCTGGCCCCTATCTGTCCTTTGAGGGTGGTGTTCAGTTTAGGATGGGGGGGGGGGGGACTTAATTGTCAAGGTTGTCTCAACTAATAACCACTGAAAATGAAGGTTTTAATTATATTTACAAAGAGCATACTGTAGGATCTGAAGGCATGCATGCATTTATCACGAAGGCAGATATAAAGGTTGTGAGTTTAGAAAAAATAAATTAAAGATGTGCCGGGTTAATTATATGGGCCAGATTCTAATAACTCTTGGGAGGCTTAATTGGTTCTACAGTTTTTATTACCAATCAACCGTTACTTACACAATCATCTGCAAAGTGACATCACTCTTTTAACAGCCCCTAGAAAAATGTTTAGTACTGAATTAATTTGGATAAATCTCTTTCCCATATCATATGCACTAATGGGAAATATGAGCAACATTAACTGATTAATCAGTGTGAGGAGTGAACACTCCAAACACTAATAATTACTAATCAGTCATAATCAATCAGTTTGATAACATTATTATTTATAGAAATAATTTCCGTGGAAAAGTCTAAAACAAAAGGGAAACCAGAATGACACCTTTTCAATCAGTCAGCCTTTTTTAGAGGAGTTGAGCAATACAGTTGGACCTGTTCAATATACAGAGCCATCTGTTGTTGATTACTGTCACTACACTATCAGCAACATTTGTCTGCTTTTATCATATTTTGTTTCTCTGAACACAGCCAAAAAAATATATGCTAGGAAACACTTAATAAATTAGAAGGCAAAGGTAAACTGGAACTGTTCAAATGGACATTGTTAATGATATTAACACACTAAGATTATTAGCATTCACTTCTTAATGAAGTTCCCTTTGAGATGATCTCTTTACAACAGAAGAATCATGATTTGTGCAGGCATGGTATAAGAGACACTGTAGTTTGTTAAAATCTAGTCTGTGCCAAGCTGTGAATGCTGACTGGAAATACTCTTTAAATTTTAATTTTCAAATTTTTTCTGTGATAAAAACTGCCATACGTAAAATACAAGCCCTGGAGATAAGCCTGGAGGACAGCTACAGAGCAGAAAAAGCTGCATAGTTCAAAGAACATGCATTTGTGGAGAAAAAATATTTAAATACACACAATAAGCATTCAGCAGACTATTGCAGCCTGCACATGCAAATACACAGTCATGATATATATTTGATAGCATAGACACTTTTCAGAGTTCTAATTTAATTATTTTATTAGCCAATTTTGGCTCGTTATTTTTACATACACAAAATCAAAATATTTCTCAGTCATGTACTGTTATAATTGGGAGTTAACTCCATCTAATATGTATGAAAAAAGATAAAAACATCCTACTGCACTTTGACTCTGAACCTGCTGATATGAGATTATTACACAAAAGAATAAGAGGGATTCTTAGAAGACTTAAAAAAGGAAATTTAAGAAATTTAGGGTTTTTTTTACACAGAGAATTAAATTTTATCTCGTCTATACAACATACACTGAACTATGGATCTGAATTAGATATAGATAGCTATTTAGTTAAGTTTTGTCATGGTTATGGCCAAAAACTATGTCTGCAACATTTTATGCTAACAGCTCCTGCTGTTGCTGGGATATGTGGTAAAAGATTTAACATCATGTATGCAAACACCTGAAATTGTAAAATTTTTTTATTGTTAACGTTTGGATTTGCATGAAAAAGCCATTTTGAAAATGAGCCCTGTAGTTTTTTTCTGTGGAGCTTATAAAGTCCTCTGAAAGGTATCTATACCAGATATGATCATAATTTCTATTAAGATAAGAATTACACAGATAAAATTACTCTCTGGTATCTTAAACTGGAAACTGAAAAGCTAACTGGCTAAAAGAAAAACATCAATTGCTTACATCTGTGAACATTCTCATCAGACAAGTTAACATATGAAACTCTGTTGAACTTTGATATTATACTGGCTGAACCTTTCAAAAATAAATTTAGGATGTACCAAATATTATGAAAACATATCAGATGGATAAATTTAAAAGAAATTTTAAAAGAGAATTTTCATGGGATGAATATAACAATTTGATTTGTATTTTTATATGATTAATGACTTTATATTAAATTTAATTACTTTAATGCTTCCATATGTACCAGCTTGGTTTTCAGCATACATTTTGAAATGAACAAATGGCCTGAAAATATTAAATTTTTTTAGGTTTACTAATACTAAGGTTGTAATGCCAGCTGGAATTGATAACTCATTCACAGACATAAAGCAAGTCATGTACACAGAAGCAAAGCGTGAAAATTCTGCCAAAGGTCATCAAGGTCACTATAAGTAAAATTTTATCTCTGCAAACACTAAACATGCAGGGGCAGATCATGGGGGTCAGGGGATTTAAAAAAACACCCCCCATCCCTTCACTTGGTGAAATTACCTTTTTTGCCATATTTTTGCTCACCAAATTTTAAGGCTTAATCCCTCTTGTTGAAATTGTGGGCATTTTTAGTGTATAAGCCCCTTAGTGTAAACTGTAAACCCCTTCAAAAATTGTTGATACATCCCTGGATTCTGTTTAAAGCTTGAGAAAATTAGAAAGAACACACTTTTCACTATGTTCTAAGAAGTTCTTGGGCCCCCCCCCCCCTCCCAAATTCTAACATATTCAGTTTGGTTTTTGGTGTTACCAGCATCCACTCTGTGTATTGTATAATAATCACAACAGCTAACATGACTTAAAAAGTTCATAAAAAAGATCACTCTTCTTAGACATTTTTACTTAGCTAATACTAATTTGCCGAGAAAGAAAAGGGCACAAAAAATACACTTCTTGGAACTCAGCCTTAATGATATTATTATCATACACAGTAATTTCTGTGAAAAGTGAAACTGGTTTTGTTAAACTAATAATCCAGAAGTATGGATAGTCATATCAGATTTTTATAGAGTAATGCGTATGTTTTATATTTCTTTAAGGGGGGGGGGGGGGAATTTCCAACACACTATATTCTGCAATCCTAAAGTATTTGATTATTTTTATGTTTATTAACATAATATGTCCTTACAGGTCCTCCTGAGAAGATTTGACATCATTTAATCAATTAATTCCTTTCCAGTGCAGACTGCTTGCAGAGACAATATCCTTTTCACACAGTGACCTTGACAGTAAAGTCATTAAAAGTCCCTAAAAACCATAAAAAATCAGCATGGTCCATCACAATTCTGAATGCTCTGAAATGCTAATCATCTCATAACCAAATGAAAAGACTACCAAAATGCAAGGTTAGTTTAAGAGGAAAATTTAGTAAGTCCTTACTACTTTTTCTTCTTCCTACAAAAAAGATTATCCCTTTTGTTAGATTAATGTAGCCTATGTCCAATTAACATTCTGCCCTCCCTGGTGGTGTGAATGAGATGATCCACTTAATAATGATGGATCCAACCATTCAGTTTTTGCAGGGGTGGCGAGGCAGTGAATACACACATTAATATATACAACACAGCTCAAGTCACGAGAACATCAAATAACAATTCAGCACACACCTTGAGAGAATAAGAATTTATTTACAAACAGATCCCTGGGACAACCACACAAATACAATCAGTTTGCATTTCCAAAGCCAACAAGGTGAGATGCAATGTATATTAGTTCTTAACTGTTAAGTAAACTAAAATAAGTCTATTCCCCATCCAAGTTATTCCAAGTCAATACTTATGAAAAATACATGATTTTTTTTTATTAAGTAGAAACTGACCTATTTGTTAATTTGTACAAGTTAGACCCCATGCACGGGGTATCAGTGGAGAGACTGTTATTACAATGCATCCTAAAAGTTAGACTATTACTAAATGAAGAAAGAGTATACTGTATAGTTTGTAATATTACATACCCTGTATTAATTTGAACACTGTCCTATATTGTTAAAGGATTAATATGTCATCCACCACAGTACAGTTTAAATGATAGCCGGAATTTTTTTACTGACACAGCATTATTTGGTGTTTTTCTTTATCTTCTAAATTCAGAAGATATTACTTATAAATCACAGACAGGTAAAATGATTATATTTCTGGGAATTCAAATAATGACTGAGCATTAATCTTGTTATACAAATACCCCAAAAATCGAATTGGTTACAAAGGCATATTTATACCATATTAATGGCTTGCAAAGATGTTCAGCACCATTAGCATGAAATGTCACTAGACATTCATAAGTCTGACAATCATTAACACAGATTTATTAACTGATTAAACAATCTGTTACTTTGCATTTGTCAATCTCACATTTCTGCAATCATAAGCATTCCTGAATATTTTCTCAAGAGAATATCTACTCTGAATTTCTAAATGAGGGAAAGAGCCATAATGAGGGAAAGAGCCATAATGTTCTGCAAATGAAGATGTTGTATGGCAAACAATGCCCTAGCCTGTATTATATAATACCTGGTATCTTCATTGGTAAAAGAAGTTTTACAATGATATTTCTTACAAAATCATAAAACCCAATGAATGAAAAACATCCTGATTATAAATGAGCTACAAGGACTGTTAAACAGTGTCAGTAAAAGTAATCATTGCTTCATCTATACAGAACTGCTGTGGTAGACCCTTCTTGTTATTTTACCACAACCCTTCCTGAAAATGTACAATTGCTATGCTGAGACCCTGCTCCCAGTGAAGATGGTACTTACGTCAAAGTCGAAGTCATCTGTTAGAACCGCCAGCTGCTGGGCGTGCTTCTCTAGTGCTGACTGGTAAGCAATTGGGTTAACAAGCGCAGCAGCCAAGTCTGGAAGAGGTTTAATTAAATCATCAAATATTCGACACAAGGATATTTTATTTACTGTGTGATAGGAAATTTACTGTACATTTTAATTTTTTTGGCATCTAATATGTGTTGGAATGGTCTATAAGTGCAGCATTAGTGTGGCTGAGATTTGAGTGTTTAAGTTGATTGCAATTATTTAATTAAATAAAAATTTAACATTTTAACCAGAACATATCTCAGGTCTACATTATTATAAACCTGTAATCAATTCCTTGATAACTCTACAACATCATTCTACATTTTTTTCTGTCTTAATAAAAATCCCTTCAGAAAGAAAACTATATTCATTTTGCTTCCCAATAAATAACTTTTCAGAAAAATACCTGTACATTGAATCCTTTGGTTATGGACACCCCTCTTGGGTGGACACCCCTGTATAATGAACAGTCTTTTGGCCAACCAAATGTTTTGTCTTTTAGAATCCCTCTTGGACAGACACCCTTCTCCTCAGGAAAATGGTTACTGTTTGTCTCACAAACAGTTAAAATTAAACACAATAAATTTTATCTAAAAATTTTTTGTTAAAAACACAAGGATGTAGGATGTAGCCAAGTGGTTAGGGCACTGGACTTTGTAGCTGAAGGTCCTCGGTTCGAACCCCGCCAGTACCTCAATAGCATAATGGTGATATCTCGTTATAGAACCTCAGAGATTTGCTCTTATGTCTTAACAACAGGTTATGACTTCTGGATTAATCCTAACCCAGTGCATATAAAACCTGAAATCCAGGAGGCTTAATAATAACATATTAATCTCACTGTATGGATACCTTCATCCTCATAAAATAGACAAAGCAACTAAAAGGCCAAAAAAATTGAATAATGATTTAAAATTTTTTTTTTACAATGATGAACTCACCTGCAAAGGCATCAGGCACATAGTCACCAACCTTGATGTGGACAAACAGTACTGCTAAACTGATAGGTAAGTTCATCTCATTCCTTAAGCATACATGTCTGTAACCTGTGTTCAGAGGTTGAGAAAAAAGAAACATGGTAAATAAGTACCAATGCACCAAATGTCAGGTTAAACATTCAGGCAATTTCAATTTTTTTAGGCACATTATATTTTGTGGCAGATGACTTCAAATCTGGTAATGAAATTGTTATCAATAACTACTACAGGACAAATATGTATTTACGCTTTGCAATAAATAATTTAAAATAATGCTAACATATTTTTTTCTAAGCATGTTTAATACTGATAATATTTTATAAACATATATATAAAAGTCCTTGTCATGAGTTTTTATATTTATCCTGAAATTTTAATTTCTGGTAAAATACTTGTCTGAAACAAAAACAAAAAACTCTACATTTTGCTTACTTCACTTTTTCAAATGCTTTTTATATACATTTTTTAATGTTTTTTTTCTATAGGTTTATTTTAAAATATGTTAAATATGTTAAGGACAGATTTGTCTTGAACCAAAATCTTTTAATCTAATATTATGTGCAATGTACTGTGGAACCTCTCTGAAAGACCACCTGTCTAATATGGCCACCTGACTATTAAGACTAATTTTGGGTGAACCGAAGGCATTCACATTGGTTATATCTGACCTGACTAACGAATGCACCTGTAAATTCAGACCACTTTTGGCTAGTCACAAGGGTGATCTCATAACACAGGTTTAACTGTAACTTGGCCAATCAAGCTTTGTTTAAATACATGTACACTAATTAAGTAATTTAGCAAGTAACAGTTTTCTAAGTACACTGATCAGATGTATTTTAAGTTATTACATGCTACTTACCTGGCCTTAGACCTTCTACAGGCAGAATCCTATGACCCAATAATTTGCTATTCTCATCATAAACGGTTATACGCAGGACTGCTAAGTTAGGCAACACAACCTGTTAACAATATTAAGGAATACAATAACCATGTTTCCTCCTGCTATATTCATCCCAAAACTGGCTGCTTTACAACAAACATCAAAATTCCCATGGCCGCATCACTACTTGGAAATAAGTTATTGCATTTATAATATGTCATATGTTTCAGGAAAAATTATAACTCAAGCTGTTGGTATACATTGCATCTTTATCTTAACTAGTTGTATACAACTTCTAGCATCTGACTTGCAACACAGGACATCCAGGTTTTAGTCTGCACCAACATCTGATTTGAGACTGACCTTCAAGTTTTTATACAAAATGTTCACTTCTGTAGAAAGGATCTTATCATAGTAATTTGCTCATTTATAGATAACCTTTAAAACTATTAGTACAAGTGGACAAGGAGCTATTCATAAGAGCATTTATTTTGTTACAAAGAACAACATTCTTTGATGAACTGATCACTTTAATCACTAGTAAAACATACTTATTTTCCAAAACACTCACCTTTTTAAATACAAATGGTTCCTCATTATAAAGAGGGTTGATGCCGTTCCCTGGGACCGTTTTTGTGCGGAACCTCTTTCTGACTGTATCGGCCGGCAGACCATACATGTCAACTTCAACATATGTACCTACTTTTTTATCTGTCAGGAACTGCCCTGAAATCACCTGTAATAAAGGCAAAAAAGTCAAAAATATTTATTTAAAGTTAACAACAGCTTAATCTACAAGAGATAAAGATCACAACATGCAGATTTCCAAAAAGTTTACAATTTTGTTTCAAAATTCACAATGTTTAGTCACATTTTACCATTTATTCAAAATTCATTTTTGAAAAAAATATGTTAATGTATGTTTAACAACATATGAAACTTGAAAAATTATGTACCAGTAATCATGTAATGATTTTGTTCTTGATTTCCTTGTCACATTGTATCACAGTGTCCCATACCAAACTGCCATCTAGTGGCTTCCTCTTGAACTAGAGTCCATGGACTAGTGTAGTCCATGTTGTGTCTATCAAATTAGACAAAAAAAACAAGCATTTCTGAATTTATAATATGACCTCAGCTTAAGCAAATGATATAAAAATAAAAGGTATGGTGATTGCAGTATCATAATATAACTCTAAAATTATATAAATGAATTTTGAATATCAACTGAACCATACATGGTTTCACTAGAGTTTATTTGCCTTAATTATATGGTTACCTGAACAGCTACTGTCCCTGCAACGATACCATCTACAGTTGATTCTGCGAACGGATCAAACCTGCGGTCATTCCTTCTCATAAAGTCAGGCTTCAGGATGTAACCACTTCTACCATTGTACTCAAAGATGCCTAAGTTCAGCTGCATGGCCAAATCTGTAAGAGAGACCCAGAGGTCTAGGAGCTCAGCTCAACCTAAATACAATACAATAAATAGGGTAACACAGAATATCATTGTATCACAAGTAACAAGTTGTTCTTGCAACATACACATGATGCAATCAGTGCATGCCTTAGAGACATTCAAATATACTGTTTATACATTGCCTGAGGAGCAAAGATCTTCTGTAGATTTTACAATATTTACCTAAATAGTTTATAAATCTTTGGAAAAGCGTACAGACTAGGTGGAGGGCACAGGACTCAAAAGCCAGCAGAGCTCATGAGACTTAATGGGAAGGCTGTGCTCCCACAGCCATGTCTCTGCATTCACAAACTACAGTGTCTTTGAGGAGTTCCTCACTGTTATGTCCAAACAATGGGCAAGATAACACACCCAGGATACACAGTTGTGGAAGACGCCAGCCTGGGTGACATCAGGCTATTTCAGGACAGGAAGAGTGCTACCACCTATCAGGCATTCCACAAGCTAAATTGAAATCTGCAGATCTACATAGCATGGGTTAAGATAGGATTAAAAAATAAAATACCATAGAGAGGGTAACCTACACGAAAAAAATAATTAAAAATCTTTGGTAATCATAAGCTGTGCCACCATTTTTTTTTTATCAAAGTGATTTATAAAAACCAAAAAAATTCCCCCTCTGAGGCTATGAACATATGAAGTTGACAGAAAAAGGCAGCTGGTCAACCTGTTTTATAATATTCACTGACCTAAAGACTGAAAATTCAGTGCCACCAATTGACACCCAGCATTCCAGAACACCTGGAAAAAAGAGGAACATGAGAATTAATGATATTATGATAATTTAACAGTCCCTAGTCTAAGAAACAAAGCTTATTAAACTGAAATCTAAAAAAAACTGTCACATTTTAGTAATTAAGGCATGACACTAATCCTTAATTAATCTCCAACACCATCAGCTTTTGGTACAATTAAACCAGTTAATTAACAACAAAGTGATTATCACTAATCTCATTTGATAACACCAAAAGGGATCATCTGTTTTAATCCAAATAATTACAGTCAACCATTAATAAAATTAACCAGTATTTAACAATCAGCACATAATTAAACACAGGAACTCAGATGGGAAAAAGCTAGCTAGACTTATTACCAAATTTATAATGTCATGCCACTGTGCTGATTATACAGTATTGCAAAGAATTTGATTCATTGTGAACCATAATTAGGCCAGTAACCCGATTTATGATTGTCGAGGAAATCTTAAATAGATCATCTGACTTCAAAATTATTAGGTTTAACATATTTTTTAAAAATCGTTTTTAATCTGTTCATTAATAAACAAGAGCACCACAAACGTGCATAATATGCCCGTCATATATCTGGTGACCCCTGACCTCATTAAATATGCATGAACTTTGATGAGAAGGTAATTCAGGTGAGAAACTATTGGTAAATATGTATAATGAGATTCATGAAAATCCATAGGATTTTGGTAAGTCACCAAAGTGTCTCTAAAGTGCAGTGACCTCTGACATCATTAAATATGCATGCATTTTGCTGGAAATCGAACTTGGGTGAGATTTTACATTGATCAAAATTTCTGATGAGTCTTATCAAAATCTTTCATATTCTTCCTAAGTTATGGCAGTGACACTACAAAGCAGCCTAGCAACCTGTGACCTTATTAAATATGCGTGAATGGTGCCCATAACTGAACTCGGGCTAGATAATCTGTTGGTAAGTAGTTATGGTGAGTTTCCATCAAAGTAAGTTTTTTCGCGGTGACATTAAAGTTAACGGATGGATGGATGGATGGATGGACAGACGGACGGTGAGAATACCATAAAAATCACCAGCAGTCACTGTCACATGTAGTATCTGATTATATGTCAACTTTTCTTAAACAATTACAGGGACAGCTCCCACAGGGCTTCTGAAGAAATAAAGGAATTTCATAGGAGCACTTCAGACAAAAACAGAGGAGTTTATACTAACTTTAATCACAACACATAGGTATAATATAGGAATTTTCACAGTGCAAATTTGGTTTACACAGTAAATGAACATGATGATCAATTCTACAGGCAGCTTCTTAAGGTCTGCTTAAATGGTTTAGATGGCTGTAGTTGTATGACTGCATCACTAACAATCACAGTTCTACAAAAGAGATAACTGTTTCAATACCCCCCCCCCCCCACCCCCAAGAGCAGCATTTGGAAGTCAGACAAGTTCAACATGACAATCAGCATGACCAAAAAATTATTAGTAATAGTACCCAGTTTAAGAACTGGACAGGTAGCATACAATCTGCACTGTAAACCTTACCTGGGGCATGTAATTGCTGGAATCCACCCTTGTTCCTTTGGGATAAATTCTACTGAGCTGTCTCTTGTTGAAGCTTTGGTAAAAGTCAAGGTCAACACATTGTGAAATCTGTTATTTGTTTCATTATGTTTTCATATTTGATTTGAATATACCTACTATACGGATACACATATACCATAATATTACAGACATGATAACTAACATTTAAATGTTCCATGCCATAATAAATTACCATACCACCATACACCTATGTCACAGTACAAAATTATACTTGTTTATTTTCAAGTACCTAACTAGGTTTCCTCTCAATCCACAAATACATATAATTCAAAATAAAATTAATGACCGGTGTTTGAATAATTTTTTTATGAGGGCAAGAATGGGCATATTTGTAGTCATACAGACAATTATACATACACTTTCACTAATAAACACACATTGACTCCTGGACATGGACAAAATATACATAATGAAATACATAGACAAACAAACATACACTCATACAAACAGACAGACATACATGCATATATGGTGCTGGATATAGAGAATAGCATTGTTCTTCCAATAAGCTTGGGGACAGGGTTTTTGTTTGGATAAATGATTGTTCGGATTGATGATTTTGCAGGATTCACCATGAGTGCTGGACATTATCAGACACAAATTAATGAAGCCAGTTCATAATAAACCTTGCCAACATCATTTCCATAGGTTTTCTCATTAATTTAACCAATATATCATGTGAAACACAATGAAATTATTGCTTATGGGCCTGGAAAATTTATCTGCATTACTAATCCCTGCTAATCTCTGTTAATTTGCTTGGCATTCAACTATCTATTATAACATCTATTATTCTTTCTTTCTATGCATTTTGGATAAAAGATCAAATTTATTATTCTAATTTTTCAATTTCGGTTAAATGGTTTTTGGATAAATGGTGTTTGGATAAATTAGGTTTTATTGTACATCAGTTATGTTTCTCACTGTCTGAGGGTACCACATCAACTCAGCAGCCCTTAAAGCAAAGCCTCACTTACATACATATATACATACATGGTAAAGAACCATACAGATGCTGGACCAGCACAGTTTTGTACTGATTGTTTGAAAGAACATCACATCAGCTTGACAGCACAATCTTCACACTTCAGTGGATTCAGTCCTGTATGATGCACTGATGACCTCCGGCTGTCAATACCCCCACAGCAGCAGCAGTTAACCATGAATCAGGCTTTCTCTTCAGGGTCATTTAGTGCATCAGGCAGCGACAGATAAATTGGAAAAATCAACTCCATGTCTTCATACGTGGCCTCCCTGCCGTCATACCCCTCGCTCTGGTATTCCAACAACAAATAATTTTTGACTGCCTGTAATTGACTAGGGCATGGCAATGGGCATCGCTTGTCTCTTATATGAGCATAACTCTTCCAATACAAGGAGAATGATAAGCAAGCAACAAGATATCTGATATTGTGTCAAAAGTAAGACTTCAGTAAAAAGATACTTGACAAATTCCACTGGTTGTTCTTTCAGAAGGTTGGTGGCCTGAGTTTCCACAAATGAAGAACACTCATAACTTCTGCTCCTCTCTGGAAAATAATGGTAAACACCCATAAAATAAAGACTTTGTCATTGTCTTAGGCTAAAGGCACTAATCAAATTAATTTTAAAGAACCTGATTAATGCATGACAATAATATTTATGGATTCTTGAAAATAGAGAAACATTGCAATCCTGCAATGTTTGAAGGGTTTACTTCTGTTTAAGTGATGAATGTTTGTAAAGTCTGGTCCTGTAACACAGAGGACTGTTTGTAGGGTTTGGTTCTGTTTGAGTAAAGAATGTTTGTAAAGTCTGGTCCTGTTACACAGAGGACTGTTTGTAGGGTTTGCTTCTGTTTAAGTAAGGATTGTTTGTAAAGTCTGATTCTGTAACACAGAGGATGAATAGTATAATCCTGTGCAGAAGAGTAATATTCACTGGTACAATAAGGTGGTTGTTTCACAGAGGACCCCATGGAAAGTCTAATTGACAGGAATATTGGTATAGTTGGTACAAAGAGACAAAAGTCTGTGGTCAGCCTTAGGTTAATACATATGTTTGCAGTAGGTTTAGCCTGAGACAAAGGTTTGTGGTCTGCCTTAGGTTGAGACAGATGTGTGTAGTTGGTCTAGCCTGAGACAAAGGTTTGTGGTTTGCCTTAGCTTGAGACAAATGTTTGTAGTTTGCCTAGCCTGAAACAAAGGTTTGTGGTTTGCCTTAGCTTGAGACAAATGTGTGTAGTTTGCCTAGCCTGAAACAAAGGTTTGTGGTTTGCCTTAGCTTGAGACAAATGTGTGTAGTTTGCCTAGCCTGAAACAAAGGTTTGTGGTTTGCCTTAGCTTGAGACAAATGTGTGTAGTTTGCCTAGCCTGAAACAAAGGTTTGTGGTTTGCCTTAGCTTAAGACAAATGTGTGTAGTTGGTCTAGTCTGAGACAAAGATTTGAGGTTTGCCTTAGCTTGAGACAGATGTGTGTAGTTGGTCTAGTCTGAGACAAAGATTTGAGGTCTGCCTTAGCTTGAGACAAATGTGTGTAGTTTGTCTAGTCTGAGACAGGGGTTTGTGGTTTGCCTTAGCCTGAGACAAATGTTTGTAGTTTACCTAGCCTGAAACAAAGGTTTGTGGTCTGCCTTAGGTTGAGACAAATGTGTGTAGTTGGTCTAGTCTGAGACAAAGGTTTGTGGTTTGTTTTAGACAAATCTGTATGGAGTTTGTTTAAGCCTAAAACAAATGCTTGAAGCTTGGCTTAGCCTGAGACAACAGTTTGTAGTCTGGCATTGCTTGAGATAAATATGTGCAGTTTGGCCTAGCCTGAGACAAAACTTTATGTATTTTGAACTAGTTTGATTTATAAGTCAATGAAAATTAGATGCTCACTTTCTGCCACTTCAAAGGAATGAAAATGTACTGGTTGGATGTAGTTGACTAGAGCAGACATCTCCATACCGGCTTCTGCTTCCTGTCCTGCTGTACCCTGCAAGTCATAATGGACATGCAATCAATATCATAATGTACATGCAATCAATATCATAATGTACATGCAATCAATATCATAATGTAAATGCAACCTGTGTCATGATGTACATAGTATCCATATAATGTCCATTCAATCAAATTTTTTATAATTTGTTCAGAGACAACAAGTGAAACAACATCTATAATAGGAAGAGTGTACGTTCACCAGCAAAATATATGCTAACAAAAATATATCATAACATATAAAGTGTTATTCTTTTGTACTCAGACAATGATAATTCATGCATCATATGATTCACTAAAATGTTAAAATATATAAATAGACTCACTGGTTTTATTCATGATCAAGCAAATAAATAATGTTCAGAAGAAATGTTTCATTATCAATATTCATAAAGCTTCAACAGATGGGATTTATCTTCATGAAACCAGACGTCATGAATAGTGTAAAGAATATACACTGATATACCATATAGAATGTGAATAAATCAACAAATCTCATTAAGTCTCAATAAATAATACTGTGCTTGCAATATGTGTTCTGTTATTAATTTATCAAACTGTAATGTATATTAGTTTAACTTATACATTTATATGCCCTCACGTTCATTAGAGTATTATTTCCCAAGAATGGTTATGATAAAATCAGTTGGTAATATATTAATATAGTAAACATGAAATACCAGTTCACTGCAACCTGTAAATTAGTCAGATATACATATGAGTTGTGAAACTTCCACCGAGTTAGTGTTAGTCCGTTAATACAGGTAAATTCTTCATATTTCACACCTGGGCTCCCAAGAAAACAGTTGTTTTTGGCTTCACATTTGCATTGTTAAATTTTAACTTTTTCTCAATGTTTCATGAGGGTTCCATTCTCATGGTCTCACTATACATATACATACACATTGTGCTTTTTTTAATTAATAATTTCATTAAGACTGCATGCAAGACAAGGAACTGATAATTTTTGCCATTTTAACATGTGCAAGATCTCAACACAATGAAGAACATCCAAGGGAATATAAAAAAGTGGTAATTTTTTAATTATTGACAGACAATGAAACATCTTATATTTCTGTAATATCAACTGAGGTAGAAGCACTGTTAAAAACCCTCTAATCAAAATCAACCTAAAAATCATTAAAAATTAATATTAGACCCTTACATTATACAACTTTATTATAATTGATTGTAGCGGTTGTGGACTTTTGTCACTTGTCTCCTCTGTGCCTGTGTCTCTGATCAGCATGTTTTTGGTCAAGAACAGTCAGGAATGTTGTAAAGTGTGTCCTTCATGGGGTCATTTACCTTAATTCTCAATAAATCCAGAGATATTTCAAATTATTTTTTAAGCTGCTTTTGCAGGACCATCCATCAGCAACTATATGATAGTGTATCAAGGCCAAAGTGTTTCGTTACTGTGAATCAAGGCCTGGGCACCTCCCTGCATTCAGACCGGTATATCATGCAGACATTTTGTTCTGCCTACAGCAGTGGAAGAAGCAGAATAACAGTTCCCAATTTGTCAATTTAAGTCAAGTGTTAGAATTGTTCCCACTGTTGGGGTATACATCAAGACTTGAGGACCATATAGCTACTAGTATCTCATCATTTATGACTAGCAAACTGCATTACCTTAGCAATGTTAAAACATTTTAAGGACTTTTTTCCCCGGAAATATTTAGAATAACAGAATGAATGAATATTCAGAATGAAATCATGTATAAATACATACATATATATATCCACTACAGGTTTATCATGTTTATATCCCTAAATTCTGTGCATGGAGGCAATAAATATATATTTAAATTAAATTATCTCCAGTGCTATTAACCTAATTAGCATCCAACAACCAAAACCTGTTAAGATTAGTGACATATATGTGATATATGAACCTTTAAACTGTACTAAATAGCAGACATTTATAGAAATAAACCCATAACAAAAGTCAGTCTCCAGAACATTACAATGATTTAAAGATGCAGCTTAGATGAGACCTTCATGATAATTATTATTTTATTGTCTGGGTAATTTGTCTGATGATAATCCATGTGTAATTAACAGCGAATCACTCTATTAATAATAACTGCTAGGTCAACCCCTCATATCTTCACCTGGGAATGCATATTAATCTTAAAAATAAAAATGTATAATAATGTATGAGCCTTATCCTTTGAGCCTAGTCTTGACTTGTTACCACATAATTGGTCAACACATCCTGTTTCTGCATGCTTTGTTAATTTTTATTTTAAATTGACTTTGTTTATCAAGGGGCTTATGAAAACAAATTGTACAGACACCTATGATTAAGAGTCATTCTTGTGTGCTTTGAGCTCATTAGATAGTCTGGTACCCTGCTCATTAATTACTTTCAGCCACTCAATGACAGAGACAGATCAATCCTGCAATTTTTATCACACTTTAAACTCTGTAAGTAAAGTAACTAATAGTCTGGCTCCCTACTCATTTTCAAATTGCTTGTTGGGAATGGATGTTTTTCCAACTTAAAACATTTTAAAAATATATCTGAGTGATGGATATTGCTAAGATAAAAGGCTGGTTTGGTGGCTCTATCAATCAAGCATAACAAAATAATGAGGATGAAGCAAAAATATTTGATGCTGTTCTTTGGTATAAAATTATGTCATGGTTTACCTGTCCCTCAATTTACACAGCCAAAAATATCTTATGGCATGAAAATTTTCCAGAGATTAAGGCAAGACAAAATTTCTCTTATGGTAAAAATAATTTTCCCACAATGTGAACAGAAAAAAAAATCTTGTGGCAAGAAGTAAATTCTTATGAGAAGATGATATGCCCTGTCTTATGAGAACTGTGATATATTTTCTTGACCATACGCATACTGCCTATAAATCAAGACAAAATATTATAAGGATTTCTTTGGATACAAAATATTATCATATCACAAAAAACCTGATTTTTAGCAGTGTAGCTTAAGAAATCTGCGACAACCAGTTATAATGAATGTCTTTGAAAACTCAGGTTTTGCCAGTGGTTCTCTATATATTCACAATCACATCTAGAAATCAAGATAGTTTTATAAAAAAAGGCTAGGTCCATGGCCTGATGATGGCAACCATCCACTGAACGAAATTAAAGGTAACCATACAATGTTAAACAATGATATGTGGATGTCAATTATATCTGGCCCTCAGGTTTTTGTATGGAGCTATGAAGTCAAGTCCACACCTTCCAACTCTGAGTCCTTGAGGTTCAAGTCCAAGTCCACCTTCTTTGAGTCTAAGTCATTAGGAACCCAAATCCTAGTCTGACTTCAATGCAAACCTCTTTTTTTAAAGAAACTTTAACCAGAAATCCATGATAGCTAGATTCCACACATGTTCATTTTAGTGCGATTTTACTGTATGGTCATTCAAATTAATCATTAAGGACATTCTGAATGATGCCATCAGATGGTCTCATAAGCTTGTCAGCTAGTATCACACAAATAATGCTCTCATAAGGTACAAGTTGGATGATAAGTTAAGATCAGCACTAGCCAAAATCTCTACTCATTTGTTAAGGAAATTAAGTCAGCTATGACATGGTATAAATTATGAAAAAAGACCAACTTTTTAATTTATAATATCTGGTCATGGGCAGTGTTTTACTAATATGGCATGGACTAAGAAGGCAGACCTTACAAATTATAATGAGTTATACTTTGATAAACTCTTGTCAGCTCCTTAAGGCAAAACATGCACGGCATGCTCCAAACATACACATGCTCAAATAAATTATATACATACATTAGTCAAAATGACTAAATTAAAGACCATAAATGTTGTTATTATTGATAACCAAGTGGGCAAATTATTAGGACAGTCACATGACAAAGCAAATTCCATTTACATAACTGGAAAATTTATTAAGATTATTTTTTTTTTAACTTAAGATTTATAAATAAGAGTATTCATGGAAATTAAAAATAATGTCAGCCATAAATTTTTAATTTTTCAATATCTAAACATGTCAGTTTGTTTTATTGGATGTTAATTTATTTCCATTGGGCTTTCAAACAAAAAGCAAAATAAAATATCACGCTGCCCAGAAAAAACATAACTGTATCAGGTGACATGTTCAGGATAAATATTTTGCAGACGTGACATTCTGTGGCATATATGGCAAAGATTTAAAACAAACCTATCAACCTGTCATTGTTGACAATATATAAACTCTATCTGTCCTTTTAACCATCCTGAAGGGCCATTCAATGTGGTGCCCTTTAAAAGTATGGATGAATATTTAATACAATCAGGTCAGTCAGCAGTTAAGGTAACATTAAACGTGTCTATTTCTGATAAACGGGAGTGTTATCCCAGTCGTCATTCTCCTCACATTGCGACATTCCTGTTCTTTCTGATGAACTTCATTTCTATTCTGTGCAAAGCCTGTGCCATGTACTAACAGAACCTTTGAATAATGGAACAGCTCCTGGACATTAACGTTGACACATTTTGGAAGCCTACCCTTCTCCCACCAGAGTCATTTTTGATGCTGCCCTTCTGTCCTGCATATATAAGATGTACTACTAGCTGTGACAGTTCTAACTTCTCCTGACACTCACACCATGGTTAGTCTAATCTTCTCCCGTCAATATAGAAGGCCAGCTGACGGGACATCTACAATGTTTTTGTAAGTGCCAACTCAACAATAAATCTATGACATCTGACTTTTTCAGGGCTGTCTCCACCATTTTGAAAAGTTCAACTTCAAATTTTAGCATGAAGATTTATGCTGACTGTTATAATGTTGAGAATCCACAGAATGCCACCACAGCTTCCCACATTCATTGAAATTCACAATGAAGAAATAGCAATCTGAATTTGTTGCTTTTAAATTTGGTCATTACTGATCATTACAGGAGCTTCAGCTTCATCAAGAAAATACTAGCAATTTGAGGTAGGCAAGAACACCCCTTAAAGGAACAATTTCTGACAAATGTGCTTAATAAAGGGCATTTGGATACACCAAGTTGTTTCAATTTGTAAATTTTAAAAAATTCAAAATGACTGGTAGGTTAATAAAGTTCAGGAGGTACTAAGAAATATTAAAAATTAAGTTATGACTGGGGAACTGAAATAAGGAAAACATCTCAATTAGCATAAATGCGATTTTATTAGGTATAAATCAACAATTATTTAAATTTTGCACCTTTCATTACTGATATAGAGAACCACTCACTAAAATCAAGAGGCTACAAATGGGAACAGTGAGCATTCTGGTGACATAAAAACTGGACCATAGTGGACTTAACAATCCATCCAAACAAAGAAAGCACAGTGGACATTACAATCCATACTAGACTTTCAAATTCATCTAAAAGGGGAAAACAGTGGACATTTCAATCAATAAAACAAGTGACCCATGGGTCATGACGCTCAGCTGCCAAGCATGACCTGTGACATCATGGACTGAGATTCACAACTTCCAGTAAAATTTTGAAGAACCAATTTGCCAATTTGTTGAAAATTTTCTATGACAACAGAAATATATATCACCTATGTCTGGTTAAAACACAGTGAATTGATGGTCTGAGGAAAATGCATGATTGTTAAGCTATCAGGAACTATTCCAACAGCTTGCTTGAAACCTGTCAGTCTCAAAAGGAACACCACAAAGGGCAAATATAAGATCAAAATATATAGCAAAAATCAAGGAAATACATGCAAGAATTACTGAGAAACAGGTGCTCCTGTATGAATTTTTATTCAATACAAGCCAACTGTACTGCACTTTTATAAATGATGGTAATATTTATTCAGAAATATTTGACCCAATCCTTTACAAGATTACATAAATATACATCCAACTGCATTCACTTTAACTGTTCTTGAGATAATATGATCTAAAGTAATTAAAAGATGGTTGCCTGGTGGCCATATTGGACTTCTGACAAGTCTGAAATCAGACAACAAACATTCTCTAAATCGGACCAAACATTAAAGAAAAATTACTGAAACTGCCCTGAAGAAAGAATTTCTAAGGTGGCTAACTGGCAGACATAATGGATTTCTGACAAGTATGACATTTGATATCCCACATTCTCCAATAAGAGACCAAACTTGGGGCAAATTATCCAGTAATAAATGCCCAAAATAATTCAAAAGGCATGTCCAGGCCCTCATATCAGATTTATAGATATGCAATTGTAAAAAGTGTAAGTCCAATAGTTTTATTATCACTTTGCTTTTCAATGGGGTCAGCAGGGTAGGTAAACTGCCAAACCTGAAAGAAAAGAAATGCAGAAAGCATGTTTAAGACTCTTGAAATAAAACAAAAAGCCATCCTAAATCTAGGTACAGATCCACATATTATGAGAACAAACACTTGCTTTTATATGTGGTGATATATATTAAAATATTCAGATATCTAGGAAACTAAGTTTATTGCTAGGATTCCATAAAATAAACTGCAAAATGTTCCCATCATCTTATAAATCAGTAGCTAAACCTTAATACTATACTCTCATAATCTTAATGCCTGGCTGAAGCATTCTGACAACAGTGTTTTTGTTATGAAGTAACGAGGTACTTATCACTGAGCCTTATCACTTAACAGGCTGATACAAAAGGGAGTCATATGTCACCAGTGTCACTCACAATTAGAGCCACACAGGGAGATGTACCAGCTGGAGTGGGATGGTTATATATACAAGAAAAATAGAGATGGTCTATAAAATAAGTAATTGTGAACATCCCTGACCTATGACCTTGGCCTTTTGCCCATATATCAACATGATTCTTTCTAAATGATGGGTAACTACTGACCACTTAAATCTGGTGTAATTACTTGGCAACCAATGGGTGAATAACTTTGACCTGCAACCTTTAAACTGCTGACCAGCTGACCCCAAAATCAATAAGTTATTTATTCAAGCAAAAAGACCCATAAATATGAAGTTTGAGTCAAACTGAGTGATGCATAGATGTGGCATATGTGAAAGGCTGAAGGTTTGGGTTGAACAGTTACACTTGAAATATGCTCACAAGCATTTAGAACAATTAAATATTGTGACCTTGACCTTTGACTTTTTGACCTCAACATCAATAGGCTTCTTCCCTTATTGGTAGGTAAGCCATATATGACAGATGGAAGGTACAGATTGAAAAGTTTGCCTGAAAATGACTCCACGCAAGAAGTGGGTGCTGTGAACTTGACCTTTGACCTCAAAATCAACAGGTCTTTTCCCCTGTTGGCAGAGAAGCGATGTCAGTGCTGGAAGGTTTGGAATGAAAAATCTAGCTTGAAATGTGTCCACTACCTTTTCAAAGAAGTGGATCCTGTGACCCTGACCTTTGACCTTGTGAACTCAAAATCTATAGGATTCTTCTCCAACTTAGTAGGTGAGCTATATGTGAAAGATCAAAGAATTGGGATGAAAGGGTTGGCTTAAAATGCATCCACAGGCTTTTCAAAGAGGAGGCCTTGACCTTTGACATTTTGACTTAAAAAAAATTATGGTTCTTCCCCTGTTGGTAGGTGAGCTGTATGTGAAAGATGGAAGGTTTGGGATGAAAATTTTGTCTCAAAGAGTTATTTCTGGGGGGTGCAAACACACCCCATAACTTCGAAAATATAGGTCGCAGTGACCTAATTTCAGGTTTGCAAGGAGATCTTTTTATAACCTCTAAGACTGCATAGGGTTCATGGCCCTAGCCCCTACGGTTATGATTTGTGCCCTGCTAACGGACAGACGGCCGGCCGGACGGCCGGACGGACAGACGGAAGGACGCCGGACAAAGACCCATCGCTATAGCCCAGCATGACTGAAAGTCAGCTGAGCTAAAAAAGAACACAGTAGCCTTTCCAATGAATCCAAAAAGATTAATTCAATGAGCTTTTCAAAACCATTCAAAAAGGGGAACACAGTGGACTTTCCAATCCATCCAAAAAGGGAAACACAGTGGACTTTCCAATCAATCCATAAAGGGGAACACAGTGGACTTTCCAATCAATCCAAAAAGGGGAACACAGTGGACTTTCCAATCAATCCAAAAAGGGGAACACATTGGACTTTCCAATCAATCCAAAAAGGGGAATACAGTGGACTTTCCAATCAATCCAAAAAGGGGAACACAGTGGACTTTCCAATCAATCCAAAAAGGAAACACAGTGGACTTTCATATCAATCCAAAAGGGGAACACAGTGGACTTTCAAATCAATCCAAAAGGGGAACACAGTGGACTTTCCAATCAATCCAAAAGGGGAACACATGAAATGTTCAAAACCTCAGCACTTTGTTGGCTACCCTTATTAACATATTTAATGTGCATGATAGAGAATACACATTTTGTCTATAGGGGGTACTCTGATTTAGTTCTGCCATAAATATATTTATCAGAACCGATTATACAGATTGCTTACACCATCCAACTTATGATAATGAAACACTAGTAATGGTATATTTTTCTATATTTTCAAAAGCACTTAGTCATTGAATGTCAAACAGCATGGCATGTTTTCAAATAGTCGAGGATTTCTTTAAAAGCTCGATTTTTTTAATTATTCATATGTCTGTCTTGCTGGTATGAATACATACTGGGTTTTTTCACAAGGATATTGCCTTGTATGGTCCAAATAAAGCTTCGACTATGAAACTCTCTGATAATAAAATCTGATAAATGAGTTCAGTGGGAATCTGTGTAAACACTGATGTGCAAGAATACTTAATTTTTATCTCTGAAGATAAGTTCCATATGAATGGAGTGCTGCTCCGTCATGCAGAATGCTGAAGTCAGATAAAAAACTGATATCCGTTACATAAAGTGGTATTCTATATGCACATATATCACATGCAGAATGCATATCCAGCAAAACAAATCACAATATGTAGCAATTTTAGCTTGCTCTGCATGGTATACTGGATGTGACAGAAAGAAAATAAAGCATGTTGCCACACTGGTAGGTCTGGTACATATGAAATCTCTCAACATGGATTCCACCTTCCACCTCCTGCATACAGCATTCTGTGCATATGGAATCTTAGCTTAAGAAACAAACTGAATTCAACGGCATATTTAATAACATAAATGAAAAATTATATAAATACCTCAAAAATGAGTCCAGGAGTACTGAGTTACCAGTTATTTTTTTAATACTACATTCAGTACTATTTAAATATTGCTTCAATTTATGATATTTGACATTTTCCCCTGTAATGCTGCATAATGCAAGAACCTGTGAAACACCACTCATGGCTTTATATTAGAACATTTGTTACCTGGCTTGTATTAGTTACCTTTTTAGTTACCTTATATACATTATGAATAAATTAGGATGTGGTATTGTGGCAAGCATAATTTTTAAAAATGGTGGTAAGACTTGTGTAAGAGAATAACCAGCCTTCTGAAACCAGATTCTTGAATGTATCTATTCCATTATATTATATGTATTACATTGAAATTATCTAATACCATCTAATTCTCTGTATCATATTGATGATGTTTGGTTCTTTTGGAGTGATGGACACATTTTTTTTGTTTTCACAAAAACTGTTCATCATATTTCAAAGAGCCAAAGTATTACGTCATCTGTATTTTATGCTAACATAAAAATAATTCAATTAACACTAAAAAGTACATGAAAATAAGGGAATTAGATCGATTAAAAATCTGGTTTCTTTTCGAGGTATAATATTAGTGGGAAACATGTTCTGTAAAAGCACAGTATTCATGTAACAAGTATAAAAATATTAAAGTCTGACCACATGATGTGAGTACAGTGCCCAATATAAAATCTGTGAGTATCTTTATACAAACTGTAGAGAGTCATTTATCTAAAAAGCTCAGAAAACTTTAAATAAGCAGATACTTATGAAGAAAGTAATCACATTTTTTTTCCAAATTCCATTTTTTAAATTTGGAATCACTGAAGTTAAAATAAATGACCCTCCACTGTAAAGCTACATTAGTGAATTACTACAAGGGCATATTTGTACAGCAGCGCCACCTTTGGTGCATGTTTCACACTATGTTTTCTGCCTTTGCTTGCTTCATCTAGGGCCTAAAAACAACATGGAACCAAAGAAAACCAAATAAACAACAACAACATGCTTTACAAAATAAAGATAATACAAAGCACCAGAAGTGAACATCCATCAGATTATGGAGGCAAAGTAACATGATCAAAAACATGAAATCTCAAGGATAGATGACTCAAAATCTTTTGGTTATTGACATGATGCATGCTAAAATAGGGACACTTTTCAAAACTGTCTAAAAAAATTATGTGTAGCAAATTTTTAAAATCTTTCTTGGTTTATAAATATTTTTTTGAGAAACTGAAGTGTTAGGCCAAAAAAATAAAAAGGTATGGTTCTCAGGCACTTTTTTTTCATAAATTAATGCGGGCGGGCGGTATTTTATTTTTGAATTTTTTTGTATGTTTTGATAAAAATGTCATATGATCAGGGAAAAGCATGAAAATAATAGGGTTTTTTTGCTAAACAGGTAAAAACACTACATTACAAAGGAAATCGTATCAAAATTGTATTATTTTTTATTCCTGAAAGATGAAAATTAAGATAAAAATGTTTGATGCGGAGGGTTAAAATTGACGCGGGCGGTGCCGGAGAACCACACCTTTTATTTTTTTTGGCCTTAGGATAAAAAATATCTGACGTCAAACAATTCTGAGATATATATTTAATTTCTATCCATGTAAGTCATAAATATATGCCAATGGCAACTCTGAAACAGAGACCCATGAACCCTTAAAACTCAGCTGAAACCTCCATCTAGCAAAAAGTGAAAACTATATCAGGAATAAACATATTACTTCAGGTAAGTAGACTTGTGACCTGCATATTTTCTGGTCACAGGTACAAATATGCATATCCTTACTTAGACAGCAGGGAAAAAGGGTAAACTATAAGTTGCTTTAATAGATAGCTGCAAATTAATTCTGGAATCACTGGGGTAATCACAGGAATATGCACTAAAATTATTGACTAAATTTTTTTTTTAGAAATTTTAGGTCAGAGGGTTTGTAAATCAAAAATGAAAAATCTAGTGTGATCATGACCAATATGCACTGCTGACTACATGGTGGCCAAGCAGAATCTAAACCTAGCTACTGGTGGCTTCACTTGCGAGGCAAAACACAAGGTACTGCTACTAACAGCTGTGTCACTGGTGTATAAGGTCACAATAACAGGCGTATCTGTCAGATCTATTCAGCCATCCCAGGACCTGTCTGGCTGACGACCAGCCCTGAATTCTGAATTTATGGTACACTTACAGTCCCCCTCCTCTGGTGGTACCATGATTTTTTTACCATTCTGAGAGATAAAAAGGGGCCTGTGGACCAGGGAAATTGCCTGTGGTTTCCGATTATTGATACAGTAATGCCGTCCTGAATTTCTTGAAACCAGATCAAATCAAGGGCAAAAAAAGGTTGCTTTCTCTGGCATTTTTTCAGATATTACTGTGAGAAGGTGAATTTATTTGTTATAAATTTTTTAATTATAAATTTACAATAAAAATTTCATATAAAATGGGGACAACATGACAATAAGAATTGTATTGCACAACATAACCAAAGGAAATTTTAGCAAAACTGTTAAATTGTTTTCTTGAAAGTAAGTCTCAGTCACTCGTCATCATAATTAGTAAAAATTTTCCTGAAAAACAAAATAAATATTTTTGTGTAGGGGGTGAAAACTGACTCATACTGTGACTGAGAAACCCTTTTTTCATGTGGCCTAAAAGGTATGAAAAACACAAACATGTTACCCTTGATGCTTAAATTTGAATTTGAGTCTGAAATCCCGATATTAAAAATGATGACTGGAGAAGAAAGAATTTAAAAGCATTTACGCCCAAAAAATTTACTTTATGGAAATAAAAAGTGGCAGCACTTGAAATATGTACTGAAATTTAAAAAAAAAATAATACAAATTCTTCAGCGTTTATGGTATTCCATATTTTGGGAGTTTTAACATAATCCATCAAGACTTCCCAGCTGTTACAACCACTGCATTTTGATAATAATTTTCAGGGTTGAAATATAAGGAAGACTTTCAGATGCTTTCTAACTGAAATTATCATTCCCACAGGGAAAATTCTAAATAGCTGATAATGCATATGAATGATTGATCTTGAATAGTTAAACTTTCATCACTGATGGCATCCATAAATACTAGTATCTGATTTGACTCTGTACAGTTGCAACAAGGCTCAAACTATTAAGCTATAGGCAAACCCTAACATTCCATGATCTACATTCTCAAAAGAAGCATATTCTAACAGGCTCAGCAAACATAAGAAACGACCACACAAATTGTCTTCAATGAATGTAACATACAGCTCTATGAACAAACATTACTTCTACAAGAGCTTTGAGGTACATGGTACATACTTGAGGTAGATACAAAAACATGGATGGTGTCTCAGGTGTACCTTAGAGAAAATATGTGGTTTCTGAGGTGTGAACCTCAAAGAAAATATAGAATGTCTGAGTTTATTTCTCAAAGAAACTGGGTAATGTCTAAGATGATTCTTAAGATATATGTAAGGTATCTTAGGTGCACTGGAAGTTTAAAGAAGGGTTTCTTGGTATATATCATGGAAAAACGGTAATTACCTGAGCTGTACTTCCAGGTACATGGAAGGTATCAAAAGGTGCATGTACCTCTTGGTAAATGAAAGAAATCAGAAGTGTACTTTAAGGTAAGGTAATATATCCTATATATAGATATCTAAGGATATCTAAAGGATATCTAAGGTACACTTTGATGGAAGAAAAAAGTAAGTTTTGATCACTGAATTACTAAATGTCTCTATGATACATTTTGTCCCGGATGAGCTGTATATAACATCTTTGGAAAAGCTAGTACATCAAACTCAATAAAACAACAGATGTGATTCAAGGTAATATTTCAAAATATAAACATACAAGGTGGCATATGGTAAAATTTGTCCACCAGAGAACAACGTGATAGCCTTACCCTCTCCTTCTTCTCTTTTTGTCTCTGTTGCTCCTCCTCCTCTGTTAGACCCGTTGCATCATCATCATCGTCGTCCTCCTCCTCTTCATCACTGTCCACCTCAGACTCCGAATCAGAGTCCATGTCTGCCTCCACTGGAGCATCAACATCAACTTTTGTAGGATCCTGAGTGTACCATTAAAATCAGGTTAGAAAGCATCATATATCAATGAGGGCTCAATTAAAAAAGGGACCCATGGGTCACGACGCTCAGCTTAAGTTTGAAATTTTTGCAAATGCAAAATATTCTATTTTAATGTTTTTCATTTATATAAGCATATGAGAAGCTAAGAGGAAAGAGGCCCTCTTACTTGGTTATGGTAAAGTTCTAAATATATGATTGCAAACTAATACTCTGACAAGACTGTCATGAAGAAAAAACAGTAAAAGTTTTGAGAAACTGTGATGCATATGAAATATTTACAAATGGACAGGCCAGTGGACAGAATGGACTAATACCTTTATTTCACTTTCACGGGAATAATCCATTTAAGTTTATATATAAGCCTATTATTTAAGCATATCCACTTTTTCCATTAAAATAGTTTTTATCTGATTATTTTTTTTATTTACAAGTTTTTTAAATTTGTATTAAAAACACTGAAAATATAACTTAAAATATTAGAATTCTAAGTTGCAATCATTATATATCCAGAGTGTAGCTCATATTGGGTCATTTTATGCATACACATATATTTTTATTATTTTTAAATCACAAATGTTTAAACTGAATTTAAAAGAAAATAATGCTACAAGATTATTCCATGAATCACTATTAACAAGTTTTGCACATTGAAGTTTTCAGTACATGCTTAACCTCATTCACCGAAATAAAATAAAAGATTCAGTGAATTTGGTAAAATAAAAACATCTTTTCAAATAAAGTATCTACACTGTTGGTTGAATGAGGGACAAACAATATCATTATGCTTATTACAATCTCAGCTATAATATATTACTGGAATTAATAGTCAATTTTACACCTGGTGAAGCTTTTACTCTTCTCAAGTAAGGAATTACTTATCTGATGAACATCCACACTTTCATAGCAATACACCACTTTGTGGACACAATTTAATGTGCACTTTAATCAGTGTAACCCTGGTGGTAAATACAAAATCTAAAATGTAGCATTGCATAGCCAAGAATAAAATGAAATACATAAAACTATAACATTCATCTAGTTAATGCATCATCTAGGGGGGGGGGGGTGTGCAGGGCAGGGGGAAGCCTGCTAGTAGTGGCCAAGCTGAGCCAAGGCAAGCTGCCTGGGATGGGTTACATAATGCAAGTGAAGGCAGTACTACTAGAAGGGCTAGATGTAAACAACACTTGACATGGTATATGAAAACTTGAATAAAAGCTAATCTTTTCAATCAATTCCTTTGAAACTTCAGATTTTAAAAGAATAAATCCTTATGTATATATGCTGTGAAAATTAAATCAACAGTGCTTACAAGGAAAAAACATGCCATTGCCAAAGCTGGACAAAATTTAAGGTATTGATTTTTTATTTATGCTTATAACTTGAAAAATTTGCAAAATTCAGATATAATTTTGGGTAAACAATTGAATCTTGATTAAATAAAGTTATATTCCTGAAAAAAAGTCTCCAGCTTCAGCAATTCTCATCTAGGTGAGTAAATATATTTCTTGATTTTTTAAAAGTGCATTATGTTTGGGCCCATAACTTAAAAAAAATTACGCAATACTGACATCATTTCTGGCATGTGCATAGCGAATGTATAGAAAAATATGCATATTATATATGATCAAAGTCAGATCAGTGGTTTTGATATTAGGCAGTCTTAAAATGTAACAATGGGTTTTTAATGGAAAAATGAAGTTTTTCATTAATATCTTGAAGGAATGCAGTCCTAGTGACCAAATTCTTGGTATGGTAGGGGATTTTGGAGACGTCTAACTGTATGCCAAATTTAAGGAACTTAGAGCTGAAGCTGGGGAGCCGAGCTCTAGCAAACTGCATAACACTAGCTTGATGTAAACAATATATGACATGGTGCTTGAAAACTTGAATAAAATCTACAGTTTCTTATCAACTGGTTTCAATTTTGGGTGTAACAGTTGAAATGCTAACAAAAACATGCTGTGAAAATTAAATCCACAGCAGTTACAGGATAAAAACATGCCATGGTCAAAGTTGGACAAAATTTAAGGTACCAGTTTTTTATTTTTGCTAATATTTTAAAAAATTTAAAAGATTTTGATCTAATTTTCGGTATACAATTTAATTTTGATTAATAAAAGTAATATTACTGGAAAAAAAGTGCTTAGCTTTAACAAGTTTTGTGTTAAGTGAAATAAGTTATAGTTATAGTTATAGTTATAGTTAAGTGATCAAATTTCTTTCCTGATTATTTACAAAATGCATTATGTTTGGGCCCATAACTTTTTTAAATTATATAATACAGACCTAATTTCTGGCATATACATAGGAACTATATGGAGGATTATTTTTGGTAAATATGAGGAAAAACAGATGAGTGGTTTTGATATCAGGCAGTCCTGAAGTGTGAAAATAGGTTTTTAATAAAAAATTGAGGTTTTTCCTTAATTTCTCAAAGGAACGAAGTCGCAAAGACCCAGTTTTCGGCTTGGTAGGAGATCTTGGGGACATCTAACATTATGCTAAATTTTGGATTCCTAGGTCTTACAGTTTCAAAACGTGCCACATCTACAGACGGACGGACGGCAAGACTGACGGACGACAGACAATGGACCACAACTATAGCTCAGATGACTTATAGTAGCTTGGTAGGAGATCTTGGGGACATCTAACATTATGCTAAATTTTGGATTCCTAGGTCTTACAGTTTCAAAACGTGCCACATCTACAGACGGACGGACGGCAAGACTGACGGACGACAGACAATGGACCACAACTATAGCTCAGATGACTTATAGTCAGCTGAGCTAAAAAATTATGCAAAACAAGTGACCAATGGGTCAAGTCGCTCAGCCAACTGACATGTTGACAATAGGTCCTTGCACAGTATACTAATTAAGATAATATAGGTAGCATCATCATTCATGCATATTAGCTTCAGTTCATCAAGACCCATTAGCACACCAAATTTGATGACAATCCAACCAGCCTTTCCCGAGGAACCAGGCAATTTGTGTGTATTTTTCCTTATTTCTGGGATGCTCAAACATACCCAATTTCAGGTCTCGAGGGGAGAACTTTAGAGGGACTCTCAGGATGACAAGTTAGAAGATTCTGGGTCAAATTGTTATGATTTGTGCCCTACTTTGGTATCAAATTTTGAAAATTTTCTGGGGTGTGCTTATAAGCCCCATAGCTCATAGAATATGGGTAACAGAGACCTAATTTCATGTTTCCAAGGAGACTTTTCATGGACCTCCCTGGATTTTAAGTTTAAAGATTCTAGGTCAAATGGTTATGATTTGTACCCTGCTTTGGTATCAAATTTTCTATTATGCTGGGGATGCTTAAAAGCCCCACAGCTCAGACAATATGGGTAACAGAGTCCTAATTTCAGGTTTCCAAAGATATTTTATATTGACCTCCCTGCTCTGTTAAGAGATGACCCAATCTTTGGAGGTCTCATAAAAAGACCTAATTCGAGGTTTCCAAGGAGACGTTTTATGAGCCTCCAAGCATGTCAAGATAGAAGATTCTAGGTCCAGTGGTTACGATTTGTGCCCTGTTACCATATGACTGCATCTTCTAAGGTCTCAAAAATAGAGAAAAAAAATTGTAAAAAATAAAAAAAAAATACAAGTGGTGCCACCAGTCTACAGAAACTGATGGAACACTTCAGGACTAATATCAATGCAAAGAATGGTGATCAATGCATTAGTTGTTTAGATACTTGAGCTTTTGTATCAAAATGTCCATTATTCTGGGGGGTTCTTCAGAGCCCCATAGCTCATAGAATATGGGTAACAGAGACCTTATTCCAGGTTTTCAGGGAGAATTTTTATGGGCCTTAGTAGTAACTGTATGTCAAGATACAATATTCTACGTATAGTCATTACAATTTGTTCCCTGGTAACAGATCATCACATCTGTAAAGGTCTCTAAAATGGAAAAAAAAATCATAAAAAATTGAAAAAAAAACAGGTGATGCCACCTGTCTTCAGAAACTGATGCAATACTCTTTGATCAATAACCATACAAAAAATTATGGTAATCAAGGCATTAGTTGTTCAGATATTTGAGCTTTTGTATCAAATTTTCATTATTCTAGGGGTATACTTTGAAGCCCCACAGCTCAGAGGTTTTAGGTAACAGAGACCTAATTTAAGGTTTCAAAAGAGACTTTTCATGGGCCTCCCAGCATGTCAAGATAGAAGATTCTAGGTCCAGTGGTTATGATTTGTGCCCTGTTAACAGATGACCACATCTTTTAAGATCTCAAAAAATAGAGTAAAAAATTGTAAAAAATAAAAAACAAGGGACCCATGGGTCACGGCGCTCAGCTGATCATGATTGGACTACAAATGTATCACCACTGTGATACTATATTGAGTAGATAAAGCTTAGAATATCATGGTCATGGTGGGCTTTTATAAAGGAATATAATGTAATATGTGAGTAAATGATATATGAAATAACCTGACTGATGGATTAATATGGAGTAAAATATAGTGGTTTATTTTTTATTTATTTGGGAGGGGTCAAAAAAAGCAATTTATTTGAGCAAATATGAATGCAATGACAGTATGCTAAGCAGTGGTATAATGATGATAAGGCTATTTGTTGAAGGATCTATAGTGTATGGAAAACTGCAAGAGTTCAATTTGACAGATACAAGGTTATGATTAATTATACTGATGAGGGGATTTATGAATTTGTGACTGTATGACATAATATCTTGACAAGATCGGTCTTGACAAGGTGCATTATTTTGATGCCCCTCACATCTACATATTACACAATATTGACATAATTTCTGGCATGTACATAGGTACCTATGGACAAATGGTCAACAGTACTGAACCACCTGGAAGGTTAAAATCTTAAAAATATGATGAAATGTAGATAATGTTTGAGAGGAAGAGGTAATCTGGGCCATGGTTGGTTTATATGATTGAAGAAAATGTTGCAAATAATATTTGAGACCTGACCATGCCTTTCCATTGGTTACCTTTTGATAAGCTGTTGACAGTTCAACAGTTTACACATTTGTCTGATGAGAACCAATTTATTTGGTAAACCTTTTTTTATCAATTTTATGATATGTATACAGTTGCCATAACGTCCCCATTCCACAGGTGCAATGACTTGATAGGGGGGGGGGGGGGGAGGGGTGTTGTGTTATGATCAGGGTTGACGAGTTTTAGGCAGGAAGGTTTTAACCATAGGTTATAACTAGGTTAAAACTGCCCTGCCTATAACAGGTTTTAGGCACCAAAAGTGCCTAAAACTTCCCTTTGTTTAAATTTTTGACTTAAGATTTATAAAACAATCAACTGGCTGGGGTGATGCAGTCACAAGTCTAATTTACTGGAAAGTTTCACATTTTCAGTTTTATACTTATTATAGTGTTTCATGAGGGTTCCATTTTCACAATCTCATCATACATTTAACAGAGCATATCCATCATTATATAAACAACTAGCAAATACCCGTGCTACGCACGGTCTAGGGCGACCAAAACAATCCGTACGGTGGTATCAGAAATCCTCCAGAAATCTGGAGATACACACAAATCGTGATATGCTATTAATATATGGATCCATTATATGCATGGTGTTATGCATAAACATCATATTGAAGCCAAGAGTTTGGACGGAGAATATTTCAGAGAAGTTGATATGATAAATAAAATAATTTTTATATGAAAATATATTATGTTGAACATAGCTATTCAAAGTTGCCCTCCAACTTTCCTGGAGACATAATCGCACAGTGTAAAAAGCTGGTGACACATTCCAACGTTTATTTGCATCCGATCATCGCATCCGTTCATCGCATCCGTGTAAAAATTTTGGACACTATATTTTCAAAAACACACATGACACATACATCGGGCAATGATTATCAGGTGCGATCAACACATAATTTAGGTTTACAGGCATAAATCTTGATTTGAAAACAAAATGACTTATTGTCACCTGTTGATGCTTGTATGTGTCATGTGTTGCCTCATGGTTGCCTACCTTTGATCGCACATAAAAGACGGCTGCCACAAACTAAATGCAATAAACACTGGTTTGTGTGACAGTTGGACATGATTTTAGTTGCATGCGACTCGCTCATTTGTCAAACGCTCTGGACGCGGTACATGTGCATTCAAGCATATCAGGTCGTGTGGGGGGGGGGGGGGGGGTAGAAGCCCTCTTGAGAAGGGGATTATTTCAGGCCGGTGACGCGAAGACACAAAGAAAAGAGGCGCCCATGGGGGAGCAAATATTAAAATTAATATTTGTGCACGTAATACGCAAATATTGCAAATAAAAGTGGTTGGAATCTCTTTGGACACACCCGGAGCAAATATATGTCGAAAATCAGGGCAATCCGTACGGTGGTGGTCTCAAAGGAGATACGGAAAATTACAAAAATCGCCTTACGTTATTAATATATAGATTAGCATGTGCACAAAAAAATCTTAAAATTTGACAAGGGATGACCTTGCTAAGGGAATAAACAACTAGTGGAAATTCATTATCAAAGTTCATTATCAGATCATGTAAAAGATATTATCATATTTTTAGTTTATGGCTAGCATAAAAGATCTGTTATAATTTATAGAATCAATCCTTTGCTTTTTGCCATTTGAAGATACAGGCATACAAAACATACATGATATGTTAGTGAGCTTACTCTACAATACAAGGGACCTATGGGTCACTGTGCTCAGCTGACGTTAACCTAGAAGATAAAAATCTTAAATAATATCAAATGGAGATAAAGTGTAGAGGAAGAGGTAATAAAGGGCATGGTTGGTTTATATGATTGGTTTGTATTGATGAGCAAGAAATTGTTGCAAAAAATATTTTGTGACCTGACCATGTGTTTCCTAATGTTAAAACTAAACCATGTGAGCAGTTTGTGAACAAATGATCTGTACTTTTACCATGATCATGGAGTACATAATCATGACCTTTGACCTCATAACCTCAAAATCAATTTGGGTCTTGCTTTTCCAATGGGACATACATAGTCAAGTTTGAAATCCATACATCAATAAAAGAAGGAATTATCATCCAGAAACTAATTTTTGGACGGATGGCTCCTGTGACCTTCACCTTTGACCTTGTGACCTCAAAATTGATAGGGTTCTTCCTCTCTTAGCAGGTGAACTATATGTGCAAGATGAAAGATCTGAGATGAATTGTTTGGCTGAAAATGCATCCACAATCTTTTTAAAGAGGTTTCCTGTGACCTTGACCTTTGACCTCATGACCTCAAAATCAATTCAGGTCTTGCTTTTCCAATGGGTCCAATACAAGTCAAGTTTGAAATCCATACATCAATAAAAGAAGGAATTATCATCAAGAAACTAATTTTTGGACAGATGGCTCCTGTGACCTTCACCTTTGACCTTGTGACCTCAAAATTGATAGGGTTCTTCCTCTCTTAGCAGGTGAACTATATGTGCAAGATGAAAGATCTGAGATGAAAGTTTGGCTTAAAATGCATCCACAGTATCTTTTAAAATGCCAGTCCAGTGACCTTGACCTTTGAACTCATGACCCTAGAACCTATAGGGTTCTTACTTTAGTGGTGGGCCATACATAAGTCATGTTTGAAATCCATATGGCTATCAACAGTGGAGATACCATAAGAGGTGTGTGATTTTCACCATATATGGCAATATTCAAGGTCAAGGCCACTATCATAGGAAAGGTCATGACCCCAATTTAAATAAACATCATCCCATAACCCATACCTATGTATATGCATAATATAAAAGAAATCTGTCCATTAGTTTTTGACTTATAATGCTCACAGTACTGTAAGGTGGCAATTTTGGGGATATTAAACGGCACGAAAACAAGTAAAGAATAATAGGTGGCGCCACCAGTTTCTGGAACATGACAACCCTATCCATGATCTTCCATCAACTTGATTTTGGGATAAATCCATGCAAGATTTCTTGAGATATCAAAGAATTTGTGTGATTTTCCCCAAAATTGGATCTATTCAAGGTCAAGGACACTCTCCTAGTAAAGGTCATGACCTCATTTTAAATAGGCATCTCCCTCTCACCCTTATCTATACATATACCAAGTTTGGTAAAGTTCCGTGAAATATTTCTTGGGTTATCGCGCCAACAAGATTTATATGCGGCGGCGGCGGCGGCGGGACCGGTATGAAAACATAGTATCCCCTGACTTTGTCTGGGGATACAATAAAGATCACAACATGCAGATTTCCAAAAAGTTTACAATTTTGTTTCAAAATTCACAATGTTTAGTCACATTTTACCATTTATTCAAAATTCATTTTTGAAAACAAGGGACCTATGGGTCACGACGCTCAGCTGTTATATATGATAAAAAAATATTATTTAGAAATGAGGCACATGCTGGTTTTGTGTGGTAATAAATATAAGCTGTATTATGAGTTGTTGTTGTTTAGCTTATGTATGATTTTGATAGTACCTTTGGAGACAGGGAAGAGGATTGATTTCATTTATTTTATTAACAAATGGAGTACTATTGTCACACAGATTTTGACTTGGCCATATAACTTATAAGCAGAACATATAATATAAGAGTTTAACTATTTATTAAAAAAAATTACAAATATTGTCCCAAATATAATTTTTATAAAAAATAATAAGAGAATCATATGATTTATTTTAAATGAAATATAACTGATATGATTATTAAAATAATATTAAGGAATATATTCATGAATGCATTCATGAATACATTTTGAAAGTATTTGCACGAGTATTCATATACTTTCATTTTTACCTGAATTCCTATTCTTTATGCAAGAAATTTTATAATGGAGTACATAATCATATTCGTATTTAAATACAATTACAAATTATTCGCACCATGTCTGGTATTTATTCAGTTTCACCAACCAATGATGTTGAGAATCCAGAATATACAAAATTCACACATTTAAATAATGATCAAAAGTACCTGGTTTTATGGCTTTTATTTATATTAAAAAATAACTGTAAAAAATTCATTTTGGACTAATTTCACATCAATGTACACACTAGACACAGTAGGAATCTAGATTAATATTATCAACTGCATCTTTGTCTATCATTAATTTCCTTCATATGATCCCTAATGATTAGTAATGAATAATATGATTTACTTCTTTAGCATTAAAATTGAACTGAAAAATGCCATAGGTGACTGTATGGTGTTATTTGGAATATGTGACATTCTACCCATCGATACAAGATTCTTATATCATCAGTAACTGCAAGTTAATTTCCTGTTATTATAAACTAACAAATTCCTTTTCTATTTGTTTAATTAGTCTTTAATTTGTTATTAAAAACCAATAAAAATTTATTAATTTATTGTTTATTGTTATGTTGTTGGTTAAAACTACTAGATGAGTTGGGTTGGACACCTGGATCAACTGTGGCTGGCCATAAGCTGCCTGGATTCCTGTATGCCTCGCCTCAAGCGTGCATAATTTGATGAAAGGTCAACAAGGTCAACATACAGGTGACTCAAGAGGGGCTGGAGAGAGCCGAAGTCTGACAGGGTCTCATAAAAAACATTAATAAAAGCTACAATTTTTGGCCAATTTCTTTCAGCTTTCTAAACTAAAAAGCTGAAATCCTAATGTGTGCATGATATGAAAATTATATCAACAGTGCTCACAGGACACAAACGTGCCATGGTCACAGTTGGGCAAAATTTGAGGTTCTAATTTTATATTAATACTAATAACTTATAAAATTTGAAAAATTCAGAACTAATTTTTGGTATTCAATTGAATCTTGATTAAATAATGTTACATCCCTGACAAAAAAATCTCTAGCTTCAGCAATGCCCTTGTTAAGGGAGTAAATATATTTCTTGATTTTTTACAAAGTGCATTATGTTTGGGCCCATAACTTAAAACAATTATGCAATACTGACATCATTCTGGCATGTGCATAGAGAATGAAAAATATGTATATTATTTATGATTAAAGTCAGATCAGTGGTTTTGATATTAGGCAGTCTTGAAGTGTAACAATGGGTTTTTAATGGAAAAATGAAGTTTTTCATTAATATCTCGAAGGTATTAAGTCCTAGTGACCAAATTCTTGGCATGGTAGGAGATTTTGGAGACATCTAACTGTATGCCGAATTTAAGGAACTAAGAGCTGAAGCTGGGGAGCTGAGCTCTTGCAAACTGCATAACACTAGCTTGATGTAAACAATATGTTACATGGTGCTTGAAAACTTATTAAAATCTACAGTTTTTTATCAACTGGTTTCAAATTTTTGGTGTTAACAGTTGAAATGCTAACAAAAACATGCTGTGAAAATTAAATCCACAGTACTTACAGGAAAAAAACGTGCCATGGTCAAAGTTGGGCAAAATTTAAGGTACCAATTTTTTATTTTTATTAATATTTTAGAAAATTTAAAAGATTTTCATCTAATTTTGGGTATACAATTTAATTTTGATTAATTAAAGTTATATTACTGGAAAAAAGGTCGATAGCTTTAACATTTTTTGTGTTAAGTGATCAAATATCTTTCCTGATTTTTTACAAAATGCATTATGTTTGGGCCCATAACTTTTTTTAAATTAAATAATACAGAAATAATTTCTGGCATGTACATAGGAACTATATAGAGGAATATTTATGGTAAATATGAGTAAAAACAGATGAGTGGTTTTGATATTAGGCAGTCCTGAAGTGTGAAAATAGGTTTTTAATAAAAAATTGAGGTTTTTCCTTAATTTCTCAAAGGAACAAAGTTGCAAAGACCCAGTTTTCGGCTTGGTAGGAGATCTTGGGGACATCTAACATTATGCCGAATTTTGGATTCCTAGGTCTTACGGTTTCAAAACGTGCCACATCTACGGACGGACGGACGGACGGACGGACAGACGGACGGACAATGGACCACGACTATAGCTCAGATGACTTATAGTCAGCTGAGCTAAAAATCAATAACTAGCTTAATTTTCAAGCTTTTATTTTCAAATTTCAGATTTAGACAAACTAAATATTTATGTTTACATGCTGAGAAAACTAAATCAATGGTGCTTACGGGAAAAAAACGTGCCATGAAGTGTGAAAATAGGATTTTAATAAAAAATTTAGGTTTTTCCTTAATTTCTCAAAGGAATGAAGTCGCAAAGACCCAGTTTTCGGCTTGGTAGGAGATCTTGGGGACATCTAACATTATGCTGAATTTTGGATTCCTAGGTCTTACGGTTTCAAAACGTGCCACATCTACGGACGGACGGACGGACGGCATGACAGACGGACGGACGACGGACAATGGACCACGACTATAGCTCAGATGACTTATAGTCAGCTGAGCTAATAAAAGACTATTCATCAGTATAAATGGAACAAATTTTTAAATTTGGGAAAACTTCTTTTGCATATATCACAAAATTAAATCCCTTGTAGACAGAAAGCAAATAAAAGTATCTGGTTATAAGCTTACAGTATGAGCATTCTTTTATAAATTGTCAGTAATGGCATGCAAAGGGTTCGGAGACCTGAGAACATGATTTGGGGATACAAGACAAAACTGTCAGAGAACTGTGTTCTTATGGAAAACCTGAAGTAGTGTTGTATTCATTTTTTTGTATCACTGTTTAATTTGTTGAGTTTGAATAAAGTGTTCCCCACTTTTTAATTTGTTAAGCATATTTCTTTAATGCATTTAGCTGTGTAACAATAAAACATAATGAAACTGCAAGTCATAGGTGAGGGTAAGTAAGGTTTTAGGCAGTAAAAGGCAGTTTTAGGCAGGTAACCTATTTTAGGCAGTTAAAGGCAGGTTTTAGGCTCTGCCCTATTGAAAACAGGTTTTAGGCAGCCTAAAACCCAACCCTGGTTATGATCAGAGTTACAATGCCTCTGTCTCTCTGTAGATATTTTCTTTAATTATTAAATTTTATGCTATAGCCATAGAACTATTGTTCACAGTGCCAAGGAGCAAAGCCTCAGTAGGATGAAGAAGGAGATGGTGAGAGTTACAACACCCTTGCATATACATACAGGATATAAATTTAATTCAACAGTGCTTATAAAAAAAAGTTTATTCATGAACATTAAATATTTAAAACAGACAGAAAGATGGAGATACAAAGCAAATAATTTTTTCCCCATTCTACTGAGCCAAGAAAAAATTAACAATATTTGCATTTATTCCTTTTTTTTATTACATAATTTTAATCCAAGTTTCCAAATGTTACTATAAATTTACAGTATAACATACCTGTGATTGTGAATATTTCAGTTGATTCACATTTCTAAATTGAATCAACATTTATAGCTTATGTATCTAGTTTATAGTACCTGTCAACAGAATGGGATGGAGGGAGGAAGGGAGGCAATTAGGGAGGGAGAGAGAGAGAGAGAGAGAGAGAGAGAGAGAGAGAGAGAGAGAGAGAGAGAGAAAGAGAAAGAGAGAAAGAAAGATGGAGAAAGAAATAGAAAAAGCAGAGGAGAGAGAGAGAAAGAGAGACCTAGACTGCCAGAGAGAGAGAGAAAGAGAGGCTCTCTGGTAATTACTGCCTGACCCAGCCTGACCCAGACACTCACAGTGGCAGTAGGTCAGACCTGAAGGTGTTATGTAACTGCCCAGTACACTGCATTTATACTGATCTGATGCAAACAATGAAGACATGGTTCCTGGAAACTTGAATAAAATCCACAGTTTTTGATCAATTGGTTTCAAATTTCAGATTTTAACAGATGAAATGTTAATGTGTACATGCTGTGAAAATTATATCCACAGCACTAACAGGAAAAATTTGGATATTTATATTTTTTTCAATGGTATCAGGAAAAAAAGAAAAGTATTCTCAGCTATAAAACTAATACATGTGTTAAAATAAATCCAAGGATCAAAACACCCAATATATCATACCAGGAGCAAACTGGAGTTGGGAATGTTTAATTTTATGAACTGAAATAAAGGACCAGCAATATAAATTTTGATTATTTAGCCAGTCTCATGTAACAACTGATACAACCATGAGTTATAAGTCAAACAAATTAAAATCTTTAATGAACACTTGTCTGAGTAATATTTTAAATTTTTGACATATTTATTTATTATTTTAATTTTGTAATAAATATAAACCAACAAGTTAAAGACCTGGAAAAGACCTGGAAATTTAGATTAATTTAATATAATCATCTGCATCCTTGTCTATCATTATCTTGATTCATATAATCCCTAATAGTAAACAACAATTTATTTTAATCATTTATTTTTCATTTTTATGGTTGAAATGAAAAATACTCAATGGTGACTGCATGGTGTCATTTGAAATACAATTTTGGCCATCCATGGAAGATCCATAAATGATCAGTAATTGCAAGGTAATCCCCTGTAACTCATTAACTATAAATTCCTTTTCCATTTATTTTTTTAAGTTCTTATCATAAACCAAATATTAAAAAAAAAGTTTATTGTTATGTTTATGGCCTAAGCAAATACTAGTGGAGGGGGTTGGACAGTTAGATCCAGTTGAAGCCACCTAAGAGCTGGCTGGCTGCAGAGTGCCTTGCTTCAAGCATGCATAATTGGCCTGAAAGGTCAATGTGGGGACATAAAAGAGGGGCTTCAGTACAGCCAAGGTGTGATATGGTCTCATAAAAACTTTCATAAAAGCTAGTTTTTGACCAATTCCTTTTATAACTTCAGAATTTAGAAGCTAAAATCCTTACGTGTGCAAGATATTAAAATTAAATCAACAGTGCTTACAAGGAAAAAACATGCCATGGCCAAAGTTGGGCAAAATTTAAGGTACTGATTTTATATTTATGCTAATAACTTAAAAAATTTGAAAAATTCAGAACTAATTTTGGGAATTCAATTGAATCTTGATTAAATAATGTTATATCCCTGGCAAAAAATGTCTACCTTCAGCAATTTTCATGTTAAGAAAGTAAATATATTTCTTGATTTTTTACAAAGTGCATTATGTTTGGGCCTAGAACTTAAAACAATTACACAATACTGACATAATTTCTGGCATATGCATAGCGAATGTATAGAAAAATATGTATATTATATATTATCAAAGTCAGATAAGTGGTTTTGATATTAGGCAATCTTAAAGTGTAACAATGGGGTTTTAATGGAAAAATGAAGTTTTTTCTTAATATCTCGAAGGAATGCAGTCCTAGTGACCAAACTTTTAGTATGGAAGAGGATTTGGGGGACATCTAACTGTATGCAAAATTTAAGGAACTTAAAGCTGAAGCTGGGGAGCTGAGCTCTAGTAAACTGCATAGCACTAGCTCGATGTAAACAATATATGACATGGTGCTTGAAAACTTGAATAAAATCTACAGTTTTTGATCAACTGGTTTCAAATTTTTTGTTTTAACAGTTGAAATGGTAACATAAACATTCTTTGAAAATTAAATCCACAGCAGTTACAGGAAAAAAACTTGCCATGGTCAAACTTGGGCAAAATTTAAGGTACCAATTTTATATTTTTGCCAATATTTAAAAAAATTTAACAGATTTTGATCTTATTTTTGGTATACAATTAAATTTTGATTATTTAAAGTAGTATTACTGAAAAAAATTCCTACCTTTAACACTTTTGGACTTAAGTGACAAAATATCTTTCCTCATTTTTTTACAAAGTCCATTATGTTTGGGCCCATAACTTTTTTAAATTAAATAATACTGACTTAACTTCTGGCATGTACATAGGAACCATATAGAGGAATATTTATGGTAAAAATGAAGAAAACCAGATGAGTGGTTTTGATATTCGGCAGTCCTGAAGTGTGAAAATAGATTTCTAATAAAAAATTGAGGTTTTTCCTCAATATCTCGAAGGAACGAAGTCATATTGACCCAATTTTTGGCATGGTAGGAGATTTTGGGGACATCTAACTGTATGCTGAATTTCAGATTCGTAGGTCCAATGGTGTCGAAACGTGCCAGTCTTACGGACGGCACTCCGGACAGACGGACGGACGACGGACAATGGACCACGACTATAGCTCAGATGACTTATAGTCAGCTGAGCTAAAAATACATATGGTGCCACCAGTCTGCAAAACCTGATGAATCACTCCATGATCAATATCCATGCAAAGAATCATGGTGATCAATGCAATAGTTGTTTAGATACTTGAGTTTTTGTATCAAATTCTCCATTATTCTGGGGAGTACTTCGGAGCTAAATAGGTCAAAGAATATGCGTAACAGAGACCCTATTCCAGGTTTCAAAGGAGATTTTCCATGGATGTAAAGTTAGAAGATTCCAGATCCAGTGGTTACGATTTGTGCCCTATTAACGGACATACTACCGGACGACCAGACGGACAAAGAGTGATTGCCACAACTATAGCTCAGATGACTTACATTCAGCTGAGCTAAAAAAAATCCAAATGTACAATGAAATTCTGTTCTACATATGTTGAAAATCCAGTGTCACCAGGACATGCTTTCACTTAATATAGATCATGAAAACTTTATTTCAATTCACTGCTGCAATGCTTTACTATTCTGAAAGTGAATAAAATAATTTATTTTATCAGATCCAGCACTATTTGTTTTATTTTACTTTGTTAATCTTAGGTTATTTTACAAGACTATGAAATGCTCATTAACAACTTACCTTCTCTTAAAAAAACGGATATATATTCATTAACACATTATTGTTTTTATGTGAACTCTTTATTTGTTTAAAATATATTCTTAAAAAAAATATATGACAATTAAAGTATGTTGGAGATGATTTATGATTATATTTGAAAACAGCATGATATAAAAAAAATAACAAAATAAGACAATATTTTGCTGTGTACTATGTATATTTCGAATGAAATGACCTTGAAGCAACATGACCTTGAAGAATCATATGACCTTTGACTGACCTCTGCCTCTGGAATGCCCTCTGACCCTGCTGTATCTGATGTACCTGCTTCAGCACCCTCTGAGCCACCGCTTCTGGAACTTGTCCTAGTTTCTAAAACCTTCTTAGGTCCTGATTTGGCTGTAATCAAACAATTTTTTTTACCCATAATACACAGCACTCACCACTACAGGCAGAAATCTTACCTTCATAACATTTGAGTTTTTATGCACATTGAAAAGTTTAGCATTACCATGCAGGGTTCCCACAAATATTTGGATCTAATTTTTAAGGTCTTTTAAAGGACATAAATATTTGTTTCTTAAACTGCCTCCTTATGCTGTCTGATCTTCCAAAAATTTCTTTTTCATTCACTGTGTTCTCAATTTGATTCCCAGCCAAATATAACATGTTCTACCAGGGCTGATGTAGTTTCCTTATTAGATATTTATATACTATATAGATTACATTTATATATTTTCATGAAAATGCTTCTCAGGGTATGTTTAAGCCAGAAAATAGATTTTTTAAGGGAGTTTTTTAAATTTTCTTCATTCAAGGCCTTAAAAATACATTTTTAAAATCGGAAGGATTTTTAATTATGTGGGAACCCCATTATATATTATTTGTTACATATTATTTCTTGATAAGACTATTACAGGCTGTAAGTTCAAATTAACTGCATTCACAAATGGTAAAACTGAAATTACATTGATCTTTTATATTATACCTTCCACATCTCAGAAAGGAAATTCAAAAGTTTTAGTTTATATTACAAACAAAAAATTTGTATGAATGTCACAAGATGTAAATTCCAAAGTCAATATTTTAATGTCTGCTCCACAACTTGACCATGTTTATTATGTCAGAAGAGACTTCTTTTCTAAATTACATCCTCAAATGTTTAGTTTACAAACATTAATAGCCATTATAACTGCCATTTCCCAAAAGAAATAATTTTCAAAGTATATTTGAAAATATTAACTGTAAGACCATGAGTAGTTGCTATGTTTCTCCAATATGGAAAGTGATAAAACCTCAAAATTACAACTACCAATGCTACCTCAACTAAGTGGTTGCATTTTCCAGGTGGTCCTTTAAGTAAAGACCTTATCTATTATAAGGAGCAGAAAAAATTGTGACTGTGACCAAGTGGTCATTATTTTAAGGTGGTCGTTAAACTGAGGTGGTCATGAGCAAGGTTTTACTGTACTATGTCTTTGAAAATCTCATAAATTGTCTAGATTTTTTTTTCAAAGTGAAACTCAAACTGTAACAAAGAACAAATTTTCAGTTATTATACTTGGCATGAACATGTAAAAAAAGATGATTTTCAATTACATTTTAAAATATTCCATTTATAAACATCACTAAACATGTTGTCTTCCCAGTCTCACACCAGATATTTCATAATACACATATGTCATTTTATATATGTTATAACATGTAACATTAACACATAATAACCCTTATAACCATCACTGGCAGGCTACCGATTCTGCATTTTCTGTGAAATTGAGCAGAAGGAACATATTTTGTTGAGAATCACAAAATATAATAGATTAACTCATCCCATATTGGCATAAAACTAAAACAAAGATTCTTTTCCTGGAATAAGGCTACTAAGTTATAAAATTTTAAAACCCCAACCTAGAGTATTCATTCCATGAGAGCTGTATTAAATTTCCATAGCATTCAGACACATAAACCTGCTATATACTTACTTGTGTGTGGGTGTTTAACTTTCTTACATTTGACGATGAATTTACGCCTCATTTGAGCTGGTGTGGGCAACGGATGCCCTTGCTTGACCTTCAAAGCAAATGACTACCACTTTGAATGTCAAGGTCATACACTGCAATCCTCTCCTAAGAGCCATGCAGCTCCTCGCATCAAACTACCATGCACAATTATCATGGTGCGGTTATCAGGGAGTAACACGGTGCGGGGGTAAATGCATTCAGATCAAGCGCATAACATCAGAACTTAAAAAAAAATCCTTCCCTCATACAGGTTTCCACTGTCAAGGTCGACTGAGTAAGTAAATTGGTATAAATTCTTCGCCTCCAAATCACCGAATGCAGCAATCATGCAGGAATATGACATACAGAGGGCAGCACCTGTTTTTTTTTATCTGTTCTGCTGGATTTAATATACACCAAAACATGTTTCTGCATGCTGTTAAATTCAAACTATGGAAAACATATACACAATCCTGAGAAGAAAATAAATCATTTTTCTCTGGAGAAGTTTACAGAGTTAATGGCAGAAAATGACTAATTCTGCTGCAATGCATACAGAATAAATTTTGTCCCTTTCTACAACATCAAAGGTTTTTCAGAGTCTCTTCTAGCTACTCAGGAGAACTACCATACTGAACCTAAAAATAGCAACATGCTGGGATCCAAATCTATGATGAGGGTTCAGCTTTTAACCTTGGCACACAGTGCGTATCTTGAGAAGAAGAATCTCCAGGAACATCACACCTAAAGCTGTTGGAATTTGCTCTCCTTAGTCAATGGTCATGCTACATTCAGTCTGTAACTCCTTTCACTTAACCACTGCTTTCAATCTGGCAGGATGTGCTGTGTATTGACACCAGGGTGCTAGAACACAACCCTTATGTTCTGACCAAAGAAAGCTTGGTATTGTGGGTCTGGTCAAGCTTGAGACCCAAAATACTCTGCTTTCATTATTTGCATCATTCTTGGCCCTGTACAGACTCCCTTGTGGCAATACACAGGAAATCCAGTTATTGAAAGCAGTGGCTAAGATGAAAGCATTACAGAAAGAATGTTGTGTGACAATTGCGTAAGAAGTTGAATTTGATGAATTACAGGTTCACCTGGATTCACTTCTTGCTTTTAATTCTTGTTGTACCTTACTTTACACCACTTCTGCATGTGTTCTAAAGCCCCTTACACACTGTCTTTTCACATGACTGTAAATCTGATTAATTTCAATCATGTTTAAACCAAAAAAAATAAGCAGAAACAAGTCTACAACTAGACTGAATTCAAACCTGAACAATTTAATGAATTTATATTTGGAGCATTTACCGAGTTTTCAACTTGAAAACTGCTGCTTGCTTGATCCATTTGCAGCAGTTTTGAAGTTTTCCTGACATGGTTCTGACGTACAGAGATTAAGTGGGTATGGTGCGAGTCTATAATCTACTGATCGAAAAAGGTTCTATAATCTACACATTCAAACAAGAGAAATGCCAAGTGCACTCACCGTTTTTTGGGGGTTTCAAGCAGAAGGGGGCTGGGTGCACGGTACTTACATTTGTGCATGTGCCTTTTCTTATTTTTGATGATGATTTTTCTCTTCATCTGGCAGGGGCTAGGGAGTAGAACCCCTGCTTCAAGCTACATACAGAACAAGCAAGAGGCGCAGGTCAGGATCAGAGATAGGTGCTCCTGTCACCATAGCAACCAGGCACCATCATCCAAAATGGTCAAATTTACAAGGATTGTTTTGTTTGGTAATGATGAACTATCTAGTTAGTTTTTTAGGTACAAACTGGGATAAATTGTTGATTGTTGGTTAGTGTCACAATGATCATGTGGTATACATACTACAAAAAAATCAACTGTATTTCAACAATTTACATTTTTATGAATAACAACTGTTCCATTTGTAATTGTTTACCCCTTTCAAAATAAAGAGATTAGACTCAGGGTGCATAATTAAGTTATCATTTAAATAAAAATGACAATCTATTTAAGTCACCATTCATGAAAGAATCTCACTCAATTACATCTTATAATGCAAGATATATTTTTCATAAATGTGATTTGTTCTGTTTGTATCAAATTTCATTTGTTGCACAAATGAATAGACAAAATATGGGATATTTTGTTGAACTGCAACATTTCCTAGAGATGCATATTTTTCAATACTGTTACATGATTATTGACTTTGAACTTTTCTATCATGTTCTGAACAATAGGCATTTAGTTCTGCAAAAGTGATTTCATGTCAATCCCTTAGCTTAACTTAGTGAAGGTAAAAAAATGACATACCCTGAAGCTAACATATTATCCATGTTTATTATGAATAATATATAATATAATGAAGATTATAATAGCTTATATTTTATGTAGCAAATGACTGATTCCCCATACTAGAAAAAAAAGTATTTTTTTTTTAAAATCAGCTTATGATCAAAATTTTTTTCTAATTAAATGAAGGATTTTTTTGGTGGGTGGGGGGGGGGGGGGGATGTGGCCTTTTTTGTCTAAGGTTTTAACAAATTAATGAAATTTTATTAAGAAACATGTTCCAGCTTAAATCATTGGACTGAACTGCCCACAACTTACAAGGAAAAGCAAAAGTTAGTATACATTTTTGATTAATTTAATTTAAGTTTATATAAGAAAAGTAGTAATAACTTAATTAAATTATAATATAAGTAACTGTAAAATAAGTAAAATTAAATTGTTCTGAAGGGAGTATCAGGGTATATAAAAAAAAGAATTCACTAGGACATCAGCTGAGATTGAAATCCCAGTGAAGAAAAAATGTTTAAGAGTAAAAATTTGCCCTGAATGTTTGGCCTCGGTGTAGGGGTGCACTTTACTGGGTGTGCACTTCCAGTTTAACACATTAGATAGGGATTTTAATTTTTCTTCTAACAATGCACAGATAAATTTCACAAGACCAGTTCAACATGTTAAGTACTGTATTTTTTGTTTGGAAATAATTAGATGTAGAGAAATGTGCCCTTGATCGACAAAACGGGGATAAATAAGCAAATATTTCTGAGCTTGCTGAGGGGGAAGGGGTTGTGTGTTTGTGCCAGAGAAAAGGGAAGCATGTGATACAAAAATATACAAGTACATAAAGATGTGTATAAATGTAAATAGAGCCTACATTTTACACAAAAAGGCACTTCTGTAGATCTACGAAAGGCATTTGACATCATGACACTTTCAAGGACAACACTGGTCACTGGATGGTATGTACAGTAGTAAAATTTGAATGTAAATATTACATCATGCAAAAGAAGAAAAAAATACTAAATATAATAAAATAGCCATTTCAAATTGTATGCGTACAATTTAATCATCATATCAATGATAAAAATGAATAGATAATAAAATTAAAGCAAAGAATAAACAAATTACTCAAATTAAATGACCTTAAATTATATATGGAATATTCAAAATGTACTGAGAGACTGATGATGGTTGCTAACAATATTTTAAACTGTTACATTCAATCAAAGAAATACAGTCATTCTAGAAGATAATTTGGCTAAAATATCAAATATTATTATCTCTATTATCATACTGTATGGTGGGAATGCAGGCAGTATATCTGTACAATGGTTAGTAATAATTAATCAATGTGTAAACCATGACATAAACATGGTGTCCAATCCCATAATGCTATTCACATGATATGAAGAAACCAATGATGAAGTTCACATTATATCTGTATAAACAAAATTAAATTTCTTGAGCTGTAAAATGGTATAGACTCAATATGGCATTAAAATTTCATTCACACTTTGAATCTATGAATTAATTTTAATCTCTATTTAAACCAGAATTGTTGGTATCAGATGTATCTATGTTGCTATGCCAACCAATTAAATATGTACTAATATTTTAACACAAAACAATTTTCCAACTGTCCTCCATTCAAATAATGATGTACTAAAACATTTTGCACCGAAGGAATCATGATTTTTTCTTCAGTCTGGCTCTCTTGTAAAAAAGCAAACATAGATCAAAGATCATTACTGGAACTTGCTGTCAAAGACTGGCATAAAACGTTATTTTTACATGGTTCAATGTGTACAGGTTACCGATCAATGGACGTGTACTTACTGGGTGGGATTCAAACGGTTCGATCATCAGCATATCGCCGAGAATGTTGCGACAATGCTGCGCCATCTTGGCTTGCTGTTTTGGTCTGCAAAAATATTAAATTGTGAACACATACATCCTAAGAGTGGTTTAAAACAAACATATATAAAGATATATATGAACATTATAAATCAAATTATAAATTAAAAAATAACAAACAAAGAGTTTATCTGTGGGTCTTACAAGAATTACACACAGGTTACACACATACACATAAAAACTTTTCATCACCATCACTAAACCTGACAGAACATAAAGTGCTGACTTTCACTTGAAATACTGTAACTGCTTATCAACCAAATTCAGGCTATAAATTATTGATAACATAAAGACTGAGTACTTAGAGAGTTCATATTTTAAGGTAGCATCGCTGGCAAAATCCAAATAATTTTAAATCAATCAAAAGGCTGTTCCAAATGTATATCAGACCCCATAAAGTATATATCATTTTAAACCTGGTACAGTGCTCTATCTTATGGCGTAAATGTTTACAAAATTCACATTCATATTTATATGAAATTTAAGTATTTTCAAATTTTAATTTTTAAAAAGGTACACAATTTTAAGCAACCATTAACAGCAAACCATTTTTTTTAATAGGCTAATATTAAACTAAATGACAATACCTAACAAGTGACCCATAGCTCATGACACTCAGCTGATACTGACTTAAAGGTGATGCATGTATTAATTGTTGATGTAATGATTTGGGGAAAAATATTTGGAACCTCTTAAGATGTTGTGTCAGAAGATTCTAGGCGTTACAGTTATAATTGGTGCTGTGTCTGTCTTGGTGCTCACATTCTTATTTATTCTGGGGGGTAATTTCAAGCCCCATAGCTCAAAGGATATAAGTCACAGTGACCTTTATTTCGTTTTTTTTTATTTCAAGGAGATTTTTCATAGACCTCCCTGAATGTCAAGTTAGAAGATTCCCGGTCCAGCATTTATGATTTGTGCAAGGTTAATCATTGGACAGACGGACTGACAGGCAGAGAGCTAGACAAAGAGTGATTGCTATAGCTCAGAGGACTTTCAGTCAGCTGAGCTAAAAACTGTTCTTTAATTTTCTCTACCATTTTCTTTCTTGTCTAAAAATGAAATTTAATTTTTGTTACTGATTCAATATTTAAAAATTCAAAATTTGAGTTAGAAAGAAACAGGATACAGGTACAACAAAAAAAAAAAGTGTTTAGGTTGGGTCATGTAGTTTGATAATAGCCCATCAAAAGTGATTTAATGTTACTGGTGTACCATTTAAATATTTAAAACATTTAAAAATGTTAAAATTTCATTTGAAAATGAATGTGAATTAGAAAGAGTTCAGTACCAGGTTAAAATGATATACACTTTATGGGGTCTAATATGCATTTGAAACAGCCTTTATATTTGATTTAAAATTTAGGGGATTTTGCTAGCAATGCTACCTTAATTGTTGATGGCCCTTAATGATCCTTCGTGGCCACACCTTAGAAATACCTTTTTTTGGTCCTGAGGTACAATGCCCTGTAAGTCTGAAGAGGAAACCATTATCTATATTTTCCCATAAATTCTAAGGAATTCATCCTCATTTTGTGAAGGGTCTGTTGAAGCAATAATAGCAGAAAATACTGTGTGTATCCAGTGAGTTTGAAACGTGTAGTCATGCGAACCTGTCCCGAAAATAAGAACTGATAATAGACTGGTGCCAATTATGAAGCCAACAACAGGCCATATGTTTCAAATGTACTTACTTCACTTTGAAAGTTTCTGAGAGATTTTCATAAGCTGTGTGGTACAAGCCTACAAATGACCTTTATACTTGCAGATCTTACTGCCCTATATCATGAAGAGTGTGTTTTTATTTCTAAATTAATTTTTACCGGAGTTGTCAATCATTGATCAGTTCTTGACAGGGGTATCTGGATTTACTTATCAGAGCCTTCGATATTTGTATCAGTCCTCTGGCATCAGTCAATGTATGGAAATATTAGAATATCATACAGGTTTATCATCTATCTTGATAGATTTAGAATGATCTGGTTGTATTGAGCCATGGTGTACTTACGAGCAATGGTTTTCAAATGATAATATCACAGGGTAGTCAGACACCTTGAATGCTGTCTCAGCTATAGCCTCGATCACTTCCTGGAATATAAAGCATTATACAAGCATTAATTACAAGTATATCAATGATCAAGTCCTATGAAAAAGAATATAAAGTTTTAAAGGTTAGATGTGTCATATCAAACCTGCAAATTAAATGTATGTTATTTATAGGGCTGTAATGACACACTGTATTACTAAACGTATCAGGATACTTCAATCAAGAAATGATATACCAAAGAATACATATATGCAGGATCAGAGTTAAGATTCCGTGATACTACTCTTCTTGGTCAAGCACGTCATATAAAAAAGATCAACATATGTTATTTTACTGCTGAAACAATACATTCTATCACAATATTATACATATTGGGATACGTCAATAATGATATGACTAGCTGCTCCCGTGGAAAATCCACAGCTCTATTTGATGCATATTTTTGTAATGAGCTGATAGAAATATAAACGACACATATTTTAATCCTGAGGTTTATGCAGGAACTTTTGTCATGTGTTTCACTTATATGATATAAAGATTACTTCAGCTAGAATTCTCTATGAACACCCTCCCCCAAAATATCAACATGGAAAGAAAAATTATTCTATTCCAGAAATCACACCAAAAAATACTTGTTTTTTTCTGATAAACAACATAGGTCCAACAGTTTCATTTTTTGGGAAATATTGTAGATATAACAGTTGTATAAAGAAGCATTCTACCGTGAAATTATATGAAAGATGCTTTGTATTAGTTGAAGCTTAGGCGACATCGTAAAACACGATGGTTTTTCAGGGTAGTCAGTTGAGGGTATAGTCTGAAGCATGTTAATGGACAAATGCGTTATTTGTATACACAGACATATGTCGTTGAAGTCTCTTGTAAGCGAAACGTATAGCTGCCATTGTGAAAAGATAGGCCAAGAAAAATATATTCTAACACTATTAAATTTTTTGTTTAATTACTGTAAATTGTCATGGAATAAGCTTGTCTGATGCAAACTTGACAACTCTCCTAGATAAAAAGAAAGCAGATTGATATATTTCGATGAAAGCATTTAGCTAAGAAACCACTTCAGCCTTGGTCTGTACGCCCCGACTACAGATTTTAGGTTGTTATAAATTTAAGATGTACTGGTGATACTCTTCATGTTTCACCGTCACTACAGACAACGGATCTTAACAAATAAATGTGGTACCCCCCCAACCCCACCCCCACCCCCACATCCAATGATAATTAAGTTGTGGGGCTTCTTTGGGGGAAAATTCATAAAACACATTATTTGGCCGAACTTTTGAAACTATTGTTATCATGGAAAGATATTTTTGAATGTATAAAAATCAACATACCTGTAACCCAAAAAACATTTGTCAAACGGTGGACACATCGGTGGACTCAGTGCCCAGTGTTGACCAAACTGAAAAGCCCTCGCATTGAAAGCGGAGTCATGTGGTCTTTGGATTACAAACCTTTACTTCCTTTTGAGAGAGAAAATTCCTTTAGAGGCGTTACAATGGACATGGGGGATCAATGGGGACTTTAAGGGAACCCGCATGACTGCGTATTGCACGGAAATGCCTTTTGGGCAGGACATGCGCTCTGGCCACGGTCTTAACAGGCCAGTGAAAATCCCTGAGGCTCCTCCTGAAAAAGCATCACAGGCGTGGAGGACTTTCCAGCACAAAAGAAAAAGGGGCACCTAATGGGGAAATACTAAAATTATTAATTTTTTAGCTTAATAGGGCATAATCCCGCAAAATAAAACAAACTTGTCCTAGAAGAGTACACCATCGATACATCTGCCAAATTTGAAGAGTCAAATCAGAACGGAAGCAGGTAAACCGTGGTCTAGAAAAAACCCAACTCCGTATTAATTATATAGATATTCAATACACTATATCTACACAGCATCAGAGTTCAGATTCCAAGTTACTGCTCTTCTTGTTTAAGCTTGCCATGTCATTACCTCCAAGCTTCATGAATTTTGAATGATAAAACAGCCCCTTTCATTGGTTTGCTAGTGGCCAATCAGGTGCCAATTTACAGATTTCTGGTCCATCATATTTTGACTTACACATGCTGGGCCAGTGATTATTATACTGATTTCTGGCCAATCATATTTTGCTTACACATGCTGGGCCAGTGACTATTATTAAATGGTTTAGTTATATATCTAATAATAAGCAGACTATAATACAACAGTCATGCAGTGGCCTGACACTGTCACAACCAATAATATCTTTGCTCACAATGATCTTGCTCAGTTGTTGCTGAACAATTAGAGACAGACATACAAAATAACTAGGAAACTGGGGATTGTATATATAATACCACACATTATTTACATATTTTGATACTGTTTGAGATTTTATGGATTAAGGTCAAGGAATGTTGGTAAAGAATGAATCTGAAATATTAAAGACCTTAAATGAGACTTCTGTGCACATGGTAAATCCATGAGTTATGATTGGCTCCTCGTCAGCTCCTTTCCCGTCCCAGCAGTCCAGCTCAACACATCGACAACCAGTCAGCAAAGCCTGCCGATACATCTCTATAGAGGATTTGCCGGTCAGCTGATGACCTAGAAACAGATAACACAGCAATTAGGTTTCTTTGGAGATATGAATCATCCATACATTTCTGTGCAGCATTATAACTGTGTCTGTGTCCATTGATACATCATGATATTATATTAACATAAATATAATCAATATCAGTATTTACTGAGCAAAAAGCACACTTTGGAATCAAAGTCTTGTAAACCAAGTTTAGTTTTTCAAAATTATCACACTATCTTATATGATTCCATTAAATATTCGTTTAAATTATGTACATTTTATTAACGTCTGCAAGCAAAGGTTAATTTTTCAATATTATGAAATTTGTTTTGATTTGATTTCATGTCACTTTTGTAAGTGAATATCTATCTTTTAAATGTGATCCCACAGAAATATGTAGAGTTGTTTCATATTGAAAGAATTAACCTATTCACCACAGCCCAAATGCTCCACCCTTTTAACTTATTATAATGAGCCACTAAAATGCTCCTACACAGAAGGTCTTCCATGCCCATGGTAGCGAGAGCTTCTTACAACATAATAATGACTTCACTAAGGTAGATGACGTTGTATTGACTGACGTCATCAACTGGTATCACCTGACCATTGTTTACTATACCGTATCGCAGTCATTATGAGTTCTGTCTTGCAGTATTTTGGATTATTTGTCTCATACGAATTACGTGCCAGGTAAGACATTATTATTCACTTGGTAGTCAGAGGAATGGCTCCTGCAACCTATAACCTATAGCCTAGAAACTTTTTATACTGTCTCCTTTGTATAAAAAAAAATATCCTGTAAAACATGCCGACATTGGTACTGGTAGTACATATAGACTACACATGTTTTGTTTGACAGAGCTCTGTCAAATTAAGCAAAATTTTGTTTTTTGTCAGATGATTAACGCTTTACAATGTTTATGGTCACCTGATTGGTTGCTCGTTAGTCCAATGCTTATGATTATTAACTGAATGAATATGCAATTAACGTCACATATATGTTCATGAATAGGTGAATTGATATTCATGTTTTTTTCTCAGTTTACCAGGATTCAAATGGACAATTTTATGGTGCTGTTTTGGTTAACTTCACCCCATTCTAGTATAGTCCTGTAAACTGATAGGACCAAATTCTTATCAAATAATATTAAACTTATTGCGATCATACTGGTATTTTGATGCACCAGCCTAGTTGGTGTACATATACTGTGGTTGCCTTTCTGTTTCTGAGGATTTCAACTCCTATTCATGAAAGAAGAATTTAGGGAAAATAAAATATTTGGGAATATGAGGTCCAAACGTTGAAGGCAAATTAAAGATTAAAGTTTGATCTTATGAATAATAATGGATCTTGTATGTGGAAAGATTACAATTATAAATTATATTTCATCTTCAACTTATCTGCTATTAATGAACAGTAATTTCCATTTGGCTGGTTTTCCCTTGGAGTCCCCATATATTGTTAAGATTTTTCACACTTATTATAATATATATATATATATATATATATATATATATATATATATATATATATCTGATTTATATAATAATTGTCATACTCTGTGTAGATTTTTGCCCCAACCACACTATATAGTGGGTCCTTGGCTCACCCGTAAGATAGGTATTATGTGATGAGTTGATGAAATAATGAGAAAGAGGCTGATCCATGTCCTGACTGAGGTCGTAGGTGTCCGGGGCGATGAGGGCATTCTCCTCGCTCAGGAGAAAGTGTAGAAATCCTTCAAGGGACAGGTGTCCTGAAAAGTAAACGAGAAAATAGCTACAGTCGACGGATGCCAGTACCGTTCACAAAAATACCAGTTATATCAATATGAATTCCTCATTAAAAGTTTAATACATGATGCAACATTTATAATATCTTCCTATGTGTGTCCTGATTCTGGAAGATTCATGCAATTAATCAGATACATTTATTAGAATGACGATACATATTAATGAGCTTCAGAGTTAATAAGTGTTACATCTTCACTAGAAGAGCCCTCAGATCAGAAGTTCCTTTCTAATGCTAACTTTGAAGCATGACTAATTCGTTTTTTGCATGCATTTTATTCTATGTTACCTGGATAATTCAATGGTGTATGAAATAAGACTATAAAATAAGAAAAAAAATATCAACAGATATTTTCGGGGTTATCTTGTCACTCTCCAAAGGAGTTATGTTTTTATGAAGGAGATATATTTAAGCTTTTTTTTAAATTTTTTCATGGTAAAACAATACAGAACTAGAAAATCTGGATAATGGTGTAGGTCATTAAAAAATATTGTGTGGTCAACTGGTAGTCAATCCTTGAAAATAACAAAATGAAATAAAACTCAATAATTTTAACAATTTACAGGTAAAGTTGGTAAGTTTCAAACCGCTGTATGGGAGGTAAATTGGGTCTCAGCAAAATATGATATTAAAATTCACAGTGGAGATATCTAGCACTTTCTGGAGGCAGTTTTCAATATTGTGATAAAAGTGTTAACAACAGCTGACTATAAACTGAATCCCTCACCCTGAAATTCAGTATATTCCAGGGCTCCCACTGGAATCATGGAAAAATATAGGAATTATATAGGAGCAGCTGAGCTAAAATTGTAGGAGTTTATAAGAAATTTCAGCCACAAATATAGGAAAAATATGGGAATTTTCACCACTCAATCATAGTTTACTTGATAACTTATCATGCCCATAAGCTCTCCAAGCAGTATCTAGAGTTGTGTTTAAATAAGTGTAGATGGCTCAACTTAAATGACTGCAAAATTAACATGCACCTTTTTATAAGAGAACTGGATATTTCAATAATAACAGGTCTGTATGACAATAATTATTCAGTAATAACAATTATACCAGAAACACAGATAATGCTGTGAAAAAAAAGTATAGGACATATAGGAGATTACGGTCTAAATGCTAGAAATTATTGGAAAATAATGGAGACAATTTTTTCATAAGAAAGTACAGAAAAATACGGGTATTACAGAAGTCAGTGGAAGTCCTCGTAAACCATCTTTTACTGATCATTTAAATCTTTCCAACCAGGTGGTACATAACAAAATAAAGGAAGGTTGTTCACTAATTCATGCAGAAATCACTGGGAAAAGATTAACTATTTAAAGATTGATTCCAGCATCTGGTTGGGGTGAATTAAAGTATTATACTTTTATACCAAGCCTGTGTCTGCCACCTAGTGGATGCCGGAATAACAATCAGTCGACAAACAATCAATCTGTCTGGAGGCAGCAATTCCCTTTGATTATTACACCGGAATCTCATGCTCCATGAACACATAAACCAAAACACAAAATTAATCTTGGCAGAGACTTTTTTCCTTCGGTGATTAAGCATTTATATAAATATTATCAACTGAAGTAAATGTTAACACAGTAAGGATGTCAAAGTTTTAGCTTAATGAAATTTCAGCTTAAAAATGCCTTTTTTAATTTTTAGATTTGATTTAAATGTTTCTGAGCATTTAATACAAACCCCTAAAATCAGTGCATTTATTTTAATAGATGATCCCCAGCAGTCTATTTATACTTTTACTGAATATTCAAGTTTATATAACAATGTACATATATTTTTTCTATAACTAAAAAAAATGTCTTTTGTTATGTCTGTTTGCATTTTGTAGATGCTAATTACAGGCATAAAAATTTACATACATTTGTATGTTCATTTGACAACAACTACAAATTTTAAACATCACAACTATTGTTTGGATGAACCTGGTAGTTTCCTTGTCAAGAACTGGGCATTGATGGACCTAAAAATCACCCCTACCTCTGGCCAGTCAGTCACAGTCCAACAGGGAAGTGACATATTTCATTCTTTCAGCTGTCAGATCTGGCTGGAAGGCTTGTCCCAGACAAATACTCAAATCCCAGTCATACCAATGGTTAATTTTACTTCAGAATTATGAAATGTAATAGACTTTATCTTCTGGCAGTAATATCATATACTTATACCTCAACAATATATTTAATAATTCCCAGAACTGTACAACTCTGGAGATTACTGAATATTTGTTGAGGAACAGGCATGATATCATGGCCAGAAGGTAAAGCATGTAACATTTCATAATTCTGATATAACATTTACTGTTGATGGGACTGGGATATGAGCAGTAGGCGAGGACAAGCCTTCCATCCTGATTTGACAGCTGGAAGAAAGGAAAGTGTCACTTTCTTGCTGGATTCTGACAGGCTAGGGGTGGAGGGGGGAAATAGTTGGTTTGAGTCCCATCATCTTCCAGTTCTGTACTAGCAGATTTCCTGTAAGTGACTTTAAAGGCAATAAGTTGTGAAATTAAATGTCAATATTTTGACCCCAGAACAACCTCAGCTGGATATGCAATGATGATACAAGTTAAATAATCTACCAGTAATGTACATAACAGTAATATCTTTAAAGGTTTAAAGCATTAATTATTTTTTTTTCTTAATTTCAATATTTTAAGATGTGTTTCAATCAAGAAGTAATATCAAAAGACAATCACCTTTTCAATGAAAATAATTTTTCTTTAAAATATGCAAAAAAAAAAAAATGAAAGAAGGTAGTGTCCAAAAGGGAATATACTGACAAGTAAAAAACTCTAAACTACCACTCCTGAACCACAAAATTCATGCCAGGGAACAGTCACTACACATCCTACAAAACCATACATGCACATCACACAGATGTGGCCAAAATATCCTGCAAAAAACTAATTACACAATCTTTAATAAAGGTAGACTATATGACTATTTACATTACTTCTATATGATCTAATAATTATAAAAATGTTGTAAAACTAATGAGGGAAGTCATCTAAGACAGACCAAGTCCTACATAATATCCTATATTTAAAAAATAAATAATTAAAAAAAAGACAACAAATAGTTCAAGTCAACTGGTAAAGGTCACATGAGTCTGGTCACATGACTGCAGTGCCTCATTCTATACTTAATTAAGGCTTGCTTGTTAAAAGAACTTTATCTTCACAAAAGCTGTATTAAACATAAAATCCAATTAAGATTTAAAAACAAATGAGGGTGAAAAATACGGATACTGAACTATCTTTTAATACATACATTCCATCTGTGACTGTACATTTAGCTATGCCTAATTGATTGTACACTAACAGTCTATACTGAGAAATATGCATCTGGCTAATCAAATACAGGTGTAATTTTGTTTATCATGAATAAATCAGTGGGAAAATCATGCAAAAATGGGTTGGGTATCATAACAGAGTCCAGCCTGAAAGCCATCAACAAGTACATAGAATGTATCTGAAATCAACTGTTTTAGAATACAAACAGTTACACATGTTGCACAAAATGAATTAATTTTCCATTTCGCCCCAAAATTAAACTGAGAAAAAAATATCTAATTTGCATTATGTTGCTCATTCCTTGATCCACATACAATATTGATTTTCCAAAAAGAAACCCTCCTTCCAGGCCCTTACATTTATCCAATATCCTTAGTTTAGACCCAAATTTGTTCACACCCAGTGTGCCTATCCCTACTACACTAAGCAACAATCCCTCGTATTTTTTTTGTCGGTTTGATTTTGTATGATTCACAATATAATCATATTAATTCTTATTTTTAGAAAACAGTTACAGACTTCCTATCAGTAAAATGATGGGACACACAGTGAACCCTCTATAATGTAGGCAACCTTGGGACTTGGTAATGCTGTCCACTTTATAGAGGTGAGCATTAAATAGATAGATATAAGGGATATCATACATAACAATGGGGAGACAAATTGAGTCTGTCAAAAACAGCCAATTATATGGCTGTATTTGTCTTAATTAAAGTGGTGTCTTCTATGAGAAGATAACAATCTATAATTTGAATGTTTCTTTTTTTAATATTCACACAATTTCCTGAAAATTATATGATAACAATGAAATTTATGTTTCACAAAGGGCAAGTTGGACTTTGAAACTGGACTCTGGAGTATATCAACTGGACAATACTCAATAAGAAGAAATGGCAAGTATATGAACCAGGTGCAGCGATACTGATACCTTTTCCTGGCCCTGTCTCTGAGTCTGTTTGTGGGAAATACGGTACATGTGACATTACAGAGAGTGCAGAAAACATGAGTGTGCATCACTGTCAGTTAGTATCACAGGAACTTGTGCCACTTGTAAAAATCAAAATATTCACAGTAACTGATTAATTTCAAAGTTAACTGTGATATGTAGAAGATATTGTCTGCTTAGTTCAGTAAGACAATCTGTAACAAAATTGGTTTGGTGAATTTTCAAAATTATTATATGAAAATGATTTTATTTATTAATTTCATAGTTCAGGGTCATCAGTCAATACATATTATAGAGAAGCCAATTTAAATAACTAAATCTGAGTTAAAATCTAAGAATTTAAAATTTTTTTACAGGAAAACATAAAAGCTTTTGCTTGGTCACATGCCAAATTGTTTATAATGTATTGTTTCCATGGGTTTTTAATTAATCAAACACATGACATGTTATTACTAATACCAGCTGTAGTACACAATGAATGGCACATTCCCCTGTGGTTAGTATACAATGACACAGCAGATAATGAGTCTAGATTACCGTAAGGCACTTTGAGGTACACAGCAAAGATATTCATCTGTGCAGTGTTATAATACTCACAGGTATTCAAACATGCATATTACCAAGGTAACAAGTGCCACATTATTTAAATCCAATCTTATCCCACTTTATATACCACTTGTGAAACCACTTTACATAATTCAACAGATATGATACTTGAGATTATAAAAAAATACTGCATACTCTTAATAACAAAGATCAAGAACACATTAAAAATATTAACTCTTTAATATATAAAATGTCCTGCAGATGACATTACAACTCAATTAATTTTGTTCCCTTGAGTGAAGTATCCCAAGCCCATGAGATAAACGATAGAGACACTTGAGAAACTCTATTTTTCCTTGAGGAAGGGTCTTGTTTCCAAGATATACTATCCTGTTGTTTTGTAACATTTTCTTTGGTATCTGAAGGGAGCTCCAGGGCACAGGATATACATTTCCCAATACACCATTCAATAGGATTAAACATATAGAGTTTAGTCTGTTCCATCAACTTTTGTAATATGTTTGTGGGTGTATTTTTCTTTAAACCTAACATTTCTATATAATTTCAAAGAAAACATCAAATGAAAGTCGCTACCTAATATGGCATTCAGGAATTTTTGAAAATCTCCCAGATTTAATGATTCACTACTTATTTATACATTTTCCTTGATCTGATAGATCAAATGTATGTTCACAAGAGCAGCCATCTTTATTTGGCTCGTTATGTATTTTAGAGTATTTACATAACACCATCCAATCAGCACCTGCCAAATCTGGCTTCATACGCCGTGTGACCAATGACCTTGACTGCCATAAGTGCATATGATATGCTGTGTTGCAAAAACTGTTTACCCATTTTTCATTAATTTTATTTCTTAAATTTTGTGGAAGGCAGGTATATTGTTCCCATCTTTTCCCTTGTAACTTACGTTTTCAAAAGTTCTTTCCGGTAAAAAAAGATTTTCCCAAACACAGGCGGACACAGTTTGGTGACAGATTATAGTTGTTACAATTTTTTAAAGTTACAGATGTCTCAGGTGTATCCAGTGACAGATTTTGACATACCCCGAGATAAAAAGACTACAAACATGTGCCAACCATTATGTTACGATATATCATAGCTATTTCCCTTGCATAACAATGATTTAATTGTAATATATATATACTGGTAACATGTTTTTCATGACATCACCACTATTCTTACCTTTGGATGTGAGTGTTTCATTGGGTTCAAACTGATCTATAATGCCCTGTGCCCGTTTCACGTCGTAGTAAGGATAAAGAATTTCATTCAATCGAGGATCCCTCTGCTCATTATTCAGGAATTCTACAAACTGTTCAACAGACAAATATGGCTTCTTCTTGGCACCTCTGTTAAAATAAAGAAGAATTTGAATTTATTTTACAAGATACCAAGACATTGATTATTGTATAACCTGCCATGCTTATTTTAGTTCTTTATCATGAATGAACTTCAGAATTAGCGGTTCTTTACAATGTAAGCAATTTTTTATGTAATTGTACTTTCAAAAGTGGGTATATAACTGTAGAAGAATTGGTTCTTTAAAAAGTCTGTAACTGAGAAATAATTGCATATTATATAACAGATAGCTTTGGAAATTATGGACACGTAGAGGTGAAAGGCTTAACTAGAGTGGGTAACTGCTGAAGTCATTGTTCTTTCCAAAAGCAGATAATTTTTTTTGCAAAAGTAGTTCACTGTGGAGGTAAACTATAGTAATGCAGGTCATTGCAGAAGTATTTTTTTTACAAAAGTAAGTTAACTGTAGATGTAATTATTCATTACAAAGTATGTAGCTTTAGAAATATGTGTTTTTCACAAAAGCAGGTAACTAGACATGTGATGATTCCTTACATGATTATGGATAAATGTTAAGGTAATCATTCTTACAATAGGAGGTAACTGTAGATTAGTAATGGTTCTTGATACAGGAGATAACATTTAAATTTATGTAAAACTTATGGTTCTATACAGATTTGATAGCTGAAAAAAGTCATGCTTCTTTAGCATGTCTGACGTGAGGTAACAAACATATTTGCAGGTTTTTTTTAACAACTCTGGGTAAATACAAAACTTTTTTTTCGTGTTTTTTTTCTTTTCTGGTGTAACTACAGAAAGAAGCACTTATGATACAGACATTAAAACAATATACAAAAATTTGTTTAACTTGTAACTCACAGCTCCCTGAAGATATTTTCTACTTCCTGCCTGCCAACTAGATGACGATAGAAATTAAGGAATTCAGCAAAAGTGAACTTGCTGGGATTGATTTGGTCATTCTGTAAAACAAAGAAACAAACCATTGAATAATTGAATAAGCAGCATAACTTATCTAACATGTCTAACATGTATATGACATGAGATTGGTTTTTGCATCAGTTCAAAACTTGAGAACATAAACTTTTTAAAGTTATACAACTTATTATTTGCAGATGTATTAACCAGCTGTCACCTTGATGGTTTGTGTCTACATCTCTTCTTCCACAGAAACCTTTGTTATGCACAAACAAGAGTCCTTGCTATGCTAAGACTAAGCTCATTTGTGTCACGGCTTTCTGTGACAGTGACTAGTTTTGACTGAAAGCATCAGGATTAGACAGTCTTATGAATGTTTAAAGATGGCTCGTGCAGACATCACCCTCACCAGCTATCACTGGTCACAATGTCTGATTGTCTCAGGCTCAGGCATGACCAGTCTGTCATATCAGGAACAATGCTAAAGTGTCAGAGAGGAACACCCAGAGGTAAGGTGTACAATCTGATATTCTCCATTAAACCATTCTAATTTGGCTTTTCCCATTCCTCCTATAGGACAAGATGCTACTGAATACCCAGCACGCATAATCAGCAGAAGGTATAGTGTGCATCCTTGTGGTACACACCTTAGCCAGGGGTTTTGCATATAAAGACCAAGATGCAAATACCAAACTTCAATTTGGAGTTACAAATCCCTAGCTACTATATCACTACAATGAAAAGGTGTCTAAGACAATGTTTTGATTGACTGAACCTGTATTATGGTAGTGTTATGTCTGATGCTGCATTATGGCTGTGTTATATGAGCCACTGCATTTTGACAATGTTGCATGTGACATTTCAATGTGTCAGTGTTATGTCTGACAAATGAATTATGAGTTGTATTTAACACTAAATTATGACAGTGTAATCTGACACTGCATTATGACAGTGTTATGTCTGACAATGCATTACGGTAGTGAATGTCTGACAATGTATTATGACAGTGTTGTCTGACAATGCATTATGACAGTGTTATGCCTGACATTGCATTATGACAATATTGTGTGTGACACTGCTTTATGGCAGTGTGTCTTACAATGCATTATGCCAGTGCTGTGTCTGACACTGCATTATGACAGTGTATCCTGACACTGCATTATGCCAGTGCTGTGTCTGACACTGCATTATAACAGTTTTATCTGACAATACATTATGACAGTGTTATGTCTGACACTCCATTATGGCAGTGTATCCTGAAACTGCATTATGCCAGTTCTGTGTCTGACACTGTATTATAACAGTTTTATCTGACAATGCATTATGACTGTCATGTCTGACACTCCATTATGGCAGTGTTGTGTCTGACACTGCATCATGAAAATGTTGCATATGTGTCCACAAGGTGTAACTGGGTGAGATCCTTCATGTTTCATCATACAGAAGCAGAACAAACTTTTGATTTACATAAGTATGACTTAAATTCTGAAAACTTGGCAAATTTCTGTAAACTGTTTTATGTACAAGTCATTTTTCCACTGTCAGACTGCAGTTTAAACAAATGACCCAGGAGTCATGATGCTAAGCTGATCTCTGATACTGAGAAATTCTATCAACTTAAGATTCCTGTCATTTTAGTATTTTTACAATTGTTATCTGTGGTAGTTGTGAAGAATATATTGAATGGTATTCTTCAAACTTCCAGGGTGATACATACATATGTCAATGATGCATGTTTTTTTTTATTTGTTCATACAATGTATAACTTTATTTGCTGGGCTCTATTGTGACATGTCAACCCTAATTTCTAATTCTGAAAAATATTATTAAACATGAAAAAAAATTAATTGAAAAAAGGAGATTGGGCCACTAGCCTTGCACAGTTGAAAGGAATATCCATAATCAGTAAGCTAGCTTACTAAATTTCATAAAGATACATGCAATCATTACTGAGACAGCAAAGTTCCAAAGTATGAATTTCAAATATCAACAGGCAAAAATGTTAGAATTTTGCAAATTGTGTCTGCAACAATTTTGAAGAATTGGCAAGGCCAATTTCCTTCATTTTTTACATTGTACCAATGTTATATGTTCAGATGATGCAAAATGTTTCCTTTTTCTGGTTGAGAGCAAACCTTTTGTTACACAGCCAAGAACACTAACACAAGTCTGATTTTAAAGGGTTAGAAACACAAAAATGTGAATAAGGCCTGGCTTTTTTAATTTTTCGGTTTACGAACCCGCCGACCTCCGATTTCCTCATTTCAGAAAAAAAATAAAATTGGCATTTTGACTTTTTTTTTCCTTTTATATTGCGTCGCCATATCCAACACGGTTGTTGACAAATGAAATGTTTAGTGACCGTGTGTATTAGATCACCTCAAACGTTAGAACTCTTATGATTGGCTAATAAGGACACTTTCTTAATGACAGATGGCGGGTTTAAGCAAATCACAATAGGGTATCTTTGGGCCATAAATGCAATTGATTGGCCATCAAGTAGTCAAAAGATTCAGCAGGGATTTTGGGAATTCTTGAAGAGTTTTCAATGTTCGTTTTCTGTACTACAGTACATTTTCAAACCAGCGTTTATGTCATATTTACCTCGTTAAACATATTTGTTTTAGATAGATGTGAATTAGAAAAGAACATTAGTTTGGTTGCATAGCGGCTTTACCAGCTTGCCACTGTTAATAACTTGCTGGATAACAATTTTACTTCTTAAGACTAATTATTGCACTCAAAGTCAGATACTATTTATTACTACAGATTGGCTAAGTTTCACAAATTTACTCTTAGAAAATATTATAACTTGTCAAAACTTAAAAACATAGTCTTGTAACACTTAAAAGAAAATTACTGAACAGATGAAATTATATACTGCAGGACGTCGTCATGTATTCTTTGAAAACTCCAGGAATTCTCAGGGTTTCTGGCGGATTTCCGACTATCTGTAGTCTTAGTGGCGCGGGTTTAAATAAAGCGTAGGCTATGCGGGTATTTTTATAGGCAAAACAAAAGCAAGCTAAAACAAAAAGCCATTTAAAATTCAGAAACTTTGAAAGGATTCATTAAACTGTTCCAAGCTGGAAGCTTTGATGTGTATGGATGCCGAAAAGCAATACCTGACTGACATGAGGCCAAGTGACGGCATATTAAACCTAGTACGGTACGTACTGTCACGGCCGTGGTAAGAAATGCAGATCTTTGTTAATAAATAAAGATTATTAATACTTTTTGAACTTTTAAAATAGTTGAATTATTCAATGTGATCTCAAATGGAAACCTCACTTTATTAGCAGTTGTTGTATAATCAAAGGACTATCAAACATGCGCAACACCAAAAAGGAAAGGTCATGGTTATGAATCAAACAACTCGAGTTTCATGTAATTGACATTTGATAAACAATAGGCTAATAGCTTCAAGTCGCATATTGTCATTGTTATTGTCATTTACGACTGAAAAATAAAAACTTCAGTCTATCATGCTAGCAGTGTTTAGTTTTCTCCTTGCAAATCTGAAAAAAATATATTATTTTGTATTTGTATGAGTATTTGACTGGGCTTTTATTTGTATAAATTTATAAAATAGGCAATTCACTTGTCAGGGACGGTGGCTGAAGTTTTATTTCAGGTGTGTAGGAAATCATATATAAGTTATACTGTTTAAACTTTTATTTGTCATTATTTTACCTTCGATGACATTTGAATGGCTTGAAATAACATGGCACACTCATGATTCATGTGGAAAACTCAAGAGGATGATGATAATATTTTAATTTTTATATATTATTTTTTTATATATTTTATATAGGTTTATAAAGTGCCTTTTTAAAAATGAATTTTATAACCTAACTGTACAATACAGGATTCACGAACACCAGTATCCAGGTTTGTTCCATTTTTTTTTTCCTACCTCCTACCTATCACTTTGTCAAACATGTTCTTAAACCAAAGAATTAAAAAAGTCTGGCCTAACTTGCCGAATATAAGTCACAGTGACCTAATTTTTGGTATACCAAGAGATTTACCAAGGACCTTCCCGGATTTCAGTAAGATGTTTTAAGGTCAGACAGTGATGATATTTCTTCTGTTAACAGATGGACGGACAATTGTCAGACAAAGAGTGATTGCTGTGGCTCAGATGACCAGTGGTCAGCTGAGCTAAAAATTCAAATAAACCTCTTTCCAGTAGCACTTGTCCCGGCACACAGCTCAGTCTTCACTTTCCATCACCCCATGTTTATTCATGTTCAGATTATGCTTCCATTATTTAAAACCATTTCATGTCCATATTGTCACAAACCCGATCATGAGACTTGACTTTGCAGACTGGCTCACTTCTTGCTTAACATAAAACAGACTCTGTTGAAGCACTCCCTTGTTAGTTAACAATCTAAACATAATTTTTATATTTTTAAATAACCTTTATGTGGTCTTTTAATGACAATTATTGTTCCATCAAACATTGATCCCTAAAAAATTCTGCAAATTATTGCTCTACATATTTACAACTAATCTGACCTTTACCCCTCGACCCCTGAAATACATATCCTTCAGTATTCTCTGTAGTCCAGCTCACCTTGCCATATGGTAGATTAGAAGCCTCTAGTGCTTTTTCGACTCGCTTCTTGTCATCTTTATGCTGTGCAAACATCTTCAGAATGCTACAAATATAAGAATAACAACTGAGATTTGTGTTTAAAATAATTATTAATAGACCATGAATATTCCGTTTAACAGACTCTGTCAAGGACAGGATAATCAGCAAATGACTTGAGTACAAAGTGAGTCATCTCTGTGTTTCCTTGACTACATCAGCAGTGATCCATGTGTTCCCTTGATAAAATAACCAGCTTATCTATGTATTCCACTATTTACACACACATAACAAAAAAGCTTATCAGTGTGTTGTCCTAATCAAATAACTAGCTTATCAGTGGGTTCCCCTAATTACATAACTTGCTTATCAATGTGATCCCCTAATTACACAATAAGCTTTTTTTTAAGCTATTATTACGTATGGTCATCATATACATATGTTCCCTTCACAGTAAAATCAGCTGATCTATGTGCCCGCTATACCAAATATTCAGCTGATCCATATGTTCCCTTGATTACATAATCATCATATCTTATCTATGTGGTCCCTTTATTTCTCTCCTGCAAAGTGATATCCAGGTCATGCTTTAAGGATAAATTGACAGTTAAAGTGATGGGCATGACACCCTGTGGTATGTCTGGTTCTGCATTTAACAGTAATAAATACTGGGATCTATTTCAGACCAGAATAATTTCTCTCTCAACAGATACAGATCCAGGACCGCAAAAACAGTAGGACTTCACAATAAGGGAAGTGCCTGAGAACCATTGCAATGCTCTCATGAAAATGTATTCTGTTATTGGTTATTGTCAACAGCCTATAGGTGGCACTGGCAGTCTCCTGGATTTGGATGAAGCCAGAAATATTACAATGGATGGTATTCTCTTTTTTATTATTGGCAGGAATAGATGAGGAAGGGCGGGTTGAATGTCCTATTTTATTTTTCTGCTGAATTTCAACGGATCAATCAAAGTCCATATATATGATAATATATCACTTTGCAATGGGCCTTTTCTTGTGGATTTTAGGTGACTGTAATGTAATTTCAGATTTATGAGATCTTACCACTTAGATTTCAATACTTACCACTCAATACCAATTTTTCTAGCCCTAACAACAACAAAAATCACTGAACTACTACATGAACTGATTACCTTGATGGAAGAAAAAATTAAAAAGATTCTTCCAGTTTATCTGCAAAGCCACTTATTTAAAAATAAATGTACTCCAAAAGATTTGTGTGTCAACAAATTTTTATGTGTCAGAAATTGCAAATTTTATAATTAATTCACAGGTCTGGATATATCAGAGCAATTACTTGGCCTTTTCACTTTGAGTCACAATCACAAAACAAAGACAGTTTAGATTTTTCACACACAAACTTCAGACACATCAGGAGATACCAGTCTTGTTAATATGCATGAATGGCAAGCTTAGGACTGATTTATATAGCAGATGATGTGAAGATACTGTGAGAACCACCACCCTTTGGCAGGCTCCTGTCAGACGTGAAAATCTTATCCCTAAATGACATAGAGCTGGCTGCCACACAGGCACACACCCCGGGCTACCCTAGTACTTCATCATTAATACATGATTCTACAATTGTGACTAAGTAATGTGTTAACAAGAGCACCTCAAATGGTGCATAATAAACCCATTGCATATCTTATGACCTCTGACCTCACTGAATATGTGTGTCTTTTTGCTGAGAATGTAATTCAGGTGAGAAACTGTATTGGTTAATATTCATTATGAGTTTAATGAAAATCAGCTTTTTGGTGAGTCATCATGGCACCACCAATGTATGGTGACCTCTGACTTCATTAAATATGTATGGGTTTTGCTGGAAATATGAACTTAGGTGAGATATAACACTGATTAATAATTCTCTTGAGTTTTATAAAACCCATCATATTCCTGATAAGTTATCATGGTGACACCACAAATTAGCCTAGTGACCTGTGATCTTTTTAAATAAGTGATACAATGTGGGGTTGGGGAATGTCCCCACCTGTATCACAAGCAGTTGCTGATGCGCGTGGCAGACAATGTTCCAAGACCAGTTTGATGATAGAAGTCTTTATTGGATTTTGGCAATAATTGAACTCTGTCAAGATAATCCATAGGTTAGTAGTTATGGCGAGTTTCATGAAAATCCATGGAAGCCTGGTAAGTTTTTGCACAAACACTAGAAGTTAACGGCCAGACAGACAGCCGGACATGCCATGGCTATACCGTGTTACATCTAGTCATAGACAGGTGTATAAAATGGCTATTAAGAATCATTTTTAATGTAACTGTGTTTCTGATCAGTATACAGTACAAATATCAATGAGAATAATTGAAGTTCAGTTTGATTACCCCTCAATTGCAGGATACAAGAAGTTTACAACATAATTTTAAGCATGATTTTGAATTCTTCCAAATTATGATTAGCCGTAAATACACGACTCTGTAGGCATTTATATTGGACTGGTAAGCCTAACTTGAGTCATGATACAAGCCATATGGCAGACTGCAACATTCGTCCATCCTGTTGCATTGATACCATGGTTAAAAGAGGATAATCTTCTCTTTAGGCTTAGGGATGATAAATTAACAAAAAAGAATACATCTGAACTCACAAAACAAACTGAAAATCTGTGTCCATGGTAGAGTCATTTCCTGTATCATATACAAGTTGGCTATTGTCCAGTGTCTCATGCAAACCATACTTGTGTTCATGAGGTCAAAAATTCAACAAACATGCCAAGGAATTTACCTATATGCTTAGTTATAACAAAACTTTTCTCGCACGTGGTAAGTGTTGTTAGAAAGTATATTAAACAAGCTAACAATTACTCTGATTTATGTCAAATGTCAGCGTACTGTTACTCCATAAGGCATTGTTCAAAAATACAAAATTATTTGCATCCTCATTGTGCCTTACAGTGGGATCCTAATTGCAGGATGCAAAGGCACTATGATACTAAGTTTGCTGGTCATAGACTCTCTAATGTCAGAGGGCCGAAATGGCAATAGGTTAGGACACTTCCAGTCACAAAACTCTGTTTCTAATTTTGTTCTCACTGATGTTTTGTAAACCTCTCTACAGCTGTACAGGATATATATGAATGTCAATGAACAGTAAATTTTGTCCAGCAATTACCGCTACTCATTGTTAATGGCTTTTGTTAATTAATGTAGGTGCCTGTATCAGATCAACAGCATTTAATTGATCAAGTATTAGTTCTGCATGAATCTGATGGAACCAAGGACAAACATATTCTCTTTTGTTAATCGTGAGCCGAGACCTTGGCGTCACATACAATATTGATCTTTGGGTGGAACATAAAATATTGACATTTTCAAGTGTACTTTTCTTCCATTGCTTCTCATATATACAGACTTGGTGTTGTGACTGGAAAGATAATCTTGCATTAGCTAAGTAAGTAAATTTTAATTTTTAAAATATTATATATGTTCTCATTTCTTTAATTTTATTTTCATCATTTTATTATACTAGTATATTACCCTTTTGTATTGGGACAGGTCTGGTATGAGGGGGATGAGTTTGGATGGTAGGAGCTAAATGGATGGAGTTCACTTGAAAAGTTTCTAACAGATACACATTATCCTAATATATAAGTAAAATAGAATACAGGTAGTCGACAAGCGTGCAGAGTTCTATTCCTGAAACGAACGCTGCGGGCCACTGTGGAACCAGGTCAAAAACATAGTACCATCAAAACTTTGTTTTGGCTGATACAATTAGGTCTGGGTTTTATCCCTTTTTCATTTTCATTCTTTATTCTATATTTTCATCGGATTTCTTTTTTGTTTGCAATCTGATATGGTTAAGTAATTGGTAAAATCAATTGTGATGTTAGCAATCAACCTAATTACAGTCATCAAAGAACCAACAATTACAAACCATTCATCCATTGTGTATCACAGTTATTTACTAACTGGAAGGAAAAGAATACCAGTAAACTGCAGGATATCTTGTTGATTCGTGACATACACATCTCAATAAACCTAGCTGGAAATCAGACATCATGGGAATTATTGCGTAGTCCCAAACAAGAGCTTATGACCACACCTTACAATGGATCAATAAAGATGAAGATTAGCTTAACGACAGAGGACTGGGTGGGGTCGGTATGCACTGATTGACCCCATGCACAGTACAGCAGGGGGCTCTGTATGCTGCTGCAGAGGTTAGGATAGGTTAGGATGTACCCCCTGTGGCACACAGTATGCATCCGAAGTGAAAGTGAAGATCGATCGTTGCAGCAGGGGGTGTCACTCAGGTGGACCCGCTTGTCGCTCCATCAGCATCACTACCCAGAATATTCGATCAAAGTTCAAGTATTGATAGTCAACATCCAAAATACTGCTGTATAAGTAACATCCTGATGAGTAGTACCGGTGCCTTTCACTCAAAGACGCCATCTGCTCTGTATATGGAATGTCAACCCACACATAAATCCATAATATCATCTACAGGAATCTTTGAACTTCACCGATAATGCAGAGGCAGCCATTTTCACAAACCTGTATTAGTCACAATGATCCATACTAACATCAAGTCCTCTAGAATAATGACAATATGTTTGGAGAATATAAGTGTTCTGTTGAATTGTGACAATATGTTTGGAGAAAATATGTATTCTTTAAATTGTGACAACATGTCTGGAGAGTAAATGTATTCTCTTGAATTATGATAACATCACTTGAGAGTAAAAGTATTCTCTTGCATTACAAGACATGTTTGAAGAGTATGTGTATCCTCTTGAATTATGACAACATGTTTGGAGAGTATATGTATTCTCTTGAATAATGACAACATGTCTGGAGAATAAAGTGTTCTTTGCACGCTTTTGTCATCATATGACCTCGTATGACCTGCAATGTCTGTATTTTTGTTTTTATGCAAAATGGCAGCTTCAACAAAAAGTATGGAGAAACTGAGGGAAATACACCTGTCTGGGTTCAATAAGTGTATGGGGATAAGACACAAAGTACTCGGAAGATGGTGTCCTGGGGAGAACCTATGTGCAAAGAGAGTTTGGTGGCAAGGTATATCAACTTAGTTTGGAGCAGAATAACATGTATTTGGACCACACCCATATTGTAAAATTATGGTAGGTTTATGGCAAGGGTTGGCAGATATGTTGGAGAGTACTAGTGCTGAAGCAGTACTTGAATCTAAGAACAGTTTAAATCTATCTGAGTATCAAGACCCTGAAAGCAGGCTTGCATTTATGGACATTTAAGTGATAATTCAAGGAGTTATTAATTATCTCTATGAATCTCAATTGCTTATATAAATAATATTTACTTTTAAAGTGCCACAGCATTCCTTTTGGAGTTTCATATGGTTTACAAACCTTAAAGGTAATACCAAACAATGAAATCTGATCAACGAAACATGTATAATATGTGTATGGAACCATAGTTATAAATATATATATATATATATATATATATATATGTATGTATATGTCGAGGCCCAGATTAGAATCTGGCCCAATTTAAAACTGGGTCAATTCAGATAAAAATTTTAATTTGGACCGGCCCAGATCAAAATTCTAATCTGGGCCAGACCAGTTATAAACTGGGCCAGCCCAGATTAAAATTTTGATCCGGGCCGGTCCAGATTAAAATCCTGTTGTGAAGACTTCAGGATTTAAATGTAGTCTGGACTGATTTTAAACTGGGCTGGCCCAGATCAGAATATATATCAGATACATGAATTAGTGTTGTTGAACACTTAATACAAAGTTATAGGCACCAGTCTGACAAAGAGTTCAGTGTAAAAAACTATAAAGTATTCATGCCTAAAAAGTCATGAAAGAAGTATAAAACATTTATAATACTTTCACACTGTATTTTATGAAATTAACAATAAATTATTCCAGACAGTTGCCAATTATCCACTGCCAGTATCCGGGTACTTTAAAGGTGGGGGAGAGCACCCTGCTGAGGTTAAGCCCTTGGCTAGAAGTTTGAGTGAATAAGGCACCACAAGAACTAGCGAAAAACTCACTAGACCTTTGTTACCCGTCCAATACCCTAACCAATATTACACTAAAAGACTCCCAACTGCTCTAGACTGTTTATGGCTGGTCCAAGCTGTAAACAGCAAGGGCAGGCTGGTTACTGCTGACGGATCCTGTATCAGCATAACACACTGGGAATATCGTGATATCAACTCCACCTCCCAGTCAGCTCCTCAAGGTTACAAAAGGGAGGAAACCGACTCTTGAGAATATCAGATATTATATCACCCCTTCCTCAAGTCAAGTCTCCTGTGTCAGTAACTTTGGCTCTTGAGAATATCAGATATTATATCACCCCTTCCTCAAGTCAAGTCTCCTGTGTCAGTAACTTTGGCTCTTTCCCGTTCCTTTGTGGCCATGTAATCAACAAGGTGAAAGCGTAACAGCAAAAACACTGTGCCTATCACTGAAAGATTGTTCTCACTGAAGGATTGAGGGCAGTTAAGACCATGGGGAAGCTAGCTACATCTGTGTGGGCTTTACCTCAGGGATACACTATACCTTAATTCATTAACTATAATGCTTTGGATGATTTGCACAATATATTACATACATCCTGAAATCACTCTACCAATTGAGTTATCCTGTCAATATACAGTATTCTATTTCAAAATGTAGTGTCCATTAGCCTACAGGGAATATTCTCAACTGGACAATTCAATCTGAATAAGTCAACAAGGAAAGAAACCATGTACCAAATACACTGTCTTTATGTGATAGGTATGATGAGTATCTAATTTAACATTACAGAAAATAATATTACAGAATATAATATTACAGTTATATTTTTTTCAAAAACATTGAAGGAAGTGGAGGCCATTAGTCCTATGTAAAAAGCCTGAGAAATACAGTTAACTGCTACTGATTGGATGACTGATTGATCAATACAATATAAGAAGTAAGTTTACAGGTGTAATTGACAGTAAAAAGTTTCAAAAGTTCCCTAAGTTAACTGTTTGACAGAAACTATGAGATAAACATTTAACAATACCCACTGACTCATCACAGACCATAAAGTCTCCAGAAAAACCTTGAAAGCTTTTATTGGTATACCAATGCAAAATGTTTCTGTGTGGGTGTATGTTGTTTAGAAAAGGAAGTTATAAATTTTCACAGGTACCTTGTGGAAGTAAGCCTAGCCTTTAACAAGCTGTTGTGAAACCACACTATTTTAACATATTCAATAACAAATAGTAAATGACGATGGCTTGGTGATATCTCCTGCCTGTATACTCGTTACATACATGTAATGAGAGACCTAATGAAACACAGGAATAGATGGCTTTATTAATTTATTTAGATAACTTTATTCAGGGTGTCTTGTTCAGACTGTGTCAGATCTTCCACAAGGCCCTGATATACAACAAATACAATGTAATACAAAATACAATGGTGAAGTTTTAAAATTAGAACACAATTAAACCCGTTTTAAGGCTTTAAACTCCAATAACGCCCGCCAGGGCGCGCGGTTTGTCACGGGCCTGGTGTTCAAAAACGCCCGCCCGGGCGCGCTAAAGCCCATTTTACATACCCGTAATTGGGGCAAGTTTTGGGGGTGAAATGTTTATTGTCATCCATCATATTTGTACTTAAATGAAAGAGAAAAACGTCAAGTGTTGTTCTAACATGTGACCAAGATCCAACCTGGCGCGAACGCAGACTTGTTGGAAAAAATATAAAAATGATTGACTTTCACTCACGTGGCCTTGTTACGTGGGCCCTGGTAACATGTCGGCTGCGAGGGTAAAATCAGACACCTACGCTAAATTCATCAGAAATCGGTAAATTACCAAATGTTGGCAATCAATCCTGGTGACAAAATCAAGTGCAGTGTGTTTACAGATTTAACTTCCGTTAAACATTTCCAAGATCATATATTATCCCCTTTTTTATTGGTTTAACTTGTGACCAATGATCGCCGTCCGACTGACTGACGCGTCTGACAGACACCACGCACGTGATCTGCGTGACCTCCTTACTGTGTCATGTACTGGCACTTGAAAACCAATTTTAACCGATATCATATAATAAAATGAGTATTTATTTTAAATATTAACATATTTTCTTAACTAAAAATCGAAGATACTGTCATATATCATGTCGTATATATATGTGATGTCTGATTGTTTACTAGTGATCATTTCTGTGCCAAACATTCTATGTACAATCGTAATCGGGCACAATCGGCCGTGCACAAGAACTGTCAATCATTCTAAGAGGCTTTTTGGATTGAAAATAAAATTAATACCGTCTTAAATTAGAAACAGCCAGATATTATATGGATATAGTTAATTTTCCAGTGTAAAATATAAAGATAACTTTATACTCCATGAAATATTGAAGTAATTATTTTACGACGTACGTGGATCGAACTGTACGCCTATACACCCGGATCCTTGAATATGTAAAACAAGACAGTAAGTGACTTATACGCTTGAACAAATATGTATTAATACGGTTTTAACACATACTGAACAGATTTTACAAATTTTTATATGTGTAGTACTTCCTGTATATGTATAGGCTACATGTGTACGTGCACGTGTGCGCGCTTTTGTGTGTGTGTGTATATATATAGGCCTATGTGCGTATTATAATTTTCATTAGTGATTGAAAAAAGCACCAGTAGTTGTCACTGCCAGTGAAACAGATTTTCGGCGGAGCTGCAAAACATCCTTAAATATATATGGCACATAGCAAACTAAATTTAAAAAATATAACCTATTATATTATGAATTGAAGTAAATAATTTTTTTTTGTAATACGTTTGCCTATAACAGGCTATTCATTGTTGTAAGGAACAGTTATAAATGTGTGTACCTTTTAAACATAAAATCTGATCACTAATACCAGAACTTATAACTCCTTTTTATATTTCATCCATGAAAGTTTCTCAAATCGGGTTCATTCGCCGCCTATATTCATAAAAAATACATAACGTATACCGCAGACTGCATATATATCGCATATACCGTACGTGCACCCGGTATAAACGCCGCTTTATATTGATATCGCTCTCAAAACCCAGTCAACGCTTGCATGCATGGCCCAGGGATTAAATATGGAAAATGTGTCGTGGTCATGATAATCCTTTAAAGTCATACGGCGGAGTCAGTCTCAGTCATGATACATGCAAGAAAATGAATAAAATGCATTCGCCAATCTTAAATTAGAAGCTATAGCGTATATATATATAGTGACGGTGACACAGTGAAAGTAAAATATTAAGACCAAAGATGCGGACTTTCGATATGCATGCGCATGGTGTATTCAAAATGACGATCGAGAAACCATGCAGGTGGACAAATTAGACTGAAATCTAATTGTACCTTTACATTGCTGTACAATAAGATTTAAAAGACGCAGGTATACAAATATATCTATATTGCAAAATGTTTGATGGCTTTGTCTCAAACTTGCCCCTTTCGAAGACCTAAAATACCACGGTGTCGGCTTCTATTTTTACCCACCGACCTTGTCATTTTCACGTTTGATTGACAGTTTTATTAGCACAAGGAAATTTTCCTATCACACAGAAGATTTTAGCGGAAAGACAGCACACAACATGTGGCCAACCAGACGGGGATTCGGAGTGAAAATTACTACTTTAAATTGGCATCTATAACATTAATCATCAAAGGATAATGACATCATTTACAATGTTCGGGAACCGAACGACATGTATAATTGCCAGGTGTAGGTCATGGTCCGCGTCTGTACAGCTGACGGGACTGGTGAATACAAAATAAATAAATAAACAAACACCCAAGAGATCATAACTTATTAGAAGTTTTTGGAACATTCCAGGTGCTTCTTAAGAATTATTGAATTGTTGCTGCATATTGTTTTATAATTAACTGGAACTCTGCCTCTCCGTGAAATCACCACCTTGCAGCCTGGGGAGACCGCATGCTTTCCTGCTGAAGCTGAAGTTTTATCAGCAGTGCATGATTTCTGACTATATGAGGGCTTAAATGTACAAAGTTGCATACGGAGGTTACCAGATTAGCTAAATGATTTGAAGTTAGGTCTCGTGTATACAGCTAGTTAACCAAGGAATTGCATGTGCATCTCAAAATTATTAAATAAATTTTCTACTTTTCTTCAAGTGAAGTTGAATTGAATAAATGTAATTATATATTATATTTCCATTTTATATTAATTTCATATGACGTAATTATGCTTCATTTAAATGTCACTGAAATAAAGTGCAAATTGAAGACCTGGATAAGTAAGTGCATGAAGATATGTAGGCCTACGTGCAATTGTCCTCTAAGATACCAGAATGTACTGCTATGAAATCATAGTAACTAGGCATGATTTTAATAAGCATTGTTGGACTTACGTAGGCCTATATATTTGAATAACATAACCTACATTAAAATGTACTGTGAAAACATGTTTCTTTGGTGTTACTTCACAGTTTAGTATCGTTTTCCCACGTTTATAAACTTTGGTATTATGTGCATTATCCCCAATAGCACATTTTAAAAACACCTTTCCAACAATAAAAAATATTGATTTTCCGTTATTTTATATTCTTGTTAATAACGATTTGTTTACATTAATGTGCATAGGCCTATTTATTATATATGTAATAAATTATTGTTCTACTAGTACTACCAGTGTTCTCATTGTTTCTGATCCCTGCGGGAAAAAAATCGATTCTAATGCATACATATTGCATGACGTGAGAGGATGTTTCCAGGTAACTCTTGCATGACGTGAGAGGATGTTTCCAGGTAAGTCCCCCCCCCCCCCCCCCACCACCACCACCCCCACAAAAAAAAAAGAATAATTCGACCGCCAGTCGGCACAGCATCTCATGACGCTTCTTATAATAAACACGCCAGACTCAGTCACGTGAACCATGTCCATTTAAAAGACTTTACAAAATAAACACGCCAGACCCAGTCACGTGAACCTTGCCGATGTAAAAGTAGATACGATTGGGTGAGAAAAGTTTACAGCGTCAGTGCGTCACCGCTGGCTGAGGGATGACGCGGTAAAATTGGACCGTTCAGGAAAAAAAAACCCAAACAGACGTGTCGTCTTGCATCTTAATTGTCCAGTAAATGTTTTATTTATTTTTATTTTTCCGTTATATTGACTAGATAGGATAATTCTGCAACTAAAGTCTGGAAAACCGCCTCGTTAATGTACCTTGTGTGCTACATATTGCTAAATTCACTCATTATCGCTCAATCACCGTCAGCCGCGGGGGCGGGTACTACAAAAGAAATTGCATGGATACCCTCAATTAAGAAAATAAGAGTTTTCACAAGTGAAAGACATTTTGGTTTTGATTTTCTATTTCAAATTTTAGTACCATCGCACTGTTTCGAATGGGAAAGATTTGGATATATCAACGTTTATTTAGGCTAATCGTTGATCGAACCAAGTGCACACCTGTTTACCTGTCGCACCTGGATTTTTACCTGTGCAGATAAACGCGACAGACCAACTAAACAGCAATTTTATTATTGCATGAAATGTTAACAAACAGGGTAGACACATTTTTCCAGATTTTATTTTAAAATCAGTCGGCGATTTGTTTTTGCCTGCACATGTAAATATATATTAATTTGACATAAAAAGGTATATTACAGGTAACCAGATAATTAGTGCATTTCACACCCATAAATTATATATTTTGCACATTGGAACAAAGTAAATAGTTTTTATTGCAATGTCCCTTATAACAAGTATAATATATAATTTAAATTAAAAAAATGAGAATTTACCTTTATTTACCTGATCTTACCTGTGTAGGTGAGTAAACTTTTACAGGTAGAAATTGGCAAAATTGAAATCCACAAGTCTCGTCGCTGTGCAGTTAATTAAAAGATAGCTTCTGCATATTGTTTTAACTCCTTCAAAATTTTCCTCTCCACTTTTAAAATGAAAAGTTGTCTTTATATTCTGTACTTACAAAGGTAATTAAATCTGTTTAAGATCAAAGGTATCATTTCAGGTAACCCAATAAATAGTGCAGTTAGTACCTATAATTCATAAATTTTACACATGGCACTCAAAATTAAGTTGTATGTTTTTTTTTCTCCCTTATTACATGTATAAAATATATACTTCATGAAAAAAATAATTTACCTGTATTTACCTGAACTCACCTGTACAGGTGAGTATGTTTTTATGTGTAACCGTAACCAAAATTATCAATTTATGTTTTACATGTCTGAAAAATCAAAATATAATGGTTTTACACAGTTGACACTTGTTTATCCATATTCTTCTCAGCCACTTTTCAGCATGATTTTGTCACTGCCACAGGTAATTAGATCAGTTGAAGAACAAAGGTACTATTCACATAGGTAACTTAATTACTGTATTAAAAGCACCTGTTCTTATATCAAAATGAATTATACAGTCCATAAATAGAGAAGGTATTAATTTATAGTAACTATATTGATGAACAAGGTGTTTGCTAACATATTCAGAAAAAAAAATAATTTACCTTTACTTACCTGTACAGGTAAACATATGTGTTATATGTTAATAATCATAGAATGTGCTCTTTGGGTCAGCAAGCTTTTCAGGTGAAAAATATTTGATTTCCACAGAAAAATCCAATTTTACTTGCACATTCTGGTTCGTTGGTGGTTCCCTTTCCAGTATTAAACCAAATCATTTACCTTTTTCTTACCTTTAATTAATAATTACCTTAGAGTGAAAAAAAATCCTTAAATTTCCCTGTTTTTATCAAATGGTTAATGGGTTACCTGAACAGGATGAAAGGGGTCATTTTGGTGATATACCAGTGAGTGGAAATACAGTTAGTACAGATTTACCTGTTTTTACCTGTATATACCTTAGCTACATACATATCAAACCAGGTATGTAGAAAATAAATAAAATAACATGATGGACATATACCTGACAGTTAAAGCTGAAAATTTCACAAAGATACCTTTAACGGTTACTGAGTTAATGTCTCTTATATAGATTCATGTCAAAATGTGGAAAAAATGCAAAATAAATCTGAACAGTAGGAGTGTGACAATCCACAGGCTAATCTGAACAGTAAAGGGTTAAAGATATGACATATTGTTTCATGCTTTTCTTAAAACTGGAGAGAGAAGGGACATTCTTCACATTTTTTTGGAACAAAGTTTGTAGAGTCTGGGAAACTTGGGCTAAAATGTTGGACAGTCCCATCTGAGTTTTGAGCATCCCACAGGTAGATAATATGTCAAGTCATCATCATTTAGAAAAAATTAGAAATTGTGTAATTATATGATTATTTTATTATCCAGTGATATGCAAGGGTCACTTGTCATCCCTGTGTTTTTACAACAGGCCAGTTTGTTTAAGGCAGCTGGGAGTGGTCAAAGGCAAAGTTTAATCCTCTTAGTCCTACATTCAGGAACCGGAGCTTCCCATCAGATGCTTGGACCCAAGAACCAAGAGTCAAAATGAGATTTCTAGCATCTCAGAAGCTTATCTCAATGTTCCTGAAAGTCCTGGGTATACTGTGGATTCAGTATTGTCTTTGGTTTTTTATTAAAATGTGTTCACAAATAAATTTTGATAAAATGAATAACCAGGAATGATTAATCCATGAAAGTTTTAACCCGGCGAATAGTGTTTCAGGTCAAAACAACAAAAATTTTAAACCCACAATATTTTCTGAATACGTAGTATTAAAGTCTCCCAAACTCCTAGCTGTAGACAACATTTAGAAGTAGCTTGAATGTGATGCATTTACTCAGGAAATTAGAGCTTGTAAAGTTAAGTTTAAAGCCATTTTTATATGTAGAAGTTATGTGATTTTCTGCTAATTCTATGTGCATATTGATGAACTCTAGCTAGGTAATTCCTGCCATGAAAGTTTCTTATTACGCTTATTAATGAGTTAGCATTTTTGACCTATATTTATGAAAGGTTCAAGGTATTATCTTTATTAGATATCAGAATAAGTCCCTTTAAAGATTAAAGGCAGAACTGCAGTCTGATCCAAATGCCAACACTTTATATATATATATTCAAGGTAATACCTGACTCAGTTTTCATTGTACCTTTGTATCTGTACCATATGAACAACAGATACTACAGAATTGTTTGAGACATAATAACAAAAATCTTCAGAACTGAAAACAAATTTTCAATACAGTAAAATATGGTGAGTTAGAGGTGTATGTAAATCTCTAGTGAGTCTTAATGGTCATCAGAGCAGTGGTGACGATATATGTCATATTACTGTTGAGTCTAAAGTTTTCGTTTTGTCTCGAGTCATCTGGTTCTCGATGGCATCATTTATTTCATCATTCCACAGCCACCTTTATACTGTGACTGAATAATAACCTTGATAAGGTATTTCTTCAAGTCTTACAGCACACCTACAACAGCATACATCTTTCATAACCTTTGTTGTTTGTGCTGTGTGTGGAGTTTTATGACAGTCTCGCTGCACAATGGACGACCTTCCCGGGACTCCATAAATTTCACAATCTAGCTGAATTTCAGCATCGCCTCGGATTCTGGTGCCGGGAATTCATTGTTATTTGAGGTTTATATCTGTAGAAGGTTCATGGTCAATTATGGGGAAGCAGAATGATGCAAGGCCCCTGGGGCCTTTCCACAGATCATACCACTGTGTCACTTCCTGAGGCACTCAATACAAGGAGCAGATTACAAACACAAGACTCACTGCTCTTAAGATAATCATTTGGCTGCACACGTCTGATTACAGTGACCGCTTCTATCAAGGATACCTAGTTAGGGTGATATGTCTCCAAATGGGCATGACCTGTGAACGCTGAAACTAATTGTACCAGATGACCCTGTCCTAGTAAAAGATCTAGCGAACTGCTCATTGACAGGAAAGATGACCAAAAAGTGTCATTATTCTGCCCTTCTATTATCCTGAAGTATGGTAATTTCTGCTGCAGCTTTGACCTGTACCGTGAAAGTGATAATTACGATAACTGTTGAGGGTCCCACTCTAATGATGTGAGATTTTCATTTTCCTCTACTGATTAGCTGTATGACCATATGATATACCAAAATGTGTAGAATTGAACTAACAAGAATAAAATCCTACTGGTTAGGATTTGTGGGCATCAAAATCTGCCAACCACTAGAGGCACTGGTATTAATGATGAGAAGAGGATAATGTAGTCTGTTCAAATAGTTTGGACAAGGGAAGCTTACAAAGCAATAATCATAGATAACCACTTTAAGGACTTCACCAAATAGATAATATTTTGAAGGCATACCCACGGGAAATGTAAACAGGTAATTCCTTGAAATGTAAAAACATTTTATTTCAAAGTTTGACAGTTACGACAAGTAATCCTGGCCGTAACACACTGCCTAATGGGAAGAGGGTCACAAGAGGTTGACTAGAAATAACCTCTGTAAGAAGGGTGACAATATGCCTGGAGGCTGTATCTTCTGCATTTACCAACCAATAAACACAATTTTAAACTTGTATTTTAAAGTATCCCCCTTTTATGTTTGGTTTTATTTTAAATTTCAGATGAATTCTGACATTATATATATATATGTTTCAGGTTATATCTGGCTTATTACTCACTGTACCTTCACAAAATTTTCTATATTTAGTACAGAAATAGGTTGCTTTAAGTTTAATTTTTTAACTGAAAGTAAACATGCAAAAGTGATTGAGCTCAGAAAAAATCCAGCGAAATTAGGGAGACTGTCCAATGCCATTTGAGGATCTGCCCCTTAACATGCCCCCCCACCCTGGCTCCCAAACAAAGGCAATACCACTAGTATATAGCAAAAAATTATTTTTTCATGGTCCATCTTTGTGAATTACAGAGGAAACACTTAGACAAGGAAGACAACTGCATTTGCAAAATAATTCCTTAAACTCTTACTTCAACAATATGGCATCTCTTCAATTCAATTTGTCTATGTACATTACACAACTTTTATACATTGTTTTGGCATTTTAATATTTTATATATTGTAATCAAAACAAAAAGAAATTGTACATAAATCACAAAACAGTGGTTATACTAGAAAATGTCCTTTCCTGTATAAAGTGAAAAATGAAGGCTTTTGGGAAAGGTAAATGTTTTTAATTCTTCCTAAAAAACTCATAAATGTGCCAAAAGGGAGTGCTAGTGGTTTCCATTCTTCCCATAATGCTCTTAAACAGCTTTATTGAGGTAGCTCAGTGGTGAAAGAGAGCAGAGCAATCATTATTAAAGTTTATGACCACAATGGTGGAAAAAAATGGAGTACCAAAAAATCATGAAGTCTGCTGTCCTTGACACACAAATATTGAGCAACGTCTCAAATTTGATAAAATAATAATTTTTTATACAGCATTATCCCTAATTCAACAATAATTTTTTTAATTTATAAAGAATATAAGCATATATTTTTTAAATGAAATTCATAGTAAACAACAAAATCTGTATAAAAGTTTTGATTTTCTTTTTTTATAAGAATTCAAGAATTGTGTTTGTACTTTACTATGTCACAGTAATATTTTTTCAAGTATCTCTGTCTTGTTGGTGAGCATTTACATTTCAATGCTGCATAACTTTTCTTGAAAATCTAAACTTAAAGATAATGAACTTTACTGCTTGGATATACGATGCCTTCACAATATGTGCAGCATCTAATGATAAAATATACAGTAACAAAATCAAATATCAGGGTGGGAATTTCAGCTTTAACCGCTGGATGGGGAGGCAACGGTGTGGCTGTTCCTTCAACATTCCATAAAAAAAATGAGCTATATTCTGCTCATTCACATGTATAAATTACAAGTTTTACATCGTAACAGCCCTGTCTCATCTTCAGAATGGACTCTTATCCAAATCCGCTCTATTTACTGACCCATGCAATGATGAGTGTCACACATCTGATGCCTAGATTGTCTCACTTCCTTGGTCTAATATTCCCTCGCATTTATATTCACTGAGACTATATTAATACTTAGTTGTCAGGCCAGTCACACAGCAAGCTGAAATTGCAGAATACAAAGCAACTTGGGTCTGTTCTGGCAGTTTGTCACTGATACATGCAGTCTCTGGTCCCTTAACTACCTGGACTCGCCAGCAAGCTCAAGCTAACCCCAAGATTAGATCTCGCAAGCTTGATCAATAAAATCCTGTTTCCATCACGCTTTAAACGAACCTGGGCCCTGACCACTATCTGGTCCAACATCACTTCTCTGGGTTTGCCTGACACCATTCATTTCCAAAACCTGCATGTCAAGTGCTTATATTAGTGACTGGCATAAATAGCCTGTCTCTGTCTGCAGTCCCTTGTTCACTTTCACCCTCACACATCATGGAAGACTTAAATTTACAGTCACTGTCAAAAGTCTTTCCCTGTTAGAGTTCCAATTTTCAAAAATCATTCCTGCTCCAATATACAAAACTCTCAAAATAATACCCTTCCCACATAAGATACATCCTTCAACCTCTTTTCTTATTAATACTTGGAAATTTTTCACTGAAAAAAACGTTTATCTTGAAACAAAACGGTTTATATGGAAATTAAATGGTTAAACTTTTTTTTAAAGGGATACAGTGCCAGAAAGAGTGGCAGATGATAACTGTCATCAATGGACAGTTTTAGAAGAATAACTAGAAAGTGGAGACTGGTTGGGTCCCATTGGAGTGGAAGGGTATTTTGCCACATACTGTGTTCCCAGACCCGTAAGGTAGAGAACTCCCTAGACTCGTAGGGTAGCGACATCTGGTGGTCGATACAGAAACAATAATTTATGTCTTTGTTGTAATGGGCCATGGTTAAGGTCAGCAAAGGCAAGGTTGAGAGTGATGTGATGTTGAAAAAGAGAACTGTGATGTGATGGTGCCGAGAATTCAATTGTGTGCAAGTTGAAGGGCCAAATTGGTGTGCATTCTATAAGTAATGGCATGTGAGTGATGCTGATAGCAAAATTGGACCACTGTCATGGCCTGTTTCTGCAGGTTTTCTGGGACAATAATCAGACATGAGAATTTTTTTGTAGTATACAGAAGATATGTGGACTGCTAATGAACCTCCAATAAGGAAAACTCAGGAATAAACTGTAGGGGGAATTTAAAGACATGCTGGAGATTATTCACTGTAATGCTGTTGTAAAAATTCCTGCACAGTACTGCAGAAGAAGAATGCTGTTTAGAGGAAATTTCTGCACTGAGTTATTTAAGAACAACATGTTGGAGAAGAAATTTCTGCATTAAGCCGCTTAAGAAAGAGACAACAAAGAGGAAATTACCACATTAAGAGAAGAATACAGGAGAGAGGACATTTCTATACTGAGCTGCTAAAGAACACAGGAGAAGAAATTTCTATATTGAGCTGCTTGAGAAGAATTCTAGAGATGAAATTTCTACAATGAGCTGCTAGATAAGAACATTGCAGCAAGAAAATTTTTAAATTGAACTCCTTGAGAAGAACTTTGCAGACAGATAATTTTTACATTGAGCTGCTTGAGAAGAACACTGGAGAGAGAAAATTTCTACACTGAGCTGCTTGAGAAGTAGACTGTAGAGAGGAAAGTTCTGCACTGAGTTGGTAAGAAGAACAATGTAGAGGGTAAATATCTTCACTGAGATGCTTTAGAAGAACAATGAAGAGAGAAAATTTCTACATTGAGCAACTTGAGAAGAACAACATAGAGAGGTGTTTTCTACAATGAGCTGCTGGAAAAGAACACTGGAGAGAAAATTTTTACATGGAGCTGGTTGAGAAGAACAATATAAAGAGGAAATTTCTATATCTAGCTGCCTGAAAAGAACAATATAGAGGAATTTCTAAATTTAGCAGCTTGAGAAGTACCATATAGAGAGGAAATTTTTACACCAAACTGCTTGGGAAGAACACCAGAGAGTAAATTTCTACATTGAGCTGCTTTGGAAGAATAATACAGAGCATATTTCTACATATTTTTCCACATATTCATATTACATGAGAAGAACAAAATGGAGAGGAGAATTCTATAAGTACTAAGTATATATTCAGCTGCTTGAGAAGAAGACAGGAGAGGAAATTTCTGCATTGAGCAACTTGAGGAGAACAACATAGAGATTTCTACATTGAGCTGCTGGAAAAGAATACTAGAGAGGAAATTTCCACATTGAGCTGCTATAGAAGTGCACAGGAGAGGAAATTTTAACACATAGCTGCTTGAGAAGAACACAGGAGAGAGGAAATTTAATCATTGAGCTGCTTGAGAAGAACAGGAAAGAGGAAATTCTATACCAAACTGCTACAATGTAGAGAGGATTTTTTTGCCCTGAGCTGCTGGCCAGAAAAGGAAATGATGGAGAGGAAACTTCTACACTGAACTGCTGAAACAAATTGGAGAGGAAATTTATACACTGAACTGCTCGAATGTTAAGTAGAGTACTTAACTTACTGCTGTTTCATTATGTGTAAGAATTTTATTTGAATTGCAGGAACATGCAGGAGAGGATTTTTTTTTTTACTTTTTTACTGAACTCTTGAACATGTTGTTGAGGAAACTTCCACATTGAGCTGCTGGAACATGTCAGAGAGACAATATCTCCACTGAACTGCACAAGTAATTTTGACATTAAATTGCAAGAGAACAATGCTTGGGAGGGGGAAGTTCTGTGCAATTAACTATCATTTACAGATTGAGTTAAAGGGTCCATGGACAAGAAGAAACCTTTCTGCTGAATGCATTAAGAGTTTTGGTGCTTAAGTAGCCTAGTTTGCTGAAGCTGAACTTGACCTTGGTTCATTGTGCCAGAGGCCTCATACTGTGACACTGAGAGACTGTGAGTTTACTTATGTAAAACACATCCCCAGCTTAAAAGGTCTCTGTGTGCAAGGGATGCAGTGCAAGGCCTCAATGCATCAATGTAATCACCCCATACAGGAAAAAGTACAAATAAACATGGCATGTGGTCAACAATGCCAAAAGCCCCTTTAAGCTGCAGCACGGATCAATTTAAAAGCTACCGACTGAGGACGAAGAATGCCAGGGAAGCAAGAATGCAATAAAGGAACCATACTGAGGCAGTTCTGGGTCATTTGGGTGTGGCACCAAAGCCCACTCCGACCAAACCTGGATTAATAATAATTATTGACATAAGCCCCCTCTCATTAACAGATATACCGTGCTGTTTGATACCCTAACTATATATGGGTTACATTCATCATTACTTAACCTAAAACTCCATTACATCTTAAAAATAAAGATGGCAAACTCAAACTAACACCAAATATATAATTATGGTACATCAATCTTTTAATATGTGTTTGTCGTATTTCTGCAATGACAGATGGAATATTAAGAGAAATAAGGGTCCATTTATATCCCAGGTTTACTGACCTAAAACATCAAACAAGGGACCTATGGGTCACTGTGCTCAGCTGAAGTTGACCTTGAAGGTAAAAATCTAAAATAATATCAAATGGAGATCAAGTGTAAGAGGAAGAGGTAATAAAGGCCATGGTTGGTTTATATGATTGGTTTGTATTGATGAGCAAGAAATTGTTGCAAATAATATTTTGTGACCTGACCATGTGTTTCCTAATGTTGAAACTGAAGCATGTGAGCAGTTTGTGAACAAATGATCTGTACTATTACCATGATCATCAGTTGGCTTTTTGATTAACTGTTGACATTTCAGTAGTTTACAAATTTGTTTAATTGAATCTATTTTTTTGTATAATATATATTATTAATTATATATGTATTTTTTATGAAATGTATACAGATGAAATATAACTAATTAACAACATAAAACAAAGCAAACAAAGCCTGATCTCAAATTCTGCTGTGGCAGGAAAATAATGAACAAATGTTTGTATTAAATCCTAATTTTTTTATCACATCAATTTTTTTTTAATTTAAGTTTATATTTCTATACATTTCCAATAAAACAGATACATCTGAATATAAAAGTTGATTCATAATTCTCAATTGCATCATCATAAATCTCAATCTTGTCATATAACACCACACCTTGCATACAAATGTTTATTTATTTTTTACCACAAAAATATATCTTTTAAATCTGCAAAACAATAAATATCTAAAAATAATACTTGATTTAGATTTCACAATTTTCAATTGTGTCTTTATTTATCCATAATGTGCAATTTTTCATGTTAAGTGAGTAAATATTTTTCCTGATTTTTTTACAAAGTCTATTATGTTCAGGCCCATAACTTAAAGAATTTATACTTAACAGACTTAATTTCTGGCATGTACATAGGAACTATATAGACGAATATTTATGGTAAATGTGAGGAAAAACAGATGAGTGGTTTTGATATTAGGCAGTCCTGAAGAGTGAAAATAGGTTTTTAATAAAAATTTGAGGTTTTTCCTTAATTTCTCAAAGGAACTAAGTCGCAAAGACCCAGTTTTCGGCTTGGTAGGAGATCTTGGGGACATCTAACATTTTGCTGAATTTTGGATTCCTAAGTCTTACGGTTTCAAAACATGCCACATCTACGGACAGACGGACGGACGACAGACAATGGACCACGTCTATAGCTCAGATGACTTATAGTCAGCTGAGCTAAAAAGGGCAGTGTTTATTTTTTTCAGGAATCTTCAGAGAATTGACATGAAAGAAGATACTCACTAGGGTCCTAAGCTTGTTAACATCTGTGTATATTCACTTACCCTTATAACAAAATATATATAAAGCAAAAATAAGAGCTTTAAAAAAGAACAGTAGTCAGAGACTACACACACTCACCAGGAAGATCTAATCAACCTCAGATTACACAGATGTCAGGGTTTAACAACCCCATCCAAGGTCGCCTCCAGAACAAAGCAGCACCGTTATACTGAGTAATCGCTGTATTTTAGTGAAATAGCCATGTGTAACACTGAAAAGGAATCCTTTGATTAAGAAATCCTTTGATTAAGGAAACTTTCCATATTACATGGTCTCTCATGGTCACATATGTATACTCTTTAGTACAGAACAATATAATTAGTAAAAGAAAAATTATGGTTTAGAAAATCTGTAAAATAAAAAGAAAATCTTAATACCTTAAACAAATATTATCCAATATTTATAAAGTAAACTGACATACAAGATATCAGAAATTGTACTTATAAAATCAATAAGTAAGACAGTGTGACACTGGAGATGAGCTTAAATGAAGAAGAAAAGCTATCTTGTAACAAGGTCAACAAACACTCTCCCGGGGCCTTCAAACAGCCACCGACCATAAGATGAGACAAAAATTCAGACGACTGTAATCTTTAAAGGAACAACAGGAAGAGATGACAACCTGAAGAAAACTAGGGATGAACCCTGGAAAAAGAAGCAGAACAACTAGGAAAGACCTGGGGCCACGCTGAAACGGGACTCATCTGCACCTGGAGATTAACCTCCAGCTGACTCAGAGAGCCAAGGATTAAATAAGATAAGTTGCTACCCTCACCTGGGACAGGGTTTAGCGGTGCAGCACTGGACTTCAAAGCTGAAGGTCCTAGGTTCAAATCCCTCAACAGCTGCCAGAGCAAACCGTGAAAATTCACAAGGAGCTCAGAGATTAACTGCAATATCTGAACTTTAAGCTGTGATTTAGGGATTGGTCCAGAGGACTGTTATAATAACATTATTTTAGGCTTAAAGAGCAGGCTTCATTACCATTATTATGATGATGATGTCATTATAGTTACCATGGTGACTTAAACATGCCATTTCCATAAAGTGCAATATACGACTAAGCCAAGGTTAGTCTATATAATGAAATAAACCCAGGCGTCTAAAAATGTATTCATTATTATTTATAATGTGGCAACTTCGATGTCTAAATTTATGTTCATTGTTTGTTCTTCTATGAAAAGGAAATTAATGACAGCTTTGGGTTATTTTGACTCATATGAAGAGACCTTCATGTTTTCAATGTTTCCCCAAAGAAAAAGTGAACCAAAGCATAAAAGAAATTCTACCATTTGGCCTCTTACTCTAAGTGCTTTGACAGATTAACCTTTGCTTGACAAACAGTTGATCATATCACGGAGTCAATATGGAGTGGCCATATTAGAAAATGTTGTTTATGTCAGCATCTATTTAATACTGAAAAATTACAAAATCCAAACAAATATATTTTGGGGAACAGTCATATGTGGCAAAAATTTTGTCAAACAAGTTCCTTATTAAAAGGTTGGTCAAATTTGAAATTTGGGTAAAAGTCAGGCATGATGAGAACATGTAAAAGGTCAAACATGACAAGACTAGGTTAAATTAAGTCAAGTATGAAACCAGCCTTAGGTGAATCGAAAGGTCAAACATGACAAGGGTCAAAGGTCAATCATAACACTATGAGGAGCCTTGATCTGAAGCAATGAATGGGAGGATCTGTATTCAAAGTTAAAACCTGACAGAAATCTTGTGAAAAGGTCAAGGGTCACATGAACCTTGGGCCTCTGATTATGTTAAAGGCACCAAATGATGTTTTATTTGATAATATCCTCAACCTATCTTTCTGAAATACAGGTAAGCATGTACCAACAACATGTTTCGTCTGATGACTACTGCTGTTTGTTCTTGGCAGCCTCGCAGCTCTCTCTTTCTGAGGTAAACAGAAGAAGTCACCGTGCCAACCCTGATGACAGGCCAACAATCAGCACTTATTGTTCAACAAGAGCCCCGGGGAAGTTGATAGCACAATCATGTACAATGGCTCCTTAATGGCACCACACGCACTGGAATCATCTGTAAACCCTGGTTTGTAGGGAATAACATATCAGGCTGGAGGTAAAGACACCAAGGCACTGTTCCCACTCTCACACTGAATAACCTTCAAATACAACACCTTGAGAATGATACAAACCAAGTTATAGGGTAATAGAAGAACCAAACCAATGTGTGCACAGCTAATTTGGTGCCAAATGGCTTGGGAGCAACAGTGATGGGAGAACAACTGAGATGGAAATGTATTTAAAAAATGTCTTCTTCTTTACTTTCTATAAGCCAACATGGACAGCACAGTTACACAGCAACAATGATCAGAGAAAATGGGAAGGTGTCTTTTTTTTAATATGAGAAACTCCTTTTTCCTTTTTTTTTCTGTATGCCAAAAAGAAAATATGACTAGGCAGAAAGATTGGTGGTAAAAAAGATAGGCTATTTATAAAAAAAGAATATTAAAGTTTTTAGGCCAAAATGGACAACATGGTTGCTGTGACCAGAATCTTCATAATTCTTGAATAGACTTTATACCTCTTGTACCTTCAAATCCCTGAGGGTACAGTTTATGTAACACTGAGAAAAATGCTATAACTCTTCTGTCTTTGGTCCTTTTTCATTAATGTACATTAATAACTAGGGAACAAATTTTGTCAAGTTCTTCTTTATTTTCACTTGCCAAATTTTGCATGGTGGTAGCTTTCACTGAAACTTTCTCTATCTATTTTCTCTCCTGTAATCAGGATACAAAACCTACAGTAGTTGCGGGAAAACTGCATGAACCAGCCAATTTTGTTTTTTAAACCCCACATGGCCTGGATGAAGAATTTGCTGAATTAATCCTGATGCCTGCATCCATCTCAACAGAGAGAGAAATATGAGGCAAGAAGCCATTTTGACACTGCTCATTCTGCGTAATAACCCCAGGATCTGTATCACCAACAATGCAATATATTGTTATTATGTCATTAATGGCTGATGGAAATAAAACACACTACTAACCACATGTATATGATCATAGGGAACCATGGGTATTATAGACAGATCTTCTATCAAGGACAATGTGGTCCTGTTCTTGCAGGGAACTGTTTTATCACTAGTTATTTAGGATTGCCATCCATCAGTGTGCAATTTAATATAATAATCCTTACCAGCTGGATGTGACATTGGTATGTTAATGCTAAAAATATTCAGACATTAAATCTGCCTGCGATGCAGATAGCATGTAATTTTATTCTGCACAGGGACTCATCCACAGTAATAAATCACAAGACGAGCTGGTCACAACTTACTGCTCTCTTATTATGAAATAACTACTTCTATTTAAGGAATATAAAGCTATATTTTCCACATGACCAATTTTTCCATATGCTTTGCCTCTGCAATGTAGAAATTAAATCACGTGACACATAGTCACATGTTCTGACCTGAAGTCAAATACTGCACAACAGTTCCTTGAAATTAAAATTTTCTTTATGAGCATGCCAAGTTGAAGTCTACTTGTTACACATCCTCGCAAAAAAAAATTTGTCACTTTGTAACATCAGTGGCCTGTTGCATGCAATAACATTTTACTAGAATTAAGCCCAGTCTTGTTGCAATAACATCTTACTAGACTTAAGCCCAGTCCTGTTGCAGTAACATTTTACTAGACTTAAGTCTAGTCTTGTTGCAATAACATTTTACCAGACTTAAGCCCAGTATCCCTTGTTATAATTGTGATGTCAAAATGGTAACCATAGTGACAGACAGATGTCCCAGGACAACCCTTGTTGAGGAACTGCTACAATGCCTCCAGGTAGTCCAAAGAGACTAGTTCATGTTTCAAGTATTAAAATTAAAGATCCAGGGGATGAAAATAACTGAAAATAATCTACAATACAAAAGTGATGATACCAAGTTATATCTTCCCAACAGATTTAATCTGGTAATCTTGTTTTCTTCATGGACATACATTAAACATTTAACAAGACACTGCTATCTTTATGACTTCTGTTCAAAACTATACATTACTATATTCATAATGTGCATTGTTCAATGAATCCACTTATTTACATCCAAGGAACATTTTTGTACCTTTATGACTGATAGGAACAAATGGAACAAACAATTAGTATCACTTAATACATTATGATGGTAGCTATGTTTCAAGTGCTAAGGATACATCCTTGACAGCTGGAAATAACAATCAAGGTCTGTGACCGTTATCTCAGAAAATTTAATTCATAATGGGTCAGTATCAGTCTAAGCAGAAGTAGAATAAGGTATTTCGAAAACTAACTTGATCCCCAGCCAAAACAGTTACAGGAGGATCCAGTTTACAAGATCAAAGGATATGGATTTATGCCAACTCACTTCGAATCAGCCTCACACACCAACATTAGTTTTATTTGTATTAAAACTGAAAGGAAGCTGCATAATAACTGAAGGTACAGTGATGCCTATTTTGCTATTTTTGTAAATATAACTGTGTAAAATCATCCTATTTACATTAATATCATGGAAAATTATATGCTGTGGGCCACTGCACTGTTTCTTGGATCCTATACCTTTCATTAACTCTCTTGCTGCCCCGTCATAAGTTATGACCTAAGGGACAGATTGAAAACCAGCACAATTGATTCCTTGTCCCATGGGCTCCACTGAACTATATCAAGGGTTGTTCCACAAATTTCTTATTTCCATCAGCAACATATCTGTGAATTTAATGATCTTACTTTCTTTATTCCATTCCAGTTCCACCTTTCACTGTTAACATCAATGGATTAATTTCCAATTTTACTGTAAGTGCAAAACATATTTTGTACACAACATAATTTCACCCTAAATTCATCAAACATACCAACTGTAATCACAAAACCCTGTAAATTTTGTATTACCTGGTTTAACAGGATGTGAGAAAAAGCTGCATATTACTATTTTTACAGAAAAATGACTAATCAGAAAATTGCATGAGCTAACAGTATCAATAATCATTTAGATACAAAAAGTTATAGGTCAATATTCTCTATGAATCCAGAATGGTCACCTGATCTTTTAAAGTTTCCCATTTACATCAATAATGGCAATATGTCACCATAATTTGTAATTCCGTTTATAATGAATGATATTTCTAGAATTTATCACTTCAATATTGATAAGTGCATCCAGGGGTGACTACATGTCACTGACATCAATACAGGGTGACAAAGCATTTAACCAATTTTATATGAAATTAAAATGCATTTTGTATGAGAACTGACATATGGAATATAATATCCTCAAATGTCATGAAATAGGATCCTTGCATGTTATATAATATGGCTATAAAACATAAATGCCTACAACACATTATTTGTAATCAATCAATGTTCTTACAAATAATGCTCCAGCTAGACAATGCAGAGGGGGAGGTTATATTTTTACCCTTGCTTTACATGTACCCAAAGTATTAATCATACAATTTTTTAAATATAAATTTGAGTCTGTGAAACTGTTTCAGGGACAGAGAAGTTTTTTTAACTCAAATAAAGTCTTATGGACATTTACCAGTGCCCACAGTGAAACAGGATCAATTTTGCCCTTAATAAAAAATGTTTAGAAGCATATCCAGAAATTTAATTCACTTAAAACTTAGTTTTAAAGATCGAATGGCTCCCCCTATTCACTTAAAAGATAAAACACTGTAGTAGAAACCAGACTATGGTAAACGAATTTGACTTTTCTGGGGAAATTGCACCCTGCATACAACTAGGGAACAGGGGTCTCGATGCTCAGCTGCATTTGCCTATAAGGATATTTTTAAAGAATTTTTTCAGAATGATTGACCTGTGATCTTAACCAATGACCTTGTGTCCAAAAAATCTGAGAATTTATTATCCTTGAACTTGCAGCAAAAAAAGGGGTCCAGTGACCTTGACCTCTGACAAGGGTAACCTCAAAATCTAAAGATTTCTTCCACTTTGGGCAAGTAAGCCATGTGTGAAAGATTTGATTTAAAGTGCATCCACAATCATTTTAAAGATGTGGCTCCTTTTACCTTCACTTTTGACCTCTGGACTCTAAATATCAAAATGTTTCCTACTTGTGGGTCACTAATAAATAGAGTTTGAAGCCAATCTGTCTTATCAAAGCAGAATTATCATCCATAAACTAATTTGTGAATGGATGGGCCCTGTGACCTTGACCTTTGACTCCATGACCCCAAATCAAAAAGAATCTTCCCCTATAGGCAAGTGAGTAATATCTTGATGATGGAAGATATGTGAGGATAAGTTTGGCTTGAAATGCATCCACATTCCTTTTAAAGAAATGGGTCCTGTGACCTTGACCTTTGACCTTTGGACCCTAAAATTGACAGGGTTCTTTCTTTATTGAAAAGCCATATATAAGTTGTCTAAGTATGTCTAAATAAACTGGAGTTATCATCTGGAAACTAATTTGTGAACAGATGGCCCCTATGACCTTGATCTTTGACCTTGTGACCCAAAATTCATTTATGCTTTCTCCATACTGACAAGTCAGCTAAATGTGCAAGATGGAAAGTTTGGGATGAAAAGCTTGGCTTAAATGGAGACATAATCTTTTTTAAATAAGTGAGTCTTGTGACCTTGACCTTTGACCTCATGACCCTAAAATCATACAGACTCTTTCTTTAGCGGTGGGCCATGTGTAACTGTAAGTAATGTTTGAAATCCACATGTCAATCCAACCTAGAGATATCATCTGAAAACAAATTTGTGTGGATGGACAGATGGACAAACAGACAGCTAAACAGACAGACAGACAGACAGGGTGATTACTATAGGGCATCCAATTGTGATCAATAAACACACCAGATTTTGGGACACTAGATGGAATCACAGCTGAGAAACTAACATTATTGTTGTCATTTTACAGTAAAAATAATAGAAAAATATTTGTAAAAAAAAGAAAAAATACAGGTGGAGCCACCATTTTTAGGGAACTGACAAAACTATTCAAGGCAAGATTCATGACAATCAATGCATTAATAATCAAGATATTTGAGGTTTTGTATCAAATTGTTGATTAATCTGGGGGTACTTACGAGCCCCATAGCTCGGGAGGATATAGGTCGCAGTATCCTAATTCCAGGTTTCCAAGGAGATTTTTATGGACCTACCTAGATTTTTAGTTACAGGCTTCTAGGGTAAGCGGTTATGATTTGTGCCTTGCTAACGGACAGCCGGACGGACGACAGTCAGCTGAGCTAAAAACAAACCCAGGGCCCTAAAATAAACTTAAAGATCTCAGAGAGAAAACTGAAGAAAAAAAATTCCAAGAACAAAGGCTTGTGTTGACAAAGAAAAGGCACAGAAAGTAGCCCTGACAATAGATTAGATTATCAAATTATCATATGATTAATTTTAATTTGAAAATTTGTTCTGCCTTTTTTAGATTATTTTGGTGGAGGTGGCCATCTTCATTTTTTTAGTGCCTTCTTAACTAATTACTATGTACATCGGCAGAATTCCATTCAGGTTTCGGACTTACATGACAGGGGCTTACATGCGATAACCCTGGTATCAACCAGGCTAAATTTATTACTCCTGGAGGTCTTTGGTGTGTGTCACCCATATTGCTGAATCATAACACGGAGGAACATCTGAAAGGTGGACTCATTTGTGAGCTACACACGACTGTTGCGCAGTCTCCCCATTAAGCCTGCAAAGCATTCACCCTGGGTGGGGGCCAACCGTGAAAAATCTAATTTCTCCTCTGAGATTTGAACTCACAATCTCTTGGCTTTGGGCCCTTTGCTCTGCCTCAAGTCCACAGAAGCTGGTAATTTGAAACACTTAAAAGAATATGCTGTTCTTGTCCTATTTGGGACAAAACTAAATTCAAAGAACTCAAAACATTATTAAGAGTCACAGATTCTATCTGTGCAGATGACATAGAAGACAACATATCTTAAAATACACTTACTTTTTTACTGGAATTTTTCCATCTGGTCCAACTACTAAAGAAAGCTTGGTCCAGCACTTTTCCAGAAATGCCATGGGAGGGTGGTTCATCGCCAGCAGATTTGTGGCGTAATGCAGCAACTGGTCTGCCCACTCCTACAGAAAACAGACAGAAATATGAAATTATGATTACAAGAAACATGGATATAATGGAAAAACAGAGATATTCACTTTATAATGACAGGGTTTACAAGAACACATTGAAAAATGGACAAAGATTCAAAGTTCACAATGATGGGTGGATAGAGAAATGCAGACACTGAGAAAATGACAAACAGATATGTTAACTTCAAATGAAACAGTTTACAAGAACACACTGAGGAATGACATTCAAATATTTTACCAATGACATATGCATGAACAGAGACAGACTGAGAAATGGACAAACAGAGGTGTTCACATAAAAATGACTGGGTCCAGACAGACACTGAGAAATTGACAAAACAGCTAGAGATGTTCACTTCACAATATAGGGCAGAGACAGACACTGAAAAATGGACAAAAAGAAATGTTCACTTCACAGGAACTGGCAAAAGACAGACACTGTTTAACAGACAAGTAGACATGTTCATTTCACAATTCCAAGGTGGGGATGGGCATTGAGGAAAGGATATACAGATATACAATTTATAATTGACAATTTAGCATTAATTATCATTTGATAAAGTGTCATATAAATAAGATGAAATACTGTGGTTACCTTTTTGTTTGTGAGCGTTCTAAATTCACAATATTTGCAATAGGGGAATTATTGTGAAAATAAAATCTCCATGAATAAGACAGCACTTCTTTGAAGACAAGTTGAAATGTAAAAGATTGTTCTTGTGAATAATAATAAATCCTGTATGTTTAAAGTCTGCTATTATGAATTAAATATAAAACAGATTTTCAAATTATCTTCCTTTAATAAAAACAATTTCCAATCCGTCAATGTGCCTTTAGGTCTCCATGCAATTTTTGAGATTTTGCATACAGCCTATTTGATTAAATTAATTCTTGTAATAGTAGTAATTTTCTGTGTAGATGGTGAAAATTGAACCCTTGTAAAACACTGGAAAAGTGATAATCGCAAAAGTTTTGGCCCAGCGCATATGAAGCTAACAAATCCATCAAAGCCCTGGTAAGTTATTGTTACGACACTAAAAGTAAACGGAGGGATTGCACAACAGACGGATGGACGAACAGACAGTGGGTATACCATCCCGTCATATGACGGGCATATAATAACAAAATCTACCCATGGGTTGCATCTGTGTAAAAGATAATTTCTTCATTAAAAGAAACTTCAGAGGGAAAATTCTATAAATGACGCAAATTAAGGGTAATGTTCCAGCCAATAATCTTGATGTTACAGTGTGGAAGAGGCTGATAATGATGGCACAGTGATGGGGAGTACGGAAATATTAATACAATCAGGCAGCTGTAAGAGATGCCACATTAGCCTGCCAGTCTGTCAATTCAGGACTCGTTGCGTGTAAGACATTTAACCTTAACAACTGACCTTTACAGCTGTCCCTTTGAGAACTAATTAGTTCATTTTTCTCAGCCTTTTTATGTCCCTATTGAGACTAATCTTTGAAGTAACTCTGGCACTTAAAGATCACTACAAGCACTTAGCTGAAATAATAATTATCCAATTATGATCTGCAAGTTCCGGCAATCAGCTCATACTAATTAGCATTACATCCTTTCCAGGTCATATTCATGGCCCCTCTGTGTATTCATTTGTCATTTGAGTTCATGGTGATCATCTTGTCATGTCCTCATTAACAAAAAGACATTCATGACAAGCTTGGTTCTACCAGTACCCTGTCACATCTGCATACTTGTAGGAGGCATTTTCCATTTTGACTGAAAATCCATTCTGTATTGTATTATGGATAATGTAATTCATTGAATGACTGATGCATTGAATTCAAGTCAGTCATTAATGATTCATGGAATTGTGAATGAAAAAAGAAATTAATTTCAATTATTGCATTTGCATTAATTTTCATATATTTGTGTGTTCACTACAAATGCATGAACAGACAAGCAATCCTGTGAAAAAAACAAGGGACCCATGGGTCACCACGCTCAGCTGATCGTGATTGGACTATAAATGTTTCTCCACTGTGATACTATATTGAGTTGAGAAAGCTTATGAATATCATGGACATGTTGGGCTATTATAAAATAATGTAATGTAATATGTGAGTAAATGATAAATGAAATTACCTGACTGATGGATTAATAGAGTAAAATATAGTGGTTTATTTTTATTTATTTAGGAGGGGTTGAAAATTGTGATATATTTGAGCAAATATGAATGCAATGACAGCAGTAATAAGCAGTAGTAGAATGATGATAAGGCTATTTGTTGAAGGATCTAAAGTGTATGGTAGTCTGCAAGCTTTCAATTTGACAGATATGATGTTATGATTAACTATGCTGATGAAGTGATTTATGAATTTGTGACTGTATGACACAATATCTCTTTAGTCTTGACAAGGTACATTATTGTGATTCCCATGATGTCTACATATTACACAATATTGACATAATTTCCGGCATGTACATAGGTACCTATGGATGAATAGTTATACAAAATATTAAAGTATGAATATATCTGATTCATCATGTTCTTGCTTACAGAAGCTGACTTTGGGATGGGGTTCAGAGAAGGGAAAAGTGAGGGCAGCATGAAGGTGGATGTAGAAATATTCTATTGTAATGTTTTTCATTTATATAAGAATATGAAAAGCTAAGATGAAAGGGGCCCTCCTACTTGGTTATAGTAAAGTTCTAAATATATGATTGCAAACTAATACTCTGACAAGACTGTCATGAAGAAAAAGAGTAAAGTGTTGGGATACTGTGATGTATATGAAAATTTACAGATGGACAGGCAAGTGGACAGAATGGACTAATACCTTTATTTCACTTTCAAGGGAATAATGCATTTAAGTTTATATATAAGCCTATTTTTTTTTAAGCATATCCACTTTTTCCATTAAGATGTTTTTATCTTAATCATTTTTTTTATTTACAGGTTTTATAAATTTTTAATAAAAAAAAACTGAAAATATAAGTTAAAATAATAGAATTGTTGCAAAAGTTTCAATCATTATATATACAGAGTAAAAAACTGAAACTATAAGTTTAAATATTAGAATTGTTGCAAAAGTTGCAATCATCATATATCCACAGTGTAGCTCATATTGGGTCATATTATGCATATACATATATTTTATTATTTTAAAATCATAAATGTTTAAACTGTTTTTAAAAGAAAATAATGCCACAACATGGCATCTACAAGAATATTCCTTGAATCACTATTAAAAAGTTTTGCACACTGGAGTTTTCAGTACATGCTTAATTTTATTCACCAAAATAAAATTAAAGATTCAGTAAATTTGATAAAATAAAACATCTTTTCAAATAAAGTATACACACTGTTGGTTGAATGAGGGACAAACAATATCATTGTGCTAATTACTATCTCAGTCTTGATTTATTAGTGGAATAAATAGTCAATTTCACACCTGGTGAGTTTTTTACTCTTCTGAAGTAAGGAATTACTTATCTGATGAACATCCACACTTTCATAGCAATACACCACTTTGTGGATACAATTAAATGTACACTTTAATCATTGTAAGCCTGGTGGTACAATACAAAATCTAAAATGTAGCATAGCCTAGAATAAGAATGAATCAAATACAGAAAATAATAACATTCATCTAGTTTATGCACCATCTGGGGGGGGGGGGGGGGGGGAGTGCAGGGCAGAGGGGAAGCCTGCTGGTAGTGGCCAAGCTTAGCCAAGGCAAGCTGCCTGGGTTGTGTTACATAATGCAAGTGAAGGCTGTACAACTAGGTGGGCTAGATGTAAACAACACTTGACATGGTGTATGAAAACATGAATAAAAGCTATTCTTTCCAATCAATTTCTTTGAAATTTCAGATTTTAAAAGATAAAATCCTTATGTATATATGCTGTGAAAATTAAATCAACAGTGCAAAAGTTGGACAAAATTTAAGGTATTGATTTTTTTATTTATGCAAATAACTTGAAAAATTTGCAAAATTCATATCTAATTTTGGGTAAACAATTGAATCTTGATTAAATAAAGTTATATTCCTGAAAAAAGTCTCTAGGTTCAGCAATTCTCATGTTAGGTGAGTAAATAAATATCCTGATTTTTTTTTAAATTGCATTTTATTTTGGCCTATAACTTCAAAATAATACCCAATACTGACTTAATTTTTGGTATGTTCATAGAAAATGTATGAAAGAATGTGAATACTAAATATGATCAAAAACAGATCAGTGGTTTTGATATTAAGTTGCCTTGAAGTGTAACAATGGCTTTTTTTATGGAAAATGGAGGTTTTTCCTTAATATCTTGAAGGACAAAGTCCTAATGATCTAATTTTCGGTTTGGTAGGAGATTTTGGGGACATCTAAAATTATGCCAACAGCCTGGGAAGCATAGAGATGTGCACTGAATGACCTACAGTCATCAAAGTAGACTGCTTGACAATATAAGGGAATACAACAAGAGCCTCTAAAAAATTTCAATAACTAGCCTAATTTTGCAGCTTTTATTTTCAAATTCCAGATTTTAACAGATTAAATCCTTATGTGTACATGCTGTGAAAATTAAATCCACAGTACTGACATGAAAAAAACATGCCGTGGCCAAAGCTGGGCAAAATTTAAGGTACCAATTTTATATTTTTGCCAATATTTAAAAAAATTTAACAGATTTTGATCTAATTTTTGGTATACAATTAAATTTTGATTAATTAAAGTTGTATTACTGAAAAAAAGCCCCTACCTTTAACACTTTTGGTCTTAAGGGACCAAATATCTTCCTGATTTTTTTACAAAGTCCATTATGTTTGGGCCCATAACTTTTTTAAATTAAACAATACTGACTTAATTTCTGGCATGTACATAGGAACTATAGAGAGGAATATTTATGGTAAATATGAAGAAAACCAGATGAGTGGTTTTGATATTAGGCAGTCCTAAAGTGTAAAAATAGTTTTCTAATAAAAAAATTGAGGTTTTTCCTTAATATTTCGAAGGAACGTAGTCCTATTGACCCAATTTTCGGCATGGTAGGAGATTTTGGGGACATCTAACTGTATGCCGAAATTCAGATTCGTAGGTCCAACGGTGTCGAAACGTGCCAGTCTTACGGACGGACATCCGGACAGACAGACAGACGGACGGACAGACAGACGATCGGACGACGGACAATGGACCAGGACTATAGCTCAGATGACTTATAGTCAGCTGAGCTAAAAATTTACTTTTATCATATATCATATGATAACACAGTTATGCATATCTTTGAGGAAGAAAAGTTCTGGATGATACACTTTTCTGGAAGAATAAAACTATTGTTGGAATAATCAGATGAATCAAATCAAAAGCATTAAGCATTCAATAATTGAACAGAACCATAGTAAATCACAGGATAACACTGTACGACATTAAAACCATCAAAAGAAACAAGCTTGTGATGCAATAAGATAATCATTTACATAACATGTTTAACTTAACATCTAACATCTGTGGACAATGGATGTTTTCCTGAAGATCAAATCCAAGTGAAATTAAGTTTCATTTTTTTTTCAGTAATTCTGAAATTCACAATTTTTTTGTTAATTATAAAAATTCATAGACTGTTGCAAGTCACCTGAATGTGACAACAACCTAAGCAGTGCTAATTTTAAATCATACATATATACAATGTTAAATAAAAATAGTTTTGTCATCTGTATTTGAGATTTTGAAGTTAAGGAATTAGGCTAAACAAGAGCACCACAAGAATGCATACTGCACAATCAGCGAGTGGTAAGTCTTAGGACCTCTGACCTAATAAAATATGTGCAGATTTGGGTTAGAATCAAATTCAGGAGAGATATTTTAATGGAAAACTTTCAGCTCAATAAAAAGCTAAGAAATTACCATTGCTACACCCATGTCAGGTGACATCTGACCTTATACAATATGTAGAGGTATGGCTAAGAATCAGTCTCTTGTCAGATACTATATTGGTACATAGGCACAGTGAAAAATCCCTCAATTTTATGTAAATTAATGGAATTCCTGGTAATTTACTATGGTGACACCAAAGGTTAATGGACAGATGGACACTGACCATGCCATAATAGGACTCATCTGTCATACGGCCATATGTGACAGTGGTTTACAATTTTTAATTGGAAGTAAATTTCAGAGGTAGTTCTTGAGGTATCATGCTTTATGTGAATAATTAAAAATTAAATCACTATTACCTTGTCTCTGTAGTGTATTTACTAAGATAATGACTAGTTACCAGTCATATACCTGTGGGTTTAATATCTCAGGATAAATCATACATCTGCTTAGTTGCAAATAACTTTGTTTACTGTCACAACACGTAAACTATCTCATGACAATGTTTGGATCCAGCTGTTAAATGTGAACTTTCCAAGTTCACCTAAGCAATGACAGATGGCTCTGTATGCAGCATTAACTCCATTAAGCCAGTCTGTTGCACTCCCTGGGCAAAATGACATATAACATTTGGTGTCTGACTTCATGTAGAATATTTTATAGGTAAATTGACTGACATAAAGATGCAAGCTGCTACAACTGTTGTTCATGAATCCAGGTAAGCCACATCAAAGCTAACTCACAAATTATCTTACCTGTGCCACATCTTTTGCATTTGCAGCAAAATTAATCCAGCTGACATTGACCATGTCTGTGCCGTAACCAATGCTAATGATTTTGTCTTCCAACGGGACATCAGAGGCCCCCATTGTACAAGAGTCTCGCAACTTCTGGTCCTGGAAAAAATTAAAGCAATTAAAAGAAACATTAACTTCCATCATGCATTTGCTTTAAACTTCAGTGATACATTAATCTTAATTGTTATCTAACTTTACATTCAATAGGGCTGCTTTGATGGTCCATAATTTGGTACATCACACCACAATATATGAATTGTCACAAAAGTTAATGTAATTTCTCCAGTCATTTTTGCATGAAATATCCCAGTAATTCTCCACTCATCATCATGTGGGTTTTGGCTTTAATGGACCAGACCAACATTACAATTTATGCTTTCCCTAAATGGGGACACACCTTTAGTGGAAAAGGATTCTAAAAGTTTCTCTGGAAAACTATATTAAGAATAATACCCAGTAAAATTCTACTTTATCTCTTTTGAAGTGTTCTGTGGGGATGTATAATGGTTTTTATGGAGAAGAAATGAATTCAATTATTTATGACAAATGTAAAATATGTTTGGGACTGGGTGATTGTCTTCACATGTTGCTTTTATATGGTGCCCCCGACCTGTTTGAACTAACAATCAAACAGACACAACGGGCAGCATGAACACTCTTTACATTCGAGCCCCATCTGTTCAATAGCATTAAACACAACGGCAATAATAAAAACTATCACTCCAGTATTCATAAAAGTTCTAATAATAGTTGCTTCTGTCCAGACACTGTCATAGACTGCAGCAGCCTTCAAGAAGCAGCCCTTTTCTGCAGATTTGTGGATCTTCTTAACCCCTTCTTGATCTTTTTGTGCCGAGTGATGTCGTGATACTTCTTATTAAATATTAAAGATTTTAGACTTTTCTTTTAACATCTAGAGAATACATGAGAACATTAAGCAAGAGGTATTATTATACTGCCGATATTACAAAGACTTATGGAGACAAGCCTGGCATAAAGTATGTACAAGTAACCACAAATAACACCGGGCACAGACCAGTTCTTTGTCCATCTGATGATAAGTTTTCTTTTCAATTTCAAAGAACAATTTTGCTGTGACCTAAAGCAGAATTTGAACCAAAACATCATGCAAAAGATATATCCGGTAACTTCTGAAGGCAAACTTGTGATTTATTACATTATTGAAACCATGATGTTATTAAGGTGTTTACAAAACTGAAATTTTACCAAAACAATTTTGGTGTGACCTAAAGCAGTTGGAAACCAAAACATCACACAAATGATATATTCGGTAACTTTTGAAAACAAACATGTGATTTATGATAATAAACCATGATGTTATTGAGGTGTTTAGTATAACTGAAACCTGCAGATTATGCAATTAAGAATAAAATTAATGAGTGAATGAATTTAATGACAAGAGAGCAATCTTATATAGTTAGAGTTCAAATATAACATAATTGCTGGGAGAATTTGCAGACAGAAATAAGTTTCAGAAGACTATGATAAATGATTATGGATAGATGATGACTTATTGACAACAACATCCAGTTAATCCTGCCCCTTAATTATTACCAAGCATCTAATTAGTTGGTTGAAAGTAATCCTTAAACCTGAAGCCACTTAAGCAACATAAATGCGAAGAGGTCAAGATCTTATAACTTTCAAATTATAACTGAAAATCAAAAGATAAAAATGTGGTGTTGCTTTTTTATTGTTTTCTTTAAACATTACACATTTAATTCAATTCATAATCATGCAAAATAAGAGAGATTTGTAACAGTCTAACTAATTAGAAATGTGCATACATCAAATCATGTGGTCTAAGCTAATACAAGGACACTGTTAAAAGCTAAAAGAGACAAGGATTTTCTTGAAAGATAAACAAGCAAAAGTCAATCTATCACATACTTTAAAGCCACTTGAGACCAGATACATCTGCAAAAATTTGGGACCACAGGATTTTGAATAATACAAGCATCCTGATCAAATATCAGGATTTGGAACATAAGAACAGGAAGTATATGAATTAAAGCTGTGTCAAGCAGAAAAGTGTGTCCTGGTTCACCAACTTCATGGTTTCATCACAGGCCAGCTCTGCCTGTTAGAACAAAGATGGCTTAAAAAGGTCACAACTGCATGTTCAATCGAGGTGGGAGAACTTTTACACTGTTTCCACTGATACAAGCGAACAGCAAAGGTTTTGCCCACCACTTACACAAAAAGACTACCCCAGCCCTCTAAAATTGTAAAGAATCTTTCAGTGAAAAACATGTTATGGTGACCCAGATGACATAAAAATATTCATGGAACATTCTTAGGGTGGTATCCTATCCCTATATTAAAATCTGTTCAAAACTTTGTGAGTAAAGTTGCCAACAGACACACAAACCCAGGTAAAAACATAATACCTCTGGACATATGTAAATAAATGAAAGGAAGTATACATACTCTTGGTACTCTTGCATTGCGTCCAGTCCTTGTATCTCTGATAAGAGAAATGTCCAGGCAATCCATATCCTAAAAACAGTAAAAATAGGAAATGATGCACAATTATTCATCACAATAAACTGATGCTTTTTGTGAGGTGCTTCTGACAAAGTCGCACTACCACAGACCACATGGTCACACAAACCACATGGTCACACAATACAAACATTGTGTTAGTGTCCAAAATATTCAAAGCAGTGCTCATATTCTGTGCAGTCAAAACTAATAATTATTGAGATATAAGTTATTATTGTTATATTATAAATTGGTTATATACAAATTAAGTGGAATACAAATCATCTTTGTTTAATTACAGATGATGATATAATATTACAAAAAGTCCAAAGGTAATAGTTTTTTAAGATGTGATCTTTATTTACTGTATTATAAAAATTGTGTAAACTGAGTGCTAAAAAATTTTTATGGGCACTAAACAGGACCAAAATCTTAATGGACATAGACATTGTAACCCTTGTTTATAAATATCAAGTATCTGTACCTGATTTTCTAGAACTGATTTGATGGTTGAAATGTCACATGCAAAACAAACAGTTCAGACCAAACTTAAATTTATGCAAGTATAGAAAGTGGAAACTGACAATATGACAAAGATAGCAAACATTTGTCCACAACATACATAATTGTAAAAGGCTAAAAATGCATGCTATATGTTCATATACTCTTGTGAACAGATTTATCTCCCCTTTATCAAAGTCTGCCTAGTATTCAGTCTTTAATGTTATAATATGAATATTCATGAAAGGAACTGACAACTAGAGTATTCATTTAAGACAGCCAGAGCTGATTTGATTTTGTTCACCAGAGAAAACAAAAACCTCCAATAGCACAGAAATACTATTTTTCATTAACAGTTATTGTACATATAAGCCTGGTAGAATTTCTTGTGTAATTGTGCTTGAACACAAACACAAGGCCTGCAAGTAACAGTGCTGAAGGCTATGATCTATCTCTGTCTGGGTTTATATTACTAGCTCTATTAATTAAATCTGAGACACTAATCATGATATTATTTACTGTCTGCTGGTAGTATAAAGACCATGGTTCTGATTTATTCAAATCAACATCATGTGTTAGTTAATGATATATTTATAAGTGTGGAATACACAGACTGAACAGACATCAAGCGCATGATAAATAGATAATTAAGACACAAGACTCTAGGATCTTGAAGCTCAACTCAATCCTGGCTAAAGTCATGGGTCTTAAAGTAGAATTACAAAAAGTTTGCATTTTTCTTCAGAATTAATCAGGACTACATTCTGCCATGACTGTATCAGGTAAAATGCAGGAAATGTAATGACCAATGATACAGCCTTGGAACATAACCAGATAAATGATACAACCCCTGTATATTTGGAAGTGCTGTAATGATAATTGGCTGGCATGTTGTTGATGCTGATGATGATGATGACTGTGATGATGATGATGACCAACATGATCTTCATCACACAATACTCAATTTAAACAAGTGACCCATGGGTCATGACGCTCAGCTGCCAAGCATGACCTGTGACATCATCGACTGAGATTCACAACTTCCAGTCAAATTTTGAAGAACCAATTTGCCAATTTGTTGAAAATTTTCTATGACAACAGAAATATATATCACCTATGTCTGGTTAAAACACAGTGAATTGATGGTCTGAGGAAAATGCATGATTGTTAAGCCATCAGGAACTATTCCAACAGCTTGCTTGAAACCTGTCAGTCTCAAAAGGAACACCACAAAGGGCAAATATAAGATCAAAATATATAGCAAAATTCAAGGAAATACATGCAAGAATTATTGCGAAACAGGTGCTTCTGTGTGAATTTTTATTCAATACAAGCCAACTGTACTGCACTTTTATAAATGATGGTAATATTTATTCAGAAATATTTGACCCAATCCTTTACAAGATTACATAAATATACATCCAACTGCATTCACTTTAACTGTTCTTGAGATAAAATGATCAAAAGGAACTAAAAGATGGTTGCCTAGTGTCCCTATTGGACTTCTGACAAGTCTGAAATCAGACAACAAACATTCTCTAAATCGGACCAAACATTAAAGAAAAATTACTGAAACTGCACTGAAGAAAGAATTTCTAAGGTGGCTAACTGGCAGACATAATGGATTTCTGACAAGTATGACATTTGATATCCCACATTCTCCAATAAGAGACCAAACTTGGGGCAAATTATCCAGTAATGGATGCCAAAATAATTCAAAAGGCATGTCCAGGCCCTCATATCAGATTTATAGATATGCAATTGTAAAAAGTGTAAGTCCAATATTTTTTATTATCACTCTGCTTTTCAATGGGGTCAGCAGGGTAGGTAAACTGCCAAACCTGAAAGAAAAGAAATGCAGAAAGCATGACTAAGAGTCTTGAAATAAAACAAAAAGCCATCCTAAATCAAGGTACACATCCACATATTATGAGAACAAACACTTGCTTTTTATATGTGGTGATATATATTAAAATATTCAGATATCTAGGAAACTAAGTTTATTGCTAGGATTCCATAAAATAAACTGCAAAATGTTCCCATCATCTTATAAATCAGTAGCTAAACCTTAATACTATACTCTCATAGTCTTAATGCCTGGCTGAAGCATTCTGACAACAGTGTTTTTGTTATGAAGCAATGAGGTACTTATCACTGAGCCTTATCACTTAATAGGCTGAAACAAAAGGGAGTCATATGTCACCAGTGTCACTCACAATTACAGCCACACAGGGAGATGTACCAGGTGGAGTGGGATGGTTATATATACAAGAAAAATAGAGATGGTCTATAAAATAAGTAATTGTGAACATCCCTGACCTATGACCTTGGCCTTTTGCCCATATATCAACTGGATTCTTTCTAAATGATGGGTAACTACTAACCACTTAAATCTGGTGTAATTACTTGGCAACCAATGGGTGAATAACTTTGACCTGCAACCTTTAACCTGCTGACCAGCTGACCCCAAAATCAATAAGTTATTTATTCAAGCAAAAAGACCCATAAATATGAAGTTTGAGTCAAACTGAGTGATGCATAGATGTGGCATATGTGAAAGACTGAAGGTTTGGGTTGAACAGTTACACTTGAAATATGCTCACAAGCATTTAGAACAATTAAATATTGTGACCTTGACCTTTGACTTTTTGACCTCAACATCAATAGGCTTCTTCCCTTATTGGTAAGCAAGCCATATATGACAGATTGAAGGTACAGATTGAAAAGTTTGCCTGAAAAAGACTCCACACAAGAAGTGGGTGCTGTGAACTTGACCTTTGACCTCAAAATCAACAGGTCTTTTCCCCTGTTGGCAGAGAAGCGATATCAGTGCTGGAAGGTTTGGAATGAAAAGTCTAGCTTGAAATGTGTCCACAACCTTTTCAAAGAAGTGGATCCTGTGACCCTGACCTTTGACCTTGTGACCTCATAATCTATAGGATTCTTCTCCAACTTAGTAGGTGAGCTATATGTGAAAGATCAAAGAATTGGGATGAAAGGGTTGGCTTAAAATGCATCCACAGGCTTTTCAAAGAAGAGGCCCCTGTGACCTTGACCTTTGACCTTTTGACCTCAAAAAATTATGGTTCTTCCCCTGTTGGTAGGTGAGCTGTATATGAAAGATGGAAGGTTTAGGATGAAAATTTTGTCTCAAAGAGTTATTTCTGGGGGGTGCAAACACACCCCATAACTTTGAAAATATAGGTCGCAGTGACCTAATTTCAGGTTTGCAAGGAGATCTTTTTATAACCTCTAAGACTGCATAGGGTTCAAGGCCCTAGCCCCTAGGGTTACAATTTGTGCCCTGCTAACGGACGGCCGGCCGGACGGCCGGACAGACGGCCGGCCGGACGGACAGATGGAAGACAAAGACCCATCGCTATAGCCCAGCATGACTGAAAGTCAGCTGAGCTAAAAAACTCTTTTCCTTATATGGCACCATTTATTTTGAAGAAATATAAAACTTAACTGTAGTTGTGTTTTATAAAGCTTGTAAAAGAGTATCATTTCTTCAGTAAAGTCTACACAAGATCTGATCAGTTGTATGATCAAGTTACCTTCACCTATGAAGCAGTAGTGGTTATAATGACCTCAATATTACAGTTCAGTCAAGCATAAAGTATAGTCAAGAGTTGTATACTCAGGCATCTTTAAAGTTACAAATTTAATGTTATCAAATATTAACAAATTTAACTAGAATGCAGGTAGTCGACAAGCAACTACCTGTATCCGCCAAAATTAGAGAAAGACGGGTGAGCGAGGCATGGATTGTGTGGCAAGGGGAAATAGAGTTATATGTGTTACATATTAGCATGGATGTCTGCCATGTAAACATGACTGTAGGTGGCACCATCTGTAATTTGAACGAGAAACTATCCAAGATATATACACATGCAAAATTTCAGGTGGAAAAGTCAAACCACTGCCGAGATATGAGTGATTTTATCCCACAGCAGACAAATAGATGTACGCTGTGCAAAAAGGTTGCAGGTGGAGCCACCAGTTTCTTGTATGATAAAGAGCTATGTGAGATCCAAACACATGCAAAACTTCAGGAAGATACGTCAAACCAGTCTGGAGATATAAGCATGGATGTCTGCAGTGTGAACATGAATGTAGGTGGTGCCACCTGTCATAAAATCAAGAAAGCTATCCAGGATGTATACACATGCCAAATATCAGGTGAATAAGTCAAACCCCTGCTGAGATATGAGTGATTTTAACCCAAGTCAAACAAATAGATGGATGCTGTACAAAAATATTGCGGATGGGGCCACCAGTTTCTTGTATGATAAAGAGCTATGTGAGATCTTAACACATGCAAATTTTCAGGAAAATATGTCAAACCAGTCCGTAGATATAAGCAATAATGTCTGCAGCGTGAACGTGAATGTAGGTGGCGCCACCTGTCATAAAATCAAGAAAGCTATCCAGGATGTATACGCATGCTGAATTTCAGGCGAATTAGTAAAACCACCGCAGAGATATGAGTGATTTTAACCCAAGGCAGACATACAGATGGACACTGTGCAATCATGGTTGCAGGTGGCGCCACCATTTTTTGTGTATGTTAAAAAGCTATCAAAGGGCTACATTTGTACAAAGATTTTTTCCTGATTGGTCAAACGAGTCAAAAGATATGTGGGTTAATGTTTCAAAACAGACACACAGATGGATGCACTGGAGAGAGGAAGGTCAGAGGTCAACACCAATCAGTTAGGCACCAGTTCACATGTGACCCAATAACTGGTGTAAGTTTTTGAAAAATCAGTCCAGTAGTCACAGAGGAGTTCTCCGGATATGAACCTGGCAGCGGCGGCGGAGCCCGGTCAAAAACATGTATCTGCAGAACTTCGTTTTGGTGGATACAATAACTATCATGGAATGCTTTGTGCCACAGACTTCACAATCAATATTTTTTGTCTGGATTGTTCATTAAAAATAACTTGGAAACAGTACAAAATGATTTTAAAAATGTAAATAATTTGATTGACACCACAAAATTTGTTAGATGTAAACAACAAATACTGTTCATTCCATTACAAATTGCACATATACAATATTGTCTGTATTACCTTTACTCCTCTATTAATTCAACTCACTAAAGCATTCAGAATGATTCAATGCAAAACACTTTATTTATTGCTCTTTCACTGTCTCAACATACTGGTAGTTTGACCACTTGGCATTTACAATACTTTATGTTTTCATTTGTAAGCATTTTTTATGCAAATAAATAACCATCTGCAGGTGAAATCAACAGATGCTTCTCTGGCAGTGCTAATACACTGCAGTTGTCCCAGACCTCCCTGGCTGTAACCACTGCTTTGTATGGCAAGGATCTCAGGGTCTGACCACCAGGGTTAGCACAGAGCAAAAAACTGTAATCAGACCAATGAGATTGTGGTATCGTTTTGTGCATCAAGCTCCAAATTTTAAGCATGCAACACCCCCTCTCATTTGGCTAGCAAAGAAGACAGAGTTGGCATTTGGTAATGCAGATTTAGGAATATTGATTTTTCAAATAAATTTTGACAAATACCAAGTATACTGTACATTAAATAGTGTAAATATATTATATATTCTGTATGTATTCTAACTCTATATACCAAATTGATTACATATAAATATCTATTAGTTGATAAAAATGCATGGGTACATGTATTTGAACTGTACTAGGATGGTGTCTCATCAATAATTTGACTGAAAATACCTACTCTACGACCAATACAAAAATTTTCACCATTGTTATTTATTTATTAACAGAGTATCAACCTTGTATGTATAGAACATATTTATAAGATATTGTTTTAATACATATATGTTTAATGCATTTACACAGTACTGTTACAATATTTTCAAACTACAAATATATGGTCTTTTTGTCTGATACAAAAGTTTCTTGTATGGATATGCTCTATATCAATGAATTATTAATATTTCAAATGTTTTATATAGGCTTGAACGCCCACCAGAACATGCTAGTACTCAAACACAGATGACTATGGAAGATTTTCTAACACATCTTTAAAACTTTAGAAAACATGTTGGTAGATACTGATCAGTAAAGAAATATTCTGTAGTGTATATGTACGATTCCAGATCTTGTTGGCATTTCATCAAAAACTTTGCCCATTCATATAGAATAAATGGTACGTACTGTCTATTTGAGATAGTTAAACATTTTAAAGAAGCATACCTGGCAAAAACACCATTCAAATACATCAAAAAGTTGTTTTAAATACATACAAGAACCCAATAATTATAAACAATTAAACTTGGTACAGGGTTCTTTGTAATGGTTCATGCAATGATGAAATCATTCTTGTATGATATTTCAATACTACTGAACAAATTTAAGTGTGTTATTTTATTTAAGAGTTTATTATGTTGCAAATAACAGGAAGCCATTTTTAGGATACCGCCATGTAGTTAAATGTTAATGTAATAAAAAGTGGCTTGCTCTTAGTGGAAGGTTAAAATTATGCCCTTGAGCCCTCATATAGGCTTGCTTTGATAGTCATTTAAGGAATTATTCAAGTATTTATTTGCTTATAAACTTTATTTGCTTGCCACTTTACACCATGACATGCATCCCACCTTTCAAAGCAAACCATTTTAACTTTTTATTAGCAACACATGGGCATTACTAGGAAAAGAACTCATGTTTCCATTTGTTATTTGTTTCCTTATAGAGTGTTCCATGGTAATGAGTGCTTAAATCAAGAGTCAGGTATTACATACTCATGAATACTTGAAGTCCAAAATTTGATTCCAATTTCAGCACTTTTCTAGACTGCATAAACCTAACCTTTGTCTTATTGCTCTTGTGGGGTTGTATTTAATTGGAACAGCCCTCCCTATATCCTGTTCCCATTCTATATTGCCCTTCATTGCAGTGTTGACCCAGTATTTCTGTTCTTGACACTTCATGCAATAAGACAAACAATGCGTTCCCTGGGTACTCATTTTTTGGCCTATTTTCTATCTTCAACCCCTTTATGACAGTTTAACTTTGGCTTTTCCTGGCACAGGGGCCAATCCACTTGGGTGTAACAGAACTGGAAGCATTAATAGTTTGGTGGTCAACGGGGAAAGTCAAACATGCAAATGAAGGTGGCTTGTCATGATCAATCAAGGGGCACTGTGGAACAAACACAGAGAGTGCAGGAACATCCAGTTTAATTGAATTAACATACACAGATGCTGCAGAAGTATTGTATGAAATGTAATGGTTGCTGGTGCCAGGACAATCAATGTAATAGGTTACCATACACACGTGGAGGACCTGTGTCTGGTAATATAATGACCAACTGTTGAGGTCTCGAACCTTTTATCTCTTGTTTCCCTGGGGCTTACAGCAAATTTATTCCCTGATATCGGTTCCAGGTTATGTTTCAAACAGGCATGTCTGCCCATCGTTCAGCCTAGCTGTCTCGCTGTTCATTTGTTTGTCTGTGTTAAGGGTGAATTTCAGAGAAATTACCTGGCCAAAGCCAGAAAAATCCAGAATTGCTATTTCTTTTTAATAAAATCAATTTTGTTGTGAATGAGTATCGTGTTATTTGGGTTCTGCTTTAATCCCCAGAAAATAACTCATAAACTCATAATAGAAAATGGACTAAAATTTGCAGTATTTATTTTATTATATAAAGAAATGAACCCCTCTTTCAGTTTTGCCTAAGGGTCCACAATTAACCATTTTTTTCATGACAAGTAAATTTTCCAAAGACAAATAAAATGCTTTCCCTGTAATATCTTTAACCTTTTAATATGTAGAACAAAATTATTTATTTATTTTTCTGAGTGTGCAGCCTTAATAAGCATGTTCCTTAAAAGAAGGAAAGATCAATTTTCATTGTTTGATTGTTTGTCAGTCTCAACAACAAGAACTGACACTGATACCTGAAGGGGAAATTCAGTACTACAAGACCAAGAGGATTCTTAAAGTAATGAATAGCTGCAGACAATATACAAGCATATGGCACTGGTTCACATGTCTTTATGACTAATCAACTATCTGTCTATTTGTCTATTTTAATTTATCAGGGTATCTGGTGCATCTCTCTATCTTATTAGCACAAATGGAGCTTAAACCAAAAAGTGTAACTTTCATTCATAACCTCAATATTCCAGTGGTTTCATAACGGCTTACTTATCCATCTATATGTATACTAAATTAAACCTGCATAAAAACCCAAGTAATCAAAACAGTAATGGATCATGCTGACACCAAACTAATTGTAGTTAACATCCAGGATATAAATGATTATGAGAAGAATTAATAATTTAATATTACATTACAAACCCCTGTGATTTTTGTTAGAGTAAATGAGCACAGACAAGCAGAACAATCATTTATTATCACAAACACTAAATATACTTCTAATCAAAAATTCAATTTACCAAGTCTAATTTGACAGTGAAAATAAAACTTGTGAAATCCTGAGTTGAAACTAAAAAAAATTTGTAAAAATATGACATTGCTAAGACTTAACTCAAAATTTTTTCCTGAAAAATGATGTTTTCCACACGTATGCAAGTAATGTACAGTTCCTGCAAACAGGAGAACTGCACAGTGCCTCAGTTATTTCTGTATAATAATTTTGTTTATGGTCACTTGTATATCCACAAGGGACTTATTGATTTACAGTTTGTAAACTCTGCACAACTGGACTCTTTCAGCCTTGACAGTTCTGTCATTTTCAAGAGTCATTAGAGTATGTCATCTCACTTATTTAATACAACCAAAGGAAAGGTTAACAGCTCCTGCTGAGTTGGTTTATGATCAATGGCCAGAAATAAATTTTGCTGAAAAGAACATGATGACAGGCTTTGAAGAGGTCCAGTGATTTTATAAGTTATAGACTAGATTTCATGATGATCAATTTTATATCTGATTGATTTCTTTATAAAGAAAGTAGAAATAATACCATCTTTGAAAAGAAAATATATTATCACAATCTATTTTCAAGTATGTTACATCATGTAACTAGTTTATTTTCTCTTTTGATTCTTTATTTTTTTGTGCATCTGTGTAAAGGAATATCAGAAAGCACAAATCACTAGTCCTGACATCTGTTGGTAGAAATTAGTCCTAAATGGCATATATATACATATTACACTGTAGTATTTTGGAAGAGTTCAATTTTTTTTTGTGATGACACATAACACATTATTTTAAAATAAGCATTAGTTTGCCAGTAGCAAATAAACCTCCCCCTGAGACTGCTTGTTAAAATGTTAGTTCAGTTTAACTGCTTTGTTCAGAACACAGTCCACCTTCATTGTGTTGTCAGAAAACAATGACAGATAACGAACCAATTGTAAGGCCTTGTCACCTCCTGGTATATGAGTCTGGTACTCAATGATTTCCTTGGGGACTTCAATAAATGTGACCTTGTGCTAGAAACTGTCTACTGATAAACAGTAAAACCTCCATAATACTAGGCTCAAGCCGAAGTTCTTCAAGATATAATCAGTTTTTCACCCTTACTTTATTCTGACTGATGGTTGAAAGTCGCAACATTTTCATCGGAAACCCTCTCATTTTGGGTAATGTTATATACACACAAATGTCTATCTTTCAAAGCTGTATGTATCCATGACTGTGACTGCAGTACTATCAGATTATATTTCTATGGGTTTACATTTTACTTTCTATGCATGTAAATGACACTTAAATGTGCCAATTTTCGAGATAATGTAAATTCTGAAGTTTGATTATGAAGATGGAGGACAAAATAAGGGACAAGCTACCATTCAAACAAGGAAATATATATTAAAAATTTGCATAAAAAAATTATTTTTTTTTTTTGGCTATAAAATGGAATATTTCAGGGAATATGCAACACACCAACCTAATTAAATCTCAAGTGAGTACATTTTTATTTTATAACTGCATTGTTGTATTATATATCACTTAATATAACAATGCTCTTACAGAGAAAATTTATCAATGAAAAATTTAATAACTTGCATGAATCTGATAAGGGGTACATTTCACACAATAGGGAGTTATTTAGTCAAATGAAAACTAAAATCACATGATCTTTCGAGGAATTTTATTCATACATTCATTATTATCTCAGAAATATTAAACAACCCAATGGTGTCAAAACATCACATGGCAATTATGAAACTGACATTAATCCTGACCTGGTACTTGGACTCAGTATGGACTAATTATCTGAGGTATGACATAAAACATATGACACCACTTTATCAGTAAAACCTCACTCATACAGAGCATTCTGTGGTTTTTAACAAACACATACTGAAGGGAGCCTCCAGTTATAGCCGCAGCTTAAAATGGCTTCTTTCACGAGCTGAACATTTGTGTGTATACCAAATGGTGTTGGTCACATGAGGAATCGCTCAGAACTTGACGCATCGAGGCCCATGCTTTATAAGCACCACAAGGACAAATTGTTACCGTGACAACATTGTTACACTCTCCTAATGAAGTCATATATCATTAACGCTGCACTGACAATAATGGTGTTTCTGTCACATGTATATCGGTCAGAAGAAAGTGTATTGATTCACCAAAACCTGACTGTTTTACCCAACTCCAGCAAGAGTCACAGTTTCTGTGGGTGGTGTGCAAATCACACCTTGACTGTGAGAGCAAAACGTGCGGTGCTGTCCAAGTTTACCAATATCGGTAACAAATGTCACCCCTGTAATGTGTCAATGTGTTTGCTTTAACAATCAGCCGCAGACGGAGCTCAATATTATGCCAGGAAAAGGAGAATTAAATGTTTAGTTGTATATAATACAGTGCCCCAGTAGTGACCTGATATTGTATGGAACTGAAATGGCTTCGTGCATTATTCCATCAATTAACTTGCAATTTCATTCTCCCGGCTTGTCCATGCCTATATAAACAGTGACATTGAAGACAATTGGCAATTTAATGCATTTTGCTGGTCTGACCAGCTGTTCGCACCCTTATCTTTATCAAATAACTGATATTTGTTTTGTACCATACAAAAGGCCACCAACCATTTGCTGTTTTAAATTCATCCTGTTGCTTTATGTAAATAAACAGGTCTTGAAAAAATTGTGTCTGACCAGGTGACAATTAGATTCCGTTCTGTAACTTTTATCATTTTACAACAACCTGAAAGTACCAAAGTTCATGATTCTGAAATGTATGGATTATTTCAACAAAACATACTGCTCATTCCTTCATTAACATGAGGAACTAGAGGGTACACGGTAGAGCACAAATATCTGCCATTGCAAGCCATCCTACAAGGAACACCCCTGTAGAATGGTTTCAGCTTGATTCCCTACTGTGTACAAACACCCAGCTGCAGTGTCAGTGAAAGGGTATTGGGTAAGGTTCTATAGTGTTGCTGCTTGTTTGACTGAAAGAGGGTATGATACAGCAGCAAGGGTAAGACGATACCCCAAGTACTGAATACTTTGAAAGTATATGTACAAGTTCAAAGTGTAAATACAGTTTGCTTCAAGAGTTCATGTTATATCTGGATCCACACCAAACTTTAATGGGTTCTTCACTTGCCCATGTTCACCCCCTCAACAAAATTAGCATTAAGTCATCAAACTTGATGTTGCTAATTGCTGCTCTTTTCTGATCAATCCCTTCAAAAATCCCTTCATGTAATTCTAATGCAAAATTTTGTTTGCATCTGCCATATCAACCACCAAATCCAACAGGAATGAAGACAGAACCTTCAAATCCAACAGACAGGAGTGAAGACAACCTCAACACCCAACAGACAGGAATGAAAACATAACCATAAAATCATATAGACAGGGGTGAGGTCATTACCTCCAACCGACAGGAGTGAAGACAATCTCCAAATCCAACAGACAGGAGTGAAGACAATCTCCAAATCCAACAGACAGGAGTGAAGACAAGCTCCAAATCCAACAGACAGGAGTGAAGACAATCTCCAAATCCAACAGACAGGAGTGAAGACAAGCTCCAAATCCAACAGACAGGAGTGAAGACAATCTCCAAATCCAAACAGAAAGGAGTGAAGGCAATCTCCAAATCAATCAGAAAGGAGTGAAGGCAATCTCCAAATCCAACAGACAGGAGTGAAGACAATCTCCAAATCAAACAGAAAGGAGTGAAGGCAATCTCCAAATCCAACAGACAGGAGTGAAGACAATCTCCAAATCAAACAGAAAGGAGTGAAGGCAATCTCCAAATCCAACAGACAGGAGTTAAGACAATCTCCAAATCAAACAGAAAGGAGTGAAGGCAATCTCCAAATCCAACAGACAGGAGTGAAGACAAGCTCCAAATCAAACAGAAAGGAGTGAAGGCAATCTCCAAATCCAACAGACAGGAGTGAAGACAAGCTCCAAATCAAACAGATGGGAATGAAGACAATCTCCAAATCCAAAAGACAGGTGTGAAGACAATCTCAAAATCCAACAGACAGGAGTGAAGACAATCTCCAAATCCAACAGAAAGGAATGAAGGCAATCTCCAAATCCAACAGACAGGAGTGAAGACAATCTCCAAATCCAACAGACAGGAGTGAAGACTAGCTCCAAATCCAACAGACAGGAGTGAAGACAATCTCCAAATCAAACAGAAAGGAGTGAAGGCAATCTCCAAATCCAACAGACAGGAGTGAAGACAACCTCAAAACCCAACAGACAGAAGTGAACATTAACCTCAAAATCTTATAGACAGGGGTGAGGTCATAACCTCCAACCGACAGGAGTGAAGACAACCTCCAAACCCACAGACATAAATGAAAACATAACCTCAAAATCTTATAGACAGGGCTGAAGTTATAACCTCCAAATTCATCACACATGGGTGAAGACATAACCTTCAAATCCAACAGACAGGATTGAAAACATAACATCCAGATCCAACAGACAAGCAGGGATGAAGACATTAACTTCAACAAACAGAGGTGAAAACACAACCTCTTATAAACAAAGCTGGAGAAAACCTCCAATACCCAATGTTGGCTGAAGTAATGAGGCACCAATTCTGTGGTATGAGGGATCTGCTTCTTATCCTAAATGTGTAACAACTGACACGACCCAAAATGGCCAGATCTTCCGATTCAAATCAGGTCTAATTTTAGGGGAGAAAAAAATGCTTAATAAAAGCGTAATGGATCGTCCAGGCCACCTCATACATCTATGTCAGGCGAGAACCAGAAAGACAGCTGTCCATCAATGGATTATCTTGATCTCATCTAACATTTGCATGACATCATTGATCTCAATTGGGAGATTATTTTCCTTTACTCTTACATTAACTTGCATTCTGCGTCCACTCTTAAGTGCTGCTTTGGATGTGTTGGTAGGCATGCTGGTTAGGTAACTATGCAAAGATAATAGCAGAATCCAACCAGTGTCATTCACAATGTCAGCAGCAGTTTGGGCGTTGCTACTTCAGGGCTATCCTGCTTCCTTTGGCGTCTTCTATCCTAGCTGACATGGGCTACATCAACCAGTCTCTGCTACTTGCAAGCTGATAAGACATTGATTAGGTTTCATTGTGTGCTAATGGTGTTTAGGCAGAGATGATAAGCACAATTTCTGCATGTATTGATTAGACCCAACAGGAAAGAATACACACTTGCTAAACACAAGAATACCAGCAAGCTGGTGAGACAGTCTGTGGCCCAGGGGCCCTATTTGGCAGACTGCAAACCAAACCTGTATCATTACTTATTTACGTAATGCCTTTCATCACACAGTAGTCATACCAGGGTGCCAGCTAAACAGCTTATTCTTGGTCAATATTTGCTTCTAACTGTACTGATATTTGTATGTGTACATCTGCTCCACTGCCTGCACTCTGGTCAGTATGGGGACGTAAAATGCTCCTCTCATGCATTTAATGACACAAACAGAAATGACCCAATGAGAGTTGTTCTATACAGACTACAATATGTCAATCCCAGAGAGCGGGAAAAGCCTCCTTTTATTCTTGTCTCTGCATCATTGTGAGCACTTTATCTGCACACCTTATACCCTGAGGTATAAGTTTATGTACAGGTGACAAATGTGTGTCCCATACCATTCACACTTCACAATGGAAACCAGATTCATAAATGGAACAAATGCTGAATCTGGGATGGCTGTTGCCCTGTGACAGTAAACTGATGAGTGACATCAACAGTACCGTAGAGTATACATATAAAATGGAGACTTTATAATTTCAAAGTAACTTGCCACACCTAATCTGACTGCAAGTTTTTTTAGGCTTACCAGTGAATCTGTCAACTGAATGATAATATAAGTATAAATCATATGATAAGAATTGAATTTCTTTCAGTTTGATTCTTCATATATAAAAATTTTTTAAAATATTAAATTATAAAATAAACTAGATGTATGCAATCACCAAGTGATTACTGGAAGCCCCTACCAGGGACCATCAGCTGCATGGAAATCAGGGATCAGCTATATGGAAAAATTAACATCAGTTGCACATCTATGACCTGGGACTAATATTGAGCTCCAATTTCAGCTTTTGAATAACAGCCATACTGGAGATCTAGTGCAATCAGAAAATAGCGGGAAAATGAAAGAAAAAAAGAAAGAAAAAATTTTAAATTGTTGGTTTGGCACTCTGTCAGACCTAAGTAGGTTTTTACACAAATATGACTAAGGAAATAAAATGATCAACCCTTAAAAGCCTTCCCTAGAGGGGTATATAATCCCTTTGATATACTGGACTGAAGTCAGGCAAGGTAAGAGGTAGCTACTGGGTTTAACTATTTTACCTTTAATCACTCGGGACATTTTACTATGACTTTTTTATCCTTGAAGGATTTTGATAGAATCTAAAGCTATAGTGTGTCCCATGGCATTATGAATTGATATTTATTTTAGATTCATGCATGTTGCACAATCAAAAACATAAAGGCAAGAAGTACAACAAAGAAAGTGACAGGTAAAACAGATAATTAAAATGATTATAGATTGCCAAGGGAAAACCTATGGTCATTAAAAGTCTGGAAATATATAATGGCAGGAAATGTTTAAAGTAGAATGGAATGGTAGAAGAATTTGGAATATTATAGTCAATACTTTGGTAATTTGGCATTTAAGGCACATTAGGCACAAATGCTTTGGCTATAGAGCATTTAAGGCACAGATGCTTTGGCCATAGGCATTTTAGCCACAGATGCTATGGCCGTAAGGCATTTTAGTCACAGATGCTTTGCCGAAGGACATTTTATATACAGATGCTTTGGCCACAGGACATTTTAGCTTCTAATACTTTGGCCACAGGACTTTTTAGCTTCTAATACTTTGGCCACAGGACATTTTAACTTCTAATACTTTGGCCACAGGACATTTTAGCTTCTAATACTTGGCCACAGGACATTTTAGCTTCTAATACTTTGGCCACAGGACATTTTAGCTACCTAATACTTAGGACATAGGGCATTTTAGCTATTGATACATTAGCCATAAGGCATTTTGGTCACAAATTCTTTGTTCATGGGGCATTTTTTTACACCTATTTTTGCCATAAGACAATTATGCTGCAATCCTTTGGTTATACATGTAGATCATTTTCAGCCCCAGAAGCATTGGCTCTAGGGCATTTTAGCCACATATGCTTTGTCCATATGGCATTTTAACCACAATTTGCCAAAAGACATTTTACATGGATCTAAATAATTAATTGCTAAAATGTCCCAGAGTGAAATGTTTGATGCGGTCCAGAATGACAGTCAATTTCAATTGATTCTCTCTGGAAAATTTAAGCCTTTAATTCAACTGAATTTGAACAGATGCAAGTGTTTCACTATTTGTTTTGGTCTCACATTTATCTTTGCAAAGTATTGGATTATTGACAGCTTAATCTTTTGTTTTCAGGCAGAATCTGCATGGGTTTAATGCAAACTTTCAAACTGAGATTGAGCTGAGAGCTATATGGCTTATTCATATTCATATTCAGTGTTTTCAACTGATTATTTATGCTTGATGGACAGATGAATGTTTAATTCTAAGCATTCTTGGTGGTAGATTAAAAAAAAGTGGAACGCTTTGCCTTTAAACATTAGACTCTCAAGAGACATCAGCTGATCAATTCAAGGACACACTCAAGACTACAGTGAAAGGAAGAAGGGCTTTACATCCTATAATAATAATAATTTTTATTATTATGTTATATTCATAATCACTATTTTTTTCAGCTAAAATCTCCTAGGCTTCTGTATATTTTCATCCAATATTTCGAGATGAATTCTTGGTTGCTAATGGACAGTTTAAGTATAAGCTTAAATGCATGAGGTTAAATGACAATGTAATAAGTAACAATTTTGTAATTGGCAAAAATTACAGTTTCGCCTAAGCAGAAATTATAAATGACAAAATAACATTTGAATATCAGCCTACTACATCAAGGCTAGACCACTCCACCTTTAACTGCCTTGTGATATCTGACACTCCAAGCACAGCGTTATTACCCACTTCATGGCTGGTTCTCCCAAATCAGTCATTTTACTATATTAGTATCATATTGATTCTGCATGCATTCGTTGAGATACATTTCCTTTTCTTGTTATTTGATCAGTGATTTCCAAGTCCCGATTACCATATCTAATGCTTTGTCAGTTGTTGTAATTAAAGGATATAAAAATATATATAAGTTTACTGAACCAAAACCAATTTTAGTGTTACCACGTTAGCTAGGGGATCCTGTAACCACATGAAATGGTGTATCTTACCAGATTTTTATGTCTGTGCTTCACACCGAAAAACTGTATGATAATCAAAAAAATAAAAATTAAAATGTTGAGAGCTACAGAAACAGAAAAATATGTTCATCAGCTGGGAAGTGAAATTATGAATTCAGCATACATTAAGAAAATGTAGATTACCACATGCAAAAAGTTAAGATAAGTATTATCACATGTGGGACAGCTAAATTATAGCAATATAACCATGTAGATAAACTTGCTTTATTTCATTACATTCCACCATATATTGGAATATTCTATATGGATATCTCATATCAACACCCACATCAGATAATGACACTAAAAGATAAGAACCCACACTTACAAACACACACAAATACATATAATATATATATGTATATATAGTATTCACATAAAATGAAAAATAAACCTATAATACCTATATATATGGTCAAAGCCACACTTTGGTAAGAATAAAAACCAAAATTCACACAAATTTTTAGCTTACAATAGAGTAAATAAACCAACAATTTGATCTTAGAAATGTATATTATATTTGTGCTCTATATATGAAATCCATCATATCATATCATTTTTCAAGTTTTTAGATTTTCTTTTGTTGTTCATCTGGCTTAACATCCTTCATTATTATAATAATACTGTATTTTGATGACTCCAACAGGTCAAGTTACCCATATCAGCATGAGAGTTTGTCAGTGGATGTGTGCAATAAAAAAAAGTTTCCTGTAGACTTATTCTCAATAAATATGCTTGCTTCTCAATAAATTGAACAGATATTGTAACACATTTTAAGCGTACAATAGAGTAAATAAACCAACAATTTGATCATAGAAATGTATATTATATTTGTGCTCTATATATGAAATCCATCATATCATATCATTTTTCAAGTTTTCAGATTTTGCTTTTGTTGTTCATCTGGCTTGACATCCTTCATTATTATAATAATACTGTATTTTGATGACTCCAACAGGTCAAGTTACCCATATTAGCATGAGAGTTTGTCAGTGGATGTGTGCAATGAAAAAAGGTTCCTGTAGACTTATTCTATCTCAATAAATATGCTTGCTTCACAATAAATTGAACAGATATTGTAACATATATGAACAAAATATATTTAACCCTTGACCAGTGTTTATATGTCACATCCAGGTTAAGGCATGATGTCACGTATGTTTTGGATATAGATAGTTGGTCAAACTCATTACATGGTGTCAGAAGTGGGATTTGTGCTACTGAAGCTACAAAGGGCAGTGATCACACAACTATTTGAAAATGACAGAATGTAAATTTATCTAAGGCCAGTCTACAGAACATTACTCAGACGTAGCAACAACTGCTTACTAAATACAGCCACTCTTTGCTTCTTGGTATGACTGGCAAAGCTCAATGGGTTAATTAGCACAAGAACTGTTCTCAAATTGTAAATCTAAGATGCTTGGAAATTTTTAGCTAAACAATGAGGTTACATATATCATATAACCAAATTCTAGTTACAGTGTATTGGTTCACTGGCACCTGGATGTGATCTGGAAATAATCTCCAGTCAAGAAAAGATGTAATATATGGAAGACTGAGACTGAGAGACTGACCGAGGGAGAGCTACATCTTTCTCTTAATTTGCTGAAATTTAGTAACATCTATTTTGGTTAACTTGCTTTTATCTTTTTTTTTTCAAGTCTGAAATTTACTGCTTAAATAAGAATTGAGAATTGAAATAAGGTAGAGAATTAATAACTGATTAAATTGTAAGGGCCCCCTAAATTCACAGGTATTGTTAACAGTAGAGAATGCATGCCAAAGCAGAAGTCATAATTACGTCAAATTTGTTGGAAGTTTATAGGGACTTCAGAACTGCAATCTAGACAAATTCAGATCACTACAGACAAGATGGCAATCATAGTTCAGCCATGTCTGCATTACGATCGAATCTTGGCTGAATGGATCTTAGGTTTGTCCAGACAGAATTACAATTTCTGTTTTCCAGTTCACTAAATATCATCCAGACCAGGGAGTAAATCTAGTCCATCTTTTCCAGAGTAGGACATTAATCTGATCTGGCCAGAAATTGTGTTCTTGCTACAAATATAATAATTGCTTCATGTGCCTTAAATGCAGATCCAACCAGTGACTCCCAATGGGCATGACATGGATTCTGGATCGAGTATTCTTACTTATTAACATAAATGACATTTTAAAGGAATCTTCTTGATTGAAGATCTTTGAATTAATATAACCTCCGTGTTTTGATGCCTTCTATTTGCCAGGTCCAAATAAATGACCATTCAAAGACTGCAAAATGTATATGAAAAACACAAACAATCAGCTAATAAACTTATAAGACTTAAAACTCTGGAAAACTGTTACTTAAGCTATAAATTAATGAGACTCAACTTTGTTGTTCAACATAACCAAATATTAAACTGATCAAATCTGTTAGAGTCTTAGAGAATCAATAAAACGTTTGATACATGCAGCTATACTACCTACATCTTATATACTAATAAAACTGAATTAAGAACCACAAACAGGATTCTACAAAAGGAATTTAATCATTCACAAAATACAATGAAAAATAAACAGAAATCTGCTGAAAAATTATAACAAGGCCTACAGGCCTAATGCGAACCTGTGCATTGGGAAATACACCAGGTATGTTTCAATACTGGACCATTACTTTTCATGTATATGAACAATGCAAGTACTAAACATTTTGAATAAGAAACAATTACACAAACATCACTGCTGAAATTCTGGCATAGGTGCACACAACACAAAAATGATTGTAGCTGGCACCACCAGTCTTGTATACAACAAAGCTATCAGAGATATATACATATGCCACTTTTCAGACTGATATATCAAACCCCTCCTGAGAGTTAAGCAGGGACACACACTGTGCAAAAATTATTGTAGGTGGCACCACCAGTCTTGTATACGACAAAGTTATTCGATATGTATAAATATGCCCAGTTTAAGGCTGATATATCAAATTCCTCTGTAGAAAAAAGCAGGCACATACACTGTGCAAAAGTCATTGTAGGTTGCGACACCTATCTTGTAAATGAGAAAGCCATAAAAGACACATAGACACGTCAAAATATCAGGCCAATACATCAAACTTACCTGGAGTAGATGCATGGGGCTGACCAGGCTTTGGTGAGAAAGGCAGTTGCCCAGAGTGAATTGTGAAAAATTGCTGGCTCAGGCTACTGCACTGAGTGAACTCAGGACCTGCACCTGGCTAGACTGAGTGAACTTTTGACCTGTACCTGGCTGCACTGAGTGAACTCTTGACCTGTTGCATAATCTGACACAATTGGCAGTCTGCCAAAGCTATAAGTAGATCCAGGATGAACTTTGGTGCCAAATCTGATTCAATGGGCAGTCTGCCAATGCTATAAATAGAATGCAGCTACTGCAATGAGTGAACTCCTGACCTATACCTGGCTGCACTGAGTGGACTCTTGACCTGTTGCCTCATCTTATTCAGCTGGCAGTCTGCCAAAGCTATAAATAGATCCAGACTGACCTTTGGCCTGTTGCCAAATATGAAATAGTTGGCAGTCTGCAAAGCTATTTATAGATACAGACACAATCTTGGCCTGTTGGTAAATCTGTTTACACATAGTGAAAGGCTACAATGCTTTTTTTTCAAGCTGACAGATCCATAAGTTTTTTTATCATAATGTTTAGAATAATAAAAGATGTAGTCCTTTCATTTGATAAAGGTCCCATAATTCCTTCAACAATCATTTAAGTTACTTGAACAAAGAACTCCCAAGAATCATTCTGTGCAATGTTACAGAAGTTGAAACAGTTTTGCAGAAGAAGACTATTGCAGTCCTCAGTTTGAAATAGGCTTACTAATGGCCACAAGACCAACCTCAGCTTTCTATGATTCTACCCAAAATCAACAAAACCAATCCATTCCTATAGAATTTAAAGAACCCGACCCTAGGATAATTCTTGTGAAAAATTAAATGATTCAACTTGACAGTTTCCTCATTAGGCATCTTCAAGCTGACAGAGGCTAAAATTACAAGGTTTTTGACTGTAAAAAACAGGTCGATGCAGGTGGCACCACAAAAACTGCAATTTCAAATATGAGTCATGTGAACAACATTTGCACAAAATTGTTGATGCTAGCTCCTGTTGTTTCTGAGATTATGTCAGTATGCTTACTTGGCCAAGTTCAAATTCCTGTAACTTGGCCAAAATTCATCAAGCCCATACCATTTGAACAAACTTGAGAGGGCTTATCACTGGGATCATTTCTGTGAAATATTGAACCATTTAGCTGAAGGATTTCAGAGATGAAGATTTTCACAAAGGTTTTTAGCTTTTTCCCTGTAAAATGTAAGCTGATGCAGGTGGCGCCACAAAAACCTCAATCCCACAACAATTGATATGTTACAGATTTTTGCATAAAATTGAGGATGCTAGCTTCTGCTATTCCTGAGAAATTATGGGTAAAAAAACTTATGACAGATAACCCTCATACAAAAAGGATTGATGCAGGTGGTACCACCAATACCTCAATTTCGTATACGAGGTCATGTGACCAACATTGGCATAAAATTTGGTGATGATAGCTTCAGCCGTTTTTGAAATAGTATGGGTTAATGTAAGAATGACACTGATGGCCAACGGATGACACCACACCATTGCATAAGCTCAAAGATTCGCTAAATAGCATCCAATATGTCACTGTTACATTATTTTCTACCAAAGCAATCATTATCCTTATTCTGGCTATCAGGATTTATGCTATTAATTAATTATGATAATAAATATTTATTAATTAATATGATTGTTTCCTCACACTGCTAGCAGACTAATTATGCAACTTGGAAGGTTCCTTTTCTTTCCCTAAAAAATATGTTTCTTTTTTTGTTATAGCTGGTAAAATGTCAACATTCTATTTATTGTTTAAACATACTTTCTGTTAATTAACAAACTGCCAAATTAAAAAAAAGAATTGCAATAAATCATGGATTTCATACTGAGACTCATTTGTGAAATTGGGAAAATATTCATTTATCATTGAAAATTGATCATTTTTCTGTCATACTACAGGTAGATAAGTAATAGGATTCAGGTATAGAATAATCAGGACCAATAATAATCAATCATAATTTATAACTAAATGAATTTTAAATTATTGCCTACATCCTGAAATACATCTCATTTATTCAGTTAATCAATAAGTAATAAAACTACATGATTTGAAACATTGACACATGTAAGGTTCTACGTAATATGTTGTTCACACTGGTAATTAGCCAGCTTTCAGAGAGCACATATATCCATATACTGATCTTTTACAAATTTAATTTACAAATCATCATAGTGCCAAATTACTCCACCAGATCTTGGAAGATATAGCAATGCCTTTTGACTGCAGTGAGACAGATGTACACCTGGATCCAATAATAGGCGTGTAACAATGCATAGAAAAATAAATGCAACCTCTTGATTGATTTGTAATTGATTTTTAACCTCTGAAGGAATTCATTTCAATTATTATTTTTTTCCATGCACTGCCAAAAGCCTTCTGTGAACAGTACAAAATTTGAAGGGGCATTCCTTGATGTTGAGGCTATTTATGGTGTATGTGCCCTATTACACCAACCATTGAGTAAACCAAAAGCATTCACATAAGTTTTGACTGACCCGTCGTTTAAGACCACTTGTGAATCAAGACCACTTGTGGCCCGTCTAACAGATGGTTTTATTACACAGATTTCATTGAAGTTCCAATGCATTCAAATTTTACCTTTACCTGCTAAAATAAACTGCATTCCATTTTGGTAAGATATATGCTTTTACTAATATTTTTAAAAAAAGTGTGAAATTTCTGCTGAAGTAAAAAATGAATCCAGAAATGAATCAAAGGTAAAGAGTCAATAATTGAATTGATTCTCAGACAGGTAAAAATTTATTGTATACGTAACAGTTTGCCACCACATACTCATATGTCATTGTGGTCTATAATTATACCTGCACAATGAAAACTGGTATCATTTACTAATACTGCTTTTGGAAATAACTTCAGCACTAATGTTTGGTGGGAGTGTCAAGGTACAGTATTCATAGGTACATGAACATGTGTAACAATATGTGTATTATCTCACGATATTAATTCTTTTTGGTTAAATATAAATGTTAACCAGCAAAACCAACCTGGTCACCTGGACTCACTCTCTCTCATTCACCTGCCCCTGTGTGTCTGATTACCATAACAAGGCTGTGTGACTAGACATTTAATCTTGCACATGTGCCACTACTCGCAAATAAGTAAAAAGAAACATCACAGAAGAAACACTGGTTGGAAGCTTGAAAAATCTATATTTGTGAAGTTGTGCTGTACAGCTGAAAGGTGACATATGCTATGTTTGCGTTTTGTGCCACTAACTGTGCCTGATGCAAGTTTATTTCCATTTGTGTACAAGAGTAAGCTACAGGTTTAAGCATGAAACATTGGCAGATACCATAATATAAACACTGCACTTCATAAATATTTAATTTAGATAACTGGTATGTGAACAGGCAAGTGAACATGCAATATACGTGAAACTCACACTATTAGCTTTTTAATAATTAATACAACCTGATGAAAATGCTCTAAGGCTCTTAAATGCCTCTGATTCATTTAACACAAATACAAATAATCCAATAAAAAATACTTCTATTTCTGAAGGCACTGTCTGTGACTTTACATGTAATGAATAATTAAAATAACATGCTTTGTATACTTAATTTTGAGATTTTTTTCAATTAATCATAAAAAATACTGCATATTTGTATCCATGGCAACATTCAATATGAAACTGAAGGTAAACATGACAGGTTTGAAAAAGCCAGAGGAAGAAAAGTTGGCAAGGTCCTTAAACTGCAGCTCTAATGGCATTCAGACATTTGATTAAATACTTGCAAGAAGAAACATAATTAAACATGTCTATAGTCAATACCTATACATGTGTCTCCATCTGTATTTATTAAAATCATTTCATACAATATAAGCCAGTACAAAAAAGTGTGGCATTAAAGGTGCAGTCCAACCTGAGTGTCTGCCCAATGAGTACCAGTGAAAAAAAATGTTTTACCATTCACTGATAACATATAAAGCTTTGGCAAAAAGGTATAAACTTTTCACAATATGTTATATGTTAATATCTTATAATATGATGATAAAGCATAGTGACCATGCTGACGATGTCATACTAATGCAAAAAATCCCCATTGGAGTCATTGTCTGCTGCATCATCACTTTTATCAACCAAATGCTCTCTGAGGTAGAGAGCTTTCTCTGCCTCATCACTTTTATTAACAAAATGCTCTTTTAGGTGGAGCTCTGTAGCTATGTTAGAATGAATTCAGTGACTGTCAACCATCATAAACAGTTCAGCAGCATTGCATAGTAAATACTTCATACTTCATATTATATTGCATTACATAAAATACAGGGACCATCTTTGAAGAAATATAAGGCTGAAAGGGCAGAAAAGTCCTAAAAACAATTTCCCTGACAAAAAACCATGCAGACATGGGTAATGGGATGGACTAGATGTATCATCCCTGCCAAGAACATACGTTAAAATCCAAAATACTGGTGGTTTACCTGAACCTGTATAACAACACTTTGGTAACAGTAATATCTGAAAAACTGCAATTGAATAAAATTGAAATCTATATTAAATTAAATTTCAATAAACTGGAAAATATATAAATCCAAATAGTTTATAAATATTCACATTCAATGCACCATTCCAAAGCTTAATAGCAATTCTGCAAATGTTTCTGAGATTTCACGATCAGTACTGCTTGAAAGATAAGGAATAAATTCCTGATAAAGCACTGATAAAAATGTTTTATTTCATTCTGTAAAATCAATAGATTACTCTGTCATTCTTTTTGAGAGATCAATCCTGAAAGTACATTTGTTTTATTTACTTTAATAATTTGAACAAGTCTTTTTTTTAAATCCATTCTTCTTCAATGCTTCCTACTGAAACTGAAAGTCTTAAATTCAATATACAGTGAAACCTGTGTTATGAGACCACCCAAGGGACTGACCAAGAGTGGTCTTAATTCACTGGTGGTCTTATTAGGCAGGTCAGTTATAACCAATGTGAAAGCTTTCAGTTCACCCAAGGGTGTTCTGAATAGACAAGATGGTTTTATAAGACAGGTGGTTTTCTGACAGATTCCACTGTATTTCATATTAATACTTATGACTTTATTAGGTTTCATACTCTGACCAAAATTCATAATTTCCTTCGGAACTTAGCATGAGTTTCACATAATATTTTTTGTAACTATAACATATCAAAAGATTAGTAGAAGGAACAGTCTGCTGATTTAGGATGAAGAAATTCTTATGACAGAATCAAATTTTATTATTCAATCATTCTTATGGCAGGGGCTGGAAAATAAAGGTAAAAGAGGTGAGGGTTTTTAGTCTGATATCACCAACGATGTCAGTCTCATTCGACTTAACACTTTGCCTTTCTGATCTGTCGGGTCTGTTCATTCTTGCAGCTTTTCTCGGCTCCCTGGGGTGCATACAACCCAAGCAGCCATATCAGGCCCTAGAAAGTTATTCGTTCTACATTTACCTTCCTCCCATGACCAGTACCTATTCACTCCTGGGTCGAGAGAGCACACCCTTGTGGTAAAGTCCTTGCCTAAGAGTCCTAGCACAGACGGAAGTCAGAAAGGGACGTGAACCCACAACCTTGCGGTCACAAGTCCAGCGCCCTTAACCATTACACCAACACGCTCCAGAGCGTCTAACCCTTCTTCACAGACTCTTCAGGGTTCAAACCAGGGATCTTTAATCCTGATTTTTGAAGTCTTACACATCAACAAGCTGGTCAAGAATTATTCAAGTAACCATTTTTTTGTTTCAACCATGCAAGGTGGTCCAATAGTGGATCCAGTGTTTTGCTAAGCAGTTTATTCCATCATGAGAGAAAACTAGGGACCACTGTGCTCAGCTGAAGTTGACCTTGAAGGTAAAAGTCTAAAATAATATCAAAAGGAGATAAAGTATAAGAGGAAGAGGTAATATAGGCCATGGTTGGTTTATATGATTGGTTTGTATTGATGAGCAAGAAATGGTTGCAAAGAGTATAATGTGACCTGACCATGTGTTTCCTAATGTTGAAACTGAAGCATGTGAGCAGTTTGTGAACAAATGATCTGTACTATTACCATGATCATTAGTTGGCTTTTTGATTTTACTGTTGACATTTCAGTAGTTTACACATTTGTTCAAATGAATCTATTTTTTGTATAATATTATTTTATGAAATGTTTACAGTTAAAATATAACTAATTAACAGCATACATACAGGACAAATAAAGCCTGATCTCCAATTCTGCTGAGGCAGGAAAATAATGAACAAATGTTTGTATTAGGTCCTCTTTTTTTATCACATCAATTTTTTTATTATAAGTTTATATTTCTATACATTTCCAATATAACATATATATCTGAATATAAACATTGATTCATAATTCTTAATTGCATCATCATAAATCTCAATCTTGTCAGATAACACCACATCATGCATACATATGTTTATTTATTTTTTACCACAAAAATATATCTTTTGTATCTGCAAAACAATAATTATCTAAAAATAATACTTGATTTAGATTTCACAATTCTAAATTGTGTCTTTATTTATCCATAATATGCTTCGTATTTTATAAATTTAAGCATGCTGATGGGTTTAATTATATTTGTTAAAATCATTTAATTATATTTGTAAAAATCATTTAAAAGAAAATTGATTTCTTTAAAAAAAATGCTACATTAACACAACAAGGCATCTTGTGAGGGGGGGGGGGATTTGGATGGTGATATGAGAATAACTGTACACCTGTCACAGCAGAGGATCTCCCCCAGTGACTGTAACAAATCAGAAACCCTGGCATAGCTGACCTCCAGTGACCTGTGATCTGTAATGTGTAATCAATGCAAATGATTACAATAGAGCCTCAAGAAAAATATCAATAACCAGTCTAATTTTCAAGCTTTTATTTTCAATTTTCAGATTTAAACAACTTAAATACTTATGTTTACAAGCTGTGAAAATTAAATCAATGGTACTTGCAGGAAGAAATGTTCCATGGTCAAAGTTGGGCAAACTTTAAGGTACTGATTTTATATTTATGCTTATAACTTAAAAAAATTACACAATTCAGACCTAATTTTGGGTAAACAATTGAATCTTAATTAAAATTAAACATAGTTATATACTTGGGAAAATAGACACTAGTTTCAAAATTTTTTAATGTTAAGTGAGTTATAATAATATTTTTATATTTATATAATATTTTTCCTGGTTTTTTACAAAGTCCATTATGTTCTGGCCCATAACTTAAAAGAAATTATACTTAACAGACTTAATTTCTGGCATGTACATAGGAACTATATAGAGGAATATTTATGGTAAATATGAGGAAAAACAGATGAGTGGTTTTGATATCAGGCAGTCCTGAAGTGTGATAATAGCTTTTTAATTAAAAAAATTGAGGTTTTTCCTTAATTTCTCAAAGGAACGATGTTGTGAAGACCGAGTTTTCAGCTTGGTAGGAGATCTTGGGGACATCTAACATTATGCCGAATTTTGGATTCTTAGGTCTTATGGTTTCAAAACGTGCCACTTCTATGGACGAACGGACAGTACATGGACAATGGACCACAACTATAGCTCAGATGACTTATCGTCAGCTGAGCTAAAAAGCCTGACACATGAATAATCAAAAAGTGGTCACAACCAGTGTGCGTGAAGCATTAAACCCTCGATGGGATTTCTTACAGCAGCAGCCAATGACAGACAACTTGGCAGGTGGTATGAACTGAATGTGAATGTGCTTCATTTTATGTTTACCGTCCTGGCCTTGCAGCAATCAGCCCAAATTCAAATGGACAGATCAGTACGCACTCTCAGGGCTGGGTCCCTGACCAATGCCCATGTTCTCCCATAATCAAATGTCATTTGGGAAATCAGTTACCACCAAAATATGTCTGCTGATGAAATCCTGCTCCTCAGCTCATAATCTCTCTAATTCACTCTCTGCTTGTAACAGTTATGTAAAGTTCACAAATTACTTGCTGGCCTTACACCAGTGACCCGACCTTAATGCTGCAGATAATGAGAAATTAACTGCATAACAATTTTTTTCTGACAGTTTTCAACCATAAGCCTGCCCCTTTCTCCAATGGAAAATAGATTTACAAAACCCAATATAGGTGCAGCCAATTTTATACCTTTGTTTAAGACAACTTTTTAAAATGCAATAAAATATTTTACTTAATTGACATAAAAATGTACTTTACAACTTTTCTAAATACAAAAACTTGTACAAAATGAAGTCTAAATAATTCTAAAACTGACCAGAATTGACATCCACACAAATTTTTGTTTTGCTTTTTTGCTTTTTCAAACAAAATATATACATAGAGTATGAATGGAACTGCATAGTATTGATTTTTCTACTTGAAGGTTGCACTTTACCAAATCATTTGACCACAGCAACAAGTCATGTGACTGAAATAGAAGTGATTGGTTTGCACATTATTCTAATGAGGAAAGATGATTGTTTATACAGAATACAAATACACTGTTACCAGTATTCTAATCAGGATACATGTCTGTTTATACAGCATTGAAATACACTACTATGTGCATTATTCATCTCATGCCTTATTCATCCCATTTGCTTTTACAGATAAAATGTCCCTCTGGTGAATTCAGGTGTGTTTTGCAATGGATTCGACATTTACATTTTCTGTAGTAAATCAATGTATTTCACTGTTTATATATCATTTCACTTTTTTATCATCCACTTAGGTATAAAAATAGGTATTTTAAACATGGATAAAAAATTATGATAAAAATGCCACAATTTTTGCTTTAATGAAAATACAAAATACACGTACGGCATCAAAAAGTGTCTCTTTTGTTATGGATAATTTAAACTTGGTTTAAATTGTGTTTATACTGTTTTTCTAAAATATAAATTCGGGAATCGAAAATTTATTTTTATTTACCAAATATTTTTCAAGCAGGTAAATGTCTCAAATGATATTTGTTTATAATTACGACTCACAAAAGGCCTGCAACCAAGTGTTTAGCCCAGTGGTGACCTTAATTAATTAGTTCTGGGCCGATGTTGTCACTTGGCAAAGATGTTAAAACTACAGCTAGTCCTGCAACGCTAGGTTCCCTATAACCCAAGAGAGCAGCTGAGCAGTTTCTCGGAGAGCTCTTATGTGTTATCAACCATATCTCATTTGTACTCAAGCAAACATGGTTCCTTAGCTCGGGCTGAGATGTCAAACCAAATAACTGAGCAGTTAACTTGCACGGACATTGGTGAGGTATCATACATACATCGTTTGTGCTCGAATAGGTATATGTACGAGGCCAAAGCATGCAGGTCTGGCCATACAAATGAGCAGTTCATTCCCAAGAGCGATTGTGTAATCTACTTAAACTGGCTGTTTTTCAGCTGATTCATCATTTCACTTTAACTGTCAAGAAGAACACAACTCAAACACGATGGTCTTGCTGTCACTTGTCAGAGAAACGGATTCAAAGAAGAGAAAACTGATGGTGTTATGCTTTGATGATAAGCTTACAATCCTTGTGTGGCTCGACCGTGATGACAAGCCTGCCATCATCCAAATGTTAAACAGAAGAGAACATTCTTATGAAACAAAGTCAGGAAGTTAAATATGCGATGTCGGTCAGGGTATTCAATAAGTTTCAATCTACATTAGATCTGAAAATTATAAATAGGCTCTACTATTGTTCAAAAACTTTTATTCCCTTGCCTTTCTCTCGTATGTGTGTGCCGCTGTGGTGCCCCTGTGGGCAGTTTAAGAAACCAACCAAGCTTTACCAATGGCAATGTCATTTGACCTTTCCCTCCAGTGAGTTTGTTTGAAAAAAGGCCAGCATGTATCCTAAAAACAGGTTAGACTGATCTTTACCAATCAAGCTCTGCATTAAATTGAATATTTCTATATGTCAATTATGTAGGTTGAAAAGAAACACAGTTTCCTCTCAGTAAAATGGCATTAATTTAATCATTAATCATGAACTTGATACTTGATCCCTGACCAATTTTCTGAAAATTGATTTTTCCAAAAGAAAAGCTTGTCCCCCGACACTCTGGGAAAAATGGTGTTCTACTGTATAATATAATATATAAAAAAATATACTATAAGATGATATTATATAATATCAAATATAATGGAGATAATTTTCTTAAGTATTAAATTATATTTTTTTTTACTGATGTATTTCTAATCTGTACTGTTCTATTAATATAAATTGCTCATTGTCAGACTGAGGAGACTGCTTCATTACCCTGATTGACACCTCAGCTGAATGTCAAAAAGGAAACCAAGACACTTGGGGGAACTCCAATGTCATTACCACAGGAGCCCCTCCAGCTTAAAGTCCACTTTTTATAAGGACAGCAAGATTTTCTGCCATTTTCATTATTCCTAACTTCTTTAGGTATTACTTTGACTAGAGCCAATAGACTGTAACAGGGTCACACCGTTGTAACTAGTAATGAAATCCCATGGAAGAAACGCTTGGGGGAATAGCCAAGATAGAGCAATACACCTGGGAGTTACAGTGCTGAATGGCGGCTTGGATAAGCTGGCCTGGCCGGGTACTTCCCAAGCCAGCAATTACTCTCATAACACTATTATGGCTCATGCGATCCTCTGACGATCGGCACGCCACCACAACACCTGCGTACATAGGATCCCTCCCACAGAGAAGTTTCCGTCTGACCCATAATTCTCTGTGGATTGCCCAGAACCCAAGAAGAACTTGTAATAAAATGACTGAAATGTGGTCCTGTGTGATAGGGTGGCCCCCGCTGAGTGTTCCTGTTGCCAGTAAAGTGTACAGCCCATACCTATACATACAGCCAGAGAGAGGATAGAGCACAACCCAGAGAATTCCTGTAAACCATTCTTAAGTGGTCATAATAACCATCCAAGGTTCTGAAATATAAGGACAGTAATGATCAAGTTTTTTAATCCTACTTTGGACCTCTGCCATATTTGGCATCTTCTCCTGTTTGTTTTCAGGTCTCAATGTCAAATAAAAACCCCAATGGCAAGTTATATACTAGTTTATTTGTAAAGTGTCTCTTCCCTATGTCATTAGCCTACCTTTAAATCTGCGATAGATGGGGATTTTTTGCAATGTCCGCCACCACCAGTGTTAATAATACACACATTTTTCCTGCCTTTCCTCATTACAACCAGCTATCTATATACTTTCCATCAGGAGATGGCACTTGTCACTGTCGGATCCAGTCTCTCTTCCGCTCAGAGGGGACCGTTTATTTTTTCATTTTCTAATACACCTGAGATATCCCAAATCTCCTGCCAGACCCATCTTTTAGGAGCTACCAAATAAAAAGCACATTTTACTGTCTGCTTTATTTCTTCCCTTCCCATCCAATACGTAACTGCAATGTATTAAATATTAACTTGTCCCTGTGCCTAGGATATAAAGCTGTGGAAGTCAGGCCCCTATTGAACTTGAAGCAAATGGGCGCAAAAAATTCTTACAAAAATATGTCATCTGTCTGAAAAAACTGTATTATTTACTGCATACATTATGTAATTAAAAGAGATTGGGGTAACCATTTGAATGTTATGGAAATGAAATGTGTTCTCTTGTGAAAAAAATTCAAAGATGAAGTCTTTCTTTATATATCTCTCCTGAATTTCACAACTAAATCCTTATTTGCAACAAAAATGAAATTTATGATAGTAGGACTGAAAAGTATAGTGCTTATATGACCTACAAAATAAAAAGGGGTGAACTACTATGCAACAAGGCAAAATTATCTAAAGTACCAACATAGTATGATCAGGTGATCTAAATTACAAACACTACAGTGTAGCAGATTATGATCAGGTGGCCTAAGATATCAACACTTCTTTGTAGCAGATTATGATCGGGTGATCTGAAGTACAAAATTGACACTGAGGCAGATTATGATTAGGTGACTGAAAGTACAAACACTACAGTGTAGCAGATTATGATCGGGTGCCCTAAAATATCAACACTTCTGTGTAGCAGATAATGATCAGGTGATCTGAAGTACAAACATGACACTGTAGCAGATTATGATCAGGTGACTGAAAGTACAAACAGTACAGTGTAGCAGATAATGATCAAGTGACTTAAAGTACAAACACTACAGTGCTGCAGATTATCATCAGGTGACCTTAAGTACCAAAACTACAGTGAAGTAGATTATGATCAGGTGACCTCAAGTACCAACACTACAGTGTTGCAGATTGTAATCATGTGATCTGAAGTACTAACACTACAGTGTAGCAGATTATGATAAGGGGACCTAAAGTACCAACATGACACTGTAGCAGATTTTGGTCAGGTGACCTTAAGTACAAACACAACAGTGAAGCAGATTATAATCAGATGACCTAAAGTACCAACACTACAGTGTAGCAGATTAGGATAAAGTGACTTAAGTACCAACATGACACTGTAGCAGATTATGGTAAGGTGACCTAAAGTACCAACACTACAGTGTTTCAGATTATAATCAGGTGATCTGAAGTACTAACACTATATATAGTTTGGCAGATTATGATAAGGTGACCTAAAGTACCAACTAGGGTTGGGACGGTTACCGGTATACGGTATTATCACGATATCTGACCGCTACGGTTATCATACCGTCACCTTTCCTATTATCGCGATATCATGATATCAATTTCTGTTCACGATTTTGATTCACGGGCGAGCCCTTGAAATTCAAAATTAATTTATTCCAAAGAATCACATTTATTTTTATAAACCACGTGTATTTGAATGTACCGTTTGAACCGTGTGCTTACAGACTTAGGGATTAGTCGGAAATGTCCGGAAGTAGCAGGATGAATCAGAGAGGACAAAAGCTTGAGAATTCCAGGAGAAAATAACATTATAATGAAAGAGCAATAAATACACATATTGATGCTTTTATTGCATGGAACGAAAATGTCAACATAAAAGTGTCACTACTGAATCGAACATTCCAAACGGGTTGCATATTTTGGGATGGTATATTTAGCCATGATTCGTATGACACGCTCTCAGAAAATTAGCCGCGATTCTCCGGCTTTTGCGTAGCTATAGGAAACTGATGGAAAGTTCTGACAAGCGTGATTCGACGATGGACTTCCTGCACCTCAAGCTTCCACACCTGCAGAACCTTCATGTGACTTACATCACTTAATGAGTCATTCTGTGGTACTGGCACAATTGGTATAAATGATATTAATACTTTGTTCCTTGTATAAAGTCAAGACTTTAAAGGTGGTTGTTATAAATATCATTATTGATGGCTTATTAATACCATTATATATAATTAAAAATATCGCGATATCACGGTTTATCGTGATAAAATTTGACTAATTATCATGATATCAAAAACCCATATCGTCCCAACCCTAGTACCAACATGACACTGTAGCAGATTATGGTCATGTGACCTAAAGTACAAACACAACAGTGTAGCAGATTATGATCAGGTGACCTAAAGTACCAAAACTGTAGTGAAGCAGATTATGATCAGTTGATCTGAAGTACCAACATGACAGTGTAGCAGATCATGATCAGGTGACCTAAAGAACCAACATGACACTGTAGAAGATTATGATAAGGTGACCTAAAGTACCAACACTACAGTGAAGCAGATTATGATAAGGTGACCTAAGGTATCAACACTACAGTGTTGCGGATTATGATCAGGTGACCTATGGTTCAACACAACAGTGTAGCAGATTTTAATGAGGTTATCAGTAAGTACCAACATTATAGTTTAGCTCATTACAATCAGGTTATCTAAATTACCAACACTACAGTGTTGCAGATTATGATCAAGTGATCTGAAGTATCAACACTCCAGTGTAGCAGATTATGATAAGGTGACATAAAGTACCAACACCACAGTGTAGCAGATTATGATCAGATTACCTATAGTACAAACACTAAAGTGAAGCAGATTATGATCAGGTAATCTAAAGTGTCAACAAAACATTTCAACAGATTATGATCGTGTTAGGTAAAAGTACATACACAACAGTGAAGTTCATTACGATCAGGTAAACCAAAGTACCAACAAAACATTGTAGCAGATTATGATCAGGTGACATAAAGTACCAACACTACAGTGTAGCAGATTATGATAAGATGACATAAAGTACTAACACTACAGTGTTGCGGGTTATGAGCAAGTGACCTATGGTTCAACACAACAGTGTAGCAGATTTTAATGAGGTTATCAGTAAGTACCAACATTATAGTTTAGCTCATTACAATCAGAATATCTAAATTACCAACACTACAGTGTTGCAGATTATGATAAGGTGACCTAAAGTACCAACACTACAGTGTTGCGGATTATGATCAGGTGACCTATGATTCAACACAACAGTGTAGCATATTTTTATGAGGTTATCAGTAAGTACCAACACTATAGTTTAGCTCATTACAATCAGAATATCTAAATTACCAACACTACAGTGTTGCAGATTATGATAAGGTGACCTAAAGTACCAACACTACAGTGTTGCGGATTATGATCAGGTGACCTATGGTTCAACACAACAGTGTAGCAGATTTTAATGAGGTTATCAGTAAGTACCAACACTATAGTTTAGCTCATTACAATCAGGTTATCTAAATTACCAACACTACAGTGTTGCAGATTATGATCAAGTGATCTAAGTACCAACACTCCAGTGTTGCAGATGATGATCAGGTGACCTAAAGTACCAACACCACAGTGTAGCAGATTATGATCAGGTAATCTAAAGTGCCAACACAACATTTTAACAGATAATGATCATGTGAGGTAAAAGTACATACACAACAGTGAAGCTCATTATGATCAGGTTAACCAAAGTAACATTTATTTTTAATCAATGTCTCATAATCAATTAAGGTTTGAATGGCAGCAATTTTTCAAATTGGAAGAAACCCCTCGGAGGAATGGACAATCAGCTGACCAGACAGTAGACCATATCTCTCAGGTCCCATAACACCAATATCAGTAGTGCATGTATTATTTACAGCAATAAATACAAGCTCTGCAGATCTGGGTAGCAATTAGCATGCGAGATAAACCCTCCACCTGTCATCAATTCCCTCTGGCACATATGGCTGAACACTGCTGGTGACCTCTTTTTTATTGTTAACAACACAGAGCTCAAAAAACAATTTTGGGTCCATTGGTCCTCCAGACATGACCTAATCAAATGTCACCTATATTTTAGGTGCCCAACAAAAGTTTGTGACTCTCCCACAGAGCACTGGATGGGTTATTAAACAGGGCAAATATAGCTTTAATTTTCAGGGAAATAGACATATTCCAGGAATTATAGCAAATAAGGTAAATCTAATTTAACTGGTGGTTTGTTACACAATGCAATAAAAGACCATGTTTAATGTCTGAAGTTATACTCTATTATTATAATCACTGTCATCATGTTCTGAAATGTATAGTGTCCTTGGTTTCAAATTTGTAATATTTGTGAATGAGAAATCAATGAAAACCACCATGAATAAGACAACCCTACTACACAAGTGAACATTTGTTTATACTACAGCCTCACTGGATCTCAAAAACATTATCAATGCCTGTAGCAACACATGGCAAATGTTTCATATTATTCATACTAATTAGAATACTGACAGGTCAGGAAGGGCCCCGCAAAAGGCCAACAGACTTCTAATGCAGGCTGAGTGATGCTTGAAAAAACATTATGAAAGACCTGATTACATGTAGAGGCAGAGGAAACTGACCCAAAAAAAGTATTTAGACATCTGAATGAAGATGAATAAGTGATAGTCATGTATAAAAGTGTAGGAGTGGTGCATTTCATGCAATAGAGGCATAATTACATCAAATGTATTAAACTCTAAGCTAGTTAAAGCATATAAATCAGTAGGATGGTCCTGTGACTTAACCTTTGAACTTGTGATGTTGAAATTAATATAGTTCTTCCCATATTGTTAGGTCATCCCAAAGTGAAAGATTTTGGATGAAACATTTACAAAGCCTCCATACTCTTTTTAAAGATTTTGTTGTGGTGACCTTGACCTCTGACCTTGTGACCCTGCTATATACAGGGTTCTTCCATTAACGGTAGGCCATTAGTAAATTAAGTTTGAAATCAATATGTCAATTCAAACTGGAGTTATCATCAAGAAACAAATTTGTGGACAGATGGTTCATTTGACCTTGACCTCTGACCTTGTGACACAAAAATCAACAGGAATCTTCCCCTACTGGCAGGTGAGCTATATACGCAAGATTGGGGTTCAGGGATGACAATTTTGGATTAAAATACATCCACAATCTTTTTGAATATGTTGGTCCTGTAATCTTGACCTTACACCTCATGACCCGAAAATCTAAAGAGTTCTTACATTATTGGTGAGCCAAAAATAAATCAAGTTCGAAACCCATATGTCAATTCAAACTGTAGTTATAATCAAGAAATCAATTTGTGGACAGATGGCTCCTGTGATCTTAACCTTTAACCTTGTGACCCCACAGGATCAATACCTAGAGATCTTCCCCTACTGGCAGGTGTCCTATATGTGCAAGATGAAAGGTCTGGGATGAAAAGTTTAGCTTGACATGCATCCAAAAACTTGTGGGTCCTGTGACCCTGACCTTTGACCTCATGACCCCAAAATCAATAAGGTTCATGTTTTAATGGTAGGCCATATATATATATTCAGTTTGAAATCAATATGTCAATCCAAACTTGAGTTATCATGCGGATACAAATTTATGGACTGACAGGCAGACAGATGGACAGACAAACGGACAGGGTGATTACTATAGGGCATTCGCTTATTCAAGCAAGGCCCTAAGTTTGTGCAAGCAAGAACACAGACTGGTTTTCTGGATATTAATGCTAAAAAAGCCTGTAATACTGCAGAAATTTTTTTTTTAATTTTTTTTAAATTGCACGGGTAAATGCCAAGTGATCCTTTGAAACCTCTCTGGGGATTACTATGGCCTTATTCCAGATGATAAAACCTGGTGGAGGGGCCAGGATACTTGCAATAAAACCAGGGACAGATCTGGCAGGGGAGGGGAATCTCAAAGGAAGCCAGAGAAGTAACTTTTATTGCACTGTTTTCCTCATATCTATAGGGCTAAGCCAACCCACACCTTCCCTCAGGGAGTTGTGGACCTGCATTTGGGGTATTTGTTCCTTGTTGTAAATGGTAACCCTTGCCACCTCCAGCAAAAATCCTAGATCCACTCCTGAAAACCTTTATATTTTTCACCCGATCAGTGTTGAAAAATATACACAAGTATCCATTGCTACTACACCTAGTGAGCATATTGTAATTGGCAGTAATCTGTTTACAAATTACAGGAACTTTTTTCTTATTGGCACACTTTGGTCACCATCCGTTGCAAGGCTTACCGTTTTTAAGGTGTAAAAGATATACACAGGCTCCTGTCAGTTTCAGCCCTGGATTTTGAATGATAAGATCCAGACAGCAGGGCACCTGTATTTTCCTCACTGGGTTCTCTTTAAGTCATACTCATTTAATAAACATACCAAAGGCTGGGTCAAGCAGACAACAGCCCCTGCTCCAGTTTGTCTGGCCCCCACTAAAGTACACAGGCTGCTGCAGTGAATACAGCCAAACAGTGCCAGGTATCAGCCCCAGTATCTGTCAATACATATTTCATACTAAGACATACATTTACCTCTAGAGGTTATGTTTTTACCCCTGTCTGTTTGCTATTTGTTAACTGGCTTTTTTTTTTTATTACATAAATATATAGGAACAGCTGAATATATTGTATATTGTTATAAATTGTCCATGATATGAAAATTTAGTCTAAAATATTTATGTAATGATTAAAGATTGTTTACAGAAAGAGCTAGAACAGTCCATATTCACATAGAGAATGATTAGATACATTTCATTAATAAATATATGTTGCAATGCAAAATCTGGAAGCTTGGTCAAACATATGTTCTGCTAATTATCAACTAATTAAATGAAACATATCAACATTTATCTAATTCAAGATATTACATTGTGTTCTCCTTTTTAACCCTTTTCATAGCACACCGTCAGCTCTACCCCATTCTGTGTGATATGCTTTTCACTATTGTGTGATTCACCATTTGTCATCATATATCACCATGGCCTTTGCATGTTATGATCACTGCCTGAACTATTGAACGCCAATACTGACATTTAAAGTTATCAGGATTGAATTATTACCTCATACTTCCACACTGCCTGTACTGACTGTATAATGTATCCATCAGTATATTTTAGAAACATTAAATCGATATTATAAGAATACAAACATCCTCAGTTCCCTCATATTTTCGCCAATCTCAAAGTAAATGTTCACAAATATGATAAATTTGAATTAGTCTTGAAGTTTTCCACTTAAGATCATACCATTTCTGAGAGACATAATGCTAGCTAATAGAGAACTTCGTTTTTTTTTTTATACATGTGTATATTTAAAAAAAAAATATAAACTTTCAACAACTGCACACTTATTTCTGTTTTAATAAAGGCTTGACTGGATATCAAGCAGTTTCACCTGATACTGCATTTCCTTTTTTGGTGTCTGGCAGATGTCATTTATGTTACATTTACGACAAGAGTTATCATACTGACATGACAAACAGATGTTTAGAATGAAAGGACGCTCTTCTGTATGACTTTAAAATATTACCTCTGACCTCTATAAAAATGGCACTAGGTTTTGTAGATAGTTAAGAAAATCCAACCAAACACTGAACTTTTACCCCTGGCCTCTTTAGCCTGATAATAATAAGATACAATGGGAAAGATCTAACAAAACATTCATTTTATTTCGCTGATAGACAAATGTGGCAGAGAAATAATTAAAGGTGGACATAGATTAATGGAACAATGTATATTAAGCTCTTTTGATGTTTCTCTACCTTGTATTAATTGTCAGACAGAGAACATACTAATGCCCTTCTGGGTTGCTGAAACAAGCTATCACAACCATTATTATTTGAAGATTTCTAAAGTTTAATAATTGTTTCATTCAAACAAAGTAATACAAATTTACAAATAAAAGCACTTAAATTCTATACACTGATAAAGTCCAAAATGAAGAAACACAATTAGCCACGTAACCCTAAAAATAACTGAAAAACCAACATGCTCCCTTTCCCACCCTAATTAAAGAATATATATTGTATCAAATGCAATATCAGGAGTAATCATATGAATATTTATAAATAAATATATAACATTAAAGTGAAAACCAGATTCACAGGTGTGTAATGCAAAACTTTATTCAATCATCAATCACATGACTCAATCCACAATATGATATTTGTACTACAGCATTCCCAACTTCACATATACTGCATGGGATATAATAACTGGCATAATTTACACTTTCATTTTCAGACTGTTTGTCTTTATATGGTACCAGTTATTTAGATACAACTTTTGTTGGTGCCATATTGAGACATTCGCTATTTAAAAGAAACATAAAATGACAAAATTGCTGTCAAGAAATTTATATCACCATAAATGCGTAACAGATAAAGCAAATATGTTTGGGCTAATGGAATAGTTCAATTTTTCTTACAATATTGGGGACACATGACTGATGGAAACTGTATTTGCATTATACATCTATTGAATCTTGATTTAACACACCTAACAAGTATTAAATCTGCTAAGCTAAGAGAGAAATTGCAAAAGAAAATAAGCAGTAAATAATAGATCCAATGTTCCCAAAGAACAAGTAAACAGACTATTTCATGATAAATAAAACAAGATGCCGTACAGCCAACAATCAAGTCATTATGACTGCATTCTGCATTCTACTCGGAAAGAAAATTTATAGGGATCTTTCTGTGTATATAATTTTCACTCACAAAACTGCCTTCTCCTGGTTTGCGCTGATAAAAGGTGCACACAACAAGTCATCACAAACATGTGAATCAAACATTAAGCACATGGTGCAAATTATAAGTGCATTTATACATAAAAATCAAATTTAAACATGTTACATATCCACTTTTTCATAATCTTTGTAAATAAAGATAAACATATCTGATTAATTAAACTTACATCCTTTTGATCAGATTTCCCTTTATAAAGTATAATTAAACTAAAATGTCTTTCATCAGTGAAAGGTTGACTCTAAAAGAATTCTGGGAAATTTTAATTTGAAAACAGAGATTTCTAAATTCACACATTTCCCAATTCACACTGCAAGCCCTATTGGGATAAACAAAGGAGATTTTAGATATGGTTCCATAACTGTAAAGTTAAATTATGTGTTTAAATATTTTTCTTAACAGCATTTGTCACTCAAATATATATGAGGGAAATACAGCTAACATATGCTAAAAAACATAGGAGTTCATTCAAGATACTGGCCCAAGCTTGTATATGTTTGATTTGCTTTTCAGGCAACAGTGTTCAGCATTTATATGAAATTTTAATCAGATGATTGACATATGACTCCAGATTTTTTTTTGTTAATATAGGCATTTTTTTTTCATTTCTGAATGATCAGGCCACAGTTAATTTTTTTTTTCATAAGGCATTACATGACCTTGACCTGTTGGTGGTGATGGAAAATAACAGTATGGTAATGAAAATTTGAAAATAAAGTGAGAAGCATTTTAAAAACAATTTAATGTGTAGAACAGAAGAAACTTCCAGAATCCTGGAAAGTTAAGTTTAATAATTCTTAGGCCAAAAAATAACGTTTGGCTCTCAGGCACTTTTTTTTCATAAATCAATGCCGGCGGGCTTTTTTTTTTAATTTTAATTTTTTTGTATGTTTCAATAAAAATGTCAAATGATAAGGAAAAACATGATAATAACAAATTTTACAAAGCAGTATGGTAGGATATTTTATCAAAATTGTATGATTTCATCTTCTTGAAAGAAATGTCCGAGAGGCTGGAGCCCAAAATTGGTAAGTTTCTATTAAAAATCAAAATAAAAATTTTTGTTGCGGGGGTTTAAAATTGATGCAGGCAGTGCCTGAGAACCATACCTTTTATATTTTTAGCCTTATGATCCTTTGTTAAACGACAAAAATTTCTCAGGTGAAACAATTTTTCAGGAAACATGTATCAGGATTTATGTCATGTAAGAAACAAAAAAAAAATAAAATCACTGACTCGTACATTTTCTCTCTGGCTGAGTTAAGTCTGGCATTAACTTCAGCTTTCTGCCAAAGAAGCAAAGTATATAAGCACCACCCAAAAATACCTGTCTCTTGGGAAGCTGATCTAGTGGCCATGAGCGACGTGAAATCCATGTTTACACAGATGGATGGAAGCGAAGACATTACAGATATGAAATATAACAGCCATGTCAATATTTTCAACAAAGGCTCCATTGCAAATTCCCCATTGGTTCTCTGAGTTACTGGGAGACACCGTCTTATTACGGCACCAAGATAATCGTTGAATATATCATAGAGGATCTGGTCAAGGTTGTGGCTTCTACAAGAGGTGAAATCATTTCAGCATGGAAGAGGGACATTAAGTAGTGACGACACAGTTGTCTACCTGGGCCTTGTTACTGAGCCTGTTCATGGCTACCCAGTATGTAGACAAATTTGTTTGACAACTACAAGTACTATAATTTTAAATCTTAAGTATACTATGATGTGACCTTGCCGTCTTCAGCTGTTAATCTTGTTGAATTGGGCTGCCATAAAATTGTAAGCTCTCTTCTCTACTGAGAGGTCATGGCCTCCTTTTCCAATATGACTGCGTGAATGGTGAATGTAAAAAAAAAGTTCAGAATGGCTAATATGTTTGACGGATGTTTCTGCATTTTTTTTGGTACTCTTTTGAAAAATTACAGATAAAAACAGTAACGTATGTCATTATGATTCATTCTTGACTTCAGGATTTTTAATGCAAAGTGCTACTAACAATAAAGAAGTTGCTGGATTTTTTTTTTTTTTTTGCTATCAAAAAACAGCATATTGTTGCAAGTATCAGGGTGTTAACTTGCAGGTAAAAACATGGATTTTCAGCAACCCAGAGTGAATGTGTAAACTGCATTTTTAACAATCCAAGAACTGCTGCAGCTACATTATGTAGGAATATTCTTTAGTCCAACTGTTAGGGCAGCAGTGTGAAGTGGAAAATTATTGATGACTAACAATTTAAACAAATAATGAATAATATAAATTACTGTTACTTCAACAATTCACAATGCATTTGTTTAAAAGAAACTAAAAAAAAACTATTTTGAGTGACGATTTTACTTGGATAGTCACAATGACAGATAAAATTATCTTAACATGACCAGTTTTTATATGGTTACCAGACTCATCTGATAATGTTTTTCTATGGTGATTTTTTAAATTATATAATAAATTAATTTCTTGTTTACATTTTCTTATGTCATGGCAACCATCCTAAATTCAAATAATTAAGTGTTGTTATGGTGACTATATAGATGTTTCCATGGAGACCTACCTTGTGCTGATCCCTCCAGTATAAGATGTATCCTTTGGGGTCCACCCGGAGGGTAACTGGGACTCCAAGTGCCGAGTCCTATAACAAAAAAGACAGAATTAACTTAGAGCATTGCAAAGATAATCATAAAAGGGATTTCAGCTTTTTAAAACATGGAATTGAAAATATATCGCCTTAAAACCATTAGGAAATTAAAGAAAATCAGCAAAAGCTGACAAAAGCCCTCAGCCAAAAGAACAGTGTTTAGAGGTGGTAACAGTAACAAGTACTAAATATCTGTTCTCACATGGAAGTATATCTGTCTCAGTTATAAATTTAAAAATGGAGAGGTATGTACCATGATTCATAACAATCCACCAAATGCTTCCTGAAAAATAAGTTCTAAGTTTTATTCTATTATAAGCTCTGTGACCTTGTAAAGTAGGTCAAGGTCACCCATCTTCGAACATGAACAAGATTTTTGTCGATATACATCTTCACCAAAGAAATAAAATTCCTATTGTGAATCCTTTTAGAGATATCCCGCTCAAAAGGCCAAAGTTGAAAAATCCAAGAAAAATTCAATAAAAAATCAGAAATTGCAGGTGGCGCCCCCAAACTTGTGCAGCAGTTACAGACCATCAGTCCCTATGATCATAGTAAGTATTGTGTAAATCGATCCAATGGTTCCTAAGAAATAAGCTTCTAAATGTTTTTTCTATAATCAGCTCTAAAACATAGAAAAATAGGTCAAGGTCACCCATCTTCAAACTTGACCGAGATTTTGTCAATATACATCTTCACCGAAAAAATAAAATTCTTACGGTGAATCCTTTTCGAGATATCCCGCTCACAAGCCCAAAGTTGAAAAATCCTATAAAAATTCATTAAAAATCAGAAATTGTAGGTGGCGCCACCAAACTTGTATAGCAGGTACAGACTATCAGTCCCAATAATCATAGTAAGTTTTGTGAAAATCCACCAAATGGTTCCTGAGTAATAAGCATCTAAGTGTTTTTCTATAATCAGCTCTAAAATGTAGAAAAATAGGTCAAGGTCACCCATCTTCGAACTTGACCGAGATTTTGTCGATATACATCTTTAACGAGGAAATTAAATTCTGACGGTGAATCCTTTTCAAGATATCCCGCTCACAAGGTAAAAGTTGCCGGACGGACGGACGGACAGCTTGGGTGATGACAATAGCCCATCAGCCTAAGGGCTGAGGGCTAAAAAATTCTATTAAATCTCAAACCAATGCTTTTTTGTCCAAAGATAATAAATCCATGTCTTGTTTGCACTTAAAGCTGTTCCTTTATATATGAATTGAAATTGGGAGGACAAGAATAGCACTTTTTCAATTTTTTAAAGTTTTTATAATGATTTTATAATGATCAAAATTGTATAATGATTAAAATGTAATGCTACAGAAAAAACTGCATATAGATAAATCATTACATATCTGTTGTCAACTAAATGGATAATATTTTTCTTTAGATTTACTGAAATATTGAATATTTTTTCCTCAAGCAAGATGTATGTCACCTTGATGTATTCTTACTCATCTGATAAACATGTAAAAAAAGAACAAGACGTTTTGACGATGTATAAGAATTACAGCTTCAGTCACATAATTAACAATCAATTACATTTAAGTGTTTTTGTAAACAAAAATTCAGAATGTATACTTTTGTATCAAGCCATTTAAGCATCATCTCTATAAATCATATTGATCAAAATCCTTTAAAGAAGGAGTTTTTAGAAGTTACTTTTGAAAGTCATAATTTTACAAAACCACATGTCTGTTCCTGACTTCTTGCTTCACTTCTTTTAAAAATCAACTTGGGTTTAATTTCTTAAATTCATCTGGAGGGTACATTTTATATCCATGTCAGCAAGGTAACTGTAACATAAAGAATTTATTTGTCAATATACTTTGCTTACTGAATAAGTACCATCTCGCTTAAAAACATGGGACCCTTATGTTCATAGTACACGTCTACTTGAATGTATTAAGTTGATTATGGTGGATTTCCTGTAAACATTTTAATTCTCAAGCCAATATGGCCCTTAGCACTGGTATCCCAAGTTCTTGTATAAAAAAAAAACTATCAACTTCCATCTTTTTCTGATAACATGCCTCTGGGAACAAGTGGCTTTTTGTTTTTGAGATAATACACCGTGAGAAGGTAAATCATCAATCTTATTCTTAACTGGGACATTTCACAGCAGGCAGGAAAAAAATAACCACAACAGCTTTTCAATGTAGGTCTGCAACTCCAGCAAAATGCTCAAGTGAGCGCTGTTCTCTGTGGTGCAACATGTCAGGGGAAGTTTTGTTCAGGTCTATACCATTTTTCAGTCTGACACAATGAACATCGGCAATACACTTCACGATCCTTGTCGTTCTTCTCAATACCGAGGTATAATGAATGGGAGCTTTGCTTCAGGCTCTGTATTGGGTTGTAAGGCCCCAGCTCGACAAAATGAATCGACAAACCTTCTCCCAAGAATTGCCATAAGAGTGATATATAGTTCCAGTCATTCTTGCAATGGTTCTGGCAGAATAAATTTGGAGAATAATTTCAAATCTGTCAAGAAAACATTCCAATATGTAAGCATGGCTAACTGGCCCGCACAGAGGGTAATGAAGTTGCTTACTTTACACTACAGAAGGCATCTCCTTTTAAATTGGTTTCATACAGAGGGCAAACATAGTGACCTAACAACCAAGTCGATCACCAATGACTCAGGTTGCAATATTAAGTGTTCTGGAAATCTGAGTGAAACAGATGAAGTCCACACATAAAGGGATCTTTGTTGTTTGGTATGGGCCTTCAGACAATTGTTCTGAAATGGGTAGTAAATTTAGACTAAAGTACTCAATAAGTATTACCTGTCTTGGACTCAAGTACTTATTTCAAAAGAAACATTTTTTATTACAAAATTGGAATTATACTTCTTTATCCTAGTATGATCTATAGATGTGTTGCCAGGATACTGAAGTTAATTACTATGGATTTACCTTTACTGTGGTGAAGGTGTAAAAAAGGATGCTGTGGCACTATAATGTACAAGCACATGCTGTTTATTTTGGTCAGATACAATTTGGATCAACAGGTATAATTAATAGCCACCAGAATAATTCCTTAAATTCCTTAACATCCAAAACTGAAGGCCTATGTGAGTACTAAATCCTGATTTTTTGTTCAAGTACTTGGTTAGAAACAGGATCAAGTACTTGAGTTCTTCTTGCAGGAGATAATATGTTAAAATTCAATCACATGAATAAATTCTTGACATTTACAGACATGTAAATAACTTTTAAATCTTGATATTCAATGGTCACTATGTGTTCACCAAACAAGGCCTACAGGCCTAATGCGAACCTGTGCATTGGGAAATACACCAGGTATAATGCTTCAATGCTGGACAATTACTTCTCATGTATAAAACAATGCAAGTACTAAACATTTTGAATATGAAACAATTACACAAACATCACTGCTGAAATTCTGGCATTGGTGCACACAACACAAAAATGATTGTAGCTGGCACCACCAGTCTTGTATACATTGAAGCTATCAGAGATATATACGTATTCCCAATATCAGACTGATATATCAAACCCCTCCTGAGAAATAAGCAGGGACACACACTGTGCAAAAATTATTGTAGGTGGCACCACCAGTCTTGTTTACGATGAAGCTATTCAATATGTATAAATATGCCCAGTTTCAGGCTGATATATCAAATTCCTCTGTAGAAATAAGCAGGCACATACATTGTGCAAAAGTCATCGTAGGTGGCGACACCTGTCTTGTGAACAAGAAAGCCATCAAAGACACATAGACAGGTCAAAATATCAGGCCAATACATCAAACTTACCTTGAGTCTGATGCATGGGGCTGACCAGGCTTAGGTGAGTAGGCAGTTGCCCAGAGTGAACTGTGACAAATTTGCTGGGTCAGGCTACTGCACTGAGTGAACTCATGACCTGCACCTGGCTAGACTGAGTGAACTTTTGACCTGTACCTGGCTGCACTAAGTGAACTCTTGACCTGTTGCATAATCTGACACAGTTGGCAGTCTGCCAAAGCTATAAATAGATCCAGGCTGAACTTTGGTGCCAAATCTGATGCAGTGGGCATTCTACCAACACTATAAATAGAATGCAGCTACTGCACTGAGTGAACTTCTGACCAATACCTGGCTCCACTTAGTGAACTCTTGACCTGTTGCCTAATCTGATACAGTTGGCAGTCTGCCAAAGCTATAATAGATCCAGAATGACCTTTGGCCTTTTGCCAAATCTGAAACAGTAGCCACACCATTGCATTAGCTCACAAATTGGCTCCACATGCAGCCCTGAGGGGCATGACACCCATGAGGTGATCACATGGTGCCCATGAGGTGTTCACATGTCACCTATGAGGTGATCACATGCCTTGTGCTTGGCTATACTGATTGAACTCTTGACCTATATCTGGCTGCACTGAATGAACTCTTGATCTGTTGCCAAATCTGAAACAGTTGGCAGTTTTTCAACCTTTTTAAAGATACAGAAACAATCTTGGCCTGTTGGTAAATCTGTTTACACATACTGAAAGACTAAAATGCTTTATTTTTCAAGCTGACATATTCATAAACTTTTTATCAAAATATCTAGAATAATAAAAAATGCAGTTTTTTCATTGTTAAAGGTCCAATAATTCTGCCAAAAATCATTCAAGTAAACTTGAACAAAGGCCACCTAATAATAATTTTTGTGCAATGTTACAGAAGTTATGACTGAAACAATAATTTTGTAGAAGAACAGTTTTGCAGTCCTCAGTTTGAAATAGACATAATAATGGCCATAAGACCAACTTAAGCTTTTCTGACATGATTGAAAGAACCATGTCCTAAGAGGTTTTTGCCCATAAAAAAACAGGTCAATGTTTTACAAGAAGACTTTTAAAGATTTTTCAGATTTTTCCCTATAAAATCTAAGTAAATGCAGATAGCAAAAAATAAGCTGAATCCCACAACATTTGATATGTGACAGATTATTGCATAAAATCTGGGGATGAAAGCTCCTGCTATTCCTTAGAAATTATGGGTTAATGTACATATGACATTTGACCCCCGTACAAAAAAAGGTCAATGCAAGTGGCGCTACCCATACCTGAATTTCATATATGACTCATGTGACCAACACTGGCATAAAATTTGGTGATGATAGCTTCAGCTGTTTCTAAGATTACCTTTTAAGTATGCTTTTCAGGACAGATGACTAAGTTCAACTTCCTGTAACTCGGCCGAAATTCACCGAACTTGAACCATTTGAACAAACTTGAGAGAGATGGTATAAAAGATTATTACTGTGAAATATTGAACAATTTGGCTTGACCGTTTTGGAGGAGAAGATTTTTAAAGGTTTTTTAGCTTTTTCTCTATAAAATCTAAGAAAATGCAGAGTTTTTCAGATGGCTGATTTTTTGCATTAAATTTCATTATGCTAGCTCCAGTCGTTTTCAAAACAGTATGGGTTAACGTACAGACGACAGAAGCCGCCACACCATTGCATTAGCTCACAGGTTCACTAAAAACTACTACAGATGCATATTGAATGCAAAATTATAATACAGATACATCTCACTGATGGCAAAAACTTGAATTAAGTTGAGTATGGATACCAATTATTTATAATCCATGTACAGCCGTCTTTATATCCCAACAGAGAGCTGAATACCTGTGATTGTAAACATTGCCTGGCATGAGGAATATCACAAATCATAAATCTACATTTTTTAAAAGTTTTTAAAAAACATTCTTCTCAATATTAACCATAGATAACCTGAAATCTAAATGTCTAAAGCATGATGTAATGGATGTGGATGAACTGGTGCCAGGCTAGATGTATCTGCTTCACACAGCTAACATATATGGTGAAATGACTCAATTCAATCTTTATAATTCAGCCAAAATTCATTCTTTGGAACCATAAAAGACAATTATTATAAGAATTATTCAGGGGATTATTCCTGTAAAATAATAAACAAATTGGCCTCAGTGGCGTCAGTCAAAAAATGTTTTGCAGGTTTATAACTCATATGGGAAAATACAGCAAAATGGCTAAGTTAAGCTTCCCATAACTAAGCCAGAAATCACTGAACCAAAACCATATGAACAAACTTGAGTTACAAACTTCTAAGGATAATTAATGTATGAGATTTAAGAATTTGGCCCAGTGGTTTTTGAGAAGAAGATCTTTTTAGCCACTGAGCTAAAATAGGCTGTTATGGCATATTACTAAATTCAGCTTCCCATAACTCAGCCAAAAGTCACTGAACTGAGACCATTTGAACAAACTTCAGAAAACACTACCCTAGGATCATTTCTGTGCGATATTAAACAATTTGGCCATATGGTTTCAGAGAAGAAGATTTTTGTAGCCATCAGTATGATACGGACACTGATGACCCCCGTACAAAAAAGGCTGATGCAGGTGGCGCCACCAATACCTCAATTTCAGATATGACTTATGTGACCAACATTGGCATAAAATTTGGTGATGATAGCTCCAGTCGTTTCTGAGATTGTAATTTTAGTATGCTTTTTTTGGACAGATGACTAAGTTCAACTTCCTATAACTCAGCAAAAAATCACCGAACTTAAACCATTGTAACAAATTTGAGAGAGATTGTTCCAGGAATCATTTCTGTGAAATATTGGACCATTTGGCTGAACAATTTTGGAGAAGAAGATTTTTAAAGCTTTTTTAGGGTTTTCCCTATAAAATCTAAGAAAATGCAGTTAGCCAAAAAATAAGCAAAACCCGATAGAGTATTTTCGATGACTATTTTTTTGCAAAAAATTTCGTTATGCTAACTCTTGCCATTTTCAAGATAGTATGGGTTAACGTACAGACGCCGGACGATGGACACCAGACGACGCCACATCATCGCATAAGCTCACAGGTTCACTAAAAAATATAAGCATGGCTTTTAATTTGTAGTATCAACAAAAAGGTCAGAAGGATTAATTGGGTTTTGAAAAAATAAGCAAAATAACAAATAATAACTGTAATATAAAGATTCCTGGTTCAAACAGTCACAAAAAAATGAAATGTTGAAGATGGTCAGGCAGACAGAGGATGAAAGGTGACCATGCCATTTACTAACATCAATGTATGGCTTGAAAACCATTTGCAAACGATTGTATCACAACATTAACTGTAACACTGGAATATTTCAAACTTGATTTCATGAAAGGAATGGATTCAAGTATAATGAAAATCAAATGATTAAATCAATTTCTTGTGAACATTCCGTGGGCAATGCAAACAGAAATGCTATCAGTGAATAAACAGCCATGGCGTTTATTGTTTAACTTCAAGATGGCTTGGCATCAAGACAAAAAGCCATATTGCATTCAGAACAGGAAACCTTTCCATCACAGCGGCTGGAAACGCCCATCACCCTTAACAAATAATGGATTACCACCCGCAGTAATGTACAGGGGCCTCCCTGTGAATCTGATCCTCAAAACCACATCCATACATCATTAACAGAAATGTATAAAATATTCATAAGTTGAGTTTGGATTAAATGTTATGTCACCCCAGGAGCTCCAAATCCAAGTGTGGTACGGACATTAAAAATTGTGACATATCAGTGTCGAGGCAAAGGTTCTTAGACATCGACTCTTCACACACAGACTCTATTGACAGGTGAATTAATACAAGTCCAGCCACAGCAAGTTTACTTTAGCACCCCAGGAACCAAGTCTGTGAAGCCAATAACAACACAATTGAAGGCAATTTTTTCACACTTGATTATTCAGATCAACAATGTATTGTTGCCACAGATAACAAAATGGCTGAAATGCTACTTGATAGCCTTCCAGAAGGCCTAATTACATCAATGGACACTGGCAGTTTTTTTCCAACTTATATCCATCAACTGTCTTCTGTTGTTCAGGGAATATTTTGTCTGAATAAACTGGCCGAGCAGACAAACCAGCCAGCGGACCATATGGATACAGCGCTGCCACTTGTTGTATGCAGAGAAATCTCTCGTGGGGAGTCTGATATGGCTACCACATCCATTAATCCTCTTTGGTCAGTAACAACACATTTCTGTGTTACTTGGATAGTTTCATCTTAAACAAACATGACTGATGGTTCCTTAAGAAATTCATGTTCTGCCTAATGTTCTGGTTTACATGCATCTGAATGTATAAACAACACAAGAATTGTCAAACTATAGACAGCGATGCTGCTATTAAATGGAGATGAGACAGGAATTCCCATGTAGCTTTAGAGACACAAGAGTTAATCATTTTAAATATTCAATTATTTTCTAAATTTTGAATTAATATTCTACATCTGGTTTAGGCAGATTATTCTGGAGGATGTATGATTTCTGAACACGATCTTAAAAGCCTGCTCTGAATATATAAGAAATTATAATATTGCTGCGATATGCCTATAAATAGTTAAAAATTGTTAAAAATTTGTATATTTGCCCTATGCTTCTGTAAAGTATGTCACTGTGATCTAATTAAAAGTCAACAAGAAGAACTCAACCTACAACAAGCAAATTTGTGGAATTTATGTCCTCTGATTCAATCTCTTGTTGTCCCCCTTTTGCCCTCTCATTATGTTTTAGTTTTTATTTTCCCTTGAAGATGTCTTCACATGTCATTGTGGCTGTGTTTTAGTTTTCATTTTCCCCTGAAGATGTCTCGATATGTCATAATTTTTTTTTGTGAACTGGGAACAGAAGGGAATATTTTTTTTTTCTTTTGGAGCTGTCGATAACAATTTTTAGACAGAAACTCCAAAATCAATCCCAACCATGGTACGCATGAGAACAATCACTGACCAAAATTTGAAAAAAAATGGGTAATATTTAGGAAAGTCATTGCACAGAAAAGAAAACTTGATGGACAGGCAGACAGTCAAACCCAAATCAATGTCCCCTGTTCCATGAAAGCAGGGGACAATAAAGTCAATTTAAATCCTTGTTTAAACAATACAAACAGTGTGTCCACACAGGCAGTGTGTCAACATTTCAGATTTTTAATTAAAGTGATTTTGATCTGTCTGACCAGAAAATTAAGAGCGTTTAGAGCATGTTTGACTTTGATACTAGGAACCCACCAATCATTTAGACAGGTGAAACTTATCACTTCATATCTCAAATTTTTCTAAAAAATACATAGTCATAAAAATACTTTACTACATATCCTGTTAAAATTACATTAAACATCTAACTACCCATCTAAGTCTCTCTCCACACATATGGGTCTATAGTTTGTTACAAGTGTTTCATATCTGGGTCCCACAAACATTTGCTAATAAAATTAGTGTACTTTTTCTGTATGTATAAATCAACTATGCTGTTCATGCAAGGACTGTGAAAATACAGTCACATAAACTATCCTACTGATATATTATTATCTATAAGAAACATTTACCGTCCAAATACGGCAGAAATTTCCTAAACCATATCTTGTATAAATCACAACCAATGTGAGCAAAATATTTATGCTCGGTAGGAAATATGATAAATATGAATTGATAATTGTTCTAACAAACAGAGCTGAAAACAAAGTACAGTGATATTTACCTAATATCATTTGGTATGGACTTCAGTATGGCTGAGGGTGCATGGAAAATGGTCTAATTTTGCCTCAGATTCAGCTTAAATACTTTAATCACATCTGTACAATATAAATTTTTAAGAATACCACAGTATTCTACATTACAAGCTATAATTTTGACAGTTTCTCTCAAGTGACCCTTGGGTCCTGGCACTCAGCTGAGAAATACAACCTTTGACCCTATTACCGATATATATACCAAGTTAAACAAATGCTTATTTTAAATACTGAATGAAATTTACAATTCATATATTGTTAAGATTATAACCCAAATTAACACAGGTTCTGTCCTCTCATGTCTTTTGTCAAACAGGCTTGTCAAGGACTGTCTTCTCTGACTGAGTATATTTTTTTCTTCTTAAAATTACTTAAGAGTCTGTTTCTTTTATGTTTCTATTGACAATTTTGAATGATTCAAAATTTATAATGGTTTTATGTTTGAATATTTCATCAACATTTTGAAGTGCACTGTTGCTTGCACCTGTAATGTATCTTTGATTACAACAGTCCCACGCTTGTTAATAGTAATACCATTGTATTAATATCCCACTGGTATATGCACTGGTCTGAACCCTGTGTAACTCCACTGACATGCAAGACACACATTAAAACCTGATCAACAGGATGCAGTGCCACCTTGGTTTAAACTTTGATATATCTGCTAGGCCCTCTGAATGTATTAACACCATGGTAGCTTGCCATACAGAATTTATAATGAACCTAGCATGCACTGCACTGATGGTGACAATCATTGTTTTACTATCAACAGTATCAATTTTAAGGCAAGGTCATTTGCATAATTAATGTTACTTGATCACTTGTAAAATGAAGGTAAGCAATAATATTCTATATACTATCCACTATATTGAGTAACTAGACGTGGTCGGACAATGGTCTTCAGAGGGCCCCGCGTTTCTGCTATTGCTGGACTTAGTTTACATCTGGGTGAAAAATTTGAAAAATCGACAAACAGAAACAGGTTTTTATCCATGTGCATGAGAGAAAAAATTCTACAGGATCAAATGATATTAAAGAAGATACATCTGAAATAATGTGTGCAATAGTCTGTTAGTCTGTTAGCCATATTTGATTTTGAGCAAGTCTGTAATACGGGATATCGCTAATACCGATACTCTCGTGTGTGGAGGAAGTAAATGACTGCTTGCTTGAAAAACTGCAGGCAAACAACTAGTGCCCCCTAACTTCCAGCCTGACCAGCCCATTCATTCAACACAGCAGTGTGGGCACTGGACATTGTGTTTTTAATTGCGGATTATCCTGAAACTTATTATTCATCATATTTATTTTGCCGTGTTAAACCATAATACAGAATATTAAGGACATAAGAAAATTCTGTATTCGGCACGGTTTGCATTAGAAGTTGATCTTGAATCAACTGCCTTGTAGCGGATGATATAAGGGAAACGTACAGAGGGTCTTTAGTCATTGATAAACGTCATATTTTGCTAGTTTCCTTGAAAATTGATACATTATGGTACGAAACAATTTAACCTCGTGTTTTTTCAATGATCATATTGATTTTAGAGATTGCATAGGGCGTATACGCTAACAAAGTGAGGACTGTCAGTTTCGTCTGTGTTAATGAGTGTCCGGCTGAATCACGCTTGCCTGCACAAAAAAGCTTCCGGCTGTGCCAGCCAATCATTTTGCTCCTTCATCTACACGAGAAGCTGCATTAGCGATATCCCATATACAATAGGTCTGGAGCCAGTAGGTTGTTGTTGAGTTATCGCATGGGAAAGAAAATCTGCAATCAGGCTGTGGCGGCAATATTGGAATTCCGACAGGTCTGTAATTCGATAGGTCTGGAGCTGTTATAGGTACCAACCATCCCTGTGAATTTGGGAAAGCTGCAGTATATTGTTGTTGAGTTATCACGCATGAAAGAAAATCAGGGGTTGGGCTGTGGTGGCCATATTGGAATTCCAACAAGTCTGTAATTCCATAGGTCTGTAGCCGTCATAGGTAACAATCATCCCTGTGAATCTGGGAAAGCTGCAGTATGTTGTTTTTGAGTTATTGCATGCAAAACAAAATTATCATATGATTGAGCTGTGGCAGCCATATTGGCATTCAGACAAGTCTGTAATTTCGATAGGTCTGGAGCCCTTATAGGTACCAATCATCCCTGTGAATTCGGGATGTAGTATGTTGTTGTTGAGTTATCACGAGCAAAAGAAAGTGTCACTGACAGAAGGACAGATGGACGGGAGACAGAAGGACAGAAGGAAGGACTGACATGGTGATCACTATAGGGCACCGTTTTTCAAGCGGGGCCCTAATAATTACATGATCTGTCTAGTTAATAACTATTCCTAATTGATCAGTTGGCTTGGTGGACATTTTATATACTAAAAACATACATTTTGCCATAAATTGAAATTCAGATCAAGTTTTAAATTCTTCCTCTTGTGCTTTCTCACTACCGGTACTTAAAAACTGTGACAATTTTTTTTTACCTTGCATACAAAATATACAGAATTATACTTATTAAAATATTAAATTTTTATGATATAGTAATCAATAACATCTGAATCATATGATACATGTTCCGATATACATACTTTCTTACATACCAGTGAGTCACCCCGAAAGATGAGAATGTATAAAAATGTATATCAATGTATGTATAGTTGAGTATATAGGGTAGCAGTCAGCAGCCAAGATGAAGATATCCACCTATACAAACATAAACCCTGGCAAAGCAGCATGTACCAATATACACAACAAGTGTCTTGTCAGTCAGTCTATATATCTTTCACATCAGATCTTCCCTGCTGTATTAAGTTTCTACCTGACATTTGCCAGCCTGACACAGTATATATGTCAAGGCCCAGATCCTAATTTGGACCATAGTGGATTGGACCAAATCACAATCGGGATTTAGGCTGAATCAAATCCTTATCTGGATCTGATCTGGACCAAGTCCCAGATCCGGACCAGATCCCGATTGGTATTCAGTCCAGCCTAAATCCCCATCTTTAATTAATAACATAGAGGATGACTTCCTGTCTAATCAGTTGAAGCTTATGGCTACCCATGCCCCTGATCCAGCTCATAACTTTGATTAATTGCAAACTTCATGTCCTAAAGGCTCTTTTTTATAATCAAATCAATGTAAATTCTTTACATTTATAATTTTTTTTTTGTTTATTTTAGATACAGAATTCAACTAGACATTTCTTGGCACCGCAGGTACCAGAGTATCCCCAGACATAGTACGGCCCCCCCCCCCCCCTTTTAAGAATAGGCCCCCATTTTTAACATATACTGACACTTGGCAAGCAATTATTGTTTCTTCCATCTATCAATCATCAATCTTTTTGAAGATGTTGGTCCTGTGACCTTGACCTTTTGGCAAATCACAAGGCTATCCAAGAAATTGACAGGCGTCTTCCTCTATTGGCAGGGGAACTGTATGTGCAAGATGAAATGTCTGAGATGAAATGTTTGGCTGAAAATGCATCCACATCTTTTTAAAGATGTGTCCTGTGACCTTGAACTTTGACCTCATGACCCCAAAATCAATTAGGGTCTTGCTTTACCAATGGGACATATACAGGTCAAGTTTGAAATCCATACATCAATAAAAGCAGGAATTATCATCCAGAAACTAATTTTTGGACAGATGGCTCCTGTGACCTTCACCTTTGACCTTGTGACCTCAAAATTGATAGGGGTCTTCCACTCTTGGCAGGTAACTATATGTGCAAGATGACAGATCTGAGATGAATTATTTGGCGGAAAATGCATCCACAATCTTTTTAAAGATGTGTCACGGACCTTGACCTTTGACCTCATGACCCCAAAATCAATTAGGGTCTTGCTTTTCCAATGGGTCATATACAAGTCAAGTTTGAAATCCATGCATCAATAAAAGCAGGAATTATCATCCAGAAACTAATTTTTGGACAGATGGCTCCTGTGACTTTCACCTTTGACCTTGTGACCTCAAAATTGATAAGGGTCTTTCTCTATTGGCAGATGAACTATATGTGCAAGATGAAAGGTCTGAGATGAAATGTTTGGCTGAAAATGCATCCACAATCCTTTTAAAGATGTGTCCTGTGACCTTTGACCTCATGACCCCAAAATCAATTGTCCAGAGTCTTTCTTTTTCAATGGGACATACCCCCGGTATATAAGTCAAGTTCGAAATCAATACATCAATAAAAGCAGGAATTATCATCCAGAAACTAATTTTTTGACAGATAGCTCCTGTGGCCTTGACCTTTGACCTTGTGACCCCAAAATTGATATGGATCATCCACTATTGGCAAGTGAGCTATATATTCAAGATGGAAGACCTGGGATGAAAGTTTGGCTTAAAATGCATCCACAGTATCTTTTAAGATGCGAGTCCAGTGACCTTGACCTTTGACCTCATGACCCTAGAACCTATAGGGTTCTTACTTTAGTGGTGGGCCATACATAAGTCACGTTTAAAATCCATATGGCTATCAACACTGGAGATATCTTAAGAGGTGTGTGATTTTTACCAAATATGGACACATTAAAGGTCAAGGCCACTCTAATATGGTAAAGGTCATGACCCAAATGTAAATAGACCTCATCCCATAACCCACCTCTCTACATGTGCATAATATGAAAGAAATCTGTCCATTAGTTATGTACTTATAATGCTTACAGTACAGTCAAGTGGCAATAATGGGGGTATTAAAAGGCGTAAAAACAAGAAAAGGATAATAGGTGGCACCACCAGTTTCCGGTATATCACAAGGGTATCCAAGATATTTGGTCACCTTGATTTTTGGACCAGTCCATGCAAGCTTACTTGAGATATTTAAGAATTTGTGTTATTTTCAGCAAAAATGGACCTATTCAAGATCAAGGTCACTCTCCTAGCATAGGTCATGACCCCATTTTAAATAGGCTTCGTCCCCTTACCTATATCTGTACAAATGTAAAGTTTGAAAAAGATCAGTGAAACATTTTTTGAGTTATCCTGCTCACAAGGTTTTTCTGCGGTGGCAGCGGCGGCGGGACCATCGTGAAACCATAGTATCCCGACTTTGTCTGGGGATACAATTATTTTTATCCATACTTGCATGTAGGTAATACAAGCCAGAAAAAAAAAACACTGATAAAGTTTAACATAAATCACATTTTTACAAAGGTTAAGATATACCACAAAAGTCAGTAGTATTCTTTTTTTAAATTACTTTGCCAATTGGTCCAGATTGGGATCTGGGTCTTTATGGTATCATGATTCACTTAGTGTACCCCAGCCACGTGAGCAATCTTGAGGACTTAATTATCAGTGATGTAATACTATAAATAGTGCATCTGCAGCATTCTCTTAAGCACTTGGCATAACCAGACATTTAAGGCTTTACAGGAAAGGACTATCTGGCAATTCCCAGTTGTTTAATTTTCAAACCTACCCCCTTGGGGCCATAATATACATAATACTTGCTACAAAACAAAGACAGCAAAGGACTTTGAAATAAAATGTAAATCAATCATTAAAGTAAATATTTTCTTTTGGAAGCACAAAAAGTCTTTGAAGAAACACTCTGCAGTCTTGATGTTGGGCTCATTTGAAAGAACCTTGATTTAGAATTTAAGCTGGTAACCAGAGAATGACGGGGATTGAGGGATGTTTTACAATAGACCAACCAGCCCTTTGAAAGAGCAAGATTAAGGAAAGATATTTCACAGCTTTGCATCCTTTCTTGACAACTAAAGTATGCCAGTCAATGTTTCATGTGTGCTTTTCACATTTATTATTGGTGTACTAATACAAAGATTTTCATTGATACTCCAGTGCCTAGACTGTGGAAATTGGTCCGCTAAGAGGACACTGCATTATTCATAAACTGACTTTTCATGCTGAACAATGAAGCAAAATGTTGACAGAAGAAGCCACTTGGAGTTCCTCAAAGCATGAAGAATAAGAACCACAAACAAGTTCTAAATGAAGACGATAGTCCCTTCTTTTGGAAAATGTCTCCATACAACACTTAATGAAATATTTTTTTAAAAAAAGTTGATTAGACATGGAAACTTGAGGTTGGCATTTTTCCTCAGGGAATGTGTCAAAATGCCTGCAAGATTTTTATAGCAAACTGTCAGACCTTAAGCCAAAAAAAAAAATAAACACTGATGGCAATGAACAAATGATGTCTAAAAAACATTCCAGCAACCTAAAATCTGTCTAGCATTACAAATTTGTCCTTAAAAAACAGACCTGGGGTCAATTCTGAATTGAACTGGAATTAAATTGGAATTAAAAGGGAAAATTGAATGAATTGGAATTGAATTGAACTGAAAAAAGTGAAAATGAAATGAATTGAAATTGAATTGGAATTGAAGTTTACAGGCTCCACTGAATTGATCTGAATTGTTGTACAAAAGTTCAAACTCTCATATTTTCCAGTGTCGCTCACTTGAAGTTGCTCAAGGTCATTTTGAAAATCAGTTATGCAGTATTTGGTTATACTCAAACACAAATGCCTCTCATGGATGACACCAGGAGCATGATAACAGCTTCAATGCTTCTTAATCACTGTTCCTCAATTGTTTTTACCGATATCAGCATTATCAGCACAATGAAGATGAGATAATATTAATATAATAATAAGCTTTTCATAGTAACAGTAATAATGATAGATATATAATAGAGCTGTAACAGTTATGATAATAGAAGGCAAAGGGTTGGAGTAATATGTATTACTTTCTATTATTTCCCATTTCCTCCTGTGCCATAAAGCATGTGATCAGGTAATACTGAACTGACTTGTTCTAGTCCGGTGACTTACAAGGATATGGCTATTGTTATAGCATTCTGTGTCCCTGGAGCTGCTCTACTGTTCTGGTGTGTTCAGACCAGCTGTTATCTGTGTAGTGACCAGTGGTTCTGATTACCTAGGGCACTTCACTGGACAGAACTAGCAACATACCATAGACCACTTGTCTTTGATTGACTTTCCTGTTGTTAGAGGATATCCTGTGATCACCCCCTCCTCATAATTATGAAAGCTTTTATGTTTTTCATCGCAAAAAAAAAGAATATTTGCATATATATTAACCTCACTAGGTAGTAATGGCCACTCATCTGAAATCCAAATATACCTTTATTCCTATTTAGGTAGTTAACCTGATCTGAAGGCACAATTGCCCATTAAAACTAGCAAAACCTGTCTGGCTGCTATGCCTCACCACATTGAAAAACTTGATGTTAATGAACACTAGTATATGAAATATAATGAAATGGTATTTCATTTAGTTTTGGAGCAATTAAAATTACAAAACTTTACAGTAAGTTGTGTACTTGTGCAAAAGTAATAGAACACCTGTGAAAACACACATTACCCACCAAATAAATGTATTCAAATGACTGAAATTTTTGAATTGTGAATTGAATTTGGATTTGAATAAAAATTATTTGAATTGAATTGGAATTAATATTTTTCTCCAGCACATTGAATTGAATTGAATTGGAATTGAAGTTTCATAAAAGATCTTGAATTGGAATTGAATTGGAATTGAACAATCTGAATTGACCCCAGGTCTGGTTAAAAATTTCATTACAAGTAATGGCTACAAGGAACTTGAGAGTTGCTCATTTAAATTTACATCATATTCCAGTAATATGATTTAAATGAAGGCCTTTTGAATTAAACCGGCAATATACCAGCAGTAAAACGATTAGGATCAGGTAATAACTGCTTGATATATAATTGACATTCTTTTATACACTTGCCTGAATCAACATTATTCCCCCCATTAAATGATACTTTTTTCCACATAAAAGAATAAGCCTTTAAATATATTGCACACTCCAAAAAGGTGGATACGGTGCATTTTATGTTCAGGGCTCTGAGGCCTGCCTGCACTTCCAATGGAGACACACAGACAATACAAATTTGAGAAATTATGGGCTTGGTAGATTTTTTTTTCTAACAACCAATATCAACTGAATCAAAAGAATTTTAAGGATTTAGAGGAGTTTCCTTTCTATTAAAATCATCTGAACCAAAAGAGACATGCATTTCTATCAGTTAAAAAAAATTCCTTTCGTGCCAAAATAACCTGGACCAAAAGAAACTTAGAATTTCAAATGTATACAAGATATTCCTTGTAAGCAAAAAATCACCTGGCCAAAAGAAACATGGAAATTTAAAGAGTTCAGATGATTTTTGGTGGGACTCATCTGGACCAAAACAGAGTTAGAAATTTAAGGGTTTGGCAGAATGTCTTCATGCTGTACCTGTCCATCTTTATCTGGATCAATGGAAATTTGGAATGATAGATTATTACTGATGATAGAATTTACTTATGTTGTACCAGCCATCATCAGCCGTGGCAAAGGATTTTAATATTTTACTGGGTTTTGTATAACATTCAGAATCACAATATGGGCCGATCAGGTTTCCTTGATAATATGCAAATTTACTCATATGAATTTTGAAAACTTAAAAGGTATAATAATGAGCTCTGACAGAATACCCACCCTTGCCAACAATGCTTACAACTTCCCTTTGATTTATGGAAAATATGACAATATTTTCAGGTTTCAAGTACTTTTTTTCATTTGAGAGAATATTTCTTCATCTATTCAAAGATTTATTATCATTAATTCATAGACAAAACATGAAGTAATAAACTAAAGGGGAAAATATTGTGCTTGGGACTTCAGAGACTTCAGTGGCATGGCAAGTGATTAATTACTGGTCATCATTATAAGCACAAGCAACATCAAAGACATACAGCAACCCAGATGGCAATTACCATAAACATTCTAACAAACATTAAGGCTTGCACAGTACGACCAGACCCACACATAAAAAAACTCAGGGTAAGGTTGCTGCCACAGTCTGTTTCAGGACTATGTCTGCTATTCCCAAACTGATGTACTAATTTATTTTTTATCCTACGACTATGCCTCACAAGGAAGACAATATAATTTTTACTCTCTTCTCCAAATTTCTCTTCTACTGCATATTTAGTACCCACATAAATAATGGTAGCCTTAAATGTCTCAAAATAGTGGATTTAAACAAATGCAGACAGGATGTTTGAGGAAAATAAAGCAATGCTAATCATTAGCCACTTTAATAACATGCTGAGACATACCTTGCATTTTTGGCCTGCTTAGCCAGGCATTATGGCATAATGCAAGGTTTTTCAGAGGTTTTTTTTTTCAAATTAACTAAATTCAAGCACTTCCAAAGCTTTGAAAATAAATAAATAAATAAATATGAAGATTCCAGGATGTTAAGACTTTTAAGCTTGTAGGAATAACCCTTTTATGTGGCAAATAGTTTTAACAAAACCTTTTTATGCATTACTTAATCTTATTTTTTGTCTGTATTGAAATCATTTCTGTACAACATGTAATTAGTTCACACAATACTTGAGAATTTTAACTTCGGAATTTTTACTAGTTACTGGCTCACTGTATCATGGAATTTCCTCGTTAAAGAATTAAATGAAGGTTAGAACTGCATAACTTATTGTCTGATTATATGAAGGAAATTTACATGTAAACAGATTTCAAACAACGTTCTTGTTTTGCATATGAGACAAAGATGTCAAAACCTGACTCGAATGAATAAGCACATAGAATTGCACTGATCAGAGAGACAGATACAGAATAGCCAAGTACACTAAAAATATTTGACGTAACAACATAAATATCTTGTTGAGGGTTCTATCAGAGCATTCAAAACACAGCTGCTTGAAACACTCCTACATTATTGGTGGTTGTGTCTTGTAAGACAAGTGTTGTCTTGTGATCATTTGATCCCGGTGTTACTGAAGCAACAGAACATCCGCTGTGTCAGCAATTTTCACTGACAGCACCTGAGTTGGATGTTGACTTCTCTGTGCTGCACTTAACTACAGAGGACTCAACACATAGAATGAACACTTAACATTCTCATTTAAAAAACCTGACAGACACGCAAAGGCAACCATCGTTAAATTTACAGTGGAGAGGAAGAAACTGGAATGGTAATTGGTATCTACAAACAATTAACCCTGAGGTCACATGAGTTACCAAGGTGATTGGGCCTGCCCAACCAGCCCACTTACAATGTCGACATAACCTTACTGCTGTTCCATAACATACACTTTACAGGGGCGGATCCAGAATTTTGGAAAAGGGGGGGGGGGGGGTCCAACCCAGGAGGAATAATGAAAATCCTAAAAAATAGGGTCATCGGGTCCGGAAAAGGGGAGGGGTCCAGGCCACAAAATTTTGTCTAAAACCCTTTAAAAAAGGTTGCTTCAGGTGAAAAAGGGGGGTCCGGCCCCCTGGGCCCCCCTGGATCCGCTTCTGCTTTATGTTACTCTTCTTGTACTCAGTCTGTGTTGACATTGCCTTTATGTGGCTATTACAAACCAGGGACAGATATTTCTGGTCACCATAAAGAATTAAGGTTAACTGTTCTGAAAATCTTTTTTTGTTTTTTTTTGGTGGAAACACCAACGCTGTTGACCTTTAAAAAAATCCTTTTTTTTTCACAATATATCTCAAATGACTGCACACCAGCAGACTTGAGGACCTAAAGTTTGATGTATTCTTGCAGGTATATTTTAGGACAGGCAGACACAGAAATCACAAAATTAGCCCTCCCTTGGCCACATTTTGAAACTGATACTGCTATTAATATTATAATATCTTTATATTTTGCTTTTGACCTTCAAATGCTATCAAAAGTACATCAGAATATTTATCAAATGGTTTTGATGGCACATGTACAGTTCCATAGATGTTGTTGTAACAATAACGGGGGGACAAAGTAGGCTTTAATGCCATATTTGTACAAATCCTAAATTAAAAGACAGAAAAGATAGCTGCCTTTAATTAATGAACATGGTATTAGCTGCATATGGATGTATAAACCTATTTCAAATATAGACAATGTTATAATCCATAGTGGTCCTGATATTATAATATAGGTGTATCTAATAATTCATATGATAAGGTGCCAAAAAGAATGGACTTTTCTGGCCTGAGATTTCAAACTGAAATGAATGAACATTACTAGAAATGTCTAAATACAGGGCAATCTGGTGACACAGATAAAGAAAAGCACAGTTTTCCCGAATATTTGGAAAATTTAAGAGACCACCATATAAACTGTTAAATTGTCACATAGACAAAAGGTGCCGTTACGCATGATTCATATAATAAAAGAATATTCAAAATTTATTCTATATTAAAATTTATCTTTGTCATAGAATTCGTCTGTGGCCATGCTTCAATAAATATCCTGTTATAGGTCTTAAGTGAATGGTCAGGAATGATGCCAAATGTGTCCTAAGGGGGATTACCATATTTTCTAAATTAAACCTTGAGAATTTGAGAACTAAAAAGTATACAAAGGTTCACCAGATGAATGTGCTTCTGCCCTGTCTTGTGGCACAGCTGGTGTGAACATTTTACACGGTATAATTATAATTTCAAATTATACCTCAAAGACCAGTAAAGTGAGATTCTGATCCCAGAAAAAATCCAGCTCTGGGAATTCCTCCACAACAGGTGTTTTAAATCACACTATTTATGCACAGCTTGATTGGAAAATTGATTTTGCCACAATCTAGGGTTTCACATAATGCTAGCTGTTGGTGTTGATCTTGTGCTTAATTAGACCAATAGCAAATGAAACCGATAGGGTGATTGATGATCTTTTTGTAATTCAAAAGGTGATTGGTTTTTACCAGTCACTAAGGCTTTCAAGGGAACTAAGTTCTTTTCAATTCTATGACAACCACCAGGTGCGATTTTTGACAGATCACATATCTTACACAAAACATTCACATTTATCATGGTAACATTTCTTTGGTTCCTGGTGTTCAAATAACCATCAAATATAGCTAGGAAGAGCATAAATGACCAGTTTTCAATTGTGAATGTGTTGTCTTGGCAACAGTGAAGTCATTAACCTTTCTAAGAGCAGGTACTATGGAACTATTCTGTTTGAACTAAACAACTGCAAAACTGTTTATTTATTAAAGTGCACTGACCTAAAACAATCCATACAATAAGACCAGCTTTCAAACAGAGAGCACTGTAAGATATTATTATGACCAAATGTTTTTATAGCTGTAAAATTAGGAAGTAAACTTTAAAGTACTATGTTTAAATAATAAAAATGTATTACGTTTATTGATATTATATTATTGTTTGTACCTTTATATAATAAATAAGTTAATTGATATTTACATTTAGGTATATCTATAATTATAAGGTTAATAATGAATTATTCTCCATCAATATAATCACATATTATTCCCATAGGTTAATTATGTTTTATAATAAATAATTGTAAAATCTGTAAAATAATTATAAAATACATTTGTTGATATTATATTATTGATATACCATATTTCCTTGAATAGAGGCCCCGGCGTTTATTTTTTTCAAACCCTGCTTTGACCTGGCATCTAAACAAGGCTGGCTTCTATTTAAGGCCGGCGTTTATTAAAAAATATATTATCAGGCTCATCAGACAAACTAAAAAATAGATCACACCAAAGAAATAAACCCGCTGGTCACTACTTAGGGACACAATTGAAAACATCGCTGGATTTTGTTTACGAAATTTCCTTAGATGCCATAGGGATATGGGACACGCGCAATCTACACAATCACGCACCATAATAAGAATTAAAGGGGAATCACAGAGAGAGAGTGCAGTTGTCGACAAGAATCTGTTTGCATGGGCCTCTCGAAACCCCTTGCACAAGTGTTTCATGTGGCTGTTCCATTTATTTTATACATATATTTTATATATTTCCATATATTTCATATTTTGTTGGTAACAATGATTCCCTCTGAACACGGGTGCCTCTTCCATTAACTGTGCACCGTGAACAACAGGTAATATTGGTTCCATGCCAAAAAACCGGGGCTGGTATGTATAAAGGCACTGCCTAATTAGTTTTCATGACACTTTCCGTCCGACTTTTAACTGATTCAGCTTGACACGGCACATTGAACTTTTTTCGACCTGAAATATACTGGTTTGTGACATTTACTGCCGGAAATATTTTTGTATATATTGATGTGGACAAGAGTAAATACTATTTTTAACTTTAAAGTTTATCTCAGAAACGTAGTTTTAAGTGTAGTGGGGACACACTTAAAAGCACTTCAAAAATGAAAGCAAGGAGCGTAATTTGGCTTGACAGTAGCTACAAATTGTACCGCTTTACACCATTATTTGGTGTCTTCATGCTACACAACAAATATGTGCTAAAATGTATTTGAACAGTTCTGTTCAACCATCCGTGAGGTATATTTTCACAATACCAAGTTGTACCGCTGATATCAGGCAGTACTATTTTTATCTAGCTTGACAGCATTAATAATGTTAGCTTCTCACTACTGATGTATTTGTGTAGCGTTTATTAGGATCGGTGATCGACTTTTATCATAAAGGACCAATCGGGAATATTTGGCGTCCCTCATGGAAACAAGCTTACTTGTATTTAAAAGAATGTTTTACAGAAGAATTAAATATATTATCAATACAACACAAACCGAAATTCATACAACAATCTATGGTCAATTTTACCGGTAAATGCACCAATTATAATGAAGGGATAAGACATCTTATGGCAAACATGGAAACTACTCTGATACCAGGCCTGTGAACAAGACCAGCACCAATTTAAGGCCGACGTTTATTTTTCTGGGACACTGTTCACCCCGGCGACTAAACAAGGCAGGCAACTATTTAAGGCCCGGCGTCTGATCAAGGAAATACGGTAATATTACTATCTGTGCCTTTATTACAAATATATATAAATTACACTCAAGTATCATTATAAAATTAATAAATAATAACAATTATCTATAATTCTGTGATTCAGTAACAACAGGGTTTATAATGAGGTATTATCCTTTGATACAACCATATTTTATCCTACTCATACATGCCACTGACAAATCAACAATGACAATTTCTGATGGGTCACCTTTGCTAACATGGCATCAGAGTACTGGCTGTCAGCCAAAGATCAGGATATGTGATGACATGAATCCAATATGGGTTTAATGGCCTCTGTGAGAGCTTTTGGGGGTAATTGGTCTGGTCTGTTAGGGTACAAAATCTGCCCCCTGTGTGCTTAATATCATCAATTCAAAGAGAACCTACCAATAACTGAAAATCAGGCATAGGTTATGATGTTTGAGGATCAAAAATACATACATATATGCATGCAGGATGGTTGTATCTTTATGTATATAAAATGAGTATGCTTCTGTTGCAGTGTTGGTTAAAATGTTGAGAACTGACCCCAATACTCCCTGTTTCATTTGAAAAGTTTCTAGATCTAACAGTGAAACCCCCAGAGGTTACATGGATTCCTGTTTTAAGACACAAGTCTAGAGTCCTATAAGGTCATGCTGGCTGATCAAGAGGTCTTGATACAGATACACGAGGTTATGGAGAAAGAAGGAACATCCTGATCATGAAATGAGTGGTCTTTATACACAAGCCCATGTGATTTTCAAAGGTAATGTTTTGCTATAGACACTCAGAATATTTAAGCCTGCAGATCTTGACACAATACCCAAGCATATTATACCTGTGGCCAGAATTAACATAAACCAGAAGCTGCAAAGACAAAGTCTGGAAAAAGTCAACAAACATCTTAATATTACTGTATCAGTACGACAACCTGACTGAGAAATGCATGGTTGTGCATTTGAATGTCTCACAACCTTGAAGATCCAAGAAACTTCTGGATGACAAACATCTTAATAACAATAGTCACCAAAAGTTGGTTCTCATTACTCAATTCACTATCCTTCTTGGATATGAATGGTTAAAAAATGGATGACTCTAATTTCTATGAACCTGAACATACTCTGGAATCTATGATATTTTATGAGTCTTACTTTGATGCAACCACTGGAAAAGATCCAAGAATTACCATATGCATCCAATATCTTTCAGGTCAATGACACAATTATATTAGTAAAATACAGTAAGACATACATATTTGGTGATGTCAGATTATAAACCAAGACCATTCCTGCATCTTTATGTCACAGTCCTTCTAGGAATATTAAGGTTAGTAACCTCTGACACACATCAACATCTTTGATAGAACCGGTGACTTCTTTTACATCAACAAGCAGTGTGTGTCCCATGACAGAACATAGCACGTTCATCTAAAATAAGTTTTAGCACACTGCCTATGATCTTTCCAGAACAATAGTCAGAGTAACCATGTGAGTGAAATCCCACACAATCAAATCAGTTAAGGACACAAACGGAATAGCACCAGACATAGCAAGGATTCTCCATGGCCATACTAGAGACTATGGGTGTCCAAGCAAGAGCACATCACCGTGAAGAATAAGGATCCTCCTATTCCAAGACAGCCAAAAGATAATGGGTGAACAAAGAACAGATTACATGACAGAGCAAGACAGTGCTAAAAGACCACAAAACAACATACAAAGCATGACTTGCACATAATTTTAATGTATTTAGCATGATATATTTATTAAATTTATGGAAAATATAACATATATATTGTTGCAAATAACACAAATATTAATTGCCATGCTGGAACACTAACTTGGAATAGTCAGTATAATCTCATAACATCCCATAATCAGTGGAACGGCAATCTCAGTGAATCTTGATGCAATCTCAATCAAAATCATTTATTTGAATGATCTAATAATCATCTAAAATAAAACCTTATCCCCCAAGCTGTTCAGAAAAAGGACACTCTAATGAAACATGACTGTTGGGCACAGTCTCTACATTAAGCCTGCAGACAGCTCACCCTGGGTGGGGGCTGACCGTAAAAATATATCTCCGACTCGGCTGAGATTTGAACTCATGATTTCCCGGCTTTGAGTCCTGTGCTCTATCCCTAGACCATGGAAGCCGGTATGCTTAAACAACTTATCAAGCATTGACAGACTTCCTTTTTTTCAGTTCATTTTATTTGCATTACAAGACAGCATCACTGAATATCTAAACGTAGGAAATGGACTGAAAACCAATAAATATTCATCAGAAACTGTGTCAACACGAGCTGGGTTAAGCACATGTCATAGAATATGTTAAACTTCCTGATATTGTGCTGCCACTGCCAATATGTTTACAGGGTTTATTTGTTAAATTTAAAAAAAAAATACATTCATTAAAATTTGTTATGAAATCATCAAAATACGGTGGTATGCATTAAATTGAATCATGATTCATATGTAGATTGATTTTGTGGACTCCTCTTGATGCAAAAAGCTGATCTTTCACAAAATGAAAAATCTTTTGAAAACAATGTTTATTCTGCTAGCAACCCCCCACTCCTGGTGATCACTCTTACTTCCTCCTCCTCCATCAAATATCTTAATTTACTGACTTGCTGTATATATTATAGTGTACATGGGAATCCCACTGAATTGAGAACTCCACAATTTGCCTTGGGAATTGTAAAGTCAAATACCAGTAGTTAAAGTTATTCAGTTCATTTGGTAAATTTGATTCTCAACCAGTTGACTTTGGAATACTTAAGCTTGAACTAAAATTGATTCCAGTGTATACCCTGACATTTATATTCTTTATTTTATCATTAATGTTTTGGAAAAGGGCATTTTTTACACAATCTGCAAAAACTTTTTGTTCATTACAATATATAAATATATATATTTATATAATGACAATAATAATAAATAATAATAATATCAAACATTAAAAAAAAAATTTCTCTCCTCCTGCATCAACTCCATAACCAAAACAAAATTATTTCACTTTAAATCCTATTTTATTCTTTAGAAACCAGGCTCCATTGTATAATACATACAAAATATATTTATCATTGTGTCTCCAATATATTCAAAATGGTTTCTTTATATATATATGTCAAGGCCCAGATCCCGATCTGGACCAATTGGCGATTAGTCCAGACCAAATCCCGATCGGGGTTTAGGCCGGACCAAATCCCAATCGGGATCTGGTCTGGACGAAATCCCAATCGGGATCTGGTCTGGACCAATCCCTGATTGGTCCGGACTAGATGCCAATCAGGATTTGGTCCAGCCTAAACCCCGATCATTAACTTTTAGGAGAGAGAATGAGTTCCTGTCTGAACTTATCAAGGTTCAGGTCAGCCCTGACCTAGATTCAGAGCATGCCTATATCCTTGACAGGATTCTGAAATTATAACTTAATAAGTAATGACAAATGTTAATTTAGTTTGTAGTCAGTGTTAATTATTCTACCTTAATAATTTAATTCATATTTAAGTATAATATGACATATGTCAAGGCCCAGATCCCGACAGCCTCTATCCCTGACAGGATGTCTGAAATTATAACTTAATAAGTAATGACAAATGTTAATTTAGTTTGTAGTCGGTGTTAATCATTCTACCGTAATAATTTAATTCATATTTAAATTTGAATTAATTGAGTGATTACATTTATTGTAAATATTTTTCAAGTCCTTGTATTATTTTTTAAGTTGAATTATTATTTCCAGTATTTTCATCAGATTGTTTATTCAATTTATTTTTATAACGACTGAGCTAGTTTAAGCTGACTCACTGTGTAAATAAGTGTATAGATTTGATGCGTTTTGTAGGTAGAATAAATTGTTAGATGGATGACATATATAAGAAGTTTAGTATCATATGAAGTTTTCAGTCCCCGGTTTTCAAATATGGATATTCTTAACTTGTATCAACTCATAAACAGTTTACATTCGAGTGAAAAGTCCTGATTTCATGAAAACCAACAATTTAACTTCTCATATCAACATTTTCAACTAAATATATGTATATATTCATGTTTTTTTAAATATATTAATAGATATAAAATTATATTTTTTACACAACTTGGTTTATTATTTTCATGTCTTAACCTTATTGAATATAATGTTTAGCCAAAAGCCTGCTCTAGTCTGCCATGGAATCTCAATCAGGAACTGGTCCAGACCAGATCCCAATCAGGGTTTAGGCCAGACTGAATCCCAATCGGGATTTGGTCTGGACCAATCAGGAATTGGTCCAGCCCAGATCCCGATCGAGATTTGGTCTGGACCAATTCCCGATTGGTCCAGGTGATTGGTCCAGACCAGATCCCGATCGGGATTTGGTCCGGCCTAAACCCTGATCGGGATCTGGTCTGGACAATCAGGGTTTAGGCCGGACCAAATCCAGATTGGGATCTGGGCCTTGACATATATAAAGAAAGACATCTCTGTGCAACATTATTCTTACCAGTAATCTGTGGGTGAAAATAGACTCTGATGTCACCCGGTGTTATTCTGGAGTTGTCCTTACTTTGATATTTATGGGTTTGACAGCCAATTATGCTGTCTATTCCTTCAAGGCCTGCTTTAAAAAGATCTTCTACCCAGGGGCCACCAGCTACAACTGATTTTTATTTATTAACAAAGGTTTTTTTAACTTGTTAATTGATTATTTTTTATTTGTTAATTGATTTATTTGATGTTTGTTTCTTGTTTTGTAACTCTTTAGCTTGTTCTTCACTGCTTTGCCTTTTTTTTATAATCAAGATTATACAACAAGGTTGTCATTCTGTTTTCATAACATTTAGAAGAGGGTTTGGGCATCATAAAACAATCCATAATAGTTTATTGTTGATCAAGATCCAGGTATGGATCCTGGATCATTCTCACCAGATGTACGCCTTGCTGATCACCTTCATGATAGATCCTGGATCACAATGGATCATTATGACCTGGTGCTAGAGACGCTAATTTATTGTAGCTATACGAAACTGAGAGACGGTAAGTTTTCCTGGTCTCATGGGAGCCTGGTGAGAACATTATCACAATGAATTCTGGTACATATATTTTGCTTGTTCACACTTGGGGGGGTATCTGCACACATCTAGGTCCCCTCTAGATGGCACCTATTGACAATTTGTATAACTGGTTGTATCATGCTTTAAGTGGTCATGTATGAACAGCTTTCAAACCTGCACTAAAATGGATCCTTTTAACCACCTGAGACTGCTCTAAATGTACCTGCATTAATCTGGTCAAATAGTGTTAACATCAACCATTTGATTAATCAGTAAAAAACAGGACGGAAAATAGGAACACCCAGATGCTTCTCACAATGAATTAAAGGTGTAATGACCGCAAATGCTTAGATGGGATAAAAATGTCTACCATGTAAATGTTAAATGTGACTGATAACTTGCTTGAAAATGGGACAAATAATGTTTTTACAACAGCAACTCAACGGCGCCGCCCATGGAAAAAATAAAACCCAAATTTTCTGTACTTTCAAACTTGTGAGAGGCCCCTGGATGCCTTTAGCCATGAATAAATGACCAAGTGGGCCTTTCTATTGGACCAATAGGGCTTACTTTTAAGTTGTGATTGCAGTCATGCTGAAGGAAACCGCACTGCAATGGCCATCCACACATTTGTTATGATAAAGCTTAGCACAGCAGTTGCTCTTCACTATGTGCTCTGAATTGGAATCAACTATAATAAAATTTAATGAGCAACTGAGGAAACCAAAGCATGATTCCCATCTCTATGTTAAATGTCAGATTTATTCTTGTACCCTGCATGACAGACCTGTCAATCATGGAATCCCTCGGAGACATGATTGTCATATCAGCAGGCTGTGATTCTGATTGGTCAACAAATGTTTCAGACTGCGAATTTTCCAAATAGGACATTTCAACAGGCCTTATATCATTTCAGCACATTTCAGCTATGTCAATATTAAAGATATAAAATATAGATCCTGTTAAACAGAGTTTAATAAATTAGGTTAAGTAATTTTTAAAATAATACTTTTGTTAGTATTTCATTTTGTGGCAATTTAAGCAATATTTTAAGTATTAAACCCTCATAATTATCAAGCAACTGTAAACTGCCATAAAACCTAATAATATTGAGTTTAAAACTGCCATAAATTGATTCACTGCCAGTTTTAAGAAATATATTTAAAATAGTTATTTTAATGTTAATAATCTTTAATCAATCTTTATTTAACATCCCTGTCTGTGGAAATGTATTTGCCTTTCAGTTGGTGACAAAAATTCAAACTTGGGTTTGTCTGCCAGGCTATATACCAAAAAAATAAACATTAAAATACATGTGGGCAGAGGCAGTGGAATGGACCTTAGTTGCTGGTTCAAGAAAATGTAACCATATTTCTTGGATGTATTTTTATGATACTGTTTACAATAGGATTATATTAAAAAAGTAATAATAAGAAACTGATTTAATTAATTCATAAAACTTTATCATAAAATGATAATGTAGTTTTATTTAAACCTGGTGGTATTCATATAAAAAAATTCCTATAAAACTAGGTTACCTAACTTTATATGCATAGCATAACAGCAAGAAAGTGCATTTAGGGATCATAACTAGGTTATTTATAAGCTATTTAAGAAAAAAGTTCCAACAGTATTATATTATTGATGACACCACAAAAAGTCAAATTTGGTTACCCTTGCACACTAATGTAATTGATAAAAATACACAAATATCTCCCATATCTGGTGATATAAAAAATGAAATAATATATGGAAAAATATTGGATTTTTACTGGATCAATTCTAACAATATGACATAAAAATGCATGCCTAATAGTTTTTTCCCCATCATAGACATATAAGATATGAGAAACCAGACTGAGCTGAGTTATACATTAGCTTGCCTTTACTACAAATTATGGACATTATCTAGATAATCAGATATATTAAAAATAGGTCTAGGAAACCCAGTTTGCAATATTTCAATATTAACTGACATCATATACACAATGAGAGACATTTATTATGGAATCAAGGCCTAGAGTACACAGAAGTAGAAAACATAATGCGGAAAACAGTTCCCATTGATTCAGGGCTTTTAATGTGAAACACAGGATTATTTTTACACCTAAGAATTGTGATATCAGTACATAATATTTACTTACTTGATAACCATGCTGCATCCTCGTTTGTAAGATTATGTTCCCTGCTTCAGACCAATGAAAAGAGGATTTTCTACAGTCAACTATTTAGGTTTTTTTATAGTTTGTTGAGTTTATTTTTATAGTGAAGTTTGGATCAAATTTTTTTTTTCCTGGTGAGGAAGGGGGCTTTTATAGGTCTCAAAAGAAGAAAAACACTGACGAGACAAAAGTCATTTGAGACATTTTTATATGTACAATATAGTTGGCACCTTGGATAATTAAGTACATGCTATGTTGTGATCGACATATACCTGTGCAATATTGTGGTAATCTTGGATATGTGTTATACTGTGGTCATCTAGGATCTGTACTGTGTTTTGGTTACCTTGGTTATGCATTGTGCTATGTTGCCTTGGATATGTACCATGTTGTGTCACCTTGGTTATGTACCATGTTGTGTCACCTTGGATATGTACCATGTTGTGTCATCTTGGTTATGTACCATGTTGTGTCATCTTGGATATGTACCATTTTGTGTTTTCTTTAATATGTACCATGTTGTGTCATCTTTGTTATGTACAATGTTATGGTCATCTTGGATATGTACCATGTTGTGTTTTCTTTAATATGTACCACTGTGGTCACCCTGGATATATATGTACCATGTTGTGTCATCTTGGTTATGTACCATGTTGTGTCATCTTGGTTATGTATCATGTTGTGTCATCTTGATGATGTTACCAAGTTGTGGTCATTTTGGATATGTACCATGTTGTTTTCTTTAATATGTACCATTGTGGTCACCCTAGATATGTGCCATAATGTGTCATCTTGGTTATGTACCATGTTGAGTCACATTGGTGATGTTACCATGATGTGGTCATCTTGAATATATAAATATATACTGTTATGGTCATTTTGGACACGTACTGTGTTGGGATATGCTGGTCCTGTACCATATAATCTTATTACTGAAGCCTACCTACCAGTGTCTTAACACTAGTCAGTGTTGAATATATTTCAGGTTAAGCAGAAAAAAGTGAAAACTGATAATTAAACTGCAGCATGACAGAAAGTAAGTTGAACAAAAAATGCAATATCCTGGAGGCTTTATAACAGCACAGCATCCATTATCACATACAGTTATCAACCTCTCATCTCACTGGCTGTGTCAGCCACAGAAATGCAATCAATCTTACCACAATAAGAAAATTTATCTGTTAAAAGCATTCAGGTCTGGCCAAATACAGACGCAGCTTCCATGTTATTCAGTACACTTAGTCCATTAACAGCACTGGTTGTATATATCATGTTAATATTATACAACATTTTTACAGGTCCCTATCTTGTGCTGTATTGGCTTAATGGTTCTGTCTGCTGCAGAGTATAATATGTTAATTGATAAACACGTGTCACTTAACTCTCACAAATACTTCATTATTAACCACAATATAACAAGCTCTTAGTGTACACTGATGAACAATATTGCACTTATATTTGTAATATAACATATTTAATGTACAAATGTGTTTTGTGATGATGAAACAATGTGATAATAATATTCAAGATTATATACTATTATGAATATTCATGGATAATACTACATTAACTTTATGTATTTCATATGAGGAATAAATGTAGGATGGAACCTCATTTCTTAATATTGAATATTCAACTTATTTTATATTTAAAGGTTCTGAACAGAGACATATTTAAATGAAGTTATAACATTTGGATCAAATGTAACAGCTGAAACCTCATTTCTTAATACTGAATGTTCAATTTATTTTATATTATGAAAAGGTTTTATACAGAGACATATTCACAGGTAGTTAAAACATTATACACTATAAAATAAGTGTACAATGGAATGCCATGCTGGCTTTGATTAATACTGGCTACCAGCTGTGGACCTGGTATTTAATATGGAATAAATTAGCATAAATAGCTCAGGTATACAGTATGATTCATTACACTATACTCTGATAAAAAACAATAAAACACACATAATGTTATATATTTTCAATGTGAAAACATGTGGGAGTTTAATAGGCAGTTTGTAGGTCACATATAATACAAAATGAACAAGCATGAAAAATTTAAATATAATTTTTCAAGACTTTACACAAAATAGATAGGCAGTCAACCATATTTTAACATTATGGCCACTGTTTATTAATTTGTATTTAATTAAATCATAATTTGTATGCTTCTTCACTGGATATACCCCTAATATCTAAACTTGTCTCCCAGGACAGCAATGAACTGCTATTTTCAATTTGAAGACAATAAACGTGGTTATCACACAGTCTGTCATCCTTTGTACAATGGTTAATTAATATGCCTCATGTGTAATATGATACATTTTTTTTAACTTAGAAGGTATTTCATACATACATCACATTATTTTAATTAGTGGTGGGAGTCAGGTTTTTTTTTCATAATCGATCATCGGTTTTGGCAAACCGATCGATGATCGATTATTAATCGGTTCAGACAAATATAAAGAAATATGCAATTATATGTGAAAATGTACTCTCTTAACCCTGCCTGTATGTCTTAGTATTCTACCTTATGAAAAGAAGTCTTTGCCTTTTTTTATATTTTCATATTATTACTAAGATATGCTATTCAAAGTTTCATTTTAATTAATTATAATAATCAAGAATTAAACCACAGCCCAGGACATCTACTTGCTGGCCCTCATGAATACTCCTGCGTATCATTTTAACTTCACCACCAGCAAGGACTTTCATTTTATAACAATTATGACGACAGCTGACATTCATACTGGTTTCACAGGCCCGCCAGGAAAATTACAGGCCTATATAATTTTTGATAAAAAATTTTAAAAAGTAATTGAAAGCTAAATATATATTTACTCATGCGGCAGCGGCACCTGACATCAATTGAAGAGATTATTTCTAAGAGAATCTCGCAAAATTGGCACAGACCTAGGGAAATATGGAGCATTTTAACACCATATTGCCCATATTTTGCAATGAACATCTCGTTAGAAAACTTTCCGCTAATTCTGCAGCTCCCTGCCAGTTCACAGAGGTTTCATAAGTCCTCCGTTCTCTCATCTACCGTGTCATAATCAGTTAGATACGGAGGTTATTTGGGAACACAGACTCATTATATGAAGGGTGGAATGTTGTAAAAAATGGAAGAATAATTTTTGCCTATAACATAAAGACATTCTGGAAAAAAAACAATCATGAGTATGATGTAATCGATAGTTGCCTTTGGTAATCGAGCCCTTAAAAGTGGCAGCAAACTGACTGACCTTCGAAAAAACTCGATGATTGGCCCACCACTAATTTTAATATTGGCCAAGAAATCATGAGCTGCAGGTCCAAGCAAGGTACAAGGCTGCAAATTCTTTAATTGTTTAACACAAAAAAATACATTTATCAAAAGGATTGATAAAAGACCTGACTTATTTTAATTATAATGTACATATCGCAGAAATTACAGCTTTAATCATAGTAATCATAGCTTTAATCATCAAAACAGAAACAAGGAGATATGTGCTTTATTGGACTTCCATATAAAATATTGCAAGAACCATGCTTTTACTGTAACCAGCAAGTGGGGATCTTTGATATGGTTTTTAAATTACGGGATCAAATATAAGCTTGAAGGCCTTAAGCAGTGCCATTTAAGGTGTATGGATTCCCTGCAATTAATTACAAATGGCTGTCAATGTCATCCATAAATTTGCTTGTACTTCTCGGGCAAATGTCAACTTCGAGGGACAGCAGGGCTGGTTTATAAATATCTCACAGAATATCTATATGGTACTCAGAAAAGTTATATTGAACAGACAACACTGAAAAGTATGCAAACCCTCTACAGCTCAATGGTAAAGCCAGGTCTAAGAAAGTCAGAGGTCTGGGGTTGGTTCCAGGTAACTAAACTATTCTATTTATCAGAGTTGAATTTTCACATGTATGTAGGTTATGGTTAGCATGAAAACAGTCATGTACTGATGAAATAATAAAATTATTATGAAGTTCCCCAGTTTTAGGTGTAGCAGTTCATGCATGAATGAATGAGCCAGTGAAGCAATGCTGTAACTTCATGAGCCCATCCTATCTGAGTCTGAGTGCAAATCCAAGAGCACAATTCAAACTCAAGTCCAAGTCAGAGTCCTGGAGGTTCCAAGACCACAATACATACTCAAGTCTAAGTCGGAGTCCTGGAGGTTCAAGTCCAAGTCCACCTGCTTCAGGTCTGAGACACTGGAACAGGTGTCCATATCTAAATCCTATACATACAAGTCTCCATATTAAATCAAATTTGAAATTCAAATCTGAGATTATTAAATGTATTTTCTGTTAGTTTACACATGCTTTTACTTCAATGATCAATTACATTTAGCTCCTCCTGCTAACTAAGCTATATATATATAGTTTTTTTGTAACATTCTATTAGTAGTTCAAACATGTATACAAATGTTTTCAGCATGTGAGAGAGGCTTTTTTCTACTTGACTTGATATGGTCTCAGCCTGAATTCTCAAGTCCTTAAACCTAAATTTGAGTCCATTACCCATATGTCAAAGTTAGATGGCAGAGTCCTTAAAAAAAGTGGACTCATGTCTGGCATCACTGCAGTGAAGTATATACCACTGATATTTGCAGCAATATAAAGATTTGCATTTTGCTATATGTTCTGAGATAAGTTACATATATTAACTTGATATGAATTTCTAAGCCACCTGATTAACTGATAACTACATAATGACATCCTCCAAATGTATCCTGAAACTACCCATATCTTCCTTAATTCTTTCAGCCACAGAGCCACCAGTAAACCCTTGTTATAATTGACATTACTGTGACATGATACCACATGCATAATTTGCAATCACTGATGTTATATTGCCAGCTATATATATGAATATGATATTTATTCCAAATGTCAAATGTAATTGCACATAACATACATGGGGGGGGGTGGAGGATTCCAGCTACCAATCCTGTTATGTTCCATATACATAAAACAGATACTATACGCTTGTTCTGATTTCAAACTGTATATTATCATTATATACCCCAAGAAATAAATTGATTAAACTTACCAGTAAATCATATCAGTCTGCACGTGACAATGATGAATGAATGATGTACAAATGACCTTCTGATCATCTGTTCATGCTATAATGTATATCTTCAGCCTTACTAGCAATTAGAGTGTTCATTTATTCATACAGTTTGAATGTGTGAGTTTATTAATGACAAATCATAATTCATATTACAGTTAAACCTTAAAATTTGTAATATTTCTCAACTCTGGAGCTTTCTCCATGCAAAAAGTACTCTGTATCATAACATGTGCATTACAAAGCAGAGAGATTTTCTGGATCAATCAATTAAAGCTAGAATATGTAGTCCGAGCCCAGAAATATACTTCCACCACTTACATTGTATACTGGTGTTACAAAGTTATTTTATGTGTGTTCATTTATCCACTCATAACACAAGTATGCTTCACTGGAATTACAAAAGCACAGAGCAAAGTATGTCACAGTTCACCAACTCCATGATTCCATCACAGATGGGTTCTAGTTCAGAGGCAGGCCCCCAATATAAGGGGAATGGGTCTGCCCTCGGCTGTGATAAAGGAACTTGCCTATCTTACAATGGTATGGAATAACTTAACTCTAAAACATATTATGGTGATGTAGATAAATCTCTTAAACTTATGGGATTGGTTCATTTGTATGTTTTCCTAACCCTCTACAATATTTCATATTTTTGTAGTAAAGTGAATCATTTACTAAGTAATATGCTAATTGTTCAGGTTAGCCAACAACAATAAAACATAACATCTCACCATTAAATGAAGGTATAATGATAGGTTTAATCAAACCTTCAATAATTAAGGTTTTCTGTACCAGGAGCAACAAGAACCTTATTAAACTCCTAATATGACATACACCCCTTATGCTGAGGTAATAGTGTATAAATTCCATCTCAATCATTGTTTTGATTATCAATCACATGGTCCTTACTTAGGATAAAGAGTCAACAACCATATCATGATTCAACATTCACTTTGTCTTGTAAAAAATATGAAAAGGCGAAAGCAGAAGCAGATCAAGAGGAAGGGTCCAGGGGGTCTGCAATTTTCAATGATTTCATTGTATTTTTTAATAATTAATTTGGATCTAAACAGAACCATTAGATGAACTAGATGTGCCTGGGGCAAATTTAGAAACATTTGTTAATTTTTGTAAAATTTTTTAAGTTCAGGAAGTGTTGTATGGTCAAAAGTAGGTCAACAAGGGCCAAATGCAAACTCGATCTGTAAAGGGTCATTATCAAGCAACACACCAAAAATCAGGCCAGTATCTGCAGGCACTGTGAAAAAAAGTCCATATATGTGCATTTTTCATGAAAATTTCTATTTTTCATGAAATTTTCTAAGTTCAGGGGCCCTAAAACGGTTAAAAGTAGGTCAACCGGGACGAAACGCGAACTCTATCTGTAACTATTCATTATCTGCCCACACACCAAAAATCAGGCCAATACCTGCAGGCATTGCGAAAAAAAGTCCGTACATGTGTATTTGTCATGAAAATTTCTATTTTTCATGAAATTTTCTAAGTTTAGGAGCCGTAAAACGGTCAAAAGTAGGTCAACTGGGACGAAACGCGAACTCAATCTGTAACTGGTCATTATCTGCCCACACACCAAAAATCAGGCCAATATCTGCAGGCATTGTGAAAAAAAGTCCTTACAACTGTTTGATTTAGGAATGACGGAATGACGGAAGGACGGACATGGGTAAAACTATATGCCCCGACCACTTTGTTGCGGGGACATAAAAATTAGCATGAACAGAATCATATATTACATTAATTAAAAATACTGATCTTCTGAAGACTCCACGTCTCCAATCATTATGATAAAAGACCTGTGGGGTATCAGAGTATCGCATTAGCTTCCACAGCAGGCTGCACTTTACTACAATAATCTACACACATACAGAACAAAAAGAATAAAACTGACCCCTCTTATAGATCAGGTCAAAGTTCAAACCCTGAGAAATCTCTGACATACAGGTACAGTACAGCAGTAAATCTTTGAACACCAGAAACCCGTTTTACAAATTATTTTACCTGCTGGTCCCTCTTCCACCATCAGCAACCATACATTTAAAACTGGTCCTAAACTCTTCCAATAATGATATTATTATCTGGCTACAGCATGCAATAACACTTTTATTACCATGTATTACTGAAACCATCTTCCTAACTCAATAACATTTTTACTGACTGGTCCCTGCATAACATCTGGCTCCATATTTTACCAAATGATCCATTCCCGCTTCCTCTAAAAATTGTATTCAGTAGTATTTAGTAGAATACAATAACTGAGTTAGAAACTATCAGGTACCTATTATAGGTCCCATTTACATGAACTATACATGAACATCAATTTATTTATATCCTTTCCTTATTATTTTGGATATAATGTTCAGGGATGAATCAACCATCAGACGTCAATGAAATGATACTCAAAGGTGCCTGGCAACACACAGGAATGAAATCCCTGTCTGAAGCAGTCTGGACAACCAGAAATTGTTCACAAACACTCTTAATGCATCACGTGTTGGCAATTAATAATAACCCACCACTCTCTGCTGTCCACCTGTTTTTCTGTTTGGTGCCAATGGATATCTGCTGATAATATTCTTACATCCTTGCTTTTGCAAGCCAGAATTGGCAGTAAACCACAAGTAGAAACAAAGGGCTCAATATAGGTTGAAGTGGGAACATTGCTTTGTTTGGGTAATTTACACGATACTGTGAATAAGCACAATTCAAGGTAACATATTTGCACAAGCACTAGAGACTCTCATGTAGAGACTTATTGTGATACTACCATTACTAATTAAGGCTTAGAAGAAGCAGAAATTCAACAATAAACAATCAAAACACTGATATTACCTAGTGGTGTTGTGAAAGGACTAATAATTAATACCAATTATTCAAATTTCCCTCATAAATGTGTAACTTTTAAGACTAAAATAGCACAAGTATATATCATCAGTCTAGACCCTACAGTCTGACAGCCCCTTGGTAGGAAAAATTAAGGCAAATTACCTAATAGGGTCAGAGGGTACCATAGACCTATAGTTCCACAGCCCCTTGGTCTAACAAAGTGGTCCCATATAGCTGTCTGACCAATGAGCAAGCCACCTTTTTAACCATCTGGTTTAAGTTTTGTCAGCATATGGGTCAACACAAGTTACTCAAAACTAGTATGTGTGGTATCTTTGGAAGAATGCTTTCTTATGGGTGTTGAGGTAAATAGCCAAATTTTGTAATAAACATAAATTACTTAACTACTCTTAACTACAGCTCCATTTTACTGGTCTCCCTCTTTTGATTAGCCAGTTTGGTACCTTTATTCATGCCACTTTTGTATCCCAGATGTTACCCCGGGCCAGCCTACACTGGATTAGACAGACTGGCAGGCCGGATTAGCCATGCTGATCACACAGTCTGTCATCTCTATCAGGTGGAGTATGGCAGACACAAGAAAGATTGGCTCTACAATGACCTCCTCAATTATTTCAGGACAGTGGGTAAAATCTGTCATGGCCAATATCTGCCTAAGGATAAAGGATTAGAGGGATTTTATCAGGTTTCTCAGAGGTTTAACTATTCTGGCCTCTACGCTCTGTTAGAGCATAAACCAGGGAAATTTAAAGTGCAAATCTTTAACCCCTAGGAAATATAAACCAGTACTCATTATGAAATAATCTATGAACTTCCAATCAAAATTGTTTATTTCTTTATTTCTGCCATGGATACAACTTTGCCTTAATCAGAGCTCTGGATGTTCTTAAACCACACAGATGCATTAATCCACAATGTGCATGCATTTTTTTGCTGGGAAAAGTTTCCCTATTATCTTATTAATGCAACAGCATGTGACAGATGATGACAGATGACAAACAGCAGATGACAGATGATAGAGGTAGGGAAAAAAGCCTTGGTTACAAAAACTAACAGAGCCATAAAGAAACAGGGAAAAACAGAACAAGTCATGCACCATGGTAACCAATGAGTCATCAAATAAAAGCACAGAACCAAACTGACAAGGGATCAGCAATTATATTATGATCTGCCGATTTTCCCGCCTTCACAAAGAATCCTTTTTCAGTTCACCCAAAAGACAGGTACAAAGCAAATATTTCAAATGTAAACTCAGTTACGTACCTTATATAATCCATTTCCCTACTTCAACTGCAGTAGGCTGGCTGAGAACATTTGTAACGTGAATGGAATAATAGCATCTTCTTTGTATTCCATAAATCAGCAGGTCAATGTATTTAAACTTCAAGTCCCATTTCATGTGTAATGAACCCTGAGGGGGCACCAAATTGACAACGCTTGCCAGGCCTAGATTTGGACTTTTTTTCATTTATTTAGTGTCCAGCCAGGGAAAAAAAAGAATGACAAGATTCCAAACAGTCCTATTTTTAGGTTTCAATGATCAGATAAAAAAAAATTCAATATTACAGCGCCAATGAGGGGTGTGCTGCTGGAATGGTGTGCTGTGACAGGCTGTGAAACACAGCTGGCCTGGATACCAGGAACCCTTGACAGCACTGTAAGTGGGTGTTGGTGGCCCTTATTGTCAGCAAGTTCCTGCTTTGTGAGCTGATCAGCCAGCCTTCAGCATCTAACAGCTACCCTTGGTAAAAACTCCAAGCAAGCCAAGTCCTGTTGACCTGCAACACTTTATCATTCCAATAATACTCTGCCAGATACATAAGGAAGGAGTTTTCAACTTGGGTTAGGACACCAGTGTCTGTGGTTCAAGGGTAAAGCACTAAATTCAAAGCAAGGAGATTGTGAGTTGGAATCTCAGCTGAGGCTGTGAGATTTTTCATGGTCAGCCCAATCAGGGTGAGCACTCTGCAGACTTAAAGGGGAGACTGTGCCCCACAGCAGTGTTGCACTCACTAAGTGCGCCTTTCGTGGGTTCCTCCATGTTATGACCCAGTAATGGGGATGACAAACACCCGCAGTAGTTGAACACCGCGAGCCTGCTTGACACCACACATGTATAATCAAGTATTAGCCCCTGTCACGTAGTCCGCAATGGGAATAGATTTTACATAGTACATAGTTAAGCAGCCGTTTAAAAAGTATAGGCAGTTACCTCCAAGAAAAAAATCTTTAAAAAAAATTGAGTTAGGACATATGGTTAAGACATTGGACTTCAGAGTTGAAGGTCCCTGGTTTGAACCCCAAGGATGCCTCAATGGCATAATGGTGAAATCTCGTTAGAACTTTTAGATTCACTGTAATGACAGTCTTAACGACAGGTTATGACTCCCAGATTATTCCTAACCCTGAGCATTAAAACCTGAACTCAAGAAGGCTTAATTATAACATATCATTCTTATCAATATCATATGGATACCTTATCCTCGTTCAGTTGACAGTGCCACCAACAGGCCTTAGACTTATCCGTAAAATAAAAGAAAACAAGGGACCCATGAGTCACGGCACTCAGCTGAAGTTTGAAATTTTAGCAAATGCAAAATATGCTGATTTCTATTGTTATATTTTTTATATATATACGCATAAGAGAAGCTAAGAGGAAATAGCCCTCCTATTTGGTTATAGTAAATTCTAAATAAATGACTGTAAAACTAATAATCTGACAAGAATGTCATGAAGAAAAACAGTAAAAGTTTTTGAGATATTGTGATGCATATGAAAAATTTACAGATGGACAGGCAAGTGGACAGAATAGACTGATTATTTCACTTTGAGGGGAATTATGCATTTAAGTTTATATTAAACCCTATTTTTAGCAAATCTACTTTTTCCATAAATAGTTATTATCAGATTTTTTTTTTAATTTACAAGTTTTATAAATTTGTAATAAAAAATCTGAAAATATAAGTTAAAATATCAGAATTCTAAGTTGCAATCATTATTTATCCAGAGCTCAATCGGGTCATATTATGAATAAACATATATTTTATTATTTATAAATCACAGATGTTTAAACTGAATTTAAAAGGAAATAATGCCAAACATGGCATCTTCAAGATTATTCCTTGAATCACTATTAAAAAGTTTTGTACATTGAAGTTTTCAGTACATGCTTAATTTTATTCACCAAAATAAAAGATTAAGTAAATTTGATAAAATAACAAGGGACCTATGGGTCACGACGCTCAGCTGTTATATATGATAAAAAAATATTATTTAGAAATGAGGTACATGCTGGTTTTGTGTGGTAATAAATATAAGCTGTATTATGAGTTGTTGTTGTTTAGCTTATGTATGATTTTGATAGTTCCTTTGGAGACAGGGAAGAGCATTGATTTCATTTATTTTATTAACAAATGGAGTACTATTGTCACACAGATTTTGACTTGGCCAAATAACTTATAAGCAGAACATATAATATGAGTTTAACTATTTATTAAAAAAAATTACAAATATTGTCCCAAATATAATTTTTATTAAAAATAATAAGAGAATCATATGATTTTGTAAAATGAAATATAACTAAAATGATTATTAAAATAATATTAAAGAATATATTCATGAATGCATTCATGAATACATTTTGAAAGTACTGCACGAGTATTCATATACTTTCATTTTTACCTGAATTCCCATTCTTTATGCAAGAAATTTTATAATGGAGTACATAATCATATTCGTATTTAAATACAATTACAAAGTATTCACACCATGTCTGGTATTTATTCAGTTTTAACCAAACAATGATGTTGAGAATCCAGAATATACAAAATTCACACATTCAAATAATGATCATAAGTACCTGGTTTTATGGCTTTTATTTATATTAAAAATAACTGTAAAAATTCATTTTGGACTAATTTCACATCAATGTACACACTAGACACAGTAGGAATCTAGATTAATATTATCAACTGCATCTTTGTCTATCATTAATTTCCTTCATATGATCCCTAATGATTAGTAATGAATAATATAATTTACTTCTTTATCATTAAAATTGAACTGAAAAATGCCATAGGTGACTTCATGGTGTTATTTGGAATACGTGACATTCTGCCCATCCATACAAGATTCTTATATCATCAGTAACTGCAAGTTAATTTCCTGTTATTATAAACTAACAAATTCCTTTTCTATTTTTCTTTAATTTGTTATTAAAAACCAATAAAAATTTATTAATTTATTGTTTATTGTTATGTTGTTGGTTAAAACTACTAGATGAGTTGGGTTGGACACCTGGATCAACTGTGGCTGGCCATAAGCTGCCTGGATTCCATGTATGCCTCGCCTCAAGCATGCATAATACAGGTGATTCAAGAGGGGCTGGAGAGAGCCAAAGTCTGACAGGGTCTCATAAAAAACATTTATAAAAGCTACAATTTTTGGCCAATTTCTTTCAGCTTTCTAAGCTGAAATCCTTATGTGTGCATGATATGATAATTATATCAACAGTGCTCACGGGAAACAAACGTGCCATGGTCACAGTTGGGCAAAATTTAAGGTACTAATTTTATATTTATACTAATAACATATAAAATTTGAAAAATTAAGAACTAATTTTGGGTATTCAATTGAATCTTGATTTAATAATGTTACATCCCTGACAAAAAAATCTCTAGCTTCAGCAATGCCCTTGTTAAGGGAGTAAATATATTTCTTGATTTTTTACAAAGTGCATTATGTTTGGCCCCATAACTTAAAACAATTACGCAATACTGACATCATTCTGGCATGTGCATAGAGATTGAAAAATATGTATATTATTTATGATTAAAGTCAGATCAGTGGTTTTGATATTTGGCAGTCTTGAAGTGTAACAATGGGTTTTTAATGGAAAAATGAAGTTTTTCATTAATATCTCGAAGGTATTAAGTCCTAGTGACCAAATTCTTGGCATGGTAGGGGATTTTGGAGACATCTAACTGTATGCCGAATTTAAGGAACTTAGAGCTGAAGCTGGGGAGCTGAGCTCTTGCAAACTGCATAACACTAGCTTGATGTAAACAATATGTTACATGGTGCTTGAGTCACTGTGCTCAGCTGACGTTAACCTTGAAGGTAAAAATCTAAAATAATATCAAATGGAGATGAAGTGTAAGAGGAAGAGGTAATAAAGGCCATGGTTGGTTTATATGATTGGTTTGTATTGATGAGCAAGAAATTGTTGCAAATAATATTTTGTGACCTGACCATGTGTTTCCTAATGTTGAAACTGAAGCATGTGAGCAGTTTGTGAACAAATGATCTGTACAATTACCATGATCATCAGTTGGCTTTTCGATTAACTGTTGACTTTTCAGTAGTTTACACATTTGTTCAATCGAATCTTTTTTTTTGTATAATATATATTATTAAATATATGTTTTTTTATGAAATGTATACAGTTGAAATATAACTAATTAACAACATAAAACATGGCAAACAAAGCCTATCTAAAATTCTGCTGATGCAGGAAAATAATGAACAAATGTTTGTAATAAATCCTCATTTTTTTAGCACATTAATTTTTTTAAATTTAAGTTTATATTTCTATACATTTTCAATATAACATATATATCTGAATATAAAAGTTGATTCATAATTCTCAATTGCATCATCATAAATCCAATCTTGTCAGATAACACCATATCATGCATACAAATGTTTATTTATTTTTTACCACAAAAATATATCTTTTAAAGCTGCAAAACAATAAATATCTAAAAAAATACTTGATTTAGACTTCTCAATTTTTAATTGTGTCTTTATTTATCTATAATGTGCTTCATATTTTATCATAATTTAAGCACACTGATGGGTTCCATTATGATTGGTAAAATCATTTAAAAGAAAAATGATTCTTTAAAAATGCTACATTACACAACATTGCATCTTCTGGATTACACCTTGAATTACTTTTTCAAGGAAAGTTTTTGCATATCAGAGTGGAAACAGCATTACAATTAAGGAGATACAGTGAACACTTGGTGGGTTGGGTTTGGGGGGGGGGGGGGTGGGGGGGTTGGGGGGGGGGGGGTTATTGGGGTGGTGATATGAGAATAACTGTACACCTGTCACAGCAGGGGATCTCCCCCAGTGACTGTAACAAATCAGAAACCCTGGCATTGCTGACTTCCAGTGACCTGGAGTGGGACCCTGCATCTGTAATCTGTAATCAAAGCAAATGACTACAATAGAGCCTCAAGAAAAAAATCAATAACTAGCTTAATTTTCAAGCTTTTACTTCCAAATTTCAGATTTAAAAAAATTAAATATTTATGTTTGCATGCTGTGAAAATTAAATCAATGGTACTTACAGAAAAAAAACGTGCCATGGTAAAAGTTGGGCAAAATTTAAGGTACTGATTTTATTTTTATGCTAAATACTTAAAAAATTTACAAAATTCAGATCTAATTTTGGGTAAACAATTGAATCTTAATTAAACATAGTTATATACTTGGGAAAATAGACTCTAGTTTCAAAATTTTTCATGTTAAGTGAGTAAATATTTTTCCTGATTTTTTACAAAGTCCATTATGTTTGGGCCCATAACTTAAAGAATTTATACTTAACAGACTTAATTTCTGGCATGTACATAGGAACTATATAGAAGAATATTTATGGTAAATATGAGGAAAAACAGATGAGTGGTTTTGATATAAGGCAGTCCTGAAGTGTGAAAATAGGATTTTAATAAAAAATTGAGGTTTTTCCTTAATTTCTCAAAGGAACGAAGTCGCAAAGACCCAGTTTTCAGCTTGGTAGGAGATCTTGGGGACATCTAACATTATGCTGAATTTTGGATTCCTAGGTCTTACGGTTTCAAAACGTGCCACATCTACGGACGGACGGACGGACGGACGGACGGACGGACGGACGGACGGACAGACGGACGGACGACGGACAATGGACCACGACTATAGCTCAGATGACTTATAGTCAGCTGAGCTAAAAACTACTTTTTAAATAAAGTATACACAAAGTTGGTTGAATGAGGGACAAATATCATTGTGTGAATTACTATCTCAGCTATGATTTAATACTGGTAAGATTTTACTCTTCTAAAGTAAAGAATTACTTATCTGATATGAACATCCACACTTCCATAGCAAAACACCACTAGTGGACCTAATTAAATGTGCACTTTAATCATTGTAACCCTGGTGGTACAATACAAAATTTAAAATGTAGCATAGCCTAGAATAAGAATGAATCAAATACAGAAAATTATAACATTCATCTAGTTTATGCACCAGTGGGGGGGGGGATGCAGGGCAGAAGGGAAACATTTTTAGCCATGTGTATATAACCTGTTAAGTTTGTTGTGATTATGTATTTTTGTAGGCATAATAAATTATCTTGAAGGGACTTCCTTTTAATTTGTTTGCACTCACTGCCAAATTACACTTATGCATGTTTCAGGGTAATGTCCAGCCCCAGCACTCTGATTTTGTATATGTTCTTGTATATACATGTATACCATCAAGTTTCTGGGCAGAACTAAGAGCTGTTTTTGGTCAAGCTTGTTCCAGCCACTGGTTAAACAAAGCCCTGAGCCCAACATGCCTATGGTCGAAACAAAACATACAGCCATACCTTGGTGTGAGTGCTGAAACATGCCAATAAATATGAGAGAAAACAAGCTTAACAGCTTACGTGTGAGAAAAAACAAGCAAAACACAGGAAAAAAACACATAGGGAAAGAATTTAGGATCAAAATAAATCTTCAGTACAATATTTTCTCAGAGGGATTTAAATTTCACACGGCTTTTCGAAACAAACATGAAACCACATCACACAGTAATTAATATAAGTCAACTCTGCTGGCATTAATTGCCATCAATTAATTTAAAAAAAATTTATATCAACACAAAATTACTATACTTAATCAAAGGATGCATATTAGCAGCTGACACTTAGTATACACATATTTTTGCTGGATATCAAATCAACCGTAGATGTTTCTAAAAATAAATGCCTCAAGATGATTTACACCTAAAATTAGTATTTCTCTTTCACAATTACTTTAGATGCATTATTGATCTGAGCCAGGAATACAGGAGTACTCAGAGCTATTTATATAGTGTGTCTATGCCATTAAGCCTTATTGAACACTTTCTCCTTTTTCATTCTTTTGCTCAATACCCATTCAATTAAGAAACAGCATATATCTTACAAAGCCTGCCCATCAATATACTGTAATATGCAAAGGAGGTGCTAAGAAATAGTAAAACTACACAGGACTGATAAAACATACAAGGAACTATCAATGACCCCTTTCAGAGTTACTTTAAATCATTAAAAGAATGTTTACAAACACAAAGCCAGGGTGGTAAAAATACTGCTGACAAGCAGGCCTTACATATCCTACAATTACCAGTGATTTTCTAAAAAACTGTAGAAAATTATAGGAAACTGCACCCATGACAAAATTCTGTTGTAACAGATTTAAGGAAATCTTAGTGTAGGTATAATCTTTGGAAATATAACAAATTGTAAAAGACTGTACCTCTGGTAAATAAATGCACATCAGTCATACATGATCACAGGGAATATCAAGTAAATGTGTTTTTTAGAGTTGTTTTTTTCACAGCTAGGCCTGTCTTACAATTCTAAATACAAATTGTAAACAAAGGTTGTATTATGATATATATATAGGGATATACACTTTAAGAAAAATAAGCGTTATATAATGGAAGGTGGTGAATTTAGGTAATTGTGTCTCCTAAAGCTGAATTTATGAGCTCAAATTTTGATCTTCCCCCATACTGTTATTCATTGATGACTTCGCCAAGAAAACCTTGTACATATTGAACAAGCTATAATTGACCAATTTTGGTCAATAAATATCAAACATATTGGTTACCAAACTTTATATACATCCCTCCTTATTATAGAATAATGAAATTGTGGAAATAATGCATTAAAAGATAGTTAACTAACCCTTTGAAAGAACTCTTTAAAATGCACATTTACTGGAAATGTGTAAGTGGTCATCCCTTGCCATGACTTACTACAATTTAATGCAAAGTTTTACGACTGTCATGGAAAATTATAAATGTATGAAACCGTCAAATTTACCTTTTTACATTCAAAAAATAATATTTCAAACAAGGGACCTATGGGTCACTGTGCTCAGCTGACGTTAACCTTGAAGGTAAAAATCTAAAATAATATCAAATGGAGATAAAGTGTAAGAGGAAGAGGTAATAAAGGCCATGGTTGGTTTATATGATTGGTTTGTATTGATGAGCAAGAAATTGTTGCAAAAAATATTTTGTGACCTGACCATGTGTTTCCTAATGTTAAAACTAAACCATGTGAGCAGTTTGTGAACAAATGATCTGTACTATTACCATGATCATTAGTTGGTTTTTCGATTAACTGTTGACATTTCAGTAGTTTTATACATTTGTTCAATTGGATCTATTTTTTTGTATAATATATATTATTAAATATATATGTATTTTTTTAATGAAATGTATACAGTTGAAATAGAGCTAATAAACAACATAAAACGGGGCAAACAAAGCCTGATCTCAAATTCTGCTGAGGCAGGAAAATAATGAACAAATGTTTGTATTAAATCCTCATTTTTTTATCACATCAATTATTTTCTAATTTAAGTTTATATATCTATACATTTCCAATTTAACATATATATCTGAATATAAAAGTTGATTCATAATTCTCAAATGCATCATCATAAATCTCAATCTTGTCAGATAACATCACATCAAGCATACAAATGTTTATTTTTTACCACAAAAATATACCTTTAAATCTGCAAAACAATAAATATCTAAATATAATACTTGATTTAGATTTCACAATTTTTAATTGTGTCTTTATTTATCCATAATGTGCTTCATATTTTATAATAATTTAAGCATACTGATGGGTTCAATTATATTTGTTAAAATCATTTAAAAGAAAATTGATTTCTTTAAAAATGCTACATTACACAACATTGCATCTTCTTGATTACACCTTGAATTATTTTTTCAAGGAAAGTTTTTGCATATCGGAGTGGAAACAGCATTACAATTAAGGAGATACAGTGAAAACAATAACAATTACTGCATAACACTTGGTGGGTTGGGTTTGCGGGGGGGGGGGGGGGGGGGGGGGGGGGTGATTTGAGTAGTGATATGAGAATAACTGTACACCTGTCACAGCAGGGGATCTCCCCCAGTGACTGTAACAAATCAGAAACCCTGGCATAGCTGACTTCCAGTGACCTGGAGTGGGACCCTGCATCTGTAATCAAAGCAAGTGACTACAGAAAAAAAAATCAATAACTAGCTTAATTTTCAAGCTTTTATTTTCAAATTTCAGATTTAGACAAACTAAATATTTATGTTTACATGCTGTGAAAATTAAATCAATGGTGCTTACAGGAAAAAAACGTGCCATGGTCAAAGTTGGGCAAAATTTAAGGTACTGATTTTTTTTTAAGCTAATAACTTAAAAAATTTACAAAATTCAGATCTAATTTTCGGTAAACAATTGAATCTTAATTAAACATAGTTATATACTTGAGAAAATAGACTCTAGTTTCAAAATTTTTCATGTTAAGTGAGTTATTATTTTTCCTGATTTTTTACAAAGTCCATTATGTTTGGGCCCATAACTTAAAGAATTTACATTTTACAGACTTAATTTCTTGCATGTACATAGGAACTATATAGAGGAATATTTATGGTAAATATGAGGAAAAACAGATGAGTGGTTTTGATATTAGGCAGTCCTGAAGTGTGAAAATAGGATTTTAATAAAAAATTGAGGTTTTTCCTTAATTTCTCAAAGGAATGAAGTCGCAAAGACCCAGTTTTCGGCTTGGTAGGAGATCTTGGGGACATCTAAGATTATGCTGAATTTTGGATTCCTAGGTCTTACGGTTTCAAAACGTGCCACATCTACGGACGGACGGACGGACGGACGGACAGACGGACGGACGACGGACAATGGACCACGACTATAGCTCAGATGACTTATAGTCAGCTGAGCTAATAAATAATACACCAATAGGTTGTTATATATTATATATTTCATTGTTTGGAGAAAGTCATGTATCAAAAAGAGTAGGAGAAAGATAAGGAAAGAGAGAGAGAGAGAAAGATGTACATTTATATGGCCACCTTCACCTTCTTTTACCTGGCATTGCCACCAGAAGTTCACCATGCCAAACGAATAATAAGTCACATGTGGTAAAATATGTCTCATCAATGGAGGTACTGTGTTATTGCAGAACATCACAAGCCTTATTTGTATATGGCCTGGGCAGATTAAAAAGATGCTTTCAGGTGTTACAAAGCCAAGGTGTTACTCGTTAGCCGCAGCAAAGCCGCAGGTAAATTCTTCACCCTTGATAACACCGTCTGGCCCAGCACTGCACCTAACCCCTGGCAGTATCTGGTCCTGATGTGGCAACCAACTGTAACAGCATGCCGACATCCTGTTGGGATAGCCCAGGGTCATGGCAAACTGCATATGAAATTGAACCAGCACATCAGCAAGTTTGCCGACAACCCGGTGATTCATATACTGTGCTTGCCACACAGCCCCCACTGTCTATATTTAACAGAACTATACAAGAGACTTGGTATGTGTTTTATTGTTCATTCACTGTTTACTAACCCCCCAGGTGGTTGATGGAGCCCTTCTGATGCTGAAACACGAGGCTTTCTTCTGATACCTGTATGTTTTTATTACTTGTCCCAGCAGTATTGAATATACATGTACAACAGAGAGAGCACAATAATGGAAAACATTAACTTTTTTGTTCAATACATAGAAGAGAATGCTACCAGTACTGGACAAGGAAAACTAGAAATTCACAAAAAGTAATAACCAAGATTCTGGGATAGGGAAAACTGGCCCTTACATCAAGCCTTTACAAATTACTGACTTCAACATCTGGAATGAAAGGTCAGATATTCCCATAGGGGGAGTAATATGGGTGTTTGGATATGGGATGAACCTCTAAATCAAGGAAACTACAAAGTAAGCTGGAAGGGGAAGGGATGGACCTCCAAATCAAGGAAAACACAAAGAAAGCTGGATGGGGAAGGAATGGACCTCCTAATCAGGTAAAATACAAAGGAAGCTGGGTGGAGAAAGGATGAACTTCAAAGTCAAGTAAAATATAAAGGAGGCTGGATGGAGAAAGGGCTAACCTCCAAATCAAGGAAAATACAAAGGAAGCTGGGTGCGGAAGGGATGGACCTCCAAATCAAGGAAAATACAAAGGAAGCTGGATGGGAAACGGATGGGATAGACCTCAAAATTAAGTTAAATACACAGGAGGCTGGATGGAAAAAGAATGTACCTCCAAATCAAGGAAAATACAAAGGAAGCTGGATGGGAAGGGATGGACCTCCAAATCAAGGAAAATACAAAGGACGCTGGGTGGGGAAGGGATGAGATGGACTTCCAAATCAAGAAAAAACAAAGGAAGCTGGGTAACTGAGGGGAGGGATGGACCTCCAAATTAAGGAAAATACAAAGGAGGCTGGGTGGGGAAGAGGTGGACCCCCATTTCAAGGAAAATACAAAGGAAGCTGGGTGGAAAGAGATGGACCTCCAAATCAAGGCAAATACAAAGGAAGTTGGATGGGATAGGAAAGGGATGGACCTCCAAATTAAGTTTAATACACAGGAGGCTGGATGGAAAAAGAATGTACCTCCAAATCAAGGAAAATACAAAGGAAGCTGGGTAACAGAGGGGAGGGATGGACCTCCAAATCAGGTAAAATACAAAGGAGGCTGGATGGAGAAAGGACTAACCTCCAAATCAAGGAAAATACAAAGGAAGCTGGGTTCAGAAGGGATGGACCTCCAAATCAAGGAAAATACAAAGGAAGCTGGAGGGGAAACGGATGGGATAGACCTCAAAATTAAGTTAAATACACTGGATGGAAAAAGAATGTACCTCCAAATCAAGGAAAATACAAAGGAAGCTGGATGGGAAGGGATGGACCTCCAAATCAAGGAAAATACAAAGGACGCTGGATGGGGAAGGGATGAGATGGACTTCCAAATAAAAAAAAAAAAAGGAAGCTAGGTAATTGAGGGGAGGGATGGACCTCCAAATTAAGAAAAATACAAAGGAGGCTGGGTGGGGAAGAGGTGGACCCCCATTTCAAGGAAAATACAAAGGAAGCTGAGTGGGAAGAGATGGACCTCCAAATCACGGCAAATACAAAGGAAGTTGGATGGGATAGGGAAGGGATGGACCTCCAAATTAAGTTTAATACACAGGAGGCTGGATGGAAAAAGAATGTACCTCCAAATCAAGGAAAATATAGAGGAAGCTGGGTAAGAGAGGGGAGGGATGGACCTCCAAATTAAGGAAAATACAAAGGAAGCTGGGTGGGAAGAGATGGACCTCCAAATCAAGGCAAATACAAAAGAAGCTGGATGGAGAAAGGATGGACCTCGAAATCAAGTAAAATACAAAGGAAGCTGGGTGGGAAGAGATGGTCCTCCAAATTAAGGCAAATACAAAAGAAGCTGGATGGAGAAAGGATGGACCTCAAAATAAAGTAAAATACAAAGGAAGCTGGGTGGGAAGAGATGGACCTCCAAATCAGGGCAAATACAAAGGAAGTTGGATGGGATTGGGAAGGGATGGACCTCCAAATTAAGTTTAATACACAGGAGGCTGGATGGAAAAAGAATGTACCTCCAAATCAAGGAAAATATAGAGGAAGCTGGGTAAGAGAGGGGAGGGATGGACCTCCAAATTAAGGAAAATACAAAGGAAGCTGGGTGGGAAGAGATGGACCTCCAAATCAAGGCAAATACAAAAGAAGCTGGATGGAGAAAGGATGGACCTCGAAATCAAGTAAAATACAAAGGAAGCTGGGTGGGAAGAGATGGTCCTCCAAATTAAGGCAAATACAAAAGAAGCTGGATGGAGAAAGGATGGACCTCAAAATAAAGTAAAATACAAAGGAAGCTGGGTGGGAAGAGATGGTCCTCCAAATCAAGGCAAATACAAAAGAAGCTGGATGAAGAAAGGATGGACCTCTATTAATGAGAGAATCTATGGAAGCTCGATAAGAAAGTGATTGACCTCCATTTATGAGAGAATCTATGGAAGCTGGATAAGAAAGGAAAGGATCTCCAATAATGAGAACATCTATGGAAGCTGGATTAGAAAGTGATGTACCTCAGATTATGAGAGAATGTATTGAAGCTGGATAAAAAAGTTACAGAGCTCCAATTATGAGAGAACCTATGGAAGTGGGATAAGAAAAGGGGACAGGGATCTTTACATAAGGAATAAAACCATAGAGATTGGGGGACCAGATCTTCACTTCAAGGATTAAATACTTAAGGAAAGGGATTAAACCATAAATTATACTGCAGGGGCAGATCCAAACGGGGGAGATAGTTAAAACCCCTTCCCTACTGGGAGAAATTACATTTTTTGGCAGTGTTTTTCCCAAGTTTTATTTTCAGGCTCCAAATACCCCCCTTCTGTGAGTTGTGGACCTCTGTAACAAGGTTAGCCCCTCAGTATAACAGTAAATCCTTCTGTTCCCAAAATCCTGAATCCACCTCTGTATGAATACTAAGACAAAATGTACCTGTTGCCATCTGCTCGATGACAGGCTTTCAGGTTCAAAGGTTCTTTACACAAATATTCTCCGACCTGTTATTGATTGTTCTTGAAATTAATACCACTCCCACAGGCTACACAGGCCCTCACAAAAAAACATAACACCTGTCACTCAACAAGATATTAGTGTGGTGAACCATATCCATTAACCTGAAGCTATTATTCTAATTTTACTTGCATTTTGAGCAGTGCCAACTGCTAGAAACAAACATTTTTTGTCCTGGTAGTTTTGGCAGTGTATTTAATATTACTATACTAAATCTAAAAGTGAGTAAATGTACACTCTATTTCAACACCCCTTTCCACCTGAGTTAGCTTTATGTATCTTTCAGATTTAATTTTTCACAACTAATACTCAGTCTTAACCATAGGAGCACTTGTCAATGTTTGATAACTGAAATGATTAGGGTGAATTTTTTAACTTTGCAAAGTATTAACTGCTGTGGGATATAATCACCACATTTTTCTGTTTTGTGCCTTGACCTAAACAGATATAATGTAGTGTATTTTACAAAAATAAAATCAAACATTTACACTTACTTAAATAACAATGATCAAACTAACCTGACCTGAGAAACACCATCAGTCCATAGGAATAACCCTGACCTTTAAAGGTAATGAATATCAACAAATACAGCAATACTGATCATACTGTATTTAATGTAATTGAAAACTGCTCTTTAATGTTCAAGCAACAGTTTCAAACTTGCATTTAAAACACAGAATACTAGCACTTACACATTTCTGATGGTTACAAGGTTTTATATTTAGACAACACCAAGTTCAATATATATATAAGCTTATTTAAATATAATATTAACTTATTTATGTTGCATAGATTGTACAACTAGTATTAATAACTAATGCAAGGCACTCTCCATGGCTGGTGATGGCATTTAGTAGTCTGTAGGGGTGGAGGAAACTGGGAGACCCAAAAAAAACCACCTAGCTACTTTAGTATTCTAGTTTGTTCACCTCTTCCATGACCGTCTGGGGAAACAATCAAATCTTCAGCATATTTCCTTTTGTTTACATTACAAATTAAACATAAAGAGCTAATTAAGAGGCACAAATATAAACATAATGTGTCACACCCCACATCAAAACGATAAAATATTCTAACATAATCACAATACATTATGCATATATAAAACAGTAAGTGTGCTATAAAATATAATTGCAAAAACATGTTGATAACATTTGTTTACATTTCATCACCTGACATTCAGAATATGTAAACTGTAATGTCTGGATAGATCATCTCATTCTCGAACACGTTTTTGTTAGCATGATGTTAGTGTTGCTAATTAAATTGGGAAAACATGAAAATATGAAAATTGCGAAAACAGGCCTGAAGGAGAAATGGAGGACATCCAAGGACGGGTCACTGTGTGACATACTACATGGCATGACAAGAAATGGTCGAGGCCTATCATTGCAAGTAATAGACTATATTCCTACAACTTTAAAGGTACCCACTCACCTACCTTTTGAAGAAAAAATTTGTGATTTCTGGCTTCCTCTGTGTATATTAACCATGATCTAGGGGTAATTTTGATTGTGAAAAGTTCTTAAAACGTTCGTGAAGGAAGTATGAACTTGTTAACAACAACATGTTTGTAAACACAGCAATGTTAACAAACGGGAAAAACATGTAACCTAAGGAGGTAGATTGCAGGAGGTAGAAAGGTCACTTGCTGCAAAATGCCATTTATAAAACTCTGGCTTATCTGACTTGCTGCCATATGCCCTTGTTAATTTGTTTATTTTTGCAGGCCCCCACATATTATAAGCACGTTGATATAAACAAAACAAGCAGCCTGTATGCGGTGATATTCATGTTTTCTGGCCTTTTTTTTATAAAAGCTCCCAGGGATTACCTTCAGTGTATAAAGGTCAGATAGGTGAATGGGCCTCTTCATCAGTTAAAGCATATATGCAAATCTGTTTCAAACTGTTTTAAATGTGAACTAAGCATTCATACAGAAGTCCAAAGTATTATCAATTATTTTTTTGTCACATTTTGAAATCTGCATATGACGTGGTTTCAAACCCCCTTCAAATTTTCCAATTTGCTAAATGTTCTGTTTATGCTTAATTTACCTCAAAAATAGTTTCGACCAAGTTTCAAAGCAACAAATGGGTCACAGCAAAAGTGCGACTGTTTCTGTCAGAATGTTTTTACATTGTTTCACATATTATATATGTATGTACCTTGATCTTGCCTTTTACATTTTGAAAATGATTTGATTAATCTGCACAGCTCATAATGTTTTAAAACCATTTTAAGTGTGAAAGGTTACTCACATTTTTAAAATTTATTAGTAAATTTTCTGACAAACTACTATTAACCAATATATGGTAATAATCTGCTGTGGGGGCTGGAATGTTTAGAACTTTCAAAGCTGTGTAAACTCTGAGAGATGACATTTATAGAAGACAAACTGATATTTTCCTGAGCCTGACATAGTAATCTATCTCTCTGATCCATCCCTTGTTCTCAAAATCCTCATTTTCTATCAAGGATCTTCACAAAAGTTCAACTTATCCTGCTGTCATAAGTTCCCTCTGAGAGGAAGTGACATCACACCAAGGGGAGAATGATCAAAGCCTCTTTGATTGGCTGATATCTCCCCTTGCACAGTCTAGATGGCTCAATCTGTAGTGAAATGATTTTCATTATATGTAACAGTGAGTGTTGTGGCAACTTGGCAAAAATCATATCAATGTTTCCAGTAATAGGAGTTAACAGAAGGTTTCATCACTTGCCCCAATTGTTACAGTGAAGAAAAGCTTCAAAGACGAAGTGCTTGTCCCAAGCAACATAAAATTATGCAAATTCTCACTATGTATAATGCTTGTCCCAAGAAACATTAAATGATGCAAATTTTTACTTTGTGTATGCAATGAACTTTTCATCAAAGAAAGTTGGCATCTCAGGAGGCACCTCCTGAAAGTTCAAAATTCTGTGTAGAATGTGCCACCTAGCCCTATAAGTTAAAACAATCAGAAATAGAATCAGTCAAGAAATAAACAGGAGAGACAGAATTTTGAAAATTGTGGATGGATACAAGATGCCAGACAGGGCATCGCCATGGCACCAGTTTATCAGCCTTATGGGCAGATGAGTTAAAAAGGAAGGGTTTGTTCAAATACTCCCCTCTAAAATTTCATCAAAATTTGTTCTTTACTTACATAATACCTCAACTTCCTGGTGAAGGTATAATGACCTCATTTCTGAAGGTCTCATATAATCAGCATAATTACAGTCAATGGCACCAGGTATTAAAGACTACTTTATATGAACCTGACATGTTTGGGCTAGGGCCCTGCAGTTGCATGGTTAACACCTCTTATTGACTGAGCTGTGGCCCTTGGGGTCATTAATTGGTTTAAGCCTATCAATACCAGAGCTCAAACTATATGTAACTTATGGAGTTGATCTTTAAATAACCATCAGAATTTCATTGCAAATATCAGAACCAACCTGTCTGGGATTTTTTAATAATTTTTTTGGCTTACATTTAATATTTTTAGGAGGATCTGAGGGTAGAAAGAGATAATTTTTTACAGAGCACTTATTTTCCTGGGACATGATACAAAGCAATTAGAATAATAAGAAACATTTCACTGGTCACTGATTATATTTGCATTTTAATCACTGGTGAGTGTGATTTGCAACTTGTGATTGGAAGTCTAAGCCAATTGCAAGGTTTCTGGCATGTCAGAAAACTTTGGATTCTCTTGCGATCCTTTGCGACTGTTGCTAGCATCTGCAAATTGCTTATGACTGGATTTGCTTCTTGCGGTTGAATATTATCCATATGGTTGTGGAAGTTTTGGTCAGGTGACAGATTCTGCGACTTAACTACCTGTGTGGAGTCCATCTTGTAACATTTATCATCTCCAAAATAAACAATGTAAAAAACTCAATTCTGCAACTGTTCACCACCGGTCGCAAAAAGTTGGAGAAGATTGCACACAGTCTGCAATTAGATGCTGATTGTCATTCATAACCAGTCGCAGACTGTCTGCGAGTGGTTGCAGATAAAAATTGCAGCAAAAGCACCAGTTGGTGCTAGGCTTAACAATCAAAGAATTCCGTTAAATGTTTAATTATGTTAGTGGCCATTAACGAGTGATAAAGCTCTGCTTATATCTCAACTCGGCAACAGTAATGATTATATCAAGAACAATTTAAACACATATTGCTAAGGGGCTATAGATTTGTGTCCTCCTTATATTTGCTGTGTACAGGTAAATGACACCTGTATAAAACAAGATGAGTGAAAATAATACATAAATTAATTTTTGTTTTCAGTTTAAAGAAATTTAATGTAGGAGTGTTTGTTAAGCCAGATATTCACCTGCCTTGTTTGTTAAATTTCTGTAAATTCTGGTTTACACTGCATACATGTTAATGAATCGTAGTCACTTCCTGAATTAACCCCCCCCCCCCTTGCATTACATGAGGCCTGAAGTCACCCTTTGACCTTTTACATAATGCTATAGTTAGGCCCACTGAGTTACAGACAGAATGACTTACATCAGAAGCGGATCCAGGGGGGGGTCCAGGAGGTCCGGACCCCCCCTTTTTCACCTGAAGCAACCTTTTTAAGGGGTTTTAGACGTAATTTTGCGGCCTGGACCCCCCCTTTTCCAGAACTGATGACCTTTTTTTTAGGAATTTCATTAGTCCTCCTAGGTTGGACCCCCCCCCCCTTTTCCAAAATCCTGGATCCGCCCCTGCACATTAACCTTTGATGTGACAGTGGCCCCACTCCCTCCCCGCACCTTTACAACTATTGACTACAAATTAGTCATACTTATATAATGATTACAAACTAAAACAGATGCATCTATGGAAAGTTTTATGCCCCACTGGAGGGAGTTCATGAGAATAACTATATTAGTCATATGATTACAAACTAGAATACGGGTAGTCGACAAGCGACTACCTGTATCCGCCAAAATCAGAGTAGGACAGGTGAAGTGAGGCATGGATTGAGTGGCAAGGAGAAATAGAGTTAGATGTGTTACATAACAGCATGGATGTCTGCCATGTAAACATGATTGTAGGTGGCGCCACTTGTTATTTGAATGATTAACTATCAAAGATGTATACACATGCAAATTTCAGGTGGAAAAGTCAAGCCTGTGCCAAGATATGAGTGTTTTTATTCCACTGCAGACAAACAGATGGACTTTGTGCAAAAATGGTTGCAGGTGGCGCCACCAGTTTCTTGTATGATAAAGAGCTATGTAAGATCCAAACACATGCATCACTTCAGGTAGGTACATCAAACCAGTCCAGAGAAATTAGCATTGATATCTGTAGCATGAACATGAATTTAGGTGGCACCACCTGTCATAAAATCAAGAAAGCTATCCAGGATGTATACGCAACCCAAATTTCAGGTGAATAAGTTGAACCGCCGCTGAGGCCGCGGCAGCGGCGGAACCCGGTCAAAAACATAGTATCCGCAAAACTTTGTTTTGGCAGATACAATTATAGGTACCAGTAGCCTTAATTAGGGCTCTGCCATCAGCCCATTAGTCATGCTAATTTACATGCATTATCTAAAGAGCCTATGGATATAAGCTGTTTAACATCAGACCCATCAAATATCCAATCTTGGAATTCTTTACACTTGCATTATCTCAAACCCCATTCAAGCAATTGCCATGAAAGTTTTACAGAAGACTCATATATATGAGTGGGGACTGAGTGTAACTGAAATTTCTCTATCACAGCAAGACATATATGAATTTGTGCATGGTGAGGCCCTAATGAAGAACTTCAAGGCCCAAACCATTTCAAGTTTCTAAATAATTGGTACAGCCTAAAAACTGTAGATGTCATACTTAAATTTTCAGCTCAAGCTATTCCATTGTTAAATTTGAATATATGCCTGGACGCAAACACAAAGTCTGTAGCCTTCTTCATAAAGCAACATTCAAGCCTCAAAGTACAGAATCACTTAATGAGGGGGAAAAGCCACGACAGAAACAGAGAAACCAAGATGCGAGTCACAAGTGATGCAAGTATTGACAATGTTTAAGCAGGGAGCTCATTTCCGTAAGCTGCCTTGAGAGTGAGTACAAGGAGAAGTAAACATGTAGCATCATAGGCGTGGCCTGCGTGTTGCTGTTAATGCCGGATAACGACCTGTATCGCTGACAAGCCTCTCAGGTCTACAGGTGCTGGGTGTCCACACCTGAGATACCACCTACATACCATCAACTTAGCTCTCAGTCCATAAAAGCTCATCTACTCAACGACAGGTGGGGGTCCAATGAGGATCACAAGAGGTGCGTGATCCTCAAGCGCGATCCCTGAAGGATCCTCTATAAAAACTTCATGCCTGGTTTGTCTCACTCCAGCCCTCCTCATAACTGCAATCTTTTACCTCCTGCAGGTAACCATGGTGAATATAAAAATATCTGAACTGTGAAAAATCTGGTACTTCAGCACATATTCCATGTAACACTTCTGACCAAATACACATGTATACAAAAGCAGTATAAATCAACCCTTTTTGTTCTTTCATGCATGTGTGTTTTAAAATCATGGCTGAGTCAAATATGATTGTTAATTCCTGAGAATAAGTTATTTAATACATTATTTCTGCACATACATCGAAAATCAATAAATAGTGAGATGGAACTACATAGTGATGTAACCTAGTCTGGTATTGTATTTTTTCATACCTTGGCCTAGCACTTGAAATCCCCCAATTTTTGCCTAAAGCACACAGCTTCGAAAGTATTTCAATTTTTTGTTCTTTTATATTTTGCTTTTAAGTGGTATCAAAATTTATCAAATAAAAAAAAATTCTTTTCAATGGATTTTACCGGACAATTAAGTTATGACATAAATTGTATCATTTACAATTTATTAAACTTTTCTGTATATCTGACATATTTCAAAAGACCACCCTACTTATAGTTATAATTTTATTATCTTTACTATTATTATTATTATTATTATTATTATAACCTCTATATACAAAACAGGCACATTAACCTGTAAATATCTCTCTACTGAACTATTTAAACTGTGAATTACACAAAATGTGATCTTTGTCTATGCAGTTTTATTTATATACTTAATCTTAACTGTAACTGATTTTAACATACCTTTTAAAGAAAACCCAACACATTTTCATAAACATTTTGCTTATTATCTCCAATGTGTTTACAAAGCACATTAACCAGCAAACATCTGTCAGAACATCTGTATAAACCATGAATTATACATTGAGTTATCCTTGTATGAGTAATCAATGAAAAGTCATTACAGCTGTGTATATGCTCAATTCATAATCTGTATTCCCCAGGTAAACCAGTGCCATAACAGTCCCTTCCATTCAAACTGTTAATCCTGCCATTTTACATTGCTTAATGCCTAGGGCAATAATGTTTACAAGTTATACCCTACACAAAAGGGTTCTCAGATTTGTGTTAATAGTGTTTATGGGCCTAATACAAGGTCACAACAATAGCTATGTTGATATCCCTTCTCCAGCAACTTTTGTTGGCTTGATATTTGCTTGGTTAAATTTGTGTATTTTACACTTGATTAGTGTTTCCCCCAAGTTTTCCAGGGCCTGAGTATCCCAGTCATCAGCATGCAGACAGTTTTGCACCAGCCTGGAACCTTTATATTTTTTAATAAAGCCAGAGCAATCTTGGTTTTCTTCCGTAACCAACACAGGCCTAGTAAGACCTTACTATAAGTGATGTGACTCTAGCCCAGCCAACCCTTTTATAATTTATAACTTTTAGTAGCAGGTAAACGCCTCAATTTTTTAATGCTAGTTTAAGTATGTATATGTACATCTGCAGAATTCCATTCCAGTTTCAGACTATTTGACAGAACAGTTTCACATGCTTTCTCTCATTTTATATCCTTGTGTGAACCAGGCCTGGTGACTTTTTCTCCTGCAGGCTCTAGGTGTGTAATTGGTCCCAATGTTGGGTCATAACACCAAAGAAACCCCTGAAAGGCAGTTGGGCTTGATCTTCCCAATAGGCCTGTAGAGCCCTCGCCAAGGGTACAGGCCGACCTGGAAAAATCCCACCACCTCAGCTGGGATTCAAACTCAGAATCTTCCAGCCCTGAGCCTTTTGCTCTACCCCTAAGCCACAGAAGCCCAGCCAACCCTGCAACACTAAGTACTGATTCCTTCCAGAGGAATCATCAATCATTCCTGTGTGACAAACCTCCTGCCATCTCCACTCCCCCTAGAGATTAACTATTCACCTTCAACAATAAATTAGTATTCAGACTAGTGATATTATATATAAATATTTTATTAGGGTCACCAGAACTATTATAAGAAACAAGCTGCAAACTGTCACAGTTTCAGGAATATAAATATCCTTTGGGTCTGTAAATTTTCTGTCTAGGCAGACCCCCCTATCTGAGCCCTTGTATTGTAGGATTTAAACCCAGGACTGCTTATTTTGTTTGGCTTAAGAAAGAACATTAACTGACTTATTGAATAAGTCTAATCTGCTCCAAAACAGTTTGTCAGGAAAAGCTCAGAAAGACCCCTGCAGGATGGTCACTATGAGTATGACTCTGGCACTGGTAAAATCTACAAAAACATCTTCAACAGTCACTGATTAGACCAGGGATCAGATGGTTTTGCTTCGAGTCATTTTGAGCTTGTATATCTTAACCCTGCCTAATTATTACTGTGGTGCAAAGTTAAACATCAGCATGGTATGTTGACAGGAAACACAAGTTAATGACAATCATAACCTCATAAAATAAACTGAAGCGATGGGCAACATGGTCCTGACATTACTGGTAGTCACAAGAAAGCTTCCTATGCTAGGCATTTCAAAATACATTAATCGATAATAGGTTTACAGTGTAATGGTATATTTAGATGCAGTTCCTGAGAATGCCATGACATTTCAACAATTTATATTCCAAACATTTCAGCAAATTTAACAGATAAATCAATAAATGTACAGTACAAGAGACCATGCTCTCGAGATACTAGCTAAAACACAAAGATATCAATATCTTCTAGCCATCCATAAAAGATGTACATGGCACTTGTCAGGCAAGGAGGGGAGTGTGCTTTGTGATTGTATCTGGATTTTGCTTTTCTGATTTTTAGTCTGAAGTTCTGCCAATGTTTTCTGAATACGAATGGCAATCAGGTGAGACCCTGGAAAAGTTCCAGAAGAAACAGGTTAACTGAACTTGTATTCAAACTTGCAAGCATTTATTACCTCCATCAATTTCATGTATGTTAAAATTTCACTCTGCTTGGTTTGCCTATCCACCTGTTTGTTCATAAATTTGTTAGCAGGACTACAAAAATGACTCAGTCCATTTTGGAACACCATCACTGCAAGTATTTAATTCAATGTAATCATTTAAAAAAAAGACAGAATAATTTAATTTTACATATTAGGAAGCCAAAACATTAAAATTAAATCCAAGGGAATTTTTTTTATACCTTTGATCATACATTAAGTTTCTTATAAATCCTTAACTTGTTTCCAAGGTTTTATTAGTTTTGTTTCAAGTCCTGATATGGTTTCAAATTTTCTCTTTTTTTTTATCATGTCTGCACCACATTTTTCACTCTCCCTAAAAAAAGCCATTATCCTGGCCTCTTTTTTCTTAATTATCTAGGTTCTTGGCTCCCTGTTTTTCTCCAGCAGAGATAATTATCTCAGTTCTTGGCTCCCTGTTTTTCTCCAGCAGAGATAATTATCTCAGTTCTTTGCTCCATTTTTTCTACATCAGAGTAAATTATCTCAGTTTCTTTTAACCTGATCTAAAGCAGCTGCTAAATTCCAGGGACAAAAAAGTCTTCATCCAATTAAAAATAAATAATGAACCAAACAGGTTAGGGTATAAACTTTCATATAGACATCTAAACGTTATTTGATCCATTCCTGTCATTGGGCTTAAGCATTTACATGGCAGACTCAAGGAAAGAAGGCTGGGTCATAGAAATCATTCTATCATTCGTAAAACCTGCAAGAAACACCTGCAGTCACTATAGAAACTGAAGTTGTATATTTGCTTGGTCTGTGTGCAAAACCAATTTGTGTCTTTATCGATGAAATCAACCTCATTTATTTGTAACTGCCTCTGATGTACGTAACATTATATCCGCCAAGATCCTACCAAATCAGCAATGTAATTATCTGAAACTTCATAAATGCAGCATCTAAAGAAAAGGGACCAAACCTTCACTCTCCAGCCCAATCCATGAATTACTTCTTTACTCCCATGGTCTCATGCTTTATATAACAATATCAATGTACTGATGTGGGAGTCTGGAATTTATTCCAAAACATCCTTTCATGTCATGGTTATATATCATGATTAACACGGTATATTCAGGGGAAAAAATTCTCATATCCATACACATGCCGAATAACCAGGCAATATTGTCCATAGAAAATGGACCAACATCTGAAGATCGAGTTTATCCCATGCACATGTATGTTTTTGTTGGATATGAATAGTTAATCCTGAAAATTATAAATATATATTTGACAATTATGATACAAATAAAATTATGAAATAATGAGAAGTAGAATCTTTTTTTATTCCATAGTTGCAGTGCTTGAAATCTATCACATAGATCTTGGCCATTTATTAAAACCAGAAAAATGGATGAAAAGATCATATTATGGTGTACAATTTTTCTAATGTATTATATTTTTTTTAATTTTTTAAAGATGATTAAATGCAGGGTTTCCATTTTTATTTTACATATTTGTTTTTCATAAATTAAAATAACTGGTCCCAGAAGTGTCAAATCTGGTCTGACATAAATCAGAAGATGACTAAATAAGGGAAAAAAATAAGTGTAAGGACCACTTTTATTTTCTTTAAGGACTTGTGACTTTTGCTTATTTTTTTTCCTGGGTGTGTGACACTTTTCTCTGAATATATATATACAGTGGAACCTATCTGAAAGACCACCATTCTAATATGACCAACTATCAATTAAGACCACCCTTAAATGAACTGAATTCAAACACACTGGTTATAACTGACCTGTCTAATTAGACAACCTGTGAATTAAAACCACTTACGGCCAGTCTGGCCGGTGGTCTTATTACACAGGTTTCACAGTGCATCCATACCTTTGATACTGGTACATTTACAATCTAAAATGATGAAGACCATCTTGATTAACGTCATAAAAGATTGATAACCATAGTTAACTGCACCTGATGCCTTCTACATACAGACAAAAAGTCAAATTCCAATTACTATAGTCATGAGACTTTGAAATCTAGATTAATAGCATCACCTGTCTCCAAAAATGAAATCTGTGACTGAAACAAACATATCACCAGACCAGCTGCACTTTGCATTTTATCTGAGGATTCAAAGATGGTTCACATTATACACTGATCTGTCTTTAAAGTGTAGCCCCAGATAAAGGATATGGACAAATGAATATAAAGATCCACCATCTGCAAAAGTGGAGTACCTTGAAATATGGTTACTGCTAATCTCTATTACTCATAACAATGCACAAGCAGTACCAGATCAAAGACTGAATGGATTTACTAAACTTACATTTAGTTGGAGCTTAATGATATTTCAATTTTATATAATTAAGTTTTGATTCTAACTGAATTCTTTTTATCATTATTATTATTATCATTATTATTATTATTATTATTATTATTATTATTATATTAAAATAATTATTTTATTATTATTATTTTTATTATTATTATTATATTAAAATCATTATTTTTCATATTATTATTATTATTATTTTTATTATTATTTTGAAATATGAAGTATGAACATTTCTTTGAGCATTTTGTTTCACTGTATGAACATTAGAATGTTCTTAATGATAGTACATTATTTTTAGTTAAGCACAAGACTCAAGTAATGTACCCCTAAAGGCACATTTGTAAAAATGCACAAATTTATAGGATTTATACAACAAAAATTAAGTTTTAAGTGTCTATTTATCATTCGTTGGAATGCTTTCTTCAAATATATAATAATTTAGTCAAATTAAAGGGGCTTTATGCAAAAATTTGTGTAATGAATTAATAACATTGATTTATATGACTGAATGAAAAGGTTTAAACTTTAAAATGATTTACTCTCATGTTACTAGATTGTAATACCCCAAAATTATGAGTCTTCATCAATGAACTTTGATTTCAACCATTGCCTTGTCACTATTAATGCCACTGTCTGCAAATGATGAAAAATCATGGGAAACCTTCACTCCCCCCATCCTCACAAATGCACAATGATGGGGAACATATGTAGCTTATAACCCCGACAATATGGTTGAGGTCAAAAATAAATATCCGGTGTACATCTGTCCCCTCTAGCTCTATCCAAGGTCAGCCTTTGGAAAATCAGCCATTTTGAAGAACAAGAGCAGAAGAAAAGAAGGCATAAGAAAACAAAAAATTTTAATGATTGATTTCCACTCAGGGAATCTAAGAAAATTACCTTCTTCCTCTGAACAAAATCTTGACCTTAACTTCTATATAGAAATAAACTCATTAATGCTACAAGTCACAAGCACCACCATCCACCTTCCCCCAGTGAGAGGAGGTTAATTATATGGGTATGGTTACTAATTGCATGTGTGGGTTTTTTCTCCGACAGCTTAGAAATGCAAAGGACCAAGGTTCGTACTGATTAACCTGAGCTAAAGGGTGACCTATCTTTAAACTGCATCCATCATGGTTGTACCCTGGTCATTTATTACTCGGGCAGGAAACCATGAATACAATTTGGAGATGTCAGCTGCCCATTATCAGAAATCATTCACTCCTGTAGTAAGGAGCCATACTCTCCAGAGTATGACCCTGGCAGCACACTCAGTGCAAACCAGTTAACATATAAAATGCCTTTTCTATCACACCACCAAGCCTCACTATAATATATCCAGAATATTTCCTACTCACACCATGAACTGGCCACTGTGTCTCCACTTGTATGAGTTTCAGGAAAAATAAAAGTTTCCTTATCATTAATCTCCACCAGTACTGCCATAAATCACATACTAATAGAGTACAGCAATCTGATAACGGTTGAGCAATATATACTTATACAGATATACAGTGCAAGCAGGATTTAGTTCTGACCAAATGAATTAAATAGATTGCCTGGCACCTAATATGTTATAACATTGTAATGCCCATTGCAAAGCACAGTAAATCACCCATCATTTTATTGATTATCGCTTAAAATCGTCAATCATTCACAATGAAGATGATATTCTGTGGCACACAAGGCAGGGGCAGGTCCACAGGGGTAAGGAAGGGGGATGAATGATATTTATAATGATACCATTTGACACAATGACCTAAGCCAATATTTTATTTCCTTGACTTGATATATATCAAAGTCTGCTGATAATATTTAATCATATTGCATGGGACTGCATGGCTAGCAGAAGTGGGGAGGCTCTATGTTTGGAAGCCAAGCGCAACCCTTTTTTGAACCTCCTCCCTTCAATAATTCAGGCCCCCCCCCCCCAATATAGCTTGTTTTTCTATAGTACTGTGTAATGAAACTTACCTTTAAGCCTAATTCGGGTAAGTATCCTATAATATGTACTTATAAAATTCACAGACAATTAACATTTTTTTTAAATTTATATGATTAAATTAAATTAAGTCTCAGTGATAATAAATGGAGTAAGCAGAAATTTTACTCTACATCATGAAACTTCAAAATCAGTCATGACTCCAAACAAATGGAAATAACTTTATCAGATACACAGGGGGAACATGTTACCTCTTATGTACAATGTTGCTTCCTTGACAACAACCCTAACAAACTTTAGATTCAATTAAATCTCTCAGTATACCTTGGTATATCTGCCATGTTATGTTTCTTTCAATAAAATTATAAATTAACCTTCAAGCTAAGTGTCTGTAAAAAAAATTCCTTAATTAATTAAACTAATTACTGGATTTTTTTTAGATTCTAAGAATAGCTGTTTCCATATAAATGTGCTCACCTGTCATCCAGCATAAGACAAGTATTGTAAAACTCAATTATGTATACTATAAAATAGATATTGTAATTATCACCTTACACAGGAATATTCACAAATCCTGTCATAGGTTTATTTATGACTATTTGTCAAGTATATCCTCTTGACTTTAATGCTTCCTTACACAGAAGTTCTTAGTATTTAAGAGGTCAAGTGTGGAGACCTGAGTACATTAATCGTGTGCAGGGGTTAACATGTGTGTACAGTAGTGGATGTTATGTTATGGTAGGCTGCGTTCCGGGTTGACAGTGTCATAAGCCTTGAAATTAAACATGTGAAGCATATCATGTAACGTAACAGGATCGCTTTTCACCTTTAAACAGCAACTTGACAAAAAGACAGGCAAACTTGGTGCAAGCTCTGCTAGCTAACCCGATGCACTGCCGAGCTGCCAACAGCCCTGACAAAAGTACGGCTGTGAGTAGCTGATACCCCACCAGTAAGGGTGGGAGTGGCACTGTCACAGTCTCTGTCAAAGCAAACCAACAAGCCACAGTCACAGGCTGTGGTATGCGGGCTAACATTTATCAGGGCACCCGGGGACAGTGCAAGGATTATTAATAAAAATATCTACTCACATCGTCCCATTTGATGAATTTGTTTCCTTTGATGAGCGACTGCGGGATCTGGATTGGTTTTAGCTGTAGAACGTGTACTGTCGGTTTTGCTCCCGCCATTGGACGAGTTAAGCAGTGTTTCAGCGGCTGGAGACTTGCTGGAAAGCGTCGATTCCAAAATTACACCCACCCTGAAAACCCAGGTCCACACCGGCCAGCCTGTGGCACGCGCCCGCAATATACAAGCACTGCTACAAACACCTTGTACGTTGTATTGTTATCCCGCCTATGCATTTAGCATCTTCGCATACTCTCAGATAAGCCCCTTATCCACATATGCCATCCGACCACATATTGCATCCCACTACGTCGATAGCACCTGGTAAACTTGTTATTCCCAGCTGGATCGATAACCGCTTCACCTCTGACCTCGGTAATGAGATGTAAGACAGATCACATGATACGACCAAAATGGTGACATAGTAAACAAACCCACGTGGTGACTGGTCTCACGCTGCACTTGTTCGGGGCGTGCCACGATACCTGCAGTGAAAGACAGGGGTTGAAAAGCACGATGCACAGAGGGGATTTCCTTTGTATAAGCTAACGAGTCCTTCTTATAACAATAGAACGCAGATTTTCTATATAATTATCAGGATAAGATTACATACCAATTTATATATAGAGAGATTCTTCAGTTATAGTCGTAATTAAAATTAAATGTACATGTACATCAACCTTATATGAATCGGTTAGTGGCTTTTATACGTGGCTGCGTTTGGTGGGATTTCAAGTATGAATACCCATCCTCAACACCACCGGATGGAAATATGGATGTTTTAAAAAAAGACGACTAAGATTGTTTTGTGTACAAAAACCAACTTCGGTATCGTTTTTTTTTATAGACTAATAGAATAGTTGTAAAGAGTTATAACGTCGTAAATAGAGTTATTATTTTTTTTAACTTGGATACATTCATTTGGGGAAACTGCGTAGTCATGGGACTTTAAAGGAACGTACAGTGTTTATATACAGTCCCATTCAACCGGCCTATACATTAAACCCACGTACGTATGTGTGGGGCGAAGGCCATTCGCACGCGGGCATCACTAGTGTGCAACCATTGACCAGTATCATGAAGATGATATCCACTTGTCATAGGCCCGCCCAGAAAGGCTAACGCTTGCTGTCGAGCGTTAAGAATAACGGAATGATGTTAACGTTATCAGTATCAAAGTGACAATATCAGTTAGAAGACTTGAGACGAACGTTCTCAAGCAATATGGCAGACTTTGCAACAGACAAAGTATTTAGCTTGTATCGGAAATATGGGGGAAAAGACTACATAGGCGAGAGTGTTTCGCAATTAGAGCATGCCATACAGTGTGCTATGCTAGCAGAAAAGGAAGGTCATTCAACTGAGGTACCGATATACATATTTACATGTTACATAATCTTAAACACAAAGGTTTACCCCGTATCGCCGATTAGCAGCTCAATACCGTTACGTAAGGGGACGGGGCGGAAATGTAGCTCGCGGTATAGCAATTATTACCCGTATGAATCGCTTGTATGGTTACCAACTGCATGCTAATAAAACCTGTGTATAGGTCCTACAGGTGTCGAATATAAATTCATAAATCGATTTCTGAATGTCACTGGAATGGAAATCCTAGCGATTAGGAAATTTAGGCGTATATAAATATATATATACAGGCCCTATAAGACATACTAATATAGGTCTTCACAATACACAGGGGTCTACTTAATATTAGATACATTGTTTGGGTTTAAAGTAAGGGTTTATGACTGAATGTCCTCTTAGGTATATTATTCCCTCGGGACATATTATATATAGAGAGGTCTCTACCTTGAAAATAACGATACATAGGTATAATTGTGCTCCTGGGCTGGGCAACAGTACTAAATATATAGGAGTTGGGCAAGAAGGGGCGTGGCTGTGCTAAAATTCTATATTCATCAAGAAAATTCGTTGCTATTTTTTCAGTTTTTATTTTATATATATATATATATATATATATATATATATATATATGCACGTGACCATATATATATATATACAGTTACTGTATATACATATAAATATTAATAAGTGAGGACTTCATCATGCAGCTGATGATGCTGTCTCTGATATGAAAGCTTACGGCGATGTTAACTGATGTCAGACAAAATAAGCTACCGTTAAATGTCGTGGGGTTTAGAGGGCTGTAAATTAATTTTTATGGTAAAATGTAAGATTCTAGCCACCATGTAAACACACACACACACACACATATATATATTATACATGTATTGCTCAAATGATACTGGATATATACATATCTCTCTCTCTCTCTATAATTCTACTCAAGACATTCAAATTAAAAACAACAAGAAATGTTTTGCATTTGCTGAATTATGTAACACAAACTGCACATTGCGCTCGCCCTCTAACAGATTCTTTCTTTGCTGTACAGACGTGGACCCTAAAAGTAGACATATTACAAGGAGTAAACTAGAATCAATTGTTCCGGAGGCTTTCAGTTTGTCTGTGGCTCTTGGTGAAATGCGGAAATACAACACCGCTTTAGTGAGGTCCTTTTTCTGAACAACAAACCGCAGTCTGTGCGGTTATTACAGCCGACATTGCGAGTTATTGCATGATGTTTATATTCTCTTAATGTCAGTGCACGGAGGCCTCTTGTAAACATACAGCTCAACTTATACGAGGCCACATATAAAAAAGCCCGAAAAGAAAAAAATAAAATAATAATTTGGATATTCATGTCAGAATATTAACATTGTATTTTTTGTATTGTGTTGTGTGTGGATGAATCATTGATCGGAAGTTTTACACATTCTCATCAGGTCAAAAAGGGTGGATTTCTCAGTTTTGATTCCACCCCCGCACCAAAATTGCATGTTTATTTAGTTTTTCAGTCAAATTTACCGAATTTACACTCAAGCTGCTCGAATATTCCTGTCAATTAAATAATATAATACAAATTTGTATCTGTTTATCAAAACAATCCCGTTATTATCATGTTGTGCCTTTATCATATGATTTTTATCGAAATCCTAAATTATAAAAGAGTCCAACCCTCTGATGGGAACTTATGTCGCACACACTATTAGTAAATTATGATTATAAACTGAGATTAATGTCTAAATAACTGGAATAAAAATTAAGAAAAAAATACGTGGCAACTTATTTAAGTAGTAAGATCAGTCGGAGAAAACAGTATAGGTTTCTAACATCTCAACCTCAATACTGCGCAGAATCATACTCATGACGGTTTGTTTTGAGTAGAAACGTCCTCTGGCGGAATATTATGAAAATTCATATTTTAAATTGGCTTTTAAAGACAAGCAGGAACAGTGAAAACAAAGCTCCACTTACACAGCTTGTTGAAAAAAAACACAAAAAAACCACAGGCAATTAAGGCAGCAAATGCAGAGTAGAGACTGACATGCAGTATTCGGAGATTCTGAGACAGAACTGATGTTTCATTAATCGAAAGACACAAAAATTGATGATTTTGTTTGTATAACAATTACAGATGATAAAATCCAATTTTTATTAAGTATTGCAGTTATAAGAGAGTGATTCTATAATAAACCGTTTTATGGTACACTGTCGATGCATATAATTTCCAATTAATTATGCTTTTATGTAAGCGTTAATCTTGCAGACGATACTTGGCGCCTTTTTGCATGACATTGGTCACCTGACTGGCATGGAGCAGGAGAAGGACCCCATGGTTACAGACGGCCTCGCTCTGGGAGTTCAGAAACACGAAGAAGTCGGAGAGAATTTCCTGAGGCAGCTCAGACTTCCGGCGGAAGTTACTGATATTGTCAGAGGTCACGTGGATGCAAAACGCTACTTGACGTATAAAGATAAAAATTATTACAATGGTATGTTTATGGTACATTTTAAAAGAAAAAACTAATAACAATGTCATGTTTATATATAACCTAAATTATTTGAATAGACCGTACATATAAATATAAAATCCCACCTGAACATCTTTAGAAAGTTTATGGTGCATAAAAAGTCAGTGGTCTGAGCAAAAGGTGCCAATTAAATTTTGGCATTTTATTGCTATAAATTTGTAGATCAGTTACAAAAAGAAACCTGTGAAAGAATGAAAGAATGAGACATATACCAAGTTAACTAGAATTCAACCAAAATATATACCTTCCTATTACACTCATTTAAAAATACAATAACATTAATATATAAACAAATTTTTTCATTATATCTCAATTTTATAGTGATGAAGGTGAATGTCATTGATCACATGTTCAAAGGACTACATAAATAGTTGGGTTCTTGTGATATATTTTTTTTTTCACATCAAATTAGGCCTTTAGTTCCTCGTCCACAATACTTTTTCGTTCATTCTAGTGATCAGGGAGTATACTGTTTTAACATATTATGTAAAACTGAAATGTCATAAAATTTTATTTGACCAGATTTTACCCTTTAGACACCATTAATAAAATGGCAATGCATGGCTATCTTAAGCGGAAAACATTTATGTGGTACACCTGTTTATGGCATATTTATTATCAAGAACACATCTACTGAAAGTGTACCTTCTAGTTCTTTATATCTGCAGATAAATAACATCAATGTTATCTTACATAAATTGGACGTTTGTCACTTAATACATTAAATACAGAAACAAGTTCATTGTGTACAACAATACAAAACCACAGGCATGTATGTGAGGAAGTTGTGGTTGCGTTAATAAAAAGACAATTACTACAGTAGCGAACGTTTCAGTGATAAACAGTTTCGTGACAAAGGGAGGATATTGTGGTTACTTTTTTTACAGGGCTTTTTGCAATCTCATATCTCTTATATACAAATAAATCCATGAAATGTTTCCGACATAATAGATGATTTTGCATATATTTCGTTTCATAACAGAAAATTGTAATACGAAAACTGTATAGGTACCCTTTCATATAGAACTATAGACTACAGTAAAGGTATAGGCCTGCCCCTGCATATATATATATACAGAACTAGCATACAGAATAGGTTGCCCTTGCATATTGAACAAGAATATAGTATAGGTGCCCCTGCATGTATCTATAGAACTAAAATACAGTATAGGTGCCCTTACATAGAACCTCATGTATTCTTTATCTCAGCACAAATCTGGTCAAAATGAAAAAACAATTGGAGGTCTCCTTGGAAACGCCATGATAACATCTTTAAAAAGTTGGGGAATATATATATATATATATATATATATATATATATATATATATATATGCACTCAGTGCATGTGATTTGGGTATAAATACACGCAGACTTGGTGTTTAGTCGGCCTTATTAATTGTATGAAAATGAAGATATACATGTGCTTATTTATCATATATTATAATTAAGCCCTTTGAATTACTAGTCCTATTTATACATTTGTGGAAATATCTTTTTGTTAGGGCCTACCATGAGGCGAATATTTTAGACATCTTATGATAAACTTCACCATTCTGCCTTCGATATTGAATATATTGAACCTGAATATATCTAATCTGCATTAGAACCGTAGTTCCTAGTTCCAAAGTCAAATACCTTAACCATGAGAAATTGACAAAATGTCTGCTTACATGGTTACCTTGACATTTATCCACAATGTGGCGCCCTCTGCATTCGATGGTCGACAAATGATAATAAAATGTCTTTATTGGTAAAATCCCATTTATCATTGATTCAGGCAAAAATAAAAAATACACAGACGATATCGTTGTTAGCACCAATCGCATGGTGATATTAATGAATTTGTGATTATGCTGGCACCAAATTTAATATCAGAGAACATCAATTATCATCTACTCCTATTCCTGACATTCCATATGCCATATTAGGGCTATCAGTTGTTAACGCCGGCCGTCGTGCTGGCGTATCGTGTTGACACAGTCTGGTAACCGGTGTTTTCTTGCTGTTCCAGGGCTGTCAACAGCAAGTAAAATGACCTTGAAGCATCAAGGAGGACCAATGTCAGCATCCGAGGCTGAAGTGTTCGAGAGCAAGACAAACTTCGGGATAATACTACAGATGAGGACGTGGGATGAACAGGCTAAAGTTCCAGGTCTGGAAATTGAAGCCATCGAAAAATACGAGACCATGTTCCACAAATACATGACGGAAATACTCGCAGTTTAATTAGATTGACAAACCTAAATATTATATTATAAATAAAATATATATAAATATATATATATATATATATTATTTTTCTTACAATATCTTGCATGCGTATATATGCAAGCAAGAAAATGCATTATATTCACGTTTCCTTCAATGCCCATAAACAGCTTATACAAAATATAATATATATATATGATAAAATGTATATAGATATAGGTATATAAAATAATATACTAGATATTTACTAGATATAGTAAGATATGGTGCTATTTTTTCGTGCCAGTCCATGACTTCCAGTATAGTAACGTACGACTTTATCATCAAGGCAAACACCAAGCCACGTCCTGCGACAGTCGGGTCAGTATTTATCAGTATTTGGGGAATTGTCAGAAAACAATCATAGAAAAGTGACAGTGTCTCATTTCTTAAATGTTGAGATCATTTGTGATGAATGTTTGTGCGCAAATCATGTAACAATGTTGAAAGGAATCAACTAGTCCGTTGAATGTCTGCGTTTTACTTTATACTTGATTGCATGTATTCTTTCTGTGATAAAATTTTGTAAAGCATGTGATCCACTGTTGGAATGAGTCTTGATCCGAATAAAACATTTAAACCTAATTGAATATGCGCGTCGATAGTTTAAAATATGCAATGGAATTTAATTCACGTAAGCGAGCTTCCTAGAAATTCGCCATATCTCTTCCTAAATATAATCTGTTGATATGACAACATTTTCTAAGTCTAGAAAGCTTACCACTTATTTATTCCATTGACTACTATCATGGATTACCGTCATGTTACAACTACTTGTAAAGCATCTTTTTTTTTTTAACATTTTTACTTTTCTCTTATCTTGACTATTCAGACGGTTACGAAACATACAATAAATTTACATGCATAGTATTCTTCTGCAATGCACGTCATAATAACTCGGATCCCCTAGACTGTAGAACTGTATTCGGGCAATAAATGTACTTTTTTCTTCTGTTTTGAAACACATTTTCCTCCCCTGATGGTGAATAATGGAAATCCGTTATATGCGTACAAAAGTTTTGTATTTTGTTTTACTTTATTGCTTTTTTACTGGTTTTATTTTCATGTATTCCCCAGGCAACCCTAATTAGTGTCAATAAACAAGGGGCTGAAAAGACATTTTAGGCATCAGTCTAGTCTTACCTGCTTTGCCAGCCAATCTTGCAGGTATATAGAAGAATTTGTTTATTTCCCATGACATACACGTAGTTTTGTATACGCCCCACATAGGGTTGACAAGTCAGTTTATATGCTACTTTTTCCTTATTATTTTGTCATGTATTTCTTTAAAATATAAATTATATAATTTTGGGCTATTCAAAAATCTTAAATTTTTTAACTTTACACTGATTTGTGTTTTTAGTCATACATACCGTCCGTAACATATACCAAATTTTGAAAAAATATCAATTTCCCTGGCTTCAGCTCATCATCTTGTCGGCCGACTCATTCGACCGAGCTCCGTATATAGCGTTCTTCATTGAACTTCATGAGGTCGTCTAAACCGATCCTTCATCTAAGGAACCAGAGTTTTTCTTTTCAAGTTTCCCCAATATTTACTAAAGGGTATCTGCTATGCTTAACGGGAAATTATTCCCACATTCTTGTCCTTTGAAAAGTATGTTCTTATAGTTTTGCCTTTTGCTTTTCTGCTCATTTATTCTTTATTGCATGATTGGATTCTTTGCTGATTATGACACGCGGTAGGACTTTGGGACTTTAAGTTGACGATCCAACAGCTACCACTGATCCACCGTATGCGCTTTGCTGAGGTTAACGTATTTTAAAATATAATTCAAGCTATATCATAACCTGACATGGCAGTTTGAGGTAGAGCCCCTATACCCCAATCTGAAAAAGGAAATTCATTCTCTTCTGTTTACTTGACTTAGATATTATTCCTTTTAAGTCATGTGAAATTGTTGTTTTATTTCATTTTTTTTCTTGTGTTATGAGCATATGTGGCATTGAACTTTCCTTAAAGTCACAGTGATCTGTTTTTTTCTTAATATAGTGACTTCTTTATTCTAAAATAGACGTCTTCTTTAAGAATTTACTATACTTCACATTGTTGTGACGTATGCTTGTGAATTCTACGTAGCTTTGTGAGATGTATTTCAGGAGATATATACTTCCTCTTATAATATTTGTCATCTGCATGGCCACATGCCAAACTAGAAATCTGCAATCTGAGGAATGCAGGCCTCCGCAATGTTCACATTTTCCAAGATTTATTTGTGTGTAAGTGACTGTACGTTTGTGGATATTCCTTGTTTATGTTCCTGGATCCGAATCATGGCCTCGACCATCAACAAAATCAAATCGATTTTTCTTTGGCCCATTGCCGAGATTCCGTTCATGATTGCGTGAGTTATGTTGTGAACAAACATACAAACACACACACACACAAACACGCACATGAACGCAGATTCCCTCCCCCTCCCCCCTCCCAGCGGGAGCAAAAATATAGAAAAGATTTGGAACCTACAGTGAGTCCCAAGTCCTCAAAAGGCAGCCCTATAAGGTCTTATTGGATTTCAGATTGGTGTGAAACTTATCACGGTAAAAAAACCTAAAAGGGACCATTTATTTTTAACCGCGACAATATCTCAGAGGGTTACTAAAATAAGGATTACCAAGGCAGCCATGGTCAGCTTCTGTTTGGACTGGCATTCAATAGCGCACATTCTATTACAAATACCAAAATTCAGTAAAAATTCACAGCAACTGCTTGAATGGTTATTGAGATGATGCGCGAAAGGAATTCCAAGATTGCAGTCTAGCGGCCATATTGTATTTCCGACAAGTAAACAGTAGGCTACATTTCTTTTCAGGGTCTCAATGTTCGGTAGAATTTTTATGGCAACAATTCTTGAGCGTGACGGATTGACGAGCAGAAAAACCGTATCACTTTCATGCACGCGCCTACATAAAAAATATATACACATGACATCTCATCTGGTAACATGGACAGAACGAAGCTTTCCTCTGTGTATATAAATAGATGGAGTATTCAAACAGTCCAGTCGGGGATGTGTCGTATAACTCCATGGGGAATAAACGCCGCACCAGGCCATGGAGTTCCTGGTCCAATAAGTTTAATCATCGTGAAAATTGCGGCCATCCAAGAGAGTACCCAATCAAGCCTGGGACGAGATGTTGCAATTCAGTTCAACGACTAGGACAATGTTCTACTCGATATAATTTAGGGACAATTTAACTGATTCTCCACTACATGCCTTATTCCTTAATTGTTACACTACTGTCCTCGCGGACACGTCCTCATTAATAATGCATGACGTTCCTCATGTGGCCCTTCCAATTAGAGATCGTTTTGTACGTAGCTGACCAATTAAATCCGTCGTTACATTTTAGCATTTCTGATACTCTATTGGGGAAGAATACCATAATCCATCGGGAATGGAAGAAAACAAATGCATATGTAAGCAATACAAGAAATAAAAATTAAAGCATGGGAATGAAAAGAAACACAGATAAAGTTTAAATATGGCAATTCTTTCGGGTAAGAAACATGTTACAAATTATGTTAGTTGCACAGCAGATAAATATTTTTAAACGTGTTCATTTATACTGCGGTAAGCTGTAGGTAAAATGTATGATGAAAATGCTCTTGCCCGATGTTCCGTGTATAATTTTTACCAACTAATATCATGCTGGCAATTTATTACAAATGCAAAATTTATTCGGATACACAAACAGAAAGTTACAATTTTATCTGTAGAGCTAATTTTGTTAGATCTAATTAAGTAATTCTTACCCTCTTTTCCGCTCCTAACCAAACCCTACTAATGTGGAATAAGATATCATATATTTATTAATGTTTCACATGCAGTACATGCATGACATGATTTGCGGGGAAAATTGAGTCTTACCTTTTACTCATTAATTTCAAAATTAAATAAAAATATTTAGAAATATTCTTACACAGAGCACTTTGCTTATCTGAAAATGTACAAAATCACCAATCTGGAATCAAATGTAAAAAAAAGAATCAAAATAAATGAAAAAAATTCCGATAAAGACCCTTATTTGTTAATTTTTTTTCCTAGGATGTTTTGTAATCTTATTTAATGGTTCGTATCAGAAAACTCTATTTTTATTTTATATGTGTGTGATAGTTTACAAGTTTACACCCAAAGTTTAACGAATTAGACATACAGCATACTATGAGTCGATATATATTTAGTAACCTGGAAGTCCGTTAAGTCCCTAATGCAGTTCACGTTTAATCTTTTTTATTTGATTAGTAATGATCTCTTTGTTTAAGGACTCTCATAACTACACTTTCTCAAACAGTAAACAAAAAAAAAATATGAAATAAACAGAAACATGATAACTGGCTGTCACCAGGGGACTGTGACTTAGGTATTGTTTTGTATATTCAAGTAGGGAGTATAGCCAGATGATTGTTTGGATAATTTATTGTACATTTATATATATCATGTTTAGATATTAGCGTGGGATTCTTGGTTAGAGAGCACACGTGTCTCCTGACGATATTTGCAGTCCAGAGTTTAGACAGCTGAGAGATGATGTTTATAAGCGTTGATAGTCGGTACCTGAGGAAGGCCATGGTGATTACTCTGTAACGGACTTCAGAGCGAGTATCGCATTTTGCCGACGGACTGGTAATTTGGCCATTTATGCCTGTTTTGAGCGATTTCAGGAACAGATCGAGGACATTATTTGAACGCGTAATTGCTTGCAGAGGTACTAGATATCGCTGTGTGGAAGTATATTCGGTTACCTATAGCTGGATTATTCCAGGAGACATCACCTGTGAAAGACATTGATTCTGAGTCCAGATAGAATAGTCTGTACGCTAATAGGTAAGTGCTGTTTGAACTGTGTCTCGAGAGGCAAACCAGTACTCCAGCGAGGGACTGTTGGTGGTTGGAGCCAAGTGAATCTATAAGTGGACTGATTGTACTGTGTACACAGCGCGAACAGTGAGTCAAGCAGGGCAATATTCAGATGTCACGTGTGCGCGATGGTCATTTGATCAGGAGAAGTGTAAACAAGGGACTACTCTGTGTAGTGTGGTAAACGGACTTGGTGATAATTTCTGTGTTTATTATCGGATGTTTATGATCATCAGTGCTTGTATGTATGGAGCGCCTCTGCAGAAAAATGTGTATTCTTTCTTTAATATATTGATTTGTTTTAGTTAACTCATGTCTTATTCGTCTTTTTGGAGTGTACGTATGCATGAGTTTCAGCCAGTTTGTTTGAACCTGGTCGTTTACATCTTATGCGGTGTGAAACTCGCCATGTGTATTTTTACCTGCACGCATTCAGTAAAAATGTAAAAAAAGGGCAGACATATGGAAGCCATTGAAAGGTAAACCGATCTACAGACCGGAAGCTATACAATTGGTCCTTACCTAATTTTGCAATTGCTGACTTGAGATTAAGCTGGGCTATGAGACCTATGGATCTCCTGTTTAACATTTGCCGCTGAAGTATGCTCTTACTTAAATTAATGCATGACATAACGATAGAACTGTCTGACAGCGCAAGCATTTTGACAATTTTTAAATTTCTGCAATCCTACCCTCAACCCCTCTACAAATTGTTCGTGATAAACAAAAATTAATTTGGTTGGCCATACTCATCACCGGCTCTGTACTGTCAATTGCCTTCACCAGGTGGGTATGCGTTCATCTCAGCGTGTGTTTGCATGTTTGCGTGTTGTTCACAACATTACTCATTCAGTCATGAACGGAATATCATGGAATTTTCAGCCAATTAAGAATCGATTTAATTTTGGTGTGGATCCGGGACATGATCAGCATTCAGGATCGTCATCAAGGAATATTCACAGATATAGAGTCACTGATGCACGAATAAACGTTCTGGGAATAAGGGCCAAATAAATGAATGCAAACCCAGGTTTGGGATCATCCAACATTAGGGACCCCAACATGGCGGAGGCTTTCGTTGCAAAGAATGAAGATTTCTGGTTTGTAAATGAAAAGATTTAATTTGAAGTAAAAAAATGTATGAAAGGTTTCAAGAATTAGACTGCATTATGGACATTCGTTTTCCTATCTTGAGCTTTAGGATAAGAATCTATATGCAGGTTTTAAATAATATGCTTTAGCATATGCTTTAGCATTTAATTGTCGAAGCGCTTTTTTTTGTTGTCTTCACCAATTGAAGAAAGCCTTTTCAAATTGACGCCTTTATAACAGTTTGATCTGAAACCTCTTCATTATTCGATGACAGACAAAATATCAGAAAAAAAATCAGTTACAGAACTCATTTCTCATAGCCCTTATTTAAGTGATATGTCCTTGGACAGAATGCCTCCAGCACCTCAGCGATGAAGGGACGGAAATTATAGGCGCCAAATCTGGTTCCTCGACTTGTTTTGCTGCCACACAAGAACGTGACTGCAATACTCCATACATCCGTCATTGTTAGTAGAGAAGTTCTACTTAATATTGGCAGTGATGGATGAAACCTCGAATTTAGTATGCTGATAAAATGAGTTTTTGTTTACTAAAATACTGAGTGTGAAAAAAAAAATTAAGATAGTGACTTAGAATTTCAGGCAGCGAATGATTGAATGCTTGTCTTCTAAAAGGCTTCTTTACAAAGTGGACCTTGTTTATTTATGGCTCGTAAAACTCGCCGGTGGAATATTAATACAGAGTGCGCATGCGCTGTTCATCTCTAAGTTAGCATGCGTATAAGCATGTTAAAATTTCCTTGATATCTGGACTGCATATAAGCAAAGGATGAAGTTGCAATTTAAAATACACATTTGTATATATTTAATAATGGTAAATATTTATAATGGGTATTTAACTTAATGGCTCACAATGCTAAATGTCCAGGTATATACTTGTGATTTGTTAAATGATACTGCAAAAATGTGTCTAAGGATGTATTTAAAATGTAACACAGACGTAAATCAGACGTTTGAAGACGTAGCGTAATATATACTCCCGCCTTTGAGATCTATGTACATATAGACAGTGTAATTTTTACAAAATTATTAACATTGGAAGCAAATCGTCTTATATTTGGCTTTTAACAGTCTTTTCTGGGGCAATGAAAGGTGCTGAATTCAAATCTTTTATATATCCAGCTGGCAAATGGACCAAAGTGCTTAAAAATGAGGGTTTCCATGGCAACTTGTGGTAATTATCCAGTATTCTAATGCATAAATAAATGGCTATAACTTTTTAAATTTTAAATATAGAACATTGAAATAAACACTAAAATGTAGCATATCAAAATAATTTACCTGCACGTTCCTTCAAAATTTAACTTCCTTTAGCTCGCAATTTATTCAGGTAAAAGTACACATAACTCATGCAAGGAATAAACTTTCGTGTGTTTCTACCTTTCTTCTTATATTTGCATACTTACACCTGCAAGTCACATGTCCTGATAAGACAGGGACATATATCTACGAGAAAACAATTCCTAAAGTTGCAATTTTTCTCAGAATGTACAGTGATCCTAGATTATTTTACATGTTAAACCACATCCAACAAATACCTCTTGGGTATTTTTTATGTTGGCATGTATTCATATTTTGCGTATATTTTGAAGGAAGGGGGCAGGGATTGAAGATATGTTTTTTTTTTAAGGTTAAATTTTACCATGAAATTTGCATATAGTTGCATACATTATAATATGTAAATTGTGTAATGTCACTTTCATTTCAAAGACTTTCATTGCCTCTGTATGACAGGGTTTGCCGTCAGCGATTTAAATATGCAAATTTTCTGATATTCTGCATGCCTATTTAATATAACGCAACGTCTGCGACACGTTTGCGATATAGGAGGCAAACGGTATGTGTACACGATATTACGCTGCGTTATCATGGAGTCGTAACACAGAAGATATATAGAACATATCCTTGAATTAGTGAACGTAACGCATATGGATCGCAGATATTAAAGTAGGGGTTATAATATTGAATGTACACACGGGTTTTAACGTACAGCTATAGGGTCTCGGTAATTGGATCCTTTTATATACATGTATATGTTATATTGCAGAGGTTCATGTAATTAAGTAAACAGGATTAAACATGTAAACATGACTAAAAACCTATATCTAAAACCAGTCGGAAAGTTGTTTTAAATTCATAATAGACCCAATAATGTATACATCATTTTAAACCCTGTACCATATTCCTTCTGATGCCAAACATACCTTTGAACTATCCTTTTTTTTTAAATTATTTTGTAACATTTAAAAAAATAACCTTTTGAAAGGTGCACTTTTTTTTACAAATAATGTACACCATATGGTTCTAGTATGAATCTAAACAAGTTTCTGGTTTGATTTTAGATTTAGGGGGATTTCTGCATTCTGCTTCCTTTATTATACGTTCACACCGGCTATAGCGCCTAGCTGTGCTTTCGTTAATTGTATCTTTTATAAACATGTATATGTTACAGATCCAGAGGTTCCTTGCAATTAAGTGAGATACAGAATAACCTCGTATTCTCACCAATATCATGATATCCGGTAATATATGGGGTAGGTAAGGCTGGCGGTTTATCGAGGTTGGCAGAGAGGGCGACAAGTTTGAGAAAAAAGATAAGTTGGTATGTTCTCATACAACGATATACATATTTACCAAATGATACCTGACTGACCAACTTACTGAAGATGATTATAGCCCTCCGAGCGCTCCAGTTGGAGGGGTCCGAGACCCGTTCCCTGGGCGCTCCTTAGGCATAATTTTTGATTGCAGCTGAAGAGGGAGAAGCCACCAGCCATTCAGAGGGTCGATCCAGCCACCAACGTGCCCGAGGGGGGGGGGGGGGGAACAGCAACATCCACAGGTACCATGGATCGAGAAACTCGTACATCCGTTACCAGGTACCTATTCTTATATGTTTTTTTAAGTCTAGATTTAGAGAGTGACCAAACGTTACACTTTAATAAATAGGTAATGTTTACTTGCAGATACCTAGTTGGTAAAGATTCAGATAAAATAAAATAAACAGAGTATTAGGACTTTGATATTTTGGCCATGTGGTAAATTTGGAAAATGAACGGTTGGCAATGAACAAGTTTATACTGTATATATGATCAACACTGTCGTGTAAAAGTAAATATAACCATCTAGCCAAAACGGACATTTTAAAACATTTTTATGTCATGAAAGTTGTACGTCTCATGTCAAATCATGAAATGGATGCCCTACTGACTCATTCTTTCATTCGTTAAAGGTCTGCATGGGATTTTCTGAATTTACCTACAGTCAGAATGTTTCTTCAGCAAATAATACATTCTTGTTTTCATAATGTGTTTTCAGTTGAAACACAACATGCATGGCAGCTTTTATACATTTACTTTACAGTAAAATTTCCTTATCTATGACATATACAAATATATTACCATTTGGTAAAATTTATTCACATGCTTCTTTCCTGCTACACCATACAATTTGTGATGGGATATAATAATCATGAAGGAATTTACAAGTTTAAACTTTTTTTTCACTATTTATTTATTTCTTATATATCTGGATTTTATCTTAGTTTATTCTTTAGATTTTAGTTTATTCTTTAGATTATTTTAGACTGTAGGCTATATATTCTCCCTTGATCCAAAAAAGATGCCTTCAACTGCCTTGAAATGTTCACAACTGAACAAATATATATATCAATGCATTGAATAAAAATGGCATATTACATCAATCATTCTTTGGTTGTGCATTATGCCCTTATCCATAAGAGCCGTGCAATGTGAGATGACATTTATTACTGTTTACATTGTTACAGAATCCACATCAATGGGTCATGCGGTATTTCCGGCCGTTTACAGGACTGGTCTCAGGCGGCCACGGACCAAAATACTGGCTTATTGATCTAAGCAAATGACCAGTCCAGTCCACTACATACTCCGTCACAGACACTAGTGGTAAGATACTATTTACATAAGGCTGACCCGTGTTTACAGGGCGGCCCCTTTCAACACTTCATCGTGTGCTAGAGGAAAGTGAGATCAATTGTTTCTAAATCTGTATGCGGCCTCGCGAGCGGCTGGACACTTCAGGGAATCGAGGAAAGGTGCTAGATCTGAGAGCAAACCCGGGCACTCAGCGCTCAGACACGTAAATTACGGAGCAGAGGAGTGACGCTGTAACCGACCGACAGATGTCGCTCGATACATGACGGTATACATCTTTCTATTCGTGTCATCCTCTGTCTGTCTGTCTGTCTTTTCTCTCTCTCTCTCTCTCTCTCTCTCTCTCTCTCTCTCTCTTTCTCTCTCTCAATAATTCTTTTACTACCTTCTTTCCTGGCGTGGTACTCGTTATCAGGATATATGAGGTAGAAGTGGAAGGATAACCATGGTTCCTAGTATACGCCAATTGTTATAGGTGCCCTTTTTATTATGTGCACAAGTCTTACAGATGTCTTTTTTGTTGTGTGACACGGACGTATCTCGTGTTGTGGCTGCTTCGCTTGGCCGGGTGTTGCACTCTCAGTTTAATCCGTACTGTTGAACTCTCGTAGTCATGCTAGCTTGGGGCTTTCTCGCCTGGCCGAGCCGGGGCGAGCTCACGTGTGAACCCTTATATGTTGAGACATGGCATTCGTTTTTCTGGTATGTTCTTTGAACGTGTGTACTGTGTTAGATTCTTTAGAATGTTCGAGCAATGGAAGGTTCTCGGCTGGAGGTGAAAAGTTATAAATAGGGGGCTGTGTTTTAGAGCCGAGAGAGAGGTGAGAGAATATTCCAGCGGACACAGACGTGTGTATGTCAGTGTGTGGGACCTATCCGATTATCCAGTAATTTCAGGGATTCTACCATTACTAACTCTATATAATTTAATGCTGCCTGCCTCAAGTTTACTCTCTGGATTGTTACAAGAGCTTTACATTGGACTGTTATTCTTCGAGAGAATTTTTCGTGAATTCGCCAGGTTTATACATTTTAAAGGACTTATCGCTGTGGCAGTGGTGGTATCCAGGTACTGTGCTGTTTGTTTATTTTACTGTGTGATTGTATTGATTTGTTGTTATACTGCTGTTATACTGTGTAATTGTATTGATTTATTGTATTGTAATGTTTGGGTTGTTTTAAGAATAAATTATAGTTATTTGTTAACAAAAAACACTGACTTCTTTATTCATTCCCCTAGACATTTCACGCTGCCTAGTGTTGTAGAATCTGATTTTTTTTATCTCCTTGACAAAATTTATGTTCATCACGCATACGTGATCTGTTGATATTATAGGTTCCGTAAAAATATAAGGACTTTTTGTAAGCTGCATCAAGTCTGGATTCCCTGGTTGATTTGTTTACAACATTTTCACATAGGACCTTTAGGAATACCTGGACAACGGACAAAAATGGAGAGAAGAGCTCGACTTTTCAATGATTTACAGAACATATCTGGTTTTTGTTGTCCCCACGTCTGTCACTGTTCTTATACCTTTGAATTATAATTATTTACGTTTAAAATTATCATTATATGTCCAACTTTATCATTATTACTATTATTACCACCTACAATTATGGTAAGCAGTTGTTATGATAACGTCGTTTGATGTGACAGTCTTTACACGGACTACAATACTTTGACCTTTGGTCAAATGAACAAGAGAAACTCCGTCTGGCTAATCTGCGGTTGAATCTGATACTTATAAGTATGCTCCCTTTAATTTAAATCATGACGTATATATATATATATATATATATATATATATATATATATATACACATACATATATATATATATATATAGTAAATAATAAATACCAAGTATACAAATAACTACATTTTCCTGACAACTACACAACAATGTTCATAAGGATCTACTAACTTAACCGGCTTCCATGGTCTATCGGTAGAACACAGGGCTCCAAGTCGGGAAAGCATGAGTTCGAAGCCGGGGTGGTGATATGACCCCCTGGACCAAAGGTGAGCGCCCTGCAGGCTTATAGGAGAGACTATGTCCAACAGTCATGTTTCACTCACAAACGAGTGCACCTTACGGGGGTTCCTCGGTGTTATTATCCAATAATGGGGTTGACCCATAGGAGAAGTACACCAAGCGATGACGGCAGGATTTTCGCGTGTTAACCCCTGTCTCGTAGTCCGGAACCGGAATGGAATTCAGCAGATGTACTTATTACTTAGTTCAGCAGGCATTTAAAAATTGGAGGCGGTTATTTCCACCAAAAAATCTTTAAAAAAAAACCTTACCTATGGCATTTGTGTCACTAGATTAAACGTTAATTTCAAATTGGATATCAGAATAGACTCACATATGTAGTAAATTTATTTCTAGTCTTCTCGGGCTGTTTCTGCAGTAACACACCGCCTTCTGGGAATGTCGTGTGGCAGGCAACGGGTAATCTCAGAGCGACAAAAAGTGTATCTAACATTTAAGAGACAGTTCAAGAGAAAAGTGCCTTAATGACAAGGGGGCTTAGAAAAAAACAGTTCCTCCATGTTTGTTAACACATGGGAAAAACAGTTTCGTGATCGGGAGCGTCTACGTAATGGGTTCGTGAAGAAATCAAGTCGTCACGTGACGGATTGGGTCCAGGGTTCTCCAGGGTTTAAGCTTTAAGTAGACGACTTTACTTTCATCTGGCTCCACACCTATCTTGCCTGTTGTAATTTTCATTATTTAGACATAACTTTCTTTTAAAACAGTTTAAACTTCATTTGTCACTCTGTCCGAACATTTATATGCTTTTCTTTGTAAATTTAAGGTATCTTTGATAATATAAACAAAGTTCCAGATGTATGTGAAGCCTAAACGAATGAATCTTGAGGGAGAGCCAAGTAAATCTTGACGGGAGAATCAAGTAAATTTTGAACGGAGAATCAAGTAAATTTCAAATTAAGAATCAAGAAAATCTTAAAGGAGAATCGAGTAATTTATAATAGGATAATCGAGTGGAGAATCAAGTTAATCATGAATGGAGATACAAGTGAATCTGAAACGGAGCATCAAGAGAAACTTAAATGGAGAATCAAGTGAATTATAAATGGAGAATCAAGTGAATCTTGAATGGATAATCAATTAAATCTTTAACGGAAAATCAAGTGAATCTTTTAAAATGGATAATCGTGGGAATCTTACACGGAGTGTCACGTGAATCGTAAATGGAGAATCAGTGAATTTTAAATTAAAAAAAAAAAATCAAGTAAATCTTAAATTAAAAATCAAGAGTCCTAAGCGGAGATTCAAATGAATCTGAAACGGAGAATCAAATGAATCTTGAATGGAGAATCAATCAGTTGTTGAATCCAAAAACTGCCACGTTTCAGCACTCGTACGGTACATTAGGGGTTGGAGTAAGATCTCCCGGAGTTGTATACACGACTTGTAGTGTAAAAATACCCATAATGCACCCTGTCCTTGAAGCTTACCAACCTTTATTAGAACCCGCACTGCATTCCGCACAGGGAAATGCGTCAGGTCTAATTCAGATTTAGTATTCCAGTAAACTAACCGATACATCGTCGGAATCACTGCAACTTGCATAATTCAGGATACAGACAAATGGATGCCCTGCTTAAACCAGGGAAAAGGGGCTCTTTAATTAAAAGCAAGTCGCGTGCAGATGTTTTGAAGATTGAAGGGTTACAGTCCTGAAGTATAAGAGCTATTTTGACCACTGCATGGTGCAATAATTCATGCTGCGGCAATTCTTGACGGGGGGTTGGGGGGGGGGGGGGATAGCAGGCAGAATATTGCAAGACGGACTATTATGGGACCAAAAAAAAAAAAAAAAACTGATCGAGCGGGCGATTTTTTTTTTATTTTACTTCTTTCTAAAATATCGTTCGAGACACTTTATGAACGACTTTCCAACTTAAAAGATATGAAAAAATGCAATAATTGTCCAAATGGTGCATATGAACAAATATTTTTTGTCCATTTTCCATTATACTCAGAGTGATGACCAGACGGGATAGGAGTACTTAATTGTTGTCCGTTATAAAATAATATTCACCTAAATTTTTATATGAGCGGCGATATAGGATACTATGTGTATGTGTGTGTGTTACCTAGAATACACAACGGGAATTAGGTCTGCACATAAGCAATGATACTTCTTACCTTAATACATGAATACTATAAAGGATATTGGAACCTAAAGGAATAAAAATAGGTAAATCTTCCACTTATCAATCTTGGTTAATTTCAAACAGTACATAGACCTTACACTGGGCCCATGACAACGGGTATAATTATGCCCGAATGGATATACATCTTTCCCGCCCTTAAGTCTTTTTAAAGGACACTAGCGGTCGATATGGATATATTAAATTTGATACTTGGGATATATATAATTAAGCAGGGATGACGCTATCATGTAACGATCACATCCGATGTATTTCCTGATTAGTAAAACCTTTATCACATCTTGACAAAGCGTGGATAAACATCTGCCAGGTGTTAGCATTATTTAGATTCCGTTGTCGTTGCTTCCAGCTGATGGAAAAAAACTTCGCAGATAAAAATTACGTAACCCAATTGCACGTCTGTTGATCAGTCACAAACGAGGAAACAGAGTCCAACACATTGACTGAGGTAACATCGTTTGCACCATTGCTTGAATAAACAGCTACTGGTTGCCAGGGATGAGGAGACGACGGCGACAACAAACTACATTTACTACATTTGTACCCAACGCAATATGTTCTGCAATATTAACCCAGCGTGCAATCACCAGCAGCCTTACCGGACGAGGTGTCCTTTCGCAACAATGAGTAGTTATACAATGGTTATTCAATGAGCATTCCGGCCGGAGATCGAACTTTTGTCGTTTGAACGTCCGATAACAATTCCCGTTTGATATTGCCCACTCGGGGGATCAAATTACTTCTGGTTGTTATATTGTATGTGTTGTCAACTCTTTATTATACAGCATGTATTATGTAACATTTTTTTAATTTACGTTTATACGGAATGAAATGAGAACGACTGCGTGGTCATTGCCTCACCTGTACTTGCAAGGCCGTCCTGGCTCCTAGTCCGAACAAATATGGCCACACAACAACAACAACAACAACAATAGTAATAATAATAATAATAATAATAATAATAATAATAATTATTATTATTATTATTATTATTATTATTATTATTATTATTATTATTATTATTATTATTATAAATGTATTAAAAAATAATAATAATAAGAAGAAAGAGAACAAGAAGAAGAAGAAGAAAAAGAAGAATAAGATAATAAATTGTTATACAGTCTGTGGGACAAAAACTATGGATTTAGAGGGAAATTTTTAAACAGAATCTTTCTCCCAAAGAAATTGGGAGAGAGGACACAAAAAGTGCAAAATAATAAATGAAAATAATAAAGAAATGGTTTATATGAGCAAGAGGCTTATGTGCCATGACGCTCAGCTGAATCTAACGCGTACATTCTTTAGGCTACAGCACATAAATGTAGGCCATAAGTGACTTGATTTAGGATTTGGAAGAAGAGTTTACCAGAAAGTTTATGTATATTATTAAGGTTTAACATCCTACTTCTAATGGTTATACCATTTGTGACCTGCTAAGTATCAGACAGATAGTTGTGGTCTCTCATTCTCAACAAGAGCCCCAGTGGACTGTTACTCACTTTGTGAAAACTTTGCATAATAACGGGCATCAATGAAACTGCAAAAATATTGCATTAAACCGAAGTCCATGAAAAGTAATGTACCCATAACTTAAATGTGCATACGATTAAGATAAAGTGAAATACACTCTTTTAAGCTCACAGGACATAGATCAAAGTAAGTGGCATCACCTGTTGTTTACATACACGCATCATATGACCAATATTTGGTACCGGACAATGAAATTTATTAGCAAACACATCAATCAAACACTGCAACGACGGAAGAAGTGGAAAATCACTAAAAATCGGGTGCCCGTAGCCCCAGCAATTCCTGTGATAATCGGTAGCAGAACAAAACATACACATGAAATCGTCAGCATTTGTGATAAGGGAAATTTAGGGGATCTGTAAAGGAAGTCATTTTTTTAAAACATAATTCACACTCATTCAGCTAGAATGGCGTTAATATATGTATTCCTGATTCCTACGGTTACGAATCAGGCCTTGTTAAAGAATGGACGATGGCTTTCTCTGATTAACTCAGAAAATATGGCTCATAGTGACCTACTTTTAATTTTCAACAAAGGACCTTTCTTGTCCAGTTACCATGTAAAGTTTTCTTGCCCTTGCGGTCACGATTTGTGCCCTGTTAATCTCAGACGATAGTGTCTGGAGTTTTCGCTCAATAATTTAAGAATGTAGATCACAGTGACCTACTTTTCCGTTTTCCCAGTTGAACGGTCAGGAAATGTCAATTTGAATTTTCTGGTTCTTCCAAGAAAAACATATACCTTTTACAGTTTTTAGCTCAATTAATCTTGTAATATAGGTTAAAGTGAATTACGTTTGGTTTCCAAAAAAGATTCGTCTGGACCAGTTAGCATGTGAAGTTAAAAGTTCGTGAGTCTTTCGGTAACGATTTGTGTCCTTTAACAGATTGACAGATGTATTCTGTTGTTTTCGCTTCTTAAGGACACCATCGCCGATATTTTGGTTATCACAGAGAACCTATCAGGATTTGTCAGCATGTAAAGTCTGAACGTCTTGCGGTTACGCTCTGTGTCCTATTAATAACAGACGATGGCTTTCGAGGTTTTTGTTGTATAACTCAGGAAATATAGTACAGCGACCTCCTTTTCGATTTCCACAGACGACATATCTGGACTAGTTAACATGTGAAATTTGGGGTGCCGGAGTCTTTCGGTTACGCTTTGTGCCCTGTTTACAATCGGATGGATGGATTCTGAGGTTTTCGGCACATAACTAAGAAAATATAGGTCACGGTAACCTACTTGTCGGTTTTCTCAGAGTACCTATTAGGACCTATTAGCAAGCGAAGTTTTAACTTCCTAGACCGTTTGTTTAGATTTGTGCCCTGTTAACAGACGAGCGGCGAGACGGCCGGACAGCGCTACGGATGGGCGGATGGCGTCTATGACGGGACGTATTATGGTATACCCCCGGTCCGTCCGTCTGTCCATTCACTTTTGGTTTCACCGTGATAACTACCAGGTCCTCGATGCATTTTCACCAAACTCACCATAACTACTTACCTAGAGATTTTCTCGCCCGAGTTCGATTAAAGGCAAATTCCACGCATATTTAATGACGTCAGAGTTCACGAGGCTACTTTGTAGGGTCTCTGTGCTAACTTATTAGAAATATGATGGATATTGATTAAACTCAACAGAAATATTAACCAATATAATATCTCGCTTAAGTTCAATTCCCGACAAAATTCATGCATATTTATTTAGGATAGAATTCATCAGACTTTGGTGGCGCAGTGATGACTCACCAAAAATCTGATGGATATTCATGAAACTCATTAACCAAAAGTTTCTCACCTGAATTTAATTCTCGGCAAATTTCACGCATTTTTAATGAGGTCAGAGGTCACAAGACATAAGATCGACGTATTGTACACATTTTCGGTGCTCTTGTTGTTGGGGTGGTCTAGGTGATCCAGCCACCAGTACAGTTTGTATTGTTACAGGTGCTCTTTTTATTGTGTGACACGGGCTTAACTCGTGTTGTTGTTACATTTTATGTTTAATCCGTACTGGTTGAACTCTTGTTGTCATGTGAGCCTTGAGTTTTCACGCCTGGTCGTGGGTCACGTGATGAGCCTGGTGTGTGGAGATACACAGCGCTGTTCTTTCTAGAGAATTCCTGAAACGTGTGTTTACTGTTGAGTAGGGTCCTTATAGACTGTTCGAGAAGTGGAAAATTCCCGGCTTGGGGTGTGAAGGTATATAAAGGGGCTGTTTTTTTAGAACCAGAGGGCAGACAGCAGAGCAGATACCAGCGGACGTAGAGGCGTGTGTCAGATTCTAAGACCTTATCCGACGAATGCGGCAATTATACATTTTCAAGGACTTTCTCCTGGATTTTATACATTTGGACTTCTGTTTACTTTCTGTGTTGTTGCAAGAATTTTCAACTGGACTGTCATTCTCCGAGAGTTTACATTCAAAGGACTTATCGTTGTGAAGGTGTTGGTATCGAGGTACTGTGCCATTATCTTTCTGTGTGATTGTATTGACTTCTTGCTATAACGCTGTTTTACTGTATAACTGTATTGATTTGGTGTATGGTATTGTTAGGGTTGTTTTAAGAATAAATTATAGTTATTTGTTAACAAAAAAACACTGACTTCTTTATTCATTCCCCTAGACATTTCACGCTGGCTATTGTTACAGAATCTGATTTTGTTTATCTCCGTTACAAAATTTGTGTTCATCACGCATACGTGATCTGTTTATATTTGGTTCCGTAACAGTAAACCAATTTAGTGTTTACTGCCTCCGCCAGGAGGGTATACTTTATTCCTTTTGGTGTTTGTTTGTTCACTAACATAACTCACGCAATCATGAATGGAATCCCATAAAATTTTTCAGGGCATCTCGGAAATGGGTCACTGAAGAATCGATTAAATTTTGGTGTAAATCCGGTTCATGATCAAGGTCCAGGTGCACAAATGTACAGTCACATATGTCGATTGAACGCGAGGAATATGGGCAAAATAAGCGAATGCAAACACTTGTTACGGCACATATGCACCAATGAAACTGGGAATATGGGCCAATAAATGAATGAAAACACTGGTTGCAGAGTACTCAGATTAAGGACCGCCCGTTTGTGATTTGTGTTTTACAAATGGCCTGCTTGAGTAGGATAGATAAGACCTGTTACTACTGCTCAACATGACAGTAAAGCAGCAGACCTGTTATATGACCTAGTATTATTTGAAATGTGGTAATCTTACTCAGTGTGAATACCGTTGTGCACGTCTACGAGAAAGGGCCAAGTGAATTGTCATAAATAATATGGGTGGAGTCCATATGGTTTAGAGTATTATAAGACTGAATGAGGTAACCTTTCCTGAAATGAAAAATCCTGAATTTCCTTAAATTAGGAAGTTTCCTGGAATTCTCATGCCTGTGGTGGGGGGTCTGGGGAAGCCCCATGGCAGATGTCCACAGGGCAGCGCATCCTGAAAACTGCAGTTTTAAAGGTGTTGAATGCCCCCCCCCCAAAAAAAAAACAATTATTTTTTTACATATTTTTCACAAAACTTGTTTAGTATTACATTTCATCCTTAAAATGATTGCTGCCGTTTATTTCGTACATCTTTAACTCAGATTCAAGGTCGTCCTCGGACTTGCAAGAAATCTATTGATTACCAGATTGAATTTTCTTTTTTCCTTAACATTCAGACATCTTACTAACTCCAATTTCTGCCAAAAATCCTAAAATATTTAAACTAGGGACCCATGGGTCTCGACGCTCAACTGAATTTGTCTTTAAGGATTGGTTTATGAACTTGTTCAAAATATGGGTCCTGTGATCTGTTTGAAGCAAACATGTCTACCTAAACTGGGGTTATAATCCAGAAGCTATTTTTTTTAATGGATGAGCGCTGTGACCTTGACCTAATGACCCCAAAATCATAAAGAACCTTTCTCTATTGCCAGATGCGCCACATGGAAGATGGAAGGTTTGGGATGAAAAGTTTGCCTTAAAATACATCCAAAATCTTGTAAAAAAGAAGTGGGTCCTGTGACCTTGACCGTATGACCCCAATATCAATGGGGTTCTTATATTACTGGTGGGTCATATATAAGTCAAGTTTGGAAACAATATGTCAATCCAAACTGGAGTTATCATCTGAAAACAAATATGTGGAAAGATGGTCCTTGTGACTTTGACCTTGTCACCTTATCAATTATATGTGCAAGATCGAAGGATTGGGATGAAAAGTTTGGCTTAAAATGCATCCCCATCTTTTTAAATGTGGGTCCTGTGACCTTGACCTTTGGCCTCATGACCCCAAAATCAATAGAGTTCTTGCGTTAGAGGTGGCCAAATATAAGTCAAGTTTGAAATCCATACGTCAATCCAAACTGAAGTTATCATCTGGAAACAAATTTGACAGACATACAGAAAGATGAACAGACCGACGGACAAGGTAACTTATACAGGGCATCCGCTTATTTACGCTCCCGAAGCAGCGGAAATCTTGCGCTTCTAAAGAAGCTACTGATTTCCCCGCTGCCTGCTTTGACTGTTTATGATGCACTTAAACACCAGGTGGTAGGCCTGTCTGCTGAAAAAACCGCTGATGTGACTAGCAGCCAACCAAATGCCAGTCAACAAACACTCGACAGGCATCTGGCTCCGCCCAAAAACCACGTGTGGGGCCATTCTGTCTGAGCCTGTGGCCTGTTCAAACGATTGCCGGGGTGATTAGCTGTCACTCAAAACGAAATGAACAACATTGGCATTCTTCGCTTGGCTGGTAAACCGTTTTGTCTTCCAGCACAGGGTCTATCTGATTGGACCAAAATACAGTGCTCCCCTCTGGTGTAGCAATTCAGGATACGAGGTCAAAACAAACAGCGCTTACGATATAGGTAGTAGGCCTATAGGTAAAGCGCTGTGTAAAGAGCGTACCGCTTATTCAAGCCAGGCCCTAATAAACACCACAAGGTTTCAGGACACAGATGAAACCACATTTGTGAATCTGATGGTATAAATATAATTTGGAGGTCTCAAAATGAAGGAAAATTGCATAAAAAATAGAAAAAAAAAAAAATACCGTTGGCACTAGCAGTCTTCAGGAACTAAAGAAACCAATCATAATCAATAAACACATCGGGTTTCAGGACCCTAGATGAAACCACAGCAAAAACTGAAATGATTGCGGTCTCAAAAAAAGAAATAAAAATCGCAAAAATTAGGAAAAAAAATACAGGTGGCGCCTCCAGTCTTTGGAAACTGACAATACCAGTCATGATCAATCTTCTAGGCAAGATGCATTAATTATCAAGGAACTGGAGGTTTTGTATCATATTTTTAATTATTCTGGGGGGGGGGGGGGGTATTTTCATGCACAATACCTCGGAGGATATAGGTCGCACTGACCTAATTCCAGGCTTCCAAGGAGATTTTTTATTAACCTCCCAGGATATACACTCAGAAGTTTCCAGGTCCAGCCGTTACAATATTTGCCTTGCTGACGGACAGACGGACAAAGCGCCATACCCAAACCTCCAAAAAGCTAAAAAGGGACTTTCGGTAGTTATTTCTGAGCTGATTCTTAAAATAATGCTTAAAAGCTCCAACCTATCAAAGGACTTGATGCGTTCACGTTGGGTGGGGAGGCATATTAATATAATCCTTTGGGGTAGTATGAATATTAATGAGGTGTGACCCAGGAAGTCTAATATTCAAAGATAATGGAATGGCAGGTACGAACAAAAGTACAAACTATAATGATAAATTTAATTAATTTATTCTAATTCAGATCTGACAACTCTCATACACAAGTACACACACATTTCAATCTGAATAAATCATACAAATTGCAATTGCTAATATCATACATCTTACAGTGTTGTAAAAAACATCAAAACAGCAAATACAGTCAGCTTATTTTTGGTGATAATGTTGCACAATTTATTTATAATTTCAAGTATAATAATTTCAAGTAATAATCAGCATTCATAATATTAATTACATAAATAGCATATATTTCTTAAATAGTTTATAAAAAATGGCAGCAAATGCAACAGGGGGAATTCTTGAGGATCACTTGCAGCCATCTCAGTTTTTCAGACTTTTCATATTTTACATCATTAATTTGCATCAGTTTTGTCAAAAGTAAATGATGCAAAGCAAGATGCTATGTACAAAACAAAGCGGTGAATTGTCACTAAATTAATACACAAACAAAAACTTCTGTAAGAACTTCCATGCCTATGCTGAAGTTGGTCCATATTTTAAGAGTAGTTCTGCCTCTGAATCTCTCCATCTTTTCCTTTACAAACATATTTTGCAAACATGATATACAACCATATCAAAGTTCATGGTACCAATGTTAACAATGTACCACACTTAAATACATTACAAATTTTACAGACAAGTTGTGTGCACACTGATCCCTAACGATGATCTAGGCAAGAGCTGTCTTAGTAACTGTAACAGCCATATTACATGAGAAACTCAACTGATATTATCTTTTTATTGATAGTATGTTACAAGGTCCTTATATATGATGGTGCTGTCAGCCCATAATACATAATAAGCAAAGTGCCCGGTTTCCCTGTGTCCCTCAAACTCAAATATAAAATACTTTAAAAATTCATGTAAAATGAATTCAGAAACCATTTTACAGGTAGGATTTGGTTCTTTAGGCCTAGGTGTCTCTAACCATTGCACCAAACAGCCTTGTGTGAATGAGTCAGCATTACAGAACATATGACCACAGAATAATGTTGGAAAAGTCTATGCATTGTTAGGGTAATGACTAGAACATTACTTTAATCCCAGCATTATTTTACCATGGCTGGCATAATCAGTGCATTTTATTTAAGATCATTCATTATTAACACCTGAGCGACCACCACCCACCTCACTAGGAAGCCGGGCTCATCCAGTGTTATAAGGACGGTGGAAATCAATACGTTTCTGCAGTGCACAGCAGTCAAGTATACCACATCATAGGTTATCTAGATCTAATTCTCTAACCATTAGGCCAAAAAAAATAAAAGGTATGGTTCTCAGGCACCGCCCGCATCAATTTTGAGCCCCCGCATCAAAAATTTTTATTTTGATTTTCAATAGAAACTTACCAATTTTGAGCTGCAGCCGCCCAGACATTTCTTTCAAGAAGGTAAAATCATACAATTTCCTTTGTTATGTAGTTATTTTACTTGTTTAGCAAAATAAATCTGTTATTATCATGCTTTTCCCTTATCATTTGACATTTTTATCGAAACATACCAAAAAATTAAAAATAAAAAAACCGCCCGCCCGCATTGATTTCTGAAAAAAAGTGCCTGAGAATACATTTTTTATTTTGGCCTTACTTTTATTCATTAATCCCTACCATGTCACACAGTGGACCCTGTGTTATGAGAGGTCTTATTAGATGGTCTTATTAGACAGGGCAGTTATAACCAATCCGAATGCTTTCATTTCATCCAGCTTGGTTTTAAACTCTTAATAGACCGACAGGTGGTCGTAATAGACAGGTGATCTTTTAGATGTTCCACTGTCAAAGCTCTCACCAGACTGACTAGTACTAGACATACAGTGAATCCTAGGCTGTTAACTTTTCATCTAGGGGACTGACCCAAGCACCAACTCTTACTCATAAAATGCACTGAAGTAATGTTTTGTGAGAAAGTGAATGGTTATCCATGTATGTTCCAAAAAATATCCACTGTTCACATATGAGTTGGGAAGAGAAAATGAAAATAACTTAGCAAACCTGGCATGATAATGTTTTCATTACAAGTGAACAGCCAAACAGAGCTTTACCTTAAACACACACTATATTAATATTGTTTCTGTTAACATTTGAAGTGTCCTACTGTTATTAAAAAAAAAGAGTTAAGGTGTACAAGTCTCATGGTTATCTCCATCGCGTTCTAGTACACACCTCTAACCTTATCTCACACCACTGGCCAAAGGTAGAATTCTTACATGCTATCTCTGTTTGAGATGAGGTGCACAGTTTTCATATCTTAAACCATTGTTTAGGTGTAGATTTCTTATCAAATGCCAAACAGGAGCTCAAGTGTACATTCATCTATTTTATCTAAACAGGAGCCCTGGTTACACTATCTCTTAACATATCTCAAACAACAACTCAGGGGTACAGATTTCTTATCATATCTCAAACAGCAATTCATGTGTACAGTTTTCTTATCATATCTCAAACAGCAGTTCAGGTATACAGTTTTCTTATCGATCCCACACAGTAATGCAGGGGTACAGTCTTCTTATTACAGCTCACAGTATTTCAGGGGTGTAGTTTTCTTATCATATCTCATATAGCAGTTCAGTGTACAGTTTTCTTCTTACATTTCAAAGAACTCTCTATCAATCTGAAGATTTCCCAGCTAGTCTGTCACACTCAAAAACTTCAAATTTTATATTTTTTAAATATTTTATATCAGTCCTTGGGGACCTGTACACTTGGATTTACTGCCACACTCCCACAGGACTTGCAAATGTTAGAACTGTCAGACAGGTACACAGGGAACAGCGAAAGTATCACATTAAAGATTCAACACAGTCACTAGTGTCTGTTCTGCATCTGTTCATCGTCTGACGAGTCTGAGCCACTGCTGCTCGAGTCACTGCTGCTGCTGCTGGTGTTAGCTGCCTCCGCTCTCCTCTTTCTTCTCTCCTCTAAGGTGCCAGGCTGTAAACATATCAAGATACACACACTTAAAGTATCATATCAAACAGTCCTTCTTTTTTGAAGATTTATTTGGTAGACTTAACTTATTTAATTCTTAATCTAAGCATGTACATCTGCACAGTTTCATATCAGTTTGCACCTGTATGACAGGAAGATACCACTTGCTTCCTGTCATTTTAATTTATATCCTGGTGTTTCCCAGGCCTGGTGTCTACTGCACCTAAGGAGATACTGGGTGTGTTATCAATCCCAACTCCTATGTTAAAACACTGAGGAAGCCTCTAAAGATGCACTTGTTTGTGAGTGATACACAGTTGTGAGGCACAGTCTTCCCATTAAGCCAGCTTATCTCTCACCCTGGGTTGGGGCTGACCATGAAAATTCTGACCACTCCTCAGCTGTGATTTGAACTCAAGTCTTTTGAATAGAGTGTTGTATCCCTGGTGCTGCGGATCTGCTTCATTCCCACAACTACCAACTCTCATTCAACCGTGACAAATATAATACGAATGTGCATGAGTCACTTTATATACCAGCTAAATCTAAGAATAACTTCTACCATAATGTGCTAAATATACATCAAAATAATAATTATCAGAGGATTTCTTTATTTGGAAACCTTCAAAATGCTACTGACTTACTTCTGAACACTGTTTCTTGATATCAAAATTCTTGGCAACCATTTGTATAGAGACTGAAGTGACCCATTAGAAAGCATTATGATATCTGAATTAGGAATTTTCTCTGAATATATACGGTTTCCATGGAAACAGAGCCATGATGAAGAGAAAGATCCTGCTGGCGGCCTGTGATCAGATTACACAGTCTATCAGTCTGGTTGAGTGTCCATGATAAATACTTTACTTTTATCTGTGGCCTGATAATCCTTTGATATTTTGTTTGTTATGACAGGTCATTGTTTGCTTGTCAAATCAATATCCACAGTACTATGAGCAAAGGAAACCACTGCTGCAACTCAACACACAATTGTGTCATGAACATATTCATCACGGCTACTCAAACACCCACACATCATTAGTAATACCAATACCCAGCATTATTTTACATCTGTGTGGGTGTGTGGCCTTCATTCTGTACAGGTTACTGAATGGTTCATCATCATGTTTCTATTCAGTAGACAGTTGACCAAAACGCAATGGCAGGATAATTACAACAACACTGTTTGAATAAGAGACAACTGTCATGGTTTTGCTTGTTTAGATAGTATACTATACTTATTATATATTTATTATATCATATTATGTTATAATATGTTCACATATAATATGTCATGGTTCTGTCTGTATATATTATATTATATTATATTATATTATATTATATTATATTATATTATATTATATTATATTATAACCTTAAGAGGATGAAAGCTATCCAAGATATACCTTGGGTTTGAGCTGAATCATATTTAATGTCATGTGGGTTTCAGATGACCTGGGTATGGTGTAAAAGAATGAGATGACCTGGGTATGGTGTTAAAGCATATGGGCTGACCAGGGTATGGTGTAAAAAAAAATTGAAATGACCTAGGTATGGTGTAAAAGAATATGAGATGACCATGGTAAGGTGAATAAGAATAGGAGATGACCTGGGTATGGTGTAAAAGAATACAAGAAGACCTGGGTATGGTGTAAAAGAATATGAGATGACCTGGGTATGGTGTAAAGCATATGGGCTGACCAGGGTATGGTGTAAAAGAATATGAGATGACCAGGGTATGGTGTAAAAGAATATAAGATGACCAGGTAATGGTGTGAAAGAATATGAGATTACCTGGGTATGGTGTAAAAGAATATGAGATGACCAGGGTATGGTGTAAAGGAATATGAGATGACCTGGGTATGGTGTAAAGCATATGGGCTGACCAGAATATGGTGTAAAAGAATGTGAGATGACCTGGGTATGGTGTAAAAGAATATGAGATGACCAGGGTATGGTGTAAAAGAATATGAGATAACCTGGGTATGGTGTAAAAGAATACAAGAAGACCTGGGTATGGTGTAAAAGAATATGAGATGACCTGGGTATGGTGTAAAGCATATGGGCTGACCAGGGTATGGTGTAAAAGAATATGAGATGACCTGGATATGGTGTAAAAGAATATGAGATGACCAGGGTATGGTGTGAAAGAATATGAGATGACCTGGGTATGATGTAAAAGAATATGAGATGACCTGGGTATGGTGTAAAAGAATATGAGATGACCTGGGTATGGTGTAAACAGGTATGAGAAGACCTGGGTATGGTGTGAACAGGTATGAGATGACCTGGGTATGGTGTAAATAGGTATGTGATGACCTGGTTATGGCGTAAACTGGTATGAGATGACCTAGGTATGGTGTAATGAGGTATGAGATGACCTGGTTATGGGGTAAACAGGTATGAGATGACCTGGTTATGGTGTAATGAGGTATGAGATGACCTGGGTATGGTGTAAAAGAATATGAGATGACCAGGGTATGATGTAAAAGAATACAAGAAGACCTGGGTATGGTGTAAAAGAATATGAGATGACCTGGGTATGGTGTAAAGCATATGGGCTGACCAGGGTATGGTGTAAAAGAATATGAGATGACCAGGGTATGGTGTAAAAGAATATAAGATGACCAGGTAATGGTGTGAAAGAATATGAGATTACCTGGGTATGGTGTAAATGGATGAGATGACCTAAGTATGGTGTAAACAGGTATGAGATGACCTGGGTACATGGTGTAAATGGGTATGAGGTGTCCTGGGTATAATGTAAATCGGTATGGGATGACCAGGGATATTGTCATGTAGGAAAGAGATGACCAGGGTATGGTATAAAGGGGGTATGAGATGACCAGGGTATGGTATAAATGGGGTATGAGATGACCTAAATCTGGATCTTACCTCCCAAGGTACAGCTTGGTTGTTCTGTTGTAACTGGTTTTCTAGGGTGGCCAGGGATCTTAATAACAAGCTCTCCTGTGGCACCTCAGATTCCAGAGCCTCATTGTAATACTTCAAAGCACTCTGCCAGTCTCCTTGTTCACCTGAGGGGTAAAAAGAAAATAAAAGTAAAATATTTGATTTTCTTCTTCTTCCATGAAGGAAATTAGCACTGTAGTCTCATCAATTGGTAGATGTCAGAATTAAATGCAGTTATACACAATTATAATAATGAGATGAGCAACCAAAAGTATATACATGTGCCACTTCTGTCTGAAAATGTTTGTTTTAATAATAATGATGTAACTAGAATGAGAATTTGCATCTGCAAACACAAATAAATATCTCCCCTCCATATGCCCCACCCCTTCAATATCGGAAATTAGGCTGTGTGAAAAAAATGTTGCTACCCGCAGGATCTGTGAAGTCCCTGCGTAGGTTATGCATAGGCTTGTGTATGATGATGTATTACGTCAGACTAGTGTAAGGAAGCGTACTCTTGCTTGGGCATGGTAGTAGAGTAAAGTTGCATAAAAACTGCGTACTTCCTGCTGCATCCAGTGCTCTACGCCAACAGTACACAAAAAAAATAAACAGGTTTAATTTTATGCCTCCGTCTTGCGTACCCCTTTGTGCCCCTCAGCATATTGCCACATAGGCCAGCTTAGTAGTTGGTACAATTAATTCTCTATCATCAGAAGACAAGAGATAATTTTGAAAGGACAAGTCCATAGTTGTTGTTGGCACAATCTACTTGATGAAGATGGAGGGTAATGATATGAAAGGACTGAAATGTTGGTATTAATAAGCTTTCCAGGTTTCAGGTTTTATATGCACAGGGACAGGAAGGTTCCAGAAGTCATACCCTGTATTTAGCATTAGAAGGAATCTCTGAGGTGCTATTGAGATTTTCGATTTATCTTGACAAACTGAGCTGCTAAATCCTTCACAGAACTTAATAATGTAAATCCTAACCCTCTTAGCAGTGACCCTTAAGTGGAGCAAATTTTGTGGGAGGAGTTCACCATATGCATGTACTGAGTAAGCTTAACCTCTGATGCTTCTTCAACTAAGTGCTCTCAGGTGAAGGCTAAGCCAGGTGCATCAATATGAGACTTCCTAATCATACACCTGTGTAAATTTTCCCCTTATACAATGGTCCCTTAAGCAGTCAGCTATCCCCTATCAATATGAGACTTCCTAATCATACACCTGTGTACATTTTCCCCTTATACAAAGGTCCCTTAAGCAGTCAGCCATCCCCTATCAATATGAGACTTCCTAATCATACACCTGTGTACATTTTCCCCTTATACAATGGTCCCTTAAGCAGTCAGCCATCCCCTATCAATATGAGACTTCCTAATCATACACCTGTGTACATTTTCCCCTTATACAATGGTCCCTTAAGCAGTAAACCATCCCCTATCAATATGAGACTTCCTAATCATACACCTGTGTACATTTTCCCCTTATACAATGGTCCCTTAAGCAGTCAGCCATCCCCTATCAATATGAGACTTCCTAATCATACACCTGTGTACATTTTCCCCTTATACAATGGTCCCTTAAGCAGTCACCCATCCCCTATCTGGTTTCTTTAAGGTCGCTGAAATTACAGTTTAATTACCAATGAGGAAGTATGTTAGTATCCATATTAACCAGGTCAAATAAGAAGTGCATGATACCTGGCCATTCTTGGTTGAAGACTTTTATTTTTACTGTAGTCTGTTTGGAGTGTGGTGATGTAAAGGTAAGGGTACTGGAAACATGACCATAAGGTTATGAGATCTTCATGCAGTGGTTTTACATTGCAGTCATCCAACAAGATCTCTTATGTAGCTGCTGCTTTGTACAGCAAGATTTTCTGGGTTTGAACACCAGGGTGTGCACAGAACAAAGAATTGTAATCAGACCAATGAGAGTGTGGTATCTCACTGTGCATCCAGCTCCAAATTTTAAACATGCTACACCCATTCTCATTGGTCTGATTACACTGTTTCTGCTGCAGGACCAAGAATCAGACCGAGACAACTTTTATGATTAATCAGTCACTGGTAACATATCCTATGAAATACAAATCCCTATGAATTATTTTTTGAAATAACAGCATGTTTGGTCCTGCCTGCTTAGAACTTTATAAACATGGTCAAAGATTCATATATTACCAACACATTATTTGAAAAATTTTTGCAAGTCCAATAAGTGATGAAAATACTAGGAATGAAGAGTAACTGGAAAGAGGCCAAATGATTTACTTCTGACCACAGACAAATTTAATCAAGCCATGTCAGAGAGAGCAGTGTTATATATTCTAAATTTAAAGTCAGTCCAGCAAGTGGACCAGATGAATTTTTTTATGGTTGCCCGGCTGGATTGATGAGTGATTACCAGATGATCCCCAGTCACAACCTGAGAAATTGTCAAACGGATCAATGTTTGGACACAAAAAGGCTTGGGGCAAATGTCATATGGTCATATGTGGGTATTTTGCAAATGTCAGACATTTATGCATCTATAATTAATCAAGCATGGTGCTCTGCTATATTTTTATAGAGCTGCCATATGGGAACTTACTTGACAAGAATACTTTCTAGACAAAAATACCATATTTGTCTAAAAATGTTCATATCTCATAATCTGCATACATTGTGCATAATTTGTAAATGTGTCATTTTGTTGCCCTGGCCCCCAATATTTTTACAAGACTGCATAACTGCAGCACATTTCCACTTGAAAATTGTACACATGGTGGGTTCTACAATTTTCCAGGTCTTACACATAATAGGACTATCTTAAAGTTGACTACAGTGTGCCAATCTTAAAGTTTACAATAACAATGTGCCAATTTTAAAGTTTAGTACAGTATGCCTATCTTCAAGTTTACTAGAGTGTGACTATCTTTAGTTTATTACAGTGTGCCTATCTTAAAGTTTAGTACAGTATGCCTATCTTAAAGTTTACTACAGTGTGCCAGTCTTAAAGTTCACCACAGTGTGCTATATTAAAGTTTACTACAGTGTGCCAGTCTTAAAGTTCACCACAGCGTGCTATATTAAAGTTTACTACAGTGTGACCATCTTTAGTTTACTACAGTGTGCCTACCTGAAAGTTTAGTACAGTGTGCCTATATTAAAGTTTACTACAGGCTGACCATCTTTAGTTTACTACAGTCTGCCTATCTTAAAGTTTAGTACAGTATGCCCATCTAAAGTTTACTACAGTGTGACTAACTTTAGTTTACTACAGTGTGACTATCTTAAAGTTTACTACAGTGTACCTATCTTTAAGTTTACTACAGTGTGACTATCTTTAAGTTAACTACAGTGTGCCTATGTTAAAGTTTACAACAGGGTGCCAATCTTCCCTAGTACACTGAAGAAAACCAGGTGACTATTAAACTAATATCATGTTACCATTGAATGTTTCAAATTAAAGTACAGTGTACAATGTCACATATTATACTTCAGATATAGTTTATCTATGGTTTGGTTTACCTTTTTAGTATATCTTATCAATGCTGGGTTAGAGGTACGGAGAGATGCTATGACTTCCATGTTACCACTGCAATATATATATACACACACATACACACACACACACAAACACATATACACACGTACTGAAAAAGTACAGTGACATCAACAGCTCCAAAATAACTAGATTACTTTTTAACCTTGAAAAAAAAATGCAAACTTTCTAAAAAAAAGGTTACCCGAAGGTTTGCAAGAATCCAACCATCAAATTAATAGAATGTCAGTCTGTGCTAGTCAGAGTCCCTTGGCTGAGTTCCATTACAGATATTGTCACGGTAAATTTTCAATCCAATTAATTATAGAGCGCATTCACCCAAGTCAATGACATCTGATGCCTTGGTAAACGGATGCCCCAATGACAACCCTGGACTCGGCTAGGTTCGCAATTATTTGTGTGATGTCCAGCATTCCTGTCTAGACCAAACTGAGTCAGACTTTGGGGTTTTATTGAGGCTAGAGTGCTTCCTTAATGCTTTTAAATGGTGAACTTATTGCACCAGGGGATATATCCTGTTAAAATTCATGAGGACTACATTACCTGGGTCTGAAAAAAATCATTCCTCCAACAGGCTCCAGCACACTCTGGAAAGGTTTGGTTACTTAATTGCTGTACAAATATTTAAATGATTTTAACTGACACGGCACTGAAGTCATGCTTTTTTTTTTAAAATCTGTACTACCATTCTAGATTTTTTAAAAATATTAAATTTTATAAAAAAAAATTAAAGTTGTTAAAAAAATTAGAAAATATATGGTTTCTGTAAAATGATTCACATTCTGTAGTAATTTGAGAAAATATAGGCCAAGAATCTGAGTCCCCAAAATTCATTTTTATACTGAGGACAGGAGGATCTGAAAATAAAGCAGTCTTACAAAATTCCACGATTTTTCAAGGACATCACAGGAAAAATTATATTCAAGGACTATAAAAGGCCTTGATGTTATCATTTTGATTTCAAGTACCGGTACTTTCAAAGCTTTTTAAAGGACCTGGTCCACCCTGAAATAACACAGTGTGTTACAGCCTGTTTTTTCTGCCACTGTATTGTATTCAGGCTGATTGTAAAAAGTGTCTTGGCCTGATTGATTTTTTGATGAAATTGATTTCTTGTTTTAAAGAACCCGGAATTCCCGGTAAAACTTGGTTTAAAACCCACTATGAACCCATAAATCTAAAAAAGAATAATAATGTGTCTAAGATAAGTGTATTATAAAAATAGTAAAACAAGTAATTATCATTCAGACAGTAGCAGAGTCTCTAAAGGTACCAGCCAGACAAATCAAGTCTAACTTGTTTATATACAAGCAAAAGCTGAGATACAAGAACAATATGAAGTGAATCTCAAGCAACGCTAGCCTGGCATGTTGGAGATAAAGGCAATAATTCTTCATTTAATCTGATATCTAGAAGCCATCTGCTCTATCTGCTTTACCTGTCCTTTGTGAAATTGTCCCTTATTACAGGGTTCAGCATTTACAGTCACACTGTTGCCAAAGACATAAAGTTACTCTGAGACAGGGCTTTAACTTTTGTGATGTTGTCCTCATATTGTCCTGACATGACACTGGCCTTGACCCACATACTAAGAGATTTGGAAAACATTGGGGTCTGAGAGAATACCTCAGTAACATCAAGAAATTGTCTAGCATGCTAAAAAATGTTGATGGCGTCAGGCAAATGATAGGGATAACAACTGAATAAATCGGTAGACATGGGTAAATATTGATTAACATCAAGATTACATAGAGGTTACCCTGATTTTATTGGGATGTCTGACAATCTGTCCAGCTTTTTACGCCATTATCTCTCCCAATATTTCCTGAATTGTGTTAATGTTTTTGATATTTGCATGCAATGCGGTGCTTTTAAATAATATATATCATCAGGGCTTTGACATCACATCAGGTAGCCATGAATACACGACTAAGTAGGCATTTATATTGGGCTGGTAAGCTTAACTTGAGTCATGATACAAGCAATATGGTAGAATGCATCGGACTGGTCTTCGATCATGTTGCATTGTTATTGTGGAAAACAGCCCATGCATAATCATAACTTTAATACAAATGATGAACACAAAAGAATATGTGCAAACTCACAACCCAAACTGCAAATCTGTCTCCATAGTAACGAGTATCCTGTAATGTGTACAAGTTGGCTCTCTCTAAGTAACCCTTCCAAGCCATGCTTGTATTCATGCAGTCAGATATTTAACAAACATGCAGAGGGATATACCAATATGCTTAGTGAAAATGGAATTTTTCTCTCATGGTATGTGTTGTTAGAAATTATACTGAAACAAGAGACCAAAGGGTCATGACACTCAGCTTACTGACATGTTGACAATATGTCCTTGGACAGGTAACTAATTAAGATAATGTAAATGGCATCATTGTTCATGCATATTAGCTCAAGTTCATCAAGACCCAAAAGCACATAAAATTTGATGACAATCCAACCAGCCTTTCCTAAGGAATCTGGAATTTTGTGTGTATGTTGCATTATTTATGGGGTGCTCAAACATATCCCAAAACTCTGAGAATATAGGTCACCATGACCCAATTTTGGGTTTCTGGGGAGAACTTTTGAGGAAATCTCAGATGTTAAATTAGAAGATTCTAGGTCCAATGGTTATGATTTATTCCCTACTTCTGTATTAAATTTTCATTAATTCTGGGGGTGCTTATAAGCCCCATAGCTCAGAGAATATAGGTAACAAAGACCTAATCTCAGGTTTCCAAGGAGACTTTTCATTGACCTCCCTAGATTTTAAGTAAGAAGATTCTAATTCCAATGGTTATGATTTGTGCCCTGCATTGGTATCAAATTTTCAATTATGCTGGGGGGTTCTTATAAGTCCCATAGCTCAGAGAATATGAGTAGCAGAGACCTAATTTCAGGTTTCAAAGGATATTTTCAGGAAAACTCCCTGGATGTCAAGTTAGAAGATTCTAGGACCAACAGTTACAATTTATGCCCTGTTAACAGATGACCGCATCTTGAAAGGTCTCAGAAATAGAGAAACAAGGGACCTATGGGTCACGACGCTCAGCTGTTATATATGATAAAAAAATATTATTTAGAAATGAGGCACATGCTGGTTTTGTGTGGTAATAAATATAAGCTGTATTATGAGTTGTTGTTGTTTAGCTTATGTATGATTTTGATGGTACCTTTGGAGACAGGGAAGAGGATTGATTTCATTTATTTTATTAACAAATGGAGTACTACTGTCACACAGATTTTGACTTGGCCATATAACTTATAAGCAGAACATATAATATAAGAGTTTAACTATTTATTAAAAAAATTACAAATATTGTCCCAAATATAATTTTTATTAAAAATAATAAGAGAATCGTATGATTTTTTAAAATGAAATATAACTGATATGATTATTAAAATAATATTAAAAGAATATATTCATGAATGCATTCATGAATACATTTTGAAAGTATTTGCACGAGTATTCATATACTTTCATTTTTACCTGAATTCCCATTCTTTATGCAAGAAATTTAATGGAGTACATAATCATATTCGTATTTAAATACAATTACAAAGTATTCGCACCATGTCTGGTATTTATTCAGTTTTCACCAAACAATGATGTTGAGAATCCAGAATATACAAAATTCACACATTTAAATAATGATCATAAGTACCTGGTTTTATGGCTTTTATTTATATTAAAAAATAACTGTAAAAAATTCATTCTGGACTTATTTCACATCAATGTACACACTAGACACAGTAGGAATCTAGATTAATATTATCAACTGCATCTTTGTCTATCATTAATTTCCTTCATATAATCCCTAATGATTAGTAATGAATAATATGATTTACTTCTTTATCATTAAAATTGAACTGAAAATGCCATAGGTGACTGCATGGTGTTATTTTGAATATGTGACATTCTACCCATCGATACAAGATTCTTATATCATCAGTAACTGCAAGTTAATTTCCTGTTATAATAAACTAACAAATTCCTTTTCTATTTTTCTTTAATTTGTTATTAAAAACCAATAAAATTTATTAATTTATTGTTTATTGTTATGTTGTTGGTTAAAACTACTAGATGAGTTGGGTTGGACACCTGGATCAACTGTGGCTGGCCATAAGCTGCCTGGATTCTCGCCTCAAGCGTGCATAATTTGATGAAAGGTCAACAAGGTCAACATACAGGTGACTCAAGAGGGGATGGAGAGAGCCAAAGTCTGACAGGGTCTCATAAAAAACATTAATAAAAGCTACAATATTTGGCCAATTTCTTCAAGCTTTCTAAACTAAAAAGCTGAAATCCTTATGTGTGCATGATATGAAAATTATATCAACAGTGCTCACGGGAAACAAACGTGCCATGGTCACAGTTGGGCAAAATTTAAGGTACTAATTTTATATTTATACTAATAACTTATAACATTTTAAAATTTCAGAACCAATTTTGGGTATTCAATTGAATCTTGATTAAATAATATTACATCCCTGACAAAAAAATCTCTAGCTTCAGCAATGCCCTTGTTAAGGGAGTAAATATATTTCTTGATTTTTTACAAAGTGCATTATGTTTGGGCCCATAACTTAAAACAATTATGCAATACTGACATCATTCTGGCATGTGCATAGCGAATGTATAGAAAAATATGTATATTATTTATGATTAAAGTCAGATCAGTGGTTTTGATATTAGGCAGTCTTAAAGTGTAACAATGGGTTTTTAATGGAAAAATGAAGTTTTTCATTGATATCTCGAAGGAATTAAGTCCTAGTGACCAAATTCTTGGCATGGTAAGGGATTTTGGAGAAATCTAACTGTATGCCAAATTTAAGGAACTTAGAGCTGAAGCTCGGGAGCTGAGCTCTAGCAAACTGCATATGACTAGCAATATGTGACATGGTGCTTGAAAACTTGAATAAAATCTACAGTTTTTGATCAACTGGTTTCAAATTTTTGGTGTTAACAGTTGAAATGCTAACAAAAACATGCTGTGAAAATTAAATCCACAGCAGTAACAGCAAAAAAACATGCCATGGTCAAAGTTGGGCAAATTTAAGGTACCAATTTTTTATTTTTGCTAATATTTAAAAAAATTTAAAAGATTTTGATCTAATTTTGGGTATACAATTTAATTTTGATTAATAAAAGTAATATTACTGGAAAAAAAGTGCTTAGCTTTAACAAGTTTTGTGTTAAGTGATCAAATTTTTTTCCTGATTATTTACAAAATGCATGATGTTTGGGCCATAACTTTTTTAAATGATATAATACAGACCTAATTTCTGGCATGTACATAGGAATTATATAGAGGATTATTTATAGGAAATATGAGGAAAAACAGATGAGTGGTTTTGATATTAGGCAGTCCTGAAGTGTGAATATAGGTTTTTAATAAAAAATTGAGGTTTTTCCTTAATTTCTCAAAGGAATGAAGTCGCAAAGACCCAGTTTTCGGCTTGGTAGGAGATCTTGGGGACATCTAACATTATGCTGAATTTTGGATTCCTATGTCTTACGGTTTCAAAACGTGCCACATCTACGGACGGACGGACGGACGGACGGACAGACGGACAATGGACCACGACTATAGCTCAGATGACTTATAGTCAGCTGAGCTAAAAAATCGTACAAAAATGGAAAAAAATACAGGTGGCGCCACCAGTCTGCAGAAACTGATGAAACACTCCTTGATCAATAACCATGCAAAGAATCATGGTGACCAATGCATTAGTTGTTCAGATACTGGGGGGTAATTAAAGCCCCACAGCTTTGAGGATATGAGTGAAAAAGAACTAATTTCAGGTTTTCAAGGAGATTTTTCAGGGACCTCCCTGGATGTCAAGTTAGAAAATTCTAGGTCAAATAGTGATGATTTGTGCCCTGTTAACAGATGATCACTTCATTTGAAGGTCTCAAAAACAGGGAAACTAGGGACCTATAGGTCTCGACACTCAGCTGCATTTGTCTATAAGGATAAATGTTTATGAGGTTTTCCAAAATATTGGTCCTGTGATCAGTTTGAAGCCAACATGTCTGACCAAATTGGAGTTATCATCCATAAAATAATTTGTGAATGGATGGGCCCTGTGACCTTAACCTTTGACCTAGTGACCCCAAAATCAACAGTTCTTACTTTAGTGATGGGCTATATATAAATCAAGATTGAAACCAATATTTCACAAAAAACGGGTGTTTTCATCTGGAAACTAATATGTGGACAGATGGCCCCCATGACCTTGACCTTTGACCTTGTGACCCCAAAATCCATAAGTTACTTCAAATATTGGCAGGTGAGCAACACCTGGAAGATAGAAGGTTTGGGACAGAAAGTTTCGCTAAAAATACATTAACAATCTTTTTAAAGAAATGGGTCCTGTGACCTTGACCTTTGGCCTTATGACCCGAAAATCAAAAGGGTTCTTACATTATTGGTGGGTCATATTTAAGTCAAAATTGAAACCAATATGTCAATCGAAACTGGAGTTATCATCCAGAAACAAATATGTGGACAGATGGGCCCCTGAGTCCATGACCTTTGATCTTGTGACCCCTAAATCAATCAGGTTCTTCCCCTATTTGCAGCTCAGCTATATGTACAAGATGGAAGGTTTTGGATAAAAACCTTGGCTTAAAATGCATCCACAATCTTTCTAATAGGTGGGTACTGTTACTTTGACCTTTGAACTTATGACCCAAAAATTGAACATAATCTTCCCCAATTGGCAGGTTAGCAATATCTTGAAGATTGAAGGTTTGCAATGAAAAGTTTGGCTTCAAATGCATATGCATTCTTTTTAAAGAAATTTTTAAAAAATGAGACCAGTGACTCCTATACCTCAGTTGACTTACAGCCAGCTGAGCTAAAAAAAATGCATAAAAGTTTGAAAAAATACAGGTTGCACCACCAGTCTGCAGGAACTGATGAATCATCCTATGATCAATATGGATGCACAGAATCATGGTGATCAATGCATTAGTTATTCAGATACTTGAGCTTTTGTATCAATCTTTAATTATTCTGGGGGTAAAAATAATCTAAACAAATTGATTCTGAGGTTGAGCATTGATTACAATATAACTGAGAGGGTTAAAATACAGTGCATCTATTTTTTCAGTGCATTGTCACATAACTATTTCATGGTGTGCTGAAGAATGATGACTTTATCATGTGAAGATAGAAAATTAAGACATTTAATCAGAATGTGACACTGAAGCACCAATCATGTCCCTAATTGAAAGCTATATAAATAACAAGGTTATCAAAAACGACCACCTGCTTCTATGATCTACTTCATGCCTTTGATGTATAAACTAGTATATGGGCAGTTGACCACCCTCCAAATCACAGGGGCTTGGATAAAGTGATGCATGTAATGTCTCCCGACTTAACGCCCCTCTCAATTTGTGATGCCAAAGACAAATGGAAGGACAAAATTAAAAAAAAATTACTGTAAGAGGGACCACCAATCCTGAGTATGAAATATCCCAGATCATCGAACAACTGCTGAGATTATTTTATTATCAATATAAAGACACACATCGACACCACACAAAAAAGACTGTATGTGGCACAACCAACCTTTGTTAGACACCAATTCCCACATGTCCCTTACATGATACTAAAGATGAGAAAGTTCTGTTGAGAGGTCTCAGGTGAGTTCTTTGAAAATGAACTGTGGTGGAACCAATGTGAAAACATAGCATCCACGCAAGTTTGTTTTGATGGACATAATTATTAGTTAAGAAACATTAATTTTATTAACTACTATTTCAGAACTACTAATTTCGAACTATCAGAACCAGTGAATATCTGCTTCAACTGATCACTTGAGTATTTGACTGCTGTTAATGTCATGCCAGGCAATTAAGGGTTGGCCATTCAGTGCTGCCACCTATCACCTGGTTTAGTACTAAAACTGAATTGAGTGCTTTTGGTTAAATCCAGTACAAATATAATGAGAAATTAACATGAACACTGAAGGTCACATTTAGCATGGACTGTTAAACACATAGAATCAATTGATGCATCTGTGCTCTCCTATGATGAAACAGTCAAAGAAATTTAATGACTGAATTCATTAAATGAATTCTCATATATTTGGAATCATAAGATATCTGATTTGGCTGCTAGGTGGCCAGTCTGGAATTCCTCCCACATGCATATTCTTCCAAACCATTCTAGCAATTACACACAATCTTTTTGAGACTGGCCCCTATGAGAAGATTGTACACAACTGAATTTTGGAATCACTGAAAATCCAGTGTGGCTAATAATAAACCATCTAGGAATTCAGGAAAGCAGTGTCCAAAGTTGGACCTGTACCATCTGGGTCACTCTTTTGACAGCTACATTTTATTGTAAAGCTAAGATGTACATGTATGGCATCCAATTTTTCCTGAATTTATTGAGGTATGGCCAAAATGTGTCACTGGAATGAGAAACTTGATGCACTGTTTAATATTAAATTAAATGTTACACTTTAAACTATCTTCATACTATCAGGTTTGAGGCAGCTAGATATGCTTTCAGAGACCTTGATTCAGTTAGCTGCTCTGGCACTTATTTCATGAGTAATGAACAAGACTACAAGGCTAAAATTAAAACTACCAATCAAATCAAACAAAATGCCTCGATGCCTTCCATGCAGTGCTTAACATTTGATATTAACATGGCATTGGACGCCACACAGAACAAGTGTAGGCGAGCTGTCTGATTGGTTCAAATGCCTTGTTCATCTGACCACACAGTCATAATGATCACAAGGATGACAGTTGTCTGCTGACCACATAACATGAGACAAAATAAAAGAGAACATAAATGGACTTACATTTGAGTAGTATTAACTGTGAATATGGCATCGCTGATTTCTTTGGGTCGACTGACCTGGCAATGTTCAGTATCTGATGAAGAAGGTCCTCCTGTAGGTAAAAAACAACAACTGTAAGACTGCTTACACACACACACACACACACCCACACACACACACACACAATGAAACCTGTGTAATAAGACCACCTGTGGGACTGGCTAAAAGTGGTCTTAATTCATGGGAGGTCTTATTGGACAGGTCAGTTTTAACTAATGCTTTTGATTCATTCAAGGGTGGTCTTAATAGACAGGTGGTCTTATTAGATAAATGGTCTTTCAGACAGGTTCAAGTGTGGTTGTGTGTGTGTGTGTGTATATATATATATATATATATATATATATATATATATATATATATATATATATATATATATATATATATATATATATATATATATATATATAAACATACATAAAAATCTGTTTATGTGATAAAAAAATCCTGGGCTACTCCGCATTGGATTTTAAATTCTCTTTGGCCAAATTATGGTTGTATTAACTTCTAGGACAGTTTAAACTCTGGCTACAGGAGATCATAATAGCAATCTCACCTGGTTGAGAAACTCAAATAATGAACTTGTGTATGCAATGTGAATTAGGAATCTGCCTGGATTTCAATGTTGAATGTTGCAGTAGACATTGAATTAATAAAGTAAATTAACAGCTTGCAGAGTTATCATGCCTTCAATATCTTACTCTGTATGGTTAGATGTAGCAGGTTCAGTTACTCAGTATTACCTTAATTACATACAGATGAGCCTGATTAATTATTCATTAGTAAGATATGATAGACAAGAAAGCCTACACTTACCCTCCCACTTTTCTTTGCCTCTTCAGTACTCATTAAAAGGTTTAATTTAGATCTAAAGTTTGGAAATTCCTGAAAGAAAAAAGTACATGAGCAGCAAAGTTATTAATCTTTCCTGTCAAGTAAGCATATAAACCCTATTCACTATTACTCATCGCAACAAAGGGTGATATACATTATACCACTGGTCTTAACTCAACAAGAAAAAAACCCAAAATTTTATGAATAAATGCATGTTATGAGGAAATGGACAATTTTGTGAGAATTCCAAGTTAAGATATTGTCAGTTATTCTCAGACACTCTGTGTCATACAGAAAAGGCAAGTGGAGGGAGACATTCCAAATCATATAGTTTGTTGATCTCAATTTCAAGTCAAAAGTTCCCTGGTAATAAGTTTGTTATAAGCCAATCAATAGAGTTCTTCAGAGACTGATACCACTTGAGGAACCAGGAGCCCCCTATCTGACAGGTTGCCAGATTATAACACCTCTAAAGATCATCAGGCAAGACTTCCACTCCCCCAGAGTCAGCTCCAGTGTAAGGTGTGGTACTGACATCTCTTCTAGCTTAGATAATTAGATTAATATCTGAAGTTCTTGCTTCTACACTAGTATTTATTCTCTACCAACTTGTTAGATAAAAGAATCAGAACCTTAAAACACATAAAATGTTAAGCTACTTGTTTGAGTACAATCATTTCTTGTACACATTTACATTATTACTCTGACCAAAAAATCTAAATGATAATCTAAATTATAATTTCATCACCATTTATATGATATATTATATACTAACAGTAATATTATTATAAAATCAACCACTATTTATATACAAAAAAAATATTTATTTCAGCCAATAAAGAAAAAGTTCAGTCTCTAATCCATTCATTTCCTCTGCTGTTTTACATACCTCTAGCAGAGCTGTTGCCTGGTCCACTCTGTCAGTTAACACATACATGTTGAATACATGGTTTAAGCATAGCATGTTCCTTGGGTTCTTCTTGTAGTGATTCAATATGGCTTCCTCCACTGCAATGTTGTACACAGGAATTAGTTAGATTTTAGTAAAAATTACAACGGTGCCACTCTAAATCTATATAATCACTTGAATTATATTTGTAGACACAAAGTTTGTTATTTAAATTTGTGGCCTTAAGTATCTTTTTCTTTTAAAAATTAAGTACAGATCATTAAACAAGGGACCTATGGGTCACGGCGCTCAGCTGTTATATATGATAAAAAAATATGATTTAGAAATGAGGCACATGCTGGTTTTATGTGTAATAAAAATAAGCTGTATTATGAGTTATTGTTGTTTAGCTTATGTATGATTTTGATAGTACCTTTGGAGACAGGAAAGAGGATTAATTTCATTTATTTTATTAACAAATGGAGTGCAATTGTCACACAGATTTTGACTTGGCCATATAACTTATAAACAGAACATATAATATAAGAGTAACTATTTATTAAAAAAATTACAAATATTGTCCCAAATATAATTTTTATTAAAAATAATAAGAGAATAGTATGATTTTTTCAAATGAAATATAACTGAAATGATTATTAAAATAATATTAAAGAATATATTCATGAATGCATTCATTAATACATTTTGAAAGTATTTGCACTGGTATTCATATACTTTCATTTTTACCTGAATTCCCTTTCTTATGAAAGAAATTTTATAATGGAGTACATATTCATATTCGTGTTTCAATACAATTGCAAAGTATTCGCACCATGTCTGGTATTTATTCAGTTTTCACCAAACAATGATGTTGAGAATCCAGAATATACAAAATTCACACATTTAAATAATGATCATAAGTACCTGGTTTTATGGCTTTTATTTATTAAAAAAAAAATGTAATATATTCATTTTGGATTAATTTCACATCAATGTACTAACTATAGACACAGTAGGAATCTAGATAATAATATTATCAACTGCATCTTTGTCTATCATTAATTTCCTTTATATGATCCCTAATGATTAGTAATGAATAATATGATTTACTTTTTTATCATTAAAACTGAACTGAAAAATACCATAGGTGACTGCATGGTGTTATTTGGAATACGTGACATTCTATCCATCGATACAAGATTCTTATATCATCGGTAACTGCAAGTTAATTTCCTGTTATTATCAACTAACAAATTCCTTTTCTATTTTTCTTTAATTTGTTATTAAAAACCAATAAAAATTTATTAATTTATTGTTTATTGTTATGTTGTTGGTTAAAACTACTAGATGAGTTGGTGTTATTTGGAATACGTGACATTCTATCCATCGATACAAGATTCTTATATCATCGGTAACTGCAAGTTAATTTCCTGTTATTATCAACTAACAAATTCCTTTTCTATTTTTCTTTAATTTGTTATTAAAAACCAATAAAAATTTATTAATTTATTGTTTATTGTTATGTTGTTGGTTAAAACTACTAGATGAGTTGGGTTGGACACCTGGATCAACTGTGGCTGGCCATTATATAATAAGCTGCCTGAAGCCCCAGTTTATGCCTCGCCTCAAGCATGCATAATTTGCTGAAAGTTCAACAAGGTCAACATACAGGTGACTCAAGAGGTGCTACAGAGAGCCAAGGTCTGACATGGTCTCATAAAAACATTAATAAAAGCTACAATTTTTGGCCAATTTCTTTCAGCTTTTTAAACTAAAAAGCTGAAATCTTTATGTGTTCATGATATGAAAATTATATCAACAGTGCTCACAGGAAACAAACATGGCATGGTCAAAGTTGGGCAAAATTTAAGGTACTAATTTTATATTTATACTAATAACTTATAAAATTTGAAAAATTCAGAACTAATTTTCGGTATTCAATTGAATCTTGATTAAATAATGTTACATCCCTGACAAAAAATCTCTAGCTTCAGCAATCCTCTTGTTAAGGGAGTAAATATATTTCTTGATTTTTTACTAAGTGCATTATGTTTGGGCCCATAACTTAAAACAATTACGCAATACTGACATCATTTCTGGCATGTGCATAGAGAATGTATAGAAAAATATGTATATTATATATGATTAAAGTCAGATCAGTGGTTTGGATATTAAGCAGTCTTGAAGTGTAACAATGGGTTTTTAATGAAAAAATGAAGTTTTTCATTAATATCTCGAAGGTATTAAGTCCTAGTGACCAAATTCTTGGCATGGTAGGGGATTTTTGAGACATCTAATTGCATGCCAAATTTTAGGAACTGAGAGCTGAAGCTGGGGAGCTGAGCTCTTGCAAACTGCATGACACTAGCTTGATGTAAACAATATGTTACATGGTGCTTGAAAACTTGAATAAAATCTACAGTTTATGATCAACTGGTTTCAAATTTTTGGTGTTTACAGATAAAATGCTAAAAAAACATGCTATGAAAATTAAATCCACAGTACTTACAGGAAAAAAAACGTGCCATGGTCAAAGTTGGGCAAAATTTAAGGTACCAATTTTTTATTTATGTTAATATTTTTAAAAATTTAAAAGATTTTGATTTAATTTTGGGAATCCAATTTAATTTCGATTAATTAAAGTTATATTACTGGAAAAAAAGTTTATAGCTTTAACATATTTTGTGTTAAGTGATCAAATATCTTTCCTGATTTTTTACACAATGCATTATGTTTGGGCCCATAACTTTTTAAATTTAAATAATACAGACATAATTTCTGGCATGTACATAGGAACTATATAGAGGAATAATTATGGTAAATATGAGGAAAAACAGATGAGTGGTTTTGATATTAGGCAGTCCTGAAGTGTAAAAATAGGTTTTTAATAAAAAATTGAGGTATTTCCTTAATTTCTAAAAGGAACAAAGTCGCAAAGACCTAGTTTTTGGCTTGGTAGGAGATCTTGGGGACATCTGACATTATGCTGAATTTTGGGTTCCTAGGTCTTACGGTTTTAAAACGTGCCACATCTACGGACGGACGGACAGACGGACGGACGACGGACAATGGACCATGACTATAGCTCAGATGACTTCTAGTCAGGTGAGCTAAAAATTCAAAACTGAGCATTGTAACAAGTCTGCATGTGGATGACATGAAAAAGAGAAATGACAGTTAGTGAGCCAAATTATGAATCAATTAATGGAATAGAGTCAGTCTTCACTTGGCCAGAAACAATTCACTGGTATAAAGTTATATCAGTATCATCAGTTGTCCCTGTACCAATATATGACCATTAAACAGGAAGTCACTGGCCCAGCGTGTGGAAAGTGAAACATCATTTTTTTTTTAATTTCTGTGAGACTGGGCGTTGGTAATGGCAAATTGATAATATAATTTAACCCCAGAAACAGAGAAGAGCAGTGACTTGGAACCTAGACTCTAATATTACTAATGTGTATTATGTATGGTATCATGAGTGACAATGATGTTGTACGTTAAGTATCATTATATATATATATCATACTGTGAGAAAATGAATAGTTACAGCCCTACTCTTCACTAGTACAACAGGTGAACTTACATGTGTAACTTAAGTTTAACTTACTTTTTGGCCACTGTCCTGGGCTCTTCTCAGACAGATTCATGAGACCTCTGGTGCTACTATACTTGGGTATGAGACTCGGGTTGTTATGTAAGAAATCTACCACTTCTCCGCCACGATTACTGTACAAATTAAAGAGCATACACAGAACTAGACACAAGAAGGTATAATATACAAATATAAAAAGTGACAAACACATACAAAAGATGGTAAGATAATCTAATCTGAGGTTTAAAAGTAAAATTTAGCAGGACTATATTCATGTTAAGATTGAATATCCCTGGTCTAATGGTTATGATTTGTGCTCTGCAATTGTGGTATTTCTTTAAAAACTTTTCAGTTGTTTTGTTAATAGAAAAGACCCTGCAGCACAGTTAGTAAATTATGAGAAATCTCCAGCTTGATCAAGGCATTTTACAGGGATACTTATCATGGGATTAACCTAAGAAAATCATTTTTAGAAAATTACTTCTTTCACGCTTCTCTTTAGAATTACCTGTTGATATAAGCCATGAAGAGGCGCTGTGTGGTGAACATTTGCATGTTGTTTGACATGGGGAGCTGACGTATCAGTAGTAAACTATCTGTGTCCCCTTCTTCACCCAACAAGTGCAGGTATCCCCTCAAGGCTGAAATCATATACTCACATGATATAAGCTGCTTCATACTGGCCTGAGAGCTGACATGGGTGGCACAAACTTCATAATAATTTATTAAATTACTACATATTATCATTTTGTACAACATTAAAGAAACAAGTTTCACTGTCAATTTCATCCCAGGGGTCCTACATTCGACTCAAATGCACCCAAGGGGGCTGATACAAGCATGTGCCAGGCCTATATACCCCACATAAACTGGCTTCAATATGGACCACTAATCTTGTGAGGTATCATGTTGGGTGAGGTAAGTGTATTTGGTTGATCACACATGGTTAGTTCAATAAGACCACACTGTAAGGTTCCATGAGGATGCAAATATTTTCATAATTTTTGACAATGCCTTATGGCCTACAAGTACTCTGTCACTTGACATAAGCCCAACCTATTGTTAGCTATTTAAGTATACTTTCTAACTACAACCACCATGTGCAAGGAAAATTATGTTTCAACTCAGCATATTAGTAAATCCCACTGTATGTTTAATTTCTGCCTGTGTCAATAAAAGTATGGCTCACATGTGTTACTGGATGATAGCCCACTTGTATGTGATATAGGAAATGACTCTATGGTTATGCCACACCACTCAATTGGGGCAGCTGGCACTTGGGTGGGACAGGAGACCACACTTCACTGTGGACTGGAGGGGCAGACTTATCCTTAGATGTCTGTTATAAGGGTGGCTCTTCAGTACCAAGGGGTTTGTGGGGTGGGTCACATAAGCTGCACTTTTACCTTATGCCTTCCCCTGTAATAATTTTTCAACTTTCATAATATATTGTTTATGAAACTGAAGTCCATTTAGCAGCTATCACAAAATGCTTATTTACACATGTCTAAGCTGGCTTAACACTATTTTTATTGTCAACATCATACATTTTTTTCAATTCTAAATTAACTGTATAATGTCTGTGGTTTTAATCTGGTTTACCATATTTTGTTCTATCATTACTTTTCACTGCTTGACAGTGGTCTGCACTTTTTCAAAACTGAATTATACTTCAACTGACATCCATTTGTGAAACAGACCTGAGATAAACTTAACCTACTGTTATCCAATTTGTCCTTCCTCATCTGATTGGCCAGCTCCATTTTGAAATTAGATGAAATTGGTGTACCAGCATCTGCAGCTCTGAAAGGTAAATTGTGTCAGTAGAAATAAACACAATGATGACCATGTGAACAACCTAAACATTCTATTGGAAAATATAAACCTGAATGCTCTTACAATAAAAGTTACTTATGTCATCCACCTCTCCTAAACACAAAATTAATATTCTATAACAGGGCTCATAAATATAAAAGATTACAAAGTTACAGTTCATTTCCAGGAGCTTAAAGGGAATGACATTTTCTAGGAAAAAAACTAGAAATTTGCACTCAGAGAGCACAGACCTCTACCAAGCTCATTATCCCCATTTTGCTTTGTCAGAAATGTAAGTACATGATCATGTAATTTAAATGCTGGAAAAAAACTACTAACTCTGGGATCATTTTTTTATGAGGTAAAAATGACAAAATCTACCAAGCCACAAGACTCTAAACTAAAATATGTATTGGGTCAGAATTACAATGCATAAATTTAAGATTTTCATGAATAATATTAAAAAATTCTACAATAAACATACATTTTGTTTAAAGACATAAATATTCCTGTGACCACTTAAATTAAAACCTCTTCCAATATTAAGGGCAGGAATAGGAGTGTCATTAAGGACAGGTGACAAATTTAAGGCTTCACGTCAACCCAATAGACTTAGGCCTGGTGGTTGAGACAATAAAACTGAATAACCTCCATGGCAAAAACAATTTTTGTTTTATTTGACTGTGAGTCATATGGCCTTTAAAGTGGTGTAACAGAGGTAGCGAAAGATGTACTTACTTTTTAAATACATTAATAATTTCATCTGCATTTTTTGCTTTCATGGCCGCTAAAGCCTCTTCTTCAAACGAACTGGTTGCATTTAGCTGGGCAGCCCGGGAAAGCTGTCACAACAAGAAACAAACATTATGAAAAGCCCCTAAATAGGAGAAATATCAACTTTCGTGATCTCTTTCACTGTGTGAATTTCTCCTGGTTGGATTTGTCCTTTCTTGCTGATCATCATAAATCCTTGATTGATTTACCGTGGTTTGTTTCAAATCTGCGGGGTTGAAACTGCGTGATGTCTTAATTTTGAACATTTCGCGAAGGTTTCATTTTTGTGTAACCTTTAAAATCTTAGTACAACAGTTTTTTCATTTATTATAAAAATAAGAATAAATCCCACGTTACCTCATTCATTTCTGTCACAGTCAATACATCCCTGGGTGATTTAAAATAATTAAAATGTTTCCAATTCCATTGGCAAATCTGATACCACAGCCTACATTCACACATCAGGTTGCTGATAAATGCACCATGTTTTTTATCACTATTCCGATAATCACTATTATCATCATCCCCTATTGTTCATCTAAGTAAGTGTGGCATCTTATATCTGAGGGTTTCATATTCAGGTTATTTCACATTTGTGAGAATTTTGAAATTATAACAAAAAGACCACAGTACCTATCTATAAATCAGGCTCTAAACTGTCTACAATTGTCTGTATAAGAAATTTTGAGATATCCACTCCTCATGAGATATTCATAAGATAAAGAAAATAAATTAATGATGGCGATCAATTTGACTATAGTCCGTTCCATCACCCACGTCCACTTGTTTTTTTTCCAATTATTTTTTTTTATGAGTTAAAGAAAGGCAAAACCTTTTGCCCCTTGGATGAAAAGAGGAAAATGCATAATTAACTTTTATGGATATAATGACCTACGTTATGCCATTTTCCAGGAAGCAGGGATGACGTCATAATAGATGTGACGCACAAAAGAGGGACCAATAATCATGAGCTGTTGACTCCTGTTTACAGCGAGACTTGTATTCTCCCAGTGCATGCTCTTCACTGTTACGTCACATTACTTCATAACCAAATCCAATGGTCAGTTGTTAGGGATGCCATGAACCAAAGGTTATATGTAAGATATGTCAACCAGGCCGTAAAGTGAAAGATATTTATATCGTAAGCAGGTAGGGTACTTAAAATTCTGATTTCCTTCTTTCTGCCATTGGTGCAAGTTTTGTTTGGCAAATTTGTCTTGTGTGGAGACAATCACGAAAAATCAGGTGGACGGGGAGGTGGAACAGACTATGCATAATAAAATGCACAAAAAACACAGGCACAGCATATAAACTAATCAAATTATGTTCTTGTTATGCTTGTCTGTGAACAATCTCCATACATCAGTACTGCCTGGTCATTAATATCCAATGATCAGTCAGTTATTGCAAACAATCTCATAATCAACCATGCAGTGCTGCAGTAGTTTACATAGTTTTAGACATAACCTGTGACTTTGCAATGAAGAAATGTATGCTTTTATATAAATTATGCAGGCAAACTGAATGCGTTAAAGACTGTATCTATTAATAAGTTTACAATATTTACACATGTAGGCCATGGAAATATTACAAATACGAAGAGGCAGGTTTATATACCAGTTGAGATGGTGTACAGGTATAAACAGAGTCAGAAACTTTCTTCCTCCTAAACAACCAATTAATTCCAACCAAAAGAGGTCCATTAAATTTCACTCATGACAGAACTGATTCCCTACATTACAAAACAGTATATTCTTTTTGAGAATATATCAAACATGGTATTAGATTTTACGTCATTCCAGCCTCTCTCTACATAAAATACACCAGTGTGACTTTATTAAATAACAATGTTTAACTTACAGGGGCCTGCTCTGGTACTTCAAATGGAACCTCAAGTCCTTTGCTCTCTAGTACTTTCGCGATGTAGCGTAATGTTCGTGGACGAGGTGTCACATTCTCTTCTTCAAATCGGGTGAGAACATCCTTCAACTTCTCCAAGTCATCAACGTATGCTTTAACATGATATATCAGTTAGATATGGAAATTTGATACAAATTTGAAAAAAATGTCCCTAAAATCAGTTTATTTAAGATAAATATATATAGACAGCACCAGAAAAATAAATTGTTCTCCAGATTCTTGGGCCAAAAATATGGATCAGACTGCTGTACAGTTTTTTTCTTAAATCATTGTTTTGATTTACTGATCAAGGCAAAATGCATAAGACTATGAAATTATAAAACAAGTGACCCATGGGTCATGACGCTCAGACGACTGACATGTTGACAATATGTCCTTGCACAGGCAACTAATTAAGATAATGTCCAGCCTTTCCTGAGTAATCTGGCAATTTGTGTGTATTTTGCATTATTTCTGGGGTGCTAAAACATACTCCAAAACTCTGGGAATAAAGGTCACAGTGACCAAATTTCAGTTTCTGGGGAGAACTTTTGAGAAACTCTCAGGATGTCAAGTAAGAAGTTTCTGGGCCAAATGGTTATGATTTGTGCACTACTTTGGTATCAAATTTTTCAATCATTCTGAGGGGTGCTTAGAAGCACCATAGCTAAAAAATATGAGTAACAGAGACCTAATTTCACGTTTCCAAGGAGACTTCTCATGGACCTTCCTGGATTTAAAGTAAGAAGATTCCAGGTCCAATGGCTATGATTTGTGCCCTGCTTTGGCGCAAAAAAACAGAGAAAAAAAATATAAAAAAATAAAAAAAATACAGGTGACGCCATCAGTCTGCAGAAACTAATGAAACATTCCATGACAAATATCCATGCAAAGAATCATGGTGGTCAATGCATTAGTTGTTAAGATACTTGAGCTTTTGTTTCAAATTTTTCATTTTTCAGGGGGGGGGGTACTAGGAGCCCCATAGAAGAATATGGGTAACAGAGACCTAATTCCAGGTTTCCATGGAGACTTTTCATGGACCTCTCTGGATGTAAAGTAAGTAAATTCCTGGTCCAGCATTTATGATTTTTGCCCTGTTAACAGATGATCGCATCTTAAAAGGTCTCACAAATAGAGAAAAAAACAGTAAAAAATACAAAAAAAAATACAGGTGGCACCACCAGTCTGCAGATTCTGATGAAACACTCCATGATCAATATCCAAGCAAAGAATCATGGTGATCAATGAACAAGTTGTTCAGATACTTGAGGTTTTGTATTAAATTTTTCATTATTCTGGGGGGTACTTGGGAGCTCCATAGCTTGAAGAATTTGGGTAACAGAGACTTAATTCCAGGTTTCCATGGAGACTTTTCATGGACCTCTCTGGATGTAAAGTTAGAAGATTCCAGACTTACAGTCAGCTGAGCTAAAAAGTGCTACAATTCTTTAAACAATGCGCATGAACAATAAAAAGTTTTATCCTACTAATATGATATGCAAATGAATGAAAATTTTATATTTTAATACACAATATGATTTCTTTCTAGGGATTAGGACTAGAACAGTAATTAGCCACATTAATGCTGAGGACTTTGTCCTCAATAAAAAAAAAGCACTGATCCTTGAAAAATATAAGCAGCAAATCAATAGAAAATAATTCTGGTGTGGCCTACAAATAAAGAAACTTTATACAAATTTAAAACTCTTTCCATATAAGAGGCATAAATTACATTCATGTTTTGTTTTATCTTTTTTTAAAATTACTTAAACCACTTTGTACTTTCTCTTATGGGAAGGGTCCAAAAATAACAGTACAAAATAAGTAAAAATGTGCAATCCTTAAAAAACTTTTCAATATTTCAGATCAACCTCTACACATTACTATTATGTGAGCAATATCCCGGCAGAACACTCACTGTAAACTTTTGCCAACTGAAACAGCATGGCATCACGGTCAATCCCAAAGAGTGGCCTTGTGACATCTGCAAGTTGTTCTAGTTCAGTGACCTGGGAGGCAAAGAATATGATATACATATTAATTTCACAATATTCTGGTTGTAATATTCCTGTTTAATGTGGTTTCATGTCTGTATGAAATCAGTTACGCCCCCCCGGAAATTTCTAGTGCGCAGTGGTGCAGAGATTCATTGTTAAACACCAATGATTGGTCATTTCCTTACATTATCTATTAAGTTTGGTTGCATTTTGGAAAATCAATCACTGACCATTAGGAATGCACATGTACAGACATCATGTAATCTAGAAACTGAACTTCAAGCAGTTGACAAGTGTTTCAACTAGTCCGTAAAAAAGCATTCTAATATTAGTGTCCATTTTAAAATCAACTACCTGCCCAACTGTGTTTCCACACAATACAGATGACACCTCGTGAAGTATATGATTACTTATTATATGATTACAAAATTTTTCTTCTTTTATATAAGCATTTTTAACAGAAATATAAAAGAATGTGGTAATGAAAGAATGAGAGTTGTTATAGTGAGTTTTGTGAAAATCCATCAAAGCCCTGGTTATCAACATAAGACAAAAAGGTATTTATTTATAAATTTGTTGCCCCACCTTTTTCTGTTGTGCCAGTTGGTCACCATTTTGCATCAATACCTTGTTCACTGCTCTTAACCCTGGGGTCTGGAAGGACACAATTATACTTTCACAATACATACATATCTTAATAAATTAAATTGATGTATGTGCAAATCCAATGCATATTTAAACAAAAGTATTAACAACATTGACACACTTCCTTAACTTATATTGGAAGGTCTTGTTATGTTTATGATTTATTTAAAACTTAATTAAACCAGAAATACATGGTATGATAGTTATTTTTTAATTTTTGCTTTGTTTTTTGTTTTTACATATATTTTTGTTCCCTGAGGTATCTTGATCAATGCTACTCTTCTGAGCAAAATAATCTAAGAAACATGTACTGCCAAAATGTGAAGTTCCCAGAAGTAGTTTATAATTATGTCACTTTTTTTTACTACATCCATAAAAAAAATGATAGATTTTTAAACCAATTAGTGCATCCTTGTAACATGCCAATTTCTTACTTTATCACAAATCATTTGAGATTTAAAAGAATTTTCACTGGGCACATTCCAGCCATAATTATAATCAAATAATAATATTTAGACAGTGGTGTTTAAGTCATATGAACCCTTTTGAAATGCTTGTGTGAATGAACAAGAGTTTCACAAGGGCAAAGACAGTCCATGAATCAAGGCCTGAATTTATCTATCTGGTGATTGGAGTCATAGCCACAGGGAAGAGGCAGAAATAATTCATATGTGCGATCACACTCATCATTGTGAATTACAGTAGGATACTCACGTCAACAATCTTTCTGGCTTGTTTGACTTTCCCGCATTCAATAAAGTTGACTATCAGGCTGTTCAGCACATTCATCTCCCCATGTACAGCTGTGGCAAGGTCCACAACTGAAAAACAACAGATTTCAATCTAATATGCATAACAAGAGCACTGAAAGATTATGTCTTGTGACCTCTGACCTCATTAACATGTGTGGATTTTGCCAAGAATATAATTCAGGTGAGACACTCTATTGGTAACTATTTAAAAGGAGTTTCATGAAAATCCACAAGACTTTTGGGAAGTCATCACTGTACCAACAAAATCTGGTGACCTCTGACCTCAATAAAAATGCATGCATTTTGATGGGAATCAAACTTAGGCCAGGTATTACAATGGTTAATATTTCAATTGACTTCATCACATTCCTGGTAAGTTACTGCAGCTACACCACAAAGAAGCTTGGTAACCTCTGACCTCATTAAAAATGCATCAATTTTGCCTTTAATAGAACTCAAGTGAGATAATCTATTGGAAAGTAGTAACGATGAGTTTCATGAAAATCTATAAAAGCCCTGGTAAGTTATTGCTGTTACAATGAAAGTTATCTGTTATTATTTGTAATTTCAATCTTTCACCTTTCTACATGCCTTTGATATTGGGCCATCTGATTCACGTAGGGTTTTAATTTGCAATAATTTCACTTTCACAAATGTCACAACTTGAAAACCTCACTAATAAAAACCACAGTATCTTTCGAGTCTGTACCTTTCTGAAGTCTGTCGGGGTCTTCCCTGTTGATGAAGAATCTGAAGACTTCGCTGAACATTGGTGTGCGACTGTATTTGGTCACAAATTCCTCCATGGCATTAACAATACTCTCCGAGTCTTCTCTGTTAATAATGACAAAATCCTTCATCACCTTATGCAACATGTGACAAATTGAAACTTCTTCATATATCTGAGCCCATAATAAGTGGTCCTAACTGAGGGATGGTCTCTACTGTGGAGTAGTCACAAGGCGGGGAACTGGTTAATATTAATCAATGTTTTGAAATGTATCAAAACTATGCATCTTGCCTAATAAAGAAATGACTGATCTGAATGCAAGCTTGAAGTGTTGATTTTTGTCATTTCAATAAGGTGTAAATACTTAACAATATTTTATTAATATCACTTTAGTCACTGTATTTAAATTACTGTTTGAAAGTTTGAAAGATGTGACTGACATTTTTGCTGGAAATTAAAGCCTCAAAATTTATTAAATTACTTTTTTTATAAATATATTTTATGCCAGCTAAAACAACATTACATCTGAAAGTTAAGCAATATAATGTATTATATATGATTACTTTCTAAAAACATTATATTTTCCTGTGAATGTTTTTCAGATATATGAGTTTGGAAGACTCAAAGAGCATTTAAGAGAGCCTTATCCAATAAAACAACATACTGATTCAGATAGCTGGTCATGAGCTGGGTCAAGAGGTCAAAGGTCCCTGGTTTAATAAAGCCGAGGTCAAACAGCAACTCCATGGTGTCTCTTGTGCTGGCTGGGCTGCTGCTTTTGGCGCAGGCTTTCAGGAGCTCCCTGCACAGTCCAGAATACTGGTAGCTCTCCTTCAGTTTCCAATCATCCATCAGCTTGGAATATTTCTGGGCATAATCTTGCAGATTTTGCTGAGCCTCTATATACATCATGGAAAATAAAAAATGTCATAAACAATACAATTACATTAGTGGCTCATCCTTAAACCTGAAATTATGTAATTTCACCATGTGCATTTACTCAACTTTTGCACCACAGTAAGTTGATCATGTCATATGGTGCTACCTTCAGTTTAAAAACAATTCTGTGTAAAATTTTTGCAAGTATCACTTAGCTCTATCTGAATATTGAAGTTATAACAAAAGAATTTTGTTGGTGATTTTTAAGAAATCTGCTTAAATCAGCATAATTAATGAAAACAACAAGGGACCCATGGGTCACGGTGCTCAGCTGAAGTTTGAAAAATTTTTGCAAATGCAAAATATGCAAAATATTCTATTGTAATGTTTTTAATTTATATAAGCATATGAGAAGCTAAGAGGAAAGTTTACGTTGCTTAATAACATAACAGACCCAGACAGGAGATATGTTTTGATATATTGCAGGATTCAAGGGTCACCATTTTTATCAATTAATATATATGGTCCGAATAGTGAACCAGGGCAAGTAAGTTGTTATAGTCATGTGTTTGATGTGATAAACAGTAAATTTGAACTGGAGGAAAGTACACAGATAATATGGGGAGGAGATTTTAATTTATGTTTCTCGGAAAATGATGCACATGGTGGTAATTTAACTTTGAAATATAATACAATCGAAACAATGAACAGCATCATAGAATCATTGGAATTATGTGACATATGGCGTATTAGGAATCCTCAGGCTAAACGGTACACATGGAGAAGATTAAATCCATTAACTCAGCGTTGTCTTGATTTTTTCTTAGTCTCTTCATCATTACAACCATTAATATCATCATGCACTGTTATACCAAGTATAGAATCTGACCATTCTGCGGAGCTCAAAATAGGGGGTGTTACTGAAGGATCGCGCGGTCCATCCTTCTGAAAATTTAATTGCTCATTGCTCAAAGATGAAAATCACGTCAATAAAATGAAAGAGCACATTATTTCTATTAAAACTGAAGCTGATCAGCTACAACTAGACGCACAAAGGAAATGGGAATACATGAAATACAATATACAGAAATTTACAATAGAATATTCTAAAAAGAAAAAGGAAAAATTTTAGGAAAAGTACTTAGCTTTAGAGAAGGAGATGGAAGAAATGGAAAGTGTATTAGATAGAGAACCAAATACAGCTAATAAAGAGAAATACATCAGGATTAAAAACAGGCTAGAAGATTGTTATAATAAAATAACACAAGGTATTATTATCCGTTCAAGAGCCCAATGGTGTGAGCAAGGTGAACGTAGTAATAAATATTTTTTAAATTTAGAGCATAGAAATAAAAGTAAGACCTGTATTAGAAAGTTACTTGTGAATGACAGGGAGATTATAAAACCCAAAGAAATTATGTCTCAGATATATAATTATTACTCAGAGAAATTCAAAGGAAAAAATCATAAACAAAACAAGAATTTGATAATTTTTTTCTAACTGTTGAAGATCTGCCTGAATTAAATGATGATGAAGCAGCTTCATGTGAGGGTATGATCACTCTTGCAGATGTACATAAGGCTATTAAAGCCATGGCTAATAATAAGACCCCAGGTAATGATGGTTTGGGCAAGGAATTTTATTTGTGTTTCTTTGGTGAACTTGGAAAAGAAATGACTACCTGTTTAAATGAATGTTATAAAGTTGGAGAGTTGACCACAAACCAGAGACAAAGTGTAATCACACTTTTAGAAAAGACTGGTAAAGATGTAAGATATATCAATGCTTGGCGCCCCATCAGCTTGATTAATGTGAATTGTAAAGTATTAAGTAAAATATTAGTATCTAGGTTAAGTAAAGTTCTACAGAAATTAGTACATATAGATCAAACTGCTTTTGTGCCAGGCCGATACATAGGTGATTCAATAAGGCTCATATCAGATGTTATTGAGGTTTGTAATAATTAAAAAATACAACTGGTATACTATCTGGGGCAGATTTTGCTGCAGCATTTGATTCAGTGGATCAAGGTTTTATGTTATGTGTGTTAAAGCGTCTTGGCTTTGGGCCAATGTTTATTAATTGGGTCAAACTTTTGCATACAAACACCTCAAGTTGTGTTTTAAATAATGGGTTCTCCACCAATTACTTTACTATGTCAAGGGGTACAAAACAAGGAGACCCGATTGCACCATATTTGTTTATTCTTGTTATGGAAGTTATGACACAGATGGTAAGGAACAATATGAATGTAAAAGGTATTACAGTGGGGGACAAAGAAATTAAACTAACACTGTTTGCAGATGATGTGACATTTTTCTTATCAGACGTACAGTCATTTAAGTCGTTGATTTCCATATTTGAATTATTTGAAGAATATACATCACTTAGAGTTAATTTTGATAAGTCACCTGGTTGGGTGACAGGAAAGTTAGACAGGATAAATCAATATCATGTAAATGGGTCAATTTAACATGTTCTGCAATCAGAATATTAGGGATATTTTTTTCGTATGATACAGATATTTGTCAAAAGTTAAATTTCCATAGTACAGAGGCAAAGTTAAAGACTGTTCTAAATATGTGGTCATGTAGAACCCTAACAATATTTGGTCAGACGGAAATATGTCGAACACTTGCTTTGTCAAAAATACTGTATGTATGTAATATGTGTATTGCACCAAAATCATTTGTTGAAAATGTTACACAGTATTTAAAAAAGTTTTTATGGAATGGTAAATGACCAAAGGTTCAAAATATGCAATTATTGGTGATTATGAAAAGGGTGGAATAAAGTTTCCAGATGTAAGAACTCGATTAAAAACACAGAACATAATGTGGATCAAACGTTTGATAGCGGCAGGTGATGCAACATGGAAAATAATTCCACAGTATTATTTAAAATCTATAGGAGGGGTAACGTCAGTGTCTTCAAATTTTGATGTTAAGAGGGTTCCAGGAAACATGTTATCATTTTATAAAAAATGTCTGAAAGAGTGGTCTAATTATGTAAGAGTTATTCCACAGACAGCAGAAGACGTTAGAATACAGCCACTCTGGAACAATTCTTTCTTAAAGATAAATAGTAAGTCATTTTATTATGCTACTCTTGATGTTTATAACATTAAAACAATTGGAGACTTGATGAATGTAACAGGTAATCTTTATACCTGGAATGAGTTTCAGAGGGCTTACCCAGTTGTATCAGTAAAAGAGTTTATGCAATGGAGGTCTATTGTTGATGCAGTACCAAAGGATTGGATTGAAAGAGTACAGTTGAAGGCTTCTGGGCAATTAGAAATTGTAACTAAAGATGGATGTGATCTTATTCGAACAATTGGTGGAATATGCAACCTTTTAAAATTAGACTCAAGGACAGTGTACAAAGTTTTGATTAAACAAATATTAGTACCACCAACACAAGAAAACAATTGGGTTAAAACCACAAGTTTAAGTCCAGAAGACTTGAAAAATGTTTATAATTTAATACATCAAACTACCTTGGATATGTACAGCAGAGAGTTTCAATTTAAAGTGATACATACTAGTAATTATTTAGCAGTTAACTATTGATTACATAAATGGAAATTGTCCGATACTCCACGCTGTTCATATTGTCATACTGAATATGAGACTATAACACATTTATTTTTAGAATGTTTTGTTTCAAAGAACCTATATTTTAAAATACAATCGTGGTTAGAATCATTAGGTATTACACTGCCGTGTATAAGTAGGAAAACAGTTTTATTAGGAGTTCTACCAGGGACAGAAAATTGTTTAATCAATCAGATTATATTGACATATAAACTTACTCTGTATTTTAATAGAAAAGAACATGAAGTCAACCTTTTTGCAGATTTTGTTCGTAGAATAATATCTGTACAAAACACTGAGTATACTATTGCACAAAGTAAAGATAAAATGTCCTCACATGTAAAGAAATGGAACATAATGTTACCTCATTTGCACTAATTAGTCATTAACTTGAAACTAATGTAATAAATATATATGTGTATATGTGTATGAGCGTCCATGTGTATACAGAAGCATGTGTATGCATATGCATATGTAGATGCTTAGAGGTGCTCATACACCAGTTTAGATCTGAAGCACCTTGATGTAAACACTATTTTTTTACATAGATAAATACAGGTCCCTATGGATCCATGTAAAAAAAGTATTATATATTATGCATAGTTAAAAGACTTTGTATTCCACAGAACACTATCAATATTTTCTAGCATGTGTATTTTTGTAACTGTAACTATTTCGTAATATGTATTGTGGTGTGAATTGTATTGTGTCAGCTCAATGTTCAATTATGTTTGCTTGTGTATTTCATTGTTTATGTGATGAAATGTAATTTGTCATGTCATGAAAAAAAAAAAAAAGGGGGGAAAGGGGCCCTCCTACTTGGTTATAGTAAAGTTCTAAATATATGATTGCAAACTAATACTCTGACAAGACTGTCATGAAGAAAAACAGTAACAGTTTTAAGATACTGTGATGCATATGAAAAATTTACAGATGGACAGGCAAGTGGACAGAATGGACCAATACCTTTATTTCACTTTCAAGAGAATAATGCATTTACGTTTATATATAAGCCTATTTTTTTAGCATATCCACTTTTTCTATTAATAGTTTTTATGATTCATTTTTTTTATTTACAAATTTTATAAATTTGTAATAAAAAAATGAAATATAAGTTAAAATATCAGAATTCTAAGTTGCAATCATTATATATCCAGAGTATAGCTCATATTGGGTCATATTATGCATACACATATATTTTATTATTTTTAAATCACAAATGTTTAAACTGAATTTAAAAGAAAATAATGCCACAACATGGCATCTACAAGATTATTCCTTGAATCACTATTAAAAAGTTTTGCACATTGGAGTTTTCAGTACATGCTTAATTTTATTCACTGATTTGAAATAAAAGATTCAGTAAATTTTATAAAATAAAAACATCTTTTCAAATAAAGTATACACACTGTTGGCTGTATGAGGGACAAACAATATCATTGTGCTAATTACTATCTCAGCTATAATTTATTACTGGAATTAATATTCAATTTCACACCTGGTGAAGTTTTTACTTTTTTAAAGTAATGAATTACTTATTTGATGAACATCCACACCTTCATACCAATACACCACTTTGTGGACACAATTCAATGTGCTCTTTAATCATTGTAACCCTGGTGGTACAATACAAAATCTTAAATGTAGCATAGCCAAGAATAAAATAAAATACAGAAAATTATAACATTCATCTAGTTGATGCACCATCTGGGGGGGGGGGGGGGGGGGAGTGCAGGGGGGAGAGGGGAAGGAGGGGGGAGAGGGGAAGCTTGCTAGTAGCGGCCAAGCTGAGCCAAGCTAGGCAAGCTGCCTGGGGTCAGTTACATAATGCAAGTGAAGGCTGTACTACCAGGTGGACTAGATGTAAACAACACTTGACATGGTGTATGGAAACTCTTTTCAATCAATTCCTTTGAAATTTCAGATTTTAAAAGATTAAATCCTTATGGATATATGTTGTGAAAATTAAATCAACAGTGCTTACAGGGAAAAAAACGTGCCATTGCCAAAGTTGGACAAAATTTAAGGTATTGATTTTTTATTTATGCTAATAACTTGACAAATTTGCAAATTCAGATCTAATTTTGGGTAAACAATTGAATCTTGATTAAATAAAGTTATATTCCTGAAAAAAAGTCTCCAGCTTCAGCAATTCTCATGTTAGTTGAGTAAATATATTTCCTGATTTTTTAAAAATTGCATTATATTTGGGCCCATAACTTCAATATAATACCCAATACTGACCTAATTTTTGGTAAGTTCATAGAAAATGTATGGAAGAAAATGAATACTAAATATGATCAACAGATCAGTGGTTTTGATTTTAGGCAGCCTTGAAGTGTAACAATGGCTTTTTAATGGAAAACGGAGGTTTTTCCTTTATATCTCGAAGGAAGGAAGTCCTAATGGTAGGAGATTTTGGGGACATCTAATGGTATGCAAAGTTTTGGATTCGTAGGTCCAACGGTTTTAAAACGAGCCCTGTTAACGGACAGACGGCCAGACGGCCGACGGACAAAGGACCATGACTATAGCTCAGATGACTTATAGTCAGCTGAGCTAAAAATTATTGTAGCTTTCCCTTTCAAAAAACTTAATTTTTCAAGAAAAAATAATTAACCAAAACTGTCCCTGTCTAGGCCGTTTCAGTGAAACTTTTTTTATTACCAATTACCTTACTGTATTTCTTGCAGAGATTTGATATGATGTGATATTCAATGAAGCATCACAAAAAAGTTGCACAGAATCAGATGATGCAATAGTAAATCAATTTTAAAAAAAGTCAAATCGTTACCACTGCCAAAAATAATTTTGTTGTAAGGATTAATTTTCTTACCCCACTCCCTGCTATTTTCTTCCAATCAGGACAAAAATATCTTATGCCAAGTAAAATTTTTAAGAGAAAGGCACAAGAACATTTTCTTGTTTCCCGGTATGCTAAAGAAAATTTTTTTCGTGATAAGTATTTTTTCTTCTGATAATATAATTTTCTTTCTATCTGAAAAAGACATCTTACAGCAAGAAATAATATTATGTGATTTTATGATGAAGGAATTTTTTCTTATGGTAACTTAATATTTGTCTTCAGAAAATCTAGATATATTTTCTTGATTTTAAGCATGCTTCATTTAAATCAAGAAACATTTTATTTGGCTTACAAATATAATCTTTTCAATAAAATTGTTTATAGCAGTGCATTATAAGGCATAGAGTAAAGTGTACGTAAGTTTTATGATTTTATTATTTTGTAATAGGTAAACCACCTTCTATTCCGCCCTCCTGAGCGAGACATATCGCAATGTTGAGGACAAGTTCTGGTCGCAGCATGCTCTCAGGATACTGCTCCTGGCTGTAAGACAACATGGGATGTATGGATTATTGAATGAGAAATAGGCCCCACTTCATACATCACACAATTTAATACTCTTGTTTAAGTTGGTTAAGCCCCTGCATCCTTCTCTGTCTACATGGGTTAATGTGAATTAATTAGAGGAAAGTGTATGTACCAAAATGATTTATTTTTAGTTTGGCCAACTCAGGGTTCAACACAAAAATTTAGACTAAGATCAGCAAGCAAGGATCATTATAACATCCTGGAGGTCTGTGCTTTCAAAATTCTCAGTAGATTGGCCCTTCTGATTGCAAAATGTTACTAATCAAACCTCTGGATGACAAATGAGACACAGTACTGAGGGATGACTTACAATTTGGTCATGTAGCCCTTTGCTTCTTCAACATCTTTCTTGTGACGAGCAGCTAGGACACCCAGCGAGGACAATACATCTACTGTGTAAACAAATCCTCGTGAGTCCAGCAACGCTTTCATGTTCTCTGCCTGGCCTACTTTCTGGAAGCAAAATACAATAACCAATTTGAACTACCGTAAAATCTCCACTAAAAACCGCGGTTTAATCAAGAAATTCAAAATCTTGAAATCAGGTTGATTTCCTGAAAGCACTGTGCGGTTTATACTAGAAGGGTTTCCTGAATATCTTCCTGACAGACATCGTTTTTGGGCCAGCGCGTGGGCGATAATATTGCAACTTTCGAAGGCTGTTCTTAGCATGCATGGGAGCCGTGTGTAAATGTATTATTTACGATTATTTGTTATTTATAAATTAAATATTGCTGATTAGCTTTCGTGTGATATATAACTTGTTATAAAATCTTGGTAATTGTTACCAAATACTACGTTTACAACAACCCTGCTGTTACACAAAGCGGTCCACTTCGTTTGGCATGGTCAAGCAAAATTGAAATAAAAGCCCACTTTAAATCCATTTGCAGCATTATTTAGCAATGATTATTTGTTTAAAACGTAAAATGAATAAAAAGCTGACATCGTCAAGAGTCACACAATGGCAGACGATCGTTTTAAAATCAAGTTTGAGTGCCGCCATGTGCTGAAACGCCCCAGTATTCTGCTAAGAATATTTTGAACGGCTGAAAGCGGTGGGTGGTAAATAGAACAGCCACCTATTTCGTCCCAGCGTGCCTTGCGCGAACACTGCCTTGACAAAATGGCTCTCCACACAGAAACTTTCTTCAGGAAAAAAACTTGCTTACCCGGACTGGTTGCGTTGTGTTTCCTATACGTGCGTATCTCGACAAGGTAACTTCAGTTACTTTGATATTTAGTTAAGTTGACCAGCGATGTTTTCAAACGCACCAGCAACTGTGACATGGAGCGATGTCAACTACGATGTGATGATGATAATACCGAAGTAACTGGTATGAAAATGATTTGAATCTTCTGAGTAATTCCAGAAAATGGAATTTTCATCAAAAATTAAGATTTCAAAATATTACTTTTAGAATTAAAATATACAGTGACTTGAAATGGATCAGCAGAATATTTTTTCCAAAATATAATGACAAATCAGTAGCAAACAAGAATACGGCACAAATCTGTATAAACAGGCAGAGGTTCACCGGCCCTTACGTCTTCCCAAACTTCATGCTTGAGTGACCCTGCAAAAAAGTGTTATGATGTGTTTGAATAAAATGCCCAAGGAATTTTTAAAGTGGACAGGAATGGCCGAGTCGCAACCTACGCGTGTTCATTTCTAGATAATTGCTTGATTGTGTCTTTTGTCAAATCATTCCGTAGCGAAAGTTGGTTGTTTAAAGGGGGGTTCTTAGTATTTGAGCCCCTCACGGTGTCTCGCCTGGAATTTCGGCGAAGTCTGGGTGCAGTTTTAATCGGAAGTGCGGTTTTAAGTGGAGATTTTACGGTATTTTCACAACCCAAGGCATAACAATAGCACCACAAGGATGCATAATATGTCATGATTATGCACAGATTTCGCAGAGAACTGAACTCATGAGTTAGTTACTAATTGGTTAAATATTCATACTAAATTTCATAAAAACAGCATCAAATTTATAGTTACCACAGCAACACCAAAAACAGTTAATTGAATATGTGTGGACTTTGGTGAGAATTGAAACCTGGTGAGAAACTTTACTGGTAGATATCTATATTGAGTTTCATGAAAACCAATTGAATTCCTTGTTGAGTCATCATGATGACAGCTAGGTCTGGTAACCTCTGACCTTATTTCATTTGAGTGGATTTAACCCAGAATCAAACTCAAGTTTAATAATCTACCAGTTAATATTTAAAGTGAGTTTCATGAAAATCCATCAAATCCCTGGTAAGTCTTCACGGTGACACTAAGGTTAACAGATGGCAGAACAAACTTGCTGCAAGGTATGCCCATACCATAATATGACCTTCACAGACAGGAGTAGAAAAGAAAGAAATTATCTACCAGAAAGTTCTGATCATCTGACTATTAAGTTCATCAAGTTCTGTCCAACTGGTTCAATAAGAATGCAAGTTGAGTTTACATAGTAAATTCTCAGCAAGAGACTCAGGAGTCTAATGTTCACTTCATGACACTACACTTTTCATTACATGGCTTCATTTTACATCTGATTTACAGGCTTTTCACCCAACATGAGGAATAAGTCACAGATTTTCGATCTTACTGGGGAATTTGTAAATCAACTCAAAGTCAGTCAGTTAACATTTAATAGCAAACTAATGTTGTGACTGCATCATGTGTGATATTATGAACTCACCCCTGCATTACAATACTTGATGAGCAGCCATTTCTCTAGCATGTTAAGGTTACGAATATTCCTCGTCTTTGCTTCTGTATACATGTTCTCCAGATCAGGCAGACTAGTCTTGTTCAGTTCCTGAAAAAAACATTAACAAGCCAAACATTCATACTAAGGAAGTCACTTCTGCTGATGAATATAACAATTAACTTTCTGCAACAAAAAAACTCATAAAATTTTCATTAATCCTTAATGATACAACCACCATAGTTTGTCATAATCTTTAATATTGTTAGAGAACTGCTTCATTTAGTGATGGCAACTGCTGTTTCACCAATTTCAGGAACATTAAAATTATTGATATGATACAATGTTCCTATTCAAGCATTATGACTTCACAGGTAGAAAAGGAATGTACTGCATTTATTTTTAACTTATATAAGGTTTATTATTTCAATACACCTTCATGTGCCTTTTTAATCCTTTAAAATACACTGGTGCTAAAAGAAATTAATCTATATTAACTACACCAAGAAAATTTCAGAGAAAATCGTAATAATTTGATATCCCACTGAGATCCTAAGCAGTAATACATAACCAATTTAAACTGTTTCATACTCACCTCAGGTGTCAACTGTAGTAGTGTCTTGGTCTCAATGACACCAAGCTCATCAAGTTTCTATAAATAAATATTAAACTGTCAATCATTTCTCATAAATGATAACCAGAATGAGTATTCTAGGGGGAGGAGTCTACTCTCCCTATGGGCACCCCCCATCCCCAAATTTGTGGAAAAAAATATGCATTATTTCAACTGTGAAGTTCACAGAAAACCTAGAATTTAGAAGATTTAACCTTGAAGATGAAGGTCAGAGCCATCAGTGTTTGAAACAATTCGCCCATCAAATTTCATGAAAATATATTAATTGGTTCTCAAGTTGGTATTAAAAATAATTTTGGCTGATTGACCTTGAAGATAATAGGTTACTAGTTTTCGATCTTGTTTGGGAACTTAGTTGAAATGACATCTGTATCAAATTAGAGGAAAGAATATGCATTGTAAAAAAAATTACCACATTCAAAAGATATCCTAGAAATAAATTTTCACAGCAATCGCTAGAATAAATCTTGTACCACATGATGTGATGGAAGGACAGACAAAGGGATAACCTGACCAATATATGGCATCAGAATGTTTTATTTATGAGTGGTCCATTTGAATGACATTTAACTGAATATTCTATCCTTTCATTCATACTTCCAAAATGAGCCAAGCTCACTGACCTGTACTACTTCACTGGGCACACCTTGTTCCTGAAGCTGTTGCTTCAGTTTCTCCACCTGTCCTGTCATCTGTTTCAATTCCTGTCATTAACAAAAAGAACATCACATGAATGGAGATGACCTTTGACCTCATTAAATATGCACATTTTTACCAAATACAGTGAAATCTTGCCTGACCATCACCCAAAAATTAAGACATCCATCGCTAAGATGGACACATTTATTGGTCAAACTGTGCAATCATTCCTGAAAGGTGTTTATGACTGAAACAAAGTTTATTTCATTATCAATGGTAACTTTATGAATGAAACTTTTGGATCATAATTACTTCTTTTGACTTCTTGAGGGGACTACTTAAGGCAAAAACAACAGTCTGCAACATTAAGGCCTTGTTGTTCATTCACAATTCAGATTTTATCATTTTATTATTATATAGATCATATTTTTTACTGCTAACTATTCATCTTTCATAGTTTTGAACTTCACTGAAATTGTAATAACATCCAATAACCTACCTTTTCTACAACCATGTCAACAAGTTTTGGGAGGTCATCCTGGGTCAAGGTCATTCGCTTCATTATGTGACCTATAACCTCACTATTCAGGTCAAGATTTCCACCCATACCTGATGGCCACTGGGACCTGATTTTTCCAAGCAACTGCAAAAAGAGGAAAGTAAGTTGACTTTCAGTCAGCTGAGCTAAAAACTAAAGCATGATTCAATAATAACTTAGGTTAAAGGGATCAAAATTTTAAAATGGCCCATTTTAAACAATGGTCCCTTCCACCTCCATTATGAAAGGACATTACAAGAATCACCCAAAATTACTGATTGCAGTGAATCAAAAACTCTTCACTTAAACAGCTTTGTTATTTAAGTTAATAACAGGTAGAAATGATACCATCAGTCATCCGGATGCACCATTCACAGGGTTTATTAGGTAGTGTGGTAATACATTTTAAGAACATTTTGATATATTTATCTTACCGGTCACCATAAAATTATAAACATACCTGCAAGAGTGACTGCCAATCCTCTGTTTTCTTTAAGCAGTTTTGAATAACAGCTCTGACACTAGGTGGAGATACTGTTATGTCACCCTGGTCCACTGAAATATTCACAGACACCATATATCCCTGTATAATACTATGAGCAGTGTTAAAAAGACTATTTACAATCTATCCTGCTAAGAGAAACTCATTTCTGATTATTAAATATTTCATATTCAGTTCCTCTAACATAAAACTGGTTATAAGAGTACTGAGAAAATTGAAGAAGCATCCTCACATAAACTGATGGCTCCCTCCACATCTCCCTCATGCAACCTGGCTATCAGTTTGATACTGTTTGTATCAGTACTGGTGAACCCAGCTTCCTGCAAGTAAACATAAATATCTGATAAGATAAATATCTTAGGTGTAGGTGTTCAATCGTAATATGTAATCATTTATTCATGTACAGATGCAAGGAAATGAATATAAGACATGGAAACACAAGCAGTGTATTCATGCTTACTTTAACTGTAACATGAGCACAATATGAGAGTATAAAACACCCATTGTTTATCATGTGACCTTTGACCTCATTCAATATTAATTGTGCTTTTTAAGTTTTACAGTTGACACAAGTAGTCCTGGTCTTCCCACAATCCTTAATTTTGTGAGTTTTTTTTTAGAAGAAAGGGTGTCTCTGACTTACATGGATCTTGTTGATGATGTCATCCTGCACCTCCCCCAGGTTAACTAACGGGATGTAAACGAAGTGACACAGAAGGTAAACCTGGTCATCTGACTCGTCAAGCAGGCGATGCATGGATTTCATCACGTTGTACAGACCTCAAAGTTACAACAAATTCAGTGGTTACAGAAGTGCAGATATCAGAGGCTGAGCAGCACAGATTAATAGCAGTGAAACTGGCAGAAAAGATTACACACCTTGTGTGCATATTTAAATAGAAGAAAAACTATAAAGCACCTGAGATAGAGATTAATGAGGAATATGTAAAGTTATATGTCTAGCCCCACTGGTGATCATTGTGTAGTTGCACACATTCCATCTCAGAGAGTTTCAGGGAATAATGATAATACTTACACAGGTTATACTTATAAAGAAATGGATATAGATAACACATATAAACAGAGAGGAGTCATTTTATAAACAGAAACACTGATCCCATGGATCATACTTGTAACATAATGAAAATTTAATTGTTAAGACTATAAAGCAACTGTTCTTTGAGCCTGATTGTATTTCAATCAAACTCATGACACATTTCAACTTATTGTAATTTGCAGTTTTGTAACAGAGACAAAGTATGTTTCATAATTCAGCAGCTTTGTGTGTCTCTAAATAATAAAGGAGAAAGCTGAAATCCTTAAAATATTTATTAATATTACTTTTTTATATTCTCACCTTCAATATTTTTGTCCTTCTTGTACTTGTTGCAAATTGACCAGTAGAAATGAGCTCTGACTGGATGGCCCTAGAAAGGGGGAAAAATAACCCACTGGTAAGCTTATCACTAGATAGTAAAATATATATTTGGTGATGATAATGATGATGATTTGAATAAAAGTGGTTTTATTTAAAGTGTGATATATAAATTATCTAGCTTGAACTCGGCATATTCCATATGAGACATGGAGGACATTAAGGTCTGTGAAATTTTTTTTCCAGGGTACTTGATTTCTTATGTTAAAAGTAAGATCAGCGGAGCCCACTGGAATTAGGACTTTCCCATCCAAGCTTATCAAGCAACAAACTGACCACTTTATTACCATACAATAGGAATTTCAAATTATTAACACAGGTAGTGAAGAGAGAATTTAACTCAACAAACCTTTTCTTTAATGGCTTCAAACACTTTCAAAGCATATTCTGCAACAAAGAAGTACTGTTAGATATACTGGTTAATGAAGGTTATGGTAAACATTGGGAGTTTACAGTCTGATATCAGTGACATCACTCTCATTTGAATTTAGACTTTGACTTCCTGGTCTTTCAGACTTGTTCATTCTTGTAGCTTTTCTCAACTCCCTGGGGAGCATACAACCAAGCAGCCACACATGGGGCTCCCAGGTCTTTTCATTCTATATTTTGCCTGCCACCCGTGCTTGACCAGAACCCATTCACTCCTGGGTAGGGAGGGTATACCCTTGTGGTTAAGACTTTGGCCAGAAGTCTTTGCACAGAAGGCAGTCAGACAAGGACAGGAACCCACATCCTTGTGATCATGCAACCACACTAAACAAGCAAATTCCTGGAATTTATGTCCCTTGCTTCTGCCTCATGTCATTTTAGCTTCCTGTGATCTTCATGCTGTCCTTCTCAATATGTTTTAGTTTTTATTTTCCCCTGTAGATGTCTGTACATGTTATAGTGCCTGTTTTAGTTTTCATTGTCCCCTGAAGATGTCTCCACATGTCATAATTTTTGTTGTGAACAAGGAACAAAAGGGAAATTTTTTGATTGTTTTGGAGCTGGTATTAATAAATTTTCAGACAGACACTCCAAAACCAATCTCAACCAAGGTATGCATGAGAACAATCATTGCCCCAAACTTGAATGAAATCAGATATTATTTAGGAAAGTTATTGCATGGAAATGGAAACCCGACAACGGACAGAGGGATATACAGACAAACCCAAATCAATGTCCCTAGTTCTGCAGAAGTGGGGGACAATAATAATCTAGACTTGAGGCGGCTTCCTGATTACTATATAATTATGTTACTGAAGAAGGTAATTTTGTTGCAACCAAAAACCTACAGAAAAAATATGTAAAATATAGCACACTTTAAAACTACTTTAAATGTGAAGGTACACATCATTGGCAACAAATAACAGTGGACTGAAAACAATGAGAGCAGTTTTTACTGTATTTTTATTTTTTTATGTTCTTTTTAAATCTAATAAAAACATCCAGCATCACAAACTTAATGAAATTAATCAATATATACTTATATTTTAAGATACTGACTAACAAAACTTTTAAAATTATAATATGTGTTCAAATGCAAATTTCATCAAATCTTTAAACATGTTATGCTTGAAACTCCACATACAAGGATCTCGGTTCTAATACCTGGTCCATAATGTTCTATTTATTTTTTGGTTTTAACTACGTGTCAAAGTAGATAATAACAGTACCTGGGCTTGCTGTGCGTAGAGCAAAGTTACCAAGGATGAGCAGATTATCAGTTGACAACCCCGAAGCAATCATGTCCTCCAAAATCTCTATCACCTTTGATACTGGCTGTTAAGAAGAGAAACAATCACTTGTTTATCATAACAGCCACTAGTAATACTTTGAAATAAGAAAATACATAATTGCCTCTGCCAGGAGGGTACATGTTCATCCCAGTGTGTGTTTATCACAATATAACTCACATAATTATTGACAGAATGTCATGTAACTTTCAGGGCATTTCGAAAATTGGTCAATGAAGAAACCATTAGATCAAGATACAACTGCCTAAGGATCTGGATTCAGGATTGTCAATATACAATCACTTATACACAAGTGAACCTGGAAATGACTCGAAAAAGTAAATACAAACACTGTTTTGGGAGCATTCCACGATAGGAACCCCACATGGTGGAGGCTTGCATTCCTGAGAATGCAGATTTCTAGTTAATGCCCAAAATCTAAGTTTAGTATATTCATCTGAAGATTTTCTGATTTAATAATAATGGTCTATAAAATATGCTCTGTATCATTTCAATATTCAAAGCTGCTTGCAAGTTAGCTTTTTTATATGGAGGCTAACTTACTTAACAGTTGTTCTATAAAATATGCTTTGCTTCTACCATATCCAGAGCTGCTTACAGTCCCACTCAGTGCTTCATATGTACAAATGTAAACTTGAATATTCAGCAATACTTACTCTTTCATTTGCAATAAGGCTACGCAGGAGACCCCTGCCATATGGGACAGCTTCTTGATCAGGTGCCACCTGTGGGCGACCTATGCAACTAAACACTTTGTATGCTGCATCATCAAGCCCTTGCGCTATCATCTGGTACATCATGTTGTAGGCATCCACCACAAAGCCTGCACGCATTGGCAATTTCTCAAACAACTGCAGATACAAAGATATCTTTTTTCATATGTTTTGATAAAATTAAAAAAAAAGTCATATGATCAGGTAAAGCACGATAAAAACATAATTTTCTTTGCTAAACAGGTAAAAGCGCTACATAAACTAAATCTTATCAAAATAGTATTATTTATCTTCTTGAAAGAAATGTCCAAGCAGCTTGAGCTCAAATTGATAAGATTCCATTAAAATAAAAATGGAAAAATTGTGATGCAGGGGGTTAAACTTTATGTGCATGGTGCCTGAGAACCATACCTTTCATTTTTTTTTGGCCTATCACCATCATTTTTATAACCTACTCTGCTCATCTACCAAAAACTTTCTAAAACTGGTTTTGCAAAGTCATATGTATGTTTGACAGTATATTATGTGCCATTCATGAACTACTATCCTGTTGTTAACTAGATCAGCCAATCCTGTGTTTTACAGAGTAAAACCATCTGGTTCATTCAAGATATGGCAGACTGATGATCACAAAACTTTTCCCCTCTGTTCCCACTGTAACTGCCCCCTTATCATCAAGACTGAGACAAGTAATTGCATACTTTCAATTATATTGCATTTTGTTAGGGTTTAAAAAAAGCCAGTTTGGTTCGACTTGCCACAGTTTACACAGATTAAGTTGCTTATTATAGTACAGTTAATGGTCCTTCTCTTTGGCAACCATTAATGAAAAAGAAAATTTCATTATGTGAATATGTCAAGTCTTTTTGAATCACATAATTCCACAACACTATAACCAGTATTACTGAAAAGCAAATACTCTTATTTGCTTATGATTGGTACTGTCAGCTTATAATGATTCCGGGACTATGGCATTATACTTGAAATTTAAAAAGAAAAACAAAGAACACTCCTGTAATTTCTTACCCTTGTCATGAGGTCTAGCCTATCATTTTTGGCAAGGATAAAGCCTGCTTCTAAGAATGGCTTGTGGTGAAGTGAAACTTCATCCTTCTCCGCCTCAACCAGTGTCTGAAATCAAATGTGACCAACTTCTTACAGTTTTTGACAGGGACATATCTTGGAGGGGGGGGGGGGTTATTCATTTCAGTTAAACTATAAATGTATAGGTTAATTACCTGTTATTTTTATATTTGACTTGAAATAAGCTGTTTTTAAAGCAAAATCGAAATGAGGGTTTTCCATGTCAACTCAAGATGGAGGTTTTGTTACTGCATGGCTAAAAGACACAAACATCAAGTCCACATACTGAAAGTACAAGTAACTCTATCACCTGAATTTAATAATTTTTTTAGAGCACGTTTGTTTGTTTTCCAAAGGATCAATCAGCAAAAATCCATCCCTATCCCTTTGAAGAAAACTCCAGATCTCACACTGTTCTTAAGAAATATACTGAGAGGTGATCCTTAATTATGTATACTGATGGTGTTTCAATGAAAATGCATATCTTTCAAAAACATCAACAGGAAATGCACATACGATAAAAAACCATCCAATGCCAATGCACTTGCAGTGAAATGGCAAAGAAGCTCCTATTTCGCCCTGGTTATCTAGTTACATGTGTGGGATTGTGGAGAAATGAAAATAAATTAAATCTATGGCACTATTCAGGCAATTCCTGGTAAAATATTGTAAATAAACATTACATGATTCTTACAAATACTTTTTTATCTGCTTGTTACAAAATGACACTTTAGAAAGTGTATTTGTATTTAAAAATAAATTGCTTTTACACTCAAAATCAAATGCAGTCACTACATACTCTGCATTTAATACAAAAGCAAATAAGACATTTTCAAATGCAAATGCAACTGCATCCATGTCTTACTATCAATAGTCACTTCATATTGTCATTTGGATTATGAATTAATTTTTTTTTCAATGACATATAGTTTGAGATGGCCTGAACCAGTAACTTACTTGTTCTAAGCCATCAATGTCTCCTTTCTCAGCATAACCAAGCAAGAACTGTTTGTAAGTGTCCATGCTGGGTTCCAATCTCATTGACCTAAAAGTTGGAAAATAAAATGTTATTGCATCAGTTTAGTCTTGGGCATGATTGTTGAAGCACAATTGATGGGACAATGAAATGCTTGGTAAAGAAGTTCCTCTTTCTTTTTAACCCACTGTGATGGATTTTTTCAATTTATTTGATTACAATAATAATTATCATTAAAGCACTGAAAGTATCAACATTATCATTTTAATTGTATCATTTTCTTTAGTGATCCATTAAATAAACACTACTCAGATTTTGCTGTATTTTTTTTTATAAATAGTTCCCCTCAACGTTCTGTTAATAGCACTCAGGCAGTTAGCATAAATTTATATGATGTCAATCATTCCAAATTCTGTCTCAGTTGCCTGTCAGTAATCAACTTCCATTGAAAAATATTTGATGAAATGAGGAACTCTGTTTATCAGGCTCAAAAGGTACATAGGTAAATTCAGGCTGAACAATATATTCACCTCATTGTATGAAGCACCTCTTCTGCCCCTGAGGTGTCTCTGCAAAGTAGAAAATTATCATGGAGTGTATCAATACAAGATGATGTATATGACTTTTACCAGAAAACTTTACTTCTTTTGTTATAAAAGACAGAAGTATTATGTATAAAACAAGGGACCCATGGGTCACAGGGCTCAGCTGAATGAGACAGATATAATTGTGTCACTATTGTTGTATGTAGGTCTGTAAGATTTCATTTTGACAGATGTAATTTTTTGTATTAATTATGTAGTTGAGCGGAATAGTTATATAGAAGTATCAGTATTTTAAATATGAACAAGAATGTGTGTCTAAAATATTGCAATGGGAATGACCAGATGTTGTAAATTGCAGAGGAAGGAAGTGGAGATTTGCAAGTATAAAAATACACATTTAATAAATCAAAATATTTATGGAAAAGTAGAAAACTTATATGTTTTGGGAAGCAGTTGTTGCTGAATTAGAGAGGAAACAGAATGTCTCAAAAAGTATCTATAGAGAAGAAAGTGTAGATTAAGCTGTGAGAAGTTGCCATGTTTGATCTGAATTGAAGAATGGGGGATTGTTGCTAATAATATCTTGTGATCTGACCATGTGTTTTCTAATGTTGAAACTGAAGCATTTAAACAGTTATTAAAGACAAGATCTATGGTATTTCCATGGTCATTGGTTGGTTCTCTGACTAGTTGTTGACATTGAAAGAGTTGACATAATTGTGTCAATTTGGTGTTATATATTATATTAGAAATGTCAATATTGAAATCGCCCATGATCACTATAGGCAGGTTGAGGTCAACTTAAGAGACTAAAACTTGGGGAGTTCAGAGAAGAAGTTACTGATGGGACATGCGGGTGACCTATAGAGGAAAACAATCTGAAGTGACTGAGTCTAAGTGTGAATATATAGAGAAGAGATGACTCATAATCTGGTGTTGTGTTGTGGTGAAGGGTTACATGGGGACTCAGATGTTTGACCTGATATGGGGGGGGGGGGGGGAGGTGGAGGATGAGAGTTTAAAAACCCCTTTGTAACTCTGTTTATTTATTTCTTTATTTACCAGTTATAAATTTTATGCAGTTGCCAGAAGAATATTGTCCTAAACAAATACTCAGTGGCAGGGAGTGAGGAAAGTTACAACACCTTTGCATAAACATACAGGATACAAAATTTAATCTTACAGTTAAAAAAAGTTTTATTCATAATTATTGAATATTTAAAAACAGACAGAGAGATAGAAAAACAAAGCAAATCACTTTAATTCCCATCCTACTGAGGCATAAAAATACTGAACGAATGTTTGCATTAGGTCCTAATTTTTTATTACATAAGTTTTTTGTTAAAGGAAATTTTGGACAAAATTTATAAATTTTACTATACATTTACAATATATATCAATTATATTTGAAAATTTAAGTTGATTAACAATTCTAAATTGCATCAACATTTACAGTTAATCTGCTCAGTCAACATCACATTATATACACAGATGTATTTATTTTTTCTTAAAATATATTTTTTTTAAAATTTGCAAAATAATAAATATCTGAAAATAACACTTGATTTAGGAAAAGTTGTATACATTGGATCGGAAACAGCAATGCAATTAAAGTATGTAACTAATGCAACATATATGTTTTGGGGGGGGGGGGGGGAAGGTCAGGGTTGCCATGTGATTCTACATTTGTGACAGCAGTTTTGCATCACTAATAAGTTTACCCAGGCAAGGCTGTAGGGACCAGACATGGCTGGTCTGGAGGTTCAAAATGAAAATACATTAGAGCCTCAGAAAAACAATAACTAGAACAATTTTTAAGCTTTTACTTTGAAATTTCAGAATTTAACAGATTAAATCTATATATATCGACTGTGAAAAGTAAATCAAATGTTCTTACAAGAAAGAAACATGCCATGGTCAAACTTGGGCAAAATTTAGGTTATATAGAGGAATATTTATGGTAAATATGAAAAAAAACCAGATGAGTGGTTTTGATATTCGGCAGTCCTGAAGTATGAAAATAGATATTTAATAGAAACACAGATGTATTTAATTTTTTCTAAACATATATTTTTAAATTATTCCTTTTTTAAATTATATAATACTGACTAAATAACTGGCACGTACATAGGAACTTTATAGAGGAAACAGTAGAAGTTTTGAGATACTGTGATGCATATGAAAAATTTACAGATGGACAGGCAAGTGGACAGAATGGACTAATACATTTACTTCACTTTCAAGGGAATAATGCATTTAAGTTTATATATAAGCCTATTTTTTTTTAGCATATCCACTTCTTCCATTAATAGTTTTAAATCTGATTCCTTTTTTTTTATTTACAAGTTTTATATTATTTGTAATAAAACAACTGAAAACCTGTGCAATGAGATTACACCAGGTATAATGCTTCAATGCTGGACCATTACTTTTCAAGGAACACGTGTAACATGTATATGAACAATGCAAGTACTAAACACTTAGAACAAGAAACAATTAAACAAACATCACTGCTGCAATTCTGGCATGGATGCACACAACACAAAAACTAGAATATGGGTAGTCAACAAGCGACTACTTGTATCCACTTAAATCAGAGTAGGAAAGGTAAAGTGAGGCATGGATTGAGTGGCAAGGGGAAATAGAGTGAGGTGTGTTGCATAATAGCCTGGATGTCTGCAGCCGACATGTGTATGTAGGTTGTGCCACCTACCACAAAATCCAGAAAGCTGTCCAAGATGTATAAACATGCAAAATTTTAGGCAGATAAGTCAAACCACAACTGAGATATGAGTGATTTTAGCCCACAGCAGAAAAACAGACGAAAGCTGTGCAAAAATGGTGGCAGGTGGCGCCACCAATTTTGTGTATGATTAAGAGCTATATGAGATCTATACACATGCAAAATTTCAGGGGGGTATGTCAAACCAGTCCTTAGATATTAGCCTGAATGTCTGCAGCGTATACATAAATGTAGGTGGCGCCAGCTGCCACAAAATCCAGAAAGCTATCCAAGATGTATAAACCTGCAAAATTTTAGGCAGATATGTCAAACCACTGCTGAGATATGAGTGATTTTATGCAACGGCAAACAAACAGACGGATGCTGTGCAAAAATGATTGCAGGTGGCACCACCAGTTTTGCGTATGATAAAGAGCTATGTGAGATCTATAAACATGCAAAATTTTTGCCAAATTGGTCAAATGGTTTCTGAGATATGAGCTTGGATGTCTGCAGCATAAATTTTAATGTAGGTGGCGCCACCTGTCATAAAACAATAGGTATGTTTGACAGGGGTATGTCAAACCAGTCCTGAGATATAAGCCTGAATGTCTGCAGCGTATACATAAATGTAGGTGGCGCCAGCTGCCACAAAATCCAGAAAGCTGTCAAGGATGTATAAACCTGCAAAATATCAGGTGGATAAGTCAAACCACTGCCGACATTTGAGTGTTTTTATCCCAAGGCAGATGAACAGGTGGACGCTGTGCAAAAATGTTTGCAGGTGGCGCCACCATTTTTAGAGTATGTTATAGAGCTTTCCAAGGGCTACATTTGTGCAAAATCTTTAGCCTTATTGGTCCAAAGGTTCCCGAGATATTTGGGTTTATGTATGGAAACAGACGCACAAATGGACACTGGGCAGAGAGGAAAGGTCAGAGGTCAACCAAAAATGAGGGCGCAGCAGTTCACATTTGACTGATCATAATTCCGAATTTTTAAAAAATTCTGCCCAGTGGTTATGGAGGAGTTCTCCGGAAACCAATGCGGATATGGCGGCAGCGTCGGCGTCCGACTGAAAACATAGTATCTGCAAAACTCAGTTTTGGCGGATACAATGATTGTAGCTGGCATCACCAGTCTTTTATACAAAGAACAGATATATACATATGCCCAATGTCAGACTGATATGTCAAACCCCTCCTGTGAAATAAGCAGGGACATACACTGTGCAAAAATTATTGTAGGTGGCGCACCCAGTCTTGTACACTATAAAGCTACCCGATATGTATAAACATACCCAATTTTAGGCTGATGTATCAAATTCCTCTGTAGAAATAAGCAGGCACATACACTGCAAAAGTCAATCTAGGTGGCACCACCTGCCTTGTAAATGAGAATACCATTAAAGACGCATAGACAGGAATCCGTCCAATACATCAAACTTCCCTAGAGTTTGATGCACTGGGCTGACAAGGCTTAGGTGAGTAAGGCAGTTGCCCCCGAGTGACCTGTGAAAAATTGCTGCCTCAAGCTACTGCACTGAGTGAACTCTTGACCTGCACCTGGCTAGACTGAGTGAACTTTTGACCTGTACCTGGCTGCACTGAGTGAACTCTTGACCTGTTGCATAATCTGACAGTTGGCAGTCTGCCAAAGCTATAAATAGATTCAGGCTGAATTTTGGTGCCAAATATGATGCAGTGAGCAGTCTGCCAAAGCTATAAATAGAATGCAGCTACTGCACTGAGTAAACTTTTGGTCTATACCTGGCTACACTTCTTCCAATCCTGGCACTGTGCCAAAACTATTTATAGAGCTGACATCATCTTGGCTAATGGCCAACATCAAGGCACTGGCAATCTGCCAATGGTAAACCAAGTGCTGCCATCTGTACACAAAAGTGGCCCCTACTTGAAATAACTTTGAAATTTATTTTCCCAATACAAAATCCTTTTCAGCTGACTTTTTATAAAAAAAGAAATCAGGAATATATGTAAAATTATTACAGATGCATACTGAATGCAAAATTAAAATACAGATATATATAATTGATGGCAAATTCTTGAATTAAGTTGAGTACGGATACCAATAATTTATAATCCACGTACAGTTGTCTTTATATAGCCACAGAGAGCTGTATATCCATGATTGTAACATTGCCTGGTATGATGAATAACTTAAATCATAAATCTAAATCTTTTAAAAGCTTTTAAAAAAACTTTCTTGTCAATATTAACCAAATATAACCTGAAATCTAAATTTCTAGTGGCATGATGTAATAGATGCTGATAAACTGGTGCCAGGCTAGATGTAACAGCATCACACAGCTAACATATATAGTAAAATGACTCAATTCAATCTCCATAATTCAGCCAAAAATCATTCATGTGGAACCATTAATGACAATTATTATAAGAATTATTGTAGGGATTATTCTTGTAAAATATTTAACAAAATGGCTTCAGTGGCATCAGTTGAAAAATGTTTCGCAAGTTTATAACTCATATAGGAAGATCTAAGTTCAGCTTCCCGTAACTCAGCCAAAAAGCACTGAACCAAAACCATTTGAACAAACTTGAATTATCAACATCTGAGGATAATTAATGAGTGAGATTTAAGAATTTGGCCCTGTGGGTTTTGAGAAGAAGATCTTTGTAGCCACTGAGCTAAAATGGGCTGTTATGGCATGTGACTAAATTCAGCTTCCCATAACTTAACCAAAAGTCACTGAAAAGAGACCCTTTGAACAAACTTCAGAAAGCACTACCCTAGGATCATTTCTGTGCAATATTAAACATTTTGGCCATATGGCTTCAGAGAAGAAGTTTTTTGTAGCCCTCAGTGTGATACAGGCACTAATGACCCCGTACAAAAAAGGCCAATGCAGTTGGCGCCACCAATACCTCAATTTCAGAAATGACCTATGTGACCAACATTGGCATAAAATTTAGTGATGATAGCTCAAGCCTTTTCTGAGATTTAAATTTTAATATGCTTTTTTGTACAGTTAACAAAGTTCAACCTTCTGTAACTCGGTCAAAAATCTCCAAACTGGAACCATTCGAACAAACTAGAGAAAGATTGTTCCAGGGATAATTTTTGTGAAATATTGGACATTTTGGCTGGACAATTTCGGAGAAGATTTTTAAAGCTTTTTTAGCTTTTTCCCTATGAAATCTAAGAAAATGCAGTCAAAAAAAAAAAACAAAATCCGATATAGTTTTTTGGATGACTGATTATTTGCAAAAAATTTGGTGATGCTAGCTCCTGCCGTTTTTGAGATGTATATGGTTAATGTACAGACCACGCACGACGGACGACGCCACACCATCGCATAAGCTCACAGGTTCGCTAACTAGATATTTCTTGGCACCGCAGGTGCCATAGTATCCCCAGACAATTAACCCCCCCCCCCCCTTTTAAGAATACGCCCCCCATCTCCAGCAACAATTAATATCAGACCACATTCATAGAAAAGGTCACTTTCATAGAAAAGGTCATGACCCCAATTTGAATATACATCATCCCCTAACCCATGTCCTATGTATATGCATAATATGAAAGAAATCTGTCCATTAGTTTTTGACTTATAATGCTCACAGTACTGTTAAGTGGCAATGATGGGGTATTAAACGGCAAGAAAACATGTAAAAGAATAACAGGTGGCGCTACCTGTTTCCGGTACATGACAATACTATCAAAGATCTTTGATCAAGTTGATTTTTGGACCAATCCATGCATCCCTTATTGAGAAATTAATGATTTTGTGTGATTTTCACCATATATGACAATATTCAAGGTCAAGGCCACTCTCATAGGAAAGGTCATGACCCCAATTTGAATATACATCATCCCCTAACCCATGTCTATGTATATGCATAATATAAAAGAAATCTGTCTGATAGTTTTCGACTTATAATGCTCACAGTACTGTTAAGTGGCAATGATGGGGTATTAAACGGCAGGAAAACAAGTCAAAGAATAACAGGTGGCGCCACCTGTTTATGGTACATGACATGACTATCCAAGATCTTCAGTCAAGTTGATTTTTGGACCAATCCATGCATCCCTTATTGAGAAATTAATGATTTTGTGTAATTTTCACCATATATGGCAATATTCAAGGTCAAGGCCACTCTCAAAGGAAAGGTCATGACCCCAATTTAAATAAACATTATCCCATAACCCATATCTATGTACATGCATAATATAAAAGAAATCTGTCTATTAGTTTTTTACTTATAATGCTCACAGTACTGTCAAGTAGCAATTTTGGGGGTATTAAACGGCACGAAAAAACAAGTAAAGAATAATACAGTGGAACCCCGCCTTGCGACCACCCCACAATTGCGACCACCCCACAATTACGACCATTTTGCTTGGTCCCGAATTTATTTTAGTTTATTTATGTTTAAAAATGACTCAAAATTACGACCACCCCTGAATTCAGAATTACGACCAGATTTCCTGGCCCCAGCGCTAATGCGACCCTGCTAATGCGACCACCGCCGAGAAGTACTGAAACAACATTTGTCACGAGTCAATGGCTGCGTCTTGTCACAGACACCTTAACGAAAGATCAAAGCGGGTAACAAGGTTTCTTAACCCGAGTGTTAATCTGGTCCCGCATATCTTCCCGACTCGGTGTCTTCGCTGGGACTCGTTGAGGTGTAGGTTATAGATCAAAGAGGGTAACCATCGGCCTGATTACTTAATGAGCCGGTCTGACCTGGGGTCAGATGCTAATTGCCCCTCAGTGATCACCTGTAATACAGCTACCCTAAGTGTGGGGTTGCGTGCTTAATATTTCAACTCATCACATATTGTTCGATCCTCATTGGTAAAATTAACGACCTAGTTTATCCTAAATGTGTTCATACCTTACTGACACTGAGTATTGAGCAGTCAGTAAAATGTATAAATAAAGCTTGCATGGGGGGAAAATCCCTCACATTAGCTTGCCTTTTCTGATAGATCGTTGTCAGTTTATTTCTCTACTGGTTAAGTTTACATTTAAATTGCTTGCTGTTAGGCAACCATGCCTCTGAAAGAGCTCTCCTTGAAGGATAAAGTGGCGTTTATCAAGGCAGCAACACCACGTGCAGTCAGCACCAAATGGCTCAGCAGTTTAGCGTCAGGAAAACTCAAGTGCACGCAATATATACGCAAGCGGAAGGCTAAATATATGACAGCCACGTTTTATGTTCAATATGCATTAAGTAGGTTGTAATCGTATTGCCTTAGTGTTATTATTTGTTAATCATCAGTCACTACGTATGTGTACATGTATATTAATTTTTATCATGAATAAATATGTTCAGCTACACACAAAAAAAACATTCATAAAAAGGGTCCTCCGCTAAGTAAAATATTTTGTTATAATTCACATTAAAGATATGCAGTAGATAAACTCTGATACACATTAAATATCAGCGTGTTATATGCGACCACGGTAGGAGTTTCACAAATACGACCACCCCCAAATTACGACCACTTTGCTCAGTCCCCAGGGTGGTCGTAATTGTGGGGTTCCACTGTAGGTGGTGCCACCAGTTTCTGGAACATGACAACCCTATCCATGATCTTCCATCAACTTAATTTTGGGATCAATCCATGCAAGATTTCTTGAGATATTCAAGAATTTGTTTGATTTTCCCCAAAATTGGATCTATTCAAGGTCAAGGACACTCTCCTAGTCAAGGCCATGACCTCATTTTAAATAGGCGTCGTCCTCTCACCCATATCAATACATATACCAAGTTTGGTAAAGATCCGTGAAATATTTTTTTGAGTTATCGGGCCAACAAGATTTATATGCGGCGGCGGGACCGGTATGAAAACATAGTATCCCCAGACAAAGTCGACTTTGTCTGGGGATACAAATATTAGAATTCTAAGTTGCAAACATTATATATCCATAGTGTAGCTCATATTGGGTCATATTATGCATACACATATATTTTATTATTTTTAAATCACAAATGTTTAAACTGAATTTAAAAGAAAATAATACCACAACATGGCATCTACAAGATTATTCCTTGAATCAAAGTTTTGCACATTGGAGTTTTCAGTACATGCTTAATTTTATTCACCGAAATAAAATAAAAGATTCTGTAAATTTGATAAAATTAAAACATCTTTTTAAATAAAGTATACACACTTTTGGTTGAATGAGGGCCAAACAATATCATTTATAGTCAAATAGTCAATTTCACACCTGGTGAAGTTTTTACTCTTCTGAAGTAAGGAATTACTTATCTGATGAACATCCACACTTTCATAGCAATACACCACTTTGTGGACACTATTAAATGTTCACTTTAATCATTGTAACCCTGGTGGTACAATAAAAAATCTAAAATGTAGCATAGCCATGAATAAAATAAAATACAGAAAATTATAACATTCATCTAGTTAATGCACCATCGGGGGGTGGGGGGGAGTGCAGGGCAAAGGGGAAGCCTGGTAGTAGCGGCCAAGCTGAGCCTGAGGCAAGCTGCCTGGGGTTGGTTACATAATACAAGTGATGGCTGTTCTACTAGGCGGGCCAGATGTAAACAACACTTGACATGGTGTATGAAAACTTAAATAAAAGCTACTCTTTTCAATCAATTCCTTTGAAATTTCAGATTTTAAAAGATTAAATCCTTATGTACATATGCTGTGAAAATTAAATCAACAGTGCTTACAGAGAAAAAACATCCCATTTTTTATTTATGCTAATAACTTGAAAAATTTGCAAAATTCAGATCTAAATTTGGGTAAATAATTGAATCTTGATTAAATAAAGTTATATTCCTGAAAAAAAAAGTCTCCAGCTTCAGCAATTCTCATATTAGGTGAGTAAATATATTTCCTGATTTTTTTAAAAATTGCATTATATTTGGGCCCACAACTTCAAAATAATACCCAATACTGACCTAACTTTTGGTATGTTCATAGAAAATGTATGGAAGAATATGAATACTAAATATGACCAAGAACAGATCAGTGGTTTTGATATTAGGCAGCCCTGAAGTGTAACAATTGCTTTTTTATGGAAAACGGAGGTTTTTCCTTAATATCTTGAAAGGAACGAAGTCCTAATGACCCAATTTTCAGTATGGTAGGAGATTTTGGGAACATCTAATGATACGTAAAATTTTGGATTCGTAGGTCCAACGGTTTTAAAACGTGCCCTGTTAACGGACGGACGGACGATGGACAAAGGACTACGACTATAGCTCAGATGACTTATAGTCAGCTGAGCTAATGATCTTTTTTTTCACATAAAATTGCAAATAGATGTTTCTTTTTACGTGGTCTGTGCTTTGTTTTAGTATTTAAGTATTCCTAATCTGTTGAGTAATCTTTGCTTAAGAAGATCACGGAAATAAAATTCTCAGAAACATTTTGGGCATTAAATATCTTTAAAAAGACTTCCTATCTGATTCTGTGTTTATTCAATAGACACATTATCCTGCTTTTCATGTCTGAAATGAAGTACATAAAATTTCACTTAAGGTACAGGATTCTTCAAAGGGTGTGTATTAAAAATCTATTCATCTTATAAAAATATAATTTATTAACAAAACATTATTTTTGGCATATAGCCTTTGGAGTAAAATGTATTTCAAACTAAACTTCAAACAGAAAAGAAAGTTCAAAGTTTAATCATATTGACTTCAATGTAATATTCTATATATTTATAATTTATCCAAATTTGAAGAATGGGGATCTAGGGTGGTGCTTTGTAAACAACTTGGATATTTCATAATACCATTATAGGCTCATGCTTTAACTTACCCTTTCTTTAGATGTCCATAAATCATGCTGTTGAATACAGTTTCATTGATGGGTAAATTCTGAGACTTCATATGTTCCAGGATTTTGCTGAAATATGAAAATGTTGTGTTTCAAGCTTGCATGAAAAGGAAGGGACTATTCTATCTGGACAGGTAGTAAAACTTTTTTTGTATTGCTTGTGTTCTTTGGCAGAACTGAAAAGAACGCCTTTATAAAATTTTAAATCACTGTTGAACCAACTTATTTAAAAAATTCTGCCTTTGAGGCTTTATAATGATGACACATAATTATCATTTTCATATACTATAAATCACTGCATTTAAAATTCAATAAAAAGACAAATTTACTTTTTGTTATATTTTTTATTTTGTTATACATCAAATTAACATGTCAAGCACTGCAGGTACACTTACAAGTCATTCTGTATTGAACCTGCCCGTGACATAAGGATTATGTTTTACTTGTGTAATTTATTTGTCATAGCTTCTCACCTGGCTCCTTCCACATCGCCATGGTTACAGTAATTGGAAATCAGCAGCTGGTACGTTAGCTATGAAAGACACAATTACATCACATTACTGTCACTAATTCATCTCCTTTTTTGCATACCAATCAAGCATCCAACACATGGGAATACAAATACATGAAATATGATTAGTGTACTTACTGCACTTTCAATGGACAATAAGCATTATACTATGTACATACGGTGTTCAAAAGTATACCAATTCAATGTTTTTAACAAATATACCAAATTAATGTAGTAATCTGATATTGTAGTAAGACTTTAATGTGGATTTATGTCTTGTCCACTCATCAAAATGACACAACTGTGGTGCCCTGGGGGAAGCACTTTTACTTTCAAAGTTACCTAAGAAATTTTAAAATAATAAATCATTTTAAGCATGAACAATGATGGTGCTAAATAATGAATGTGAAAAATAATTATACTTATAACTGATGTTAATACAACCATAATGCAAGATACTGTAGGAGGTCTTCAATTTCATAAAAATAGGAGTCACTTTTTGAGTCCTATTTATGTTTTTTAAAAACGATTTATGATTTTTATCCAGACTGAGCACATATTTGTGTGGGTGCTTTCAGGTCAATAACTAAAACAAGTCCTGATTATTCATTAGAAAAAAAATTCTATATGTAAAACAGCTCTGTACTTATTGATGTGAAACATTATGCAGCATAAATGATCATTAGCTTAATAAAATAACCTATATGATACATACTCTGTTGGGTGAAACTCCAGCCGCTGTCATCTCTGTCAAAACATCTGTGCTACTGAATTCTTCCTCATTCTCAAGTCGAACCCGCAAGGCAGTATTATAATGTGCAGCTGTGTATACAACCCCTGTAAGCAGATATCAGAAGTACATAATCAGGGGCGTTCTAGGTTATACAAATCATCTGATAACCCTACAATGCAATATATATTTCTAGGCATATAATTTGGCAATTATACTGAGATGGTCCACTAATTAAGAATAATTAAGATGGAACTGATGCACAATATTTCTGTTTTTGAGTAACCACCAATGTTTCTACAGTTGAGATCTGCTAGTCTCATAAAAATTACTTGTACTAGAATGGAACTGGATGATTGCATCTATGGTGAGACCTGAACTGGAAAGCTCTTGTTTTACTTCTTCATAGCAATAATATGATAGGTGTGAAGCATACTATTTCTTCCCAATGAACTGGTACAGAGAAGGTGAGACAGGGCTAAATACCTTACTTGGTAACCACTCAATGTTATTTTTGCCAATTTTGTGCTAACATAAACAACACTGGTACTGATTAAACCTATCATATTATATTAAGATAACATATTATTTGAACTTACTTTAAGATTTTATAAAAGATGCACCATACATGTCACAAATAATCATTTTGATATTATCATATAAGTTTTGTATATGGAAAAAAGGCATTTTAAACACAAGTGAACCAAAGGTTAATATAACATGCAGTAAACTGAAGTAGGAACTGAGAGATTCATCACAAATAAAGTTTTATTTAAATAACGGTGTTAACAACAGTGTAGTTTATCAAAAGAGTAGGTTTAGTCTCACCTAACTGAGGTAGAGCTTCCCAGACCTGATGAAAGAATGCCTGTCTTTCTGCTGGTGTCTCCATTGATAAGACATCACCTGTGTATTTTAGCATCTGAAAGCTCTGATGTTCACTTAGTTGACCTGAAAAAAAAAGAAATTTGTTATCAATCAATATCATTATTAAAATGTTTGAAACATCTGAAAATTTTTCCTTGTTGCAGAATGCATATTTTTATGCCTGCCCTTGACTTATAAATCATGAACAAAACCACTGATCATTCCCCTGGCCCTTCGCAAATTTGGTTGAGCAGAAGGTACAAACGAGTTCACAGAATAAACATAACGCTGAAACTCTCACTGTATATTATACTCATTACACATGCTTCATGTTGGTGCTCAGATGCTTTCTATGTTCTATTGTTAATATTCATCTGTGGATTTACCACAACACACTTTCAATTAGCAATCGCTCAAAAAGCTCATGGATTTCCTTAAACTTTACAGAGCAGGATTTTCTGCTTTTCCCGGAAAAAGGATACTTTTTTCAAATTTTATTTAATTGTTGATAATGTTTGCCTCTGCCAGGAGGATAAACATCCATTGCCATTTGTGTGTGTGCTTTTTCTTAACATAAAACTTGTGTAATTATGAACAGAATCTCATGAAATTTTCAGGGTTTTTCTGAATGGACTGGTGAAGAATCAATTTGATTTTGGTGTGGATTCAGCACATGGACCAGATTCAGTAATAACCTCAAGGAATATTCGAAAATGCATAGTCACTTATGCACTAATAAACCTTAGGAATATGGGCTTGATAAATCAATGTTAACACATTGCAAGGTTTAGGGGGCATCCAAACAGTTAGCACCACTCCCTCCCCCCCCCCCCCCCCATGAGGGAGGCTTGCATTTTTTAAAATGCAGAATTTTTTTTTAGAAGTAAAACCTAATTAAAGGACACTCACTTTCAGTATCTGTGATAGTTTGTATCATCTGGACTAGATCATTTTTGTAAACCCTCCTCCTGGTCTTCAGAGTACCCTCAATGCGCTGGAACAGTGCCTCAGTGGGATTAACAGGAACATCAGAAGCCGGATTAACATCTTCTGTCGCTGCTGTGCTAAGATGTCTGCAACAAAACGAGATTATGTATATGTAAGTGTAACTGCTGTTATCAGAGACTGGAATCATATTTGTATGTTTGTGTTTACACAAATTACATTTGGTACCAGGTAACAATGACTGATCATGTTCAAAGATGGTGCTAAAAATCTGAAATTGAAATTAATTATCATCAGTGATTTTCAAGGACCAGGTAGCTTGATTCCTATAAATGTAAAAGATAAAGTCAAATGTAAGCACTGGTAGCATACTATATTTACGTGCATTTACACCTTGTATGTGATCACAATGGATTGACAGTCAACAGGTCTGAAACCACGTCAGAATACTATACAAATCATATATATCATTTTTATAGGGATTCAAGCGCCTGTGTCCAGTCCCCCTAAACACCCAAAACACCGGTGTTTTGGGTATCTGTGACGAAACACCACGAAACACCCACTTCACTTCAAACCTGAACCAAAAACGTAACACCAATCGATAGATAATCATCTGATGAATATATCTCTGCAATATTGTTTCATTATTTCATGTCATAAAGATAAAACGAGTGTTTCGTGCCGTGGTCGGTTCACCGGCGCCCACAGCAGCCGTTTATGCCAGCTATGACCCTGCCCCCTAGTGGCGCAAGTCGCAATCAAGCAGCGCACTTGTCAATTGTACAAAACACTATAGCTTTTTTTAATTTTACAGAATAGTGGCACAAATTCTGCATTAACATATCCAACAGATGATGATTTATTAAATGATACAAGTGTTTTGCTTCAAATTCGAATTTAAAAGGGTGTTTCGTGGTGTTTCGTCACACGAACCCAAAACACCGGTGGTTTGGGTGTTCAGGCGGACCCCCTGTGTCTGTAGGCCTACTGATTGTGATCACCTTAACCTTGTACAATAGCCTCTTGTATGCATAGCCATCATCATTAAAAAAGGTTCACACAATCACATTAAAAGTTTTAACCAAAAAGATTATACAACTTTATTATTATTTTGTTACATCATTCGTTCAGACAAGATCACTGGAGATGAGAGGTCACCGGTTTATCCCAAATATATTCAGCAACGTACCTTGAAATAAAGAATGGCACCTCCGATGAAATGTCCCCTTTCATCTGTAAGTTTTGATGACTTGCTTTGGTGACAGCACCATTTAGTTGTTTAACGGGCACCCGTCTTGCTAAACGACTAAGTATTCTAGCTCCTCTCATGAAGGTCGCCATCATTCTCACATGTGCTGACCGGCCTCAGACGAGAGAAGTGAACAATCAAAATGTCGATCACAATCAACCCGCTCAGTTGGATGTAGGCTAATATTTAACCCGTTCACTTTTTCACTCAAATTCATTATATTTTCATTTTAAGGCCTGAGTATTTAGGTCAAATAATCATTATACGATATAAAGTTTTCAATATTTTACAGTTGTACTCAAAATATTTTTACTTAAATTTTAGGCGGCATGTTTTACCAATGTTTATAAAATGGGACGTATATTTTGTCATTTCCAAGGCAGATAGCAGACGAAACTTTTTGTTTGTCACGTTCCCGGCTGTCTGTAAACACGTATCCCATGTTAATACCATTTCTCGAACGGCTTAATTTACAGGGCTTTGTAAAGTTGTAAAGTTCGTTATGTCCTATTCGTCAATTTCAAACCTGTTAAACTTTTTACTTTAGGACTGTGACAGTTCATGTAGAATATAGTCCTTCAAGGAAGGCTATGTTTTCACCCTTGTCTAATATTTGCCGGTTTGTCGGTTCAACATTGGCACTTTAATCCGTTTTTAAGAATGTTGTAGGCCCCAAATATATCGTAAATTTCGATACTTACATTGCATTTACTGAACAGGATACAAAGACATTCAGATATTTTACCAATAATTATAAGATATGAGCCCTTTAGAAACAGCCAGACTAGCGTTGCGCCGCACGATCGAGCGCCAAATTCGGCTCGCGCCATATTTAAAACACGAGGCCAAGGGCGGATCCAGGATTTAGGAAAAAGGGGGGGGGGGGGGGTCAAACCCAGGAGGACTAATGAAAATCCTAAAAAAAGGTCATCACGTCTGAAGATGGGGGGGGGGGGGGGGGCAGGCCTCAAAATTACGTCTAAAACGTACCCTTAAAAAGGTTGCTTCTGGTGAAAAAGGGGGATCCGGACCCCCTGGACCCCCCCCCCCTGGATCCGCTTCAGGAGGCAGTTGGGAAGCACACGTAAGGCTACAGCCCCACTGAAGCAGGCAGTACTACGGATAGGCAAGTATTACCACGGATCACCCCGGAAACGGTCCGGGTTTTTTTTTTTTTTTTTAGAGAGAAATCGGCAGAAATCGCCATTTCACACAGCAGCACTAAGGTACAAAGTAGAGCCCAGATCTTCCCGGCAGCGCCAAGACCATCCCGACAGCACCCCGGATGCACTAAAAATAACCCCGGCACAGCCACGGATAGACCATTAGGCCTACCCCCGATCGTCCCGGCAGAGCCCCGAATCGTCCCGGCAGAGCCCCGGACCGTCACGGTACAGCCCCGGACCGTCCCGGCAGAGCCCCGGATAGAGGCCTGGCTATAAAAGGAGGTGGCAATCAGCACATCCATCCATCCTGGGTTCTGCCGTGTTGGTCCGTCGCTCTGCCGGGGTAGTTCGGGTGGTTTCAACGTCCCGGACCTCCAAGGACTGTCACGGCAGTGCCCCGGACTTCCACGGAAGTGGCACGGACATCAACGGCATAGCCCCGTCAGAGCTACGGATGAGCCCCGGATCACCACGTGCGGATTACATTCCGCCCCGGATCACCACGAATTGCCCCGGCAGTTTTTGACATCCAAAAACTGCCGGCTCGCCCTCCCGGACCATTCCGGACCATATCCCGGACCACCCCGGCAGCGCTACGTACGGCTTACACCCCGGACCTATCCGTGGCACTGCCGTAGCTCTGCCGGGTCCTCTATGGGACATATATAGGGCCTACTTAACGCGTCAAAATCGCTGGAGGAGCTCGCGCCATGCATGAATGCTTTTGCCTGTTTTGGTTTAAATAAATATATTATAGCGACTTTTCCCCAGATTTTTACTGTATTAGATTTGTAGACTCTTGACCTGTTTTGGCTGGGGGGGGGGGGGGGGGGGGACTAAATCAAGAATAGTTTCCAGGCTGGAAAGAGGACTGACCCCATGCATGCTGCAAAAAACAATCCACCAATTATATCTGTGCGCACCTTTCACATCCCTCGTCCAACCCCGGCCCCCCCCCCCCCAATAAAAAATACTTGATACGCCACTGATAGGCCTATATATTAAGCACACTTATATTTATGCACTGTACGTTGACCCCGTGACCTCAAAACCCATAGAGTTCCTCATCCATAGGTGAGTGAGCCATATTGGCTAGATGAAAGGTTTTGGTCAAATGGTTTGGCTTAAAATGGGTCCACAAGCTTTTCAAGAAAGAGGACTGACCCCATGCATGCAGCAAAAACCAATCCACCAATCATATTCTGTACGCACCTTTCACATCCCCCGTCCAACCCCGCCCCCCCCCCCAAATAAAAAATACTTGATACGCCACTGATAGGCCTATATATTAAGCACACTCATATTTATGCACTGTACGTTCTCTCTCGCAGAAATCGTGGGAAGTTTTCTCGATTGCTGTGTAAGAGGTCACCCGGAGGTTGTTTGATGGGATGTAGGTTGCGTTACAAACGTGTCTTTTATAAATATTTTAATAATTTGATACACAATTAAACCTTCCATACGGATTTGCGCGAAAATTCGAACTGCGATTATGTTATAAAAATTTAAAGTTGCGCGAAAATTCAGACACGCCAAATTATAACCACTTCCACAGTATATATTATAACAAGGACACCGCAAAGCGGAGCATTACCTCGCACGGAGCATCATTAGAATAGGTTAATTATATAGTGTGAAAATACGAAGGGCACCTCTCTGGCCTTGACCTTTGCTCCTGTGACCTCAAACTAAACAGTTTCTTAAACAGGTTCGTCATCCATAGGTGGGGGAGCCATATGAGCAAGATGACGCTGAAAGGTGTTGGTCAAACGGTTTGGCCTAAAATGGGTCCAAAAGCTTTTTCAAGAAAGGGTCTTGTGGCAGGGAACTTTGATCTCGTGACCTGAAAATCAATAGGTTTCTCCATCCATGGGTGGGTGAGCCATATGTGGAAGATGAAAGATTTTGGTCAAACGGTTTGGCTTTAAATGGGTCCACAATCTTTCTCAAAAAGTGGGCCCTGTGGTCGTGACCTTTGACCCTATGACCTTAAAATCGATAGGTGTCTTCATCCATGGTTGGGTGAGCTGTATGTACAAGATGAAAAGTTTTGGTCAAACGGTTTTGCTTTCAATGGGGTCCACAAGCTTTTTCAAGAAGGGGGCCCAGTTGCCGTGACCTTCGACCCTGTGACCTCAAAATCGATAGGGGTCTTCATCCATGGGTAGGTTAGCCATATGTGCAAGATGAAAGGTTTTGGTCAAACGGGTTGCCTATAAATCGATCCACAAGCAAATTCCGGACGGACAGAAGGACAGACTGACAGACGGACGCACGAACGGAGGCGACACAATATCCCCTTCGCAACTTCGTTAATAAGTGATGCCATCTGCCAGCATGCATGCATTTTCAGCTTTTACTCCCATCAGTGGAGGGGCAGGATTTCGACTGTTGCCTATAGCGAACTGTGTTTTCAGTTAACCTGGAGACACAATTATAATAATTTTTTACAAACATTTTTAAAATTAATACCAGGTAGTCATGCTGTCTGGCTGTTGTTTATATAATAAATATCGATTTTCCATAAAGGAAGATATCTAAGCTTGTTGTATTTTCTATAATCTATGATGGGGTCCGTCAACCTAATCCAGCCTTGATTTTCTAAAATCAGTCAAGAATGTTCGACCGAACCAGCCACAAGGGTTGCGCCGACAGTCACCGTATATCGTTAGGAGAGAATTATGGTTATGGTCGGTGTACAGTATAACTGTATAGTATAAGTAGGCATCCTCTTGTTTCAGAAGATAATGGAGGTCCATTTGCCTATGAGCAGCACTGTGGTGTCCGAGTAGTCTCGGTGGCCTCACTAAAGCATGGCAGTCCCTGCCACACTTGGAGCAGGTGAAGTGTGGTGTGTCGGGGTCGATCCTGTATCTCTGCTTGTTCTTTTGCTCCTTTTGTTTTCTTTTCCTCTTCTCTTCACTACCTCCCGATAGCCATCCTTCGTTGGCTCAACTTGGTTGCAATCATCAGGGAGCGTTTTTCTGTGCATTGGCAGCGAAACCAAATTTTCATTGGGGTCCCAATAGTAGACCAGTATATGCATATATATATATATATATATATATATATATATATATATATATATATATATATATATATATATACAAGGGCCGTATAGCCCGACCAAAATGGCAGGGGGGGGGGGCAGGTGTGGGAGGGGTTTTGAAAAACTGTACGAGTACTACTGCATTCTGGTGCATTTCACCGTCATTTATTGGTCAATGCTTATTTAGTAAATCAGTAACTCCTTGTAAAGAGATTGTTATTTGTCTGGCAATGGATGCATTTTCACACAGAACATCAACTTTGCAGTATTTTTTATGCACCTCAAATCCCGGAGGCTGCGGCCCTGCATATATGGTATTCTAAGTACTGAGGGTATATATACGTGAGAGTGCAAATACTCAATAATAAAACAGTGGATTTTTTTATGCCCATCATTTTGTTGTTGGGGGGGGGGGGCAGCATTCTTAACAATTTCATTGCCCCCCCCCCCCCCCGTTTCGCCGCCTATGCTGTGGCGCACATCAATGTCGGCGAGCCTGTGATCCCGCATCTTTGTCATGCAGCTGCAAGCTGTTTGTCGGCTGGTCTGGATCTTTCAGCCAAACAGTTGTGAAGCAGGTCTTTCGGGATGCGACGTCCTCCATTCGCTGCACATGGCCAGACACCAAAGACTCGTAGATCTGGTACATTGCATGGTATATGTTGAGGGAACAAATTTTGTCCTGGGTCTTATTTTTTACCCGTACATAATGCGATCGTCCTCCGTCCCCTGCTCATGGCCAAGCCACCGAGGATGCCTCTGGACAAAGCGAGGTGCGTGTTGAAGGAAATAGCTTTGTCCTGAAACTCAGTTTTTTTTTAACTTTGCCTTCCTATCTCCAGGATATATGAGGATGTGGGCTAGGTAGGTTTCGACCAGGTATTCTTGGCTAGCTAATGCTGACACTAAGTTCATATAGGCCTTTAGTTACGAGAACACATGCCTGATACACCTTTAGTTTGGTCTTCTCGGCGAGGTGTTTGTTGGTCCACACCCTTTTACTAAGCTTTGCGTTATGGCAGCGACCTTCGCTCGTCGATTTCAGGTTTTTCATAACTACATCTGACTGTGACATCGAACTGTTCTCTACAATAGGGACTGTTTGTGGGGTGTTAACGTCTTGTCTCATCACACTGGTTAGTTGTATGCTAATTACCAACCCGATCTGCTGCCTGGCTTTCGCAAAGCAGACGACCAGAAGCTGCAGCTGCTCATTTGTGTGGGAAGTCAATGGTGCGTAATCGGCAAACATAAACTCTCTGATTTGAATCTATTGGTTCATTTGGCTCTGAGGTTGGTCAGGTGGAAGACCTTTCCATCACTCCTTATATAAAGTTGATTCACGTCTTTCAAATCAAGGAATGCTCTAGACAGCAGCCAAAGAGTGCCGTGCCAGCATACAGCCCTGGGTCACTCTGAAATAAAATGGTTTAGGGGTAGATCAATGTGCTTGTGAAAGAAAGTCATAATCCTGAACAATTCTGGATTCACCCAACTTCTCTCAGCTGAACAGATCTCTCCTGCTCATAAAACCGAAGGCCACTGTAAGATTTACTGAGGTGATATACCCAGCAAAGGCAATTGTTGTCCTCTGCAATCTGCAATTGGCGAACTAAAATAAAAAATTTCCATTGTTGATATCTCCACTCTGACGCCGCACTGAGTTGCGGGGTTTATGTGATCGAAGAGGGTTTGCTGTTAAACGAAGACAGCGAAGGCCTTCAAATCTTTTTTAGCACAGCTGACTATAAGTCATCTGAGCTATAGTCGTGGTCCATTGTCCGTACGTCCGTAGATGTGGCACGTTTTGAAACCGTAAGACCTAGGAATCCAAAATTCGGCATAATGGTAGATGTTCCCAAGATCTCCTACCAAGCCGAAAACTGGGTCTTTGCGACTTCGTTCCTTTTAGAAATTAAGGAAAAACCTCATTTTTTTAATTAAAAACCTTTTTTCACACTTCAGGACTGCCTAATATAAAAACCACTCATCTGTTTTTCCTCATATTTACAATAAATATTCCTCTATATAGTTCCCATGTAAATGCCAGAAATTAGGTCTGTATTATGCTATTTAAAAAAAGTTATGGGCCCAAACATATTGCACTTTGTAAAAAATCAGGAAAAATATTTGGTCACCTAACACAAAAAAATGTTAAAGCTAGGGACTTTTTTTCAGTAATATAACTTTAATTAATCAAAATTTAATTGTATACCCAAAATTAGATCAAAATCTTTTAAAATTTTTAAAATATCAGCAAAAATATAAAATTGGTACCTTAAATTTTGCCCAAATTTGACCATGCCACGTTTTTCTCTCGTAAGTATATTTAATTTAGTTTTCACAGCCAGGATACATGTGGATTTAATCTGTTGAATTCTGAAATTCGAAAGTTAAAGCTTAAAAATTATTCTATTATTCTAATTATTGAAGTTTTTCAGATGCTCTAATGTATTTGAATTTTGTATATCCAAGACCCCACTCTTGCTCACTACAGCCTTGCCTAGGTAACCTTATAAGTGATGCAGCACTGGCAGAACACCCCTGCTGTAATAAACATACACTTATTTTCATGGGCCCTACCCTAACACCCCCAGCCCCCCCCCCCCACCACCACAACCACCATGCACCAATTATTTTGTAATACATGGTTTGTTATTGTCAACTGTATTTCTTTAAATGTAAAGCTGTTTTTGATCCAATGTGAAATATTAATTCAAGAAGTAATCCAAGAGATGCCACGTTGTTCTGATGTAGCATTTTTAAGAAATTATTTCCTTTTAAATAATTAAACAATATATAATTTAACCCATTAGTAGGAATAATTTGATATATATATATATATATATATATATATATATATATATATATATATATATATATATATCATGGTTAAATTAAGGTGCAATTTAAAATTGTGAATTCTGGAGTGTTATTTTCATATATTTATTGCTTTGCAAATTAAAAAAAATATATTTTATAAAAAAAAGAAATATATATGTGTGCATAATGTGATGTTACCTGACTAAATTAAGCATAAATGTTGATGCAATTTAGATTTGTGAATCAATTTAAATATTCAGATATATATGATATACTGTAAATATATAGTAAAATTTATAAATTTAAACAAGTGACCCATGGGTCATGACCCTCAGCCGACTGGCATGTTGACAATATGTCCTTGCACAGCAACAAATTAAGATAATGTAGGTGGCATCATAGTTCATGCATATTAGCTGAAGTTCATCAATACCCATAAGCACATCAAATCTGATGACAATCCATCCAGCTGCTCCTGAGGAATCTGGCAATTTATGTGTATTTTGCATTATTTCTGGGGTACTCAAACATGGCCTGTAACTCAGATAATATAGGTCACAGTGACCTCAATTCAAGTTTCTGAGGAGAACTTTTGAGGAACTCTCAGGATGTCAAGTAAGAAGATTAAGGTCAAATGGTTATGATTTGTGCCCTGCTTTGGTATCAAATTTTCAATTATTCTGGGGATGCTTATAAGCCCCATAGCTTGGAGAATATGGGTAACAGAGACCTAATTTCAGGTTTCCAAGAAGACTTTTCATGGACCTCCCTGGTTGTCAAAATAGAAGATTCTAGGTCCAATGGTTATGATTTGTGCCCTGCTTTGGTATCAAATTTTCGATTATTCTGGGAGTACGTATAAGCCCCATAGCTTGGAAAATATGGGTAACAGAGACCTAATTTCATGTTTCCAAGAAGACTTTTCATGGATCTCCCTGGATGTCAAGTAAGAATCTAGGACCAATTGTTACGATTTGTGCACTGTTAAAGGATGACCACATCTTTAAAGGTCTCAAAAACAGAGAAAAAAAAATCATAAAAAATAACAAGGCCTACAGGCCTAATGCGAACCTGTGCAAAGTTTGGGAGTATGAATGGAGGTTTATTTTTTAAAATTTAATATTGATCCTTTTAAGTCCTGCATATCTACCTTAGTCATTATGATTTCAGCAAAATGGACATTTAGGACCTGCAAGTTTCAGACTAGGACATTTTAAATCTAGAATATGGGTAGTCGACAAGCGACTGTGTATCCACAGAAATCAGAGTGGGACGGTGAAGTGAGGCATGGATTAAGTGGCAAGGGGTATAGAGTGAGGTGTGTTGCATATTAGCATGGATGTCTGCAGCGTAAACGTGAATGTAGGTGGTGCCACCTGTCATAAATCGAGAAAATTGTCCAGGATGTATAAACCTGCAAAATTTCAGGTGGATAAGTCAAACCACTGCTGAGATATGAGTGATTTTATCCCAAGGCAGATGAACAGATGGACGCTGTGCATAAGTGGTTGCAGGTGGCGCCACCAGTTCTGCCTATGATGAAGAGCTATGTATGATCTATACACATGCAAAATTTTGGCCCAATTGGTCGAACGATTCCCGAGATATGAGCTTGGATGTCTGCAGAGAAAACATGAATGTAGGTGGTGCCACCAGTCATAAAATCGAGAAAGCTGTCAAGGATGTATAAACCTGCAAAATTTCAGGTGGATAAGTCAAACTACTGCTGAGATATGAGTGATTTTATCCCAAGGCAGATGAACAGATGGGTGCTGTGCATTAATGGTTGCAGGTGGCACCACCAGTTTTGCATATGATGAAGAGCTATGTGAGATCTATACACATGCAAAATTTTGGCCAAATCGGTCAAACAGTTCCCGAGATATGAGCTTGGATGTCTGCAGAGTAAACGTGAATGTAGGTGGTGCCACCTGTCATAAAATCGAGAAAGCTGTCCAGGATGTATAAACCTGCAAAATTTCAGGTGGAAAAGTCAAACCACTGCTGAGATATTAGCCCTGCTTTGGCTTTAGTGTATTTACGTTTACTACTAAAATGCTTAAATAAAACGTTGTTCCATGTACCGATAAATGTAACTCAGTACCAGCTCTTATCACTAAAGCCCTGTAAAGTCCATATGGTGAATCCCTGATATTTGCATATTAGAGCGTCACAAGGCTCCTGACGATCCCCTCGAATATGCATATCAGGCATCGTTGCTATGTGGACGCTAGGAGCGGTCCCAATGGCAATAGACAGCTCAACCCGCTTGGTTACATTCGCACTGAAATCATGTATTCAGAAAGTCCATTCATTGACCTTCGTGTCCTATGATATATCTCTGCTGTTGAACACTACGATCCATGGGCCAAATGAAAGTGCATTGTAGACACTGTCGCGTCTATTTTGTACTGTGTATTTGTTAGTGTTCAAGTTACACTTAAAAGTCTTGCCCCTGTTAAGTTGCCAACATGCTGATCGCCGTGACCGTTTCAGCCAGCCGGTACATGATTGCGTTCGTCGCGTGTGGACCTGAATATCTCACGCTGATTGGCTGAGCTAGAGATACATTTTCAAACCGGCCTCCCTTGAAAAGCGATGGTCTGAATAATGGTGACACACGGACTCACTGAGGCTGAGGGTTATATATAGTGTTGAAAGTCTTGCTGTAGGTCTACTCCAAATAGCCGAGGACTTGGGAAAGATTCGGGGACAGACCACTATAATTAGGCATATAATAAAACCCGGAAAAACTCGGAAATTCTCGGAAAAACTCGGAAATTAAAAAAACTCGGAAAAATGGCCGGAAAAGAAGATAAACACACGAGGAAGAATAATTCAAATGATTCATTTAACAGAGAAAGATTTAGTGCGACCATACAGCTGTTTTTTATTTACATTCGTGTTGATCACACTGTAAATTTCCTGCATCCGCCATCTTGGAGTCATGGTATGTCGGAAAAAAAGTTGTCCCCTCGGAAATAAAGTAAATTTATGTTAACACTTTGTTAAACTGCCACATTATGGAACAAATCGTACATATTTTTTAAATAAACCCAATTTATACTTCTTTTGGCAATCAAACCTATTTAATTTACACCAATCTAACTTTTAGAACTGGCGAGGACCCCTTGCTGTGGGGATCATCCCCTGATATAATTTTCTGTACAAGTCACAGATAAAACACCGTTAGGTTTTAGCTTCATTAGAAAACATGGAAAAATAAAAAAAGTAAATCATCGACAAATATACTGTTTATTTAGTAGACAATTCATGTTAATAAAAGATATATACAAGTAGGTATAGGTATCTGTGAATCATTTTCAATATGAGATATTATGCACATGAAAAGATTCACAAAAGTCACTTGGCACATTAGTGTTTAAACTATACAATGATAAATGTTATTATTGTTCTCAAGGATTCAATTGAAACATTTCCACATCTACAGTGTAGTTACAATATGGAATTCCTTAAAACATAAAATTTCTTATAACATTAAAAAAAATCATGACAAATACATATATTTTATTCAGAATTGTATGCACAGTGAGCATTGTTAAGAATATTTGTAAATATATATATATATATATATATATATATATATATATATATATATATATATATATATATATATATATATATAAGATATGCTTCATGTCATAAATTGTTACTCTTTAAAACAAAATTTATATTTTAATTAAGTCATATGATTTCAGTAAATGTTGAAAATACATATATGGTGTAAATCTGTGGGTTATCATGGTATAATGAATTGTTTACTAAATAAACAGTATATTTGTCGATGATTCACGTTTTAATTTGTCCATGTTTTCTAACGAAGCTGAAACTGACGATGTTCTGTCTGTGACTTACGCAGGAAAATTATATCAGGGAATGATCCCTGGAGCAAGAAGCTCTAGCAAGTTCTAAAAGTTTGATTGGTAAAAATTAAATAGATTTGGATGCCAAAAAAGTATTAATTTCGATTTATTCAAAATAGTTATGCTTTATTTCATAATGTGATTGTTTAACAAAGTGTTAAAGAAACATTTACTTTATTTCCGAGGGGACAATTTTTTTCCGACATACCATGACTCCAAGATAGCGGACGCAGGGTTTTTACAGGGTGATCAACACGAAAAGGGTCGGTTAAAAGTAGTTTTATTCCTTTTAAGAAATAAAAAAAATAAACTGTATAAGCACACTGAATTATTCTATGTTATATGAATCATTTGAATTACTCTTTTACATGTGTTTTTATGCTTTTCCGGCCATTTTTCCGAGTTTTATTAATTTCCGAGTTTTTCCGAGAATTTCCGAGATTTTCCGGGTTTTATTATATGCCCTATAATTACTCCCAACGTCACTTGGAAACCCCTTAGTTCAGCGAGGCGGTGATGTGTGGCGCTGACTGTCCGGTACAAACCAAGTTTACCAGTCGATTAAATAAAAGGGCCAGAGAGTGGTAATACCGTCACTATAAGTGCGATACAATGAGAGAACGTTTGGTTTCTCTGTCAGAGGCAACAATTAACAGCCATTTCATTGACTGGGCCAGTCTACTGAGATATGAGTGATATTATCCCAAGGCAGATAAACAGATGGATGCTGTGCATAAATGGTTGCAGGTGGCGCCACCAGTGTTGCCTATGATGAAGAGTTATGTGAGATCTACACACATGCAACATTTTGGCCAAATCGGTCAAATGGTTCCCGAGATATGAGCTTGTATGTCTACAGAGTAAACCTGAAATTAGGTGGTGCCACCTGTCATAAATCGAGAAAGCTGTCCAGGATGTATAAACCTCCAAAATTTCAGGTGGAAAAGTCAAACCACGGCTGAGTTATGAGTGATTTTATCCCAAGGCAGATGAACAAATGGACACTGTGCATAAGTGGTTGCAGGTGGTGCCACTAGTTTTACCTATGATGAAGAGCTATGTGAGATCTATACACATGCAAAATTTTGGCCCAATCAGTCAAATAATTCCCGAGATATGAGCTTGGATGTCTGCAGAGTAAACATGAATGTATGGGACCTGTCATAAATTCGAGAAAGCTGTCCAGGATGTATAAACCTGAAAAATTTCAGGTGGATAAGTCAAACCACTGCTGAGATATGAGTGATTTTATCCCAAGGCAGATGAACAGATGGACGCTGTGCAAAAATGGTTGCAGGTGGCGCCACCATTTTTAAAGTAAGTCATAAAGCTATCAAAGGGCTACATTTGTGCAAAATTTTTAGCCTGATCGGTCAAACGGTTCTCGAGATATGCGGGTTTATGTGTGGTAACAGAAGCACAAATGGACGCTGGGCAGTGAGGAAAGGTCAGAGGTCAACCAAAAATGAGGGCGCAGCAGTTCACATGTGATCTGATGATAAACCCAATTCGCTTAAAAACCAAGTTTTTTCAAACAGTTGAAAGATATAGTTCCAATAATCTTGGAATTCTGCATCTAAACATTGTGTCTAGACGTCTTGACGCTGTGTCTAGACGTCTAGACACATTGTCTAGACACTCCCCCAGAGCCAGGTCAGTTGCCATGGTGATGTCTGGACCCCACCTGGTTGTACCGTGTAACCTCTTGACTTGGCTGCTGAAACTCAAATCTGTTTTCAAATAGAGAAAGCCTTTTTCAATTGGCTACAATGTTTTTTTAAAACTGTATTTACCCAATCTATTCTTATAAAACTGGCAGAACCCTACCATAGAATAATTCTTGTAAAGTTTAAACCAATCAGCTTAACAGTTTCATCATAAATCAGTGTATAAGCTAGAATAGTTTAAAATTACATTTTCGCTTGTAAAAAACATATCAATGTTGGTGGCGCCACCAATACCTCAAAATCAGATATGACATATGTGACAAACATTGGTATAAAATTTGGTGATTATAGCTCCAGCCGTTTCTGAGATTTTAATTTTAGTGTGCTTTTTTGGACAGATGACTAAGTTCAACCTCCAGTAACTCGGCCAAAAATCTCCGAACTGGAACCATTCGAACAAACTTGAGAGAGATTGTTTCAGGGATCACTTCTGTGAAATATTGGACAATCTGGCTGGACACTTTCAGAGAAGAAGATTTTTAGAGGTTTTAAAGCTTTTTCTCTATAAAATCTAAATTAATGCAGATACCCAATAATTAGTTCCAGGGCATCAAGTTTCACAGGTGTCTTATTCTTACATGTAATTTGGAGCTGCTAGCTCCGACGCTTTCTGACTAATAGCCATGGACGCCGGAAAGTCAGCCCTGGACAGTGGACGGCTGACGGCTGACGATGGACGGACGACGCTGCGCCATCGCATAAGCTCACAGGTTCGCTAAAAAAAAACCAGGTGGCGCCACCAGTCTGCAGAAACTGCTGAAACATTCCATGATCAATATCCATGCAAAGAATCATGGTGATCAATGCTTTAGTTGTTCAGATATTTGAGTTTTTGTATCAAATTTCCATTTTTCTGGGGGGTACTTCAGAGCCCAATAGCTTGAAGAAACTGGGTAACAGAGACCTTATTCCAGGTTTCCAAGGAGACTTTTCATTGGCCTCCCTGCATGTCAAGATAGAAGATTCTAGGTCAAGTCATTACGATTTGTGCCCTGTTAACAGATGACTGCATCTTTTAAGGTCTCCAAAATAGAGAAAAAAATAGTAAAAAAATCGAAAAAATTCAGGTGGCACCACCAGCCTGCAAAAAATGATGAAACACTCCATGATCAATATCTGTGCAAAGAATCATGGTGATCAATGCATTAGTTGTTCAGATACTTGAGCTTTTGTGTCAAATTTTCCATTTTTCTGGGGGGTACTTTGGAGCCCCATAGCTCGAAGGATATGGGTAACAGAGACTTAATTCCAGGTGTCCACAGAGATTTTTCATGGACCTCTTAGGATGTAAAGTAAGAAGATTCCAGGTCCAGCGGTTACAATTTGTGCCCTGTTAACGCACAGACGACCGGATGGCTGGACGGACGGCGGACCAAGAGTGATTGCTAAAGCTCAGATGTCTTACAGTCAGCTGAGCTAAAAAATGGTGCTGTAACTCCCACCAGTCCTTGTCAGCACCATTGAATTTAATTCCGTTTTCTGTATTTATATCAAAAGGAGTTGTAACTCCCTCCCCCCCCCCAGTCATTGAGCCCTAGTTCCTGAGCACCGAGGATAGTATTTTTTTTGCAACTTCAAAAACCTATGGCGATGCAGTTATAACTGTCACAATCAGCTGAGCTCCGTGACCCATGGGTCCCTTGTTTAATAGAGAGACGCCTCTGTAGTTGTTACAGTCGCTTTGGCTGCTTTTTGATTCTACAGTAGGAAAGACAGGGAAGCTTGTGGCTTCGCTCTGGCATGAGAAATCCTGGACGGAATTGACATTTCACATAGTGCCATTAATTCCTCTCTTCAGGGAGTCAAACTACTCAATATGACAGGCAAATCATCAACGGCGTTCGTGGCTTCCGATTTTTTTTTTGTCTAGCTTTCCGCCTGCCCATCTGCTTCCCCTGGTATTAGATGCCATGCTTTTCCCATTTCTTATCTATTTTTTGAGCATACTGCGTATTGGTAAAATTGATATCCTCTGAATTTAAGGACATTTGCACTGGTATTTTTCTTTAAAGATAAAATATGCCAATATTAATATGATTTGTATGCACCAACAGATGTACATTCATGACTCAGTCCAACTCTGCATTGTTATTTACAAATATTTTAATCAATATAACAAAACAAAAAAAAAAACATGTACATAAACAGGGAGTAATGCAATCTCCAACAGATTAGTTTCAGTTATGCATCTCCTGTGAAAAACATATCAAAGTGCATCTCTCACTATTAGAATAGTTCCTTTGTGATAACAGCTCCAAGACAATTAGCCCACCCCCTCAAGACACCCATGAAAATGTACCTACCATTAACAAATTCAGGGGGTGTGGTCATATGGAGATAATTATCCTGTGATAAAATATAAACAGTCTCCTAACATTTCTAAACTTGGAATTAGTATGGAGACAGTGGTACATTGTTTTTTTATATATTTTTTAAAGTTTTTTTTCACAAAGACATGACAAATTTTAAATAGTGTCTGTATAGCTGATACAACATGTGCAAACTTGTCATGGGCAGTATATCTTATTAGAAGATATAAAATGTTGCATTCCAAAAATAAGATAACAATAAATTTTTACAGTTTAGATTACTAGATTTATATACTAGACACAAATTTATATACAACATTATACTGGAAAAAAGTGTTATGATTATTGACTTGAAATGTGACTAATGTGACCTAACTAGACTGAGTAAATAAATACTGATTGAAAAATCTTGAAAATACACAATGATTTTAACACCATACATTTCAGTATAACCTTAATTTTAAAGCTTAATTAATCTGGGGAAAAAAAACTTTTTTTTTCTTTTGCCAATACCTTTATTATAAATTTTGTTTCTTTTTCATGATATGATTATATGTATGTATTGCTCTGCTGTCCTGAACAAGCATTTATGTAAGGAAAGGCACAAATCCTTATACCTGGTATGGTTTAAACAAATAATTGGTAACTGCCTGTTTGTGAAATAATGAACACCTTGATCACCCCAAGTCTTATTCAATGCCTTATTCTAATCCATACTGCAGTGTAGCACCAAATACAATGCTGCTTCAATAAACTGCAGTACACATGCAGTATCATGGTGGATCTGACTAGGATTTGGAGACAGCTCTGTGACGTAGTCCAGTATCCTCCGTGGTCTGACCTGTTGGTGGTACAGTCTCCCAATCACCCTCAGCTTCCCTGCCTTTGTCGTCTGTAGAATAAAAGAATTAAAATTCAGATAATCAGCTAGTTTAACTTTATATTTGATTAGTTGTGCATAAACAGCTCAGTAGGCATTTAGATTACACTGATAGGCCTATTCGGAGTCATGATACAAGTCATACAGGGAACTGCACTGCAACAGCCATCCATCCATCCAACCATCCATCATATTTCATTGATGTTATTGCAAACATTCCTAAATCTTACAACTAGGTTGTCAGTGTTGAATTGTCCTAAAAGAATACTACAAGTTCACTACAGCGAACATACAAAGTGCCAGTCCAATTTCTATGGTACCCAATCATTTCTTGTCCCTTGAACAACCTTTCTGCTGCCCATAACCTATGGGAGACATGCTTGTATGCCATAAGACACTCAACAAACATGCAGGAGGGATACCAATATGTTTGGTTAATACAAAACCTTTTTTTGCACATGGGTGGTATTGTTAGAAAATAAACAAATCCATGTAATGATCCATCTTTTTTATTTTAAATGACAGCATACCAGTACAAGTAGACCATGAAGCCTTTTCATAGATGACATTTTTTTAAATACTCTTTAATGATTTCATGTGGTTTTTGACACTGAAGGGCAAGCCACTCTGACAGTTGGCGGATCTTTTTTCTGAGGGGCAAAACACCACTCATATTTTATGTGGCTGTAGTTTGGGGCCAGGTGCTTGTACCTTAGCTTTACCTGTACCAGAGTACCCAATGCACGGTATCTGTACCTGAATCTGGATACCATGAGTAGGCAGTACCTAACACCTGTGTCTGGGCTAAAGAATATATACTTGGCACAATAAACTTCAAGTACATATATGATGCTGGAAAAGAACATACTGATGTGCATACAGATGAAAAGTATGCAATTATAATTTTAGTCTCTGATTTTAACTAAAATTACCTGTACCAAAGAACTTTCTAAAGTACTTGAACCTGTTACTATCATAGGTATTTCATGATAGTGTTGTGCCTTTATCTGGACCGGTACCTGACCATCTCACAAGGATCTGTACCTAAATATTCCAAATTGTACATGGCACAAAGCCTTCTATATATCATCTTTAATTTATCTCTATTTCCTCTTTGGTTACCACCAGCCAATTATCTTTTTGTCAAACTAACGCCTACAGAAAACATGTAATGCTGACCTGTAGACTCTGGCTCCTCTTTGGACTCTAGGCTTGCCTTTGTTTGTGACGGCTGAGACTCTACCTCCCCCGTGGCTGTGGATGCAGCCCCCACACTTCTCGGCTCAGAACTACTTGTTGAGGGTAAAGGTCTTGATGATACAATAGTCAGACTTGAAGCTGGAACAAATCAATATGGATCTTTCAATTTATATTTAAATTTATGTACAAAAGATACCAATACATTACTTGTGAGATACTGATATACATGAAATACAATAAACAATTTATACTTTAACAGACTGTTCATTCACAAAAAAAAAACAAACAGCTTTAAAAGCCTGGAAATCATGTAGCCAGTTGAAATAATCTGGTTAAATTTTACTCATAATGAATATATAATAATTAGCAAATTTTTTTATTAATTTTCAAGTAACAGAAAAATAATACTAATAATGGTGGGTTAGTGGATAAAACAAACTGTTTTTCAACATTTATCTAACAAAGGCTACCTAAATATTATTGAATAATTTTTTGAATTTCAATCATGTCATGTTCATTTTCTTGTAAATTTTTACATCAAATATCATACATTCATTCTCAGACAATTTCTAAAGGAAACAATTTATAATTTTGCAAACCCATGACGGCCCGGACCTTCCAGACCTTTCATGCTGAAATTACATATTTATTGTTAAAATGTACTTCAAAGTATAGGTCTTTGTTGCATTTGGCTACCTTGCCTGTATTCCAGTTCAAATTCTTCCTGCATTTTCACTTTTGATCTCCTAATATATACATATTCTTTATCTGAGAAATCAATTCATAGAATTTTGTTTGAAATTGTTTGAATAATTAAAAATAATATACAATAAATAAAACTTATTAGAGCATGAGAATATCATACAAATCATTCAGTTTGATTATTTAATTACTGATTCTAAGTCCTAGACAGAACGTCACTTTTGTTACCTTCACGCTGTCTCTCGAGTAAACTCTTAATCCTGTGCTCACCCTTTCGCTCACTGAGTGGAAGAGATGGGCTTCCTGACCCCAGAGTGGTTACCATGGAGCCACTTCCTTTACTTGTCATGAACTGATACCATGACAACACAGCAACAGCCAATAGGAACACCAGGTTGGTACTGATACCAAAGATGGCCGAGCTGATAGGGTAGTAGTACATGATATACCTAAAAATAATACAATCATTCCTTAGAACAATGAAATACCTCTTAGTTTGAGTTCTAATTTTGCAGTCTGGTTTGTTTCAAGATTCAATCTGAATTAAACATTCTTAGAGCAGTTAAAGTGCAAACAATTTGTTTTGTCAGACATTGCTAATATTTTACTGGATTAACTAAAGATGCCACCCTTGGGTACGAAGAGGATAGATAGTAAGTAGGTAGGTGGTTAAAACCAAAGTCCCTTCTGATATAAACATTCATAAAAATCTAAATTTGTACAAGTTGTAGATTTTGGCATATCACCAGAAGAGGCAGCTTCCTCCCTCCAGTACCCTACAACATCATGTGACACTGTGTATGTATGTATTTAACAAATAACATCAATCTGTGAAATTAAACATGGATTTTAAATTTGTCAATTGGCAGGAATATTAGTGAATCCAATATGGTAATTTTGTGATCAAAGTTGGTGTTTTTGTTTAAATAATACATCTTTATTACTGGCATTTACATATACCTGTCCATTTAGTATTAAAGAGAGAAAGAATGCAAGTAATCGACAAAGGTGGATAAAAACATTACCTATGGGATATATGTCCTGTTTTGTATTTTTTTCAACATATGAGATAGATATTTATCTGACCTGAGGCCAGTGAAGTGTGTGTTGATCTTCAGTAAGGCCGAGTACAGTTCTATATTCTTGCTTTGTACCTCCAGATACATGCCCAGGGCTGGTTTATACTGGAAGCAAACCAGTGATGTTTTACATTACAAATTAGGAATTAAAATATACAGTGTAAAAATAGAACATGGACATTAGATAAAATTACAATTTTAACAAGCAAATTTGTCAAATTTAATGCTGACACTTCTGCCTATTGTTGTCTTTCATTCTTACCTGATCAATATGTTTCAGTTTTTATGTTTGCCAGAAGATGTCTCAACATGTCATAGTGACTCTGTTTAGTTTTCATGGTGCCCTATAGTTGTCTCCACATGTCATAATTTTGGTTGTGAAATATGAACATTATTTTTTATTTTTGTTTTCGAGCTGGAGAGAATATGTTTTCTGATAGACACTTCAAAACCTATCCCAACCAAGGTATGCATGAGAGCAATGACCCAAATTTGAATGAAATCAGATAACATTTGGGAAATTTATCTCATTGAAATGAAAAACCTGATGGACGGACAGACAGAGGGACAGATAGATAGACAGACAGACATACCCAAATTAATGTCCCCCTTTCTGGGAAGCAGGGGACAAAAAGCTTTATAACATATTATTGTATGAGAAATATTAGAACAGAAGTATTGTATTTATTTAAGATATACTTTTGAGAAAGCAACACCAGGTTGCAGGTGTCCAAGAAGATTAAATTTAAATAATCTGTTACTGCTTGTGACCTATTTGTCCTCTCTCAGTAGTAGGGTGTTAAAGAAAGTTCCTGTCACTTACGGGGTCATCAATAAACTTATCCATCAGTTCCAGACTCAACATCTGCTTCTGTTCCTTAGCACCAAATACCAGAAACGGTGAGTAGAAGAGGGTCTCCATAGTCTGCAGGAGGGAGGACTTGTACCGTAGCATAGCCTCAAATAGATGAGATCAACATGGAATATTTGTGATACCTGAAGCATTATAATGAATTCTGAGTGAGAGCTTTGATTTAAATTTTGAAGTTTTCAGAGTTTTTCAATGCCAATTTGCTTACATCAAAATGTTGTTGTGAATATTTTATTGACATCTGACTAATATAATATTCATCTTGATACAAGTTTTTGGGATTTAGCACGAGCATAGCTCATAAGTCACTCTTTCCCTGTACTTTCAATATAAGCATGCATGATCCAATAATTGAGAATGAAAATTATGTGTCCTATAAAACATGGTAATGTCATTCATTAACATGGTAACAGTGAATAATGATGCCAGTCCTGGAAAGAGTCAGTTATGTGAAGGGTACACATGGAATGTAAAGAAGAAGAAAGGGTAATATGGATGGTTGGATGTTATGTGTATTATGGTTTAATGTGAGTAATAAACTTATCCAAACTTTACAAAATTTATGCCCCTTGACACTTTAATCATACAAGTCCATGCAATATGGTGAACTGAACAAAATGGTCAACTATAAAATCTCTTAACTACTTACAGATCTTGCAGACTTTTGGACAACCTCTCCATATCTTGTGTAAAACTGTATGACAATCATGAACATTCCTGAAACATATTAAAAACAAATGATAAGTAAAAGAGTCTTTATGTAAAAAAATAAGTGTAAACTATGTTTCCCCATTAAAACAACCATACCAAACATCAGAACATTATAAATCGAAAGGATGCATACCTTATGTGTTAAAACTAAAGAGCCAATGCAAGGGATCAAAAGAGATCTGGAAAATAAGAGGGGTCAAGCAGGATACCCAGCATATCTAAATTCATATCTAAAGCCATCATTTGAACTGATAAATTCAGATTCATTAAAGAAAGTAAAGGTCATTTGTGGTTTGATAAACAAAAATTTTCTCTGGAATTTGAAATATGTGCCCTTTCAATACCTCTTCATCAAATTGTTCTAAGCCTGTCCTATATAAGTAGCTGTTAGCAAGTTTAACACATTCAAAATACAATGGCTCACATACAAATTCCATAAGAAAACATCAGTGAACAAGCACATGATATGCCAACAACTGAAATATAACTAAAATTATGATGAGGGGATTGGTTTGAAAAATTGCAAATTGTCTCTTGTATGTCAATTAAAAAAATATAATTTAATTTAATATTTAGTAAATCAATAGTTTTGTATCAACTGACCATGATTTTGATTGACAGGAGATTCAGGCATTTCAAGATCCAGCTGAATCTGATACTTTTGTCCTCTCATAAGAATCTGAAAATAAACATTCAGAAAACAAAGTAAAACATACATATACAAGAAATACAAGAGATGACATGATTCAGCATATTAAATATTTTTAATAATATTTAACACCTATAGGGGATTTATTTGGTCACCACAGAATCATTCTTAATATGGATATTATTTAAAGATACTGGTCTAATTTAGCATTGGTTGGAACTCCAGTCAAATATCCTTTCTTGCACAAAGAAGACAAAATGATATGTCACAGACTTTAAATGAAATAGCTGAAGTAAATAAAAGTTTCAATAGTATTCCAAGAATACACATCAACTGTAACATGACATATACTGATATATCAAAATTATCAATACTTTATACAAGTAATATCAAGGACACATCTGTTTATTTCCACTCATAATACAGTTTTATTTTTTTTTATCCCATTTCCTTTATGAATGAGGACACCAATCTGTATGTGCAATGAATACGGTAGCCTCTCTCTGGCTGAAGATCAAAGGCTATGAACAATTAATTTAATAAGACAAGACTCAGAGGATACAATATCTCCCAAGTGCTTAACCCTCCTCCTGCGGGACCCGTATATATACGGGCGAGGCGCCGCATCCCCGCCATGCGGGATACGTATATATACGGTTTGGGAGGGTGCTAGGTTTATAGGCCAATAAAAAAATTCTTATCCCGTCAATCCGTATGAAATTTTATGCGGGATCACTAAAGGGGATTTCCATTCGAATGGTTTCGTTTTCCCGGAAGGTAATTTGACAAACCGTGTGCAAATAGCGATCACATTTTTATCATGTGTACGGGACATGACCGGTCATGACCCGCGAAGTAGGTCAATCATGGCGGCGTCTGTTATTGTTGACAATGAGGAAATAGCGCAATTATTTATGGATTCTGATCGACTAATGGGAAAAGTTTTTCTTATTAACTCAATGAAAATGACAGCCAGTTTCATTAAAGATCTTGAGGAACTGACTGATCTGTTACGGCAGTGGGCAAACGGTGATATGACGGACCGGACTGCGCGGTGTCGTACTTCAAACCGGCACGCGCACGTGATGAATTGATGAAATATATATTTGACTAGAAAAGAGCATGAAATCAATGTAAACTGTAACCAAAAAAAAAAAAACTCGTATATGTAAGAGGTAAGACAAGTTAAAAGTAAAAAAGTCACTTGAATAATAACGTGTAGAGAAGTTCTCTCCCATGGGTGAACATTATCTGATTATTGGAATGATTTAGCGATTTAATCGTCACGTTCCTTGCATGTCAACACGTGCCGCAAGTTGTAGTCCTTGCATTATTATTTTATTATATAAATTTTCTTTAATATTAACTGTTTATTATGAAGTTTTTTACATTTTTTTTAATGAAGCTTACACATTTTGACGATGTCCTGTAAGCAAAGTATTTTTTTTTTAGAAAAAAAGTAAGAAAATAAAATCCTTCCAAAACTGTTGTCTCCAATGTGTTCCAAGTAAATTTATTCATATTTATATAGATAAAATAATTATTTCCACTCTTCCACAGAAAAAGAATTTTTAAAGACCTATTTTAAGAGGTTGATGACTTAAAAACCACAACACAACTACTGCGAGAAATTTTTAAATTAGAATGACACAAAGAACATTTCTTTTATATCTCACATTTCAATTGGTTGCCATGGCAACCATATATATATAAGGATATCTTATCAAAGACATATGTTAAGAGATTGAAGACTTAAAAGACAGATAACAACTTCTGCAAGAAACTGTTTAATTGGAATGACAAAAAAAAATTTAAACGTTTTATTTCTCACATTTCAGTTGGTTGCCATGGCAATCATATAAATATATATATATATATATATATAAGGATATCCTAAAATTTCTCACTTTAGCATTCTTGATTCAGTCTGGTATACAATACTACAGGTATTGACCATTGGGACCAAAAAAAGAGTACATACAGATGCTGCAAATAAAGCATCCATTCAGCACTCCTAAGGCAAAAAAACTGCAAACAATTCAGTATACAGCACATATAAGGAAAAAATCAATTCAGCAGGAGGAGGGTTAATAACCATAAGCCTGGTAGTCACTTGTCTGAATAATCAGTATTATTATTTAGGCTCTGTATTTTTTATACTGAATATATATATATATATGGTTTGTATTGTACCTCAGCTTTATTCTCCTTTATGAGAGACAAGTTGGCCGATGGAAATCCACATCTAATATCTTTCTCTTGGCAATCAGCCCTGAAATAATATACAAACTTATCTTGAAACAAGAAAATCACACATACTATTATATATTGATGATTTTGTAACAAAAATACAGTAAAAACATCAAGACTAATTATTAATAAATCAAAAATATAAAATTGAGATATCTCATTAATGCCCACAGGACCTCTGAAATAATTTAAAAGTAAGTATACTTATATTCAATGGTTAAGCAAATATACAGTTTAATTGCCAAAACCATATCACTTGACATATCATCTCCACAGATACAACAGGGAAGTATTATTTTTATTTTTGTACCACTCCTGATTTTCAATTTTTATCTCTAAAATACATTTGATTATTCATTGGTTCTTAATAACAGCTACGAAAGAAGTCACAGCATAAATGAAATTACAATTTAAAAATAAGCAGGGTTTGCAAAGAGATAAGAATATATTTTTTACCATTCAAGTCTGAAGATAATGTACTTTACAACATCATCATGCACATAAATGAGGAATCAATATATAATATTATATAAAAAAGAAAACATAAATTAATATTAAATTAAATGAAATAATATATTGTACATGTTTTAGTATTACTCACCTAAACTGCAGGTGAACTCTTTGTGAATGTGACACTGCTGGCATGTAGGAGTAATAGAAAGTACCATACAGGAACACTGAAAGCCACAGCAATGTGATAAACAGTGCTGCACCAGTCAAGAAACGCAGCACTGCATCTCTGAGAGTCCCATACCAGGTAGCAGACAGCAACATCAGCCAGTCCTTCCAGGCATCAATCCATGAGAGTAGCATGTTGAATACCTACCCCAAAATGCATCAACTTGAAGGTCTATTTAGTTAACACCCAACTCAGCTTATATCTGGAAGACAATGTGGTGGTATTAAAACCTATTTGTTTCATGCCTGTTATAAGCTTTCATATATCAGATTTAAGCAACCAAGGAGCACAAATTTGTTTCTGAAGACTCTATATAATAAAATGGTATGTCTGAACTTTTACACAGTATTTACTTGAATAGGTATTATTTTGCACACCTGCACATATAAAATTACAGTAGGGAATGCATTATGTGCCCACTGATAAGCCTGAAGATGTAATGTTACTGAGCTAAATATACATTTATAGCAAGTATGTCATTAGCCCGATTTAATCATATTCAATGTTATTAGGCCCTGCCATATAGAGTCCGATAGCTATACAGTGAGAGTTTCTACAATATAAGCCTCAGACTACACACCACCCAATGCCCTTGTAACCAGTGTCAGCAGGTGTTTATTACCCCGTGCCAGCGGTCCCCCTTCAGAGCCGGGCCGGTTGAAACAAAATGAAACTACATTTTAGCTGTCAATCACTCGAGTCAGCAATGCAATCAGTGAGGTCATCAAGTGTGCCTGTTCGACTGTTCTTCTCTGTCCCTACTAAAATTGCTGACATGTTTCTGGTAAAACGGTCAGTAAATGTTAGAAATGGTGATCGAAGTTTAATTTAAGTTTCTATCAAAACCATGAAACACATACTTATTGGTTTTTAAATGGTATAATCCTGTGTCTTGTTGTTTGGCAGTAAACAGGCAGTCAAAGAAGATGCAACGGATCCTTTGCATCTTCCGTGGCTTATATTGTAGAAACTCTCACTGTATGGCTATCGGACTCAATATATGGCAGGGCCTAATAATATTGAGTCCGGCTAGTATGTTATAACCTTAAACCCAATTGTGGCTCTGTAGTATACAGAGCCACAGGCCTCTGCCTTTATTTATCTAGCTCCCCAAGTGAGCTGGCTTGTTTGCTTCAGCCTCCTTTGTGCATGTGTTACATCATCACTGCTTATCTCCTGGCCCATCCAGATGATACAAATTGCACCCCACAGGCTGAAACAATCCTAGGAGTGTAAGCAGTGGTCCGGGTCACTAGGACAGACATCCAACACAGGTTAAGTACATGTGCTTCATAGTGTGTCCACTAGATTAATGAAGGCTGAGTCCTGTAGCTCTGTATATACTACAGAGCCACAATTGGTTTTAGTCATTTCCTCTGTCATGGCCTCTTTGGTAAGAAAAATCAGAGTATGGTATAGAGCAAGTACAGTGCCACCCCCCCCCCCCCCAATTTATATTTTCCTATCATTAAAATATGACGTCAAAATTTAATTTTCAAACAATATTACTTGTTACCAGTAAAAGAATAACAAATATTATATTTTTTAAATTTATAAATATAATTATACTACAGTAAAAAAAAATAAGCTGGCCTGGTAAAGTCTATAAAAGTATAATGCTGGTTAGAACTTATTAAGGAAACACCATTTAACAAATCTAACAAAACAACACTGAAATGCCTGTTTAAAGTTGTCTTTTCACATTACATGTCATACCGTACATGTCTAACCCTGGCCAGTTTACATTAGACTATGGACTCCGCAAACCATCCGTGTGAGAGACCCTCTACTCAACAGTAACTCACTGTCCGCAGCGCGCAGCAACGTGTTGTGTTCCTCCCTCCCACCTTTTTCTTCAACGAACAGGTGACAGCCTTTTTTTGTGGTCAGCTCATATTCACTGGGTTCCGCTTCAGGCAAAATATGCCCAAGTTTTTCTTCAGGAACTTGGTCAATGGTCACGAGCAGGGTGAATCGAAAGAGAGTTAATATTGTTAACATTTCCTATTCAGCAACCACGGTGTAAAACCACGCTCCTATTGGTTGAAAGTGTGTGTAGCCATAGACTGGTTCCCGTCAAAAAATGAACCTCGAACGATTATATAATACAAAACTCATCCTGACATACGACCAGTTTCTATGCAAAATGAGATAATAATAATAATAATAATAATAATAATAATAATAATTATAATAATAATAATAATAATAATATTATTATTATTATCATCATCATTATTATTGTTATATTGCAGGGTTCGGCGGGAAAAACCGGGTGGGTATATAATACCTCTTATTACCCGGGCGGGCAATAAGCCTTAAAACCCACATGCGGGTTTTAATGGGCAATATGATTTGGGCTTTTCTAGAAGCATTCTTTTCAGTCTCAGAATTACTGCATAAAATGCATATAATCTAATAAAGAGGAAAAACTACAATGATTGTCCATGAAATAAGTTTAACACCAATAGATGAGCAACATCACAGATATTAATGAAGAAGCACACGAGAAAGAAATTGTGTCATGCACCAGTGCTTTTATGATACATCATGCATAATGTTCAAACTGTTTTATACAAACTGCTACCAGTCTAGTTCAGAATGCCCACAAAAGGCACGATAGCAGGTCACAAGCTTTGCAGCACGTTGTACTCCAAGTCAATAGGAAATCTTGTTTTTATGTAGCCAAAGTTAGAGAATACACGTTCTACAGCAGCATAACTGGCTGGCATACAAAGAAGAGTGGATGCGTATGACTCTAGCACCGAGGTGTCACTGTGGCTTCACCTGTGTGGTATCCTATACATGTACTGCCAATCAGTTGACACTTGGCAGCCAGTGACCATCTTGTGTCAACCAGTTAGCCAGTTTTTGTACACACCCAATAAGTAATCCATCCACTTTCAGTCTTTTATTGATTCAAAGGAAATTATTTCAAAATCATTAAATATATATTATAATACAAATGATAGATTCAGATAGAAATATGGTTGAAATAACGGGAGTTACAAAGTACGGTAGGTTTATGCTCCATCTTAAAGACTCCTGAATTTTTTAATTATCGTTATAGTGGCTATATATCATCAATATCAGTTATATATTATATATATTTATGTAGTCATATACATATTAAATCAAAGAAGCATACTGATCACAGTATTTCCCAAGCTGGTACAATAAATTTTCTGTTAAGTCAGTTGCCTTTTGAGACTATATTGCCATAAAACCCGTTAAACCCATAAAACCCGGGTTTACCCAGTAAAACCCACTGGGCTGCATGGGTTTTATGCTTTAAACCCGGGTTTTGCCCAACCCTAGGTGTTATATTGTGTTATTACAAATATTTTTGTATGTCTTTCCGTGTATTCTTCTTCTGGATAAATATAAATCTGTGGACCCGATATATACATGCGTGGATCAGAGATCGAGCTTAATTATGTGTAATTCTTAAATCAGATATTGAGTGTTGTATATATACGTGGTTCGTCCTTCATATAACATATGTATGCGTGGTTCTGCTCTCAGATATCGTATATATATGCGTGGTTCTACTCGCAGGTATCATATATATGCGTGGTTCTCCTCTCAGATATCATATATATATATATATATATATATATATATATATATATATATATATATACATTTATGTGTGGTTCTGCTCCGAAATATCGTATATATGCCTTGTTCGCCTCTAAGATATCATATATAAGCGTGGTTCTCCTCTTAGATATTATATATAAATGCGTAGTTTTCTCAGGTATCACTTATATGTGTGGTTCTCCTCAAAGATATCATATTTATGCATGGTTCTGCTCCTAGATATCGTTTTTATGCGTGGTTCTACTCTGAGGTATCATATATATGCGTAGTTCTCCTTTCAGATATCATATGTATGCGTGGTTCTCCTCTCAGATACCATATATATAAGCGTGGTTCTCCTCTAAGATATCATATATTAGTGTGATTCTCCTCTTAGATATAATATATAAATGCGTAGTTTTCTCAAATATCATATATTTGCATGGTTTTTCTCTTAGATATCATTTTTATGCGCGGTTCTGCTCCTAGATATTGTAAATATGCGTGGTTCTATACTCTCAGATGTCATATATATGCGTGGGTCTCCTTTCAGATATCATATATATGCGTGGTTCTACTCTCATATATCATATATATGCGTGGTTCTACTCTTAGATATCATTTTATATGCGTGGGTCTCCTTTCAGAGAGGCCTATTATATATTAGACTGGCCCAGTCAAAGAAATGGCTCTGACAGAGATATCAAACGGCTCTCACTGTGTCCCACTTAGTGTCGGTACTGCTACCACGCGGCAACTTACATAACTAATTACCATTTTCTGACCCTCTTATTTCATCAACTGGTAAGCTTGGGACGTACCGGACAGTCAGCGCCACACATCACCGCCTCGCTGAACTAAGGTCTTTCCCAGTGAAGTAAGGAGTAATTATAGTGGTCTTTCCCAGAATCTTTTTTTTTCCAAACCAACATGGTTAATTCAGTAACCGCCTATTGTGGGCTTCCAGCTTGCTATATATATATTCCCATTTTATCAGTTTTAATATGTTTAGGTCCTCGGCTATTTGAGTACGGCAAGATTTTTAACACTATATAAAACCCTCAGCCTCAGTGAGTCAGTGTGTCACCGTTTATCAGACTTAGAATCGTTAATCCGAGCTGAATCCCTGAAATGGTATAATATTCTGAGGCGTATCATTGATGTTGTACTCTTCTTGGGAGAACGTGGTCTAGCTTTTGCTGGATCATGCCATCGCATTGGGGATTCAAACAATGGAAACTTTTTAGGACTCATTGTACTGCTGTCTAGGTGGGACCCCATACTTCAGGAACATGTAATAAGTGTGCAGGAGTCGGAGAAACGAGGTGTACGACTTAAGGTTCATTATTTGTCCCCTGATTCACAAAATGAATTTATAGCAGAATGCTCCGATCTTGTTAAACAACATATATTACATGAAAGACGGTCTGCAAAGTACTTTGCAGTAATAGTAGATGCAACACCAGATTCATCCAATACTGAGCAAACAACGTTTCTTTTGAGATACGTGATATTAAAAGAAAGACAGTATTAAATTCAAGACAGATTTCTCAAGTTTGCAGACTGTAGTAACAAAAGAGGAGAAGAAATTGCTCAGTTGATCACTGATACCTTGGGAGAACATGCTATTCCTCTACATGGGTGTAGAGCACAAGCCTATGACAACGGGGCAAATGCGGCTGGAAGATACAATGGCGCACAAGCTAAAATACAAGAACAGTGCTCAACAGCATTATTTTCACCTTGCGGTTGTCCCACACTCAACTTGTGTGGAAATGATGTTGCTGAATGTATATCTGAAGCAATAACGTTCTTTGTAACGATACAAAATGTTTAGTTCTAGTCCCAAACGATGGGAAAAACTGCAGAAAAACATTGGCTGCTCTCTTCATGGAATGTGTGACACAAGATGGTCAGATCGTGCTGAAGGTGTAAAGCCTTTTGCCGCTCATCTGTCGGGCATTAAGCTTGCACTAGAAGAACTGCCAGAGCTAAATTTGACGGCCAAAACAAGACATGATGTAAATGGAGCTTTAGGTTATGTAACATCCTTTACATGTGTATTAATGTCAGCTGTGTGGTTCAAAGTACCAGCTCGCATAGATATCTGTAACAAAGTAATCCAGACCAGAAACGCAATATTTGATGTCGAGGTAGCAAACATCGAAACTCTTTTGAAGGATCTGGCGATACTACGAGACAAATGGAAGAGCTTGTGGAATGAAGCAACACACCTGATGCCGACTTGGCGGAAATGAATGACACTGATGAATCGCCAGAGGAGGCCAACTTTAGAAGGACTGTGTTCTAGGTTTTGCTAGATAATGTTATTGCAGGTTTAACTGTCCGCTTCAAAGCTGTTAAGCAGTTGGCTGATAAGTTTTATTTTTTATGGAAATATCTTGATTTGTCTGAAGGTGATGTGGAAAAAAAGAGCTTTGTCTTTGGTGAGTCAATATCCTGATGATCTAAATGGCCAAGAGTTGCTGACAGAAATGAGGCATCTACCTGCAGTACATCAAGCAAACTTTGGCAAAACACATTTGAAACCATTAGAATTGTTTAACTTGATAACAGAATTCAACCTTGGTGACGTCTTTTCAAATGTGTGCATCAGTTTACGCATACTGTTAACTTTGCCTGCAACAGTAGCTTCTGCAGAAAGGTCTTTCCGCAAATTGAACCTGATCAAGAATATATTTTAAGGATGACAATGGCAAAAGGTCGTCTTGTTGATTTGACCAGATGGAGCATTGAGTCGAAACTTGCCCGATCAATCGATTTCGATCTTGTCATCGGAAACTTTTCACAAAGGAAAGCCCATTTTAAGCACAGCTGAAGGTCAGCCATGCCAAGAATGGGCCTCGGTATAATAGCATACATATAATAACCGTCATTCCTTGATGCTTTGACTAATGAGCTCTCCTTGAAAATCTAAATTATATGTTAACTATATTGTTAAATATGAGTTAATACACATGTGCATTGATAATTTCTCTTTCAAAGACCTTGCAATTAAAGTATTCACTATAATAGTGTTTGCCTTCTTGTAAGCCGATGTTGTCATCTGAATTCAGTTGCTTTGATTAAAAGGTTTATGTAAACTCCTAAACTGCATGCCATTGACGTTTCTGAGTAAAATCACATTCACAAGCGCCTGAAGTTTGGTTATTGCCTGCATGAAAGTGTTTATTTAATAGAAAGTACACTTCTTGTCAGCCTGTCACCAAACGAAATATGAAAACGATTCCTAATGCCCATTATACAGAATTTATCAATATATGACCAGGAACTTAAAAAAAATTGCTAAAATTTACCACAAGTGGCTGCACAAAGGGTCCAATGATATCTGTATGGACAGTTTTATCGGGTAGATTATACCGATGGTGACCGGTGAAGCTTAAAACTGATATACCAGAGTGAAATAATCAATCCCTCGCTCCCTCCCACATAAAATAGAGCAACAAATCTGATAAATTAAAAGATTTTATTTTAACATAAAATAATCTGCCATGTAGCATAATGTTACATATATAAAGCCCTATTTAAATTTCAATATTTATAATATCAATATATATATATATATATATATATATATATATTTACATACATATTAAAGTAACATTTGGCATTACATGTTTTTGCAATATACTTGCTGATATTTACCATCCAGGGAATCAGTTTAAGCAAGACTATGTATATTATTTTTACAATATTTTCACTTTAAAACATAAAGGATGTACATGTTTTTACCATGTTTATAAGATTCAGATTGATAGCACAATGAAACATATCAGATAAACTCGTAATAAGATGTGAAATAAAGTATGAGCTTATGCATAAACCTGTATCAAAGAACACTTAATTTGTTTAGTTAGTACAACTTTTGCAAAACCATTTTTTGTCCATTGAATCTTTATGCTAACACATATTACAAACCACCACTTCTTACATCTAAAGTTTTAACACTGAACCATATTGGCAAAAGTTTCTGGCATTTCCCGTTTTATACTGCAAACCTGACCAGTGCGCTGATCAGCGAATTATACCCTCCCGTACGGGCACCCTTGGTGGTTTCCGAGTGACTTCCGTCGCATTAAATGGCCCCCAGTTTTCGCACAAGGAAACACATTTAGATTTGTTTATTCTACCAGACATAGAGAGTGGTCTGAGCTATTAAATCCAAGTAACATCATAATTGTGCGGGTATGTTTTATATGTATTTTTTTCGTTAAAAAGTCCGCGGCAAGAGGGGGATTCCCCAACCGTGGAAATCTCTCCGACTGCTTCACGGAAAATTACGAGAGCTTCCGAAAGACTACTTGCAAGTTGACACTTCTTGACAACCCAGTTTTGACCGTCCGTTGGACAAGTATTGAATAATAAGACTTCTTGTTCACGTATGTATCACTAGTAAGTACTGTCCCTGATCGGTTTAATACAGTCAAAACGGACATTTCAAACAAATGATAACATTAACATGAAAATCCAAAAGTTACCTTTTCCTGGGCGATATTATGGTATTTTATGCTGAATCAGGTCCGAAGCACTGTAGCCATTGAGTCATCGTTCTATTTCTGGTATATACTCACCACTGCCAACAGCCTAAGGTAAGTGGATTCATAACATAATAAGACTGAACAGTATACGACTTCTTATTGCTACAGGGGACCACATTTTTTGTCATGAAAGTTTTAACAAAAGGTATTTAATCTTTTAATATTTTTAATTAACTATTGATTTATTATTGCAAATAATATATGAATTAATTTAAATCAGATGCTATATTGTGACTTCTTATCCTGCCGTGTACCCTTTGAAACTTTAGTTTTGATACAATCAACATTTTTCACATTGGCACACATGTTAGATTGCTTCCAGCATAGATTTCAACTTTTAATTTATTTGATAATTTTCTGGGTTCATATATCATAACTGTTAGCATTCTGTCATTGATGTAGGGCTTTTCACATTATGTGTTTCCCAAGTTTTAATAAACTACCGTATTTATTCTAATATGGCGACCCCTTAAAAATAATTTTCTCGTCGGTTGAGATTAATGAGGATATTTGAAAATTTCCTTCCTGCTGAATTGCAGTGGTCGAGATTTTAGAGGTGGTTGGATAACATTCCCTAGAGATGTCGAGCCGCTCTGACACTTGAGTGGTCATATGGAATGAGTGATAATATGATTATTTATAAGTTTGTTTTGTTAGCTTAACAGTTTCCTACAAACGGGCTTCCAACTGTCAAATGAATTATACGGTGTCCTCAAATGATTAATCAAACTGAGCTTAGTCACTTTACAATATGATCACAACTTCGCGTGCAGGTATGATCACTTGACATTAGACGGCAACTGATGTAACTACCAGTTGTTTCAAGTTTACTGACCAGGTGGCGGTATCGGCGGGACGAAGAGGGATAAGCAGCCGCACGTAAGTTGGGAGAAGACTTTATCAAAAATAACTGGCTATTATCAGATAATTTTTACTTGCATAATATGCAGAGTTTGCAAAAACTTCCAGTCCTCAGCAGGACAGTGGGTCCTGCTGCAGAAGACTTATTGCCGGTCTTGTCAGATATCTGTAGGACCTGCCGTGAAGTATTTTAATTCAGTGAACGGTAACAAGCAGAAAACATATCTAAAAATGAGTGTCAATAGTTTTGAATAGTTTTCAATATATTGTGAATTTATGAATATCAATAAAACAAACTTCTTTTAACATATTCAGAGATATTTAGTTGTATGCAAGACTTCCGTGATTATTCAGCCTACTCCTGGTTTGGAACTTAAACTGCATTATTTTACCTGTTAATTACACCTATAATATATAATCATACTGAATATCCTCTCAAATTTGTAAACATGTTTATATTTTATAAGTGGCGGTTGATAGTAACGTGAACTGACTTTTCCAAAAATAAATGTTATTGTTACTAATATTTTTTTACCTTTCTCAATAAAATCAATGAACTTGAATATTATTCAGTATCTATTGACATATAAATAACAATCAGCGATGAAAATATTAGCTTATAATAATTCTTATGTGTCACAATTACAGACATATTTTATTTGACTGCGTAAGTCAAAATTTAGCTCTTATACCCGGGCCAGACTTGTACTTAGTGCAGAATCATACTCAGAATCAATTCTGAATAGAAACGACCTCAAGCGAGTGGTAACAGACAGGATCCGCTCCGAGAACCCTGGCACTAAGTTAACATGAAATCACGTAATTCTTATCTTATCGGACATTTAACCTTATGATTATGATCACGTCCTAGACTTCGTCAGTGCCAGGATCAATATTAAATTATACTTTATATGCCCAATTTTACTCAGGGCCTTATGGTCTTGGTTGAAAAAAAAATTAGTTTCATGGACACCCTGAGTTCTTTTCCGAACAGCGTGACCGATATCCGCACACTCATTCCTGCCAAAAATTTTATGAATGAAGTCACGTGAGCAGATTCTTACTGTGAATATCTGATTGGCTCTCTGGCTAATGGGAGTCTTCACTTAGCCAATCACAGGAACGTAGGCGTGGCAAATCACCTGTCAGTCACCGAGGTCTGTCTGGGTGTCAAAATAGAATCTGACATCGCTGGTTGACAAATATGTATAACGAAAAGAACTCTGTTTATGCCGAAAGGCGATGAACATTCACATTATATATGAGCAAATGAAAAGGATTTCCTCTCGTTGATGTTTAACCGCTACTTGCCTAATTTTTAGTGCAATGTGCACTTATTATTATATCTAATTTCATCGAACCAGCGGGAAAACTCTTCTGGTTTTGCAGTGTTTTGCCCGCGTGGTGAAACTGTGAAAATCTTGTGAATGGTTTGGGAACCGAATTGTCTAGTCTCTGGTAAATATGCCACCACGATTATTGCCACACAAATAATTGTTGATGCTAACAACAATTAGTGTGATTCTCGGCGAATTCATCTTTTACAGAGATATCGTAACTGCAGTAGTGTATCAAGACTATTTTTATTCTGTGTCCGTCTGCTGATCTAATGCAACGAGCAACACGAAAACGCACGTGGGAGTGTTTACGCAGATATTTTTACACATGCTTTATAATATTATAATCTAAGAAAATAGGTCTCTGAATCAAACAATATCGTTGGAAAAAGGCCAGTAGACCCAGTTGTGCAAAACCAAAAATTTTTCTTAGTCGGACAATAGGTCCGGCTGAATTAGAGATCCAATCGGACCCTCAGATATTTAGCCGGTCAGGTCCGCAGGACCGACAGATTTCGCATACTCTGTAATATGTAATAAATATAGGAAAGGCGCGTTAAAATATATACGACATGAAACGGTACAAGTTCCCGTGCCCTTAATCGGACCCTGTTTTGTATGCGCAGACACTCATCCAAAAACTAACTGCAGTCAGTCAAATCTCTGTTGCTAAATATCCCATGTGAATTGCATACAGGGCAAGTGCGTACCAGGAATGGTACACGAGTTTACCTAGTCAGGGGCACCCATTTGGAACTTGAATGCTTTATCATGTTTATATATTATGAAAAAAACGCATCTTTGTTTCTTCAGAACTTTTACTGCAAACAAGCTCAAGTTTGATGTGGATGCTCAGTGTGATAATAATCAAGTCAGATACAAACTGCGGTACCCACGAGAGACATAGGCATTTCACCCAAACATTGTCGACAGAAAATATCGTCGGCATTCGCGAAATTATAGTCATTTTAGAAATTTTGCCTTTATAAATTTTTCCTTGGGTCAAGAAATTGGAGGGATTGCTAAATTGGAATAAATACGGTATATTTGGATAGTCAGGCAAGCCGAGTCCATTGCTAAGTCCAACAGTTCTGGCATAACAACCCTTCAGCTGATCATGTACACATGTACTTGACATGGGAGGACACAGTCATCCATTTGGGTGACTTTAGTAGTGTTAATAAAAGGCACCATAGTGATTTGTTGACAGATGAAAATGATCTTATAAATGTTTAAGCAGGATATTGACAGAAGTATTCCTTTGTTCTTAAGAAGAAACAATGGGAGAAGATGTTCAGGACATTCAGCTGGGTACAAGATTCTTCAGTGGTGGAGAATATGGAACTATCAGATACGTTGGTGAAGTCCCCCCATACAAAGGTATAAATTTGCCTTCTCCTAAAGTATAGATGTACAAATTTATGTAGTCTTCAACCTAACATATGGTGTTATATACTGTATGTGGACTGTTGCTGTTATTTTTCATTCTTGATACATCTTAGTTCAGCTAAGATTTCATATCCAGATAATGCAGACCTAGCAAAATGTGGATAAAAAGATACTGACTAAATGAAGTAAAGTGAGGTCAGTATGCACTTACCCAGCATGCAGAATGCAGATCTTGCAAAATCAATCACTACATGTAGCCATTTTTGCTGTGCTGCATGGTATACCAGATGCAATAGAGAGAAAATATTGCTGGTACAGTCATGACGTGACATTCTGACCCTTAACAATCCATAACCTTGCAATCTGACGTTATTTTGTAAAAAAATAGAATGTTACCCAAATAAATTAGCCTTGACAAACTGACAGCCTTGGATTCAGACTCTGACATGACATTTCCCAGCACAAACAGGGATACCAACGTATTTTCTGACTTGACAATCAAGCTGGTATATTTTCCTTTGATGTCAGTCATCAGGCTCATGCACACAGCACCCTGGTCAATTAGGCATGAAATCCAGCAATGCGTATTCTTCTGACTGTACACTAGAGCCAATTATTGAGTCAATTTGGCTCACTTATTAAGTCAGTTTGGATCTGTATGTTGGCAAACATGAAACTCCCCTTGTGTGGAACACACGGAGGTGGAGAACGATGTTGGGGACCCTTATCCAGGCACTCAACAGCGCTGACCATGTGCACGCAGAGGAATATCTTGCATGAGACAACATGGAGCCCACGGAAGCAATGCTGACGACCGCTGCTGTTGCGTCAATGGTCAAAGAAGAAGGAGGCGACAGTGACTGCGAGTCTGAGGGAGAAGATGATCCTCCTAAACCAGTAACTCTCAGTGAAGCGCTTGGGGGAATGGAAACAGGGCAACAGTATATGGAGGAGCAGGGCTTAGCTGCAGGGGATGTTGATGCAGACCGCAGACTGCTTAGAAATATCATTGAAATCAAAATAAAAGAATCAGATACCAGACAGATATGCTTGCATTCTTTAGATGTACATGAACACAGTTGATCAAGTGCTGGTTCATTCATTATATACATTTAGTTAATGTTTGTTCAGAAATATAATTGTCTCATAATGGAAGAATCTGCATAGGTTGTCAATTTTGACTAGCGTTTTATATATAGACATGTATATAAGAAATAAAACAGTACTTCATGACTAATTTTTTTTTATATATAAATTATAACAATATCATATACGTAGTTTATTATAACAAAATAGTTAATGAAAACTAACAAGTCCTTCTCCAAATATTTAGGTCACATTGTATCTTGACCCTCTGTCACCTTTAGTGATTTGACAATCCGACAGCCTTGCAATCCGACATAAATTAGGGTATTACATTAGTGTTGGATTATCAAGTCACAACTGTAGTTCGTTACATATGAAATCTCTAACCACACTCTCTGTGTTTTACCTAATGCATTCCACTTGTCTTGCATATGAAATCTTACCTTAAATATAATAATTGATCTCAAGATGGGCACAATTTGGTGATAATAAATCTAGATTTATAGATCTAAGATGAGAGTGTCAAAATAAGATCTTTTAGAGATTCAGGAAATGCAAAATAATACAAATTTGACCTGACATAATTATATAGTCAGTTGTTTTATCAGGTATGTATGTATCAGAATATTTTACCTGAAGCAAATATTGAGGAATTGTGGGTAGATTTAATGCTTGAAATGCTTAAGCTTGTCAAGGCTGTTATAATTTAATTGTGATATACATGTATTTTTTATTTCAGGGGTGTGGTTAGGAGTTGAATGGGATGACCTACAGAGGGGGAAGCACGATGGGTCTAAAGATGGCAAACAGTATTTTAAAACAAGGTTAGCTTTATCAGGCCCACACTGTTGTTCTGACAAATTCAAAATGAAAGTTAAATTTGACCAATAAAGATATGTGGCTAAACATGCAGGTCCAGAATTCACAGAAACATTTTTTATGAAGTGACATTAGCCATCTCCAACTGTGTGTGTGTGGTTGGGGGGGGGGGGGGGATAAAAGGTGGTGTGATATTTTATTTTCTCCTCCTATGAAGTTGGCAGAGGTTATTTATTCAGTGCTGTTTTTCTGTCTGTCTGTTTGATCAAATCATGATATCTTCAAAAGGTCTGAATTAAATTGTGGAATGGTGGGTCATGTGCCAAGTAACAATTGATTAAAGTTTGGTAGACCCATTGCATGAGTTCATCTGGATGTGCATCCAGGAATTGGTATTGAGATTCTCTCTAAGAATGCCTCTTTTGTTACCTCTGCCAAGCCAAGTGGTGGGGGTTACGTTTTTGGCAGTATGTTTGTCTGTGTGTCTGTTAGCAAGATTACTCAAAAAGTTCTTAAGGGAGTTTCAGGAAATTTTCAGGAAAGCTCGATAATGATATAAGGAATAATTTATTGAATTTTGGGGGTTATCCATTAGTAAATAACCCAGGAATGAGCTCTAGTGTTTTGGGGGTTTTATAGCACATTTGCTTAGAATGTGACAATATATGGCCATCTTTGGAGCGAGAGTGGTGACGTCACAGAGGACAATCAATGATGTAACTCCACGTTTACGTGCCGTTTCCCTGAAAGGTGTCAGTAAATCAACATACAGCATGCGAGCATCTTTTTATACGGAAAAATGTTGTATTTCTGACAATGCAATGCAATGGTAGCCTAATGAGCTGCCTTGGCGGAGGTCTGAGCACATATCTAGTTATCTATGTAATGAAGATTACCTTGCCATATGGCCCACAGTTCTTTATTTATATAGTAGTCCAAACTTTTATTTTCCTGGTTATGTTCAGTTTACTCTGAAAAATGGCCATGATGCTTCTTCACTTTGGTATTTTCAGAGCAGTGATACTTTTATTTCAATCTTTGAATATAATTTCTTAGTGATGCAATGCATTAAGAATAAGATAATGAAGCTTATTCCAGCTATGTTAAATATGTCAAATATTCAGATAAAACAGCATCCTTACCTTTAAAGTGAAATATTCATAGTAATTCTAGTTGAAAATATTTTAGTTATCAACATTTGCAATGTTTATTTGTTGTGTATGGTAACTGACATGTGAGTATTTATGGTACTTCCAGCCACCCTACCTCGGGTTCATTCATCAGAGTACATAAAGCCGACCTTGGCGTGTCATTCCTCGAAGCAGTGAGAGATCGTTACGGAAGGCTGGAAGACATCAATGCGGGTGTAGACCTAGAAGAGTTGTTTGTGACAGGAAAGAATAAAAAACAAACAACTGTTGAGTTTGTTGGTGCCCAAAAAGTGAACATTCAGCAGAGGTATGGATACATTTTAAACTTTGTGAAACAAATGAATTATTGTATAAAGAATGTATCAAATATGAAATAATTTACATTTATGTATTGAGCTCTTTCTTTGTAAATGTTGCCTATGTGGGCCAAAGCCATCAAGTTTCTGTTGGGAAGAATTTTCAAAATAAATTCTCTTGATTTTATATTAAACATTTTACATGTATATTATGTGTACTTAATTACAAAATATCCCCTCTGTGTTCATACATTTCTGAATCAACATTTTCAAAATAAATAATTTTCTATAGATGATTCCCTTATGGCTCATGTCATTATTTTTCAAAGCTTTTTGATAGATATCTTTTATAACATGTTAAAAGTTCATTTATTTTGTAGGGACAGAAAGAGCATTTACACATACCATATGTTCTGACATTGTTGCAGTTTACATTTAAGTGATGATTTATTATTTTGTACTGAAATAATTATGTAACTCTATCTTTTCCTTATAGTCAGTTCCAGAATTTGACGGAGCTCGTCCTCAGGTCACTGAATGTCAGCAGATGTGATTCTCTAGAGCGGATTGCGAACCTGCTACCAAACGTAGAAAACTTGGACGTCTCTAAAGGCCTTTTAACCTCGTGGGAAAAAGTTGCTCAGCTGGCACAAGCCTTGAAGAAGTTGAACACTTTGAATGTCAGGTAACAATCATGCTTATAAATGTAGCCATAGCAAAACTGTTGTGAGATTGATTTACTTCAAGTCTTATACTGTGGTTGACTTGATGTATGAAGGGGTAAATTTTTGTGATTTTTAATTTTAGTGTTTTACCAGGGTTCGTTTTTTTATAGTCCTGCACACAGAAACTTACCTGCACAGAGTAGATCCATTTTATCTGGATTATTTAATGTGTGGATAATTTTAATGATTTAATATTAATTTGCAGTATTTCTATTATAATATGGATTGTTTTATATGCCTGCTGAAACTTAATGATTTGAACATTGGTGTATGAAAAAAATGTATTCACTTTCGTATATTGACAATATTTACATATATTCAAATTTTAATATAAATTTAAGAGACTGTTTTCAGATATCTCGCAGGCAACCACACATGAACATGAACTAAGCTGTACTCAACATAGGTTCTGTATGTTATTTATATGAGACACTAAAATGTCGGTAATCTTAAAATGCAATAAAAAAAATGAAGTATTCCATTACAAATCATACAAGATATGATTGTAACTTTTTTTCTAAATATTTAATTTCAGTGACAATCGTTTGACTCTGCCTGAAAATGCAAAAGAATTGGCTGGATCCTTTCAAGGAATTCAAACTTTACTTATGAATAGGATGAACTACAGTTGGGAAGATGTAAGTTCAAGAAAACATTGTTCCAATGTTTCATGTTTTGCCAAATCAGCTGCCTTAAAGTCTTGTCTCTTTTTATGATGATAATATATATATGAATAAAAATGTAAATAATTGTATAATACATAGCTATTATGGCACAAATGCATCTAACATAAATATTCTTCATATAATAAATATTCTTCTTTATGTACCAGTGATGTTTTTGGCAGTTGAACCTCATTGTAAAGAAAGTTTGCAAAATCATGAAATATGGAAGAATGTAAATAGTGCTGTTAATAAATTTATACAATAGGCTATTTGCTACATAGGGTTCCCAACTTCCCCCAAGATTAAAACTTCTTGAGACTCCTTGAAAATCTGTTATCTATTTCAATCCCCTTAAAGTTCTGGAATTCAGTTAATTTTTATGCTAAATGCTTTGAAGTTTTAGTCTTAGATTTTACTCCAGTGAGTGGCTCTGCAAAACCAAGAGGGACCAAGGCAATGTTTACAAAGTAGCTTATTAATTTTGTAAAGTAGATATAAAAAAAATGAAAAATGTGGTCAGATGTCAGATGACTAGGTCAGATGACTAATGATCCATATGAAGAAAACAATGGGAAAAAATCTAAAAAATCTGAATTTATTTTTGAAAAACCTGGAAAAACTTTTAAATGAAATGAAAAAAATTGTTGGAACCCTGCTTCAATTTTCATCAAGGAATTGCTGTGTTCAATGCATTGTTATGGAATAAAACGTGCTGCAACTTGTGATAATGATTGAAAGTGTGTGTTTTCATTTGTTTTAGGTTTTAACTTGTGCTCCAATGTGGTCAGATGTTAAAGAACTTCATCTTTGTTTTAACCGCTTCACTACACTGGCTGACCCCCGACCTCTGTTGACCCAGCTGACCTTCCTTAACCTTGAGGCAAACCCTTTGTCAGATTGGCTGGAAGTACTGAAGCTTGGTAAACTAGAAAAGTATGTTTTCATTTCCTGATTTATAGCAAATGTGTACAATAAAATGCAAAATCACTAGTTATATGTGATAAAAATGGCAAGATATATCTAGGATTGTTTATTATTATTGAATTTAAATGAGAAATGTATCATTAACCTTACTTATCTTCTACACTATAAAGTTGGCTGTGTAAACATGATACATTTCCATATGTAATAACAAGGACTGTACTGATACGCAAGCACCAGTACATTATGATACAAAGTCAGATATAATGTGTCTGTATCACTAGATATCCCTATGAGTACATTGACAGTATGTAATCATCCAGTATAATGGGATGTCAGACATTTATAGAAGTCTCACAGCAGCATAGAAAGGTGTGTAAGGTGAAACATCATTTGTCAGAAACAGCAACTGCCTTGCTGATGTTTAGAAAATTAACTTATGTGTGACTTAAATATTGAGAGAAGAAATTTGGTAATCTATGATTGAACAAGAGAGAACATTGCCTTAGCATGTAAACTGCTGGGGCAGATGCAGGGTTTTTGAAAGGGGAGGGTCCAATCAAGGAAGATTAAGAGAAAACCTAGAAAAAAGATCCTCTGGTCCTGAAAGGAGGGGGGTCAGGTCGCAAATTTGATTTGAACCCCTGAAAAAAAGGTTTTGGCACAAAAGGGGGGATTTGGCTCAATTCTGGATCTGTCACTGAACTGTTATAAACCATATATATATATTGTATCACATATCATATTGTGAGTGAAGTATTGAGACATATCATATTATGAGATAAGGTATCATTACACCCATACTAATTATTTCTTTTTCAGACTAGAGAGGCTGATTCTTAATGACACAGGGATAAGTACCATAAAGTTCCCTGTAACAGACCCACAGCAGAAGACAGCCCTCTTCCCCGGTCTCAGGTCTCTGTCTGTGATGAATAACAAACTGGCAGAAGTGGGTACCTCCTGGTTTTATTTTGTTGACTTACATGATAGCTGTCACATTGGGTGGAAAATTTCTGTCAACTATATTAATTTCTGCTGTTCTGAGATTCAGTTGAGGAAAAAGGTTGGATTTTATAATCTGATGTTGTCACATTCACTGATGTTGGTCTCTCCTGAGTTTACACTTCACATTCTTGGACGTTCAGTCCTGTTCTTTCTGGGAGCTTTTCTGGTCTCCCGGGGGAGTATACCATTTGCCATACAAGCAGTGTACAAGCAGCATACAAGCAGCCATATTGGGTGCTAGATGGTTACTCTACATTTGCCTGCCACCCATTTTCATTACCCAGTTGCTTGTAGACGGAGAGAGCATACCCCTGTGGGAAAGATTTTACAAGGACTCTTAGCACAAAAGGCAACCTGGATGGAGGCACACTCACAAACTTCTGGTCACAAGTGTGGTACTAAAAAAATTGTGCCACCAGTCTCTTCAGCAGAACAAGAAATGTCACTTTTATCTCAACCTGGGGCTTAATATGTCTTTTTTACTTCTAACTGAGCTATTTGGCAGAATATATTGTGGATGGAAAGGCAGGGTGTGGCAAAAACAGGTAGTGGCAATATCTCTTCCCTAACATGTGAATGAATACTAGAGGCACCAAGTGAAGTTGTAAAAATAAATTTAACAACATAACCAGGATTAAACATTTTATCCATTTGCAATATTATAAGTTCAAAAGAGAAATATGTGTTGAAAGACTTAGAATTTTTTTTACTTTCGAAGTCTTATCATAGCATCATTTATTTATTTTTACATTACCGTTACTCTGTTTGTCCTAAAAAATTAATATGTTTCTTTTATTTTTATGAATTATTTCCAAGGGTCTTAGGTATTTGTTAATTAAATTTGTTTTATAAGTGAAATTTTCCTTGCACATAATCTAAATTAATGATAAAAGATAGTAAAATATTGAAATAATATTAATGCTTAATTTTACTTTTATGAATTTTTATTGCATATGTTGAATATTGGAAATATGGAAACAGTTTGATATTTATTTCAGTGGGACTGTGTTACAGAACTAAATAGACTGCAGAAGTTAAAAGAATTGAAAATTATGAAAAATCCTCTGTCAGAAAAAGTGGATGAAGCCAGCTTCAGACAAATTGTGATTGCCAAAATATCATCATTAGAAACGTGCAACAAATCTAAGGTAATACAATTTTTCATGATTAATTTTTGTGTGTGATATTTGACTGTATACTGCAAACATAAATATCTGTACCAGTGTTAAAAAATGTATCCAAATGTAGTTGGCCAAACCCGTGTTTTTTCCTAATTCTGTTTACCAGTGATGTAACAGAAAGGTAAAAGTAATACATAGCTACTGTGTGTGATTTTTTTTTAAACCAATGGAGCAATGATATGACATGATGATGTATACTTTAGTATGCTTCCTATGAGCATGGTTAATATTTGTGATTTACACTTATTCATTGTTTTGCAAAGGTTCAATTTTCACAATCTAACCATAGCATAATCTACTCAAAATATATATATATATATATTTTTATTCACTCAATATTCATATCAATTTATTAACACAAATATATTTTATTACATGAATTATGTGTGCAGACCATATCTACACAAAATATATAATTCATGACTTGAATTATGTGTGCAAATCCTAATTACAGATATTTAATATCCAAGTAGTGATACATACATAAAAATGTTGACTTAATTCAGGATATAATGTATTTCTTACTTTCAGATAACTCCCAAAGAGCGTAAAGAAGCAGAGCTAGATTACTTAAGGAATTTTGGTAAAGAATGGAGAGACTCAGGTGGACACCAAGATGAAGTGAAAAACAGGCCATCCATAGCATTTATTACTTCACACCCAAGGTATCAGGAGCTCATCAAATGTGAGTAATATATTGATGACAGCTGTAGGTTAACTCAGCATGGCTAATGTATTCCATTATCCTGTGACTGGATGAGGCTAATGTATTCCATTATCCTGTGACTGGATGAGGCTAATGTATTCCATTATCCTGTGACCAGATGAGGCTAATATATTCCATTATCCTGTGACTGAATGAGGTTAATTTATTAATTATCCTGTGACTGAATGAGACTAATTGATTCTGTTATCCTGTGACTGGATAAGGCTAATGTATTCCATTGTCATGTGACTTAATGAGGCTTATGTATTCCATTATCCTGTGACTAAATGAGGCTAATGTATTCCATTATCCTGTGACTGAAAGAGGCTTTTGTATTTCATTATTCTGAGACTGAATGCGGCTAATGTGTTCCATTATCATGTGATTGAGGCTAATGTATTCCATTATCCTTTGACTGAATGAGACAAATGTATTCCATTATCCTGTGACTGAATGAGGCTTAGGTATTTCATTATCCTGTGACTGAATAAGGCTAATGTATCCCATTATCCTGTGACTGAATGAGGCCAATGTATTCCATTATCCTGTGACTGAATGAGGATAATGTATTCTGTTGTCCTGTGACTGGATGAGGCTAATGTATTTCATTATCTTGTGACTCAATGAGGCTAATGTATTTCATTATCCTGTGACTGAATGAGGCTTATGTATTCCATTATCCTGTGACTGAATGAGGCTTATGTATTCCATTATCCTGTGACTCAATGAGGCTTATGTATTCCATTATCCTGTGACTGAATGAGGCTTATTTATTCCATTATCCTTTGACTGAATGGGGATAATGTATTAGTTATCCTGTGACTGAAGGAGGCTATTTGATTCTGTTATCCTGTGACTGGATAAGGCTAATGTATTCCATTATCCTGTGACTGAATGAGGCTAATGTGTTCCATTATCTTGTGACTGAATGAGGCTTTTGTATTTCATTATCCTGTGACTGAATGAGGCTAATGTGTTCCATTATCATGTGATTGAGGCTAATGTATTCCATTATCCTTTGACTGAATGAGACTAATGTATTCTTTTATCCTGTGACTGAATGAGGCTTATGTATTTCCTTATCCTGTGACTGAATGAGGCTAATGTATCCCATTATCCTGTGAATGAATGAGGCCAATGTATTTCATTATCTTGTGACTCAATGAGGCTAATGTATTTCATTATCCTGTGACTGAATGAGGCTTATGTATTCCATTATCCTGTGACTTAATGAGGCTTATGTATTCCATTATCCTGTGATTAAATGAGGCTTATGTATTCCATTATCGTGTGACTGAATGAGGCTTATTAATTCCATTATCCTTTGACTGAATGGGGATAATGTATTTGTTATCCTGTTACTGAAGGAGGCTAATTGATTGTGTTATCCTGTGACTGGATAAGGCTAATGTATTCCATTGTCCTGTGACTTAATGAGACTTATGTATTCCATTATCCTAAGAGGCTAATGTGTTCCATTATCCTGTGACTGAGTGAGGCTTTTGTATTTCATTATCCTGTGACTGAATGAGGCTAATGTGTTCCATTATCATGTGATTGAGGCTAATGTATTCCATTATCCTTTGACTGAATGAGACTAATGTATTCTATTATCATGTGACTGAATGAGGCTTATGTATTTCATTATCCTGTGACTGAATGAGGCTAATGTATCCCATTATCCTGTGAATGAATGAGGCCAATGTATTTCATTATCTTATGACTGAATGAGGCTTATGTATATCATTATCCTGTGACTGAATGAGGTTTATGTATTTCATTATCCTGTGACTGAATGAGGCTAATGTGTTCCATTATCTTGTGACTGAATGAGGCTTTTGTATTTCATTATCCTGTGACTGAATGAGGCTAATGTGTTCCATTATCATGTGATTGAGGCTAATGTATTCCATTATCCTTTGACTGAATGAGACTTATGTATTCTTTTATCCTGTGACTGAATGAGGCTTATGTATTTCCTTATCCTGTGACTGAATGAGGCTAATGTATCCCATTATCCTGTGAATGAATGAGGCCAATGTATTTCATTATCTTGTGACTCAATGAGGCTAATGTATTTCATTATCCTGTGACTGAATGAGGCTTATGTATATCATTATCCTGTGACTGAATGAGGCTTATGTATTTCATTATCCTGTGACTGAATGAGGCTAATGTGTTCCATTATCTTGTGACTGAATGAGGCTTTTGTATTTCATTATCCTGTGACTGAATGAGGCTAATGTGTTCCATTATCATGTGATTGAGGCTAATGTATTCCATTATCCTTTGACTGAATGAGACTAATGTATTCTTTTATCCTGTGACTGAATGAGGCTTATGTATTTCCTTATCCTGTGACTGAATGAGGCTAATGTATCCCATTATCCTGTGAATGAATGAGGCCAATGTATTTCATTATCTTGTGACTCAATGAGGCTAATGTATTTCATTATCCTGTGACTGAATGAGGCTTATGTATTCCATTATCCTGTGACTGAATGAGGCTTATGTATTCCATTATCCTGTGATTAAATGAGGCTTATGTATTCCATTATTGTGTGACTGAATGAGGCTTTTGTATTCCATTATCCTTTGACTGAATGGGGATAATGTATTTGTTATCCTGTTACTGAAGGAGGCTAATTGATTCTGTTATCCTGTGACTGGATAAGGCTAATGTATTCCATTGTCCTGTGACTTAATGAGACTTATGTATTCCATTATCCTAAGAGGCTAATGTGTTCCATTATCCTGTGACTGAGTGAGGCTTTTGTATTTCATTATCCTGTGACTGAATGAGGCTAATGTGTTCCATTATCATGTGATTGAGGCTAATTTATTCCATATTCCTTTGACTGAATGAGACTAATGTATTCTATTATCATGTGACTGAATGAGGCTTATGTATTTCATTATCCTGTGACTAAATGAGGCTAATGTATCCCATTATCCTGTGAATGAATGAGGCCAATGTATTTCATTATCTTGTGACTGAATGAGGCTTATGTATATCATTATCCTGTGACTGAATGAGGCTAATGTATCCCATTATCCTGTGAATGAATGAGGCCAATGTATTTCATTATCTTGTGACTGAATGAGGCTTATGTATATCATTATCCTGTGACTGAATGAGGATAATGTATCTGTTATCCTGTGACTGAAAGAGGATAATGTATTTTTTATCCTGTGACTGAATGTGACTGACTAATTCCATTATCCTGTGAATACATGTATTCCAAGATGAAGTGAAAAACAGGCCGTCCATAGCATTTATTACTTCACACCCAAGGTATCAGGAGCTCATCAAATGTGAGTAATATATTGATGATAGCTGTAGGTTCACTCAGCATGGCTCATGTATTCCATTGCCCTGTGACTGAATGAGAATATTTGTATCCCCAGACAAAGTCGGGGGACACTATGTTTCCATGCTGGTCCTGCCGCTGCCGCCGCCGCCGCATATAAATCTTGTTGGTGTGATAACTAAAAAAATATTTCATGTATCTTTACCAAACTTGGTATATGTATTGATATGGGTGAGAGGATGACACCTATTTAAAATGAGGTCATGACCTTTACTAGGAGAGTGTCCTTGACCTTGAATAGGTCCAATTTTGGGGAAAATCACACAAATTCTTGAATATCTCAAGAAATGTTGCATGGATTGATCCCAAGGTCAGGTTGATCGAAGATCATGGATAGGGTTGTCATGTTTCAGAAACTGGTGGGGCAACCTATTATGCTTTACTTGTTTTCGTGCCTTTTAATACCCCAAAAATGGCCACTTGACAGTACTGTGAGCATTATAAGTAAAAAACTAATGGACAGATTTCTTTTATATTATGCAGGTACATAGATATGGGTTATGGGATGATGTTATTTCAATTCGGGTCATGACCTTCCCTATCTATTACAGTGGCCTTGACCTTGAATATTTCCATATTTGGTGAAATTCACACAAAATCTTTAATATCTCAGTAAGGGATACATGGAATGATCCAAAAATCAAAATGACCGAAGATCTTGAAAAGCTTTGTCTTTTGCAGAAGACAGGTGGCGCTACCTTGTGTTGTTTTCTTGTTAAAATGATGTTAACGCAATAACTTTGTAAGAATTTGAGGTACAGTCACCAAATCCACAGGTTTGATGCATCTTATCAATGGCTAGGTCAAGTTTGAACATGGATGACCTTGATGCATTTTGTCAAGGTCACAGAGGCTATAACGCTGAAATGATGTTAACTTTAATATCTCACTGAAGGATGCATGGATTGGTCCAAAAATCGAACTGACATACAACCTTTGATAGCATTGTTTTCTGCAGAAGACAGGTGGTGCCACCTTATGTTGTTTTCTTGCTAAAATGATGTTTAAACGGAATACCAGTAACTTTGTAAGAATTTGAAGTACAGTCACCTAACCCACAAGTTAGATGCATATCTCAAAAATTCTTCCCAGGATTGATCCAAAAATCAACTTGACCGAAGATCTAGGACAGTGTTGTCAGGTACCAGAAACTGGTAGCGCCACCTGTTATCCTTTTCTTGTTTTTGTGCCGTTTAATACCCCCATCATTGGCCCTTAACAGTACTGTGAGCATTGTAAGTAAAAAACTAAAGGACAGATTTCTTTCATATTATGCATATACATAGACATCGATGATGGGATGATGTATATTTAAATTGGGGTCATGACCTTTCCTTTGAGAGGTGCTTTGACCTTGAATATTGCCATATATGGTGAAAATCACACAAAATCATATATATCTCAAAAAGCGTTGCATGGATACGTCCAGAAATCAAACTGACTGAAGGTCTTGGATAGCTTTGTCTTCTGCAGAAGACTGGTGGCGCCACCTTCTGTCCTTTCCTTGTTTTTGTGCTTTTTAATACCCCATCGTTGCTACATGACAGTACTGAGCATTATAGGTCTAAAAATAAAGGACAGATTAGGCTGAAATTGTGCATGTCCATTGATCTTAGATACCTGCATCTTGTATTCAAGACTGATGGCACTATCTGCAATCATTATTGTGTGGCGTACATTCATATGTTTGCTTTCCGTAAAAATTGCTCATATATCTGGAGTGGTTCATGGTATTGGTTTGAAATTATTTGCTGCTGATGATGGGGGGGGGGGGGCCTATTCTTAAAGGGGGAGGGGGGGGGGCGGGGGATTAATTGTCTGGGTATACTATGGCACCTGCGGTGCCAAGAAATATCTAGTGTATTCTGTTATCCTGTGACTGAATGAGGCTTATGTATTCCATTATTCTGTGACTGAATGAAGCTAATGTATTCCATTATCCTGTGACTGAATGAGGTTTGGCTAAAATTGTGCATATAGCAATTTCTGCGTAATGTATTTTACACTTCTGAGGAAACACTTCATCAGGCAACACCAACACAATGCCAGCCCAAAGCAGAAAAATCACATTCATGGAAAGACAGCCTTATACAATTTTCATTTGTTAGCAGACATGAATTAATATCTATACACTGTCACCATGAAAACGAATACTGGAGTGCGAGTCCAAATGTGGTACCAGTTTTAGCCCTCTTTACTATGCATCTCGTCTCATGTTTGTTTACTTGTTGTAGTGTATGGGGCTCCTGAGGATTCTGAGATGGTAAAAATGACAACAGCTCTGAAAAATAATCTGCTAAGTAAGTGTATACTGTGGTTGGACTTTTGTTTGTGAGGGTTTCAAATTTACCATATTCACTAAAGGGAAATCATCACAAGTATGAAATGTTCATGAATAAGATAGCTATCCTTACATAGATGAAAAGTCCACTGTCAGGGGTGTAATCAAGATTGAGGGAGGGGAAGGGGCCAAATATTTGGCAAAGGCAGTTGAAGCATATATATATATATACATCTCCTAACATGTTCTAATTCCAGTAAGAGATATCATTTGTACAAGATAAATAAATAAAAAAATATATATATATTTGCAGGATCAAACCTTATGAAATGAAGAATTATAAAAAACGATACATTGATATGCAAAGCTTTATATTGAAAATGTAAAAAATCTGCGGATGCCAGTGACAGGAATTTCATGATTTTAAATTTATTCCTGATTATTAGACTAAGTGAAATTTCGGGAGGACATGGACAACTGGGTGTTTGGGGGGAGGGGGGGAGGGGGCTTGGCCCCCTGCGCCCCCCTCCCCCCCCCCCCCCCCCCAGGCTATGCCCCTGACTGTGGCCTCATTGAAAGGCAAAAGAAAAACATTAAGTATTATGACATTTTATGTTACCTGTATTATTACAGATTGTTATAACAAATTAAAAGTCAAATCTTTAGTTATATCAGCCAACTATGAACAAGAATTTCCACTCATTTGATTTTTCTGACCATCCTCTTAAATTAATTTTATTTTTTGCATAAAAAATGACTAAAATAATAATGGATATACTCTTGTGTACTGTGTGAGAAAATTGGTTGAGCTTTAAAAACAATGAAAAGGTGAAATTTGTGAAATTGAAGCACATGATTATGAAACCAGCCACAGTCAATACTGATTTTCTGGGACAAATATGTAACATATTTACTCCTCTCTCAAAAATGTGCAGTTGGGCAATTCTTATGTGATATAATTATTCCATCATATTCCTCTCTTCCAAAACATGTCTGTAGAAAATTATGATGCGAAAAAGCAGACAAAAAAGGCAGAGGCTTGTAAGACCTGGTTTATATACTGAACACGGATTGGTCAGTGCTGACGGATGAATTGGTCTGTGATTGGTTAAATAACCACGATAAAGTGCCATCTTGCGAGGTTGGCCTACATTAGACTGTAAACAATTCACATGGGGGGCGTGGTGTGTGTTACATAAAACCCCTTTAGCCATTCGGTAAAAATAGATATTTACTACAGGTAAACCTCATGGCAACATATTATGATTTACTAACTTAATCTCTGCCAATGTAACAGCTTGCCAAGAAGTAAAAATATTATCATAGTAGAAAATAAATAAGAAAGGCACAAAAAGGAAATCCAGTAAACACATGTATTTTAAAGAAATTAGGATTGTAAATTTTTTTAAGAATATCATTATTTCATAATTATGTTGGTTTGTTTTGTATTTCAGAAGTACATTTGGAATGTGCAGCTTTCAAAGAACCAGTGACCAAAAGGTTACCAGGTAAACATTGGGTAGTTTCTTTTTTACCAAAGATTGATATTTCATCCATTAAAAACACACACAGAAATCAGCACTTACAGGGCATAAACAGGCATACCTGTCTTTTAATTCCATCTTTTAATCTTTTATTTGATCTGGAACCATTTATTAACAAATGATTTTCTATTATAATAATATGAATATTAAAAGTGCAAATAAGATTTTCTTGATACAGTCATATATGTAAGGGTTACACAAACATCACATTGTGCAACTTGTTCTAGTTAACGTGAGATAGAAATGTAAACCTTTCACCGAGATAACATTTATGTCAATGATGTGTGATACTGCTCAAGAGCAAACAGTGTAGTGTAAGATGTTGTTATTCCAGCAACCATGACTGTGGGGAAACTAAAAGCCCTAGCTCATAGACTGTTCAAGGCTGATGCAGAATTTATCAGATTAAGCTACTTAAGTCACAGGGTAAGTAAGACCTATAGACTGATGTATGTGAGACATGAAATTCACAAAACTTGATTAAATGCAAGGGCTTTATGTCCTGAATGTGATATCTGGAATGAAAAGAAGTGGTCATGGCATTTCACACCATGCAGCATTGGTGAATATTTTTTTTTAAAGTGGTTTTCATTATTTTAACAGATACTGTACTTCAGATATGAATTCAGTTTTGAAATTTATTTAATACAGTTAAGCTCCATTAAAATTATTTGAACCAACAATATCATATTGAAGTATTATAAAAATATAATAATTCAGGCTGAATTACAGAAGGTTCATATATCAAGGAATAACATAATAAGGAGATTGTAACTGAGGAGGATCAGGTCACAATACTGTGACATATTCAATGATATCCAGTAAGGATCAGGGGATAACAGCCATCAAGCATGGATCAATGTATAACAGAGGAGATTGTTCCAGAAAGGATCAGGTTATTGTGGAGGAAATTAGAGATAAGTATGTCTCAGTTTGTAACGGAAGAGATGGTTCCATTAAGGGTCATGTTAATGTGGGGAAAATAATGTCCAACAAGGATCAGTGTAAAACAGATATATCCATTAGGGGTCAGGCTTTTATGGGGAAAATAATGTCCAGTAAGGATCAGGTTTTAATGGGGACATGATGTTCTGTAAGGATCAGATTATAACATGATAGATAATATCCAGATAATATCATATCTCAAGGGGGTGATTTTAAAAGTACAAATCTGGTCAAAGAATATTTTAAGTACAGGGAAGACTCTTCAATAAACAACAGGAAGTAGATACAAGATTGAAAACCTTAAGAGAAAGATCTGAGGCATAAGGGATGGGATTTTAAAATAAATTGTCTGTTGATCTGGTCTTATGAAAAGAAATTTTTAGAGTATCTGGTTATAAGATAGGCAGTGTGGCTAAAAACAGTCTTTAAAGAAAGTATCTTAGAGGGGATAATGAAGATCAAATAATGCTTTATTATAATTCCCACATAAACATCTTAGTTATCAAAAAATTGTCTCTAGAGACGTTTTGACATTTAAAGAGTAAGTTCATTTTTTGTTCTGCTACAGATGAAGGACAGCCCAGAGAAAGATCTGGACAACGATTTGCGAGAGATTGGATTTTACTCCATAGAAAATGAGGATACCATTCTTGTCAGGGTTAATAACAAGAATTATGATTCTTCATTATGCTCACATACAAGTAATGGTCAAGTCAAATGTGTTGTTACATCAGATGGTGAATATTTTATGGTGTAGACATTCTAAGTTTAAGCATTAAGTTATATTTTACTTTGTTCTGTCTCAGGTGAAGAACAGCCCTGAGATAGACTTGGACAATGATATGCGGGAGATTGGATTTTACTCCATCGAGAATGAGGACACCATACTTGTTAGGAGGTGATTGGCTGCCTGGAACATCACGGATTTAATATTATATATTTTATAGGTAACAAAATGTAATTATGCAGGCTTAACTTTCAAAGTAACAGAATCATGTATCATCACTATTTGTTGGCATTTAGTACTCGAAAAAATATAATTTAGTTGATTCTGTAAGTACATGTACCAACAATTACTAGTATCTTTAAAAATATAAAGATGGCATTACTCATGTTCTGTGAAAACTTTTATTTTTACTTTTGTACTTTGTAGTTCGTTCATTCTAAAGTTGTGTAAGCATGCATTTTAATGTACTTTAGTTTATTTTATTTATTCATGATAAAACTTGCATGTCAAATACAAGTAAAAAATTGTGAGCAGGTCAGATAAAGGATTAAGATCTGTTATGGAGAAGTAAAATTCTTTTTCGATCTGCAATGCCCAGTTTATATATAGATTTGATAAAACAGGTGTTGTCTGCGACATATCTTCCACAAGAGAGATGCAATACAAATGCAAATTATTTGTGCATGGAAAAGCTGGCTTTTGAAACTGGAACATCTAAGGTCACTCATTGAAATTTCCTTAAACTTTTTCTCAGGGTAATGGACTTACAGAATGTGTCCAAATTAAACATTTTACATTTTCTAAAAACTGTATCTTGGCCATCTGTGATACAGGGGGTATATATAACACAAAATAACTACAAACCACCTCTTTTTTTTTTTTACCAAATTGTGATTGTAGTTATATTATATTTATTTCATGCATCCATTTTGGTGATGTTATAGATGTGCCATAAAAATTTATCAATGTTTGTTTGAAAGAACACAAATAAAATATGTTTACTTTTACTTTGTTTTGAGTTTTTAGTCCACACTGTCTGTGGTGCAGATGCAGCTGGTGTTATAACACAGTTTAAACTAGACAATTTCAACTAGATATTTCTTGCACCGCAGGTGCCATAATATCCCCAGACAATTAACACCCCCCTCCAGCCCTTGATAAGATGCATCCAACCTGTAAGTTTGGTGACAGTACCAACAATTTTTTTTATAGTTATTGCCATAATTTCATTTTAACATTATCGCTGCTGTGACCTTGAAAAAAGATTATATCAAGGTCATCCATGTTCAAATTTGACCTAGCCATTGATAAGATGCATCAAACTTGTGGGTTGGTGACTGTACCTCAAATTCTTACAAAGTTATTCCATTTAAACATCATTTTAGCAAGAAAATAACAAGGTGGCGCCACCTGTCTTCTACAGATTCAATGCTATCAAAGTTCTTGTGTCAATTTAATTTTTTGACCAATCCCTCATGAGGTGAGATATTAAAGTTAACATCATTTCAGCATTATTGCCTCTGTGACCTTGAAAAATGCATCAATGTCATCCATATTCGAACTTGGTCTAGCCCTTGATTAGATGCATCTAAACTGTAGGTTTGGTGACTGTACCACAAATTCTTTTTGAGTTATTGCCCTAATATAATTTAAGCATAATCTCTGCTGTGACCTTGAAAAATGCATCAATGTCATCCATATTCGAACTTGGTCTAGCCCTTGATTAGATGCATCTAAACTGTAGGTTTGGTGACTGTACCACAAATTCTTTTTGAGTTATTGCCCTAATATAATTTAAGCATAATCTCTGCTGTGACCTTGAAAAATGCATCAAGGTCATCCATGTTCAAACTTGACCTAGCCGTGATAAGATGCATCAAACCTGTGGGTTTGGTGACTACCTCAAATTCTTACAAAGTTATTGCGTTAACATCATTATAACAAGAAAACAACACAAGGTGGCGCCACCTGTCTTCTGCAAAAGACAAAGCTAACCAAGATCTTCGGTCAATTTGATTTTTGGATCATTCCATGTATTCCTTACTGAGATATTAAAGATTTTATGTGAATTTCACCAAATATGGGAATATTCAAGGTCAAGGCCACTCATAGGAAAGGTCATGACCCGAATTTAAATATACATCATTCCATAACCCATATCTATGTACATGCATAATATAAAAGAAATCTGTCCATTAGTTTTTGACTTATAATGCTCACAGTACTGTCAAGTGGCAATTTTGGGGGTATTAAAAGGCACGAAAACAAGTAAAGAATAATAGGTGGAGCCACCAGTTTCTGGAACATGACAACCCTATCCATGATCTTCTATCAACTTGATTTTGGGATCAATCCATACAAGATTTCTTGAGATATTTAAGAATTTGTGTGATTTTCCCCAAAATTGGATCTATTCAAGGTCAAGGACACTTTCTTGTAAAGGTCATGACCTCATTTTGAATAGTCATTGTCCTCTCAAGCGCCAACAAGATTTAAAGGTGGCGGCGGTGGGGGGACCGTCATGAAAACATAGTATCCCCGGACTTTGGGGATACAATAATGCCAATTTTCTTAATGAAAATGTTGACCAAACTAGTGAACTGAATTATTGTCCTCCAATAGATGTCCAATACATTTTACTCTGGTACTGTGTTCACCCACCATACCATTGTGTTGTTATATGTCTTCTGCTGCAAAGAGGGATGATCAGTTTATATAAAATGATGTCTGTATAGCCAATTTATATAAAATGGTGTCTGTATAGTCTGTTCCATCACCCCTGAAAGTCTTCTGAACTATGGCGATCTCTCTTTATCCATTGTCTGTCCGGCCAGTCGTCTGTTAACATGGCACAAATAGTAACCACTATACCTGGAATCTTCTTACTTGACATACAGAAAGGTCCATGAAAAATCTCCTTGGATACCTGAAATTAGATCTCTGTTACCCATATCCTCTGAGATATGGGGCTCAAAAGTACCCCACAGAATAATAAAAAATTTAATACAAAAGCTCCAGTATCTGAATTACTAATGCATTGATCATATATGCAAATATGTCTTATATTTATCCATGGTTTATTGGATCCATTACAAGTGACCATTGCTTTATCCTTCAGGAATATGGTTATAAGGCAATTTGTGACATAATAGTGAAGCACATGCATGAGAATTCAAGCCTTGCTTTAACAGGGGTAGGCAGCTCTTGAACATTGTTCCTATGGATGTGGGAGCATAATGTCTATTATGACATTTTCAAAGTTCCCAGTCGTGTCCATTTCATAGACTGGTGGTAAGATGTTACAGAATAAGAATAGTTTCTCAAAATGGTTTAAAATTGTTTCCAGGAAAATTATACAAGGCCTACAGGCCTAATGCGAACCTGTGCAATGAGATTACACCAGGTATAATGCTTCAATGCTGGACCATTACTTTTCAAGAACATGTGTTACATGTATATGAACAATGCAAGTACTAAACACTTAGAACAAGAAACAATTAAACAAACATCACTGCTGAAATTCTGGCATGGGTGCACACAACACAAAAACTAGAATACAACTAGTCAACAAGTGACTACGTGTATCCGCCTAAATCAGAGTGGGACGGGTGAAGTGAGGCATGGGTTGAGTGGCAAGGGGAAATAAAGTGAGGTGTGTTGCATAATAGCCTGGATGTCTGCAGCTGAAATGTGTATGTAGGTTGCGCCACCTACCACAAAATCCAGAAGCTGTCCAAGTTGTATACATATGCAAAATTTTAGGCAGATAATTCAAACCACTACTTGTATATGAGTGATTTTATCCCACAGCAGACAAACAGAAGGATGCTGTGCAAAAATGGTGGCAGGTGGCACCACAAATTTTGTGTATGATTAAGAGTTATGTGAGGTCTATACACATGCAAAATTTCAGGGGGATATGTCAAAGCAATCCTGAGATATAAGCCTGAATGTCTACAGCGTATATACATAAATGTAGGTGGCACCACCTGCAACAAAATCCAGAAAGTTATCCAAGATGTATGAACCTGCAAAGTTTTAGGTAGATATGTCAAACCACAGCCGAGATATAAGATTTTATCCCACGGCAAACAAACAGACGGACGCTGTGCAAAAATGGTTTCAGGTGGCACCACCAGTTTTGTGTATGATAAAGAGCTATGCGAGATCTATAAACATGCGAAATTTTCGCCCAATCTGTCAAATGGTTCCTGAGTTATAAGCCTGAATGTCTGCAACCTATACATAAATGAAGGTGGTGCCACCTGCCACAAAATCCAGAAAGTTATCAAAGATGTGTAAACCTGCAAAATTTTAGGCAGATATGTCAAACCACTGCCGAGATATAAGTGATTATATCCTGGGGCAAACAAACAGACGGACCCTGTGCAAAAATGGTTGCAAGTGGTGCCACCAGTTTTGCATATGATAAAGAGCTATGTGAGATCTATAAACAAGCAAAATTTTTGCCTAATAGGTCAAATGGTTCCGGAGATATGAGCTGGGATGTCTGCAGCATAAATGTGAATGTAGGTGGCGCCAACTGTCATAAAATCAAGAAAGCTATTGGAGATGTAGTAACCTGCAAAATTTCAGGTGGATAAGTCAAACCACTGCCTAGACATGAGTAATTTTATCCCAAGGCAGATGAACAAATGGACACTGTGCAAAAATGGTTGCAGGTGGCGCCACCAATTTTGTGTATGATAAAATGCTATGTGAGATCTAGACACAAGCAAAATGTCAGGGGGATATGTCAAACTAGTCCTGAGATATAAGCCTGAATGTCTGCAGCTTATACATAAATGTAAGTGGTGCCACCTGCCGCAAAATACAGAAAGCTATCCAAGATGTATAAACCTGCAAAATTTTAGGCAGATATGTCAAACCACTGCCGAGATATAAGTGATTTTATCCTGGGGCAAACAAACAGACGGACGCTGTGCAAAAAATGATTGCAGGTTGCACCACCAGTTTTGCGTATGATAAAGAGCTATGTGAAATCTATAAACATGCAAAATTTTTGCCCAATAGGTCAAATGGTGTCTGAGATATGAGCTTGGATGTTTGCAGCGTAAATGTGAATGTAGGTGGAGCCAACTGTCATAAAATCAAGAAAGCTGTCAAGGATGTATAAACCTGCAAAATTTCAGGTGGATAAGTCAAACCACTGCCGAATTATGAGTAATTTTATCCCAAGGCAGATGAACAAATGGAAGTTGTGCAAAAATGGTTGCAGGTGGCGCCACCTTTTTTGCGTATGATAAAGAGCTATGGGAGATCTTACGCATGCAAAATTTTGGCCCAACTGGTCAAACGGTTCCCGAGATATGAGCTTGGATATCAGCAGCTTAAACGTGAATGTAGGAGGCGCCACCTGTCATAAAATCAAGAAAGCTGTCCAGGATGTATACACATGCAATATTTCAAGTGGATTAAGTCCAACCAATGCAGAGATATGAGTGATTTAATCCCAAGGCAGATGAACAGATGGACCCTTTGCAAAAATGGTTGCAGATGGCGCCACCATTATTAGTGTATGTTATAAAGCTATCCAAGGGGTACATTTGTAAAAAATTTTCAGCCTGATCGGTCAAATGTTTCCTGAGATATGTGGGTTTATGTTTGGAAACAGACGCACAAATGGACACTGGGCAGAGAGGAAAGTTCAGAGGTCAACCAAAAATGAGGGCGCAGCAGTTCACGTGACCCATTCATAATTCCTAATTTAAAAAAATTCTGCCTGGTGGTTATGGAGGAGTTCTCGGGAAGCCTATGCAGCAGTGGCGGTCGCAGCGGCAGCGGGGTCAGACTGATGTGTCAAACCCCTCCTGTGAAATAAGCAGGGCCATTCACTGTGCAAAAATTATTGTAGGTGGTGCCACCAGTCTTGTACACTATAAAGCTTAAGACCAAAAGTGTTCAAGGTAGGGACTTTTTTTCAGTAATACAACTTTAATTGGTCAAAATTTAATTGTATACCAAAAATTAGATCAAAATCTGTCAAATTTGTTTAAATATTGGCAAAAATATAAAATTGGTACCTTAAATATTGCCCAAGTTTGATCATGGCACATTTTTTCCCTGTAACTGCTGAGGATTTAATTTTCAAAGCATGTTTTTGTTACCATTTCAACTGTTAACACCAAAAATTTGAAACCAGTTGTTCAAAAACTGTAGATTTTATTCAAGTTTTCAAGCACCATGTCACATAATGTTTACATCAAGCTAGTGTTATGCAGTTTTCTAGAGCTCAGCTCCCCAGCTTCAGCTCTAAGTTCCTTAAATTTGGCATACAGTTAGATGTCTCCAAAATCCCCTACCATGCCAAGAATTTGATCACTAGGACTTAATTCCTTTGAAATATTGATGAAAACTTCATTTTTCCATTAAAAACCCATTGTTATACTGTAAGACTGCCTTATATCAAAACCACTGATTTGATTTTGATCATATATAATATACATATTTTTCTATACATTCGCTATGCACATGCCAGAAATGATGTCAGTATTGCGTAATTGTTTTAAGTTATGGGCCCAAACCTGATGCACATTTGAAAAAAATCAAGAAATATATTTACTCCCTTAACAAGAGGATTGCTGAAGCTAGAGATTTTTTGTCAGAGATGTAACATTATTTAATCAAGATTCAATTGAATACCAAATATTGGTTCTGAATTTTTCAAATTTTATAAGTTATTAGTAGAAATATAAAATTAGTACCTTAAATTTTGCCCAACTTTTACCATGGCATGTTTGTTTCCTGAGAGCACTGTTGATATAATTTTCATATCATGCACACATAAGGATTTCATCTTTGTAGTTTAGAAAGCTGAAACAAATTGGCCAAATATTGTAGCTTTTATTAATGTTTTTATGACACCATGTCAGACCAAAGCTCAATCAAGCCCCTCTTCAGTCACCTGTATGTTGACCTTTCATCAGATTATGCACGCTTGAGCAAAGCATACACTGGGGCAGCCAGGCAGCTAATGCCCAGCCACAGTTGATCCAGGTGTCCAACCCAGCTCATCCAGTAGTTGTTTTGAAAAACAACATAACAATAAACAATAAATTAATAATTTTTTATTGGTTTTTAATAACAAATTAAAGAAAAATTAATAGAAAAGGAATTTGTTAGTTGATGAGTAACAGAAAATTACTGTTACTGATGATGTAAGAATCTTGTATGGATGGATATAAATAAAAGCCATAAAACCAGGTACTTATGATCATTCTTTAAATTTGTGAATTTTGTTTTTTATTTTGGATTCGCAAAATCATTGTTTGGCTAAAACTGAATAAATAATAGACATGGTGCGAAAGCTTTGCAAATGTGTTTGAATATGAATATGAATATATACTGCATTAAAAAAATTTATTGCATAAGAATGGAGATTCAGGTAATATGAAAGTATTTGAATACCAGTGCAGATACTTTCAAAATGTATTCATAAATGCATTAATGAATATATTCTGTAATATTATTTCAATAATAATTTCAGTTATATTTTATTTTTAAAAAAATCATGATTTTCTTATTTTTCAAATAAAAATTATAATGGCACAATATTTATTAAATTTTAATAAATAGTTAAACTTTTATTATATGTGCTGCTTATAAGTTATATGGCCAAGTCAAAATCTGTGTGACAATAGCACTCCATTTGTTAATAAAATAAATTAAATCAATCCTCTTCCCTGTCTCCAAAGATACTATCAAAATCATACATAAGCTGAACACCAACAACTCGTAATAAAGCTTATATTTATTACCACACAAAACCAGCATGTGCCTCTTTCCCAAATCATATTTTTTTTTTTATCATATATAACAGCTGAGCGCCGTGACCCATGGGTCCCTTGTTTTAAAAGCTTTCAAAATAACTTTCTTGTCAATATTAACCAAAGATAACCTGAAATCTAAATGTCTAGTGGCATGATGTAATAGATGCTGATAAACTGGTGCCAGGCTAGATGTAACAGCATCACACAGCTAACATATATGGTAAAATGACTCAATTCAATCTCCATAATTCAGCCAAAACTCATTCATGTGGAACCATAAATGACAATTATTATAAGAATTATTGTCGGGATTATTCTTGTAAAATATTTAACAAACTGGCTTCAGTGGCAACAGTCGAAAAAGTTTCGCAGGTTTATAACTCATATAGAAAGATACAGTAAATTGGCCAAGTTCAGCTTCCTGTAACTCAGACAAAAAGCACTGAACCAAAACCACTTGAACAAACTTGATTTATCAACATCTGAGGATAATTAATGTGTGAGATTTAAGAAATTGGCCCAGTGGTTTTTGAGAAGATCTTTGTAGCCACTGAACTAAAATGGGCTGTTATGCAAATGACTAAATTCAGCTTCCCATAAATTAGCCAAAAGTCACTGAACAAGAGACCTTTTGAACAAACTTCAGAAAGCACTACCCTAGGATCATTTCTATGCAATATTAAATTGATGCAAGCAAATGATTTGATCTTTACTTTGAGAATCCTTGACCAAATCATTTGCTTGCATAAACTGAAATCACCTGCTCTTTGGATGAACCTGAAATTAGAACACTGCCCTGTCGGGAAGGGCCCTGCATATATACTTTGTATAAATTTAATGAGTGCAGTATATCACTCCTAACTGGAGCAACCATATGGAAGTGTAAATTAACACTACAGAGGGCAAACATCTAACATGCTCAAAGCCGTGTTTTAATTCCATAACTGTGAGAATATAGGTCAGAGTGACCTCATTTCAAATCCTCTCCTGATATTAAGCTGGAGCGGTGTTGATTTCTGCCCTGGATCTACATCTGTCAAACAATTTGGGTCTTATCTTCTCCCTCCAAGCCAAAAATTCAAACAGGTTAAACTTTAGTGGTGGGTCAGATAAATTTCCAATTTGAATCCAGTCAGTGGGTCAATCCAGATCAGGAAACTGACACAAGGTCTTCTGTGTCAGTATTCTTTTTGCGCAAGAATCATGGATGCAATATTGTTCCAACTGGTTAAAAGTCATTTGAACTGTGTATCCTTTTTGAGTAAAATCAAAAGATTAGGCTTCTCTTGACCCAACTTCCAGACATGGGGTCTATTACAGTTGTTCTATTACTATTACTATTACTATTACTTTCAATTTCTGATATTACTATTACTATTACTATAACCACATTTTATCTTCTATTACTATTACTATTACTATTACTGGGGTATCTATTACTATTACTATTACTATTACATAAACTGATGGGAGGATTCTCGACTTTGCGCAGCCAGGAGTGCTATAAACTAGCACTGCAATCACATTTTTATATTATATATTAATATTAGAAGCACCTATATCATCCAGTTACCTACACAATTTTCTTATACTGTGTCTGACATTAACAATAAGCCTAATGATACTGGAGATCTTAATTATTTCAGCTTCTTTAATTCTGTTTATATATATATATATATTTTGAAACCTCAATGATTATAGGGGCGTTTCAAGTCGAAATTATAAGATAATTGTATGAACTCTTGAATACATGTAATTTAAAAGCAACCCATTGTAAAGACCCTGGCATATGTAAAATATTGATTTATAATTATATGCATACTTGTACATTTTTTATTATTTTCATATATATTTCACATAAATTTATTTTATAGTACATACTTCTGTTAAGATTTAATCTTATTTCGCATAATTAATAAATAAAGTTTTCAGTGCAACTAAAAATGGTCTCCAAAGGAATTATTCATGATTATGTCATATTAATATTTAGTATCAAAGCTTACAATTTAGTCCTTTGTGTATGTATCAGGAGAGGAATTTTGGTAGGGCTGTGTCCTGTTTCTACTGTTTACATCAAGATTCTGGACAGATTCTGAACTGGAGACAAAAGTACCCCATCTTCTTAAGTGTATATATGTTCATTTGGATATGATGCCATGTTTTATTTTATCACATAGTACATCTTGAGAGTGAACAGAGGTGGTAAACTTTACAATAATGGTAGCATGCATGGCTTTTATTCTTCAGGCATGCCCTTCTTCATTGCAGCAAAACCAGCATAGGATAATTTAGGAATATGGAGAGTGATTTAAACTTATATCAATTTTACAAAACAAATAAAATATTATTTATATCACTTTCACAATTAATTTGGTATTCAACAATCTTATACTTTAAATTTTGTACATAACAGGATCTAATTATTTGATATCAAAATTTCAGATATTAAATAATAAAATATTAACAGTTACTTATATTCTCATATTATATAATCAAATAAATTAATATCTTAAAAAAATTGTTCATTTAATTTTCAAAATATAAATTAACAATTTTAGATACTGAATGAAGGTCTGCAAATTTGGTACTATGAAATAACAGACAAGTATTAAAAGAATTATTTTAAAAGAATATTTATATAAATTAAATAGATAATACATGTGCCTGCAGTATGACTTTTTCAAAGTGATTGTAGTACTGGTATGAGTTTATATAGCATTGTAGGCTTCCATACGTTATGGGTAGTGAAAACACCAACTTCGTCCTATGAACAAAAGCTAGAGCTGGAATGGCTTCATGGATTGTTCAGTTGATATCAGACAAGTTGTATGCCACACAAGTCTCAGGCACACTATTGAACACAAATAAAGCAGCTGGTATATTACAGATATTTATTACACAATATACACAGTTCAGCAGAGATCTGAATCATACCGTTCCAGTTTTCTTCTTGTTATAGCTTGCATAGTTTCAGTAACTTTTCTGACAGAATTAAACCTTCAAAATGCAAAAGATGACGCACAAGAAAAATATTTTCGTCGCAGTATTATTCAGAGAGACAATGAATATCAAAACTGTTCATACATAAGTCAGAATGTCTTGACAGTTTTTATCAATGTGTTTCTATGATATAATGACATGGCAGGCAGGTAATTAAGTTTTGTGGAATAAATGCACTGATGGTTAAACAGGTTGCTGCAGCAGATTCCATGGTTACTTGACCCTATAGAGCATCTTCCTCTGCATCCGATGCTGAACCTCACCTCGACGCAGCATAAAGTGAAGCACCTTCTGAACAGCTCGCTCAGGATATTTCTGAAATAGAAATTATGATATGAAAGATATGCGTGTTTCTCCAGGTGCAGTACCAGTAATATAGAAACTCTTTATCATCAATATGGAAGAAATGATTACATCAGAAGACAAAACGAGTTTACGGATGATCACTAAGATGCCTGCTATTTCCCTCTCGCTGAAGTGAATATTTTTCAAAGAAGATGAACATCCCTGGTACTTATAATACACAAATACATACTACCAAAACTAAAGATGTGTTCATATTACACATGAAGTTCTAAAGATAAAACATAATGATAAAATTATATTTATGTCATGCTTCACTCAATAGCTGGTAGGGCTCGTCTCAAATATGGCGTTACCTACAAAAGACTATGTAAGAATTACACATGGCCATGTGGATTTTATAATTCTGTGGTTTGCCATTAAGGTATTTAAGTGACTGTGAACCTTGTGTACAGCTTACCTGTTTTGTGAAATCTTGGATGATGGCATGCTCTGAGACTTGGGATCCTATGACGAAACGACGTTTCAGCTGCTTCTCGATACGACTTAACAGTTCATGATCTTCTTCAGTGGTAAACCCTTCAGCACCTATGGATATATTACCTTAGTATGTAATATTGCAATGATATACTGCACTGTATGCTCTTTATAAATAAAAACATAGTATGTATCCTGTTAATATCTTTGAAAAACAAGATAACATTCTCTTCAGGTATATCTAGGTATCAAGGATAATTCACTAATTCTGGAAACTTCAATCAATGTTATTTCATGTGTAACATAACAAGGCTAAAGTTTTTCTTGACAACCCGGTGAATTATTAATAATACATTTCATGAAGGACAAAAATTATAAATGTTTCATCTTTGTTCATAGTTAAAATACTATCTTCAGTCAGTCAGTTTCTTAAGTTGCCTAGAATATATAATACAAGTCAAACTGAGGTCCTTCTGCTCAATTTTTTTTAGTCAGCCTACTTTTCTGTATCAACCTCCTGCAGTTTCAAACACTGGGGACACACAATTTGATGGATTTCTACAGCAAGTTGCCCTAACAAGAATCTGGATAGTATGATATACACATTTCTACACACCTAGTTTTTAGGCTGCAAGGTGCATGGGTCAGTAATACAAACCATGCAGTGTTACCACAAAATCAGGACTGCCAAAGTTCCCTCCCTGAACAGCTGAACATCAAGAAATGCGGACAATGCCCTAAACATTGGGAAGTGGGACCATGGCATAACACTTAAAATGTTTTGCAAGTTTAAATTAATAGCGTTTATGCTAGATTTTCTTTTTTATTATCCTAATATGTTATTCCTACCTGACAAGTTGCCTGACATGGCAGCATCTAGTGTGGAGACCTGGAACAGCCGGAGTGCTTCGTCAACATCTGCCTCTGTAGCAAACGGTGCCAGCCTCATCTTTGCCAGAGATTCTGATATCCTCACAATAGCCTCCAACTGTCTGTAAAGTTCAGTCAAATAACACTGAATGTCATACTCCTAACATCTATTCTTCTTATAGTAGTGATAACAAAATTCATACTGGAACATCAGTGACTGATTAATTAGAACTCAATTCATTCTGTACCAAACCATGTTGAAAACCTAGGTATTCTCTTTTGGGCTAAGAACCACAATTAAAGGGAATGTAGTTTTGCAGACATCAACTACAAAGTTTTAACAATTAGGCACAATAAAACCAAATAAATCAAATCTTATTAAATGAACTTCATTGCTTGATTCCAAACATCAGTCTCCTGTGAACTGAGTAACTTTTGAACTGGGTTTCACTTTTGGTTGATATTGCTTAACATACCTGACAGTGATAGGGATGGCGGTCTTCTTGCCAGTTTCTCTCTCGTGTTCTCCAGCTCCATTTCTCATCAGCACATACCGATTCTTCAACTTGTCTGCAGACTCTGGTGATAATCTTGGCCCACATTTCCTACAAGAAGATATTGGAAGTTACAGGCACAGGAATCCGAAAATAAACTGCAACAAATATATATATATATATATATATATATATATATATATATATATATATATATATATAAATATATATATATATATATATATATATACACATACATACATACACACATTCACACACACATATATATATATACACACATATACCGTAAAATCTCCACTTAAAACCGCGGTTTAATCAAGAAATTCAAAATCTTGAAATCAGGTTGATTTCCTGAAAGCACTGAGCGGTTTATACTAGAAGGGTTTCCTGAATATCTTCCTGACAGACATCGTTTTTGGGCTGGCGAGTGGGCAATAATATTGCAACTTTTGAAGGCTGTTCTTAGCATGCATGGGAGCCGTGTGTAAATATATTATTTACGATTATTTGTTAATTATAAATTAAATATTGCTGATTAGTTTTCGTGTGATATATAACTTGTTATAAAATCTTGGTAATTGTCACCAAATAATACGTTTACAACAACCCTGCTGTTAAACACAGTGGTCCACTTCTTTGAGCATGGTCAAGCAAAATTGAAATAAAAGCCTACTTTAAACCCATTTGCGGCATTATTTAGCAATGATTATTTGTTTAAAACGTAAAATGAATAAAAAGCTGACATTGTAAAGAGTCACACAATGGCAGACGATCGTTTTAAAATCAAGTTTGAGTGCCGCCATGTGCTGAAACACCCCGGTATTCTGCTAAGAATATTTTGAACGGCAGTACGCGGTGGGTGGTAAATAGAACAGTCACCTATTTCGTCCCAGCGTGCCTTGCACGAACACTGCCTTGACAAAATGGCTCTCCACACGGAAACTTTCTTCAGGAAAAAAACTTGCTAACCTGGACTGGCCACTTTAATTTTACCTTAAAATCACTTGTTTTCAAGCGTCATGTTTCCTATACGTGCGTAGCTCAAAATGGTAACTTCAGTTACTTTGATATTTAGTTAAGTTGACCAGCGATGTTTTCAAACGCACCAGCAAATTGTGACATGGAGCGATGTCAACGTACGATGTGACGAAGATAATACCGAAATAACCGGTATGAAAATGATTTGAATCTTCCGAGTAATTCCAGAAAATGGAATTTTCATAAAAAATTAAGATTTCAAAATATTACTTTTAGAATTAAAAAATACAGTGACTTGAAATGGATCAGAATATTTTTTCCAAAATATGACAAATCAGTAGCAAACAAGAATACGGCACGGAATATAAAATCTGTATAAACAGGCAGAGGTCTTCCCAAACTTCATGCTCGAGTGACCCTGCAAAAAAGTGTTATGATGTGTTTAAATAAAATGCCCAATTAATTTTTAAAGTGGACAGGAATGGCCGAGTCGCAACCTACGCGTGTTCATTTCTAGATGATTGCTTGATTGTGTCTTTTGTCAAATCATTCCGTAGTGAAAGTTGGTGCGGTTTTAAAGGGGGGTTCTTAGTATTTGAGCCCCTCGCGGTGTCTCGCCTGGAATTTCGGCGAAGTCCGGGTGCGGTTTTAATCGGAAGTGCGGTTTTAAGTGGAGATTTTACGGTACACACAAATACACACCAACAATTGCTAAATAAAGGTAGGCCTTCACTTACAATCAAGAAAGACTGAATTCAAAAGACACAGGAATGGCTTTGACTGCCAAAACATAAGGGGTAAAAATATGCACTATCTCAAAACAATGATTCCAGATCTCAGCAGACTTGAATTCCCCCAAGATTTTTGCTGAAAGAACTGGTGTGTCAAATTTGAGGAAAAGATCTTCAGTCCTTTAAAGTTGTGGGGGTCATAATATTCCTAGAATTGCAAAATATCGACCTTGAAGATCAAGGTCACCAGTACTCGTACTATTCAGAGAACTTGTGTGTCAAATGTGAGAGAAAAATATGCAATACATTTATTATTGTTCACAAGACAATAACTATCATTCGGCTTATTTGATCTTGAGGATCATGGTCAAGGTCACTGGTTTTTTAATTCATCCAAGGACTTGGTTGAAACAAGTTGTGTACCAAATTTGAGGACAAAATGTGAAATATAGGGGGGTCACAAAGATTTTACATTTGGGCACAGTTTTCGAAGTCTTCCAAGATTTTGGTAGGAACAATTTGTGTTTTAAATTTTGGGGGAAAATATGCAGCCCTTCAAATGTTATCCTTTTCATAAGATATCCTACAGACAATGACTAACAATGCAGATAACAGCACTGAAAACATGTCACTCCTGGATCACTTGTTTGCACATGATGCCTGCATAAAATCTACAAAAGTACTAAACCACCATACTGTCAACAAAATCACTCCAGATGTCTGTTCCTTCAGTCTTAAGTGTTGAGGCACACGCCTTAAAGCCCATTGGTAAAAAAGGAATATTAATGGTATCAGAAGTTGGCCAGAACCATGTATTTTAAATATAACAAAGGCATATTCTGAAATCTTACGCTCTGGCATATCCAATGTATTTCTTGAGTGTCTCTAAACTAAGTTCTCCTTCCTTCTGGTTCTCTGTCATCTGCAGGGCGTTCATATGAATATTCATGACATGCTTGGCCAGAGTCTGCAAGATAAGATATGAATATGTAATAAGATCATGTTTTTGAAAAATATCTCAATTATCAGGAATTTCAACAGCTAGTACAATCAAATGATTGATACATTTGACTGCAACTACTCAGTTAAATTCTAATCTATTATTAACCTCCAAATTAAATAGCATTATTTTTTTGCATGTACCATTATAAAACCACTCTGTAAGCGGTCAAATTTGACAAGAGCAGGCAGTAAGGTCCAGCCTATTAATTATGTGCCCTACACCTATAATTTCAATGCTTTGTTGACTGCTCCACTTGCAAAGAAATGAAAAAGGCAGTGATTAACAGAGAAAGAGGACTGTATTTTTCCTTTACTGGCTAAAATTAGCTAACACCCATTGTTGTAAAATATTTACTTTCATGTCATTAAAAGAAAGTTTGAAATTTACTGTATCAGAAATAAAAGAATCAAGAATTTAACAGAAGATAAAGAACTGATACTTGGTTCAATGGCCCCTCACAGTTCTTAGGCCTGACATTTATATAGACTTGCACCACAGACTAAACAACACCAGCACTGTAATTTAGTGGTGGTGTGCAAATTAATCTATTCTAATGCTGATTGTTTTTTTTTCTTTTATAATTGATTAAATCAATTGCATTTATGCATAATACATCATACAGGATTATGTATGCACATCTAAGAAGTAATATTATCCCAATAAAATATTTTCATCTGTCAGAGATATAAGAAAGACAGAGCGCAAACCAGCATCAAACTTGTGCAACAGTAAGTGTCAACAACCCCACTTTTACCATGACCTTTAAAAATAGTGCAAGTAAGACAATTTTCTCAGTCAATAAGTATAATTCTATACAGCTTATTTCATAGTAATATAAATAGTCCATAAAATAACCAGACATGGGGTCTATTACAGATGTTCTATTACTATTACTATTACTATTACTTTCAATTTCTGATATTAAATAACCAAGCATCACTCATATTTTAAGCTTTTAATCATAGAGTGTGATTTTACAACTGATTCCTAGCACTAGGATTAAACAACATCACTACCACATTGTGCTATGCAACTACATTACAGAAGTTCCCAACTCACGGTGTCTCTTGTCTGGTCGTGTTCATCCTTCACAATGAAGATCATATCGAATCGAGACAAGATAGTGGGCATGAAGTCTATGTTTTCTTCACCCTTTGTGTCATCCCAGCGACCAAACACGCTGTTTGCGGCCGCCAGCACAGAGCAGCGGGAGTTAAGCGTTGTGGTGATACCAGCCTGTACAAGTGTAAACAAGGTGGTAAATCTAAAACACTATTGCACACTGATGCAATTCTAGATGAAAATTTCAGACTATGTTAAATAATTGTACACAATCCACATTTTTCCATGTGAACTTGCATGAGATCCCATACTGTGATAATTTATAAACTGGAAATGTTTTATCACCTTTAATTTTGTTTCAAATTTTAATGAACTTTTTATTTCAATTTCAGAATCTTTCAGTTGAACCAACGCAAAGATGTCACATTTATGGTTATTAACATGCTTATGTTGCCCTCTATGGTATATTGGTACCAAAGCAGACCATAAACCACGTTTCACCTTGGCAATGGATATTGTCTGTTGCTCCATGGCTTCGTGTATAGCGACTCTGTCGTCTTCTCTCATTTTATCAAACTCGTCAATACACACCACACCTCCATCTGCCAGCACCATGGCACCGCCCTCCATGATAAAGTTCCTCTGAAAACAAATACATTCAATTATGTAACCAATCCTGTGTAAACAATTTTGATTTTTATAGAGTGAAATGACTCAGTCTTGTTCTTAGAAATAATACAGGGTTTATTAAATTTTATTAGCTTTCATTATTCTCATACAGTAAAACCTCACCGAATGACCATCTCAAAATGACAACCCCTTTCTTACAATCCCTAATCTTTTTGCTCTTTATATCAGCGTTACAGCCACCTGCAGAGTTCAATAGTATTGTCTCTACAATTCATGATGATATGAATAAAACATTTTTATGATTTATATCATGGTTTCAAATATAACATCTGCACAGTAAAATATTCCACATCAAAGTCTGATCAACTACAAAAACTGATTCTGGTAAAACTCAAAGAAATACAATGAGGAAGAAAAAGCTCAAATGGTGTGAATTACTTACAGAACTTGGATCTCTGATGACAGAAGCTGTCAGACCTGCTGCACTGCTGCCTTTACCTGACGTGTACACCTGTAAATGAGAAAGCATGTCTCCAGTGAAACAGGTATTTCAACAATAACATATGACTGAAATTTCTGCATCTGAACCATGTTCATCAAAATATACAAATAATCTAAGAAATTGTAAACAGTAGGTTGAAACAAGATCTGCTTCCTCTTTTCCCTCTTAAACCAAACAAACTGCAATTTGTGTTAGGAATGGGTTGTTAAATCATGTTTTATGTCTGTATTACCTTTAATATTAATCAATGAACTGCTTTGGTTATAACCTTCAACATCTGAAGGCCAAATCACCATTTTAACATTTTTTTAAGTGTTGATCTTTCGATTGAGGTTAATGACTTAAGGTAGGAGACCCAAATACACCTCTCTATTAGCATCGCCCTGGCAGCTTTCAGAAAGCTTGCTTTCGAACAGTCTGGCATTATTTTTATGAATACTGAACAAAGCTACTAATCAAGTCAAATAGCTCCATCCCCTGAATGCACCAGCCCAGACGAATCTTTTGCTATTTTTAGATCAATCATTCAGCTTTGTTGGAAGGAGATCACTGATTTGACCAATCTAATAAATGCTTATAACTCAAGCTCAAACCCGAAAGTTTATATTTGATACGTTGGGACTGGCTATTATTACTTTTTCTCTCTTTTTCTGAGCTTGTTCATTATTCATAAAGTATCAGCTAGAGTGGCATAATGAAGCCAGATCTATGAGAGTGTGGTGTAGAATGTCCTGCTTACAGAAAAAACCCAAACATGGAGACACACACGTACCCCAATAGGAGCACAGTTCTCAACAAATTTCAGCAGCTGGCTCTTGGCTGTACCAGGGTCACCCAACATCAGGACGTTGATGTCACCTCTTCTTGTTAGACCATCGGGAAGCCTGTAAGAAGATTAAAATATTAATACTACTGTGACATAAACCAAGAAAGAAATAGTAAAACATTAGTAAACCAACACAGATATAGTAATAATTGTGTTTATGGAGTACATGTGGCCTACCACTCACAATAAATTATAATTCCAATCTGAGATTTTCCTTTTATTTTCAAAAGTAGTTTCTAAAACATCTTGAAGTAATTTACATTACTATATAATGTTACATTACAAATATAAGATTTTCAACAAGGCAGCTAAGCAGGAACTGATGAAAAAGAATCCAAGATACATTAAGTGATTTCTGTAATGCTTGAACTTTAAACAGCAATTCTGTAGTCTAGAGTATTCTTTCAGTAATTATTCACAAATTATGGCTGTAATTATACCTTTTCTCAATTAATTTTTAATTTTACCTCAAGACTGTGATACATACAAAAAGTATTGTGCTCTTATTCATATTACCAATTTAAAAGTTTCAAGTTCACAATACAACAGCCTCAGGAATAAGGAGACATTCAATTCAATGGGGTACCTCAGTATAGGTCTTAAATATAAATTACATTAAAGTGCTATTGCATATCAGCGCCATATCGAGTTCTTTATTGAAACACAGATCATTTGAGCAAGGCATTAAAAACTGGAAAATTCCTTTCTCTGTTCTTAAACATTTGAGTGGATAGCTGACAAGAATACATAACGTTTCACTGCATTGAGCTGAAATATTATTTAAGTTGATGTTTAATCAAAAAGACAGATCTTACACTTTTGACTTATTCAAGTTTGATTACTAGATGGTGCTGAGAAGCAAATGTGGTAGTTCTGTAAATAACAATCTTGTTAAAAGGTACCCCATTTGTTTGATCATTTAGTGGTTACAAAATCAGATGCCAATTAACAGAAAATTGGCCATGTTTTATCTTACATGCACTGGACCAACGACTATTATGAAATGCTGACAAATGTTGGACTTTCTTTTGGATCATATATCATCAGTTTTTTCTACTTTTTAACAATATGTATCAGTGCACTGGTATTACAGTTCCATTAACAAAACAATTTTACAAGAATAAAGCTTAACCTTTAAACAGGTAAAAAGTGTTCAAAATACAAACCTTTTTCTGGATCCCCCAAACAGCAGACAAGCTATAGCTTTCTTCATTTCAATGCTGCCATAAATTGAAGGTGCAACACTTTTGGCAATCATTTCATACACATTTGGATTAGAAGCAAGGTGACGGAAGTCGTCTTCCTCTGTTGGGGCGAGTGGAACTCCGGAACTTCTGCCGGGTCCCTGAGCATCGACGTCTATTCCAATGACACGCAAGTATGGGAACCGGATTCCAATGCTGACCTTGTCTTTGGCACCTCTCTGTAAAATTTTCCACAAAAATAAATGCACACACATTAATTTTAAAGATATGAACAACAATCAAACTTTATCCTGAACTGAAGTTTCTCAACCATAATATCTTGGGTTTTTTTTTTTGGAAGAACTAAAAACTGATATTCTGCAAGCTAGCTGGTTATTTACTATTTACTTTAGTTCATGGTCACCTGTTATCAATATTTAAAATAATATTTTAAATACCACCATGGTGTCATTAGCAGAGAAGCTGTATCATGGTTAATGTTTTATCAAAAATATATAGCAAACTGTGTTATCTCTTTTAACCATTGTAAAAAAAACTAGTGCTTGCATAGGTTACTTTAAGCAGATACCTTTGAAGCTGCATTGCCAGTCTTTTTAATGGAGTAGATTCCTAAGATGGTGACTCTGTTGCCAGGAACCACTTTTTCACAAAGATACCTGTAAACCATTAGAATTAAAAGATTAAAATTCAAAATACTGCAATGTTATGTTGTCAGACCATGTGACAAGGTTATTATTTAGACCAGGAACCCCAACAATGACCAATTTCCTAAACATATAATTATTTTGTGACATATAAAAACCTAAAAATAAATCCACTGTAAGATGAAATCACTGGTTCACACATGAAGGAAAATTGATTTGGGCAAGACATTTAAGTTTATAACAAGTATGACCAGTAAGACCATGACTTTTTTTAATAACAATCTAGGCATTTTCCATAGTTTTTGAGAATATGGCAACAAATTTCCCTAAAACTCTTGTATTATTAAATACATAAATTTTTAAAATATTTTTTTATTGATTAAAATGACATCAACTTAACCAACCTATCACAGTAGAGCTGCATGTGTCGAGGCATTTCTCCGTTTGGAACGGCCTCTGGGGCTTCCTGAAGCTTCAGCACTTGGAAGTCCACGCACTTGCATTTGTCTGGGACAATATAAAAAGGATCTACAGGACACTTGGGACGTCCAGCCTGGTCTCTGTAAATAAATATTTAAGAATGTACATATACATTAATTAGTTAAAACAGCTGATGTTCTGATTCTGCATATCTTATCATTATTATATATTTTAATATACAATCTAAGTTACTTAAGACAAGGCATAAAGATCACTGGTTGGTATATATATATATAAATATAACTATATCTTTATATACATATACACACACACACACACATACACAACTTTATAAATTACCCTATTTCCTGTTTTTTTTTACTCTGACACACAACAGGAAATATTTTTGTAATAGCAAAGAATTTAAGACCAGAGAATTTAGGACTAATATGGTGGAGTACGCCATGAAAAGACATTTATAAACACAAACCAATCACCTTTCTTTCACATTTTTTTCAGTCTTGAGAAATTCGAGGTAATCTGCCTAAAACAAGCCAATTCAAGACACCACCCAAAACTGACTGATAAAATGCCATGTCTCAATTTATGTTCTGAGGTCAATAAATGTTGCATGATGATCAGTATAAGATATGCACCCAGCTTAACTATGTCCAAAATTGTCCATGAATATGGATCTGATACTGTGTCAACAACTTACGTGGGACATTTCCTGGGCAGTGAGTATCCCTCTAAACCTGGGTTGACGGGGATGTTGTTCATGAAGTTACGACAGCTGCGGCACTGTATACTGATTCTGGTGGCTTTGGCTCTGATGGCAGACGCTGCGATCACGATACCTGGGATCTTCACCAGTCTGGCAATCTGATCCGACTGTAATAAGCAAAAGAGCATTACTCAAGAATATCATGAAGTTAAGCAATGCTACTTGGTAAATGATTTACTGAATGTGCTTTAATGAAACAATGTTTTATTAAACTGATGTAACATGATCAAAGCATGAAACAGGGATCTAAAATGATATTAATATTTAGGTTCCAAAAATTGCCTTTGAACTCTTTGTAATGATAGTATTCTCCATAAGTAATGAAAATATTGATTAGAAAGTAAAACACTGTTGTTTTAATTATTATCTAAGCATATATACTGTTATCATGAGCAATATTAATCACTGCTTCACACTATAAATTATCCATTTTTACTAATTTTGTCAGAATTGACCATAGACTTATAAAACAAACAAGTGTAACTCGAGCATATCACTAACAAAGAAACAGCATTTTTGTAAGCTACAGTCCACATGCAAATCTATAATTCAGTGGTGGGGCGCAACAGTTGTCATGCAATTCCTCTAAGGCCATGCCTCTGACATGCCTGTTTTCCGACTTTGATATGTCGAGGATGATGCAAAGTGTCCTGATATTACCTTTATTCCAATATATCATTATTTAAATATCAATTACTTCCCAGGAATATTACTTCACAAAGGGTGTATTGCTGCAACATTCTATGAGAAACTATGCAAGTGTATCCAGCTGTTCATCTAGTCAGGGTATCATACACAGCAGCATCTATCCAGGGCATAAAATTAACACCTGACCGTCAGAAATGGTTTCCACAGTGGTCCGGTAAACATCATCCAGGCACAGGCCCCCTTTTCCAGCATGTTTTTACCATTCATGTTACTCTAACGAAAAGATAAGGCATCATTTCCTGCTGTAGGTCAGTTAACAGAACTTTGTATTGTTACCCGTGATACGCCTAAATTAGAAAACACCTCCTGTTAGATCACTTGCTCAATAAATAGAATATTTCAAAATACGGAAATAACACAGGTAATCTATGATGACAAAAAGTCCTTTGCATACAGTGTCATAGACTGTTGGCACACTCCCACTCCTCTTGGCCAACTGTTTTGTTTTCCATCCGAGAGGAGTAGGTAAAAGACTTAGAACAAACAACAATGCAGGGTCAGGTGGAGTTTCTGAGGGGTCTGGCAATTTTTCTGGGTGCCGAACCCCATTTCAGGTGGATAAAAAAGTTAATTTTCTGCCCTGCTTTTCCTTTTGGAATGAGTCTGATCTTTGTGTGATAACAATGAATTGTAAAATGCTTGTAATCCATACTAACCTTGAGCTCACGGATTCCGCACGGATTAGCATCAGACTTGATCATGACCTGGATGTCCTGCACCTCCTCCTCTCCTTCTGGGCGAGGTCTTGTTATCTCGTCGGCCACCTCCTTGGCAGCCTCCTCAAACTGTTAATAAATGATTCATACATCAGCATTTGTGCTTCAAATACATCTGGGAATCTGTAAATTACTTAAACATATTGAGTAAAATTAATTGCAACCTATGCTCTCGTTCTGGTGGATCTTGTTAAGGGTGGCTGTTGTTAAAAATCCAATAAACTGTTAATTGCCAAGTCTGAAATAAAAAGAGTAATATCCCGTTTCGAATTTATTCAGCAGAACACCTTTGTACGATTGCCAAAATATACAGCCTCTTGTATAAAATGCAGTAAATTTATCAACAGCTCACTATGTAAAACTTCAGAAATGTTGGTTTTTTTGGGGGTTATATCAAGGTAATCTTCAAGTAGGGTTGTATATATTCAAGGATACTGTGAAACACTGCTACTGGCCCACTGCAATGAGTCAATAACATTTTTATCACTGGAATTGGAAAACTAACAGCACATGGAAATTTAATTGCTCAAACATCTTATAAATGATGATTTACTAGACTGCATGCCAAAACTTTCATAAAATTTATTGTTACGTGTATTTGTTTACCAAGGCCAGATGTTCATGAGGACTCTTGACCAATTTTTCTGCCAACACCTCATCAAAACTGCTGACATCTTGCAAACTGACTTCAATCCAGTACTGGCCCAAGTTGTAATGTCTTTTCAGCTGGTCTCTGCAAGTAAAAATAAAGTCCACATTATGAGATAGCTAGACTGAAACAAAATATTACACTTATTAGTTATCAACTGCTATAATCCGGCACACATATGGTTTCATATCCATCATTTTACAGGAAGATACATTAATACAATTTCTTTTAAACCTCTCATCTCATTTTTTTATGGCGAATCATACTTTTCTGAAAAACAAGTGGGCATTTTCATCAACCTAACATTAATGTAGTCCGCCACGTACGGACTCCATTTATGTGATATGGAGTCTGTCTGGCGGTGAAAGTTCACCCTGCGGTACATGGGGGGACCTGTAACATGAAATACCACTGATTGTAGTGCGATAATGAAGCGCTCTTGTATTTATATATAGAAATAAACTTATTATGTATCAAATTAAATCGATATATCACCTTTATGTGCGCCTGTAAATGTTTTTTATCCTTTGAACTGCCGGGGTTCAGTTGTTGCATGCGCAACAGGACACCGCTGGAAAAGGAATCCCATGCAAATTAGGTGGGAAATCTATGCAAAAGAGGAATTCAGGGGGGCTTTTCCCAGGAATGCCAGTGCTGTGCACTAGGATAGACCAAATTTTCATAAGCATCCTTCCCTTCATACATCGCATGTTGTCAATGATGCAATTTCCTACTGGCCGTTCCAACTTGAAGGTGCCAGCGGCCCGACGGAGATGAAGTAATATCTGACTTCATTTAGAGTAGGTTCCCATACTTTATTATATACTGATCATTCAGAAAAAGTTTTGGTCCCAACAGAGTCCAAGCATCTGTATCAATAATAATATGTGGGGTTTAACTGGTGTCCTCACATTACAAAAGGCATATATATATCTTAGGGTTTGTATGGATCCGTACAGCCCTGGATAGTATAGACTCTCCCCGCCAGAGGCTGCAGCGCTTGATCAGGGTTTACTATATGTCAGCGCTGCAAGACTGCAGCAAACATAAATGCTGCATTCTTTAACTCTGGAAAATATAGTAAATACGAGTTGACATGTGGAAAATGGCGTTTGACTCTTTCTTTTTCAGTTTCTTTTTGGTAGACATCCGGTCAGTGGGTCTTTTGTTGGGAACCGAACGTTTGGAAGTCGTACGTACTACCTGCCATCTGGTAATTACCATATGTACGAGCGGTATCGAACGCAGCATTAATGCAGTTACTCGTGCCCGCACTTTTACAATTTTACAGGCTGCATATTGAATAGAGCGATTCTCATTCTTGACATACACAGGCAGATTTTACGTCTAAAAAATATAAAATATAATGTTATAAAGCTCTGTCGTACATTCTTTCATGAAATTTCAAACCATAAATCCATATCATGCAAAAACATCGGCCCTGACTGAGACAGTCAAGTTCCTAAGCGCGCACATGGACATTTAAACGGGGCCTTTAAACAAGACTGGTGACAATCTTTGGCGTACCTGTAACGGTATGAGAAGTTCCCTTCGTGAAATTGTCTCAGAAAGTCTCTGAATCTGTTCTTTACTTGCTGTCTGTTGATCTGATTGTCATCAGCTTGTTCCTCTGAGCCAAAATTATCGCTGAAAAACACCCCGGGATCGTCAAAGCCTGCCATTTTCGCTGTTGTTGAGATGTCAGATTTGGCGCGAAATGTTCGCGGGGGAACTCAACTGGACCGGAATTTCCGTACCTGTGCCCCAGTTGCATTAATTTTTTAAAGAGTACGTTAAAAGATAGAGGATGTGTGACATTTCAAGGAGATAAAAATTTATCCCAATTTAGGACCAAGTGCTGCCTCGATCAAGATGCTGGACGCACTTGCACAATACAATGTGGATCTCGATTAATCCAGAACGGTTCAGATTGTCAATGTAATAGACGTATTGCCAACTATTAAAAGGCGCCATTCTCTGGTAGACCTATTTAATTAGGAAGTGCATGCATGCTTATTTCTACTCCCCTTGGAAGTTTAAATAAAGAATACTTATTTCCATCCCCTATATATATTATGGAAAGTTAAATGTTTGTACGTTAAGAAATTCACTTTAATCAGCCTCGTAGGCCGTACAGAATATAATAGAAGTTGGTTATTTGTCTTACCTTTATGTCCAACACTGGTGACAATAGTCTTATTATTACTTTTACATGTAGGCCTATGCATCCTTTATTTCCTTGTAGTTCTAGTTTTTCTTTCAGACAAAGTTCACTTATTTTGACACCACAGTCATGCCATTGAAATTGTTTTGGATAAAATCAGCTAGTGATGGAATAAATTAATGAAGTTGCGAACCAGAGTGTATCGTCCTGTGCAACTGTCTAGACTTCACCTGTACCCTGAGCTAAGACCTGATCAATGTCCAGCACTAGTCTGGTCAAATGGAGACACAAACTCTGTAACTGGCCCTACTGATTAGGTGCTAACCATCAACTGATAAGGACTGAGCCAGGAAACAAATTGTTGTCTAAACATTCCCGCCCGGCCTATTTGAGCTACTGAAAGCTTGTAGCCATGGCTTAAAATAGATATAAACCTATAGGCCTACAATTATGACACAAACTAATAGACAAAATGTAACTATTTGCAGAAAAATATACATTTTTTTTGTCTTAAAAGATCTGGCCAGAAATTTGAATGTAAGTAAACTGCAAGTTTAATTTACTCAAGAGAATCATGTATTTTTAAAATTATGTTAAATTAATACAGTAACAATGAAACACTTTGGAATGCATTTCACTTTTTTAATGCACACATGTAACACTATATATAAATATGCCCCTAATGGTTCAATATTATAGAGTACAATACAGACTTGCTGAAAATCTTTAAACAAGAATTACTGGTAATATATAGTATTATAGACTTGCCTATTTATAAATAAAATAGACTCACAGAAAACATTTTGGTGACATTTTTCCTAGAATACTTATACACTGCACAAGCCTTTACAATGAGGGGGAGTGGAAATAAGCATCCCTTATTACCAATCCCCCAGGGGGAGTGGAAATAAACATTCCTTATTTCCACTCCCGGGGAGTGGAAATAAGGCCTGCCATTTAATTATGAGGTGGCTTTAGTGCATCAATTGGCCACCAGATGTCAGCAATGCATGAGGAGAAAAATTTTATTTCAATCAGAGCTAACACATTCAGGACTATATATATATAGTAAGAATTGTTTAACATTGTATTGGCTGTAGTGGCTTATTAGGGAATCTTTTAAATATTAAAAATGGCTCGTTAAATAAAAATTTAAAGAACTGAAAATGTATCATGGTCATCTGAGTAAGTTAGATAGCGCTAGGTCTCCAAATAATAATTTGTATCTTTTGTAAGTAATTTTCAAAATGACAAATTTATCTGCTTTTGGTTTTATAAATGTCAGTTAATTCCTCACTCATTTTAAAATATCAAAAATCTTAAAAGGACATAACCAGAAGCAATATTATGCCTACTCTTTCGCGATAGCAGTTTATCTTTGTTTTTATGAAAGTTTCCCAGCAAATCCTTCCAAGCCAGGGGCGGATCCAGGATTTAGGAAAAGGGGGGGGGGGGGGGTCCAACCCAGGAGGACTAATGAAAATCCTAAAAAAAAAAGGTCTTCAGGTCTGGAAAAGGGGGGGGGGTCCAGGCAGCAAATTTTCGTCTAAAACCCCTTAAAAAGGTTGCTTCGGGTGGAAAAGAGGGTGGGGGGGGGGGGGGTCCGCACCCCCTGGACCCCCCCCTGGATCCGCTTCTGCAAGCACACAGTCGCAGTACCTCGCATACAGTTGTTAAACACCTTGTTATGGCTATGCGTGTTGGTAAACACAGTCCACGTGGCTGTTTACCATAACAAGGCAGCGTGACCGGAAGTCTGATTGTGAGCCGCAACACGCGATGTTTGAGCCAGCGGGAACATGTATCACATTTTTTTTTATCAGGTCAGTCAGGGCATTCCCTGATTTGCATGTGGTGTGGCCTGGCGATGCATGTGCTGTGTTTATGTTTACACCTGGGATCGCGCCCGGTCCACTGATTTTAACATTAGTTTACAGGAGTAAGCAACCGGTTGCAGGGCAATATATTGGCAGGTTCGAATTTATTTTAAATGGAAGAAGCTATTTTTCGTATAAACTCAACATGCTTTACAGGTGATTGGACCTCTTTAAAAAAGTAACGCATAAAAATATGTATTAATCAATATAATGTATTATTATATGAAAATTAAGCACATACGGGCAATCACAACTACTGAAACCACTATATATGTTAAAGTATGTGAAAATAATTGGCCTAAAGATCTAACTGTGTATGTTGGAAGTGAAAGATTAATCACGGAATGCTCATTTAGAGAGTAGCACTCCAACTGCGAAATTATCCGAGATAAGTCTGCGTGCTATTTATAACTAGAATATGGGCAATTGACAAGCGACTACAGCTAGGTATCCGCCAAATCACAGAGGCATAGGTGAAGAAAGGCATTGAATGTTCCTGACAAGACATATGACTCCAAAATTTGTTGCATCAGAGATGCTAATTAAACTCCTCATATATGTGTAATTTTCACCAAAAACTGATCTACAGCTAGATGGATACGAGGTGAAATTAGTTGTAGGTGGCCCAGGTTGTCTTGCATACAAAATAAACCATTCCAAGATCTATGGACATTAACATTTCCAGGTGAATACATCAAAACACTCCTGAAAAAAAGGCAATAACTTCTAAGAATAGGTAAAGGTAGATGGCGCCACCTGTCTGATCTATGATGGATCTACGCTTTGTGAAAATGATTGTAGGTGGCACCACCAGATTTGTGTACATGATGGAGGTACCCAAAATCTGAGGAAATATGAAATTTCAAGCTGATACATTAGATCAGTTCTTGGATAAATGCATGAACGTATTCTACAAATATGCGATTGCAGGTCCAAGACGGATGAACATGCAAATTTACAGGCCGATATACCAAACCACTACTGAGAAAAAGCGCATCTTTGAATTCTACAAAACGGAACGGCAGGTGGCGCCACCTGTCTGGTCTACAACAAAGATATCCAAAACGGATAAACATTCAAAATTCATTCTGATACATCCATCCAACGCAAAAACAATTGCAGATGGCGCCACCAGTCTTGGGTACGAGATGGAGGTATCTTAGCTCTATTAACATGCACAATGTCAGGCTAATACGGCAAACCTCTCCTAAGAAAAGGACATCAGTGTATTCTTTGAAACGGGAAGGTCGGTGAAGCAACCTGTCTGGTCTACAAGAAAACTCTCCAGGATGTATGGACATGCCAAATTTTAGACCAACACATTGAACCACTTCGAGGATGTGAGCAATTTTCACCCAAAGCAAACGCACGAATGGACGCAACACGAAAACAATTGCAGACTCGCTGAAGCGTTGTTGTCCCATGGCTGTTGGACCTGGCAAAACAGTCATGTTTAGATCCACAGGTAATTTAAACTTCAAATAAATTTTTAACAAAGAGTTTCCTTCGTATTTTACCTTTGTGTATCCGTAAATTCACATACCCTATAAAACTTCTACCCAATTTAATATATGAAACGATTCTTGTTTTCTCTCACATTTTCTACTGCATGGCCAGATTGGTATATACATACATACATATACATATACACATATATATATATATATATATAAATATATATATATATAAATATATATATACGGCCTTTATGAATTGACTCGGTCACACTATAACGCAAGTATACATCGTCTGTTCCACCTAGATACTATATATAGTGATAACCGACGGGATGTTTTATTATTCTCCTGACAAATATAACAATAAAGTTCACCAAAAGTGCATTCATAACAATGTAACTCTGTTATGTAATCATATTTATAATTCTTCATGATCATTGTTAGGTTTCGGCTTAACATGACCGATATACTTCAAAGGTACGATAAGCGTACCACTATTGGACCTACCGAGCCAAGGTTAATCCTGCAGATTAAGCAAGTACGTGATTCATCCCACACACAATAACGTCCACTGGTCAGATGGATTTCATGAAGTTACAGTGTTTGTTTAACGCCTCGGTTGAATATAGTGTTATGGATACGGAAAACTGCGTATTTCTATGATAAACAAAATCATTATATTGGTGCCATAGTCTGCGGGCAGCCTTGTCGATGGGGGTCATTGCAGGACTCCACTGATCATCAACTAATCTAAATGAATGTGATTATATATAAATGTATGTTAATGATTTATGCATACTGGTTGTATGTATGCAGATGGACAGTAAGTTCCATGACTTGAAGTATTATTTTTTTTTCTTTTTATAAACTTTAACGCAATGTTAATTTGTTTATATTTAAAATTTATATTGTTTACAGTTGTGATCTTTCCATTCCACTTATTTTTTTTTAAACTTGCGAATTGTATTATATTGCAGGAACTTTAGGCCTGTGGCCTTTTTTTCCAGAATCAACTTTCTTGAATGATCACTATTTAAATGTATTAAAAATTCAACTTCAAATTAGCCGAGAAACATGAATCTGGCGTCTAACTTATTGGATCGACATCTTTTCAGAATCACGTAGCCAAGAGGACCACAATGCCATAGACTATATATAAAGGAGAATGAAATGAAGGTATTTATACTGCATCGTAAGACAAACTTTTTAAATTCGAATTTAGAATTAATATTAATAAGTAAAACATTTATTACCAAATTAAATCTGATGTTTGTTCTTTTCTTATCATTTTTTTAAATATATTGTTTATTTCTTTAAAAGCAAACAAAATTAAAAATGTCCTAAAAGATTGTTATTTTTTCATTTTAAGATCAGTCGTTTCCAAAAAGATATCGATTTCAAATCGATATCGCTCATCTTATAAATCTGAAGGACTGTCTTCGAAAATGAGTTTTGAATAATATTCTTTCAAATCTGTTTAAAAAGAATAAATACAACACTTTAAATTTGTCACTAAAGTTTTAATTTCTAATTTCCATTGTATATTCCAATATGAAAAGGATGCTTAAGCCTGATTCTTATTCTGTATACCCTTGAGGCTTTCGTAACATAATTTATCAGTCTTATGAGAAAGTGTGATGTTATACATAAATTATATATATATATATATATATATATATATATATATATATGTATGTATGTATATATATATATATATATATTGTGTTTTTTTACATGTTTTCTCTTTTATTATCTGTATTGAAAATTGAAATATGTTCCACCAAGCGGTGCTGATTGAAATTTAGTAAAATTCTGAAACAGTCTGTTAAACTGGAAATTAAACATAATCACTAAAAAACAGTAAATTATTTAACCAGTGAAAGAATTATAAGACATAATAGTAAACATTTTATTATCAAGATGCCGACAAAATGCACTTAATGATCCCCTTAAAGTTTTATAATTCATCAAATATCCGTAATTTTAAAACTGAAAATGGGTTAACAAACACAGTTTTATCATGAATCGATTGTCTCCAGATATAAATCGTTACAGATGTAGGCTAACATCTCGAGCTACAGGTGTCTTTGCCTATATATTATTTGTAGGATTTTTAGAGACTATTGAGATTATTTTATATCATTAATATGCAGGACGACATGGCCTTTCGAAAATGCTTCATGACTCCCCATTCGTGAAATGTAAACAAGTTACTAACGGAAAGAAAAATATATATATATATAATTTCATTTATGTAACCCGTCTTGAAGCACGACATGCACGCTAGCAGATAGCAGCAATAAATCAAACTTTCTTGTTACTCTGCTCAAGACGTCATCAGCAACACATCAGGTAGCACAACAAAAATTATGTGGTAATTATTTCGGTATACATCTGTTGACGAATATACTTGCAATTTTTTTTAAATGCACTCCCTTTAAATGTTTAAATGTTTTAAATAATACTTTATAAAGGGAAATAAATCAGTGTTGGCCGGTACATATTGCTTATTGAATAACTATTTGTCTAGAAATGTCTGTTGAATTAATAGATGATCGTATAATTACCAAGTATATTATTGGTAATAATAAGAGTAATATAAAGTATTCCTTATATCCTCGGCATTCACAGATTTAATTATTTATAAACTGCAGTATTATTTTTCAACATTCTTTTAACATTCCAAAATAAAATACTCATGGATACTTAAGGCCTACCTAAAGTTAATGACATTATCAAGTTAATACATTTTAAATAAAATAAGTCAGTAAAAAAATAAAAATGTAACTTTTCATAATGTCGACATTGTTTATGTTATTGTAGGCATTATCATGAACGTTAAGGTCAGCCAACTTCCAACTTGTTTTGCAGTTTGGTCCTTAATAATAGCCCGTGCCTGAATAACATGACGGCCTGTGACGTCGAATGTAAATATAGGCATGAGGGAGTGATGCATTTCAACCAATCAGCAGCTTGCAACAGGGTCAATGTCAATGCCGCAGGAGAGAAAACACATTGTGGGAAGGTTGTGTCATTTCGTCAGAAAGCGTGTTTACGGAGAAGACGGAATGCGGAGATAACGGCACGTGTCCGAAAAATGGCTTGTAAACGAGTGTTTACTCTGTTTAAGATAACTGGACAATCAAAACTACTTAGAAACAGTCACCGTAAAATTCACCACAACAGAAAAATAGGAGTTATTGGGGTACCGTTTTCAAAAGGACAGGTGCGTATATATAGTGAAACTGCATGGTTAAGTGAATGCAAGTGAAGATGGACATGTCTTCTTGAAATGTTACCTGTGTTTATATGTAATCTGATGTGGTAATGTTCAGTGATTTGTTCTAAGTTTTATGAACAGTTGCATACATTATTATACATTCCTTTACTTAATTGTGGAATTTTTTTGCCCAGAAACAATCTAGTGAAAAGCACGAGTGACAACACGTGATGTTCACATACACACGCACGCACACTGTGTAAACTGATACCGTTGAATCGGTGTACATTATTGTATGTACTGTGTCTATGTACAGCTACTGTGCTAATTGGACCATGAAACACAGTGAAACTTCACGTAAGGACCACCTGATTTAACTGACCGCCTCAAAATAATGACCACTTTTTATGGTAAGGATTATTGTAGCTCTTTATATAAAATATTTTAATAGTTGACCATAAAAAACGACTTTAAATAAAACTTATCTTATCTTATTTTAGTAACCTCAGCTATAAAATATTTATAGTTCAATTATTAAAGTTAAAAAATGTAAAATATCACAGTTATTGTAACTTACTTAGTTATAATTGAAATAAATAATATGGTGAAGTACAGAATATTCTACAGTAAATAATTTTTAATTAAAATTCTTGTTTGAAAAGATTTGGCCTTAAACCACATTTGATTAATGTAAGAATATATGGTATGAAGATCAAGAGGTGAGTTGCTAAATATGTGTATGATTATATAATATGGTTATGGTGTTATAGGGGTTCACGTATAACAGAAACAAGTCCTGTATATAGAAGCCCAGGATACAGCAGTGCAGAATTTAGAGACTTGTACTTTGATGAGGTTATGGTACAGTCATAACCTGATTATTGCTAGGTCAATCTTGGAACCTTGGCTATCCAGTAAAACCCCATTCATTATAAGACATATTTAATGATATAAGTTCTGACTGTTCTACAGGTGTCAAAGCATGCTGTTTCCACATTTGAACCTTAGACCCCAAAATTCCCCTACCCCATAGAGCCAACTCAGTATTCTAAAGCACTGGCCATTTAATCACCAGAATTCACAGATGAAATTATTTCACCCAATGCTTGATCTTAATAAATTAATATTATAGTTTCCTATCATACTAGCAACATCAGTTGGTATGGAATGTTCACTCACCGGTCCTGTGTACTGACAAAGATAGACATATTTTGCTATATCTCAGAAGTGTAAAAAATCCTTATCTTTAATGACCAAATTCTTGTTAGAGCCATCTTTATACTGTCAAGCCTCAGAAGCCAAAGCGGCTCAATGAATCAAGGTCTCTGAAAGCATAGCTTCTAAAGGTTTGATAGTGTGAAGAGGCTGGGCTCACCTGAAAACACCAGATGACTGTTCCATGCAATGTGTATGCCCTTAAAAAAAGCCTGTGGTGGCAATCACAACCTATCCATGAGCATTTGGCTTTGGCAGACTGATAAACAAAACAGTTTAATACACTGCATTCCTCATATCATATATGCACCATTGAATATCACACTGACAGATTGGCCAGTCTTGATTCACAGCTTTTATATGATGCCATCAATGTGAGGGTGTATCCAATAAATTGCTAAATTTATTGTCTTTTGGGGAATCTTTTTCATTGCAGATTGAACAGTGGATTTAATTGAGACATTCAATTTACAGGTAGATACATATTATGCCAAGTTATAATTATTATATGATTCTATATCATATGGCTCTCCTTTCAGCCTCGTTCTGGTGTGGCGAGAGCTCCTCAGATGCTGAGAGATGCCGGCATGATCAAACAGCTACAGCTCATGGGTAAGTTACACTAAACAATTAATAACACTACAGAACCAGTGTAAACATATTTTATAAAAGAGCTGAATTTTTTTTTAATCAAGGCAGTCTACCTTGTCCCACAAGTTTATTTGCATAAATAGGCCCCTTGCAGGGTGTTGAGAGGTATTATGCTTCACCCTGGATCATTTGTCTTTTTTTTTGTGCAATTTTATGCAAAAAGTTCTGAACTGATTTTGTTGAAATATTGTAGAGGATCAGAACCTAGGAAACAAGCCATTAAATTGTGGAGGGAACCTCCTTTTGGAGGGAACCTTGATCACCAGAATATTTTTTCTGAATTAAAAGGCTAAACCTTGTAACATACAGCTATTCTTCAGTTGTCCCTGTGGAGGTCCAGAGCCATTGATATAGAGCTTGCCAGTGAATGGAATTGCTGAACCATGACAAACTTTTCCTGTGTTGCTGTGTACTTTGATTAAGATCCTGGTGGAGGTTGTGGTCTCTGACCACTTTCTTGTAGTTCATGTGTTCAGTATAAGTTACCCAGTCTACTGTTTCATTTATGTTTAATTTTTCTCCTGATTGTAGTTTTCTTTTCATTAGTTCTATCATGCATACCTATGAATTTTTAAACTGATACATCCTGATATTTTAGAGTTACATAAATGAAGATCACTTTCAGTCATTAGTTGTTTGGGTTCTGGGCAAGTGCCAAACTGTTTGTATGTTGGTGGAAGGGGCTTTCAGGTGTTTGTCACTGTGTGGACATGGTTGCTAAGGATCTGCTGCATGGCTTGTCTGAATACTCATTTTGTCTCTGGTTTTGGGGCTAAAGTGAACCTGGATAATGTCTCTTTTTTGACATTTTTTCACTGTGCTTATTGTGGCATCTGAAACATTTTAGCTTAGGCTCTATCAGAATTCTAAAGTTTAAGGTCAGTTCAAATCATGAGACAAATTATATTTTCATATTGCAATTTTATTTATACTACAATATGGTAATTTAAGGTGTCTCTGTGTCAAGCTGTAACTGTATGGAAAACTTTTTTAGCCCTCAGCCCTTAGGCTGATGGGCTATTGTCGTCACCCAAGCTGTCCGTCCGTCCGGCGTCCATTAACTTTTACCTTGTGAGCGGGATATCTTGAAAAGGATTCACCGTCAGAATTTTATTTCCTCGGTAAAGATGTATATCGACAAAATCTGGGTCAGGTTCAAAGATGGGTGACCTTGACCTATTTTTCTACATTTTAGAGCTGATTATAGAAAAACACTTAGATGCTTAATACTCAGGAACCATTCAGTGGATTTTCAAAAAACTTACTATGATTATTTGGACTGATAGTCTGTACCTGCTACACAAGTTTGGTGGCGCCACCTACAATTTCTGATTTTTTATGAATTTTTATCGGATTTTTCAACTTTGGGCTTGTGAGCGGGATAACTCTAAAAGGATTCAATGTAGGAATTTTATTTTTTTGGTGAAGATGTATATTGACAAAATCTCGGTCAAGTATGAAGATGGGTGACCTTGACCTATTTTTCTACGTTTTAGAGCTGATTATAGAAAAAACATTTAGAAGCTTATTTCTCAGGAACCATTGGGTAGATTTTCACAATACTTACTATGATCATAGGGACTGATGGTCTGTACCTGCTACACAAGTTTGGGGGCGCCACCTACAATTTCTGATTTTTAATGAATTTTTCTTAAATATTTCAACTTTGGCCTTGTGAGCAGGATATCTCTAAAAGGATTCACAACAGGAATTTTATTTCTTTGGTGAAGATGTATATCGACAAAATCTCGGTCAAGTTCGAAGATGGGTGACCTTGACCTACTTTTCAAGGTCACAGAGCTTGTAATAGAATAAAACTTAGAAGCTTATTTTTCAGGAAGCATTTGGTGGATTGTTATGAATCATGGTACATACCTCTCCATTTTAAATTTATAACTGAGACATGTATGGATATACATCCATGTGAGAACAGATATTTAGTACTTGTTACTGTTCCCACCTCTAAACACTGTTCTTTTGGCTGAGTCCTGGGCTTTTGTCAGCTTCTGCTGATATTCTAGTTTATTTAGAATTTTAATCAGAATTCTAAAGTGTAGTGTTTTATCATATGTCATAATGTAACAGTGTTTATCGTGGCATGTCTATTTTCAGGCTACAGAGTTTATTACATGAGGATTACATTATTTAATGTGGTGTGTCTGATTTCAGGCTACAGAATTTTTTATCATGGGAATTACAGTATTTATTATGGTATATCATATTGCAGGCTACAGAGTTTATGACAATTATGATTACAGTATTTATTGTGGTGTATCTGATTTCAGGCTACAGAGTTTATGACCATGGGGATTTACAGTTTCATGAGCTTCCAGATGACACACCTTCATATAATATAAAGTATCCAAGAACAATAGGCAAGGCAACAAAGCAAGTGAGTATTCAGTAGGTGAGGTCCAGTTTGCCCACTTTTGTCATGGAGTGAGTTTTTTTTTTGTTTTAAGTGGGGGGGGGGGGGCAGGTGCTGTCTGGCAGAATAATCCCCTCATTTTTACCAGATCATCACTTTTCAGTCCTTGATTTTCATGGTGACCAGTATAATTCAAGGTTATAGCCTTGCAGGACCAGTAAAATATTATAACAAAACATGATCCTATGCACTGATACATGTATCTGTGTTGGGAAATTCAATGCCAGCTTTTATCAGTGGGACAGTCTGAGAATGTAAATTAGTTTTACAATGTTTTGCCAGATGGCAGTACCTGACCTAACTGTTGCAATGCAGCAATAGCAAGTTGGATGGCTCTGTTAGTGGGAGAAATTAAGTCTTAAGACTGAGCCAGTCTAGAGTAGTCATAGGACAGTTTAGCACATTTTATTTTCTAAAACCACACTTGCAGCTTATCTGTATTACTGAACAGGGATGGTTATTTGCAGCTCTGTTTGATAAACAACTGATAATGTGATAAGTCTAGCCTCAGAGGGGTGATACATAATGATTCATCAGGTTTTGCTAAGTGGCATGCTAACATACGTCTTAGAAAAACAAATCTATTTATAAATACATGTCAAGGGTACTTAACAGACCATTGTTGATATTTCAAGATTGATATTTAAGCATTGTTTGTACTTGATATACTTCTTGAAAAACATATCAGGTGCTTGCTTAACCCCTGCTATAATTTGAGGATTTGGGTGTTGTCCAAAAAAGCATTATTCCGCTCTATACTTTGTATACATATACATCCCCTTGTCTCCAAATTAATTCTAATGACACCAATATAACACAACTGACAGAGCATATCTATTGTACATCTTAGTTCTGAAATATATGTGTACAGAGTCTAAAATCTTTATTGTGTAGATTAATATTTGAGAAAAAAAGTATTTACACCTGAAAAAAGTATGGAAAAAAGTATAACATTTTTGAAAATGTATATAGTGGCAACACTGCCTTGTTGAACTTGTGTGCTTTATTCTCTAAACCGTGAATAAGTTTTCAATGATATATGTATATCATATTTAAAAATTTTTCCTTACCTTTCAGATATCAGCCACAGTTAGTAGCATCATTAGAGATGGCAACCTTTGTTTGACCCTGGGAGGGGATCACAGCCTGTCATTAGGAACTGTACATGGCCACGCACAGGTTGAGCCTGAGATGTGTTTAGTGTGGGTGGACGCCCACGCTGACATTAATCCTCCACTGGCATCACTGTCGGGAAATATCCATGGAATGCCACTGTCATTTCTAGTCCATGAATTAAAAGAATATATACCAAAAGTTGAAGGCTTCGACTGGCTGCAGCCATGGTAATACAGATGTTCTGTTACCGGTTAATGATACTCTAATCAGCAGTGTAATAACAACTCACTACCACAATGGTAGTACAGGTAAACAGGTAAAAGCACTAATAAACAAAGGAAATCTGATCAAAATTGTATTATTTTATCTTCTTGAAATATGAAAATCAAAATCCCAGTGTTTAAAAATTGATGCGGGTGATGCCTGAGAACCATATCTTTTATTTTTTTTTTGTCTTATATTTATGATTTAGTTATAATTGAATGTTTTTCTCTGGTAAAACCAACTTGTCGTCATTGGACAAATTATTAATAATACATAACACCTATTTCATCTATTTCCATAAGTGGAAAGACTCCATGCCATAAAATGCATTTATATGTATAAACACTCCATAGAGTCGATAGCATTATTGAAATTTAAATAATTTGAACAAAATATTTGAGGTAAAACCCTTTTTCATATTATTAAAATATTTGGTTTAGTTATCATATTGTGCACTGCTTTTTAATAAAACAGTCATATAATTTATGTTATGGCCACTTTGTAACTGATAAAAGTAACAGGAATGAACAATAGAAAAGGGACAACAAAAGCAAATTTTAAGTTTAAATGTGATTTACCTTATAAGTAATATAAGATAACCAGTGACATGTCACTTTTGTCACTGATGATAGATGATACAAATATGAATATATTTTTTTACAGCCTCCATGCCAAAGATATAGCCTTTATTGGATTAAGAGATCTGGACCCTGCAGAAAGGTTTGGAAATTCATTCATTCATAACTAATTTTCTAAGAATACATCACAAACTGGTTTGAGTCTAGCAGAAACCTATATCTATAGCTGCAGCAGTTGCTCCTTGTGCAGCAGTTATACAATGCAGTCATTCCAGATCTCCTTCGTTTTAACCGCTGCTTTGTGTAGGACATCTTTGGGGCTTCAACACCAGGGCTGGCACAGGGCCAAGAAACAGACCAATTGGAGCAAGGTGTTGGAGCTGGATGCACAATGCAATACTCTGCTCTTATTGGTGGGATTACAGTTCTTTGCCCTGTGCCAGTCCTGGGGTGAACCCAGAGAATCTTGCTTTACAAAGCAGCAGTTAAAGAGAAGAAGATATAGAATGACTGTACATAGTGTATAACTGCTGTGTTAGGAGTGCACTGTAACAGCAGAATATTAAAAATCTGCATGAGACACTAAAAGCAATCCATGTATCCACTACTACTAGTGTCCCCAGAGGACCAGCAGGAATGGGCCACCACACCTGGGACAGATTTGGCATCAATGTAACTTAGGTGCTCTACCTTACAGAATGGATTGCAATTTGTGTTCTCCACATTTACATTCTTTTCAGGATAACAGTCCTGAGTTGGCATGTGTTATCTTTCTGCATATCTGCCTTTTCTACCTTGTTTGTTACAGGTATACTAATAATATACCTGCAACAAACAATTATTATTCTTTTGTTAATGTATATTGTTGGTAGATTGGGTTTGTTTGTTTCAGGTATATTATTTACAGACTTGGTTTTTTTATAGGTTTATTATTGATAAGTTTGGTATCACCTGCTACACCATGCATGAGGTGGATAGATATGGCATCCATCAAGTCCTCAAGAATGCCATCAGTGCTGTCAACCCAAAGTGAGTAAAAGGTGTGCATAACAAGGTGTTTCAGATGTGTGTGAGGTGTTGTCTCATTTGTGTGACTAATATTGGGTCTCTACCTGTGTGAGGTATATCACAAGGGGCCTCACACAGGTATGTGAGGTGGTGTCTCACCTGTGAGACATGAAGGGGCCTCACACAGGTATGTGAGGTGGTGTACGTCTCACCTGTGTGACATTAAGGGGCCTCACACAGGTATGTGAGATGTCTCTACCTGTAGGAGGCATATCACAAAGATGTGTGAGGTGTCTCACACAGATGTATGAGAAGGAAGTATCTTACACGGGTATTGAGGTGTCTCACAGAAGATTTGAGCAGTTGTCTCACATGTCTCAATCTTATGAATTTTCAAGTGAGAAAAAAAACATGGATGATTCATGGTTACTCGAAGATCTAGAGTGGAGATTAAATTTGACGTTTGGTTCATGTTATCTTGACCACAAACGTGTGTGGAGTTTCGAGCAACAGACATGAACTGGAAAGTACAGTACAGTGCCATGTTTGTAATATGTGCCTGTGAATGTCTTATTACATTAGTGCAGCTTTGGTTAAAGCAGCAGATATTCACATTAATGTCATAACTGGTATTATAGGTAATAGATTATGCATATTTTAGATATGAAGAAGTATCATATATTCCTCTGTGTGTGACAGATTTGATTGTTCCAAAAGCAGAGCCAAAGAAAATCATGATAGTTTAAGGAATTGGTCTTGTGGAATCATTTAACTAAAACAAATAACGAATTAATCACACAGTCACAGTTTTAATATAATCAGTGCAGAGTGAAAACTTAGTCATTAAAAACATTGTGGACTGATTTATGTTTATGTTGTTACAGTTTAGACAAACCCATGCACTTGAGTTATGACATTGATGCATTAGATCCAGCGGTATCTCCCAGTACAGGCACACCAGGTGAGTTCAGTAACACACAGCACAGAAACAATGACAATACAAGTATCATAAATACTCATTTGGGATTTTAAAAACATTTATATTAATATCTTATGAATTAAGTACTGCCCTGTTTACCCCAGAAATTAAGACTCAAAATTATGATGCATGTGGCTGTGGGATTTTGTGTATATTTTTTTTTTAACTTATTCTCTATGGTAGATCAGCTCAGGGATTGTACAGTGGCTGATAGTTTATGCTCTGGTGTTTCCTGAATTTAATGAAAATTGTAAAAAAAATTTGCCTAGATATCACTAGATTTTGAAAAAGATGTAAATGTAGGTGCTAGAATGCTTGGACTGCCTCCCATGATATATATATACTTAGACATTGATTTTTGTTTCAGTTCCTGGTGGTTTAACAATTAGAGAAGGGATGTATATTGCCGAGGAGCTGGCTCTGACAGGTAGGTGTGACAACTTCAACAATGGTCACCTGTAAAATATGTAAACTGGATTACTGCATTCTAAGGAATGCAAGCCTCCGCCATGTGTTGGGTCTTTTTTGTGCGATGCTCCTAAAACCATGTTTGCATTCACTTACTTGGCCCATATTTCTAAGTTCTTAAGTTCTTCTACATTTGATGATGTTCATGAATCCAGATCATGCGCTGGATCCACAACGAAATCTAATAGATTCTTCACTGGCCCATTCCCAAAATGCTGTGAAAATTCCATGGGATTCTGTTCATGATTGCGCAAGCTATGTTGTGAGCAAAAACACACACACGCAAACAAAAACACATGAAAGAAGATGAAGGCATACTCTCTTGGCAGTTATGTTTAGCTTTTCCAGTTAAATGCACATATCATCAAATGGAAACTAGAATACAGGTAGTCGACAAGCGACTACATGTATCGGCCTAAATCAGAGTGGAACAGGTGAAGTGAGGCATAGATTAAGTGGCAAGGGGAAATAGAGTGAAGTGTTGCATATTAGCATGGATGTCTGCAGCCAAATTGTGTATGAAGGTTGCCCCCCCTACCACATAATCCAGAAAGCCGTCCAAGTTGTATACATATGCAAAATTTAAGGCAGATAAGTCAAACCACTACATGTATATGAGTGATTTTAGCCCGTGGCAGACAATCAGATGGACGCTGAGCAAAAATGGTTGCAGGTGACGCCACCAGTTTTGCGTATGATAAAGAGCTATGTGAGAACTATACACATGCAAAACTTTGGCCCAATCAGTCCAACGGTTCCCAAGATATGAGCTTGGATGTCTGCTGCATAAACTAGAATGCAGGTGGCGCCACCTGTCATAAAATCAAGAGAGCTGTCGGGGATGTATAAACCTGCAAAATTTTAGCCAGATATGTCAAACCACTGCCGAGATATGAGTGATTTTATCCCATGGCAGACAAACAGACAGGAGCTGTGCAAAAATGGCTGCAGGTGGCGCCACCAGTTTTGCCTATGATAAAGAGCTATGTGAGATCTATACACATGCAAAATTTTGGCCCAATCGGTCAAACGGTTCCCGAGATATGAGCTTGGATGTCTGCAGCGTAAACGTGAATGTAGGTGGCGCCACCTGTCATAAAATCAGAAAAGCTATCCAGGATGTATACGCATGCCGAATTTCAGGTGACTTAGTCAAGTCACTGCAGAGATATGAGTGATTTTAACTCAAGGCAGGCAAACAGATGGACACTGTGCAAACATAGTTGCAGGTGGCGCCACCATTTTTTGTGAATGTTATAAAGCTCTCCAAGGGCTACATTTGTGCAAAAAAATTTTCCTGATCGGTCAAACGGTTCCCGAGATATGAGCTTGGATGTCTGCAGCGTAAACGTGAATGTAGGTGGCGCCACCTGTCACAAAATCAGAAAAGCAATCCAGGATGTATATGCATGCCAAATTTCAGGTGAATTAGTCAAGTCACTGCAGAGATATGAGTGATTTTAACCCAAGGCAGACGAACAGATGGACACTGTGCAAACATGGTTGCAGGTGGCGCCACCATTTTTTGTGTATGTTATAAAGCTCTCCAAGGGCTACATTTGTGCTAAAAAAAATTTTCCTGATCGGTCAAACGGTTCCCGAGATATGAGCTTGGATGTCTGCAGCATAAACGTGAATGTAGGTGGCGCCACCTGTCACAAAATCAGAAAAGCTATCCAGGATGTATACGCATGCCAAATTTCAGGTGAATTAGTCAAGTCACTGCAGAGATATGAGTGATTTTAACCCAAGGCAGATGAACAGATAGACACTTTGTGTATGTTATAAAGCTCTCCAAGGGCTACATTTGTGCAAAAAAAATTTCCTGATCCGTCAAACGGTTCCCGAGATATGTGGGTTTATGTGTGGAAACAGATGCACAAACGGACGCAGAGCGCAGAGGAAAGGTCAGAGGTCAAAACAAAATCGGAGCGCAGCAGTTCACATGTGACCTGAACATAATCCCGGGTTTCGTAAAATTCCGCCCAGCGGTTACGGAGGAGTTCTCGGGACACCTACGCGGCGGCGGCGGCGGCAGCGTGCAGCTGAAAACATAGTATCCGCAAAACTCTGTTTTTGCGGATACAATTAAAGGATGTGTTTATTCTAATGTTAATATTAGGCATTCATTTGTTTCTCACACTACCTGGGGTGGGTCCTCCAACATATGTGTCATAATTGTACAGGTGCCATTTTCTGTACTTATGGTCTAATTCCTGCTGTAATTATAATATATTTTTATATGATTTATTTGTATAAATCATGATTCTGTCATGAAATATCGTTATGAAAGGTACAGCTGTTGGTTACAAAAATTTTGGCACACTGATCTTACATTGATTGCACAAAAATTAAGATATTCACTGCATAATTACTTTTTGTACTGGTAATATCATATTTAATTAAAACTAGCTATTACACAAAGAAACATCATATGTGGGTATGGTAATTTGTAAATGCCTGAACAAGTTTGGACAAAGGAAATTTGTTTAGATCAGTGTGACAAAGTGCATCATCATCAGTGAACATATTAATTTTATAACTAAATAAAAACTGAATGTGAATATGATGGTATAGAACTAATGACATTTATTGGGGCAAATTGTAACCAGTAACGTAGAGTGCCCAAAGTTCGTCAGTTTTTTCCTCATTGCAATTTTCAATAGGGAGTTATTGGAAACTTTGAGGACACACGCCGCATTCTGTGGTGTCATTTAAAGTAAAATTTCTTAGGAATTAAAGTGTTGTTCAGAATAAAATGTATTATAGAATCTCAAGATAACAGAACTTAATAAACAACACGAGGTTGCAGATGACGGAAATAGGTAGGCCGTGTCCTTATATCGTGAGCTGAGGTGTCCTTATATCGTCAAGGGTTCTTATGTCCGTCATCAATTTTTATGGGGAGTCGAAAGTTCGTCATATTTAATTTGACTGATTTACCACTGGTAAAGAATAACTCGAAAAACAAAAATTGCATCACAAGAAACTTTATTCAGAAATTCTGAAAGGAGTAAACTTCCCGATGTCTGCCAATCCGCCTGACAGATGGACGTAGTGTTGACACGACATCTACCAAGTCGACCTCATACGTCGTTGGCAATATGATGAAAAAAAGTCTGAACGTCTTTTGCAATACTGCACCCAAACGAAATCCGCAGCTGAACAAACATGACGATTAGCCACCTGAAACAAACAGACGTAACGTTAAAATTGTTAACTTAATTCTTTTGCTAACCTTTGCCACACCTTCCATATATGATGATCCAACAAGGAAATCTTAACATAACAGAACATATATATGGGAAATGGATATTTCTGATAACACATTGGAATTTACAGGAAATATGATTTAAGACTTTTTATATTTATATAGGTTTTTTATTGTTATTGTATAGTAATTTGTTAAAAGTTATCATATATATGTAACAGTCATACAAAAACTATAGCATCATTGTATTACATACTAAATAGTGAAGTACGGTAAAACAGAACAAGAAGAAAACAGAAACAGGAAGGTGATAACACTTCCAATTAGTTATAGACGAATCAACTATTGTTAATGTGTAATGTTGAACAGCAAATGGTATCTTAACTAATATGTTTAACTCACAACCGCCGGAAGAAATTCGGTCCCATATTTCACTTTGAGAAAGGTTGCAGGAGGGAATCTTTCAGGATTAACAAGAAAATAGTAACTTTATATTGTATTTTGTGTAATGACGTGCACCTACTACAAATTAATAACATGCAATGAACTGTACATGACAAAATAAATTCCAAATGAGAGCAACCAAAAGAATTTACATATATAAATCATTCTGATACTTAAAGGGGCCCAATCACCTATTAGGCATGTTGAATTAACACGAACAATAGTTTTTTTTCCTTTTAAAATAAATTTATACCTGCCAAAATATTGTCCTGAAACCATTTGCTTATTCCTGTAAACGAGTGTGAAAAAACAGTGGACTGGGCGCGATTTCAGGTGTCTAAATAAACACAGTGAGTGTGTCGCCCGGCCACAAAACATGTCAAACAGGAGATGCCCTTACTTACTTGGCCCAAAAAATGTAATACATGTTCATGCTAGCTGAAACATCGCATGTTTCGGCTCACTATTGGACCTCCGGTTACATGGCCTTCTTAATGTAAAAAGACACACGTGGACTGTGTTTCCGACACACACAGAGCCAAAACAAGGTGTTAAACAGCCGTATGTGAAGTACTGAAACTGTGTGCTGGGATGGTTTTGTTTGAAAATATATATATATGGAGCAAAACTGAACTGAAAGTGTGAAATAAAAGGTATAATATTGTACCTTTAAACATATTTGTAAATTCAGTGATCTTAAACAATAAAAAAAATGTACCTTTCCGAAGAAAAAGGTGGACCAGCAGCGTCTCTCTCAACGTCAGATGCGTCTGCCAATACGCCCAACTGTATATATATGGAGAAAAACTGAACTGAAAGTGTGAAATTAAAGGTATAATATTGTACCTTTAAACATATTTGTAAATTCGGTGATCTTTAACAATAAAAAAAATGTACCTTTCCGAAGAAAAAGGTGGACCAGCAGCGTCTCTCTCAACGTCAGATGCGTCTGCCAATACGCCCAACTGGCCATCATGGATTTTCTGGTTTGCTACTAAGCCATCTGCCTCTCTCTCTATACTCTGCCGTGCACCTGGTCTGGTCTGCCCCCATATCTGTATTCTGCTGTACATCTCTGTTCTGGTATGTCTCCACTTCTGTATTCTGCTGTACATCTCTGCTCTGGTCTGTCTCCATCTCTGTTTTCTGTTGTACATCTCTGCCCTGGTCTGTCTCTTTCTCTGTTTTCTGCTGTTCATCTCTGCTCTTGTCTGCCTCCATCTTTGTTTTCTGCTTTACATATCTGCTCTGGTCTGCCTCCATTTCTGTAATCTTGCTGTACATCTCTGCTCTGGTCTGCCTTCATCTCTGTAATCTGCTGTACATCTCTGCTCTGGTCTGCCTCAATCTTTGTTTTCTGCTGTACATCTCTGTTCTGGTCTGTCTCCATCTCTGTAATCTGTTGTACATCTCTGCCCTGGTCTGTCTCTATCTCTGTTTTCTGCTGTTCATCTCTGCTCTTGTCTGCCTCCATCTTTGTTTTCTGCTTTACATATCTACTCTGGTCTGCCTCCATCTTTGTTTTCTGCTGTACATCTCTGCTCTGGTCTGTCTCCATCTCTGTTTTCTGTTGTACATTTCTGCTCTGGTCTGTCTCCATTTCTGTAATCTGCTGTACATCTCTGCTCTGGTCTGTCGCCATTTTTTTTCTGCTGTACATCTCTGTTCTGGTCTGTCTCCATCTCTGTAATCTGTTGTACATATCTACTATGGTCTGCCTCGTTCTTTGTTTTCTGCTGTACATCTCTGCTCTGGTCTGTCTCCATCTTTTTTTTCTGCTGTATATCTCTGCTCTGGTCTGTCTCTATCTCTGTAATCTGCTGTACATCTCTGCTCTGGTCTGTTTCCATCTTTGTTTTCTGCTGTACATCTCTGCTCTGGTCTGTCTCCATCTCTGTTTTTTTCTGTTTATCTCTGCTCTGGTCTGTCTCCATCTCTGTATTCTGTTGTACATCGCTGCTTTTGTTTGATTCCGTCTCTACACACAACACTTTCCCTCCTTGGCATTGCTCCATTATCTCTGCTCTGGTCTGTCTCCATCTCTGTAATCTGCTGTACATCTCTGCTCTGGTCTGTCTCCATCTCTGTAATCTGCTGTACATCTCTGCTCTGGTCTGTTTCCATCTTTGTTTTCTGCTGTACATCTCTGCTCTGGTCTGTCTCCATCTCTGTGTTCTGCTGTTTATCTCTGCTTTGGTCTGTCTCCATCTCTGTATTCTGTTGTACATCGCTGCTTTTGTTTGATTCCGTCTCTACACACAACACTTTCCCTCCTTGGCATTGCTCCATTATCTCTGCTCTGGTCTGCCTTCATCTCTGTAATCTGCTGTACATCTCTGCTCTGGTCTGCCTCAATCTTTGTTTTCTGCTGTACATCTCTGTTCTGGTATGTCTCCACTTCTGTATTCTGCTGTACATCTCTGCTCTGGTCTGTCTCCATCTCTGTTTTCTGTTGTACATCTCTGCCCTGGTCTGTCTCTTTCTCTGTTTTCTGCTGTTCATCTCTGCTCTTGTCTGCCTCCATCTTTGTTTTCTGCTTTACATATCTGCTCTGGTCTGCCTCCATTTCTGTAATCTTGCTGTACATCTCTGCTCTGGTCTGCCTTCATCTCTGTAATCTGCTGTACATCTCTGCTCTGGTCTGCCTCAATCTTTGTTTTCTGCTGTACATCTCTGTTCTGGTCTGTCTCCATCTCTGTAATCTGTTGTACATCTCTGCCCTGGTCTGTCTCTATCTCTGTTTTCTGCTGTTCATCTCTGCTCTTGTCTGCCTCCATCTTTGTTTTCTGCTTTACATATCTACTCTGGTCTGCCTCCATCTTTGTTTTCTGCTGTACATCTCTGCTCTGGTCTGTCTCCATCTCTGTTTTCTGTTGTACATTTCTGCTCTGGTCTGTCTCCATTTCTGTAATCTGCTGTACATCTCTGCTCTGGTCTGTCGCCATTTTTTTTCTGCTGTACATCTCTGTTCTGGTCTGTCTCCATCTCTGTAATCTGTTGTACATATCTACTATGGTCTGCCTCGTTCTTTGTTTTCTGCTGTACATCTCTGCTCTGGTCTGTCTCCATCTTTTTTTTCTGCTGTATATCTCTGCTCTGGTCTGTCTCTATCTCTGTAATCTGCTGTACATCTCTGCTCTGGTCTGTTTCCATCTTTGTTTTCTGCTGTACATCTCTGCTCTGGTCTGTCTCCATCTCTGTTTTTTTCTGTTTATCTCTGCTCTGGTCTGTCTCCATCTCTGTATTCTGTTGTACATCGCTGCTTTTGTTTGATTCCGTCTCTACACACAACACTTTCCCTCCTTGGCATTGCTCCATTATCTCTGCTCTGGTCTGTCTCCATCTCTGTAATCTGCTGTACATCTCTGCTCTGGTCTGTCTCCATCTCTGTAATCTGCTGTACATCTCTGCTCTGGTCTGTTTCCATCTTTGTTTTCTGCTGTACATCTCTGCTCTGGTCTGTCTCCATCTCTGTGTTCTGCTGTTTATCTCTGCTTTGGTCTGTCTCCATCTCTGTATTCTGTTGTACATCGCTGCTTTTGTTTGATTCCGTCTCTACACACAACACGTTCCCTCCTTGGCATTGCTCCATTTCTTTACCCCAGGTACACTTCTGGATTTGTCTGCTTTCAACTTTGTCTCCTGATCCTCAGTTACTGTTTGAGCTGCTGTATTCTCTTTATCCTGATGTCCACATCCTCTTGGACCCGTATCCTCCTTTGTCTTCTCCTTCTCATGCTTCCCCTGTTCTCGCTCACCTGATCCTGTTTCTGTATCTGTCTGTTCAATTACAGTCTAAGTTCTCTGCTTTTCTCTTTCTTGTTGACCATGGCTCGAATGTCCCACTTGGACGATATCCTCTGGATCCACAGGGAGTAATGGCACAAAGTGATTAGGCTCCCACCAACTATACCTGTCTTTGTTGTTGACGTTCGTCCACATGATGTTGATTGAATTTTCCCACCTGAGTGTCCTAGGAAACACTAGGCGATTAAGATCATTGGGCGGAGAACCCTGCCCAGGATATATTGAACGAAGCTTCACTCCAAGTATAGATGTGACTGCATGTATTTGCCACATGCCCATGTAAGAGTGCGGCCTGACAATATGCAATGTTTCGTTTTGAAACAATTGGCGTACAACGTTTTGCGTCAAATTCGAACCACGCTCGTACGAGTCACTGAAAAGAGCATAAGCCGTGCTTCTTGAAGAGCAGCCACTTAGTCCTTGTCCAAGAAAGTTATCATCAAGATATACTTCATCATTGGCAGCAAGCTCTACAGCAATCCTCACTCGGGCCTCGACATAATGAACTTCAGTACCTTACATGATATAACTCGCCGTCATTGGCAGACAATCTCCCTGCGCAGGAATCTGCAAAGGTCTGAACCCCCTTAAACCACCCATGGCTTCAAGAAGCTCGGCTGATATTCTATCTTCTGGTTTTGATTGAAAGATCGTTCGATGACCCTGCTGAGAGCTTTGAAGGTTGTGAAATCTTTGCACTTTTGCAGGGATCGCTGCCATGTCTCAAACTGTTTCTTTCGTTTATTTTCCTCCCTTGTCTTCTCTTGTGCAGCTTTAGCTAAAAGCCTCTCTTGCCTTTTCTCCTCAATACGTTTCTGCTTATCTTTCTGTTCCTGTTCTCTTTGTTGTTTCTTTTTTTCCCGTTCTATCTTTCTCTTCTTTTTTGCTTCTTCTGCATTTCTCTTTTCTCTGTCATGTTCTCTGATTTCATTTGCTATTTCTTCAGATGTTAATACTCTAGCCTTTGTAGTTCTACGTTTGCCAACAAACACTGGGTGTTTTGGAGGCGAAGGGGGTGTTGTCAATATATTTGCAAGTTTTTCTGGGATAAGACCCGCCTTGACTAGAAGATTGTCTTGCGGTTTTGGAGGGGTAAGTGGGGTTCGGTTTGTCGAGGTGTCAGAGTTGCTGACCTTGGTTTTAAGGAAAGCCAGCATTGTGAATACTGCATCACTGGCATCTTCAGTCCCTTTCTCATACTTAGACGTATAAGCCGCCTTCTTCCGTGGTGTAAGCGACTTTTCTATTGCATGCAAAGCAAGAGACGGTGGGCAGGGTGTTGGTTGTCCTTCATCAGCGGAAACTATCACCTCAGCGCCTTCTAGTATATCCACTGCATCTACCATCTCAACACATAGGTTCAATACTGCTATGTCATCTTTTCTCTCTTCTTCGGGGCTCTCATCTCTACTCTGTAAAGCATCAGGAAGCTTCTGTGCCTCTGCTTCTGTTGGTGTTTCTTTAGTCTCGCCAACTTCAGTCTCATGTGCTGAGGAATTTTCCATGCTCTTTCTAGAAGGGCCCTTGATCAGTTTCATGCTAACAGCATCTGGATTGAAAGGGCATACGCCACACTTACGAAACGATTCAGTGATGATCTCTGAGGTGAATGTCTTCTGCACGACTTCTCTGAACACTCCCGGAAACTTCTGCTTACTGACCCAACAATCACTTCTTAGCATTTTTATTTGATGCATTACACGACTCAGCTCGGATTTCATTCTTCGGTACACAACAACATCACACTGCTGCAGTATATGCGTCAGTTTGGGGGGAAAGCAAAGCAAAATGACATCATTAGCGATAGCCATGTCTATCAGCTTCGGAGAAATGTGGGCTGATGCACCATCCTGCAAGAGCAACAACGGCCGTTCTTTAGATGCATGAGCTAGAAAGTTCTTCTCGAACCATTCAGCATATATTTCCTGGTCAATGAAACCAGTTTCTGAAGAACTATAAGTTGCATTTGGTGGACCCTCTGTTTCGTAGCGCCTTCCATATGGCAGTCCCTTACTGAAGATGATGAGCAGAGGGATATTGCCCCCCTGCACTGATGCAACACAGAACTGATGTGCTGACTAGTACCTTGTGCTAGCGTGTGGCAATGCTTATTTTTTACAGGGATTAGCACCCTTTCTGATGACTTGTTTAAGAATATTGCAGCCTCATCGCAGTTGTATATCTGTTTCGGTTGTTCCATTAGATTGTTTTTCTCAAGGAGTGACCGTAACACGCTAAAGTAGTCTGCTATTAAGTCAGGTGTGGCGTTTGAGACACGATCTCGGTCAACCGATTCTGGCTTCCTGAGTGAAAGTTCAGGATGTCGTTTCTTAAAACCTCGTTACCATTTCAGTGAAGGGCCAGTTTCTTTGAAGCAATCGGATCCTTCTTGAAGGGCTATTGCCCATGCCAACCCGATAACTTGGGTTCTTGTTATCGGAAACCGATGATTTGCCATGTATGAAATGTACCTTGTCAGGGCTGATTCGTGTTGTTCCCCGAGTACAACAGGCATTCCAATTTTTCCATCTACAGAAACCCGGCCAGATACTCTGTCGCTGAGCGTCATTCTGGGAACTCCATATTGCTTTGCGGCAGAAGAAATTGATACACCGTTTTTTGTCACAGATTCAAAGGCCCTTTTCATATCGGCTTCTGCCCATGATCTTCTGGACGCCATTTGCTGTAAATACCAACATTTTGTTTAATAAAAAAAGGGGATTGATACATTGGGACGCTTTTCCAGTAAGCCGGCATACGGTGCATATGCGGCCGTTGCATCAGACAAATGCTTTACATCCCCTTATCCGGGGGCCTTTTTTTTGGGGATTTTGACCTAAATTTAGCTCAAATGTTTATGAAGCACCGAGTGTTAGCAACAGAACAAAATCAATTTTATCATGTGAACCATGAAGGCATTTTCCATTTTAGCTATCCATGTTGTTATATATGTTGCGGGTTTATCACACGATTCATATCAAGCATGGCTGTATTAGTAACATATCTGTTATATTTAAAAAAAAGCCTGCACATAAAAATTCGGTCCATAGGTAAAGAGATTTCTAATTATTTTTGCCCGCAAGTTATGACGATGAAGGATTCTTTAGGCAAAATTAAGAAGGTCATTCACAGGACACGATTGAACAACCAACACGTCGCATCATACCGTAATGTCAGACCATAGGAAAAGCGGGATTTTGCTGTGAAACATATTAAAAATAAGGGAATTTCATTGACAGTGCCAAGGATTTATTTTTCAGAAACCTTGAATCCAAAAAGTCTGCATACTTTGACGCACTGGTGATTTCTCATCATCTCAAGCTTTTTATCGGTAATACTACGAACCACTAAAACACACTTATTATTTTTGTGGTAGCTATATAAATTTATATCATTTTAATACCGGCTAAACATGCAAAAGATTTGCATTATACACTTAACAATATACTGACGATATTACGACCGTCCCGACATTATGATGACTATATTTGGAGACACCTGACGAATAAAGGACCATTTCGGCATTAAGGTGACTTATATCCGTCATAACACACTTTCTTGGAGACCTTATATCGGCACTTATTTTACGTAATAGGAAATAAATAATGCCTTGTCCCTTTTAAAGTCGACTCAATTATAGGAGCATGACCTCTGCTGAACGCCATGTTGCTCAGATAGCATAGATTGGTGCATAATTTCAAAAGATATTCCACCGTGTACAGAGGTACGTGCACACTGTGAAGTGTAAGAATATGACCTTAAGCAGAGGTACCTAACTTCCACATCATATTTTAATACACAATAAACATTTTTTATGAATTATCTTGCTTGAAATGTGCAGAGCAAACTAACCTGGATCGAACGGTGTGCCATAGTGACTTATTCAGTAATCGGGGTCAGAGGAAGGGATCATTTAGTTTTTGGATGACGATATTAAGACCCTGCCGAATATAGGGCACTTTACGTTAATGTCCACATTTTTAGGGACTCAAACTCAGATTTGGACTCAGAACACAGACTTGTCCTTGGAGGTAGGGACTCGCGAAATCAGGCCGAGTCCATCACAAGTCTAATGGAAAAAAAAAAAACTGTCCCATATATTAAGAAATGTACATGTTGCAAATGATAATCTGAAATTTCAATTGCTTTTTGAGGATATTGTATTGGACTTGGACTTAGGTCACAAATGTCCATGACTCAAAGAAAATGGACTTGGACTCGAGTTCTCTGGGCTTGCACTTTGACTTGCATGTAGTGTCTTTGACTGTGTCATTGATATTAACCTACCAAAGCATCATGCCAAATAAAAAGAAAGAACAACAATAATTTACATCTTTGTTTTCTTTTATTTTATCCAGGAAAGTTAACAGCCATTGACTTGGTAGAGGTTAACCCAGAGCTCGGCAGCGGGCCAGATCAGGATCTGACGTTGTTCACGGCAAATGAAGTTATCGCAGCGTGTTTTGGTAAAAGAAGAACAGGAAACGTACCAGAAGGCTATCAACTTCCTAAACCCTAGTCAATAATTATTATTTATCCAATTAGACTTTTTGTACCAACAAAACCATTTGAAGTGTGAAAGTGTTCATTTTGTAATGTATTTGTGAGATGATACAATCATATAACAAATACATTTACTGGTACCTGCCTTCTGAATGAAGAATATGATTAGTGTATAATAAGGAATTATGTTTTATAAGACTTGCTGAGGTTACTAGTTTTTGACCAGTGATGTTTCACTGTCACTATAATTTATTTTAGTCATTTAATAAATTTTTTTTTAGAAAAATTAGCCAATCATATGTAGTTCAATTCTGGTGTTCAGAGACATATTCAGTATCATTGGTCACTTTTGACTGAATTATCAAAAAGCCCTAATTCACTGGCCTCTCTATTCATTTTATAGTGCCTGTTAAAAGCCATGGTTTTATATCTTCATTATAGCCCACTGTGTCAGCTGAGCTTGCTGACAGGTGTATTCAATGTGAACACCATGTGTTCTTTTATGTTCATCATTCTGCTCGAATGAAGGAGACAGTGAAGTGATGAGACTTAAAACATATATTCATACATATATGGTATTATATATATGTATTTATTGTTATATATATTTCAGTGTTACATATACTTTTTTTATAAAAGGGACTGCTCAGTTAATTGAAATTATAATTAAAATTATATATTTTGTCTTTCAGAATGACTGCTGATAAAATAGCTTATAGAGAAGTTAATGAGTCCAGTTACTTTGTTATATTAAGATTACTGAAGTGCAAAGTTAATTTTTATTTTTATCACAAATACAATTACTTGATTTTATATGATTACAGTTACAACAATTATTACACTAGTTATGGAATTGTGGTTATGATTAGTTCAAAAGTAATTACGACTACACTAATGATTCAGATTTTGCCTTGATATAAATATATCATAGAGTGCAAAGTGATTAACAGTATTTTTATACAACTATCCATATTTGTGTAAGCAAATGAAAAATAACCATGGAGAAAATAACAGAAATCTCAGCCTCCCATTTTCAGGTCATGGTCTCATACAATACTTTTGCACTAAAACACCAGTAGATATGAATGAAAATGGTCTTCATTTTATGTAAATAATCATATATTTGACTAACTTAAACAAGTTAAACTTTGCAAATGTAAGCTTGTCTACTTGTTGTACCTCTATATATACATACAGCTGTAGCTGTTGAAAAAAAATTGAAAAAAAGTAATCAATATAATCATATCTAAATATCATGATTATGATTACATTGGGAGAGTAATTGATTACGATTACAATCACTTTCCTTTTAAAATAAGTGTAGTTAATTACGATTATGATTACTTAAAAAAATGTAATCAATTGTTATACCATTATCCAATGTCAGATATATATATATATATTTAGGTTTTCAAGGCTAATGATGTGCTTAAAAAAATTACACACAGCAACAGATGTGGTATCATGTAGTATTTGAGCAGCACTCTCAAGGTCATCATATAATTATATATTAAATTTGAAGTGTATAGTATACTTGTTCCCTTGGAACACTGGTACTTTCATGGAAGGAGAGGTATGCAGAATGTCATTATACATGACAAAACTGATGACTATTGTTACATTAGTTGCTTAGGAAGTAGAAGGAGGTTGAGCTAGGAGAACACAGGTCATGCCTGTGTAAGACATCTGAGCAACCTACCATCCCCTCCTATCTATAAGTGGACTGACCTATTAAAGCTACCCCCCCTGTGTTAAAGTTGGCTGTCCTAGGGGGGGGGGGGGCTGAATGATACTGACATGGACCCAGCAGCTCACACCTGGGACATCACTTATTCAAGTCTTTTGACATACTAATGGGCTACAGGTTAATCGACACAAGGGGAAATCTTTTTATAGTATCCGCCGTGATTAGTAATAGTTCACTAATCACATTTTACCAACATACTGGCAGAATGTTTTTTTTTTTTGCTGTGGTTTTTTTACCTGTTCTTCTGCATGTGTGAGGTAGTTTAGTATGCAAAATAGCTGTTTGATGGCAGTGCCATATATTCAGGTGAAAGCTTCATTTGGGGGGGGGGGGGGGGGCTACAGGGTACCACTTGTGGCTCTGTGGCTTGGCTCTGTACTTATGATTCAATCAACACCATGCAAAATTGTAAATCTGTTTTGCCTACTAACATCCAATTTATTTTTCAGTTTGATATGCCAGATCTCAAAACAGCTGCATATACCAAACTCAGGTCAGAAAATAAGCAAAACAAAACTGCTAGTATGTATTTTTTACAGTTGTGCAGAGTTCAGATTTTTATCTTTCTTTTATGTCTCATTCAACTGTATACTAGTTTACAACTCAATCCATGTGGGAACAAATTTGATTAATAGATGATTATTCAAATGTCTTTTTATTTGCTCGATCAAATGTATACTGTTTGTATTGATCAAATATATACTGGAGGTATTTAAATAGTATGCTAATTAGACTATATATGGAGTGGGATTTCACAAAGATTATACAGTCTCTCTACCATGGCAGAATCATTGTCTTAAACTGTAAACCTTGAATCACATAATACTCGGTCAGGATAAAAATATAGGTCTCATAATTATATTCCTAATAATACTTGTGCCTAAATCATTGATGATCTCAATAAGTTGAATGTATTTAAATGTGTGCGTTCAAGATGTGTGCAACATTTATGTATATAACATTTGTATATAGAATTAAAGTGGCTCTAACTGAAAACAGAAGAAAATGTTTTGATCTGTTTATATATATATACATATATATATATATAGAGAGAGAGAGAGAGAGAGAGAAAATGAGAGAGAGAGAGACAGTCTGTTCAGACGCCCATTCCCTTCAAAAGAAAAGATTCATATACAAAGATAGATCTGAAATTTAGCAGATTTTTAGCTCAGCTGACTGAAAGTCATCTGAGCTATAGCGATCACTCTTTGTCCGTCGTCCGTCTGTCTATCCGTTAACCAGGCACAAATCGTAACCGCTGGACTTAGAACCTTGTAACTTGGGATCCTGAGAGGTCCATGAAAAATCTCCTTGGAAACCAGAAATTAGGTCTCTGTTACCCATATCCTTCGAGCTATGGGGCCCCAAAGTACCCCCCAGAAAAGTAAAAAATTTCATACAAAAACTTCAATATCTCATTTACTACTTGACTGATGGTCATGATTTTTGGCATACATATTGATCATGAGATGTTCCATCAATTCCTGCAGACTGGTGGCGCCAACTGTATTTTTAGATTTTTTACAAATTTTTTTCTTTATTTTTGAGACCTTTAAAAATGTGAACATCTGTTAACAAGGCACAAATCGTAAAGACTGGACCTAGAATCTTAATTTTTGACACACTGAGAGGTCCATGAAAAGTCTCCATGGAAACCTGAAATAAGGTCTCTGTTACCCATATCCTATGAGCTGTGGGGGGGGGGGGGCTCTCAATAACCCCCCAGAATAATGGGAAATTAGATAAAAACAAACTGCAACATCTCAATAACTACATCACTGATGGTCATGATTTTTGGCATACATATTGATCAAGAGGTGTTCCATCAGTTCATGCAGACTGGTGGAGCCACCTGTATTTTTTCAAATTTTCACAATTTTTTTTCTCTATTTTTGAGACCTTTAAGGATGTAGTTATCTGTCAACAGGGTACAAATCGTAACGACTGGACCTAGAATCTTCATTCTTGACACAAAGGGAGACCCATGATAAGTCTACATGGAAATCTGAAATTAGGTCTCTTTTACCCATATCCTTTGAGCTATGGCACTCCAAAGTACAGCTCAGAATAATGGAAAATTTGATACAAAAGCTGAAGTATCTGAACAGCTAATGCAGAGATCACCATAATTGTTTGCATAGATATTAATCATGGAGTGTTTCATCAGTTTCTGCAGACTGGTGGCACCACCTGTATTTGTTCGGGTTTTTTTACGAAATTTTTCTCTATTTTTGAGACCTTTAAAGATATGAACATATCTTTACCGGGTTCCTCCACCACTGCCACATTTATTTCCAGAGAGCTCCTCTGAGACTAATGGACTGATTTTTCCGAAACTTACACCAATTATCATGTCACATGTGAACTGGTGCCTAACCAATTTGCGTTGACCTCTGACCTTTCCTCTCTATCCAGCGTCCATTTGTGCGTCTGTTTCCACACATAAACCCTCATCTCGGGAACCGTTTGACCAATCAGGAAATAAAATTTATACAAATGTAGCCCTTGGATTGCTTTGTAACATACACAAAAAATGGTGGCGCCACCTGTAACCATGTTTGCACAGTGTCCATCTGTTCATCTGCCTTGGGTTAAAATCACTCATATCTCTGCAGTGAATAGACTAATTTACCCGAAATTTGTCATGCGTATACATCCTGGATAGCTTTCTTGATTTTATGACAGGTGGCACCACCTACATTCACGTTCACGCTGATGACATCCAAGCTCATATCTCGGGAACCGTTTGACCGATCAGGAAATAAAATTTATACAAATTTAGCCCTTGGATTGCTTTGTAACATACACAAAAAATGGTGGCGCCACCTGTAACCATGTTTGCACAGTGTCCATCTGTTCATCTGCCTTGGGTTAAAATCACTCATATCTCTGCAGTTAATTGACTAATTCACCTGAAATTCGGCATGCGTATACATCCAGGATAGCTTTTTATTGATTTTATGACAGGTAGCGCCACCTACATTCTAGTTAACGTTGCACACATCCAAGCTCATATCTCAGGAACCATTTGACTGATTGGGCCAATATTGTGCATGTGTTTAGATCTCACATTGGTCTTTATCATACACAAAACTGGAGGGGCCACCTGCATACATTTTTGCACAGCGTCTGTCTGTTTGTCTGCCGTGGGCTAAAATCACTCACATATACATGTAGTGGTTTGACTTTTCTGCCTAAAATTTTGCGTATGTATACAACTTGGACAGCTTTCTGGATTTGTGGTAGGTGGCACAACCTACATACACATTTAGGCTGCAGACATCCATGCTAATATGCAACATACCTCACTCTATTTCCCCTTGCCACTCAATCCATGCCTCACTTCACCCGTTCCACTCTGATTTTGGCAGATACATGTAGTCACTTGTCGGCTACCCGTATTCTAGTTTTTAAAGTTTACACATTTTTTCTCTATTTTTGAGATATATAAATACAGACTAAATCTTGGCCTGTTGGTTAATCTGTTTGATGCTTCAGTTGAATGGGTATATACTACCATTCTGATGATAAAATTTCCTTTTGCGAATCTCTTCCCAGTCGGCTGAGCGTCATGACCCATGGGTCACTTGTTTTATTGTGCATGGAAAAAATCTCCAGTCAAGAAGACTAAAATGTTGATTGTGCAAGGAGACATTCTTCAATATGACATAGTCTTATTTCACATTTGTACTTGAACTTTACAAATGATGATTGCAGTCCTGTATTGAAGCTACATTTCGAGTCCAGTACAGGTATTAAAAATATACCTCATCAATATAATCATGTGAATCACCACTTGATAAATCTATATGTTAATTACTGAAAAATTCTTCATAATTATATTTTTGTGCACAGTTCAGTCAGTAAATAACAGGAGCTTTTTCAACTGAAATTCAAAAAACTGTTGCAAGATTTCTTAGTTATAGTAATTACCGTTTACTGAGCTTATGCATGGGTCTACCTCGAATTTATTCCATAGATTATTCACCTTTGATATAAGTTTCTTACGGTTATAACAGTATTTTAGTATTTTTATCGATAATATATATATATATATATATATACATATATTTATATATTATATGTATGTTTATATAAACTAGTCTAGAAATAAACAGCCGAAACCGCAAGGCCAAGCAATCTGATTTTAATTTTGATATAATATATCTATATATAAATCTCATATAAATAATGTATACTTGCATTTTGCAGTGTTTTAGCTGTATATTTGCGTATATATTAATTTGCAATTGCACAATTATTTTCCCTAAAAAATAGCTATGTTGCTGAGGATATTGCATTTTCCTTTAAGGATACGAGATTCACCATTCTTTCCCGCATTTTGCCTCAGTGACCACAGCGCCACCTATTGGTCATGAAATCAAACCCGATAGAGGGCGCGCACTCGTTAATGGGTCGGCACTCGGAACTCCTCGGCCGATTTCGCGAGATGAGGCTAAATAGTCCGAGTGATGGATCAGTTCACATCATGAAGAAGGGATTTTACTATGCTCAGATTTAGCCTTCGGATCGGAATTTTTTTAATTTTTATTCTAAGAAAACACACAATGACGTATTTTTATATTTTAATTGTTTTGAAGGCACTGTGACGGTTTGGAAAACAAGGGGGATTCCTTCCATGGCACGTGCTCCCATTGGTGTTAAAGCATGATTTGTCCCTGTTGCAAATGCATGAGGCCCCTCGCATCCACGTGAAGTCACGGCAATTCAGGAATGCTTAAAGTGTCGAGTAAAATTCGCCCAGTTAACAGATTAAGACCGCTTTTTTTTTACCAAGAGCCTTTGTTAACAGTGTAGGGCATAAGTATACTTTCAATGTCAAGGTTTATCCTTCCATGTAATTCCTTGGTCAGCTAAGAAAAAAAATCATATTTTTATATCGCTACTATTGCCATATTGACAATTTAATATAAATTAAATAGGTCCCTTAATGCAACTCACAACCCATAATATAGAATACAAAATGACCATGAAATAAATATCGTCATGGCTTGCAGTTAATCATTTCTGCCTGATCCTTGAACGTCTATTTTCTTTTAGTCTGGTAGTTAAATATTCCCATATGCCTGTACATAGGCTTTGGGGCTTTGTTGAAGGGGGGGGGGGGGGGGGATTACGCGGGAGTTTAAGTTGGCTCCTCTCTAACATCCCCCCCCCCCGGCTCCAAAGCCAATGCTGTCACCTTTGTCGTCAATAGAGAAGCGCTTTTATAGCGCTCTCTGTCACCCTTAATCACCCTTATATATGTACTAGTATGCCCGCGAATAGATTGAACTCTACTAAAATGCCGACATATGGATCTATTTCGTGTGTATTCTTGTGATAAATCCAATATATATATCCCATATATAATTTAGAGAGACATTTGCTGACTACATATTCTGTTAATACCTGAAATTTTGTAACTGTAGTATATCACATATTTTGGTATTTGTCTCGGTCATGTAAATCGATCTCGTTTGGGTAAATTTTTATTTATGTACATGAACATTTTGTAAAGGACATAAGATTTTTTAAGAACATAATCATAAAAAATGATAAGAAGACGTACTCATTTATTTGATTAATACATGGTTATAATAGTATACATCGGACTATTTATCAATATTTTTATTAACAACCGTTTCTGGCTGACCATTTTTAATACGTATATTTGATAACTTCTCATTGTATACGGCGTTTCTAATAGAGTGATGGTTCTTGTCGGGCATCCAACACTAGACGTAATGGCCAAATTTCATATACACTCTTATGCAAAGTCTGGATAAGAATTATTAAACTAAATACATGTGAATTAAGAGATGAACCCTTAACTTTAATATATTACATAAGATAATCATATTAAATACATTAAATATATTATATTGATGTTATAATATACATTAAAATTATGTATAATAAATGATTTTTTAAAACTATTTACATAAGATATACAAAATAAAAAATACAAGCGTCCAAGCCTTTGTTTAATTTGATATTCATTCCAAACCGGAGCGAGTTTATATTTTAGTTGAAACTTTTGCAGTTTGCAAGAAGGTTACACAGGTTACAAACGGAGTTGCTATATTATGTACTCTATGCGCATGCGCTGAATCTTCTTGCCTACGGAAATGTGTCTGAGACAACACCAAAATAGGGATTTCCCAGACATTTGCTGAGCGACGCTGTATTTTTGCCCCCTAAAAAAGGAAATTGCATCGTCAAATTTATTTAAGATGTCCGACTTTAGGGTCACTGCCGACCGAGATGGGTCTCGGTCCTTTGGAGGTAGGAATGTTTATGCACATATACATGAATAATGATTAAATACACATTTTCAGGAGCTGGAAAACCTGAGACCGTGTGGCTGTGTCGCGGAGTCCACAACTGTGATAACTGATACGATCACAGTTGTGTGAATGACGTGTACAATTAGGCTTTGTAATGGTGAAATGGTAGATGGCAGGAAAAACTTTAAAAAGTGCTACATAAACACTTAAAACTACATCAGTCCGTGTCTTTGGTATTCAAAGGGGCCCAACTGTAGTATAGAATCTGTCCTATTGCAGTATGCAACGACGGGTGTGCAGAAACCTGGGAGGATTCTAGACCCAGTTGTGGCTCTGTTGTAAACACAGAGCCACAGGTCCCTGCCTTCATTTATCTGGCAGACAGGAGCGCATGCAGGTGACTACAATGTACCCATTTTAAGGACATTCAGCCTGTGGTTATAAGCCCCGGGTGATTGGCTGGTGATTGTTTCAGGCTAGCCCTGTGCACTGCATGTGTTACATCATCACTGCAAACTTACTGGCGCATCCAGCTGAAATGTGATACATGCGCCTGGCTAGCCTACTTAGTAAGCCTCCCAGTGAGGCTTACGAACACTCTATTGAAAATATTCATGTGCGAGCGAGGACACAGATATTTAGATAAATCAGATAATAAGCTTAAAATAAACAAACGTGGGTCTTTACTGGGTGTGTGAACCATTTCTTATAGGTGAAAATGAGAAAATTTGCAGATGGCTACTAGCCCCACTTGGACCCATTGTTTTGCTTGCACTTTCTGTTTTATTCACTAGATGGCACTATTTTAGGGACCAGGCAGTATATCTATGTTTGGAATTGAGATAGATTTCCATGATAAATGAGTCTGAAACCTAACAGCCAATCAGAGGAAGGACTTTGAAAACTGGCTTCTCCCTGTGTCCTTGACCCTAAAGCAACATGTCATGTTTGGTTAGAAACCTGCGAGCATTGCATCTTAACTTTGCACCTGGATCATATGTTTCCTTTTCTTATTTGAGCAAGAAAACAAGTAAGGACTCGTAGTGAAGGGTATGTTAGCTAGATTATGCTTGGTAATTTGGCCAAAGGACGGACATTTAGTAATATCAGACAGGACACCACAAGAATGTGTGCAGTGCTGTCCGTCTCTGTATTATAGAGCCTGTCTAGCGCCTGGCCAGCTGAAACAATCAAGTGTGTTACCTTGGTAACAACGCGGCCTATGGCCAATGGTCCATGTGTATGGAGTGGTCCAGTTACAGGACAGTGATAATGTAACACATGCATGTACAATGCCTCTTGAAACAATCAGCACACGGGGCACTCAGATAGGCACCCAACATCAGGTGTAGATATTCCCATCTGCTAGATAAATGAAGGCTGGGACCTGTGGCTCTGTGTTTACAACAGAGCCACAACTGGGTCTAGGAGGATTCTGGCTGGAGTCAAAAATAAAACCTGGAGAGATCAATATCTTAATTCCCAGGACCTCTGTTCATAATGGTATTGTACCTTACCCCTACACTTCTTGGTCACATTTGCATAGTTTTAGATACTTAAATTGCAAGTGTATAAAGTATTAATTAAGTTATCTGAGGATACCTCACCCAGAGACTGTCTGCCTTAACACCAGTTTTTTGGATATGTGTGACAAAATACCCTTTTTAATTCAAATTTGAAGCAAAACACTGGCAACAGTTAATGAATTATCATCTGTTGCATATGTCAGTGCAGAATTGTGCCACTAATATGTAAAATAAAAGAAAGCAATAGTGTTCTGTACAATTGACAAGTGCTCTGCTTGATTGTGACTTGCTCCACTAGGGGGCACATCATAGCTGGCATAAATGGCCTCTGTGTCCACCATGAACCGACCATGGCACAAAAAACTTGTTTTATCTTTATGTACCGTAATAAATTTATGACACAATAATACAGAGATAATCTTCAGATGATTATTTATTGATTGGTGTTACATTTTGACTTCTGATTTGAAGTTAAGTGGGTGTTTCGTGGTGTTTCGTCACAGGTACCCAATGACCTGTGTTTTTGGTGTTTATGGGGACTGCCAGAAGACTACCTGGAGAGATTCCAAGGCCACCATCTTGCTGTTGGTCCACTGTATGATTGCTTCATAGCCATGTATCCATTTCCAGCAAGGAGTGTTGTTACACTTGTTTTGATTGACAGTTAACCAGCCTGGTAGCCTGCATTCACAGGGCTCTGTGCCGTTGGGATTCTCTTTGTGACTGACTGACCATGTGGCCTATAATAAAAAAGTCGTAATGTCATAAGAGGTTGATGAAGCAAGTACAAATTGGAAGTGGAATGACCTAGATCCAGTTGTGGCTCTGTAGTATATATACAGAGCCACTGCCTTCATTTATCTAGCAGACCAAATGCATCCAAAGGGTATATGCAACTCCTGTACACCACTGGCTTAAACAATTGCCCCAGCTCACTAGGACAGGCAACTAACACATGGTCACAGCAAGTGCTGTGCAGCCAGTTGTATGCGCTCTGTCTGCTAGACAAATGAAGGAAGCAGCCTGTGGCTCTGGCTACACTATAGAGTCACAACTGGGTCCATCTCAAACCCAACTAAGAATGTCCAAGAGCCAGTGTTGTAAAAACTTGTTTTAACACTGATATACCAACAGCCCATCCACACACCCAAGTGTCTTAAGCTTTACTACTGCTGCCACTAGCATTTTTCATGATGTACTGAGTAAATTGTTTTATTTCAGGGTATACAGGCCACAGGTTCCATTGGAAGGGACATGAAGATGAACGTTGTAATACAACAAATTCCATAAATTTGAGTAGTTAGGCAAAGAAAAATAATGATTGGTTTCTCAGGCGCTTTTTGCAGAAATAGTAAGGGTGACATACACCCTTATTTTCAGTATAGTTTTCAATAAAAAAAATTATATGAACATAGAACCTCATGGTAATCAAAATATTTTTTAGCAAAACAAAAAAAATTAGAGGCAGTTTTATCAGAATTTTGTTATTTTATATTTTAAAGAAATGTCCAAATGACTGGAAATCCAGTATTTTAATCAAAATATTTTTTAGCAAAACAAAAAAAATTAGAGGCAGTTTTATCAGAATTTTGTTATTTTATATTTTTAAAGAAATGTCCAAATGACTGGAAACCAATAAATTTCTGCTGAAATCAAAAATAGATTTCAAGAAAGGAGCCAAAATCTGATGCCCCTGTATCTGAGAAACCAACTTTCAATTTTTTTTTTTTTTTACATTTAAGCTTTCAGGATCTTTTGATTTTACATTAATTTATTGATAAGACATGTTTAATTTATTAATATCAAGCAGGAGCACAGAGAAGGTAACCAGAAATGCAAGCATTTTCAATGGATTTCTTAAATTAAAACTGATATGTCATGATACAAGTTAGCAGGTTTCTTTATCAAATAGAGAAGAACAGTGATAACCTACTGTAGTACATATTTTCCAATTATTTTTATCAAGAATATTTTTACCTAATTGCAGCCTGAAACTACAAACAACTTGTGGTTTTGCTATTTTGGAAGGTTTCATTTTTCAGGCCAATGCACTTGATTCTTCTGAGTTTGAAGGACAGTGTGTGACCATTTGGTATATTATCTCCTGTCATAAGAGAGCACAAAATATAATGGAGCTATACAAATTTTTACACAAAAACCATCAGAGAGCTTTATGACTTATAAATATTAATAACCATATGATACATGCATGCTCTCAGGATTTTAACAACATAATGGAGGCCAGTAATAACATTTTTAGCTCAGCTGACTGTGAGTCATCTGAGCTATAGCGATCACTCTTTGTCCGTTGTCCATCAGGCCGGCCGGCCGTTAACAGGGCACAAATCGTAACCGCTGGACCTGGAATCTTCTTACTTTACATCCAGAGAGGTCCATGAAAAATCTCCTTGGAAACCTGGTATTAGGTCTCTGTTACCCATATCCGACGAGCTATGGGGCCCCAAAGTACCCCCCAGAATATTAAAAAATTTCATACAAAAACTTCAATATCTCATTAACTACATCACTGATGGTCATGATTTTTGGCATACATGTTAATCATGAGATGTTTCATCAGTTTCTGCAGACTGGTGGCGCCACCTATATTTTTGATTTTTTTACGAATTTTTTTCTCTATTTTTGAGACTTTTAAATGTGGACATCTGTTAACAGGGCACAAATCGTAAAGACTGGACCTAGAATCTTTATTCTTGATATTCTGAGAGACCTATGAAAAGTCTCCATGGGAACCAGAAATTAGGTCTCTGTTACCCATATCCTTCGAACTATGGGGCCCCTAAGTACCCCCCAGAATAGTCAAAAATTTCATTCAAAAACTTCAATATCTCATTAACTACATCACTGATGGTCATGATTTTTGGCATACTTATTAATCATGAGATGTTACATCAGTTTCTGCAGACTGGTGGCACCACCATTTTTTTTTTATTTTTTTTTACGATTTTTTTCTCTAATTTTGAGACCTTAAAAGATGCAGTCATCTGTTAACAGGGCACAAATCGTAACAACTGGACCTAGAATCTTCTATCTTGACATGCGGGGAGGCCCATGAAAAGTCTCCTTGGAAACCTGGAATTAGGTCTCTGTTACCCAGATTCTTCAAGCTATCGGGCTCTGAAGTACCCCTCAGAATAATGAAAATTTGATACAAAAACTCAAATATCTGAACAACTAATGCATTGATTACCATGATTCTTTGCAGGCATATTGATCATGGAGTGTTCCATCAGTTCCTGCAAACTGGTGGCGCCACCTGTATTTTTTCAAATTTTTACGCATTATTTTTCTATTTATGAGACCTTCAAATGAAGTCGTCATCTGTCCAAAAGCCCACTGAAACCCATTTCTAAGGACTTTTCACAAAATTCATGATTTGTTTGCACTCTGGCAGTCATTTTGCTCATTGTTCAACATTCCTTGAATTCAGCTGAGCGTCATGGCCCATGGGCCACTTGTTTGAATATCCTATTTTGAAATCCTTTTTTATCTGTAAATCAATTGGTTTGTTAGCAATATCTCTCATAGATTTTATCCAAACCACTTTCAGAGAAGGAAAGATTAAAAATAAAAAAAATCTCATGGGATCACATTTAGTATACTGTATCAGTCTCTGTGCTCCTTGATTTAGTACTGTAAGTTTCTGTTCATCAAAAATCAGATGAATTCTGTTGATTCATTCTCATGTTTTGGTTGGTTGAATGCATATTCTGTGTTTGAACATGACATTTTTGAAAAGTTGTTTGCCAATCTGCCAAGCAAAGGAACATGTATTTTAGTTTACCCAATATCTATCTTGATGTTCTTGTTCTTAATGAGAATACAACAGAATAGAACATACAATATTTAAACTTACAAGCTTTTGTGTACTTAAATAGTTTAGCATCCATGGCTCCTAGATATATCTAATTATCTAAGAGATAATTGCTCAAAACATGACCATCAGGTGAGATTATATATATATATATGCAGTACATCATGGGGTCATATATAAATTTAAAACATTTTGATTGATTTAACTGAAGGAGGCGGAGACTTTTTTGGGGCATTGATTCTTCTTATACCTTTAGTCATGTAACTAAGACTTTAAATTGGATTATAATTGCACATGCTTAATTCTTACATTATTAGGGCATGATGACAGAGATGTTGTTTCATACACTGGAAAATCTCGGCGAGGTTTCCGTGGTAAAGGCCCCCGTGGAGCAAGAAGACCATATCGTGGTGAGTGGTTGATCCCTGTTTAATTTGCAACTCTCCAATGGATCATCAGTCTATAGTGGATGTCTTTTCATATTTGACAATGGATAGGTCCCTAATAGAAAATTCTGTAATGGATGTTTATTAAGAAATCACTTTTATTTACTGGAACCTAAGTAATTTATAATTTCACAAAGAGTTGTATATTTTCCAGTATCAGTTGATCATCACCCATTGTAAGAAAAAGTTTATCATAGATCATGTACCCTCTTTTCTCATATCTGTGATGTGGATGATATATAAATGTATATTTACTGTAGAAAGCTGTTGAACTAGAACTTGCCTCACTTTATTATTGTCACCTTAAAATGTATATCTTTAGGTCGAGGTTCTGGGCCGACACCACGCTCCAGGTTAGATGCTGATGGAGATATTGACATGGACGAAGGAGCAATGTCAGGGCCGTCCCGCAGATAGTAAGTAACTGACATCATGTTGACTTTACCTGCTTACTGCCAGTGAGAATAAGTAACAGTGTGTACAGTCCTTTTACATCACCTCTTCATCATGAGATTAACTTATTGAAATTATAGCAAAGTAATATTGTTACATAATTTGTAGGATTTCTGATGGTATATAGTACATTTTGATAGCAGTAAAAGAAGTCAGTCAGTTTGTGTTAAAGTTTGTTGTTGAATTATATTTTGCATTGTAACATTGACATATTAAAATCAGTCAGTCACAAGGGAGTTCTAATATTCTTGACCTGCGCAGGGTACCCGTACCTTTTCTTGGCTGTTTTACTGTTTGAGATTTGGTGTAAAATTAATGAAAATATAACCATGTTTACATTAAGTGTAAATATTTGTGTTAAGCATTGTGACATAGGTACTCAAACAGTTAAATATACAATTTCCCAGAAATTAACTTTGACAATCTTGTGTCATGATTTGGATCTTCTTTGAAAAGAAATATGGTATTTTCAGCAATCCATATGGAGACAGAGGGCGCCAAAGAAATCGTCGTGGTGATAAGGGTAAAAATCGTGGAGGGGCAGCCATGTTTGCTAAAAGTTTGCCAGGCAGAGGTGGAGGAAGCCGTCAAACAGGCTGGTTCAAGATCAGGGTAAGTGAGATTATTTCTAAAATTGAGAACATTTTAGGCTTGTAGATGTAATAAACTTTGGTGTTGCATTGAAAATTTTATTAGATTGTATATATTTCCCCGATACTGTCACATACATTTCATTCACTCATGTTGATTCATCAGAATCTTTGGATTTTAAGATCCATTAATTCATTTCCTTAAAAATCATTCAATTAAAAAAAATAATTGTTTACCAACAATTTATTTCAAGTATGATGCAAATCCAGCAGAAGTGTTTCTGTTTGAATGTATAGATTGTATACTAGTATTACTTTAGTGGCACCATTAATTACCAAAAAATTTGGGTTTTCATTAAACTCATTATGAATTTTGTCCATCAGGGTTTCCCATCTGAATTAAATTCTTGGCAAAATTTGCACATATTTAAAGAGGTAAGATCCACATGACCTACCATGGTAGTATTATGCACATTTGCGGTGCTCTCGTTGCACAAGTCTTATGTTTCTCGATCTGATATGAATTTGACGTTGTGCACACTGTATGATCTTGTTAATCAGCTCTGGATGTGTGCTGACCTTAGTTTCTTCATAAATTATCAACTAAAGGGATACATTGTCATGAAACCATCAATTTCCTGTGATATATAATTATAGAATTTTCAAATTTGTTTGGGAGCACTGTTCACACATGCTTGAAACCTTTTTATGCATGTATGCATATATGTGTAACAAAATAACTCCAAACCCAATGTATGAGTACATGCAGGAACTGGCAGTAATGTCTGTTGGTACAGTAAACACATAGATCTAGTGGGCCTCCCTCAAAAGGCACTGGGCTGATGTCATTTTTAACCGGAATTGTTTAGTTGACATGAAAATCACTCCTGCTGCAGTTTCTACACATGTATGCTGATAAACACAGCTTTTTCACAGTTACAAAATCAACCAAGTGATTTTTTCACACATGCAGGCTCACATAGTGATGCATACATCTTGGGTTTTAATGTTGATTTAGCAAAAACTGTTATTTATATTACTAGTTTACTTTCTCTTTTAGATCCCTCATGGAGCCAAAGTAGAAAAGGCCTTCATCTTGAAAAACATAACAGATCTGTCATCAGTGCCATTTGTACCTGTACAGGTAATGTGTATTACTTTATCTTTAAGACTGTGAGGCAAAAAAGTGGTTAGTTAGCTTTGCTAAATGGGAAGCTGAAATATTCACCTACATATGCAGAAATTTCACATTACCTGTATCAAATAGTAATCAGTGGTCATACAAGAAAGTTTTGTGTTGTATATTCACAACCTCATTTTGATAGAGAATAAGTAAAACACATTTTTGCCAAATTTGTTTCTTCACAAATGCTGATGTTAATTTGTATGATCATGGTAGGTGTGATGAGTATACATTAGTGTCATTTCAATATATACAAGAAGTATACTAATTTAATTGTTTAATACATACAGGAAAAGGCAGCTGAGTTTAATAGCCTGTTCAGCTAAAAGCATCATGAATGTAATTCAATGTGTGATGAAAATGATTTCTCCCATAACATTGCAACATAATTCAGTCACAAATTAGCCAAATTAGTGAAGTCATTACTCACTAAGCATCATAATATTGGCCACAAATCATGTGTAAACGATGTTCATGTTTTTAACTGTTCAAATTGTATTTATATATAATACCACATGGACACTATGAAAATAAGAAACCATCCTGTTGATGTATTTATACTCTGTTAAGCAAGGATGATATAAGAAAATCCAGATTAGGAATTGTGTTCATGTGATTTGTTTTAATTGACAGTTCGCTCATGAGGGGAATTCAGCAGTATTCTTTGTCAATGACAGTTACGCAGCTAAAGCAATTGCAAAAGTCTCTGGTAGAATAACGCTACCAAATGGCTTTAAGGTGAGCATTTTACCCTTGGTTAATACAAGTTACATATTCCCCAATAATAATTGCTCATATTAATAAGCCCATTTGGGGATCCCGTTTTGGTTCCTGGCATGCCTTTTAGAGTAAGTTTCACTGGCCCATCCAAAGTCAGTGGTTTTCCATGTATCCTCTGGTTTCCTCCTCCACTAGAGACTATGGAACACCACTAACTGAGCCATGCTGGGTACCTAGCATTAGTTATTGTAACTGTTTGTACAGTCCATGCAAAACAGATAAAGTTTAAATAAATTGACTCTGTATTTATATATAATTGCTAAAAACTATAAATTAGTTGAATTTAGTCAATTCATAGTGATATATCACCTGATGTCATATTTTCATCTCTTTAATTTCATTATACATCATGCTATCCATTGTTTGTTTTTCTATAAAAAAAACTTATTTAAAGAAATTACAGATTTGTGAAAATTTTATGTGTTTGGTGTATGTAGCCTATTGATATGTACTTTGTTATATATCTTATTTCCTGAAACAGTCTTCATTTAAAGCCACTTCTATGTTAATTTATTTCTGTAAGATATTTGTTTCTTGTACACTTTCAGATGATAATTGTGTCACAACCCTCTGACTCCATTCCCATGGCAGAAGAAACAGTACAGAAACTCAAGGTACAGGTTTTGATTTAACCCCTGCTCTGGTTTTCATTTAATGAGTTTAAAGGGGATAACTGTTACTGAAAGACTCACTCCAGAAATATGAGATGAAATGTGGCCCTGAAAGTATTTTTTAGTCTTCAAAATAAAACGGGGCATTTTGTAAATTGTGTGCAGTGTAGGAATTAATGATGTATATTTATTATACAGTTTATTTTCTAATTACTTGAAATAAAGTTTAAATATCAGTGTTTAATGTTAAAGCCATTTTGCTCAACTGCCCTTGCAAAAAAGGCAGGCATTTATGACAGCTATGATGCTGCCACCTATTGACAGAAGTTGACATCAAGCTCAGCACATGTTATTGTTGTTGGGTACATGAAACTGATTTTTCATTGTTATATCATAATACTTCTCTAGTATTTTGACCAGGTGATTATTTATCAATGGATGCCAATTTCTGGCTTTCAGACTTATAGTTAAGCATTTCATAATGTTTCACACAGGTACCTCACAGGTCTGGAATTAATACAACACCAACTGATTATAGAGGGTTCACTGATATGTTATTGGAACATTGACCCTGATATAAACATGTGGTATTGAGGACCCATTCTCAGATCCTGTGGTTTGGGTCTTTGTCTGTATCCCATGGTCTCGTTCTCTTTCTTGGACCCCATCATCTCAGCCTAGAACCAGAAATGTAAACCCTGCTATTTGGGGGGGGGAGGGGGGGTTTGGGATGCTCCAAAACCTGTGTTTGCTTCCAACTTTTTGGCCTATATTCCCAGGTTAATTCATGCATAAGTGACTTTAAATTTGTGAATATTCATTTTTAGCTCAGCTGACTATAAGTCATCTGAGCTATAGTCGTGGTCCGTCGTCTGTCCGTCCGTCCGTCCGTCCATCCGTCCGTAGATGTGGCAAGTTTTGAAACCGTAAGACCTAGGAATCCAAAATTCGGCATAATGTTAGATGTCCCCAAGATCTCCTACTAAGCCGAAAACTGGGTCTTTGCAACTTCGTTCCTTTGAGAAATTTAGGAAAAACCTCAATTTTTTATAAAAAACCTATTTCCACACTTCAGAACTGCCTAATATCAAAACCACTTATCTGTTTTTCCTCATATTAACCATAAATATTCCTCTATATAGTTCCTATGTACATGCCAGAAATTATGTCTGTATTATTTAATTTAAAAAAGTTATGGGCCCAAACATAATGCATTTTGTAAAAATTCAGGAAAGATATTTGATCACTTAACACGAAAAATGTCAAAGCTATGGACCTTTTTCCAGTAATATAACTTTAATTAATCAAAATTAAATTGTATACCCAAAATTAGATGAAAACCTTTTAAATTTTTTAAAATATTAATAAAAATAAAAAATTTGTACCTTAAATTTTGCCCAAATTTGACCATGGCATTTTTTTTTTTCCTGTTAGTACTGTGGATTTAATTTTCACAGCATGTTTTTGTTAGCATTTCAACTGTTAACACCAAAAATTTGAAACCAGTTGATCAAAAACTGTAGATTTTATTCAAGTTTTCAAGCACCATGTAACATATTGTTTACATCAAGCTAGTGTTATGCAGTTTGCAAGAGCTCAGCTCCCCAGCTTCAGCTCTAAGTTCCTTAAATTCGGCATACAGTTAGATGTCTCCAAAATCCCCTACCATGCCAAGAATTTGGTCACTAGGACTTAATACCTTCGAGATATTAATGAAAAACTTCATTTTTCCATAAAAAAACCCATTGTTACACTACAAGACTGCCAAATATCAAAACCACTGATCTGACTTTAATCATAAATAATATACATATTTTTCAATCTCTATGCACATGCCAGAATGATGTCAGTATTGCGTAATTGTTTTAAGTTATGGGCCCAAACATAATGCACTTTGTAAAAAATTAAAAAATATATTTAATCAAGATTCAATTGAATACCCAAAATTAGTTCTGAATTTTTCAAATTTTATAAGTTATTAGTATAAATATAAAATTAGTGCCTTAAATTTTGCCCAACTGTGACCATGGCACGTTTGTTTCCCGTGAGCACTGTTGATATAGTTTTCATATCATGCACACATAAGGATTTCAGCTTTTTAGTTTAGAAAGCTGAAAGAAATTTGCCAAAAATTGTAGCTTTTATTAATGTTTTTTTATGAGACCCTGTCAGACTTTGGCTCTCTCCAGCCCCTCTTGAGTCACCTGTATTATGCATGCTTGAGGCGAGGCATACACGGAATCCAGGCAGCTTATGGCCAGCCACAGTTGATCCAGGTGTCCAACCCAACTCATCTAGTAGTTTTAACCAACAACATAACAATAAACAATAAATTAATCAATTTTTATTGGTTTTTAATAACAAATTAAAGAAAAATAAAAAAGGAATTTGTTAGTTTATAATAACAGGAAATTAACTTGCAGTTACTGATGATATGGGATCTTGTATGGATGGGTAGAATGTCACATATTCCAAATAACACCATGCAGTTATTTTAATAATCATTTCAGTTACATTTCATTTTAAAAAATCATATGATTCTCTTATTATTTTTAATAAAAATTATATTTGGGACAATATTTGTAATTTTTTTTAATAAATAGTTAAACTCTTATATTATATGTTCTGCTTTTAGTTATATGGCCAAGTCAAAATCTGTGTGACAATAGTACTCCATTTTTTAATAAAATAAATGAAATCAATCCTCTTCCCTGTCTCCAAAGGAACTATCAAAATCATACATAAGCTAAACAACAACAACTCATAATACAGCTTATATTTATTACCACACAAAAACAAGCATGTGCCTCATTTCTAAATAATATTTTTTTATCATATATAACAGCTGAGCGTCTTGACCCATAGGTCCCTTGTTGACATTACTGAATCCAGATCATGTGCCAGATCCACACCAAAATAGTGATAAATACATACCCTCCTGGCAGAGGCAATTACATCACATGACAACATCACTGACCAGTGTACCTCACAGGTAATGAACTTTATTTTCATGCCTCATATCTTTTGATATGTTTTGTAGGTGTGTATGAGTAACAGATATGACCCATCTACCAAGATGCTGAACCTGAGTAATCTCTACAATGATACAGGTGAGTACAGGAGGAACCAATGATGCTGTGGTTATCATGAGACTATTTACTGCTGATTTATTTGCCACATTAGAATGGGTTTAAACAATTAAGAAATTGGCTGATAACTTGATAAGTAATAGGGTAATCCATATTTAAGTCATGTATATTCAGGTGTGTGGTTAGTTAGATGTTTAATTTAATTATTAATCTTGATGATATCTATGACAGTTCAGTGCCTGCATTTTGTGCTTGATCATAAAACATGTCCAGTGTATTTCCTGGCTCCAAAATATATGGAGTTCAAAGCTTTGTGTGTCAATCTCTGTTGTTCTCATTTTTTTTTTTTTACATTGATTGAATAAGAGATTGCAAATTAAACAGACTACAGAGAGCAATTAATTAAAGAGGAACATCTAAAACCAGGAATAATTATGTTTGTTGTCATGATCATGTTTCAGCAGCTGAACAGATTTAAATATTTTAAATTAATATATATCAAATTGAAATGTTAAATTTTGCAACGATCATGAATAGTATAATTAAATCTGAGACCACAACCCTGCAACTTTGCAGTATTTTTCCAATTGTGCCAATACATCCTCCTATTCTAGATCTGAACAAAGATGGCATCAAGTTCTCGCTAAGCAAGAAAGAAGTGTCTGCGGCTATCAACCAGATCATTATTGAAAATATTCCTGAGGTGAGAGCACTTTGGAACTCCCAGACCTTACTGCATAACAAGATTTAACAAGGTTGCTTGCATACAAAAAATTATAAATGTTATTTGTGATGTTATATAATTAATAAAAGAGGAAACAAAATTAAAACACAATTGAATTTAACAAAAAAAGGCTAAATCAAAAATGTTTAAAAATTATAGTGTACTTCTCTGCTGTGAACAGGAAAGACTAAAAATGTTTTGTCTTTTTAAGTATTATTATTGTGTCTACTGCACCTACAGAGGTAAAGTTATTTTATTATTGCTTCTTTTTTTGTAGGTTGAAGGGTTGGACATGGGGGAAAATCGTATATTCAGACTGGACTGTGTCAAGTTTCTTGTTTCAAAAACACCAAATATTGTGTCCTTCAAGATTGGGAAAAATCAGGTTTGTGGAACATTTGCTTTTGTTCCTAACATTTTTGTTTTAACTAATATTTGTTATACATTTAATTGTTTTTTTTTGTTTAATATTGCCAATAGTTAGCTCAGCTGACTATAAGTCATCTGAGCTATAGTCGTGGTCCATTGTCCGTCGTCCGTCCGTCTGTCTGTCTGTCCGTCCGTCCGTCCGTAGATGTGGCACGTTTTGAAACCGTAAGACCTAGGAATCCAAAATTCAGCATAATGTTAGATGTCCCCAAGATCTCCTACCAAGCCGAAAACTGCGTCTTTGCGACTTCGTTCCTTTGAGAAATTAAGGAAAAACCTCAATTTTTTATTAAAATCCTATTTTCACACTTCAGGACTGCCTACTATCAAAACCACTCATCTGTTTTTCCTCATATTTACCATAAATATTCCTCTATATAGTTCCTATGTACATGCCAGAAATTAAGTCTGTAAAGTATAAAATCTTTAAGTTATGGGTCCAAACATGATGGACTTTGTAAAAAATCAGGAAAAATAATAACTCCCTTAACATGAAAAATTTTGAAACTAGAGTCTATTTTCTCAAGTATATAACTATGTTTAATTAAGATTCAATTGTTTACCCAAAATTAGATCTGAATTTTGTAATTTTTTTAAGTTATTAGCATAAAAAAAAAATCAGTACCTTAAATTTTGCCCAACTTTGACCATGGCACGTTTTTTTCCTGTAAGCACCATTGATTAAATTTTCACAGCATGTAAACATAAATATTTAGTTTGTCTAAATCTGAAATTTGAAAATAAAAGCTTGAAAATTAAGCTAGTTATTGATTTTTTTTTCTGTAGTCACTTGCTTTGATTACAGATGCAGGGTCCCACTCCAGGTCACTGGAAGTCAGCTATGCCAGGGTTTCTGATTTGTTACAGTTACTGGGGGGGATCCCCTGCTGTGACAGGTGTACAGTTATTCTCATATCACCACCCCAATCACCCCCCCCCCCCCGGCAAACCCAACCCACCAAGTGTTATGCAGTAATTGTTATTGTTTTCACTGTATCTCCTTAATTGTAATGCTGTTTCCACTCCGATATGCAAAAACTTTCAAATAATTCAAGGTGTAATCCAGAGATGCAATGTTGTGTAATGTAGCATTTTTAAAGAAATCAATTTTCTTTTAAATGATTTTAACAAATATAAATGAACCCATCAGTATGCTTAAATTATTATAAAATATGAAGCACATTATGGATAAATAAAGACACAATTAAAAATTGTGAAATCTAAATTAAGTATTATTTTTAGATATTTATTGTTTTGCATATTTAAAAGATATATTTTTGTGGTAAAAAATAATAAACATTTGTATGCATGATGTGGTGTTATCTGACAAGATTGAGATTTATGACGATGCAATTGAGAATTATGAATCAACTTTTATATTCAGATATATATGTTAAATTGGAAATGTATAGAAATATAAACTTAAATTAGAAAATAATTGATGTGATAAAAAAATCAGGATTTAATACAAACATTTGTTCATTATTTTCCTGCCTCAGCAGAATTTGAGATCAGGCTTTGTTTGCCCTGTTTTATGTTGTTAATTAGCTATAATTCAACTGTATACGTTTCATAAAAAAAAATACATATATATTTAGTAATATATATTATACAAAAAAATAGATGCAATTGAACAAATGTGTAAACTACTGAAATGTCAACAGTTAATCGAAAAACCAACTAATGATCATGGTAATAGTACAGATCATTTGTTCACAAACTGCTCACATGCTTTAGTTTCAACATTAGGAAACACATGGTCAGGTCACAAAATATTTTTTGCAACAATTTCTTGCTCATCAATACAAACCAATCATATAAACCAACCATGGCCTTTATTACCTCTTCCTCTTACACTTTATCTCCATTAGATATTATTTTAGATTTTTACCTTCAAGGTTAACGTCAGCTGAGCACAGTGACCCATAGGTCCCTTGTTTTATATCTAAGGCAATAAAAACATTTATTTGCTGATGCTTTTAAGGGCAAAGGAAAACCCTTAAATGTAGCAACCAAGGTAGGACAAATCTTTGAAAAGGTTATATTTAACAGGTGTGCCCAAGGCCTTTTATATTCTCTCACAGTCACATTTAACTATTCCTACCTCAATTCATATAAAATATACACTAAGTGATTCTCCATTAATATCTCTAATTGCATGTTTTATGACTGTTGAGATACTAACTCATTTTGCCATTTGCTATAATATTGAACTTTTTGGAATTGTACCGTGTTTATAAATGTCTTTTTTTTACGATTGTCTATCGTGCTTAATGTACTATTTTGGAGACAGAGAAGGCAACATATAGTGATAATTCTATACCATATGATTTACTCAATAGGTGTATCCCTGTATCAATATATGTTACTGAACTTTTCCTGAGATATCACAAGTAACATTTGTTTTACGGTCAGATTGAAGACCTGGGGGAGCTACACAAAGTCAAAGGCTGGACATTAAAGGAGCTTCATCTGGATGGAAACCCACTCTGCAATAAATTTGACGACCAGGACAGCTACATAAGGTAATGCGTTTTGTATGATTACTTGACAAGGAAGACCATGGTGGGACAGCCACGCACTGTCACTGTGGAGGTGCTACACACTTCAGTGTGGGGAGAGGTGTCAGCACGTACCTCAGACATGAAGTTTCCATGTCAGAAGATGTCATCACAGTGAAACAGGCCACAAAAATATTTGGCCTGTACTGTCTAGCTTACCATCCAACCAAGATTTTATATGCACCAGACCTTAAGAGGATTGGATGGAAAATATGTATTCATACATATCTCTTGCCAGTGTATATAAGGCCAGTTGGTAATTGGTGCAGTGTTGCTTTGTGTGCAAAGGCATGAAGGGAAAGTAACAAATGCAAGTCGCTTGTGGAATACCCGTATTCTAGTTTAAATTTGCAGGTGATAAGAATAATGTACATATTCAATTCAGCCATAATCAGCATATCAGTTAAACTTTTGCCTGGAAAAAAAGATGCTTACATTCACCAGAATTATTCCCATGATATTACACAAATAGTCTTGTCCTGTCCCACTGGTAACACCTGTCAGCAATGAACATCACTGAGTGTTTTGGTCTGTTATATTGGCAAGAGAGGTCTTCTGTAATATCATCATGAGAGATATTCAGCAAGGAGGTTACTGTAGAAGCCACTGGCTTTTATGTATCTTCACTATATAAATCTGCAATGCTGCACTCATTTTACCCAAACACAGCAGAAAAGCATTTTGTGCTCAAAGGAAGATCTCTTGCAGAACAAATGGTTTTAACGCAGTCCTCTAAACATGCAGACTAAAATGCCATGTACAGTGAAACCTGTTTTACGAGACCACCCATAGGACTTGCCACAACTGGTCTTAAATCATAAGTGTTATTAGAAAGGTCAGTTTTAACCTAAGTGAATGCTTTTGGTTCACCCAAGGGTTGTCTTGATAAACAGGTGGTCTTATAAGATAGGTGGTCTTTCATACAGGTTCCACTGTATTGAAATTTGTGCTAAGATGTGCATGTGCTGTAAATGTTTGTATGAGCTGAAAGCTTTCTTGTCTTGTTCTTTTGTTCATCAGTGGTATCCTGTTAGGGCGTACAAATAGTGGATGTATGTGGCATTATATCGGGATTTTGTTTATGATTTTGATTGGTAGATTGAATTTTCATTTATATCTTAAAAAAAAAATTGAAATACAATGTCACCATCTACCTCTGTATTTGCATGGTACATAATAGAAATATGATATAATTAAAAAAAAAAGCACTGGACTTGGGGCATAATATACCTGTATAGAATGAAAAATTATTTTAAAAAAAACCAGGAATTTCTGCATTTCCTTTTAAAAACAATTTGTTAATTCATTCTCAAGTTATTGTGTGCAAGTATCACATAGCAACACAACAGCCTGTCATATAGCCATCACCACATGATTTTGCTGTTGTGCAGTGTTGATTTTATTTATGTGATCAGTGATTCTTTGCTGCTAGATTGAGAGATGATTAAATAGACCACATGATGCCTGCAGTGTCTTATCAGAGTGTACACAGTGTGGTATTATTGCTTTTTCTGGTGTTAAGACAGCAGAAGTAAAGTCACTCTCAGCTTGATGTCTCTGCAGGTGGACATTTCTTGGAGCTTGTGATACACTGGTTAGGACTTTTGCAATAAAGATGCCTGAGTCTACATTATATGTTATTGACTGGCTAACTTGCATCTTCCTTTTGATATTTTTTTAAGTTGTAAGACCATTTATTATAAAGCAAACTTCACAAGCTCCAGAGAGACTATGTCAGACAAGAGACTAGCAAATTAGCAGATGGGATGGAAATTTTATTGGTTTCTGTAAGCGCCTGTCACAAATATCCTCAGATAGGTAAAAATCATAAAAAAATTTACACTGCTGTCAAATGTGCGTCAACCAGGTGGTGAAAGCTTATGAGAGTTAAAATGTGTGGCCTCACAGTTAAATGGAGAAGGGACAAATTCATATTTGACTGTTTATGCACCTGTCTGCCAGTAAAAACACTACCACTGCTACTGGTATCTGGGGTTGTAATTTGGTACTTATAATTATAAGACATGATCAAGGCAAGGAACAATGTTTTGAAATAAAGTCTGCCTAAAAGTGTTGTCTTGGTGGAGGTATGAGCACTCTTCTAAGTTTTGTCTGGGTGATGTTATAATGTACCTTAACCCCATGCATCTAATACTTTAGCATTTTGTTATAGGTTCCACAACTATTATTTTAATGAAGGTACAAAATCAGAAAATTAAAGTATCTTCATCATTTATACCTTCTGCTTTACCTATATCCCATCATTCATCTCTCCCATCATTCAATCACTGGCAGTTTGACATTCATCACATTGTAATCAAATGTTGCCTTATCATTCATGATATCATCAACATTATGTGTGTCATATATTGTCATAAATGTGTAACTTGCGTCTCTTGTATGATTCACTGTAACACATTGCCTTGAACAGCTATAACATTACTTTCTGTGATCTGATGAACATCTATATTTGCCTTGAGCTGATAATGGGTCAGTACCTATAATATATGGCCTATTGTTGCCTTTGAATTACCCTGATATTGTATGTCTCTGTCACTGTCATGCATCAAGTAACTAAAGCCTATGGTTCCTTTCCGTAAATTTGTCTCTGGTATTTGACTCTGAAAACCATCATCATGGGTTTTTTAGTTGCACAGAAGACTTAAAATCCACATATGATCCTACCAAGCACAGAGCTGAGGTGAGATTTGATTAATAACACTGGAAAACACTAGACATACTACAGGGTAATTTAAAGGAAGCTCAAAATTTAATCAAGTATCGTTCATTTGTGTTATCCTTCTGTCTCAAACTTTTCATTTTGAGTTATTCTAGGTTTACTCTCTTCCCTTTCTCCTTGTCTTTCTGTCTTAATATGTAAGTACATGTTTGGTCACCTAATTTCTCCATTTTTATTTTGTAAAAAAAAAAACACTTTTCTTGGAATAGCCCAGCAGCTTTTATTTTCTAATTGCAAAGAAATATGTTATTTTCCACAAAATGCTGCATCGTTTGATATTTTCCTGTTTGAATTTGGTGCTGGTTCCAGTTTATTTTACTGTGATCTCAGTAATAATTGATGTGGAGTTACAATCTTTAGTGGTGTTATTCGTTAAGGGCTTCAGATAATTAAGCACCATCAGGTGAGTGAATTGAACGAAGCAGAACTTTGGAATATCCTGCTATATCTTTCACAGTTAAGGCACATCAGACCTTGTGTGCATGGTTTAGTATATAAGGAAGTATTCATAAGCATTGAAACAAGTCAAAGATATGGCCTGGTCATTGAAGGAAGTGCACTCAACAACTGTTATTGAGATGATGATTTATTTATCTTTCACAACATGTGCACAGATCCTGACTACCAGGCTATATATATGTATACAAGACATGCTGTCACATGTCAGTGAGTTCACATATGATGTTCATAGGACAATTTTATGAAAAGAACAAAACTTAGTGCAATTTGGTTCCCTTTGAAATTTGAATTTTTTGTTTAAGTTTTTTTTTATTTATTTTGCTTAAAATATTATTTTACTGAAGATGGGTGATTTTGTTTTTTATATCCAGTCAGTAACAGATTTAATTTTAGCTGGGTACAGTACCAAGTTTTGTTTTGTCATGGCGATCAGATGACAGGGAGGCTTATCAGTCTCGGATACCCATTGTATGACTTTACATAGGTCTTTGGGATCCACTGATATGCTTGCTGTGTCACCATGGCAACCATAATTTAACATCATGGTTTTTTTTACATACACCATTCATTCCCTTCCAGAGTAATAAGATTTTTCCATCATAATGGAGTGTCATATATGATTGCACAGCCAACTCAAATGTCAATTTCTTTTTCAAACTGTGTATCTTTTGGGTATTTTCTGTCACACATGATAACAATAAAAAGATAATCAGCTCTGGAAACTGGAGAGCAGCAAATTAAATCTTGCCTTGAAAGCCTAATGTGTGTTGCCTTGATATTCATATAACAGGTTGTTGCCTTGATTTCCTGCAGGCATTTTATTGCCTTCTTAGTTGCCTCTGAATTGCCTTGAATTTCTGACGTCAGTTTATTGCTTTTGCATTCAAACACTTTTGTTAATTGATTGAAATCTATAGACAGTCCAGTATGTTGCCTTGAATTTCAGTGAACAGTGAGCTCATTTTTCCTAAAAAATTGTCCACAGTTTGTTTATGCAAATACAGTGTGCAGATGAGCCGAAATAAAGTTATAATTAGATTTAACAAAACCATTACATTTGGCATCATCCTCACTCCAATCACAAGCATTATTTCTGGTTCATCCATAATATTCATTTTCATCAGCATCTCATAAATACTAAATGAGCTGATTCATAAGCATGTTAATTCTTATCAGGGAGGATGCATTTTTATCATCAGCAGCATCTGGTCAGTTAATTTATAAATTAACCATCATCATATACGAAGGATTCTGCCTGTTGGCTAGACAAGCCATCTACCATTTATCAGTGATTCATTGTGTAAGTATCACCTCATCAAAACTGCATCAGCAGCAGTTTTCATCAGCTGCATCCCCATCATTTCCTTTTATCTACGTGATATATCATGCTGTTTTCATACAGTAAAGAAGCAGGACCACAGCGGCCAGCAGGTGATTACATCCACTTTAGCACCTGCATATTGACAACAGCTCAAGTTTTAACTTTTTTCTATTTTGAATTAATTTTTTTTAAACAGATGAATGAATTCCTAAATTGGTGAGGGATCCTGTTTTTTCCTTTTTTGCAAACTGCAAACTTGGATGCTTTCCTAATACCTTTCAGATAAAAGTGGTTAAATATATTTAAAACAGAAATATTGGGAGATGATAGCTTCCATCATAAAGAAGACAAAAAAGGCATGCTTTGAACTTTGATATTGTCTGGTAAATCATGTGTTTGCTTTAAAAAAAAATTTAATAAAGTTTGTAACTTTCCAGGTGACCTGTTTGCCTTTTGTGTATAAAATGTACCTGTACAGCTTCTTGATATATATGTGCTTGAAAATAAATAACTTGAATTAGGTGTTTTCAAAAAATTGTTTCCTTATCTCACCCGTGAAATTATTAATTTTTAGAAAATTCAAGGGTTTTTTTCTTAAGTCAAACTTGAATTCTTTTCTGAACTACCATTTACAGCTTCTTGTTATATTTGCTTGAAAATAAATAACTTGAATTAGGTGTTTTCACAAAATTGTTTCCTTATCTCACCTGTGAAATTCTTAATTTTGAGAAAATTCAAGGGTTTTTTTCTTAAAGTCAAACTTGAATTCTGTTCTGAACTACCATTTACTTGTTTTTCATATAATTTCCACCTTCATTGTTGTTTATACTCTGTGCATGCTTAATACTGTGGTTTGTTTCATATTCGCAGGGTTAAAATTTCATGATTTTAACTTTTTCAGTTTTCTTACGAGGGTTTCATTTTCGCAAACTAATCTTACAAAAGACCTACTCATAGTGTAACCATTGTTATATTTATTATTTATATAAAAAAAATAAGTGTGCAAAATCTTAATAATTACACAGAACCAAGAAAGCATGGAAATTATTAAATTAAAATGGAAATTTTTATTCATTAATGGCAGATAAATGAAAGATTTGATATCATTTATAATAGCAATCTTTGAACATACAAGATATATTATTGTTCATCATATCATTTTTTTTTTTGCCTTTCAACTTGCCTTCAGTGATGGAATCTCATACTCCGGAAGGTTTTACTTTTTACAATAATTCCCCTTACACAATATCATATTTGAAACTGTTGCAAATAAAAGCTGACTACAGTATGTCTCATTAGTAAAGGAAGTGGCATGAATGTTGGTCTTAATAGTGTTATTATAGAGTATGTAATGCAGGGTTTCTGTGGGTCCTTGAAAATCCAGAAAGTCATGGAATTTAAAACGTAAAATTCAAGGCCTTGAAAGTCCTTGTAATGTTGGTTTTTGCCTGTCAGGTCCTTGAAAGGCATGGAAGTCAGTCACTTTTGACATTAAGGGAGAATAAATCTACAAATGTCTGGAATGCATAACAGGCCTTGCATAACGCAAAATGTTGCCATCCCTGTGTTAGTCCTTTGGTGGACATAGTAAACTTGGGACTGAAGCATGTGTTTTTCGCCTTTTTCATATGCACAATGCCAGAATGTAAACTGAATGGTATTTGTCATTAAGTTATCAATAAGTTTGGACTATAATATATGTAACTTAAGGTCCTTTATAAAAATTGTTGGTTAGGTCCTTGAAAGTCTTGGAACAAAATTCCTGAAATTTCTGTTGGCTTCAGGTGCAGAAACCCTGAATTACAGACCATTATGTCTGTAATGGTCAGAAAACTTTTTTTTCCCTTTGATTCTTTGTCTGTGGTGCTGCCTTGAGGTAAGTAATATTTTAGAATTTCAGTTTAAGTCTATGTTTCTTATGTTTTCATCAGCTCATCTCTTCTTTTCCTGAACTGTTGTCGTATGAATTTGCCATACAAACGAATAAGCATCATAGACATTCATCAGAGAAGAACTTATTAAAAATGTCTAGGTTATTGTTATTTCTTATGGTAACATGTATCACAGCACCACCTAGTGTTCATTCAGTGAAACAAAAAACTCTTGAGGGAGATGTCAATACCTGGTAAAAAATTATGAATTGTAAATGTAAGTTGGTTTACTTACTCTACAATAAATGTCGAACTAATAAAAGCTACTGTTGAAAATTAAAGAGAAAAAGATAAAATTGTTTCAAACTTGAAAACTAGATGGCACTGACAAGCAGTTTTGGTATTTCCATAAATAATAAAATCACATCTTACACTGCCTTATGAAAGAAAAAGGGATATGAAGGAATGCACAATGGCTGTCCTAATAGCTGTGTGTCAGGTCACATTTTATCAATGGGAAACAATTTGTTTGTTATGTGTTATATCTGTGTGGATACCTATATCTGTTTTTGAGGAGTATATTCTGCATACTGGGGTGTCTGTTTACTCAAGTAAATTAATGTATAACCATTCTTATTTTGGTATTCAAACTTGTGCGGTATTCAAAGCTGCCTTTTGTGTCTTCTAACAAAGTGTATAATAAAAAATTGTTCAGTTTTTAAACCTCATAAGAATATTTATGAAATATTTGCAAAGGAATCTTGACTTATTCTTTGCTGTGAAAAGCATAGTGAAAAGTTGGTCATACAGTTCTAGCCATATACAATGAAGTAGTAGACTATTGAGAGAAAAATTACTTTTTGTTTCAGTGCTGTCAGGAAGATCTTTCCCAAGATTGTGTGGCTGGTATGTTTACTTCTGTCCTTGTATCACCCTTGTTTCTGATTCTCATGTTTACTGGCTTCATGATCTGACTGTTTCAGCAGTACAGAGCCCCAGTAACTCACAGCTGATGCCTGAAGGTGTAAAGAGGCAAAGGGAAATCACTGCAAGCATCAATTGTATAAGCATTTATACAAACACAAGTGCATGCATGCGAGCACACATATAGACATAGATAGTAGTCCTGATTCACTTGAAGAACTTGAATGGTACCAGGGCTTTTACTTGTATGGAGCTGTGGTTTCTTTGGCCTGGACATGGATACAGATATGGATATGGTAAACTAAATTAAGATAACAATAGGAGCATTTCTCTTGTGTGGACATGGATACAATACTGCATTCAAGACCATGTATAGTGATATCAGAACTCTGCCTGTAGGCTACCCATCTGGTCCTGTATATGGCCTGTACACATTTTTCTTTGATGTTATTTTTTTGTGAAGTCCCTTGCCATGTTGTTAATGACTAGATCTCTCAAGTAAATATCTTGAACATGTTTTTATTTAGTGTTATTATTTTACATGAAAACAGCCCCATGATCAAAACCAAGAATAAATTGGAAAACTACAAGTTAACCATACAAGAAACTTAACCAGGATTCTCTATACATGTTTGTTAACATAACTTGTGTCCATATCTGTACCCCTATCCATGTCTGAACCACATAAGTGGAAACAACTTTAGGTAGATGCCATTATTAGAAAGTTTCCAGACTTCCAGGTGTATTTTTGACTTAACCATATGTAATAGAATAGTGGACTTAAATGAAGCCATTTATTTGAGGATATACTGGTAGCTAAAACCTCTGTCGTTTGCTGCTCAGGTGAAAAGAAATCCCTTGTCACATGAAGGTTCCTCGATCCAAGCTGTGGTTCCTGTATTACTATATTTTTGCCTCTGATCTTTAGAATATGGTCTATGAATAAATGTCAATACAGTCTGGTAAATAACCTCATACTCAGCTACAATTTTGGGTTTGCCTTGCACAAGATCCTAAGTGGCCCCCTGCAGCTAGGGTGACAGGGTGATGACATATCATCATGATGGATTAGAGTGGAACAGGGCTGCTGGCTGGGCACTGCTGTACTTATAGCTGACCCTGTATGTATATATACAGTGTCAGGAAGATTACAGCTATCTTAGAACACCAGTCCTCTCATTCTATATTTAATTCAGATAATCATAAGTTATAACCAACACAACTTATGAATAAAAAAAAATTTCCTATACAATAGTATTTATACACATCTCTGATAATAATAAAGTGTAAAATAGCACAACAGTACAATTTAGACAAACCTGGCAAAAGAAATGATGAAGATGCGTAAAGACTAACCATTAGTGGACTGACAGAGAATAATAACAGTTATTATTATATATCAATATAGATATTCTATAATCCTGATTTTTATGGTAAATGGACATCTGTAAACATCATTACACAACAATACAGATTCCAGACCAAGTCTTGCTTGATGGCACCTCAATATTGAAAAAAAAATATTTAGAATATAAATGTTACAACTTTTTTAATTTTAAAATATTTTAAATGTTGTATACACAAGTGAACTTGCAGTTGCATATTCATATCCTACACATCTGAGGTAACAGCAAATGTAGCAGATTTAATGGAAAAATTTGGATGTATAGTTTCAATAGTTCCTGGCAACTATGCACATAGAATTATATATATGCGAAATAGGATTTCTCAACCAAGACTACCATCATTCTATCACTCCCTCTATAGGTTTAAGTAACAAATTGATGCATGTGTATTTGAAAGTCATTTATTTTATTTATTAGCGAACCTGTAAGCTTATGCAATGGTGTCCGTACGTTAATCATTACTATCTCAAAAACAGCAGGAGCTAGCCTCACCATTCTTTTTGCAAAAAAAAAAATCAGTCATTTAAAAACTATCTCAGATTTTTCTTATTTTTTGCTATCTGCATTTACTTAGATTTAGATTTTATAGGAAAAAAGGTAAGAAAAATCTTCTTCTCTGAAACTGTCCAGCCAAATGGTTCAATATTTTACAGAAATAATCTCTGAAACCATCTCTCTCAAGTGTGTTCAAATGGTTCAAGTTCAGTGAATTTTTAGCTGAATCACAGGAAGCTGAGCTTAGTCATTTGGCAAGTAAAGGAAACTAAAATTACAGTATCAGAAATGGCTGGAGCTATCATAACCAGAATTTATGCAAATGTTGGTCACATGATCATATTTGGAAATTAGGTATTGGTTGCGCCACTTGCTTCAGCCAAGTGCAGTTAAATGTATCGGTCTGAAATTTTAGCCTGCCCATGCATCTTTGACGGCTTTCTCGAACACAGACTGGTGTCGTCTTCTACAATGATTTTTGCAGAGTGTATATCCCTGCTTAAAACTCAGGAGGGATTTGATATATCAGCCTGAAATTGTGCATATTTATACATATCGGTTAGCTTTATTGTATAAAAGACTTTTGGCACCACCTACAATAATTTTTGTACATTGTATGTCCCTGCTTATTTTTCAGGAGGGATTTGATATATCCACCTGGAATTTGGCACATGTATACATATCGAATAGTTTCATTGTATACAAGACTTGTGATGCCACCCATAATTGTTTTTGGGTTTCATGCATCTATGCACATATCTCAAGAATGGTTTTTTAAGTATCTGATTGAAACTTTGCAAATCTATACATCTTTGATGCCTTTCTGTTACACAAGACTGGTGGTGTCATCTACAATCAGTAGTGATGTCACACATTTACTTAAAAGTAATGGCCAAACATTGAAACATTATCTCTGATGTATATCCCATTGCACAGGTTTGCATTAGGCCTGTTGTAGCTATAGGCCTTGTTTTATGATATTCATATTTTCAATTTTTAAGTTTTTAATTTGCATCATTATTTATTCCTTATTTTACATCGCATTATGCATTCTGATTAAATTTTTTATTACAAAATATAATTATATTTTATAAAAATTTCTAAAATAAATCATTATTTATCCATAATTTGGCTCATATATTATTATATTTTGCATAATGATGGGTTAAATTATTTTTCAGTTTTTATAATAATTAATAAGGAAATTGATTATTTTAAACATGCTAAATTACCTCTGGAATACTCTGTGAAATACCTTTTCAGGTAAAGTTACATTGCACCTGACTCAAGAGGAGTTTAATGTATCGACCTGAAATTTTGGCCTATCCACACATTTTTAAAAAGCTAAAAAAAATATTCTTATAAACGAATTCAGCTTAACGTTAAGACCCATGGGTCACTAGTTACATTCTGAACATAAAGCTTGTTCTATACTCTGTAGTTCTGTTGTGTATGAAAACTTAAAATATTCCCAGTCTAGGTGATTTTATAAAGGTTGTATTATTTTATAAATTTATCTATTTACAATTAAGATTTACATGAAAATTTCTTAGCCAATACATGTACAAAACATTCCGTATTTAATATTGCTTAAAATTGCGGCCTACATTGAATAGAAAACTTTACTGATAAAACTACATATACTTTAGTCTTGTAAACTGAACGATAATCAAAATATAAATTGTAAAAGTTATAACAATGTTATAAAAAGTACTAATATGGGTTATAAAAAGGTATTCTGTATCTTAAGAGATATGCTGGAATATATTTACACACACTCCTGAGACAGTCCTGAGACCCTTAATTAGGTCCTATGTTGATGCAGCTTGTACTGTTCTTTAAGTTGGGTTGGCATTTCGCCTTAATTTGCCCACATATATATATATTCATTTATTGGTAAAAGTAGGCTGCATGGTAGTTTTTTTTTTTTTTTGCATTACATGATTTTATGAGGGACATTGTTTTATTTTCAGATCTAAGCAGTCATTAAAGTTTGATCAGGTTGTGTACAGGCATTGTAAATACCATAAAAATGTAATTCATTTCTCATGCATGCACCATAATATCTCTGTGATCATGCAAAATTTTGTCTTTACTGGAGATTTTTTAATGACATACACATCTCAAATTGGCAAATTGTTCAACATTATAGAAGATTTATCCCTGAACTACCTATATTCTATCAACATTTTCTGAGGATTTCAGTGGTAAACAGCTGTTAGATATCAAAAGTTTCATTTATCATATGGGAAAAATCCAAAAGTGAGCTATGGGTCCTTAAGCCCTTAATTGTTTTATTTTTCAATTTTGAAAATAAAGTATTAATAAATTACAACATTTATGGTCACAGTATTATGATAGTTAAATGCAGGGATGGGAGGGGAACAGATATGACCCACAAGATACACACATACATTAACTGTTCAGTATCAGTAACATAGCCAGAAAGTCACCAGTTCAGTTTGTGACAGCCAGCTCACTGCTACAGGCAAGTGCTACTGACATAGAGCATTAATCAAGTCTGGGAGGACTGACCAAGTGACAGGGGGTGAAATTAGATCCCCTGCTCAAGTTGAGCCAAAATCCTGGGGTTATTTACCGGACTGAATAGTAATAAATATTTTGTGGTACCACATTCTCTGTGAAAGTAGTGGTCAAATAGTGTAACAAGGTATAGCCAAAAGTCTAAAATTCTATTTTGCAGTACCATATTGGTAATTTTTGAAAGGTTGAGAAATTTAAAGGATATAGTTGCATAGTTACATAGGTATTTTTATGGAACTAGGTAGTGTTAATGGGTGATATAATTAAGTTTAAAGTGTTTCTGTTTATTTTTATGAAAATTTACAATTACCTCTATGAAGCTTTCACATTCATGTAATTTGTTGATATGCTACCTTTGCTCAACCTTATGATTACAATAACAGGATGGAAAAGAACTTGCTCCTGCGATTACTTTTGAGATTGAGTCCACCACCAAACTGCCCCCAACTCAGGTAAGCATATATCAAAAACGGGCCTACCGACACCATTCGGGACTGATTTTCTCTGTGTGTGTGTGTGTTTGTGTGTGTGAGTGTGCATTTTTTTGCCCTTTATATTTCTCATTTGTTAAAGCAGTTGGCGATTTCTATTTATTGTTAAAAACTTGCTTACAATTTGCATATATTAAAAACTACTCATGATTTGCATGACTAGGACTTGTTTTGCCCTAAAGGTGTAAGTACCAATAATGGTTAATGATGCTTTAATAAATATCAATTTTAAGATTTAATTATTTGAAATTTAATACAGATTTTTTTTAAAATGTTAAAGAAAAGTTTTTATTTTATTATTTGATTATCAATGAAAATAGGATGTTATATACATACTGTGTCTATTTAAAACATTTATGACACATCTTCATATTCACATGTATCAAAAAATGTTTCATTTTATAGTGCCTCGTGTCTAGTGTATTAAATATCTACACATTTAAATTATGTGACTTGATTCTTTTTCAGAGCCATTATTTCAGCAATGACCAAGTGAAATCAGTAATATGTCGATTCTTGGAACAGTAAGCATGATACCCAGCCTTGTCTGTTTTGTTTTGCTGTCTTCTAGGTTTAAAACTAGAATCCTAACATTTATATCTTTTACATAAAATTATGAAAAAATATTTCTGAATAATGACCATGATATTGTTTGCCTGAATTAAAGTATAGTGTATTATATATGACGATTAAGATATACGAATGTGTTGTTGACCTTATTTAGTGCTTTGTTGGCTGATTAACCTTTGGCTTATATTTCAGTGTTATTTAATGATATTTGAAGGAAAAAACGAACACACCATATGTATACAGTATATATGGAATGTAGAGTTCAACAAATGTGAAATAATATTCATTGATTCTTAAATTGTTTGGATTAATAACACTTAGGGATAAGTATATAAATATAGACATATGCAGTAATTAAATATTAGGAATAACTGATATGTTCTGCATTTTACAATGAAAACACTTCAAAACCTGCAATGATAATTAAAAAAAAATGTGAAATGGAATACACTGTATACTGTTATTACCAAAGGTACTTCCAAGTGTATGACAGTGGAGACCGTCAAGGACTTCTGAATGCCTACCATGACCGTGCCATATTCTCTATGTGTTCCTACACCAAGAAAAATCTCAACAGAAGGTAAAAGGGAAATTTTTCATCTTTCGTCTAAATATTTGTATAATTATATATGTTTTTGTCTGTGTGCCTGTACCATACCTAGGAATTATCCTGTAGACTCCATTTAAACTTTGTGAAAAGTTGTAGCAGATCACCCCATTATGATTCCTCATGGTATATGATTATTTATGGAAATCAGTTTACCAAATGCCCACCAGAAGTCAGTATGTAATTCATATCCATGAAATGTGATATACTAGCTGGTATACAACAAAGGGGTTAATGATTCACAAAACAAAGTGACCTATGGTAATTTTTACAATTTTGTGCATATTATAATATCTAAGCCTTGAATTTAAGAACACATGGGGTTGGTACCTTTTCAGATGACTTCCCCTTTTTATTTACGCAGATAAAATAAATTTATCAAATAGACTTTTATTGAATTTAAACACAGGTTGTTATTATGAAGACACCTTATATACACTATCATTACTGTATACTGTGGTTGCCTTTATATTGGCGGGGCTGAATTTTCGCGGTTTTTATATTTTTAAAAGTTTCACGGGGTTCCTTTTTCGCGCTCTAGCTATCATTGGTCTAGTAGTGTATTTTATTATCAAAAATAATTTCATTAACCGGTGATTTCACTATTATCTAGGTCTACTATTTCTCTGTCCGAATATCGCATGTTCGAACATTCACAGACCGCTGTGCCGACGCCTGCAGGAAGCATTGACCCCGCTGGCTATAATTAGTCCAGGGCTGAGGCTCATTAAACAACTCAAATGTTATTAAGGTGTGTCGAGAAACCAATCTGTAACTACAAAACAGTATATTAAGTTTGTTTAGGGAAACTTTCTTGACAAGGGTATCTTACTCCTGTTAATTAAGTTGAGTCGCAATCACCTGCTCAACCAACAAGGGACGCCTGTAGGTAGCCCCCTTGTTTCAGTATCAAAGGCATGGAGTGCCCAGAATAATTTGAGTGCCGTTAATGTTGCTAATTAATTCCATATAGGTGGAAGAAGGAACCATATTCAGTTTCTCACAGTTAAAATCTGAAGCAAAACATAACATTCCACTGTTTTACGGCACTTTGGTGCCAAAATAAACTGTGACCTTTCAAATATATTCAAAATTCACGTCATCACTAGCCAATCATACATCGTTTTGTGTGTCATGATTTCACAGAATTAGTCCTTCATACAGTTACAAGGTGGCGCAACCCTAGCGGCTACGTTCACTACTTTAGTGGCAAATTTTGTTCATTATCATTACTAAATACGGCACAATGTGAAAGAGTACCTTCTACTCAATATTCATTTTAAGCGGCACTGGATGTCATCTAACTTGGCACACATACACGTAATTTTTAAATATTACTGCCCAGTGGGCATTGACACTTTCCAGTAATGTACCGGGGGACAGAAAAAAACTGCCGGGCGCGTCCGCCGGCGTAAGCACGCACCTGCAAAGGGTCACGGTTTTTGCATCTAAGCCAACCATTTTAAATGGGCCCTGTCATTCACCCTGAATCATTTAACGTATATGCACCAGGCTCGATGGACATCACTACATAGCTGAAGATAAATCTCAACTGTCGCAAACTATCGGCAGCTTCTAAAATTAATGATCATGGTCTGGTATATATGCATTCAAAACTGCGTGGTTTCAATTTCCCGGTCAGAGAGCAACCGCTAATATCGCGAATTTGAAACCACCGCAAATAAGAAGACAACCACAGTAAATGGTATAACACCGTAAACCTGACTTGTTGTGACATTTCAGCCAGCCTAGTCACAAACCACCAAGTCTGTCAGACTACTACCAACACGGCCGTAACCTGAAGACACTAGGGGACACAGGTTAGTCAGACACTCTGGGTAGAGTCATCATTTAAAAAGAGGACTCCACTGCTGTTAATTATCATGTCATTGAAAAGTACACTTACTTCATTTAGATTAGTATAGACCATGAATTAATAATGGAAAATAATGGCTGAAACAGATAACAAATTGTGGTCTCAAGCACTTGATAAGCATTACCCAACGCAGATGCAAGTACTCATTACTTGACTGCAGCCTGCTTTTATAATAAAAATTTAAAAATGTTAATTTTAAGGTAGCTTATCTTGTTATAATGCTGTTCACATTAAAGAATGTATCAAGGTCTTTTTTGGTCTATTATTGTGCTGTACACATAACAGAAGGTAAAGGTATCATTAGTTTTAATTATCCAGTAACGCATGTGAAGGTGTGCATTGATAAACCCATGTGAAGAACACCTTATTTATATCAGTAAGAAACAAATGAAATTTACTGGCATAATTATAAACTACACAAACATTTTTTTAAATATCTTGAAATGCAGACCTACAGGTGAACTCATGTACTCAGAATTTCATGGACACAAGTACTCTTTCATCAGCCCTATTTCATAGCGGACTTGTGTTCTGATTGTTTCTTTTCCTATTCTTTGACAGGCAAAAGGCAGAAACTATTGAAGACTGGCCGACTGTCCATTGCTGCGTTGCTGAATGAACTGCCAGCCACACAGCATGATCCAAGTTCATTTAAAGTTGATGTGAACAGTGTCTCAGTAAGACACTTCAGTCAATATTAATCCATTCTGTATAACCTTTACACATGAAAGATTCATAACTAGATATTTTCGTCACGTAGCTGTTATACACTACTGTTGTACCAGGTCTCCTTCATTGCAACTGCTGCTTTCTATTGCAAGATTCTCTGGGTTATATCACCATTGCTTGCACAGAGAACACAATTGTAATCAGACCAATTAGAGCATGGTTCCAAATTGTGCATCCAACTCAAGTTTCAATTCTGTGACACCCCAGTCTCATTGGGGTGATTCTTTGTCATATTTGCTAAAAAAAAATCAGCAGTTCAAATGAAGGAGATCTTGAACGATTGCAGTGTAACCACTGTGTGAAATGTGTAATAACTAGACCGTTTTGTGTCAGCTTGGTTTAAATTTTGTTTATTTGAAATGATCAGAAGCTATGACATTTCTTTTTTAAAATCAGCACACCACTGTTAATAATCATCACAACCACAAAGTTGGCCAATTTCTCTTAATTTTTTCAGAGACTGTTAATTTGTTAAATTTTGTGCTCAATTGTTAAATGTGTTGATATATATATCTGAGGATACATTGCACTTTAAAGCTTGAGTGATAATGTTGTTAAGGTCACTTTGGTATTCTTGATGCTCCTGTGAAACACATCACAGGCAGCATAACACTTTTCACAGCTGTTTGTTAGGCCAAAATAAAAAAAAAGTATGGTTCTCAGGCACTTTTTTTTTTAGAAATTGATGCGGGCGGCAGTTTTTTTATTTTTCATTTTTTTGGTATGTTTCGATAAAAATGTCAAATTATAAGGGAGATCATGATAATAACATATTTATTTTGCTAAACAAGTAAAAGCACTTCATAACAAAGGAAATTGTATGATTTTATCTTCTTGAAAGAAATGTCCGAGCGGCTGCAGCTCAAAATTGGTAAGTTTCTGATGAAAATCTAAATAAAAATTTTTAATGCGGGGGTTAAAAATTGATGCGGGTGGTGCCTGAGAACCATACCTTTAATTTTTTTTGGCCTTAAGCATAATTTCTCAAGGGTTTTCATTCACATTGCCTTACTTTATTTTAGAGGAGTCCTTGTGACTCCTCTCTCAAGTACAGTGTACTAATGACCCATCTGTTCATGTTATATTTGAGGTTATATATGAATTACTAACTTTATCATTATGATATTTTTTACAGGGCAGCACTCTCATCTTCACAGTACAAGGTGTCTTCAAAGAAAGTAAGCATCATATATTTTATATTTGTACTTAGACATAACACAGGTTTAACAGTTTACTATCCCAAATCGAACCCATGCTCGTACATAGAGATTAATGTCATGCATGACATTTCATCAAATAAGTAACCTGATAGTGCCTTACAGATTTTTTGGCTCAGGAGTAGAGCAGAGGACTCAAAGCCGGGAGGTGGTGAGTTCAAATCTAAGCCGACGAGGGGTGAGATTTTCACGGTCTGCCAAACCCAGGGTGAGCGTTCTGCAGGCTTAATGGGCAGGCTGCTCTCTACAGCTGTGTTTTACTCACAAATGAGGGTGTCTTTGGGAGGTTCCTCTATTTTATGACCCTGCAATAGGGATGATTATACACGGAGGACCTGCAAGTGCAGTAGACACCAGGCCTGGGTGACATCAGGATATAAAAATGAAATGACAGAAAAGAGTGCTACTGCCCTATTACTTTAGTCCCAAAATGAAATGGAACTCTGCAGATGTAAATACTTGGCTTAAGAATTATTAGATAAGTCAGCATTAAAGAAATGGAGGCGGTTACAGCAAATAAAAAAAAAGGAAAACCTGATGATGCCTTACTATTATTCTATGTTCTGTGTAATAAATTCCTTTATGACCCTAACATTTGAATAATTGTATTACATTTATGTAAAATACTTATCATGTGATATCTGAAACTTGAAAGAAGGGAGTTTTGTTAATTCAATCTGCCTAATCTTGTTTATCCTGTACAATGCAGGATGATCAAAATCAGAAAAATTCTTGTTCCTAAGGTACCATCTTCCATAATGATTTACTGTTATCTGCATAGATTTTAAGGCATCATGCCAACAGACAGTGAGATAGACCAGTAGTAGCCATGTTTATATTTTGTAATCTGTACAGCCTTACTTTTAGGCTCAAAATGTATAACTTGTAAGGCCATGAAAAATAAAAGGTATGATTCTCAGGCACCTTGCGTGTCAATTTTAACCCCCTGCGTCAAAAATTTTTGTTTTGATATTCATCTTTCAAGAAGATAAATAATACAAATTTGATTAGATTTCCTTTGTTTTGTCGTGCTTTTACCTGTTTAGCAAAAAAATTATGTTATATTCATGCTTTTTCATGATCATAAGATATTTTTATTGAAAAAAAGGTAAAAGAAGAAAAAAAAATGCATGTGCACATTTTATCACCTATAAAGCATGTTGAATTAACATGAAAAATAACTTCTTCCCTTTAAAATAAATTTATACCTAGCAAAACATTGCCCTTATACTGTTTGCTTACTCCTGTAAATGGGTGTTAAAAGAGAGAACAGGGCATGATCAAAGGTGTCATCATAAACACAGTGCGTTGGACTCTGAGCATTGCTGAGCCACAACACCTGCAAATCATGAGATGTCCTGACTGACATGGTCTAAAAAATGTATTACATGTTCCTGCTGGCTGAAACTTTGTGTGTTGTGGCTCACAATCAGACCTCTTGTCATGGGGCCTTGTTTTGGTAAACAGACACATGGACTGTTTACAAACATGCAGAGCTATAACAAGGTGTTAAACAGCTGTATGCAAGGTTCTGAGACTGTGTTGGGATAGTTTTGCTGGGAAATTTTGGTATAAAGCAAAACTGAACTAATAGTGTGAAAAAATAGGCATAATTTTGCTCCTGATAATGTCCCTTTAATCCAGATTTAATCATGCGTCATTTGCTATGTAGTTTTAGAATGTTTGTCCCCAGCGTGATGTTGTCATCCCCATATCATATATATGATGAACCAACTTTTATATGATTTACTTGTAATTACAGCTGACAGTAAGCAGCATCCATTGCCATTACTCTCATTCAGCAGAGTGTTTGTTACCATGGCACAAGGAACAGGGTGAGTGTGTTAACAAAACTCTGTCCTCAAATAACTCCCAAGTTCATTTGCTAGGGAAATCCTTTTAAATTAATTATATATCTTATGGTTTATTGTTAAAATGTTTTACTAGCAGCAATGTTTAAACAGAAAAAAAAGGAAGTAAATAAACATCAAAATAACAATTTCATATGGTATATTGTGTTCTCCATAATTGTTACTTTTTGTAGAGAGTTCGATTTGAAGATATGTACAACAATTAAATAAATTTTGAAAGCATTTTCACAATGTTTTCACTATTTTGTCATAAGTAGTGTCAGATTTCTGTCTATAAATTTGACATTGTAGTCATAACTGTTGACATGCCAGATTTTCTGTTTAACAGTATTATCACTATATCTTATTATAGCATATTCACTCATGGTTTTAATTTCTCAGTACCTTGCTTGATTGTTTCAGAATTGTTGTTGTCAATGAACAGTTCTCTGTCACAAACGCATCTGTTGAACAGATACAGGTAAGTCATTAGAACACCTTACTCTTTGGTCACACCTAGAAAAATAAATTGAATTTTGACCTCATGCTTATGCATAGAAATTTAGAAAAGAGACTCCCTCTATATCCTTTTTTAATCTGGAGACTTCAGCTTTTGTATATTTGTTTTATGTTATACAGTGAAACCCCTCTATAGGGGACAGTCATGGGACCGGAAGATTTGTTTGTTTTAGTCAGGTGTCCCTACCCCAAAATGCGCTTGGGGCCATCCTGTTGTGGCCAGATGTCTGTGTTCTAGGCAAGGGACATAAACATCCATGAAAAACTGTATTTATTTTTTTATGAGGCGGTCACATGAATTATTGATTTGGTTTTTAACGTCATTGTTTGATGGAGAATATACTTTCCAAAATTGACTGAGAGTGGCAGGAGTTACTCGCTGATATGCCGTTTGTTGTTCCACTTATTTCCCATATGTCCATCAAAATTCTGAATTACTTATACTTTTTAAATCTGGAAAGAATCATGAATTAACTCAAGCGATTTCTAATAGCTCTTATTATTAATTAATCTTGGTCATGCTTTGCAATGGCAAAGTTAATAAAGAGGAATAAATTAAAAATGTATTCTAGGTCATCTTTCCTTGCCTTTGATCTAAAGCCTAAGCGAGTCCTTGGTCTGGCGGAAGGTCATGATCCTTGACCTTTCATCTATGCAACACCTGACAAATACATTATTTTCCTCAGTCCTAGGCCAATTAGAGTATAATATGGCCCAAATGGAGTGGAAATGTCTTTCATTTTGTTTCCATAACTACCTGTCTTTACAATGAATACAGTTTTTAGTGGTGAGAAGCTTACTAGAAGCAGACAGTAATCACGGTTACGAAGTATTTAACCTGCTACCAGCCAAGACTGCTGTTTGGGTGTCTGTTAGCAGGGGTGATTTTAACTGTCTGGCGGATAAAAAGTGTCCATTGTCCTGAATAGCGCAGTGTCTGCCCAAGAGAGGTTCTTAAAGTAGTAAAAAAAGTTTTGTTATACCAAAGACTGTCTGTTATGTAGGGTGTTCGTGTCAGAGGGGTGTCTGCAACCCAGGGTTTCACTGTACTTTTGATATAAATGTATCTGTAAAAATACCAGTGTAAATCATTTTCATGATGTGCATAATGTCTGATAAAAGAGTCTGTGTTATTCAAGATTAATAATCAGAAACTACTTCAGGCATAGACCAGTTACCCATGGATGTATACATGATAAATACCATTGGTTGTTGTGATAAATATTTTAATTAAAGTATATATACATCCAAAATGGTAAACTTTAAATAGAACAGAGAACAATTTAAATGTAATAGTTTTCTGTATGTTAAAATAAATGTAATCATGATCTCCAGTGATTTGCTGTATTCTTACATAAGGCTGTAAGAAGCAGGCATTTTAAATCTGATACTTCAGTTGATAATGCATTCATTTACTTGCTGTATTTCGACAGAATGCTTTTAAAAGTCCAGCACCAACACCTTCCTCCAGCCCTGTGCTACCAGCACCTGGTGCAGAGGAACAGCAGCAGCTGCAGCTGATACAGCGCTTCTCTGAAACATCCGGGATGAACCTCGAATGGTCCAAAAAGTAAGTATTGTTCACTAGTGAAGAAAGACTTGAGTTTGGACTTGCACTCGAGTCTGGACGTAAGTCAACTTTTTTTAAAGGACTCAAGACTTAGACTCAAACTTTGACTCAGACTCAAGAGGTGATGACTCAAGTAAATCAGGCCAAGTCCATTCTGAATCCAGTTCGAAGAAAGCCTGTGTCAAATATTATAAAGTAGTATATATACTTGTGCAAACAGTTGACAGATAATTGCAAAAATAAGGCTGAATGTATACCAAGCTTTTGCTCTGTATTGGAGTTAATGTCATTAAACATTCTAGTGAAAATTAATTATAAATAACATAAAAATACATGAGGTCATTCTCAAATTTCCATTTTAAATTTCATTTATAAGGATATTTTATTGGACTTTGGCTTAGACTTGAAGAAGCTGGACTTTGACTTGAACCTCAAGTCTTGACTCCTACTTGGATTTACTAATTACAGTGTCACAATGCCACAAGCTATAATAGTATGTAATGTATTATTAATACAGGCACATGACAGAGACGAGTAAACATCAGCATTAACAAATACCATTATTGGCAGCAGCACAAAATAAAAATTAGCACATACAGCACCTTGATATATGTTAAACATATATTACACAAGCTATAATACATTAATAGGCACATGACAGAGATGAGTAAACATTAGCATTAACAAATACCAGTGTAGTGGCAGCAGCACAAAATAAAAATTAGCACATACAGCACTTTGATTCATGTTAAACATATATTTTCAGGAAAATGTTATCAAGTCCTCTTATACACCAAAACCCTAAGTACTTAAGAAATGTTAATTTCACACTCAGATATATTGATATTATAACTTAAAGAAAATATTATTATAACAGATTCTGCCTTTGAGTACTGACAGTTTTACACAAAATTTAGTGCTGAGCTTTCTCAGAGTTAATGAATAAACATTTTTTATTAATAGTGTGATATCTATACCTGTGATTTTTTTGTGTGTTTTGTAGGTGCCTTGCAGACAATGAGTGGAATTTTGAGAAGGCAGGTGCTGTTTTCATTGATCTGAAGGTTGGTAGATACTTATCTTTCTCAAATTAAAAATTTTAGAAATGTTGTGGCATATATTTTTAATATACAAAAATAGATATTTTTGACAGCATGATGAATAAAGTACTTCTTCATCCATTTATCATGATGCATGTTGCTGGTCAGACCAAAGACAGGTGCTCTTTCATTATGTACAGTGGTAATGCCATAATGCATAGGAAGAGTGACAGTAATGTGATTATACAAAATAATGTTATAATTCTCAGTAATAATGAAATCACTAATAATGCACTATAACAGTGTATTTATGAATGTTAAGAGAAGTATCATTCATTATATTATTGTAAATTATTACTATTATTCAACAGTTCACAAAAAAATTATGTAAAAAATCATTTTGAGTGGCACAGGTCAGAATTGTTGTGAATTTCCATGTTTTTATTTGTACAATGCAGTTACATTATGAAATCTTTTTTTAATGCAGATCTTTTTTTTTATGGATTAATTTAGCAAAATGAACTAAACATGACTTTTAGACTGATTATAAATATAGGGTGTTTTGGCCAAAGATGCTCCTTAACAGTGAAAAATTATCATCTGGTTTTTGTGTGAATGTTTCAGGGCAAGGGGGCCATTCCAGCTGAGGCTTTCATCAAATGAAAAGGGAATCTGGACAGATGAACATCACTTAGATACATCATTTAGAAACATCATTTTATAATTGAGAAACTTAATGATTTATGTCTCATAATTGCTTCCTGCTGTATCTTTTATGTTAACCAGTCGAAGCGACCAGAATTATTTAAAAAAGGGTCGAATTTCATGTATATCAGATAACTTGTCTGTCATGTTTTTGTCACAGTATTTCACATTTATTATGATAATTAATGGTACATCTTTCATAGTCTGTAGTCGAAATGTAGGTAGAACGAAAAAGGTGACACCTTTAAACAAGTAAGTCTATCAAAAAGTCACCCTTTCTCTTTACCTACATTTATTATTCAAATACAAAATGGAATATTATTTATTTGAAAGATAGCTTATGATTCTGGAGCTTTATTTGTTCATACTCATAACTCACATTATTTTATTCTGTATAGATGAGTCACTTTATGTTTTAAAAATGATTTCATATTCAGTAATACAAGAAAGGGGAAAATTACGCTACTTTGCAATTTGTATAAGAAATTTGTTTAATAATAGTCACATTTCATTTGTAAATGGTTCACAGTGGATTTATGGTCGGATCTTGTCTGCATATGATATGACTTGTAAGATATGATATGTATATAGTACATATTTGTTAAAGGACTTTTCAGCAGACCATAAGTTTGCATATGTCAAAATTTAGGAGTTGTCATATCAACAGGGCCTCATTTTATTCATGATCACCATTTTAAAGCTATTCATTTGAAATAAAAATTCCACACTTCATACACATGTTACACTAAATGATAAGGATGTTACTACAAGTGCATGGTATTTTCCTAAGTTTTGTAATAAATATAAGGAACACGTTGTTTGTTTCTTGTTGGATTTCCTTGTCTTTCACAGGGATCCCGCGGTCCTTAAAAAGTCTTATTTTTTATTTGCATTTTTAAGGCCTTGAAAAGGTCTTAAAAATGCCAGGAATCCTGAAATAGATCTTAAAATGATCTTAAATTTGATTTTGCCCATCCTGATTTAATGAATACAGACAAACAGTTCAGTGATTGAACTTAAGCTTGAGACAATTTAGGGGAAGCTGCCGCAGTTAATTGTTGAAAAAAGATCTCTGTAGATTCTCAGGACACGCTACCATGAGACCAGTCCCAACTTGTAGTGATCACCGTTTGGGATATTCATTAGTTTTAAAGCATGGTAGGGCCATTACATAATTTTATGTTTAAAAGGGTCTTAAATTTTCTGTAAGCTGGTCTTAAAAAGGTCTTAAATTTGCTTTGCTAAGAGGTGCAGGAACCCTGTTTCAATATCAGGAATAAATATGATATGTACTTGATTATTATCAAAGCCAAAGAAGACTAATATAAAAATATTTATAAGAAGTAATTTATGAATTTTTAACTTGAGAGTATATTCCATATCACTCGAAATAAGAGTTTACACAATGGGCTGCCATTTAACTGTGTATTTTGTGGAATCCAGCCATCATCAAGATGCATGGGCAATTATTATGTAGTAACGACTAAAAATTGGCATATAGAAATTTAATGAGGTGCCTAAGCTCCCAAGAATTCAGTCATGACGTGAATGCCTAGATAAAGGAAGTGCCTCTCAAATATGTCGTTTTTGCAACATCAGTTACATTTTTTTTTATTTCAAATTTATTTGGGTTAAATGTAAAATGGCAAAAAGAAGGAAATGGGCACTGCGGCATATTGCCCCTCTTGCATAAGAGAGTCTGTCGAAGCAGAATATCATAAAAATGCCTACAGAACGTATATTCACGACCAGTTCTTTCCTTATACAATTACAATTTATTTCTGCCGATTTTTAAGCCTGCCCTGCTTGGGAAGGCTTATTGATTCCCTACTTTTTTTTTTCTTCTTCTTCTTCCGGACACTCCTTTCCGACCACAATATTTCAAGATTGGCTGGGCCAATCAGGCTTTAACTTCATATGTGTACTTACCAAGTATGAGGCAACACCTGATTAGATTTTGAGAGTTGTCTCAACAGCTTAATTATACTTATTAGCTTAACGAGCAGTTTTCTTTGCTCTCATGCTCAAAACAACTGTAAATGTGATTTGTACAACACTTTGTCGATACCTTGATAGTACTCCTCTGACAAGCTGATTAACTTTGGGGTCAATCTGTGCATATTATGTTGGTCATTTGCATGAATATGTAAATCAGCCATGTGTAAACTTGTCAATTTTATCAAATTCTCAAGTCTATCCATTACATGTTTGAACAAGTAACACTTTTTTCACTGAGGACATGATTCTAATGAATACTAATGTAGGATTTTGCATATTGATGCCTAATTTGCATGTTTATGCCTGTTTTGCATATTAATTATCTTCCTACATGTACTTCCATGCCACCTTGATAAATCAAGTTCTGCCGGGCCAATTAGGCCGTAGCTTCACATGGGCACTTATCAAGTATGAGGCTACACCTGATTAGATTTTGAGAGTCATCACAACAGTTTAATAATGCTTATTTACTAAACGAGCAGTTTTATTTTTGCGCTTGCACTCAAAACATATAATATTATTTTTGACAGCCCGCTACAGCTCTAAGAAAAAATACAGGACTTTGTAGGGTCACAGTGTGAGGCATTTGAGCTGCTGTCACAGTTCACTGGTTTTGCACCAACTGTCCTTATCCCGCATCCTGACTACACGGAAAAAAAACTAGAACGTGGACGTACTCCAGCGGAAGTACTCGGGCAATCTGTTGGGACTGTTTGACTCTGGCCATGCACTATGACAAGAGTCCTCGGACAAGTTGTTGGTCTGTTTCCTTTTTTAGATGGCGCACTTTGACTAAAGTAGGCATCCTTCAGTCTCGGAAGACTATGAAGTTATGCCCTGGATGGATGTTCTAGGAAAGCGTCTTGTATGGCTGGTCAGGCCAATGCGGGAGCGGCAGTCTCTCCCACACCGACTGCACAGGAACTCTGATGCTGTTGTCTGTTACGGACTTCATTCTAGCTTTCCTCCCCCACCTCTTGGCTTTTGGTAGCTGAGCTAGGGTATCTTCGAACTTGGCGAGGCCTCACCAAGTTATGACCTAAGAGCTCAGCCAATTGGTGGACTGTTTTCACCTTCAGTCCACGTACTCTGGGGTCACTAGGGAAGCTGTTGGACTGTTCAAACCACGTACACTAAGATTCTCAGATAAACTTTTGCAAGGTGGACTGTCCATTGTATAAGGCACGTTGTTAGCTTTAGTACACAACGATGGTCGTCCCTCTGGTCGACTCGCTGCCGAGTAAACAATTCTTTAAAAATCTCCACTCTGTCGTTTTACCCGTTATAATACTATCTGCACATCGGCCTTGGCATATTCCAAAACCTGTAAGCGTGCGTCTACATTAAACCTCGACCGGTCCATTTTCCTGATGAATATTTAAAGCCTCATTGGGACGGCTTCTCTTCGAACATAAGTGGTTGATCGTTTCACTTGACACACTTTTATGTTTCACAGGTAAATCGGAAAGACATTTTTTTTTTCGTGTAACGTAAAGACTCATTTCTCAATCCACTCATGTTCACTATCTCTTATTTGTCTGAAATCTCGCCACAACAGAGCGATCTACTTTTCTTCGATATTCTTATAACGTATTCACCGAACTTATTTGTCTCATAACATGGGTGTACACCGTTAGTGTCCAAGCTCCTTGAACTGTGACCTCTGACTCTTTTTGTGCGTGCAATACTGTTAATGTTACATTGGCAGCGAAACAAAATTTTCGTTGGGGGGGGCCCAATAGTAGACATATATATATATATATATATATATATATATATATAGAGAGAGAGAGAGAGAGAGAGAGACATAAAATAATATGATTTATATATATATATATTTATATATATATATATATATATATATTTATATGTATGTATATCAGGGCCAAAGGCGACCCAAATGGCAGGGAGCCTGAACCGGTTACGAGGGGGAAATCCCCGACGGGGGAGGGTGACACCCCCTCCCACGGTGTGGAAAATTTTGAGAAAAAAACCTGTATACTACTGCATTCTGGTGCATTTTTGCTGTTATTTATTGGTCAATTCTTACATAGTAAAACAGTACCTCCTTGTTAAGAGATTGTTATTTGTCTGGCAATGGATGCATTTTGACACAGAATATCAACTTTGGCTGCGGCCATGTATAAATGGTACTCCAAGTACTGCGGGCGCGAAGCGCCCGAGCGGAGGAGGATATATATATATATATATATATATATATATATATATATATATATGAGAGTGCAAATACTCAATTATAAAATTAGTGGATGTTTTTATTCCCATGAATTTGTTGGGGGGGGGGGGGGGGGGGGGCTCAGCCCCCCTAACAATTTCATTGGCCCCCCCCCCCCCTTTTTTTACCGCCTGTGTGTTTTCTCAAGTGGATAAGCAACTTCTGACCCGTCACATCCCAGAATAAGTATCCAGTCATTTAATGTACGAATAATAAACAGGTCCGCCCATATCCAGGGTTCGTGAAAGCATGTGTGGAGTACTGACAAACAGCTGACGTCAAAGGCCTAAGTACCTAAACATTTTAGGGTTTGTCTGGAACTCTGGATATCACCAACGCCGAGCTATTGCTGCAATGAAAAGCGCAGATATTTTTATCAACACGGATACCGACAGCAACGTTCCTCTCATGAACAAAAAATGTAATAATATCGTTCTCCAAGGTCCTGTACTCAGTTGATCAGTAACCGTTAATACTGAAACACAAGGACGCGTCAAAGGTATATTCAAGATATCTCTTTGGTCGGTTTGAAATCTTGTCGGCTATCTAGTGAAATATCATAAGTACAACAACCGCCACCTGTAACGAGTAACCGAATATACTTGAAACGTGAATATCAGCTTTTTTTTGCATATGACATAAAACTTAAATAGCAGCATAGAGTTTGACAACATTTGAGGTCGTAACGTCAGTATGGTCTGAACACCATTGAATTCATCAGGATCTATCAGATAACAGCACCTGTAATCTTCTGACCTGTTCAAAGTCAAACCTTAATTAATTTTTTCATCTGATTCGATTAGGCCTACTCCTTTTGCTATTAACTGACTCATAATTATAATGATATTGTAATGACTAAAATTTTAACCACTCACTTTGGAAGCTTTAATAATGTCATTCAGACTGCACCTCTGAGTGAATTTCCAAACATATCTTAATACCTCATTATATGCGGAGACCTGGAATGAGGGTATAGACCAGAAATTTAGTTTTATTAGGTCACTGGACGCCTTAATCTTTTCTGTTTTTGTAGGTATGTAGATGATTAGACATTTATCTCTCGCAGCCATTTTATAATGAACATAATGCATATTTTAAGAGTTGTTACAGCCTGCTTAATATTTTTTCCTTGAGTTTATACTCGCAACATATATAGGTAAGGTGTTGCTCTGTGTTAATACAAGGCAACGAATGCGTCCTGCTGCTTTCTTTGACCAGACCAAATATATCATGTGATTCATGTCTGAATAACATATTGTGCTACAGTTTCATTACATGAAAATTTTAAAAAAGTTGATAAGATCTCCCAGACGTAGTGCAATGATCTGGTTGCTTTCAAGGTAAAGATCCAAACTATTTGTACCACGAAAACGCCGGCACACTGGTGGTGTATAAAGGCCCAGAATATCCCATTGATACCGCCTTTGTACACCTTTACGAAGTTAAAGAACCGACGGAGAAACCATTAAATCAACAAAACACTTGGAATTTAAGTGTAGTTTCATTCTTAAGGTTAAATTCTTCAAATTTAAGACGTCTCATTAGCTTAAAGGGATTAATTCCATGTACAGGTAAATCCACACATTGACAGCCTCACCTTCTTCATTTACATGTTATTACATTTATTATATCTCAGTTTGCCATGTTTTCTGTAATCTGCATGTGTACATGTACCACACCCACTTCTCTTAAAAATATAAATAAACACATGCATGCAACCCTGTCTGTAACGGCAAAAGGCTACTGTCACAAGACAATTAAGATGTTAACTGGACAAGACATTAACGTATGTTACATGTATTTGAACTTCCGCCAAGAACTGGATTCTAAGGCTTATTTATCCACCATGTTTTTCTTTTGATGTTTGCCTGGGGGATTATAAAACTAGGCTTTCTTGAAGGCCATCATGGGCCAATTATCCCCACGGATGGCTCATTCTGTTCCCTAATTATCGCTTCAGGCAATGCTGGAAAATCATATAATGAAATACTTCAGCATAGACCGACTTTTTATGATCAACCTTGCCGATGGTAATTGCTTTAATTGTATTCAGTGCTCCCGTATTTTCGGTGTATGGCCCTTGTTCAGGGCTGCTTTACAACCTTATATTGAGTGCAAGCTTAGTAATTAAGGCCCATACGAGGAAGAACGATGTAATATGTTTTTACAATACTCTTTGTAATATAGTGTACTTCTAAAACTCGCTCAACTTTAGTTTTATCATTCTACTGAGTGCCGTTTATGTAAAGCCTATTATCGATATGTTCCTGGATCAGGAATATTTATTGACGAATAGTTGTATGGTATTGATGCTTTGAACATATCATGTACGCTCATTAGGCATACATCCAGATTGCATCCTCTTTCGCCACCTCTCTTTTAGATTTAACTGTTCCACAGCCAGAAACGCAGGCCTCGGGGTAGCATTTCCTTATGTGCGTACAATATATATATATATATATATTTAGAAGAAAGCCTCCCTCTGGATCCGCCACTGACCAGTAACCACCTGTATCTTTTACTACCGCGTTTACCACCGAAGGACTTGCAACAAAGGAAGTTTTGGTTTAATAGAAACAATTAGTCAAAAACCGGTTAGCCCTTTCGACTTGTTGGTAATTTTAAATAAACTATTACGTTGTTTTTCACTGTTCAAAATCGCACAGTGATTCATAGAAAGCTATGTGCCAACTCGTTACAGTTCACAATATAGTCTGAGGATCTAGACTTTACACCATTATTAAAAATATGTATTTCCACAAAGAAACGATATTATTCTTTAGCTTTTTTTCATTGAATAAATTTGGTTCGAGATCCGCTTTACTTCGTCGTTCGATTAAACTTCTGGTGTGGATTTTTTTACAGATTCCCATTTAAAAAAAAATAAAATGGATAAAAAAATCATTCCCGGCTACGTTTATGTGCACTTTGCCTCGATTTAGGGTTGGACTTAGAGTGGACCCGAATAAGAAGCTCTGTGAAATAGAAAAACCACACGTCTCAAACCCTTTTCTTTAATATTTCTGCGTACACTTACGAAAGCTATACATTTATAAAGTCAATTGATATTTGTTTTTGTTTTTATCTATATAAAGAAAACAGAAGTAGTAATATTGCGTATAAATAGCCAAATAAATGTTATTCTCCTATGTATACAAAAAGTCTTTTGAGTTGACCTTTAATAAAAGTGGCTGACAAATCTAGAAAGGTATCCTTCCCTGGTATACAAAATCAATATAATAGCAGTATACGTCTTTCCCTACAGAAGCAGTATACTTCAGTTTACGCGTCTTGTTCTCATAGAAAGCCTCATAAGACGTCACTGTCTTGTCGCTCACGTTCGTTTCTTGCATTAATTAATTTGCCCTGTAACGCAGTTGGAAGACGTCATATGTTATAAAAAGCGTCTGAGGCTCTGCTTTGACAGGCGTGGGGACGGTGAAGTAAAAATAGTACAGATATATCTAATAATGGAATACGGGGTGCAGGGTTGTAAGTAAACTGTCATAGTTGATTAGAAGAAACACTCGTATTTCTAGTTGAGGGATAACGTATTAGTGACGCAAATATGTATGTATGAGCGCATTCTTTGTAGACCTATATACTGTGACACACAGATTGCCATCTTGAATCCTAAAGTCGTAAAGATGTGACGTCATAATAACCATGTCCGCATGTTTTACAGAGGTAATTTTTTTTCATACAGGTAAAGTAGAATAAACATTTCTGGTCCAAAGTTTGCAAGAGCTATTCCGCTGACTGCCTGCGTAAAAATTAAAGCTTTACCTTGCGTTGAATTTGTATGAGACAATCCGAAATATGACCGAACAGGTTACAGCGTTTACGACCTTTTCATCGCCGGATAGCTGACCATAAACAAACAAGGCAAGCTGATGACGTCAATCAAATGAAGGCCATGCGTGACCGACCATTGTGACGTCTTTGTGAAGTCATTGTTGTCTAACAAACAACACACGCTTCCATGGATATGGAAAGTGTACCATGGAGGAATGTAATGTCCAGCTATGCCGGGAAGATGCTTCCACGGTCCATCAGCATAAATAAAGCAAAAGAGTCGCAATGTAAATACTTTTCACATGATATATTACTAGTTAACATAAAACTGACGGAATATCTGCATATCTACTTTAGGCCCTAGTGCATTTTAAAATAATATTCTTAAAACAGTTTTTCGCGAATAAACATGCGGACAAGGGTTTAGGGACGAACTATAGACGTAAAGGTAAAAAAATTTTACCATTTTGGTTCTTTATCTATATTTTATCGTAAATGACTAAGAGAACAAATACATCGTTCTAATATGGTACGGGACACCGGCATTAATAAAATTTAAACCGATGGGCATATGTATTATTAAATGCTTTTGCTAAATGTCGAATCTACATTTATTCAAGTAAAATGTAAATTCTTTCGGATTTTGATATATTTTAAATTAGTTTCCACAAATCACTAATTATTCAGCCACGCAAAATAATTATAAGTATATAATAGAATGCCATAGAAATATGCTGGTTTTTGGTTTTGCATTTAGAAATAAATAAAAATCCAATATGTATTTTGGTCATTTCATAATAAAATCTCAATGATTTAACGGATCAATAGCTTATCAATCAATCCGTTTATCTCTCATTTTCCATGCTCCCATGTCGGAAATGAACTTTGAACAAGAAATTCAAATATTTTCATTACCATATTTAAATTTTAATCCTTTTTCATATTAGATTGGTTTGCGTTTAAAAGCGAATGCGATATCATCAAATGTAAATGCAAATACTTTAAATATATACTTGAACCGAAGCCTGATATGTATTGACTTGGTATATAATGTACATGTATTTTGACAAAAACCTAGCAACCGAAAACGATTAATGTTTGTGTTGTTTAACCCTTATACAGGGGTCGTAATAACTACTTTCCGCCTGTCTCACACATGCAAACATGTGCACGGAAAGGTATTTCTCATTTTGTACCAATCGATCGGAAAAGATGAACAACTAGTTGTTATCCTCATAAGCAGTCGATAAGCAGAAACAACCATGAAACAGAAACGAAATATTTTACATGTGGTCTTCCACCGACTCCATATATATCCTACATTCTCCTATAAAAACGTTTCCGGTATTTTGGCCCTGATCTCCTATCGTTTCCTGTTTATTTCACTGCACAATCGTGTTTCTGATAAACAGTGTTTCTATTGAAAACATACAAACCTTTTTGCATGCAAGTGTGCATGTAGGATGGCATGTAAGATGGCAGAATCAGGTTTACACTAAGCGAAGTGTGACTGAAAGTCTGATATGACAGTAAGACGCATCTTTAGCGGAAAGGCATTTTTTCTGCGGGAAAGGCAAACCTGTAATAATGCCTTTCCGTTGAAAAGATGAAAATGTCAAAGTCGACGATCCCTGCTTATACTTATAGCTCTGAATAAAAGGGTCACGTGTTTTGGTCAAAGTCAAACACGTGGTGCCCAGTTGTTTGTTTTAATGCTTACGTAGGCGTTGTCTGTTGATCTGGCTGTGACTCCATTTTCATATAATCATTTCCTTTAGAAATAACTTCTTGATGGCAAATGTCTTTCTTTAGAAGGAGTAACGAGCCTCTGAAAAAGGCCACGGCTTTAGGGCTTTGTTAAATGGTATGTAAATATAAAACTAATGGGGACACGTGACCGACACTGGCATCCGGTCACGTGATCCAGGCCCGCTGATATCCGGTGCCACAGGGAGCCATCGTCATTTATGTCGAAAGTATCAGACGAGATCTGGATCGACATTACAGGTTACCCTATTATCTAACCTTGTCATTAAATTCTCTTGCAAGTCCAGTTTCCTCTTGGCCGGAAGCTTAAGCCGTTCATGACATCCCGGTCAGCTTGCACATGAGGCCTGGATAGGGTCAATTTGGAAACATATGTTCAAGAAGACGGAACTACAGAACACAGAATAGTGAGCATCATAAATCATAGGCTTCGGAACATGCCTAAAAGTTAAGGGGCTCAGAATGTGTATGCAATATATGGTATATATATAAATAATATGTAATTATTTAAATGCAAAAACATGCACTCTAAAACGTCCTTTATCTATATATATCTCGTGTTCTACAGCAGCAAGAGGCCGTATTAACAAAAATTAATCGTTCAAAATAACCAAAATTTATGGAAGAAGAAAAGATAATAATTGTAAAATGTGGAGACATTTATATGCATTTAAATGTCCAACTACATGTTGGCTGGTATCCGTATCAAAAGTGTGAAATCTAAACATATTTTTGCGCCCAGGGTGCCCCTCTGTAATCAAAATTAGAGGGGAGCGTGCCCGCAAAAATTTCGGATATGGTTTGCTTCGATGGCCTTGATGAATCATCATGTTAGCCTGTAGAATTGCTAGTATCTTCAAAATTCAATTCAAATGTAACTTATGATTACAAACAGTGTTGAAAATTGAGGAAATATTATTTTCATAACCCAAATTATATGTATCGGTATCCCCCCCCCCCCTCCCCCGAAACAAGACTCACTGAGTCTAAGTTGTTGTTTCATCCAAGATGTACAACCCAATTTAAAACAGTTTGTGTCCTCCAGATATCCTTTCAACGGTAGCATAGGTTGTCACTTTGCCCATTGTTCGCCTATATACAACTTGATAATAGTATATCATAATGTTATAATATTATTAGGCAGGATGCGCTATAAAAAACGCATGGGACATTTACTTGGCGGGCGATAAAACACTGCGATATAGGCCTTATGATGTAAATCCGGCTATGTCGCGCTGCATCCGTAGTTCATGCATATGGTAACCAGAGCCCATGGTCGCTATACCGCGCGAAGTATGCGGATCCAATTCTCTCGTGAGAATTCAATTTTACCGCGTGTCTCATGCCGCTTATGTTACCCCGGGCGTGGAGGTCTGCAAAGTCAGAGGGGTAAATCAGTGAAAAGCGGACGAGGTGTCAGGAAGGCACTCGTTTATTCGAAAAGAAAATGGCGACTGGCAGGCGATCCAGGTTACACGGTCCCAGCGTGCCTCTGCACTGACCGTGCCCCCTAGCGACGGCGCTCGTACTACTGGGTAACTCAGAAAAGTCCATTCCTGCCGTCAGTTCACCACATGCGTCTCTCTTTAAACAATTAAACCTGGTCCAGCCCCATTGTCGAAAACTTGTCCCGAAACTCTAAAAATTTCTGGCCCCCCTCTATTTCTCCGCACCGTAACACTAAATTTTGGCCCCCCTCTATTTCTCTGCACCGTTACACTCTCCCCCCACTATTGTGATGTCGCCCCGACATCATGACTAATCTAAACCTTCCCTATCTTTTCACCTGTAGTTCAAAGCTGGTAAAGTGGTTTCCACAGTTTACACGAAAACTCTTGAAGACTAGGTGATTAACATCCGCAAATAACCATGGGACAAACTGCCAACCCAAAGTTATACACAGAATTGAAAGCTAAATGGTTGGCCACACCACTAGCTCACTGTCAAGACGTGACTTCTGTGAATCTCAACAGTTTTACTTGGTCTAACAACGCGACACAGGTAAACACACCTCGTACCTTACCAAGAACCAAGAAGCATTTAAGAAAAAGACAGGCATGGGAACCTCCAGGACCGGGAAGTCTGAAATTCTGGTCAAAAATATCAGACCCAAATATCAGCCTTCCAAACCCTAAACCAGGCCAGCCACGAAATAGCGTTCCCATGCCTGTGCACACACCGGGTCACGAAAATCGAGACCAGGCTGACCCCCAGAGGACCCATCAGAAGGAAATCCTCCCGTGGTAAGAACAAGGCAACCTGACCCCCACGTTGTAACCCCGTGTGGGCCACACACTTGACTGTTTTAACCGAAAAAGCAGGCACGCTTGTCCGTCCTGAAACCAATTTCACTTCACCAAAATCTGTCAATATTTTTTCTCTTTCAATGATGGACACCACTGATTGTTTTACTGAATCAGTCCTGCCTGGCAGGGAAAAACCACCTCCTACCTCTAAAATGTGGGGAATCACATTGTAGCCAAGAATCGGTCTAGTTAAACTAATGCTCGTTACCAGGAATGGCACTCGTAAAGGATCTTTCCCTTGACCGACTTCCACCACAGCTTCAACCCAACCCCCATATGGCAGAGTGTCGCCACTAGCAGATTTCAATTCCAAATGCTCATTAAATAACTCCTTTAAATCCCTGACACTATCTTGGCCACCATGTGATTGAACCCAAAAATCATCAACCAAACTAACCTGGGCCCCAGTGTCCCATAACACTTCCTGGGACTGACCATTGATATTTAACATTACAACACATTTTTCACCAACAAGTTTGATTAAGGCTTTTTGAGCTTTTGGTGACAGGTCATTTACAGTTCCTTTTACAGAATCAACAGTTAGCAGTGGCTTATTACTTTCAATCAGTTCTTGTTGTTGTCGTATGGCTTGGCACCATGGCTTGTGCTTCGCCCAATGTTCCGATTGGCAAGATTTGGAGCAATATTCTGAAAAGTGACAAGCAGAACAACGAAATAGCTTACCACCCTGTCCACAATTTGCACAACCTGGTATCTTACTGATGATAGGGGAATGTCCGGATGATGCCACTGCGTCCCCACGTACACTCGCAGTGGCTCCCCCTAGTTTCCCTGGTTAATTCTTGGGCATGCTGCATCACCCTTTCTGTGGCCGCTTTCAAAACAAGCGAAACAGTGGTCACAGGTAGGCTTGTCTTCATCCCGACATCTGTCGCAGATCCCTCGTCGACGACCCCGGTAGGGCCTCCTTGACCCTTGGGAGCGACCACCTTCATTACTCGATGACTCGACCTGGAGCTTCAATGCCGCTACATCAGACTTTAAGGAGCGGATCTCTGCGAGAACGGCATCCTGGGTGCGGCTGGTTGTCTCGCCACACGATGTCTCTACCTTGGCCACCCGTGAAGACCTATTTCGATTCAAGCGGACATCACGATCATCCAAGCGGCGGGTAATCTCGTTTAGTGACCGCAACAATTCTTCATCTGATACATCAGACTTCAGGACCAGGTCAAGTTCAGCACGCAGTCTATCGTCTCGGATTCCAGCAGAAACTGATTGATTGAACTGTCCCTTAACCAAAGCTGAATCATACTTAGTAACATTTTCCTTGTCTGCGAAATGAATTTTCTGTTTCAGTTCTAAAGCTCTGAAGAGGAACTCCTGAGGTGTCTCCTTTCCATTTTGTGAAAGGGTACAAAGTTCTTGAAACAGTTCAGTTGCACTAGGTTCCTTATAAAATGTTCTGACAATAGATAACACAGCCTTCAGGGACAAGTCATCACGCCCCTCAAGATAACCCCTGAGGCGGGAAGCTGGCTGAATACCACGGATAATACCATCAACAATTTCAGTCTCTGAGTACCCTCTCTCCTGACCTGTATTTACCTGACGGAGAAAACCCATATACGCTAGGCTATTTCCCCCTTCACCGATTTGTCCACTGAGTTTGAAGTCTTTATGCCACCCAGCAAGTTTATGGTAAGTGCTACTAGTGGCTCCACTCTTTGATGAAGACTCACGAATCAGCTCAAGTTGTTGTAAGAGCCACTTGACTCCCTTGTCTGCTTCCCCCTCGCTCTTGGTGATCTCTGCCTCCACCGACTGAAGGATCTCTGCATCTGACAGGTCCTTGGTTCCAATTCCACAGTGCTGGGCGACCGTACATGCATGCTGTGGATCCACGGTATACAGCTGACGCCTCAATTCAACCACTAGCTGGGCACGTCGCTCTTCCATCCTGCTATGGCACTAGCGTAACGCCACTGTGGAGCTGGATCTTCTTCAGTCTCTATCCCGGACGAGCCCCCAAAATGTTACCCCGGGCGTGGAGGTCTGCAAAGTCAGAGGGGTAAATCAGTGAAAAGCGGACGAGGTGTCAGGAAGGCACTCGTTTATTCGAAAAGAAAATGGCGACTGGCAGGCGATCCAGGTTACACGGTCCCAGCGTGCCTCTGCACTGACCGTGCCCCCTAGCGACGGCGCTCGTACTACTGGGTAACTCAGAAAAGTCCATTCCTGCCGTCAGTTCACCACATGCGTCTCTCTTTAAACAATTAAACCTGGTCCAGCCCCATTGTCGAAAACTTGTCCCGAAACTCTAAAAATTTCTGGCCCCCCTCTATTTCTCCGCACCGTAACACTAAATTTTGGCCCCCCCCCCCCCCCCCCTCTATTTCTCTGCACCGTTACACTTACCGCCGGCCCAGTAAACGCTTTATGAAAAAATCACTAGGGCGAAAAAAAATCTTTTTCGCATACAATATACTACGCGCCCGGTAAACGCAGCTTATAGCTTAAGACATCTTTCAATTATAAAGACGGGGGGGGGGGGGGGTGGTTGGTCCCTTCATGCGTCTGTTGAACAATTAATTTTTTTTTGGTGCATGGCCTTAACTCTTATTACTCGAACTTTGGTAAGCTAGAGGCAGGCGATGGTGTTTTCAATGATTCAGCGCCTAAGCCCTCTTTTATATATCTCGTGTTCTACAGCAGCAAGAGGCCGTATTAACAAAAATTAATCGTTCAAAATAACCAAAATTTATGGAAGAAGAAAAGATAATAATTGTAAAATGTGGAGACATTTATATGCATTTAAATGTCCAACTACATGTTGGCTGGTATCCGTATCAAAAGTGTGAAATCTAAACATATTTTTGCGCCCAGGGTGCCCCTCTGTAATCAAAATTAGAGGGGAGCGTGCCCGCAAAAATTTCGGATATGGTTTGCTTCGATGGCCTTGATGAATCATCATGTTAGCCTGTAGAATTGCTAGTATCTTCAAAATTCAATTCAAATGTAACTTATGATTACAAACAGTGTTGAAAATTGAGGAAATATTATTTTCATAACCCAAATTATATGTATCGGTATCCCCCCCCCTCCCCCGAAACAAGACTCACTGAGTCTAAGTTGTTGTTTCATCCAAGATGTACAACCCAATTTAAAACAGTTTGTGTCCTCCAGATATCCTTTCAACGGTAGCATAAGTTGTCACTTTGCCCATTGTTCGCCTATGTACAACTTGATAATAGTATATCATAATGTTATAATATTATTAGCCACTTGACCAACAAAAGGGTCCAGTGACGAGACATTTTGAGTAATTTCTATATATGCATGCATACTAAAAACTATTCGTGAGGCCACGGTACATAAATTACATCTTATCCCACTTATCCAGTGCTTGCAAACGATGCCTTTGTCGTATACCACCGCCAGTGGCGCCATGCAGAAATTAGTAATATGATCGAAATAAAAACGAAATAAATCCCTTCTTCCATATTTTGGGCCGAAAGTCCGTTTAACAATTTATCATATTCGTTGTACGTGGCCTTGCCTTTAATTACTCGACCTTACGTTAGGTTAAGACAGGCGATGGTGTTCTCAGTGACTCGCTGCGTTTACCGGGCGCGCAGTATGCGATATGCGGAGTGCCGCAGCAAAACGCGGTATGCAGGATGCGCTATAAAAAACGCATGGGACATTTACTTGGCGGGCGATAAAACACTGCGATATAGGCCTTATGATGTAAATCCGGCTATGTCGCGCTGCATCCGTAGTTCATGCATATGGTAACCAGAGCCCATGGTCGCTATACCGCGCGAAGTATGCGGATCCAATTCTCTCGTGAGAATTCAATTTTACCGCGTGTCTCATGCCGCTTACCGCCGGCCCAGTTAACGCTTTATGAAAAAATCACTAGGGCGAAAAAAAATCTTTTTCGCATACAATATACTACGCGCCCGGTAAACGCAGCTTATAGCTTAAGACATCTTTCAATTATAAAACGGGGGGGGGGGGGGGTGTTGGTTGGTCCCTTCATGCGTCTGTTGAACAATTAATTTTTTTTTTGGTGCATGGCCTTAACTCTTATTACTCGAACTTTGGTAAGCTAGAGGCAGGCGATGGTGTTTTCAATGATTCAGCGCCTAAGCCCTCTTTTATTTATTAAATCTTGACTTATCCTTGTGGCTCCATGTACAGGATCGAGTTCTCCATGAGAATTAAAGTCAGGTGGTCACCTATACCTGTTATGTAGAATTTGTTTTCCTCGCTTACTCCACGTGCAAATTGATGTAATGTTAGTAATTCCTAATAATAAGAGCTTTTAAAGGGGCAAAATCACATATCTAACCTTTATTAACTAAAGGTAATCGATGTACAGGGTTGATTTCCTTATGAGAATTAAAGTCAGACGTTCGACTACCTGTTATGTAGAATTTGTTTTCCTGGCTTACTCTACGTGCATATTGATGTAATGTTGGTAATCCTAATAATGAAAGTTCTTCAAAGGGGCAAAATCACCTATCTAACGTTAATTAACTAAAGATAATCCTGTGGAGATTTTTATTTTAAAAAAAAAATAGGCCAGAAAACGTGGATATTACTGTACACAGGCAGCTTGCTTTGTTTATATCAACGTGTTTATAATGTGGGAGCCCGACAATAAAATAAAAAAGAAAGACCTCAGCAGCAAGCTCGATAAGCCAGAGCTTTGCAAATGGCGTTTTTCGAACAAGTGACGTTTCTACCTCCGCATATATGCAACCTACCGACTTAGGTTACATGTTTTCTCCGTTTGTCAGCATTGCTGTTTACAAACATGTTGTTGATAAACAAGTTCATACATCCTTCACGAAGGTCTTATTAGAACTTTTCACAACCAAAAATACTCTAAGATCATTAATATATACACAGAAGAAGCTAGAAATCACAAATCATTTTTTAAAAGGTAGGTGAATGGGCACCTTTAACGATTCTGTGACGGATTTATTAGCTTGTTTATCTGTTAGTAAACACGCTACATGCGCCCATGCTGATAAAAAGAAAAACTTTGTAACTAAAGTTAGATGGTTGCATATGTACGTAAGTTGAAAGGTCACTTGCTGCAAAACGGCCTTTTGAAAACTCTGGCTCGTCTGACTTGCCGCCAGATGTCCTTGTTGAACGAGTAAAACACGTGGATATAAACAAAACGAACAGACTGTGTGTATTAAAGATTAAATGATTGGCTTTAGTAGACATCCGTCAGATAAAAAGCATCAGATGATGAATAAACAAATCTGTATCTTGGGTATATTCAATATCATTTGATATTAATTATACCGTTCCCGTGCATGGGACCTTACAGTCAATGAAACTCCTCCAAAAAGCCAAGATTCTCCCCCGAAATGCTCTATAAATTCAAATATAGTGACTGGAGACAGTGGCACGGAAAACGTGTTATAAATTATAAAATTGTATAAATCAGAGTTGGGTACAAATGTATTTGTATTCGAAGTTCTCTTACTCATGAGTACTAATTAGTGTACTGTACTCGCACTCGAGTACTCTCTTCAAAATAACCTAAGTACTCATACTAGTAATCGAGTATTATGTAAGAACTCATAAAAAATGAGTACTTTTATGAGACCTATGTTATATATTGCACATATAATTATAAAATTATATATTTTTATACACAAATCATACACACATACATATATACATGTATAAATATATATATATATATATACATATCTATTGTTAACATTGTTTGAGGGGGCGGGATTCAATCACATTAATTTCATGCACATAGCATTGACACATGATTGCCAAACTGTAGCAAATAACCCAATTGCTTACCCATACAAAAGCTGGGAAGTGAGAAGCGAAGGCTAATGTCGATATGTGTATTAGACCCTGCCTGATGTATAAGATAAAACCAACATCCCAATTATTGTTGCACACTCAGTCATAGGTGTTAAGTGTGGTTGTTGGGTTTTTGGTGGCAGAGAGATTACTTACAAAGATAAAACCCCTAATCACTGCTGGCAGGCCAGTTAATATAATAGACTTCATCAGTCTAATGGCCATTCCAAGACCTTCCACATTCCTGCTTGGGTTCTATGCCCTCTGCCCCTCTCAGCCTTGTCACTTGTAACATAATGTGTGAGACTTGCTCCTGGTGCACTAAGACATATTCATAGTCAGTGGCCCTAGCTGTCATGTACTCTGGTCTATCACAACATCTCCCTCTATATATGGTTCTTGATTTTTTTGTAAGTTTCTTTTTGAATAAACTTCTTGAGTCGACATTTCATAAGCAAACAATAATTTTATTGTAACATCATACAGAAGACATTGATATATTTTCACTCCACAGCTTAGGTTAAACTGCTAAAAGTACTCATAGCAGTACTCATGAGTACATTTGGAGTACTCGGTACTCGTACTCGAATAATGTCATAAAAATAGCTAAAACAATGGTGCTAGTAATCAATTACTTTGTAAGTACTAAATACTCGTACTAGGACCCAACTCTGGTATAAATTATATAAATTCAAAAATGGACCGGAGAAATGTCTTATACTGGTATAAATTATATAAATTCAAAAATGGACCTGAGAAATGTCTTATACATTATATCGTTGATGTATATCAGGGAAGGCATATAGATGAGCATGGAAGGACTGGGGTGAGAGATATATCCTGGAAATTTTAGTAAAAGTAGCCAAAATTTAACACAATCCACCCAGTGGCAACAATTTGTTGTCCACGCCATCGACCCACAGGCATAAATATTTTGTTTATGTTAACAGCCCATCGGGAAGCTACCCGAAATCCTGGTAGCTATGTCAGCTTTGTAAATGAGCTTGTAACGTGTTTAGTTGGCCCGTGAGACCCGCCGTGGGGCTAATGGACACCCGGAAATTAGTATCTTAATGGATATCCTCATGAACGTCACGTGCCATCTGTAAATGTATCGATAATATTACTACGCATGCACACTGGAGGTTTTCATTCATTTCTTTGATATGGACTTAGTTTTATCCAATGAGATATTTTTGCTGTCAAAAACACTCGAGTGAAGGAAAGGTCACAGACGAAATATAATTGTTTAATGCACCTTGTGATAAAGCAAAAATAAGGAGTGAATTTTTCTCTTCTTTCTTTATATTTATCTATCGAGAAAATATTTGAACTTTTGTCAATTACTTACATGATAGATACGATTTTTAAATCAGTACACGTAATGATTTATTTTAAGAGATTGCGAATGATGGGGGGGGGGGAGATATTATTTAAATGAGGGCTACATGAAACATCCTAAATAATCTAGCGGGCAACGTGCGACAAAAATAAATAGATTTACTAAATAATTTCTAAAAAATAACAATTATTGTTCACAGCACCTTTTGTTGGTATAATAATATTTGAATATATATATATATATATATATATATATATATATATTTATATATATTGTTACGTAGACAAATTGTTCTATTAGTTTACGGAACCTTATAATAACAGGCTCGTGACGAGCACAAAATTTGTTACGGAGATAAAAAAATCAGATTCTGGAACACTAGGCAGCGTGAAATGTCTAGGGGAATGAATAAAGAAGTCAATGTTGTTTTTTTAAACCAATAATGATAATTTATTCTTAGAACAATCCTAACATTACAATACACTAAATCAATACAATTACACAGTATAACAATAAAATGTACAGTACCAGAATGTCCGGATCCTAGGCATTGATTTCTGGATACCACCACTTTCACAGCTCAACAAGAGTCCTTTAACACCAATAATCCACGTAAATAGTAATAATCCAAAGACAAAACGGGAGACAGTCCGTATTAAATCTGTATAAACTCCGTTAAATATCTTACACCACTGCAATTATCGGTAAACCATCCTTAATTTTTACACTTTAACTTGTTCATGAACGTTAGGGGATTGTGATCACTGAAAACAATGATAGGCTTGACTGTTGAAGTAACATAAACTTCAAAATGTTGAAATGCCAAAATCAAAGCCAAACATTCTTTTTCAATAGTGGAGTAGTTTGTCTGGTTTGCATTAAACTTTCTTGAAAAATAATAAATTAGATGATCTATGCCATCAGTGCCTACATGTAACAACACCGCACCAGCAGTATTATTACTAGCATCTACAGCTAACTTAAAGGGTATAGAAAAGTCTGGAGCTGCTAAAACTGGTGAACTTTGCAGAATTGCTTTCAAATTCTGAAATGCATTTTCACACTGAACATTCCATAAAAACATTTGTTTCTTCTTTAACAAATAAGTTTAAGGTTCAGCTACAGCTTAAAAATTTGGACAAAACTTCCTGTCGTGTCCAACCATACCAAGAAAACGCATTATTTGCTTTTTGTTTTCTGGTCTAGGATATGCAGAAATAGCACTTATTTTAGCATCAACAGGTTTAACTAGACCCTGCTCTAAAATATGACCCAAAAATGTTACTTGTGCATGAAACACTCAGATTTTACTAAGTTGATGGTCGGACGTGCTTCGCTGAGTCTTTCGAAGAGGTCGCGAAGAATTTACAGATGTTTCTCTAAGGTGTCGCTGTACACGACGAGGTCTTCAATATATGCGTCGCAGCCCTGTATGCCCTTTACAACCATATGGATGAGGCGCTGGAACGTGGCTGGCGAGTTCTTCATGCAAAACGGCATATTTTTATACTGGTACAGTCCTTGTGGCGTCACAAATGCGGACACTTCTTCAGCTTGTTCCGTCAGCGGAACTTGCCAGAATCCTTTTAACAAGTCAAAGACAAGGAAACATTTCTGGAGCTACAGACTCTATCAATACAATCATCGATCCTCGGAATCGGGAACGTGTCAGTCTTTGTGACGGATTTCAGTTTTCGATAATCTGTGCACATACGGTAACTTCCATCAGGTTTTGGCACAAGAATACATGGTGAACTCCAGTTTGTGTTACTAGGTTCAATATAATCATTTTCCAGCAAATATTGAACCTCATCTTGTAGATACTTTTGCTTTTCTGGATTTAGTCTATCAGGATGCTGCTTGACTGCGTTTGCCGCGCAAACATCGACGTCATGGCACAATATGTTAGTTCGTGTTGGAATATCACTAAACAAATGTTCATAATTCTGCAACAGATTCTTTAGGTCTTGTTGCTGCAGTGCGGTAAGGTGTGACATGTTTGGCATCCAGGTTGTTAAGCACGTATGAGTTTTTTAGTGGTACTGTTCCACACTGAATATCTACATCACACTTACAATTAGTATTTACTTTTACTGGGTCAGGGTAAGTTTTTACACAATTAACAGCAGTAAAATTATGTGGAACATCTGATGTGCTATTTCTATCATAATATGGTTTCAACATGTTAAATGGCACATTTGTTTTTTCTAACGCCTATCTGGTGTTAACAGTATATAATTTAAATCACTGACTTTCTTGTCAACAATGTAAGGAACAAAATACCTAGCTTGCAGAGGTCTGCCAGGAATGGGTAGTAAGGATAGGACCTTTTCACCAGGCTTAAACGTCCTACCTACAGTGTGCTTGTCATACTTTGTTTTCATTTTACTTTGTGCAGATTTTAGATTAGACTTTTCAATCTGACAAGCATTGTGTACTTTAGTGCGAAAATCTGAGACATACTGCAATAAACTAAGAGAATCAAGATTTTCACCAAAGAGCTTTTCTTTAAGCAGTTTTAATGGACCTAGAACTGAGTGTTCGAAAACTAGTTCAAAGGGGCTGAAACCCAAGGACCCTTGAAATGATTCTCTGACAGCAAACAGCAATAGGTGGATTCCTTCATCCCAGTCTCTCTGTGTGTCATAAAAATAGGTCCTAATCATGTTTTTAATGTCTGGTGAAAACGCTCGAGGGCGCCCTGACTTTCAGGATGGTATGGCGAAGAGCTGTACTGTTTTATACCTAGCTCAAGCATAACTTGCTGGAATAAGCCAGACATAAAATTAGACCCTTGGTCAGACTGGACGGATTTTGGTAATCCAAAAATTGTAAAAAAAAAAAAACTTGGTCAGAGCCTTGAAAACGATTTTGGCATTACTTTTGCGGAATGATATTGCCTTAGGGAACCTGGTATATGCGCACATAATTGTCAGCAGGTATTCATGTCCAGATTTTGTTTTGGGCAGTGGTCCAACTAAATCAACAATAATCCAACAAAAGGGTTTCTCGAAAGCAGGAATAGGCCTAAGTGGGGCTATAGGGGGATTCTGATTGGGCTAGCCTACCATCTGGCATGTGTGGCATGATTTACAGTATTGTACAACATCTGTCCTGAGGTGAGGCCAATAGAAGTGTGTACCAACTTTCTGATAAGTTTTATTTTTACCTAAAGAGCCTGACAAAGGAGCCTCATGTACCATGCTTAGAATTTCATTGCGATAGCTTTTGGGCATTACTATTTGATGATTAATGGCCCACTCATCATCAGCGCATACATCAGGTGGTCGCCATTTACGCATCAGCACTCCATTTTTAACATAGAAACCAACTGGGTTTTGTGACAGTTCATCTTTAGAAACTGCCCTGGGAAACAAACATGAATTCCCTTAGAGGGTAAAGTAGTTCTTATGCCCACAGTAATATTCCCAGAAATCAAATCTGACTTTAAATGTACACTGTGAAGCAGAACTTAAGAGTGCTTGTCTGAAAACACATCGGTAACAAGGGCGTGTGCACCAGTAAAATTGCCTATTAAAAAGACCTATTAGAAAATGGCAAAGTTTTTGCTAACATGAGAGTTTCGCCTGAACCAGTATACTTCCAAATTCTAATAGGGGTAGAATCTGAAAAATAACTTGAAAGTGATACAAAACCATCATGTATGAATGGCTCTAATATAAAAGACATTTCAGAGTCAGGAGAGGAATCTCCTACCTCAATTTCATCAAACAAAGAATTAACACGACAGTGTCAGTCATAAACTCTTTTTCAGAGTCACTAAATGAATCTACATCCTTATTACAATCAAACTCCTCATGGGAGTCAACAGAGGAATTTTCCTCAGCAGAAACAAACTTCTGTTTGTCATAAGAGGACCTGTCCTCATGTAAAAAACTCTCGCAAGAGTCATAAAAGGACTTAGCCTTATTTAGAGGATACTCCTCGCAGGAGTCTTGAAAGGACCTAGCCTGATTAAATTCCTCGCGCGAATCAACTGAGGTTTTTACGGATTCTTCTATGGAGTGCGACGGCACGTTGGCCTCCGTAGCATCAAACTCTTTTATAGAGCCAATAAAGGAGTTGTACTATGCTATTCATAGATTTTTAAACAAAACCAGAAGATTAGCTCTTTAGTTTATTTGCAAGTTTCCAGCTGTCAGATATTAGATTACCTTCCTTTTTGCAGTAATTACAGATTTTCTTTGAAGATGACTGGTCTTTGTTGGACTCAGACAGAGTGGACGTGGACTAAGGTGTAGCAATGGACTTTATTGAACTATCAGGACTACTAGTACAAGGTGACTGCGCCTTTAACTTCTTGTGACCATACTGATTTACATTCTTCTTTGTGAATGACTGGTTTGATTTGCTAGTAAAGGACATTTTGTGTGTTAATGAATAATCATCAGCTAATTGAACAGCAATGTCAAGTGTTTCATGACTTTTCTCATCAAGAAAAGTTTTAACATCTGCGTTAATGCAGCGCTTAAATTCTTCAAGCAAAATCAACTGGCCCAAATTGTCATAATCTTTCATTACATTTTTAGAACTACACCAACGATCAAACAACTGCTCTTTATTCCTAGCAAATTCTACATTGGCCTGGTCTTTGCGCTTTTCCCAATTTCTGAATTTCTGGCGGTAAGCCTCCGGAACTAACTCATAACCTTTTAGGATTAACCGTTTAACCTGGTCATAGTCAGCAGCGGCTTCTACTGAAAGCTCTTTATAAATTTCTCTGGCCTTGCCAGTCAATACACTTTGTAATAGCATAGTCCAATTTTCAATGTCCAAAGTCCAAAGTATAAGAAATATTTCTCCACATTTTTTTCTTGAAAAGGTGAGACTAGTGTAATGTGTTTAGTAACATCAAAACTGTGAGTTGGAGCAGCATGTGGACTATGTTCTATTTTAAGTCTTTCTAACTCCAGTCGTTTAAACTCAATTTCTTTTTCTTTTTCTATTCTTCTCTTTCTAACCTTTCATGTTCTTCCCTCTCTAACTGTTTTAATGCTAGCTCATGTTGCATTTCTAACTTTTTTCATTCTAACTGGATAGCAAGGCTGTCATTTTTTATGTTTCCCCTTCACCCTCTTCAATTAAACCTTTCCTAACTAGATCTTGCATGATTCTAGCAAGTATATCAGGCTTTCTGAAAGCTTTTTTCACACCTAGCCCTAAGTGTTGTCCCAAACACAAAAACTGATCTTTTGTCAACTGTTCAAGTTAATCAGGGTCGGGATCTTCAACAAATGCCTCAGGTTTGAAATCTGCCATGTTAAGATGATAAAACAATAACAAAAAAAAAACCACTGAGATAAATCTTGTAAACAATGTGTTGTAAACAATGTGTCTAGGTCAAGGCCTAATAAATTTTTAAAACTATTAAGCATCCCATGTTACGGAACCTAATTACAAAAGATCACGTAATCGTGACAAGCAAAAAATTTGTTACGGAGATAAAAAAATCAGATTCTGTAACACTAAGCAGCGTGAAATGTCTAGGGGAATGAAAAAAGAAGTCAGTGGTTTTTTTTAACAAATAAATTATAATTTATTCTTAGAACAATCCTTACATTACCATACACTAAAATAAAACAATTTCACAGTATAACAATAAAATATACAGTACCAGAGTGTCCGGATCCTAGGCTTTGATTTCTGGATACCACCACTGTCACAGCTCAACAAGAGTCCTTTAACACCAGTAATCCACGTAAATAGTAATAATCCAAAAGCATATTGGAGAGTTCTGAAGAACAAATGTGCTTTTGTGCGGCCTGAAGGTAATAGGTTGTTTATATAATCTGCTATAAACAACGATGCTACTCTCATCCAATTTCATACTTTCTGTCCTGATCTGTTGGGCAATGCCTTTCTTAAAGTTGCCCATTCACCTAGCTTTCGTAAAAGAATTTATGTGAATTCTGGCTTCCTCTATGTATATTAATGATCTAAGGGTAATTGTTGGTTGTAAAAAGTTCTTATAACGCCTTCATGTAGGACGTTTGAACGTGTTTATCAATAACATGTTTGTAAACACAGCAATGTTGACAAACGGAAACAACATGTAACCTAAGCTGGTAGGTTGCTTTATATGTGAAGGCGGAAAGGTCACTTGTTGCACAACGCCATTTGCACAGCTCTAGCTTATCTGACTTGCTGTCAGATGGCCTTGTTGAATTCGTTTCGATTATTTTGGCGGGCCCCGACATATAATGAACAGGTTGATATAAACATAACAAGCAGCCTGAGATAAGATACTGTCTTGTTATGGTGAAAAGATATGCGTAGATTGTATTCAATACATAGAATTAACAAAACCATATGCACAACAAGCGAAAAAGAGAAAATGCGCCTGTAAGCCAAGGTAATTTCATAAGGAACCTTGTGTATTCAAGCAAAATGATCTGATAGCGGAAGATATACGCAAGGTTGCAAGTGTCTAAGTGCCTTTAATGTGGCAGCTGCTAATGACCAGTGATTATTCACACGTAGGCGAGGAGGCGTGTTCATGTGATTAAGACCTTAGCCAAAGGTGTGACGAACGATCTTATACAGTTACACGCCGTGTACCTTAATCATACTGGTGTCATTAGGCTCGACATGAATATTAAATATTTCCATATTGTAACATAAACTTAACATTTATAAATACGGATAATCAAAACATGTAGGCCTACAATTCATTGGCATTGTTTGCGGAGAAACTATTCGAGGGACAATCCAAAGGAGTAACGACAGAAGATTGTGACAAACTGACAACTCAGTGATGCCACTAACGCATGCGATTTTCTAAATTGTCTGAACATGAGATGCGTAATTAAGGAAATTTTGACAAACCTACATACTAATTTACGGAAATCAAGGTCGTGCGCAGGATTTTAGCACAGGGGCGGGGGGCTTAAGACCGCAAAAAAGGGGGAAACCCCCTCCCCCCCCTTCGGCCGAGACAATGGACAATCTATGTATACGTGCCCCCCCCCCCCCCCCCCCCCTTTACCCAAATGGATTCTGGATCCACCACAAAAGACATTATTTACATTGAGAAAGTGTATGTGTGTAAGAGAGAGAGAGATTTTTGGATTGAAAGCCAGTCTCCCCCCCCCCCCTCCTTTGCAAAACAGTAAACTGCGTCCCTGCGACTATGTATCAATTTTGCCTATAAACCAGGTAAAAACTTTCACTCTCTGAGATTGTGTGAAGAAGTCTGTAATTTTGGTTTTTGGACATTCTATGCTTCTCAATTAATTCATATATACAGGCTCAAAAACTAGGTAAGCTATATACTTGTGATCATTGTTTGCGCAGGCCGTTCTTATGCTGTTTTGCATTGTGTTGTGCAGGAGAAGGGGCTTAAACTTTTGATCAAACTTTTCTGCTGTTCTACTTCGCGTCAGGGGTGAGAGTCAAGGACGTTTGGTAATATGTCTATTCGGTCAAATTATAAAGATTATTTAAAAATCATTGATGTTATTCAGTTTTCTGGAGATGACAGGTTGACGCTTTGAATGAGACTTTAAGCTGGGCCTCCGAAAGAAAATTTTTGAGGGGGTACAAATAGTTTCCGGCCCCCTCCTTTTTCTTTATTATAGTAAACATTCAGTTTTACGGATGTAATAAACTCTTTATTCGGTTTAAATCCAAGGCTATATACTTATTGAAGCGGTATACTAAAGAATGGACTGTAACAGAGAGATGCATAGTTTATCTCCATGCTACGTATATTCTCATATATATATATATATATATATATATATATATATATATATATATATATATATATATATATATATATATATATTATCCACCTTGATGAACTGAGCAAAAAATCATATGGAGGTATTTGCAGGCGTCCCTATAACCTAAAGGCACGCAACCTACAAGAGGTTACCCACACTAGAGTCTGTGCCTCTCACCCGATATGTACTATCAACAACAATATTATCACAACAATGACAAAAGCAATTGAATCTTGGAAGAATAAAAAAATATTTACAGGAACATAAAAAGGGGTTAAAATAGTTAAGATAGTGCCGCCGCAGCCAAAGCGAGTGCAGATGTGTCAGATTGTCACATACTTCTATAGGTGTTAGATCAGCAGTGGAAGCTGTATGGAGGACTATGTGATTCTGTGAAAACCTTTCTCTTTTTGATGTACAATAGCTCAATGTTTACATATACCAGCCTGCATCATGTTCCACCAAACAGATAGAAGTAACCACCACAGTTTTGTTTACTTACTGGGGACAATCGCCATGTAAGTACATGTATAATAAAAATGTTTAATGTTAATAAAAGCGAACCTCTATTTGATCGTGTGAATTTGAATATTTGATACACGCATCCATACCTGGTTTGTCACAATAATTTGAAGCTATATAGGTTCATAATAGAATGATAATCGACAATATATATACAGCATGCATATATTAGGAGCACGGGATTTCTTTAACAAAATGAAAGCGATCCCCCACCAACCCACCCACACACAAAGAAAAGCATCCAGATAAATTTATGAAAAATAATTAATGAAAGGGGCCTCTCCACTTAATTGTTTTATATTCAGCGTAATGAAAGCGATCCCCCACCAACCCACCCACACACAAAGAAAAGCATCCAGATAAATTTATGAAAAATAATTAATGAAAGGGGCCTCTCCACTTAATTGTTTTATATTCAGCGTGAATAAAAAATAAATTTGCTTCCTTGTATAATTCTATTCACGAACACTCAACAAAAGCAACTAACCTACATTTTATACCTGATCTATATAATTATAACAGAGTAAAAGAATAAATTGAAAACAAACGGCATGTACTTTTGGAATGAAAGACTACTCTTTCCATGGCCCTCTGGACTATGTAAAATGAATGTAAATAAATATTAATTTTGGTTAATTTCTTCCATGCATGGGTCTTTTGTACTAAATATAAGATTTGCCATTCTGCCATTGTGTACCGTCACTCAGGAATTTGTACATTTCCATGCATTCTATTGGGCCTCTAGGCCCATCTAGGCCCTTTGGACCCTACGGGTTAAAACATATGTATTAACTAATTAATTATATTTAAAACAAATGAGAGACTTAAATCTGAGACCTCATCGTCAAGCCTTTTCTTGTGCCCTTGGAAACTTTAGGGCCCCGAGTCCCCATAGGCCCTTCCGATCACATCTGATTAAAACTATAAGCTTACACCAAAAAAAAAAACAAAGTTCCGCATTAACAAGTATTTAACTGGGCCCTTTAGGAAACAAAGCCCGAGCCGGTCCACTTTGAGTCGTCTTGGTGCCGGCTATATATAGTAGCAAGTTGACATAAATGCCAAATGAGATGTTCTCATTTTCAAGTATTTTCTGGTGTTCTTCACATTGGAACCTCCTGACGGGCCCGGGCCACTTTGGATCACTCACTATTAGAAACTCTATATTTACGTTTCATAAAACACGTGACTTAATAATTTTCGAGCTTTTTCTTGTGCCTTGTTGGAAATTCCTAGGCTAAAATAAAATCGAGTGAGACTTCTACATTTTCAAACATTTCATTGGGCCCTAAAGGAAATTCCTGGCCGATACGGGTCTTTTATTTTAGGCCCCTAGATTTCGGTAAAACAACTCTGTATACACGCTTCTTTACAACGGTATGCGCATTTCTTTCGCCCTATATAGGACTGTCTTGTCCCATGCATAACACGACATGACCTATGTATGAGTAGCAGCTTCCAATGAGGATTTTGTTTGCACCATCGGATGCAGCTAGGCCTACTTTAGAGGGTGTCATCCTATACTATTACTTAATTGAAACATTTTTAACTAGGGCCTGGGACTTACAAATGCAACTTTGTGAGATTTTTTTTTTGCAAAAGGTTTAGGCAAGCCATGACAATTTACGAAATTGGGTGCCCCCTAAAAATTTGTTGAACAGATTTTTTTGGGGGGGGGGGGGGGGCTGTTGCGCCCCCTTCTAAACACGCCCCTGGGAATGTCTCGAAATTTAGAATTATATATTTAGTTTTATTTTACTAAAACGTAAGAGGGCCAAAAACACTGTGTCCCCCACCCCTTAAAAAGGGGAGGACATGCTAATACATGGCTTGAGTCCAATCTTTTAAAACTCAAATATCAATTAAACATAAAATGTTATAGTAAACTGGAGTTTCGACAGAACAATTTAAATGTTAATACGTAATATAATTCAATAGATTTCAATAATAATGTTGATATCTCAGGAATAAAACTGAGATTCTGTCTACTGCATTTTCCGTTGTCGCAACATTTGAGATAATAATATTATTTTGCGGCCAAACACTGGAAACCATACTCACCATGTAAAGTGAGGGGATCATGTCAATTCGGTGGAGATTGACATAAATTGGTAGTCAAGTCCAGATTATATCTTAGTATGTTAGAACTGGGGCGTGCGCTCGGACTTATGGAATTGGCGGTAATGAGACAATGTATGATATTTGATTCCCATCAACGCCGGAATAGGATGTCAATCCAGCCAAAGGCGAGTTAGTTATTAGTCCATACCAGTCCATTGACGACGCTGATAATAGGGTGAGCCGGATCTGTGCCGAGCTACATTAGCTGATGTCGATAACTGAATGATGTTATAACATCCACAGTGAAGAGTGTGCAAGCCATACAGCGATGATACCACATATGTATGGTTGAATGTTAGCATATTTATACATATTAAGTGTTCTCTGTCAATATATACTTGAAACTTATAAAAGCATAGTCAATATTCGTTCTTACTTATGTTTATTTTTTATTACCGTAGATTCGCTATTTTATATTCCTGTAAAAGTAAAGCAATATTATTCTCTCATCAAATTCAAGCATAATCTTGCTCCCATTTTCGGTCCAAGAGCGTTACATAGGTAAAAAAATTCAATGACCAATGTATCTTTTGTACATCCTGTGTAACGAAATAATTGTAATACTTTGTCCGCTATCAATGTCTTCATATTTATTGGCTAGCAAAAATTCAATAAAGTTGATTTATTAACAGCTAAAGCATGTAAATTAAAGTTGAAATATTTGTGTGAATTACGGTAAACAGTCAACAAAGCCATACGTAATTTTGACGTTAAATGCATTACTAAGAGACCCATGGGTCATGACGCTCAGCTGACTGGGAAGAGATTCGCAAAAGGAAATGTTACCATCTGAATGGTAGTATATACCCATTAGACTGAAGCATCAAACATATTTACCAACAGGCCAAGATTGTGTCTGTATTTATATATCTCAAAAATAGAGAAAAAATGCGTAAACTTAAAAAAATACAGGTGGCTCCACCAGTCTGCAGAAACTAATAAAAACACTTAATTGTCTATATCCATACATAATCATGGTGATCTCTGCATTAGTTGTTCAGATACTTCAGCTTTTGTATCAAATTTTCCATTATTCTGAGGGATACTCCGGAGTCCTATAGCTTGAAGGATATGGGTAACAGAGACCTAATTTCAGGTTTCCACAGACACTTTTCATGGGCCTCCTTGCATGACAAGAATGAAGATTCTGGGTCCTGTTGTTACAATTTGTGCCACGTTAACAAATGACAGCTTCCTTAAAGGTCTCAAAAATAGAGAAAAAAAATCGAAAATTGAATAAAATTTAGGTTGTTCCACCAGTCTGCAGAAACTGATGAAACACTCCATAATCAATATCCATGCAAAGAATCATGGTGATATCTGCATTAGTTGTTCAGATACTTCAGCTTTTGTATCAAATTGTCCATTATTCAGAGGGATACTTCGGAGTCCTATAGCTTGAAGCATATGGGAAACAGAGAACTAATTTCAGGTTTCCACAGACACTTTTCATGGGCCTCCGTGCATGACAAGAAAGAAGATTCTAGGTCAAGTTGTTACGATTTGTACCCCGTAGACAGATAACCACATCTTTATATGTCTCAAAAATAGAAAGAAACGTAAAAATTGGAAAAAATAGAGGTGGCGCACCCAGTCTGCTGAAACTGATGGAACACCTCATGATCAATATGTATGCCAAAAATCATGACCATCAGTGTTGTAGTTATTGAGATACTGCAGTTTTTGTATCAAATTTTTCATTATACTGTGGGTATTTTGGAGCCATACAGCTTAAAGGATATGGGTAACAGAGACCTAATTTCAGGTTTCCACAGACACTTTTCATGGGTCTCCCAGTGTGTCAAGAATGAAGATTCTAGGTCCAGTTGTTATGACTTGTGCCTTGTTAAAAGATGTTCCTTTTAAAGGTCTCAAATATAGAAAAAAAATTCGTAAAAAGAAAAACATAAAAATACAGGTGGTGCCACCAGTCTGCAGTCACGACTCATTCTTGTTAAAATTAAGAGTTTTAGACAAGATCAGAACTGTCTGTATGCGGGCGAATGCGGTGTACAGGTTCTCGGCGAGGAGTGGGTGTGCTTGCTGTTATTCTGCTGTCTCCTCCGACTTTGATTCTTGGACTCGGTGCGCATCGTTCTGGAGCTATCCTGGGACGCCGTCTTGGGGTCTCTGGGCGCTTTGCTTGGTGTGGCATTGTCAAAACCCTCTGTAATGTTCGTTTCTATTTCTCATTATAATAAACCGGAGGCAAAAATATTGAAAAGAAACCATTTTACTGCTCTTTTTGTTGTTGGTGAGGGAGCCAGTGCGTGCCCATGTAGTACTATACGTGACTTGCTCGAGCTCAGACGCCACTTTCCCTGCCTGTCTGGAAACACGGGTATATGCTTGTAAATTTTACAGTTACACGTAAAATTACGGTAAATAAAAATCGCAGCCTGACGTGGGATTACAGTTTAATGCCCTTAATTTTAAGGAAATATGCTTTAAAAGGTCCGATGTCATGTCACACTTAATTCATTGGCACCATAGTTGCCAGTTATTTTATTATAATTTTACAGTCAGTTTATAAAAGTGCAGCCTGCCAACGATACATAAGTAACTGTATGCGTGGGAATTGCTAAGCAGTCTTTGATTAAATTCATTATCGATTATTTCCTTTTTGAATACAGTCATATTATTGTATGTGAGACGTATAGCGGTTAAAGAAAGTTTCTTAAAAGATGATACTATATCAGCAGCGCCTTCAATAGATACAGATAATTTGGAAAGTCCAGGACGCTCAGGCCAAATAGTTTGGGGGTCAGATTGGATTTTTGAGCATACCAAGGGGAGGTAATCTGAGTCAATTTTATGTATAAATGAATATACTTTATGAAAACATTTAATCATTTTAGGATTGTAATAAAGATTGGATATCGTGTCATTATACGATTATTTCATTACAATGAAATGTATTGGTCAGATGTCAGCTGCACAGTGTTTACAAACTAGACTGATTAGAGGTAGTCTGCAAAGGTAAGCGACTACTAGAAGAGCCAGCTTTGGGCCTCTTGACTCAACAGCCAGAAATTCTCCCAGAACAGAGTGTCCAAAAGAAATTTCACGCATCACAGACGCTTACCCCACGTTCCTCATCTGCATCAATTTATCTTCAACGGTGGGGGGGGGGGGGATGATTCGGATTATATTCGCACTATACTTAATTGTAATATATTTGAAATCTGTCATTTAGACGCTAAATATATATGTGTGTGTGTGTGTGTTTCCGTCAACCCCCGCCCTCACCTTTGAAGATTAATTGACGCTACTGCCTCCACAATATTCCATCAGCCCCCGTTCAAACGTTTTAAGTAAACTTAAAGTACTTCAAAGAAAAACCAAACGAAGGAACCATTAGGACCTGGCTGTTTGGCGGAGATATAACGAAGAGGCTTTTACTAGGACCATTAAATACACCTGAGTTGAGTACAGAAAAGGAAATTCTGCAAAACAATCCCAGGCCCCGGTACATCGTACAGTACATCGACCTCGAATCAAAGACTCGGGATGGCATTGACAGGGCAGCACCTCTCGCTTTGTGTACTCAGAGGACGTCTGCAGCTGTGAGGCAGATGTCGAACAATCCTACACAATACAATGATCACATTGGCGCTCTTTAAATTGGCGTAACAGCACAATAATGTACACGTGTCGTTTTACATCATTTTTATGCTGGTAACTAGCTTAGGCAGGCGGTCATAGATACACCCTTGATAATAATTTCTTGTTTCCTTGTGTATATATTAATGATATAAGGGTAATTTTGGTTGTGAACAGTTCTTATAGGACCTTCGTGAACGATGTGTGAACTTGTATCAAAAAGATGTTTGTTGAAAAGGGGGAAAAACAAGTAACCTAATGTGGTAGGTAGCATATATGCTGAGTAGAAAGGTCACTCTTTGCAAAACGCCATTTACACTGATTTGCTGCCAGATGCCCTTGTTGAATTGTTTTCATTATTTTGTCGGGCCCCCGCATATTATTAACACGTTGATATTTATAAACAAAACAAGCAGCCTATGTACAGTGACAACATATATCCTTAATCCTCTATGAGAGGTGTATGATAGAATTACATTTACCATATTTGTCGATATGGTTGCTGATTTAGGACACTGGGATAATTTCATTTATCTCGAGATCTCAAGATAATATTTTGCTATCTCGGGATAATGTATTTCCAGACGACCAATGTGAAGGACAATTGCCTCTCCCGCGCTCGTTTTGTTCCTCCGACGCTCCGGTTAACATACAGAGAATTTCGAGCACCAATATCAGCCAGTATATAATGGATATACCGGTAGATGAAAGCATTTTTTATACTTTTTAACTCTGTGTTGAAAGTTAATCTAGGGATGAAGAGATAAAAAATCATGTATCCTTCCCGCTGTACCACTCGACATCCACGGAAGGATGCTTTACACACACGTTCTTTGCTGAGAATTGAATTCAGTTATAACCAGTTTGACATGCATTTACCCTTGAACCTCTGATAACACCACACCTTGTATTGCACTTATTACACTGTCTCAAGATTATTTGCAAGTTAAATTGGATAGATGTAATTAGCCATATTCAAATTAAAAGATCTAAAGGTCTCCGTTTTGTCTCTATAGAACTATTACTTTGATGACGGGATTTTCCAAATGGGACAGTATAAAACATATACGGATTTAAATAACAAAATGAAAAATTATTCAGTGCAGTCCTTTCTTGTGAGAATACCTTACCTGAGGTATTATAATCATCTTTGGCTTTCATCTTCATTATTGGTCACCCCATGTGAAAAAGTCTCCTTGTTCAGCATATTGGTTAATTTTTAATAAGGTCTTGGGTTCAGCTGAATACATATAAATGTGATACTATCCATAGCTTTAGAAACCACTTAGAGAGCGCATACGTCCACCAATGCTCTTAATTGATCCTCATTTAGATCCGCCCCAAATTTGATTGAAAATAGGACTGTAACGATCGACGAAGAAAGAAGTAATTATTATTTTATTTGGGGGATCGATATTTTAAAGACGTATTACGGAGAAACAGCAGAAAAAGGTCAATCCAATGTGGCCGGATCGCGATCGGCATTTTAATTTTACTCAATCCATTCAGAAATTATACTTTTTCAGCTTATGCCTATCCTGCCACACAATTTCAACGAAATCCATTCAGGACATTCGGGGAAAAGCGGTAGTCTTAAAGATCCATGTATTCTTTTTGACGAATGTTTCAATCCGATTTACCAGTATATATATAACCGTTATATGTCAATAACAGATCTATCGGTTTGTGTATGTGTTTGTGACATCATGCTGTTCGTTAAAGACAAGACTGTGATGCCTCTGGGCAGGAAAAAACATTGCAAATGTTTGAATTGTTACCGTCTATTAAAAAAATGGTGTAACATTGTCGGGCAATTGTTAATTTTACCGAGGGCAAATTCTTGCAAATATATCCTTGGAATTCATATACAAAAACTGTACATTTTGAGAACATGAAATGGGCACCAACTTATTTGCATCCCATCCAGCAGTCAAGAATTGCTTTTAGAAATTGTTTTGGGGTATATATTAGAAATCATAATAACAATATCAAATATAAAAAAAATACAAAAAAATAAAGAAAAACATTACCATTGTTTCCGGTCCCTATTTAGACGAAGACTGGTTGTTAAGTCTTCTGTGTAGCATTATTAGCTCTGTCAGCTCTTTATCTTTTCTAAAGATAAGGGCACAACGGATGTACGGCATGTGGCATCCGAATGTGGGCCCCCGCACAATCCAGCTCTGTTGGAATCCCAGCATCTGCATGCGGGACCGGCACGGGGGCCCGCACATATGGAAAATGGACAATGATATAGACTAGTTGGATTTTCCCCGTGCAAGGGGCCTGCATGAATGGAACTTCGCCATTATAGTATGATCCCTTTTAAGAGATTAAATAAAGAGAAGCATTGAAGAGTGAACAATTATAGCGGTGATTAAATAGGATATTTATTTTTTATTTTATGGTCTGACGATCCACCGCTCTAACAAGTATTAGGTTTGTGTAACCATTCAGAGTGTATTTTTTGTTGTTGAAATAAAATGATTTTTGTATTTGCTGTACCGAATTTTAACTATTAGGCTAGACTAAATACAGCTCCTTCATATTTAAATTGCACATATAAAGCGTTCTGATCATGTCTGTATATTTAGACACGATGTGGGCCTACGCATAAATAGAGAGAAAGTAACCTTAATATACATACTATTTAACAGCTAGCTACGTCGTCAAAGTGCATTTTGTAAGATAAATTAGAGGTTATGCCCAAACCAAATTCCGTTATATGTCTTATGCCGATGGCTTGTAACAGTATCCCCTGCATACGGTGGCATTTTCTAATATGAAAATAAGAAGTTAACCTATAGAATGTAGTTTATAACTGATATCATGAATAATATAACTTATATACGATTTCACTTGATTACTTCAGTTAAAAACAGACACACTCCTTTATCTATATACTCAGTGAAAGTAGAACATTGCTGAAATTTTAACAATGATGAAAAAAATTGTTTATAAATTTATAGCCTTCAATAATTATACAAGGGTATATAAAATTGATTAAGACGTTCACATAGATTGTAATAAGATGTATAACTATGTTTCATTATAACATTATATATACAGCATATTCGTCTAAACTATCTTAGGCGCATACTTGTACAAAATGTTATTAAATAACATTACAAGTAAAATAAAAAAAGTAAATTTTGGACAGGGAGCTTAATTTCCCCCTTCGATTACGAGTCCATTGGCTACAAGCGCTCAGCCAATGTATAAACCCTGTTCATAGGTAAGTCAGTCACTGTAACTCTGGTGATGGGGTCTGGGACGTAATTTGACTCCAGTCAATATTGAAAGAACAGTCATCAAAACTTATAGGAGAGTCTGTGAAGGGTACAAACCCTTGATCCCGTTCTTTCTTTAGAGGCCATTTCACAATCTCGGGCTTCTTGGTTTTGTCTTTACAGCGAGGATCAGGAAATATGAGGTAGGACGTTTCTCTTTCTTCTGCTTCATCAGCGATATCCGGCGGTGCCTTTGGCTCTTGGGTGTAGTCTTTTGCTAACACTTTCCTGGCCATCTCTGGTGACTGCTCTACGTGGTTTTGTCTGAACAAAGTTTTGTGCTTGGTGGGAGATATGGGTCTGTGCATACGGGGAGCGGCTGGTTTAGGATATTTTGTGGTTGCTGAAGTTGGAGGTTGAGGTGATATAGGAGGTAGTTTTGCTCCTTCCCAGCTACGCTGCCTTGCGCTTTGGGCCCGACTTGGCGGACCAAACAAACGAGAGCCCGTTGAATTTGTTCTGTCTCTTAAAGTCTTTGTATTCCACGCCGACGATTCGTGCGCACTGTCCGAGGTTTGTGGTATGTTTTGTGTGACGTTTTCTGCAGACTCATACGGTTTCAATATTGGTCCTACAGGAGGGATGGAAGGCACTTTCCTCTTGTCAAATGCTTCTCGGACATGTATCGTTTTGGGGAAAACGTTTCCAAGGTGATCACTCAAGCGGTCGTACAGTTTGTTAATGAAAGTTTCATGGAAATTGTCCACGTATACCAGAGCATGTTTAAAACCATCCTGGAGCACATCAACAAGGGATAGTTTATCCTCTTCAAAATCCAGTAACTCGTACGGACCAGACTTCACCGAAGATGAACTCGAAGTAGATGTAGCTGGGCTGCTGCTGTACGGCACTTGAAGAGTTATTTTTGGTCCATTAGGGCTGCCAATACAAGGCGGTACCAGTTCCACCTCGCCGTCGGTGCTGGATACATCAGAGAGGTGTGTGTCTGACATCCTGCGTCCCCCAAACCCTAGAGGACGCAGAACGGCTTTGCGAATATATTCAGGAAACATGAGTGGCAGTTTATACCCCGGCTCCCGAATCATCATAATTGGGACGTTATTCATCACTGCTTGACTCAGCAGATCTATACATGTTCTGTCCCTTAAAGTGTCATCCGTAACGTAGAATATAAAAACGTTTGCATCATAAAGGCACTGAGTTATGTGGGGACCCGTTGACGGTTTCGGGAAAAGATGAGAGACATTTGTTCTCAGGAAACAAAATGGTAACAAAGCTTGGGTTATCGTGTCAAGTTTCTCCAAAAGAGGCACTGCTTGCTGTTCAAGACACGGGAAACAAAGATAAACTGTTCTCCCTGCGACTAGAAAAGTCTGTGGTACAGAACGAAGGGGGTTAGTGATTGTAAAAGTCGGAGATCCGGGATGGTCGCAATCATCACTGTACCATGCCTCGTCAGAGTCGTGCTCTAGTGAGTCTCTTTTTTCTTTTCCACGGAATACTCCCTGCAGGAAGTCCCAGAATAGATCCAGGTTTTCATCTTGAATTAGATTGGGGTATGTATACAGAAGCTTAACCAACATGTCTATTTGTTGCCGATGACCCTTGATCCATTCGCTAGCCCCTGTAAACGTTGGGGTAGGACCAGAATTCAACATTGTGGGCGTTTTACTTGGGTCAAACATACTTGGCAAGTAAAGGCTCCGAAGGTTACCCCTCCCAGTCATGATAGTCTCGCCACGATATTATTGTGTAACTATCATTCCCAATCATCTGATAAGTTTCCAATTGTAACTTTATATTTTTTTTTTCACTATCCAGTATTGAAGTCTTTGTGTCACTGGTACTTGGTGAAAGTAAACGTTTTATATATTTTTCAACAGAACATACAATATTTGAGTCTTACCTTCAAAATACAGTTGCTGCTTTTAGGGAATAGGACAGGTATTCAGTTGTAGCAGTTCAAGTTGCTACAGCAGTTCAAGTACTCTATAATTCCTGTCTATATCATTACTATCACATTTGAATCATTCCAGCTGATCTATCGGTTGGATTGAAACTTTTCTAGCCGCGGTTCTTGCAATCTATACACGCCAGTTGTTCGTTCTGTGCAATAATTTTTTTTAATTTCCCCGGCTCTATAAAAATACAGGCGCTTTACCTGTATGCATTCCGTGATCAGCTCAGGTACCTTCGATAGCCAGAAGCATGCAGGTTATACAACCGCTTAAACTGAACCGCTGTTGACGACCACAGTTTATATATACAGCTTGTGTGCTGGAACTGGAATATCTTGTCAACAGATACTTATTTGCATCACTTGTTTGTAAATGACACTCTCTGAAGTGCGTCACTGAGTTGACGAAGGTCTTCCTGGCGATAGCATTAGTTGGAAGACAAAGAAATTTAGATCAATAAACGCACGTGCTGCCGTTTCTGGTGAAGCGCTGTCCCCACACTGGTGTTTTTGCACTAAAGAGTGGTATTTGTTTCAAATAAGTCTACATGCCATAGACAGCGAACAACGTTGGATAAATAACCACATATGTAGTTGACCGTCGTGTTGCTATCAGAAAGCACTGTTCACGTTGCCGGTGTTTTCACGTTGCCCGGTAACCATGTGCTCCCTGCGGCTGCCGTGACGAGGATTTGAGCATCTTCGCTTAGTCTGACCACACACAAGCGAATGGAACACCTAAAGCACGATCAGCTCATTATAGACTTATTACTTAAGCGACCATCACATACTGACATGGACGTGCCTATATTGAGTGTCAACCCTGCATATCGTTTCAGGCATCTCTCTGTTCCCCTATCTGACTGTCTGTACCATCATTGGATTCAAGCTGATCATTGATCACACGAGACAAATGAGGTGTCCCCGCACAGGCCGCTGCCCGCCATTCGTCACCATGGTAACGTCACAAACGTATTGATGGATCAGAAATACAGGGGTAATCGGGACACCTCGCTTTGCTTTGCCACATACACCCCTTTTATTTTATGAAGCTCATTATCGATTTCAGATCTGATCCAATTTTTCTTTATTTGTACAGACTTATTTCAATGATTTTAAATGATAAATTTCGCAGAAATTCTGAAGGATAAAGTTGAATATGCTGTTTCACATTATAAAACATTAAGAAGTATGTTGCCTTTGAAAAGGACAAATGCAAATAATGGTACTTTTTTATTCACAAAAATACAGGTCCAATGTCCTGGGAAAGGAAATGAAATACAGAATAAATATGGAGCACCGCTCAAATCTCCTGACATATTATCTCGTCAAATATGTATCCAAAGCCAATCACATGTTTACTTAGTGAGTGCTTCTTCCTTTAGAATGGACTGATGAGCCAATTTCTCATTAATCGGATATTATTTCCAATTGGGCGCACTACTGATGTTAGGCACTACTAGATTTTCGAGCCATTCATATATACGCAGCCAAATCGATTAACTTGCAAGGGTACATTCAAATAAAATAGTCATTGGTTGAATAAACTGGGAATGTATTACCACATTAAAAATAACTCGTTGATCTTTTAACTCATTCAATGCCGAAACCCTTCCAATTCGAAGCAAAGCATGTTAGGCAACAAAGAATAATTAATTATGATAAAGATTTTTGTTTGACAATTACCTGTCAAGACAAATTACGTGAACATTTTTAAACCTATTCGAATACGGTTCTGCTCTTTAGAAATTGTGGATGAATAGGTCCTTTTCCCACAATGCACCGGGGCTTCTAATTGAACCAGTGGCTGAAGGAGTATATGTTGTTCATTAATTATTTTGCGCTGATAAATTAAAAATAAGTAATATTTGGTAAGCATATTCATGTTCAATGTAAACCGAAGATTATTTCTTGAATTGTGACAAAGCTAATTAGGATATATGACACTCGAGACAAGTAGTCTCGGCTGTCGTCCGGTACCAAACTGGAAGAGGTTTATGACACAAATGTATTTCCAGGTTAGGTCATGTAAAATGGACGCCTAATAGTATAATAAGATATAGTCAAGTAACGTCTTTCATTAAATTTAATAATATTGTTATAATTAGTTGTGCTGAACGGTATCTGTGAAGTTAGAGCCAATTAGTGGCTTGAACAACTGTATTGTGAGAGTGGAGCTAGTGTAGGACGGCTATGGCCGATTGTAAAACGTTTCCAGAATAAACCTGTTTTTTGTTTTCCCCTAGACAGTGTGATCATTTTGGACCTTTGCGTTAAAGTTCCCGGGGAATATATGTCCGCTGCGTTTGTGGTGTGACAGTTTATTTTTAACAGATAAGACCTCTGGTGGAATGGTATACGTGAAGGCTGACTCCATCCGCTGGAAACACCGTCGTAGATTCTTATCGATGGCGCTGCAAGAGAAAACCTCCGCGAAATGTAAAATACATCAGATTTTTTTTTTTTTTGGGGGGGGGGGGGGAAATATGAAAAGCGACCCCTTAGGACACAGTTGGCAAGTTAGAAATGTGGCAATTAAGAGGACTAAATAACGCCACAGAGGAGTAGCGTGACAACGATTTAGTGTCACCGGCAAGTATATTATACACTTGATGTTTCCAATCGAAGAGCGACCAGTGGAAGCCTGCAACACCGCCACTGAGCGATAATGGGGAGTCCGCTAAGGAGTATAAGGGATAAGGTCAAGATAAAAAAAAATTAGGTGCGAATCTGTGACCTAGGAATAACGTTGTGCCCATATTTAAGCTTTTAAAAATCGGCCATATTCGAGATGTAGCACAAAAAGAAAATCTTGGCAGAAGAATGGAATAAAGAATAAAATATATATATATATATATATATATATATATATATATATATATATATATATATATATATATATAATATATAATCTCATCAACCCCTATAAGCCTTCTCTCCATTCGGGGGGGGGGGGGGGTTTGATTGATAAGGATTTGGTTCTTACACACTTAGTAAAATATTAATCCATAAAAAAAGCCTCAATGATACTGAGGGGAAAAAACTATTTGCCATGGCCCATTAGTATTCTAAGTTTCTAAATGCCTAATTCATCAGCCGTGATCATGTGGGCAGTTGAATACTCGTCATGAGAGAAGTATTCAGTAACTAGCTTTGGGCCATGAAAGGATATTTCCCGTGTTTGTTTGTTTTTATTTAAATACATTTTAATTGCAAAGAATGTGAGAATGTGTGACATCAAAAGGGGCGTATGGGAGGGGGCGTCCTTCTTCCGTGACCAAACATTCTGTGAAGTAGAATAAAAAACGCTTAATGCCGAAAACTAGCGATAGATATTGCGTCTCGCACCGTTCTCCTCCATATCTGGAGTAGCGGCAGCGTGTCCACCAAACTGCGAATTTTAATTAACTGAACACGTTGGGGATAGTAGTACAAGCTATTTGGTCTGCTTCAATTCTAGTACATGCAGATGTGCACGCCAGTACTTTTCATCTTCATCTGCTTGTCGAACTGACATTTTTTCCCCGAAGTAAGACATAAAGCGAAGTTATTCTGTTGAGAAAAATAATAAATATTACCTTAACGGTTGATTTACGTATATTCATGCAGCAGTTAACACGACCATATAAGCCTCTTATGTCAAATACTACCTCACATGAGATTCAGTTCATGACTGCGCGAGTTATTTTGTGAACACACACCGTCGAAGAAAGCATACCCTCCTAGCGGAATCAATAATATGAAACTTTCCCTCTATTTTCTAATCCTCGGTGACTGTATTGTACTTACGGATATGACCACCCACTGGTCTCTCCTTTAATTAACTCTGCTATATATACACTGGTCTTCAGTCTTTCAGGGCCAGATATTTGAATGGCCATTAGCGCTTTATGTCTTTCAGAGCCTCAGTCTTTCAGAGCCAGATCTTTAAATGGCCATATAAGCGCTGTTAGTATGTGTGTGTGTGGGGGGGGGGGGGGGGATTGAAACCTGATAGTGACTAAATATAAACGCAGCGACAGGGGTTCCCTTCTGACGTGAAAGGCCCTAACAGTTCAGTTGAATTAACTATCTAGACCTTGTTCACGGCTGACGTGATAGGTATACGGTCCAATGAGGGTATAAATGGACTTTTAAATAGAACGCAGATTCATTTCTGTCCTTGTTATTTCCCGTACTTTGGAACTACGGAAGTTACAAATTTAAGATAATCAAATTATTTAATATTGCATTTGACATTCAGATTATATTCGAGAATCAATATAATTGAATTGTAATTGTAATAATGAAACGTAATGTTACTACAAACAATAAGAGTTTAACATGATTGGGTTAGGGTGGAGTAAGACGTCAAGGTATACATATGCGACGTGTGGCAGGTTGAACTCGACACCAGCGAACCATATTTTAAATTATCGGTTGAAATAAATTGTGGAAATAGAAATTTGCATGCTTGCAAGGAAAATACACAGTTTGAAAAAATTCATTAAATTGTGCATATAATCAACAGTACGTCCGCCATCAGTACGTTAACCCATACTTTCTCGAAAATGGCTGGAGCTACATCACAAAATTTAATGCAAAAAATCAGACATATAAAAACTCTATCGTATTTTGCTTATTTTTTGGCTGTGTTCATTGACTTAGATTTTACAGGGGAAAAAATAAAAAACCTTTAACAATTTTCTTCTCCTAAACACTCAAACAAAACTGACTGTTTCATAGAAATAATCCCTGAAACAATCGGTCTTAAGTTTATTCGAGTGGTTTCATTTCGGTGAGTTTAGGCCGAGTTACAGGAAGCTGAACATAGTCATTTGGCCAAATAAGCATAAACGGCAGGAGCTATCATCACCAAATTTTATGCAGATGTTGGTCTCACATGACTCATATTTTAAACTGGGGTATTGGTGGCGCCACCTGCATTAACCTTATTTGTACAAGGGTCATCAGTCATCAGTACTTTATCCCATAATTTCTCAGGAACAGCAGAATCTAGGTTCACCAAGTTTTATAGAAAAGGTGGTTACATGAATCATATTTGAAACTGAGGTATGTGGTGCCAACTGCATTGACCTGTGTTTTTCCGGACCCCCCCCCCCCCCCACCCCAAAAAAAAAAAAAAAAACTTTCATTTTTAGTCTCTTTGAACTTATACATTAAAATGAATTATGATTGTTCAGTCGAATTGTTTATTTTTTCACAAGGGTTATCCTAGGGTAGGGTTCTCTCGTTTGTAGTTGGTCTTGTGGCCATTAGTAAGCCTATATATCAAACTCAGGCTGCAATAGTCTTCTTCTGCTAAAGTGTTGTTTATAATTGTTTAACATTGCAAAAAATGATTCTTAGGTGGCCTTAGTTCATGTTTACTTGAATGATTTTTGGATGAATTGTTAGACCTTTAACAATGAAAGAACTGTGAGATTTATTGTTGTAACAGACTGAGCTCTTTGGGTAAATAAGCAGAGCTGTACAGGCAACATAAATAATCATCCATATCCAGCTGATGTGTATGATAAATCCATGAATAAAATATATCTTTATTCTGATCTGGCTTTCAATAAGCATTTGTTATTATTCTAAACATTGTGATAAAAAAGTCTCATGAATATGTCGGCTTGAAAAAAAAACAGCATTGTAGCCAAAGTCCATCAGTATGTGTTAACAGATTTACCAACAGGCCAAGATTGTGTCTGTGTCTATAAATATCTTGACAAACTCAGCTATTTCAGATTTGGCAACAGGCCAACATTTAGTCTGTATCTGTTTATAGCTTTGGCAGACTGCCAACTGTATCCTATAAGGCAACAAGTCATTAGTTTAATCAGTACAGCCAAGTACAGGTCAAGAGTTAACTCAGTGCAGTAGCTGCAGCTGGCAATTCTTTCCGGTTCACATTGGGGCAACTGCATTTCTCAGTTGAGCTTGGTCAGGCCAGTGCACCTGAATCAAAAGAAGTTTGATGTATTGGCCTGAAATGTTGACTTGTTTCTCTCATACACAAGACTGGTGTCGCCACGAACAATGAATTGTCCATAGTGTATGTCCCTGCATATTTCTCAGAAGGGATTTAATATATCATCCTGAAATTGTGCATATCACTTCATCTCGGATAGCTTCGCCATATAAAAGACTTGCGGCGCCATCTATAATTGTTTTGGGTTTCATACATCTGTGCCCATAGCTCATGAGTGGTTTGAGGTATCTGGCTGAAATTTTAATGTTCATACATATTCGATGACATTCTCATACACAAGTCTGGTGGCGGCACGTATTATAATTTTTCTGTTGTGTACATGCCAGTATTTCAGGAGTGATGTTTGTGTAATTGGTGCTGGTGCTGGTGCTGGAGTTTAAAATGTTTTGTACTTCCATGTACTTTTTTAGTACTTTTTACATGTCACACATGTACCTGGAAATTAATCAAGTACTTTTCAAATAATGGTCAAGCATGTTATCATGGATGCATTATACCTGATGTATATCGATCTCATTGTACAGGTTCACATTAGGCCTGTAGGCCTTGTTTTTGTGCACTGGCCATTCTATGCCAAGCTCAAGTCCACAGCTTACCAGTTCAGGTAGGAGTCTGAACCAGTCTTTTTCGCATGTCCATGTCATAGTCAGTCGAGTCCGAGTCTATTATTCTCTCGAGACTTCCGAGATAATTGAAAGACATTAACGGACATGCTTATTACTTATTACGCAGTTATATACAAGTTGGTATTCGCCGATGTCGCCCCGATGTGACATCGACTTTAACTAGAGTAACATAGGCTTAACATCTTGGACACATCAGGGTGACAACGGGATATTTTTTAACATTTTCAAATATGTTTAGAATCGGGATGACACCGGGAAATATCGGGGTTACAACGGCTTGGCATCTGGAAGACAACGCGGGGCAGCATATTGGGACAAACCGCAATGAAATCGACGATGTTTAAGCCAGTCTTAAATCGGGAGACTCAGTGTTAATATGAGTTGGTATGTTAACAATGACATCAGAACTGAGAGCACGCACAAACACAAAATACATAAACAATAATGTATCTTAACAAACGAACTCAAACAAGCAATATAGCATGAATAAAAATTCCGTACTTCTCTCTCTCTCTCTCTCTCTCTCTCTCTCTCTCTCTCTCTCTCTCTCTCTCAATATATATATATATATATATAATCCTCTCAAATCAGACTACCATAACACCAGATAAGTTATAGCAGACTTGTTAAGTGAGCTTGACTTTTCCTCAATGTTCATTTATAGAACTATTGATCTCAATTTTTTAACTGAAACATTTATATTTAACTTAAAAAATTAGCTAATGATTTTTTATCTGTTTAATGCTTAATAAAAGTAAATGTTTGGCTAAGTAATAACAACCGTTCCTTTCGGCCATATGGTAATTTAAACTTAAATACTGTTTAGTTCTGTTTTATCTGTGGGAAAATCCTACTCGGTAACAATTTGTCTAGTCGTACACCGCTCTCTCTTTCTCTCTCTCTCTCTCTCTCTCTCTCTCTCTCTCTCTCTCTCTCTCTCTCTCTCTCTCTCTCTGCGTGTGGGAGCAAGTTGTGGAATGTACTTGAAACATCAATCACTATATGCCTGGTAGTCAGGTTGATCTGCGCACTGTACACTTGAGCTGATTACATCACAGTTAAACGTATTACCATTCTGTGTCTGTATTCTTAAGGTTTTACTTGTCCCTCTCTGCGTCATAATCATTAATTAACTTAAGGATTCTATCTTAGGAGAATGTCCTTTTACGTAGTAATATCTTCTCTACTGTATTACTGGCTGTATATTTTCCTTGATCGTATAGATAAATTACTGCATGTATTCTTTCATCTAATTGTTTTTTATTTTATTGTTTCATTACATTGCATGACGTGCTGAATTGGATTTACAAATTTAAGAGAGTGAAGGGATCATATTCTTGTATCGTATGAGAGGTTTTGGGTCATATTAATACATAATAAGCCGCAAATACACGATCTGACGTAGGCATATTACAATTTGACGATAAGCCTGTGAATCTCCATGGGAGTTAAAACATGACTGCAATTTACGTCAAACACAAGTGTTGTTATATTCAAAATCTGATATTTATATTTGTATTCTACATATACTTCGCATCTATCTGGCGACAGAGCTACACAAACGTTGTCACGCAACTCCTTTGTGGCCACAGACATGAACGTCTTTGATCTTGAATTAGGGAGCGATGCCAAGTGTGTTCAAAGGGGATCATATATCATATATTCCACATGAATCGAGAAAAAAATGGGTTTATTTCACGAAAGGGCTAACGCATCACCATCAGTCAGAAACTGCACCAGTGTGTATAATCTCGTCTCATTGAAAACCCGTCCTGAACGAACATGCAAAGAACTGTCAAAACGCAAGATGGGGTAATATGCTATAATATAACTGAAACTCATAACATCTAGTAAAACAATAATTTCGAAATACGATTTTATTTTGCTAAAAAATCATTTTGGTACTGTACCAATCGACAGATGAAACTGATCTATCCATGTAGTTGACACATTTTATCTCAAAATAATGAGGTCAACTTCATTCTCCAAGAATTCAAATATTTAATTCAAATAATAAAAAGACAGCATAGTGGTTTAGTTTTTGATATAGCGAAAATGCCTATCTTGGAAACGTCTTCTAGGAATGCAAGGGCTGATCCAAGATTTTTAAAAGGCGTGACTTGACCATTGAGAAAACCTGATACGAATCGGTCTTGAGGTCCCTAAAAGGAGGTCTGGGCCACAACATGTTTTTTTTAAATCAACCATAAGGTTTCGAAGGCTGTAAATGGGAGGACACCAAACCGGATCCGCTTCTGAGGTATTAAATGTTGTAGTTTGCAATTTGTTCGAGATGGTTTCATTTCGCGATATTCGTGAAAGGGAATTCATCGCCAAATAAAATGTCCATTCGTAAAGCAGGCCGCACACAGGGCGATGGAGAAGAGAACAGAAAGCAGGCCGCACACAGAGCGGAGGAGACGATAACGTAAAGCAGGCCGCAAACAGAGCGGAGGAGACCGGAACAGAAAGCAGGCCGCACACAGAGTGGAGGAGACCGGAACAGAAAGCAGGCAGCACACAGAGCGGAGAAGACCGGAACAGAAAGCAGGCCGCACACAGAGCGGAGGAGACCGGAACAGAAAGCAGGCCGCCACTTAGCGAAGGAGACCGGAACAGAAAGCAGGCCGCACATAGAGCGGAGGAGACCGGAACAGAAAGCAGGCCGTCACTTGGTGAAGGAGACCGGCACAGAAAGCAGGCCGCACACAGAGCGGAGGAGACCGGAACAGAAAGCAGGCCGCACATAGAGTTGAGGAGACCAGAACAGAAAGCAGGCCACACACAGAGCGGAGGAGACCGGAACAGAAAGCAGGCAGCACACAGAGCGAGGAGACCGGAACAGAAAGCAGGCCGCACAGAGAGTTGAGGAGACCGGAACAGAAAGCAGGCCGCACAGAGAGCGAAGGAGACCCGAACAGAAAGCAGGCAGCACACAGAGTGGACGAGACCGGAACAGAAAGCAGGCAGCACACAGAGCGAAGAAGACCGACACAAAAAGCAGGCCGCACACAGAGCGGAAGAGACCGGAACAGAAAGCAGGCCGCACATAGAGCGGAGCAGACCGGAACAGAAAGCAGGCCGCCACTTGGCGAAGGAGACCGGCACAGAAAGCAGGCTGCACACAGAACGGAGGAAAACGGAACAGAAAGCAGGCCGCAGATAGAGTTGAGGAGACCGGAACAGAAAGCAGGCCGCACACAGAGGGGAGGAGACCGGAACAGAAAGCAGGCCACACACAGAGCGGAGGAGACCGGAACAGAAAGCAGGCAGCACACAGAGCTGAGGAGACCAGAACAGAAAGCAGGCTGCACAGAGAGTTGAGGAGACCGGAACAGAAAGCAGGCCGCACAGAGAGCAAAGGAGACCGGAACAGAAAGAAGCCAGCACACAGAGTGGAGGAGACCGGAACAGAAAGCAGGCAGCACACAGAGCAGAGAAGACCGGAACAGAAAGCAGGCCGCACACAGAGTGGAAGAGACCGGAACAGAAAGCAGGCTGCCACTTAGTGAAGGAGACCGGAACAGAAAGCAGGCAGCTCATAGAGCGGAGGAGACCGGAACAGAAAGCAGGCCGCCACTTGGCGAAGGAGACCGGCACAGAAAGCAGGCCGCACACAGAGCGGAGGAGACTGGAACATAAAGCAGGCCGTGCACAGAGCGGAGGAGACCGGAACAGAAAGCAGGCCGCACACAGAGCAGAGGAGACCGGAACAGAAAGCAGGCCGCACACAGAGTGGAGGAGAACGGAACAGAAAGCAGGCCGCACACAGAGCGGAGGAGACCGGAACAGAAAGCAGGCCGCACACAGAGCTGAGGAGACCAGAACAGAAAGCAGGCCGCGCACAGAGCGGAGGAGACCGGAACAGAAAGCAGGCAGCACACAGAGCGGAGGAGACCGGAACAGAAAGCAGGCCACACACTGAGCGGGGGAGACCGGAACAGAAAGCAGGCCGCTCATAGAGCGGAGGAGACCGGAACAGAAAGCAGGCCGCGCACAGAGCGGAGGAGACCGGCACAGAAAACAGGCCGCGCACAGAGCGGAGGAGACCGGAACAGAAAGCAGGCAGCACACAGAGCAGAGGAGACCGGAACAGAAAGCAGGCCACACACTGAGCGGGGGAGACCGGAACAGAAAGCAGGCCGCACACTGAGCGGAGGAGACCGGAACAGAAAGCAGGCCGTACATAGAGCGGAGGAAACTGGAACAGAAAGTAGGCAGCACACAGAGCGGAGAAGACCGGAACAGAAAGCAGGCCGCACACAGAGCGGGGGAGACCAGAACGGACCGGACTCGTTTTTCACGGTATTCCCATATATATATATATATATATATATATATATATATATATGTGTGTGTGTGTGTGTGTGTGTGTGTGTGTGTGTGTGTATATATATATATATATAGGCCTATGTGTATATACAAAGAGTATGAAATGATTGAAAATGTGAGCCTCCATATGACCATGTACATGTTCAGTGTTTTTTATATGTCAAATCAGATAAGGAATGAACATCAATGGTATTGCACAATAATGTACCTGCCTTGTATCAGTGCCTTGTGGAATATCAATACATGCTGATAAGGTCACCATTCAGTCTGAACATTTTTTTTATATATAAATAATAATTACATAAATAATTTATAGTCTGACCATCCTTAACTTCTGAAACGATGGTTTACATATATTGAAAGCAGTACCACGTATTTAAATTAGATATGAGGTGAGCAAAACGGACCCTTACGAAACACTCGAATAAAAAAAAATTGCGAAAATGTAACCCCACCATATGAAGGTAACCACAGTAATTTGTTCAGCCAAGGGACTGCCGTTGGATTTTGGCAATAAATTTTATACCCTTAGGGATGAAGTTTAGAAAAAAAAATAAAGTTGTTTGGCCTATATAGAAAAGCGTAAGATCTTACAATCAGTAACAGTCATGATTGTTAAGGTCACTGACTGTTTGCACAAAAGCGTGCATTTTTAGTTAGTGATTGGTAGCCGGGTGTCATTATTAATATAAAATGAACAACCTTTTGAATTTGAGTTTACAACATCTGATCATCTTCCTGCAATATCCAAGAGAACATAGAAATTTCTAAATTTATGACTTTTGGTATTCATAATCGTACATGAGGCCTGTACACCCGCATTCTCTTTAGGATATAATTTTGTGATAAGATTCAAGTTTGAGTTAAAAATAGCTTCAATGGCACCATTTGGTACAACAAGGTTTGGTGATGGTCGCATTCAGACACTAAAACACTACAGACTCACCATTATATTGCTAGTGCCTTTTTCATTCGTTAAAGGGGCCTATTCCGATATCTCATGAATATTCACTTAAGATAATTGCTTGAACTTCTTATAAAATAATAGCCAGAAAAGGCCGATCCAACCGCATACATGCTGTCCATTTTGTTAATATCCACAGGTTTATAAAAAAATCAAAAAGACATCTAGCGGCAAGACAGTGACCTTTCAACTTACGCACATATGCAACTAGCCATCTTAGGTGTTTGTCAACATCAGTTTGTTGTTTTTATTTTTGATGCCCGGGACGCCTTAGGTGCAATAATGATAAAATATCGATGCATTTGTTATATCTATCCATGTCTGTGTCTATTTATTGTCTAGGTAACACGAATCTCTATAAAATCTGTATAGATTATAGAACTGGCACAATGAAAAGTAACAGGCAAGTGAATAATGAAGATTTGAAAGTAGACAAAAGAAATGACTGGTAAGGGCACTTTAATTGCTGTCTGTTTGCATACACCAAGAACAACTGCAGTTACTTAATATAATGTTTATATTGTAGGTGTGCCGTTTTGAACCCGAACCTGCTAATGGGGTATTGTTGTGGCACTAGTTGAATAATACATCATGTGTTAGGAATACAAATAGACATAACGTGAATATTCATTCGACATTCGATCCGTATCCCATCCGATGCCCTGCGGAAATGAATGTTAGAGGCTCTTTGATCATATGCTGGCTTGGAGACAGGGGACAGAAGATATCACATAGACCATGGGGGATTAATTACTTCAAAGTCGTATCAAGGATCTAGGAAATAGTATGTCTAATATATTTATACATTCATGTACGTTGTGTGCGTGTAATTTCATTCCCATTCATCACCTCATTATAAAAAAATAAATCTCACATTCACATAGAATACTATTGTTTCAATTCCAAACAGGGAAACCTATTACCAAATAAAAAAGACATAAAAAAATAAAATATAGTATTAATTTAAAGTATTATGTGCTGCATTATACAATCAACTTCCCTTTAACCTGTGTAGTAGAAACAAATGTGAACAAAATGAAAAATATCAACTAGGCCCACTGCATGTACATTATCGCTTTCTATACCACTAGGAGATACAATTTGTTTGGAACTTCTTGATTGTAATATAGAACATTAGTAAAGTTTTCTAAGAGAGAGAGAGAGAGAGAGAGAGGAGAGAGAGAGAGAGAGAGGGAGAGAGAGAGAGAGAAGAGGTCCTGATCCCCCAGAGGTTCCCTTGATACACCCCTTTACATAGGTATATATATAGGCCTACGTGATCTTTTTACTAATAAAGCCTATGGTAGCAAGTGTTTTATCCTGAAGACGCTGGTACATATCGAAAAGCATTTCTCATGAACAAATTGCTGATTCTCGATTTCAAAGCACCCAACATCCATCTTTGTGATGATCAATAACCAGCTCTTTCGTCTGCTCATGAGATTTAAGTATGACGTCACAGGCGCCATGTTTACATGTTTATGACTAAATCAGAATCAGGAGTGGCATTTCGATCGCCATCAGTGATGTTTGATCTCAGTCTGGTAGTGCTATATACCCGGCTACTGAGCCGAAGGTGACTGATTCAGTCGACATGCTACATAACATTCAGGAATTTCAACCGCAATATATATCCCCCCGGAAACAGATTACAGAATTACACGACACCTATAGGCCTATAGTCTGTTCCACCAATGGTGTTCATTGAATTAATACTTTCACAATGATATATAAGGGATTTATATTACCTAAAGTAGATGATTACCGATATGACCTAAAGCAATAGAGGGACTAAAGGCCTAATATAAGATTAAATCATCTACTATACATGTATTAATGTGTCTGGTTCTTCTGAATCTTGTGATAAAGTGATATGACGCCTCCGGTATAGGCTGCCAGCCTCACTTGGACGGATATTTTTTAGAATATTTATGACTCTAAACCACTACTCAGCAGCTTTTCAATGCAGTTCTTTATATATATAACCTATGGCCCTGACCCTCATCAAAGGGATTAAAAGTTAAATATTGGACTGTTTCTGTAAATTGATTTTATAGCCTTCCTAAAGTAGTTCGCAATTAAAAAAAAACATGATTTTGCTTTTATTATAATTAATCAATTCTGTGTCTTTAAATTTTTAAGGAACTGTTAATTTTATTAAATACTGTCAAATTCAAAAGGACGCCCCTATATACAAAAGATGAATCAAAGTGACGTGTAACAGTAACACAATTTTTTATTCTGATTAAAAAACAATGTCAAACCTTTTATAAGTATAGTGTATCTTCACCCGATTTGAAATATTGAGGGTGCTAATATAACATTATAAAATATGTTTAGGACCAAAAATTTTTTAATGTTTTCACGCCTTCAGCTATACTATAATGTGTTAAGCAATCATATATGTTTTTTAATAGTATATACATATATGCAACGGCGTTTCTAACGAACCAGAACACCTTAGAGTATTTATTAACGGATTTCTTATTTCTTAACCTTTTTTTTTGTAAACTTAATTTAAAAGCCGATATTGTTTATTGCCTTTGTGGCTAACTTTTATTCGTGTTCATATATGTTAAAGATTATACCCTACCTTCCACATTTATGACCCTATGTAAGGTTGATTTTAGGTTTTCTGTTTATATTAAAGGGACCTATTTTCATATATGACTTCTATAGCCTGAAGTTATATATAAATATATATATATATATATGAATTTGGCTTCTGCAACAAGTGACCTTTCAACTTCAGCATGCGCATCCAGCTACTTTAGGTCACGTGGTTTTTGTCAGCATTGGAGACTGTACCATGTTAAGTAACAGCTTGCAGATGAACAATCTCATACATCAGTCACAGAGGCGTTATAAAAACTTTTCTCAGGAAGAATGACTTGCAGTTCGTTAATATGTACTCAGAGTAAGACAGAAATTACATTAATTCAACAGAAAAGTTATATAGGTGAATAGCCGGCTTGAAATTCAAAGGCCTGTCAAAACTAACCTGCAAACCACATGCAGTCAGAATCAAAACAAACAAAAAAACGGGTAATCATTTCCGTATTATTACTAAAGTTAAACGCTACATTGGTAAAAAAAGGGACAATTTCATGTATACGATGAATCCTTTATTCCACCACGCAAGATGTATTGAATTATAAATAAAACATTGGCCTTTTTTTTTCTTGCCAATCCTGTATTTTGTTGTAATATCCTGCTCAACATCATACATTTTGGATCAGATGCTTTCATACATATTCACTCGGGTTGAATTGACACACGGTGATTGATTTTCCATCCATGACTTCAACACTGAAACGGCAGCCGGAACCACATCTTGACATGCTATTGACATCGAGACAACCTACTGCTAAGGCGATCCCAAACAGAGACTTAGTAAACCAATTGATAGTGGTGCTAAATTACATACATGTATTTTACATGTATTTGAAGATAAACAAATTCAACAAAATAAATGACATCCATTTTTTGCATCTTTAAATATTAATGTACACCACAGTGTGGACACATTAAATTAAATGTCGAATTCACACAGGTACAAGATTATATATATATATATATATATATATATATATATATATATATATATATATAGTTTTATTCTGCAATGAACAACTGCTAGAGTGCTCTATGGTATTGGACCAAAGCTGTATAGTTATACACAAACAGAGGAATCAAATTTTGTCCGACATTTTTACTTCTAGGAAACTGCTAAATTACAAAGTAGTAAAAATGGCTGACAAATATTTTGAAATTGGATTCCTCTATATTTGTATAACTTTACAGTTATCGGTAAGAAGCGGTAATCTATAGCAATTCTTTGTTTTTTTTTATCGTATCATCTTGTATGTTTTCTTATCTCTCTGACATATGGTAATTCTATCCTACAGGCTTCTGATTTAATATTGAACTGAACTGTCAATGGGTTTTGTCTTGATTTAATAATTTTATAAATATATGAAAAAAAATATTTGGTCATTTTCGTCCACTTATTCAAAAAAGTATCTGCGTGTGAATATGTATACGTCTACGTGGTTAAGGGGGCGGGAGGCACACAGCACTTCTTGTTCACTAGAATTGAAAAATATAATAGGCTGACCAATAAAAAATTGACTTTTATTTCTTGTTTTATGTGTTCATAAATATGGATATTTCAACTATCTGCGCCATCGGATTAGTCTGCTCAGCCGACCTGAAATAGAAATCCAGTGTCTTTTTCTTTGATACGTGGGAGTCATTTCATGTCTGTACTGATTCAGGTCGAACAATTAGGTAAAGGCTTACGTGAGGTAAAATACGGCCCTGTACATTGACAAATATATTTCACCACTCACAATGATAGCTGAATGACACTGGAGAGGATCGAGAAGAAGCAGTGTTGCCTATTATAGGTAACTCATGACGTCATAAGAGTCCTAGATGTCTGCCGTTATTCATAAAACTGACCCTTTTCAAAACGTCCACGTATCGGTAGTATTTTATAAGTATTCTTTACCACTGGCGAGAGACCAGGGCGATTCACTGGTTTTAGGGACCACCTTTGTTCAGGAGCTGACCTGTGACTCAACCATTGGATTTGTGACACATTTTATGTGTAACCATGTAGAAAGCAAAGTTTCGTTATGATTCTGCTTGAGGTTTTGGTCATGGTTTACTATTTAATTTTTTTTGTAATTATATATCCCCTTAAAACAAGCAAATAAAATTCACTGGATCGCTAATTTTGATCACCATTGCCATAAACGGATATGATTATGGATTATCACATACTCACGCACACACACATATTATATATATATATATATATATATATATATTTTATATATAATATATATATATGATATCGTCATGCGCAGTCGTCACACGCCGTTTCCACATATTTTCTTTTCCATAACAGGAACCGTTTGTCATAAAAAGAACCTCCGTAATATCAACACGAACCACCTGAAAATGGGTTCCTAATTCATGAACCATAGCTCTAGCTGGAACCATAACGTATCTTTAAAGAACCTTCAAGTACCCTTTTTTTCTTAGCATACACACACATAGCCGTGACAACACGACTCAGTTGGCACTTAATTTGGCTGGTAAGCCTAAACATCCAGTATACGCTAGTCGCAGACTCTCAAATGTCAGAGGGCAGAAATAAAGCTAACACATACACAAACTGCTCCAATGAATATTGCACCAAATTTAAGGTCCGAGATGGCGAACTGTTTTAGCTCAGCTGACTGAAAGTCATCTGAGCTATAGCGATCACCCTTCGTCCGTCGTCCGTCCGGCCGTCCGGCCGTTAACAGTGCACAAATCGTAACGGCTGGACAAGGAATCTTGCAACTTAACATCCAGGGAGGTCCATGAAAAATCTCCTTGGAAACCTGAAATTAGGTCTCTGTTACCCATATCCTTTGAGCTATGGGGCTCCAAAGTACCCCCCTCCCCCACCAGAATAATGCAAAATTTGATACAAAAGCTCAAGTATCTGAATAACTGCTGCATTGATCACCATGATTCTTTGCATGAATATTGATCATGGAGTGTTCCATCAGTTCCTGCAAACTGGTGGCGCCACCTATATTTTTTTTTATTTTTTATTTTACGATTTTTTTTTCTCTTTTTTTCAGACCTGCAATGAAACTGTCATCTGTTAACAGGGCACAAATCGTAACCACTTGATCTAGAATCTTCATACTTGACATCTAGGGAGGTCCATGAAAAGTCTTCGTGGAAGTCTGAAATTAGGTCTCTTTTACCCATATCTTCCGAGCTATGGGGTTCGTAAGTACCCCCGAAATAATTAAAAATTTGATACAAAAACTGTGTTCGTTTCTGGAGAACTCCTCTGAGACCCTTGGACCGATCTTTCCGTAACCCGGCATAGTTGTTCCCTTACCTATGTAGTTGTATATAACAAAGACAGGTGGCACCATCTGCAATCCTTTCTGTGCAGTATTAAGCTGGGTGGCTCAATGTATTGAGCTGATTGTTTGCATGTCCATAGATCTTGGATCTCTTCATCTTGTAGTCGCGACTGGTGGCGCCACCTACAATACTTTATGCGTAGCATCCATCTGTGCATTTGCCATCTGTTCGTCTTAGTGGTTCTTCAATGTATTGGGTTGAAATTGTGCATGTTCATATAGACCGTCGACACCTCCATCTCGTAAACAAGACTCTTAGCGCCATCTGCAATAATTTTCACGTGGCGTCCATCCGTATATTTGCTTTTGGTAAAAATTGCTCATATCTCAGGAGTGGTTCAAGGTATTGGTCTGAAATTTGGCATGTCCATCCATCTTGGAAAATTTTCTCGTAAACCAGATAGGTGGCGCCACTTACCTTCCCGTTTCCACAGAAGAATAAATTACTGCTCTTTTCTAAGGAGTGATTTGGCGTATTGGCCTGAAATGGTGCATACCCTTAGATCTTGGACTCTTCAATCTTGTACTCAAGACTTGTGGTGCCATCTGCAATCATTTTCCGGTGGTCTATCTGTACATTTGCTTTGGGTGAAAATTGCTCATATCTTAGGAATGGTTCAAGGTATTGGTCTGAAATTTGGCATGTTAATCCGACTTAGAGAGTTTTCTCATAAACCACACAGGTGGCGCCAGGTGTTTTTGTTGATTAAATTAATGCCCTTTTCTCAGAGTTTTAGTGGACTATATTCAGGAGTGGTGTGACATACCACTCAATCCATCCCTCACTTCACCTGTACCACTCTGACTTCGGCGGATACACATCGTCGCTTGGTAAATGTTTTCTAGTTAAAAATGTGATACAAAAACTCCAGTATCTGCATAACTAATGCACTGATGACCATGATAATTAGCTTGTATATTGATCATGGAGTGTTTCACCAGTTCCTGCAGACTGGTGGCAGTACCTGTATTTTTTTTTTCAAATTTTTACGCATTTTTTTCTATTTATGAGACCTTCAAATGAAGTTGGCATCTGTCCAAAAGCCCACTGAAACCCATTTCTAAGGACTCTTCACAAAATTCATGATTTGTTTGCACTCTGGCAGTCATTTTGGTCATTGTTCAACATTCCTTGAATTCAGCTGACCGTCATGGCCCATTGGACACTAGTTTTTTTTTTAATTACCGGTAGAGACAAATTAAGTAAAATGTTGGTCAACTGAGAGGAGGCAGAAATGTGCGACAATACCTGAGACTGCTAACATGAAAACTGCGGTCTTAAATAATTGAAATGTAGCATCCTTAAAATTGGTAATTTTTAAAGGGATAAATACAAGAGCAATTTTATTTAGTTCCGATGACTCGTTGTTCATTCACAAGAAAAAAAGGAGAAGTCTGTGAAAAATATGAGCAATGATTCTGTAGAACAATTTATATTGGAATGCCTGATAGATCGGGTTATCCACCCATGCAACAGTTCAAGTGGATGTCCTTGTGCCCTGAACCCCCTGCATCCAGTTGTTGTCATCTGTGGACCAGTTTTACTTAAAAATAATCTGTCTGGTTTCCTTAATTTTTTAGCGAACCTGTGAGCTTATGCGATGGTGTGGCGTCGTCCGGCGTCCGTCGTCCGTCGTCTGTCGTCCGTTGTCCGTCGTCTGTACGTTAACCTACACTATCTTGAAAACGGCAAGAGTTAGCATCACAAAATTTTATGCAAAAAATTAGTCATCTAAAAAACTCTATCGGATTTTGCTTATTTTATGGCTAATTGCATTTTCTTAGATTTTATAGGGAAAAAGCTGAAAAAAACTTTAAAAATCTTCTTCTTCGAAACTGTTCAGCCAAATTGTCCAATATTTCACAGAAATGATTCCTGGAACAATCTCTCTCAAGTTTGTTCGATTGGTTTAAGTTCGGTGATTTTTGGCCGAGTTACAGGAAGTTGAACTTAGTCATCTGTCCAAAAAAAGCATACTAAAATTACATTCTCAGAAATGGCTGGAGCTATCATCACCAAATTTTATGCCAGTGTTGGTCACATGAGTCATATATGAAATTCAGGTATTGGTGGCGCCACCTGCATTGACCTTTTTTGTACGGGGGTCATTGGTCATCTGTACATTTAGCTTATTTTCTTGCTATCTGCATTTACTTAGATTTTATAGGGAAAAAGCTGGAAAACCTTTAAAAGTCTTCTTCTTGTAAACGGTCCAGCCAAATTGTTCAATATTTTACATAAATGATCCCAGAGGCAAGCCCTCTCAAGTTTGTTCAAATGTTTTGCATTTGATGAATTTTAGTGCTGTTACACGAATTTGAACAGTCATTTGGCCAATTAAACATACTGACATAATAATCCTGGAACAAAAGAAGCTAGCATTACCAAGTATTGTGCAAATATTGGTCACAAGACTCATATTTGAAGTTGCAGATTTTGTGGTGCCACCTACATTGACCTGTTTTTAATGGGCAAAAACCTCATAATTTTAGCCTCTTTCAGCTTAAAATGTTTATGTTGAAACTGTCAAATTGAATCGTTCAATTTTTCAAAAGAATTATCCTAGGACATGGTTCTTTCAATCATATCAGAAAAGCTTAAGTTGGTCTTATGGCCATTATTATGTCTATTTTAAACTAAGGACTGCAAAACTGTTCTTCTACAAAATTATTGTTTCAATTATAACTTCTGTAACATTGCACAAAAATTATTCTTGGATTGCCTTTGTTCAAGTTTACATGAATGATTTTTGGCAGAATTATTGGACCTTTAACAATAAAAGGACTGCATCTTTTATTAATATAGATATTTTGATAAAACGTTTATGAATATGATAGCTTGAAAAAAGGCATTTTAGCCAAAGTTTTTCAGTATGTGTAAACAGATTTACCAACAGGCCAAGATTGTGTTTGTATCTTTAAATAGGTTGAGAAACTGCCAACTGTTTCAGATTTGGCAACAGATCAAGAGTTCATTCAGTGCAGCCAGATATAGGTCAAGAGTTCAGTCAGTGCAGCCAAGCACAAGGCATGTGATCACCTCATGGGTGACATGTGAACACCTCATGGCCATCATGTGATCACCTCTTGGTGTCATGCCCCTCAGGGCTGCATGTGGACTACCAACTGTGTCAAATTATGCAACAGGTCAAGAGTTCACTCAGTGCAGCCAGGTACAGGTCAAAAGTTCACTCAGTCTAGCCAGATGCAGGTCATGAGTTCACTTAGTGCAGAAGCCTGTGCCAGCAATTGGGCAACTGCCTTTCTCACCTAAGCCTGGTCAGCCCAATGCATCAGACTCAGGGTAAATTTGATGTATTGGCCTGATATTTTGACCTGTCTATGTGTCTTTGATAGCTTTCTCGTTCACAAGACAGGTGTTGCCACCTACAATGACTTTTGCACAGTGTATGTACCTGCTTATTTCTACAGAGGAATTTGATATATGGGGCATATGTATATATCTCTGATAGCTTCGTTGTATACAAGACTGGTGGTGCCAGCTACAATCATTTTTCTGTTGTGTGCACCCATGCCAGAATTTCAGCAGTGATGTTTGTGTAATTGTTTCTTATTCAAAATGTTAAGTTCTTGCATTGTTCATATACATGAGAAGTAATGGTCCATCATTGAAGCATTATACCTGGTGTATTTCCCAATGCACAGGTTCGCACTAGGCTTGTAGGCCTTGTTTTTTAATGTCATTTGGATTTAGCATTAGTCCAAAATTTCAATTTGAAAGGATTTGTCATGCTTTAGAGCGCAAGTGATAAGCTCACAATTGAGAACTTTTTCAAGATAAGGGCTGGGAGTTACCTGGAAAAAAAGGAGTCAACGTACTCTCAATCAATTAATAGCAAACTTATAAAACACGGACTCAGTATGTCGAAAATTAGGTAATGGGACACCAAGGTCTGCATGCAGTGAAGAGAAAACCGCTGGCGTGGAGGGCTTGATTTAGACACAAAAGGGTTAAAAGAGGGTAAAAATCTCACAGAAAAATTGCCTGTGACTTGCAAATGAGCAAATCATCTGTGTCTAGATTGATAAAAAAGAGACTCGAACTGAAGCCATTTAAAGGATAAATTTTTCAAGGGGAGACCATAATGTGCTGTGGTATAGGAAAACTAGATGTCGAAATTTTAATGACCGTTACTCAGCCGCAGATTTTAGGAGAATCATCTTTAGGACGTCAAAGAATTTACCCTTGAAATTGAGAAAAATTGATAGAACGGTCGATGGAAAACGGAAATCTGGAAGTCAATCATTTCCTTGATTATCATATGTTTTCCTTGATAATTTATAGGTTTGTGCATTATATATATATATATATATATATATATATATATATATATATATATATATATATATGTATTTATATAAAACCTCCGAATTACGGACACTGACTGGACCGGACATTTTACCTGCAATATAGAGGAGCCCTTCAATTCAAGCGACTGACCGTTTTAAGTGGCCGTAAAAAGTAGGATAGGATGGAAAATAGTACAGAGGTGCCCGTAAACTATGTAAGATTACACTGTATTTATCTAACGTGGAATATATTTATTTTATACCATTTGCTTTCCAGCTGATGGGATGCGGCCTATACGCTAGATAAAATAAACGTCGGGCTTACGCCCTCTGTGTAAAAAATATATACCTCATAGATCAAGCTAGATCTAAGGATATATTTAACGTGGGCATTAGCTCTTGATATTCATACACGAAGCCGTCTTCAGGTAAATAATGGCTACCATTGACCCGGTCCTCCATGCAACATCTTCTGACGACAAACGCCTACTCTTGACGCAATGACCCGACAGGACATTAACTTCTTAATACAGTGTTCTTCTTGTAATTACGTTCTGTCCATGAAGCTTCATGGAATAAACGTCTGTAACATGAAACGGAGCTGGAAGGTAAAAACTAACGCGAGGGAGGCGGGGGCTGAAGTAACTGAAGGAAATAAACGGAAAACCTTTATCTTTGAAAACACTGCAGTCTGTGGCACACTGGTTATACAACGTCTCGTCATTATACTGCCAATGAATTTCAATGATGTGTATGTGTGTGCATACATTGCAGGTTTATTTTTCAGTTGCCTTTTCCCTGAATTTCGAATTAAAATTTTTTTCCCTAAATTTGATTCTGGAGGGGAAACCATTGCATAGGGGAAAGTCGGGAGAATTAAAAAATGTCCTGATATCCAACATTGTGCGTGTGTTTGTGCATGTGTGGATTCAGGATACTGATTACGAATTAAGGAAACAAATAAATCATTAAAATACATGTTCATATAAACTAGAAATCTGCATTCTAAGGAATGAAGTCAGGCCTCCGCCATGTGTAGGTCTCTTTTGAGGGATGCTTAAAAAATGTGTTTGCATTCACTTATTCGGCTCATATTCCCAGTTTCATTCGTGCTTAAGTGGTTGTACATTTGTGAATATTCCCTGACGACGTTCTTGAATCCGAATCATGTGCTTGGTCCACACCAAAATCTAACCCGTTCTTCATTGAAAGACTTCATTGAAAGTTTCATGATGGTCTGTTCACAATTGCGCGAGTTACATTGTGAACAAAAACACACAAACACACACACCCCAACAAGGATAAACGCATATACCCTCCTGGCGGAGTCAATAAAGAAATGAAATAATAAACAACATTTTACTTTAAGCTACACTCACATAACCCGATATTATTTCATTTTAAATAAAAAGTTCAGATGATCATAAATAGATTTTTTTTTTTCAAATATTCAATCGCATTATTTGCATACCTGCTTTGTTAGGGCTTCATTACATAAGCTGACATTTGTCATCCTGAGTTCCAACGACAGGTCTTCGTCCGTCGTCCTTTGTCCATCCGACTAGTCATACATCGTGACCAATAGCTTCTCCACAACGTTCATTATTTTAAATTTGAAGATCAGTTTAGCTTCATCACAAATGCGACATTTGGTGCTTTCATGTAATGAAGACTGGCTGAGATATAACAAGCCAAAATATATTTTGTAAATTAATAAGCAATAGATAAGGCAAACGGTTATTTCAAGCCCTACTTACCACGTATTTTATATATAGAATCAAGTTGTTTTTGTCGATGCCTTTAAGTTAGAAACAATTGAATTTTTAATGTCTGACTCTTTGAATCTCAAAAAATGTAAAGATATGCTTTCTACCCTGGACACACCCGTAGTAGCCGACAGGTGTCGCTGTCATAACCCATTCAAAACAATTTGAGATCCTCCATTTAGCTCATGCCAGAACGCTTGAGACCATTCCAGAATGCTTAAGCCCATACCAGAATGCTTAAGCCAATATCAGAATGCTTGAGCCCAATCCAGAATGCTTGAGGCTATGAATATGAACGTTGGGTACTCAGTCATTACGTAAATAATATATTTTAAGAGTATTTATAATGATAGGAATTTTCTGACAAAAACCGATAGATTATAGAAATCCCTATTTAAAATATTTAAAGTTTACACTTTCATTTAGATGTAGGCATAAAGTTTCTATTCAGACGGTGGCGTTCGATTGTCTTTGTAGGGACAGGAAAACCGTAACTATATACACAAAACGGTACTTGTAAAGCAGTTTAAAGGTTCAGCAAATCAAAAATATAAGCCTTGCCCTAGAATTAGACGCAGGCGATTCAAAATGGCTCGATTTGTCATATTTTGTACCAGCTGAATAAAGTATGGGTTTTATAACTATTACACCTTTCATGTCCGATTAAAATGCCGCATTGGAAATTGTGGACTTAATTATATATTAACCCTTTACGGTTGTCATATACGTACACCCGCAACCTACAATTATCTAAACGCCAGTGAACCATTGCCTATATAATATGAATGCATATGCAAGCGAGCCTACAAAAACCAGCCGAGGCAGTCACAAATTAGACACAACGAGCAATGTGGCTGACAGATTATACCCTAGTAGCCTTGTTCATGTTTAATAAAGTAGGATATTCTATTAATAAATAAGCTCTGAGCCAGCGACCAGCCATTAAGGGCTTCCCGCTTCGTCTACTTCTAAGGTATAGACTACTAACTCGAGGCTAACTGTCCCGTCACGCGAAATACGCTTTCCTGTCAGTTCATCACTGTAACTTGGATCTCTGAAAATGAAGGACTTCCGTGTGAAATTGACAACTTTGACAGGGCTTGAATCCCTGGCGATGGTCCTGCTGCTCGTCGCCATGGTGATATCACTGGTAGCCTTGGGGGCACCTGAATGGTTGGTGATACGTCATAAATACACGGAGCAGGTCCACGGGCTCTGGTATAGCTGTACACGCGCGCCTAACTCTCATACATGTATTATATACGGTAAGATTATAATGCATATAACCAGATGTATAAGCCAAGAAAGTACTTAGGCCGAAAAAAGGATGGTTTCTTCATTAAGAAATCAGATGTTTTCACCTATTAAAATGGTAAAAGCACCTAATAAAGACGATTTTTTTTTCGATATTTTTATAATTTCATTTTCTTGAAAGAAATGTCCGAGCGGCTGTGGCTAAAAATTCAAAATCAAAAGAAATTTTTTTTGTTGCATTGGGAGGGTTAAAATGGATGCAGATGGGGCCTGATAAACTAAACTTTTTGGCGTAATAAACATAATTAAGAATTTATAAAGACTATGATACAAATGAAACTATTAAATAAACTGTCAGAATTACCACAGGCCCTTGAAATCACCACTAAACTGTGTCTAAATGACCCCTAAATTGCCTAATACTACCCATAGTAATATTAAGACACAAGATAAGAAACGACTGTCGGAGGACCCTCAGCCTCTTTGGATATGAGCGAGCCAATTTCAACATAGCAATCAAACTGATGGGCAAACTGATTTGGGGGGGGGGGGGGGGGAGGGGGGCAGGGGTCCTACAATCTGTGGCAAATAGTAGAGCAATACACCTCAGACTGCATAATAACAGCCTACACTATATCACTAAAAAAAAAACAGATTGGTTGAATCAACCAAAAAATTGGTTGAATCCAACCCATTTAATTGGTCAAAATATGTCCAAAAAATTTATTGTTAATGAACAACCAATTTATTTTGGTTGAAATAAAAAACAGGTATTGGTCATAATAACCAATATATTGGTCAGAGCAATTAAAAACTGCTGATCATTTAAACCGACAAAATTGGTCAGTTTGACCAAAGTAATTTGGTTATTTTCAACCAATATACTTTGGTTGAGGTCAACCAAAACAAATTGGTTAAATCAGATAATAAATTGGTCACATGAAGCAATTCCAGTTGGTCAGACTAGTGGACACATTTATGTGTGCACTGCCACTTTCAGTCCCCTTTTCAGTCGTTTTATGCTCCAGATTGATTGGAAGTCTTCTTATAACGCTCCCGAGGCAGCAGAAATCTTGCGCTTCTAAAGAAGCAACTGATTTTCACGCTGCCAGCTTTGACCGTTTATGATATATTTAGACACCAGATGGCGGTTCGTTGTCCGCTGAAAAAAAAACGTGCGTATGATGTATCAAGCAGCCAACCAGATGCCAATAACAAACACTCGACAGGCATCCTGGCTCCGCCCATAGCTGCGCTTCAAGCGCCGCTTGATGAGTTTACGGTCGAATTTTAATTGCTCCCTCTTCATTCTCGCATCATCGACCGATTCGATTATGACATTATGACTGTGTTAGCGTAGCCATGTATCTGTTGTCTGCAGAACTGAAACCAGCCAGCGAGGTGTGCACGCAGCCTTTGTTGTTACGTTTCGTTTGAATAACAGCTCACCGGCCGGGCATCCTATGTGCCCAAGGCCCTAAGCAAACAAAGTCTGGAGCAATTCTCTCTGAGCCTGTGGCCTGTTCAGAGGTTACCGGAGCGATGAGCTGTCAATCAAAACGAAATGAACATGATTGGCTCCGTGTATTCCTCGCTTGGCAGTGTCTTCCAGCACAAGGTCTCACCTGATTGGACAAAAATACAGTGCTCCCCTCTAGTGTAGCAATTCAGGATACAAGGTCATAACAAAGAGCGCTTACGATATAGGTACTAGGCCTATAGTTAAAGCGCTGTGTTAAGTCTTATAAGTCATTCTACAGTTTTGGGTTGCTTTGGTGTGGGGTTTAAGGAGGAAACACCAGTTCCGCCCGATCTTGGAATCGAATGGATGATCGCTCACGTACTATAGTCAGACGTTTTGCCCCTGAGCCAGTAAAGCTTGCATCACTTCAGACTGATTTGAGCACTTTAGTGTCTGATGTTAAAACTGACCAATCGGTTTTGTCAGAGCTTGACAAATCAGTTGGTAAATATAACCAATATGTTGGTAAAATCAACCAATTTTAACTCAACCAAAAAAAACTATTTAAATATATGCAATTAAATGGTCGATCAATAAAACATTGGTCAAAATGACCAATCAGTTTAGTTACTACATAACCAACAATGTGTTTGTTAAATGTACTAATATCATCTTAAACTACCAAGTTGGTCATACATGTGTGCTTAGGTAACCAATATTATGGTTATCAATCGACCAGTATATTGGTAAAACCTACACACAGTATTTTTATTCTGTTACCCAATTAAATTGGTCAGAACAACGTACTGGTTTGGTTAGTATTGCTCTTTTTATTGTGTGACATAGGCATAACTCGTGTTGTGACACCCTCACCGGGCCGTTGTTACATTCTATGTTTATTCCGTACTGGTTGAACTCTCATTGTTATGTTAACCTTGGGCTTTCACGCCTGGTCGTGGGTCACGTGATGACCCTGGTATGTAGAGATACACACAGCGATGTTCTTCTAGATAATTCCTTTAACGCGTGTTGACTGTGTTTTGTAGGATCCTTAAGACTGTTCGAGAAGTGGAAAATTCTCGGCTTGGGGTGTGAAGGTATATAAAGGGGTTGTATTTTAGAGCCGAGAATAGAGCAGAGAAGATTTCCAGCGGACGCAGAAGCGTGTGTCAGTTTCTTAGACCTTATCCGACGTGTGCGGCAATTATAGATTTTCTGCAGAGTTTCTCCTGGATTTTGTGCATTTGGACTTCAGTTTACTTTCTGGGTTGTTACAAGAGCTTTACACTGGACTGTCTTTTCCGAGAGTATACATTTAAAGAACTTATCGTTGTGACGGTGTAGGGCAGGTACTGTGCACATTGTTTATTTTCCTGTGTGATTGTATTGATTTGTTGTTATACCGCTGTTTTACTGTATAATAGTATTGATTTAGTGTTTTGTAATGTTAGGGTTGTTTTAAGAATAAATTACAGTTATTTGTTAACAAACCACTTACTTCTTTATTCATTCCCCTAGACATTTTACGCTGCCTAGTGTTACAGAATCTGATTTTCATTTATCTCCGTTACAGAATTTGTGTTCATCACGCATACTTAATCTGTTTATATTAGGTTCCGTAACATAAAATTGTGGGCTCGTCCTGGATGCTTAATATTTTTCAAATTTATTAGGCCTTGACCTGGACACATTTTTTAACATACATTGTTTACAAGATTACATATTGTTTACAGTACATTGTTCATCACGCATACTTAATCTGTTTATATTAGGTTCCGTAACATAAAATTGTGGGCTCGTCCTGGATGCTTAATATTTTTCAAATTTATTAGGCCTTGACCTGGACACATTTTTTAACATACATTGTTTACAAGATTACATATTGTTTACAGTACATTGTTTACAGGATTTATCTCAGTGTTTTTTTTTGTTTTTTTTTATTGTTTTGACATCTTAACATGGCAGATTTCAAACCTGAGACATTTGTTGACGATCCCGACCCTGATCAACTTGAACAGTTGTCAAAAGAACAGTTGTTGCGTTTGGGACAACACTTAGGGCTAAGATCTTATTAGCAATGGGTTTAAACGACGAGACTGAAGTTGAAACATAAAAAAATGACAGCTTTGCTATGCAATTAGAATTAAAAAAAGTTAGAAATGCAACATGAGCTAGCATTAAAAGAGAAAGAAAAAGAAAAAGAAATTGAGTTAAAACGACTGGAATTAAAAAGACTTAAACTAGAACATAGTCTACGTGCTGCCCCAACTCATAGTTTTGACGTTACTAAACACATTAAATTTGTCCCACCTTTTCAAGAAAAAGAGGTTGATAAATATTTCTTACACTTTGAAAAGGTAGCTGAAAATTTAAAATGGCCTAAGGAAAATTGGACTATGCTGTTACAAAGTGTATTGACTGGAAAGGCCAGAGAAATTTATACAGAGTTTTCAGTAGAAGCTGCTGCTGACTATGACCTGGTAAAACGGTTAATCCTAAAAGGTTATGAGTTAGTTCCAGAGGCTTACCGCCAAAACTTATGACAATTTGCGCCTGTTGATTTTGCTTGAAGAATTTAAGCGCTGCATAAACGCAGATGTTAAAACTTTTCTCGATGAGGAAGTCTTGAAACACTTGACATTGCTGCTCAATTAGCTGATGATTATTTATTAACACACAAAATGTCCTTTACTAGCAAATCAAACCAGTCATTCACAAACAAGAATGTAAATCAGTATGGTCAAAAGAAGTTTACAGCGCAGTTACCCAGTACTAGTAGTCCTGATAGTTCAGCAAAGTCCATTACTACATCTCAGTCCACGTCCACTGTGTCTAAGTCCAACAAAGACCAGTCATTTTCAAAGAAAATTTGTTATTACTGCAAGAAGGAAGGTCATCTAATATCTGACTGCTCGAAACTTGCGAATGAACAAATATCAAACCTTCTGGGTTTGTTTCAAAATCTTTGCAAAGCATAGTACAAGAGCCAGGCTTTTTTCATGTGAATAAGGGGTACAACTCTTTTATTGACTCCAATAAAGAGTTTGATGCTACAGTGGCCCAAGTGCCGTCTGAATCCAAAAAGAATCCGTAGCTTGCGGGGTAAAAACCTCAGTTGACTCCTGCGAGGAGTATCCTTTAAATAAGGCTAAGTCCTTTTATGACTCTTGCGAGAGTATTTCAAATGAGGCCAGGTCCTCTAATGACAAACAGAAGTTTGTTTCTGCTGAGGAAAATTCCTCTGTTGACTTCCATCAGGAGTTTGATGATAAAAAGGATGTAGATTCCTTAAATGACTCTGAAAAAGAGTTTATGACTGACACTTTCAATGTCAGTTCTTTGTTTGATGAAGCTGAGGTAGTGGATTCCTCTCCTGACTCTGAAATGGAGTTATTTCAGCCATTCATACATGATGGTTTTGTATCACTTTCAAGTGATTTTTCAGGACACTGGTTTTGAGGGACACTGGTTCAGGCCAGACTCTCATGTTAGCAAACACTTTGCCATTTTCTATAAGGTCGTTTACTTGTGCACATGCACTTGTTAATGGTGGGTTTTCAGACAGGCACACTTCAGTTCTGCTTCACAGTATCCATTTAAAGTCAGATTTGATTTCTGGGAATATTACTGTGGGCATAAGAACTTCTTTACCCTTTAAGGAAATTCAGTTGCTACTAGGCAATGATGTTGCAGGTGATAGAGTGCAGCCTGTACTAATAGTGACAGAAAAGCCGTCACTTGATCAGGACACTGATCCGGAATGTCAGAAAATTCCTGGTTTGTATCCTTCATGTGCTGTAACTAGATCTATGGCTAAGAAAAACACACATGAGGATAATGGTCCAGATAATAACACTCTGGGAGTCACTGGTGACTCGTCTAATGACTCGCCCGCACAGGATGCAGCATTCTCAAGGTCAGAACTTATTGCGGAACAGCATAAGGACCCTGATATTCCATGTTTGTTTCCCAGGGTAGTTTCTGGAGATGAAATGTCACAGAACCCAGTTTGTTTCTATGTTAAAAATGCAGTGCTTATGCGTTAATGGCGACCACCTGATGTATGCGCTGATGAAGAGTGGGCCATCAAATATCAAATAGTAATGCCCAAAAGCTTTCGCAGTGAAGTTCTAAGCATGGCACATGAGGCTCCTTTGTCTGGACATTTAGGTATAAATAAAACTTAACAAAAAATATTACACACTTCTATTGGTGTAACCTCAGGAAAGATGTTGTACAATATTGTAAATCATGCCATACATGCCAGATGGTAAGCAAGCCCAATCAGAATCCTCCGAAGGCCCCACTTAGGCCTATTCCTGCTTTCGAGGAACCATTCAGTAGGATTATTTTGATTGTGTTGGACCACTGCCCAAAACAATATCTGGCCATGAATACTTGCTGACAATTATGTGCGCAACTACCAGGTTCCCTGAGGCAATACCATTGCGCAAAATTAATGCCAAAAGTGTTGTCAAAGCTCTGACCAAGTTTTTTAAAACTTTTGGATCGCCAAAATCCGTCATGTCTGACCAAGGGTCTAATTTTATGTCTGGCTTATTCCAACAACTTATGCTTGAGCTAGGTATAAAACAGTACAGCTCTTCGCCATACCATCCTGAAAGTTAGGGCGCCCTCGAGCGTTTTCACCAGACATTAAAAAACTGCTCAGGACTTATTTCTATGACACACAGAAAGACTGGGATGAAGGAATCCACCTATTGTTGTTTGCTGTCAGAGAATCATTTCAAGAGTCCTTGGGTTTCAGTCCCTTTGAACTACTTTTTGGACACTCCGTTCGAGGTCCATTGAAACTGCTTAAATAAAAACTCTTGTGTGAAAATCCTGATTCTCTTAGTTTACTGCAGTATGTCTCAGACTTTCGCACTAAACTACACAATGCTTGTGAGATTGCAAAGTCAAATCTAAAATCTGCACAAAGTAAAATGAAAAACAAAGTATGACAAGCACACTGTAGGTAGGACGTTTAAGCCTGGTGAAAAGGTCCTTGCCTTACTACCCATTCCTGGCAGACCTCTGCAAGCTAGGTATTTTGGTCCTTACATTGTTGACAAGAAAGTCAGTGATTTAAATTACATACTGTTGACACCAGATAGACGTAAGAAGAAACAAATGTGCCATGTTAACATATTGAAACCATATTATGACAGAAATAGCACATCAGATGTTGTACAAAATGTTACTGCTGTTAATTGTGTAAAAACTGACCCTGACCCAGTTAAAGTGGATACTGATTGTGTGATGTAGATATTCAGTGTGGTACAGAACTATTAAAAAAATCAGACGTGCTTAAAAACCTGGATTCCAAACTGTCTTACCTAACCGCACAAGAACAACAAGACCTCAAGAACCTGCTGCGGATTTGTGAACATTTGTTTAATGACATTCCAACGCGAACTAACATGTTGTGCCATGACGTCGATGTTGGCGAGGCAAGCGCAGTCAAGCAGCATCCATATAGACGGAATCCAGAAAAGCAAAAGTATCTACAGGATGAGATTCAATATTTGCTGGACAATGATTTTATTGAACCTAGTAACAGTAACTGGAGTTCACCATGTATTCTTGTGCCAAAATCTGTTGGAAGTTACCGTATGTGCACAGATTATCGAAAACTGAACTCTGTCACCAAGACTGACACGTTCCCGATTCCGAGGATCGATGATTGTATTGATAGAGTCGGTAGCTCCAGTTATGTTTCCAAGTTTGACTTGCTAAAAGGATTCCGGCAAGTTCCGCTGACAGATCGAGCGAAAGAAGTGTCCGCATTTGTGACGCCGCAAGGACTGTACCAGTATAAAGTTATGCCGTTTGGCATGAAGAACTCGCCAGCCACGTTCCAGCGCCTCATCCATATGGTTGTCAAGGGCATTCAGGGCTGCGACGCATATATTGATGACCTCAACGTGTACAGCGACACCAGGGAGAAACATCTGCAAATTCTTCGCGACCTCTTCGAAAGTCTCAGTGAAGCACGTCTGACCGTCAACTTAGTGAAATCTGAGTTTTGTCATGCACAAGTAACATTTTTTGGTCATATTGTAAGGCAGGGTCAGGTAAAACCTGTTGATGCTAAAATAAGTACTATTTCTGCATTTCCTAGACCAGAAAACAAAAAGCAGATAATGCGTTTTCTTGGTATGGTTGGATACTACAGGAAGTTTTGTCCAAATTTTGCTGCTGTAGCTGAACCTTTGACAAATTTGTTAAAGAAGAAACAAAAATTTGTATGGAATGTTCAGTGTGAAAGTGCATTTCAGAATTTGAAAGCAATTCTGCAAAGTTCACCAGTTTTAGCAGCTCCAGACTTTTCTGTACCTTTTAAGTTAGCTGTAGATGCTAGTGATACTGCTGCTGGTGTTGTGTTGTTACAAGAAGGCAATGATGGCATAGATCATCCAATTTGTATTTTCTCAAGAAAGTTTAATGCAAACCAGAAAAACAACTCCACTATTGAAAAAGAATGTTTGGCTTTGATTTAGGCGTTGCAACATTTTGAAGTTTATGTTACTTCATCAGTCAGGCCTGTCATTGTCTTCAGTGATCATAATCCCTTAACATTCATGAACAAGTTGAAGTGTAAAAATCAAGAGTGTTGAGATGGAGTTTGTTCTTACAGGATTACAATTTTGATATCGTACACATTAAAGGGTAAGACAATGTACTTGCTGATTGCTTATCGAGATGTTTATGAAATGTTGTAAACAAGATGTTTATATAATGTTGTAAATAAGATGATTTTTGAGATGTTGTAAAAATTCAGTTATTTAATCGCAAAAAGAAAGTGTTTTTCTTACAGGAGGGGGAGTGTTACAGGTGATCTTTTTATTGTGTGACACGGGCGAAACTCGTGTTGTGACACCCTCGCCGGGCCGTTTGTTACATTCTATGTTTAATCCGTACTGGTTGAACTCTCGTTGTCATGTTAGTCTCGGGCTTTCACGCCTGGTCGTGGGTCACGTGATGACCCTGGTATGTAGAGATACACACAGCGATGTTCTTCTAGATGATTCCTTTAACGCGTGTTTACTGTGTTGTGTAGGATCCTTAAGACTGTATGAGAAGTGGAAAATTCTCGGCTTGGGGTGTGAAGGTATATAAAGGGGCTGTGTTTTAGAGCCGAGAAGAGAGCAGAGAAGATTTCCAGCGGACACAGAAGCGTGTGTCAGTTTCTGGGACCTTATCCGACGTGTGCGGCAATTATAGATTTTCTGCAGAGTTTCTCCTGGATTTTGTGCATTTGGACTTCAGTTTACTTTCTGGATTGTTACAAGACCTTTTTATTGGACTGTCATTCTCCGAGAGTATACATTCAAAGAACTTATCGTTGTGACGGTGTTGGTACCAAGTACTGTGCACATTGTTTATTTTTCTGTTTGATTGTATTGATTTGTTGTTATACCGCTGTTTTACTGTATAATTGTTTGATTTAGTGTATTGTTAGGGTTGTTTTAAGAATAATTTATAGTTATTTGTTAACAAAAAAAAACACTGACTTCTTTATTCATTCCCCTAGACATTTCACGCTGTCTAGTGTTACAGAATCGGGTTTTTTTTCTCCGTTACAGAATTTGTTTTCATCACGCAAACGTGATCTGTTTATATTAGGTTCCGTAACAGTATACTTTAACAATGCGTTGATTAAGATACACAATACCTTTATTAAAACAACCAAATTAGTTTAACCAATTAAATTGGTTACATATTTAACCAATCTGTTTTTTGAGTGTATGGAAGGGGAACCCCTTTACCATACCCTCCCTTTAGCTTCACGGAAGAGGAGATATGAGCTCCTTCACTATTCTAAGATCCTTATCCTCCCCTGAAACTCACGTGATTAATAAACTAATCTGTTCCAGAATCCCTTGAGCTTGGTTTTCCTGGGACCAGTGCTGCCCTCATGGTGGTGGCCGCTTTGTGTACTACTGGTGCCTTCGTTCTGCTGTTGTTGTATGCGTACCTGGTTGATGACAAGAGGAAGGTGTTTTATATATCAAGCACCGCCACGACAATTGTAGCAGGTACGTTTATATAAGCCGTAAGTACACGACCCAGTTGGCATTCTCGTAACACCAATAGGGCCTACTTTGAGATGTGATACCTGTCCTCCACTGCAATGACCGGCAGTATTATAACAATGATATGGCTGTAATACACGCTGGATAATCTGGATAACGAGTAAGGAATTAATAGTTCAAAAGAATACACGTGAGTGTACAAACCAAAGCATAAGTATGTCTCTATGGTGACCGCAGTCACTCTCTGTCCCTTTTAGGACTTATCTGTCAGTCGCAAATCTCATAGAAAACATTAATAAAAGGTAAGAAATAAAATAAAATTACAAGAGGATTTAATAACATGCTGAGTTATACCGGAACCTGTTCCCATGCACGTGCATGGATGAGGACACAAGTGTTCAACGGACAGTTTGGTTTATAGCTTTGGTGCCTGTAAACTGTAAATCGTTATCGAGATTATAAAATATTAGGTACTCATCGATTTGAATTTTTTTAACATTGCATATGAGCCACTCTGACATTTCTTTAGACTCTTCTATGCCAGAAAGGAAAATTTGACGCTGAACCTGTGTTTGTTAGCCAAATTTAAACTTCACCATCAGATTTCAGTTTTTTCAGCTTTGTTGTACAGTGTTCGTGCCTTTATTTTGGGGTAAATTGGGTTATTACCTGTACTATCTATACAAAGAAAGTTTTTATATCAATATGAAACATGACGGTTGTGGGGACAGGTTTCAGAGTTGTGTCTTGTTATCCGGGAGATATACTTAAGATAGATTTATTTTTCTTTCAAATTGTAGATACCTTCCTTGAAACCAAATCATAACAATTTACAACATTCGGATACACACACCCCTCATTTTTTGTGAGAGTGGACGATTAAGCACATTTTTTAACCCTTACTTATTATGAGAGTAAAACAATTTATATCAGAGTGATCTCTAGATCATTCTATTGTCCAGTTTACATTTTTTTTTTCATTTTTGTCTCAATAATCTTTCAATTACGCATTTAATATTAGGAAAATCAAGGATATGGTATGTGTCATTGCCTTTCTGGGTCGCCTTAAAGATTATAGCCAGTAGAATGTTGTTGAATATTTGTACAAATTGGGTTTGGGTATGAATTAAATTAAATAATGAAATTAAAATGTTGTTACTGAGAAAATCTTAAAACCAAAATATATGTTCCATGTAATATTTGTGGAGTGAAGAAAATTAAGATTTTCAGAATGGAGGAGGGGGCTTCTTTTGTCCTTTTTATCTTAAGGGGGGAGGGAGGCAGGAGCAGAGTTTAAGCAGATATTTCAAAGGGGGGGGGGGGGGATTAAGAGGTTTTGTCCGAAAATATTGTGGAGATTGTCATTGTCCTCCTCACATTCTCAAGCAAACAAACCCCATGGCTAGTTGGCCAGTTAAATGGACCAACAAATTCCCCCGTTTTCTCTTGGTGGTTTTTCAGGGTGCCCATAGTTTAATGAAAACAAAATATCCGATTGTTCCATTACTTCTCCGTGGTGAATTTTCATATTTTCCGGATGACTTGTTGGGCTTTATTCACATTACAATTTACATTAAAAACCACCGCAGACAACCTTTCAGTCGATACTTTGTTTGGATATCGGACAAAAAATCCCCGCCGGTCACTGTTTCATTTTTTTCCTACCAAATTTCCTGAGTTTCCCATTATTGAGACATTTTACCAAGTGAACTACATTTCCGTATCATTTTAGTCAGCTGATATTTCTGTTAATCAGCTGATATTTCATTAACGTCGTTTTTATTATAGATGGTTTAATCTTTTAGTGCTGTACAGGGCCTTGAAACGTATGTATGATTGCGCTTCGTAAATGATGATGATAATAATAATAATAATAATAATAATAACAATAATAATAATTTTATAATAATAATTATTATTATTATTAATATCATTATTATTATTATTATTATAATTATTATTATTATTATTATTATTATTATTATTATTATTATTATTATTATTATTTTCTCAAACTTCTCGAATTTTCCCAAGCTGGGGAATGAAACCTCATTTTACAGAGATATTGCTCCAATGTAAATGAATATTATTTTTTTGTAAAATGCAGATTCCATTATAATTTAATATAAAAGCTTAATGTCACTTAAGGTCGTTAATTCCCAAAAAATTATGCATTTAATGTAGTATAAACTCATTATCAAGTTACATGGTTTTATTTTTTGTTTATTTTAGCGCTCTTCAGTATGAGTGCAGTGATCGTGTGGTCCTACAACGTAACAACGACAAGATCGCTAGATGGCGCCCTCGGCTTGGCGTTTTACTCGGCTGTGGTACATATTTTGTGCTGTCTGCTGGCAGCGGGCTGCTGTTTCAGCGGCTGGAGGACTGCCGTTGGTCTTATCAATATACCTCCCTAAGAGAAGCAGCTTTAAAACGTGATTATTGTTAAAATGTATACTTAATATGAACATGGACAATATCATTCTTTTATAAATATGACACCAAGAACTATCATATAATTGAACTTCAAGGTCATACTATGGTCTACGTGAGTTGAATTCTTATTTTTTCATGTATAATTATTACCGTACACAAAACGGGTAGGACCATACTATAATAATATTGCATCACCTAATAAAAGCATACAGGTAATTGTATTTACATAATTATTCTATATATGCACGATATTCGCTAAATAAGCAGACAATTTGTGTGGTTATATTTCAATAAATAGAGTTGATTAATGAACATTCGTTTTTTAACACATTTTAATTCAAAGATAATTAAAATCTTACAACTATTTTTTTTTGTTTTCCTTTAACACTTGTTTCATACAAGGCTAAAAAATACAGGTATTTTACCATACAGGTAACTGTATTTACATAATTATTCTATATATGCACGATATTCGCTAAATAAGCGGACGTTTTGTGTGGTTATATTTCAATAAATAGAGTTGATTAATGAACATTCGTTTTTTTAACACATTTTAATTCAAAGAGAATTTAAATCTGACAACTATTGTCTTTATTTTTTTTTTTTTTTTTTTTTTTTTGGTTTTTCTTTAACACTTGTTTCATACAAGACTAAAAAATGCATGGACATTGGAACATTCTGTTTTAAATTATTGCGTGAACAGTTCCTTTTTTTCTTCAGTAAAACTTTTAACGTCTTTTACCTTGTTACCAGCAGTTTTGCGTCACTTGACCGGCTTCTGAGGTCTAAGTGTGGAGAACAGGACTCAAAGCCGGGAGTTGGTGATTTTAATTCTCAACGGAAGAGCTGTGAGATTTTTAACGGTCGGCCCCCATTGTTTTCAGCGCTTATATAGGCTAAAAGAGACATACACTACAAAATGTTCAGTTGTTCCTAGGGCATCAACAAACAATAAGATTCTGTTAATAAAATATACGGTATGTAAAGGGTTTGGAATGAACTATTGTCTTATCTATTTATATGCAAATTATCTTTATGCATGTTACAGTTTAGCCAGTCTTAGTTATATTAATTAAAAGCAACATCTATCGATTTGGGATGAAACTTAACTGGTTTTCAGTTTCACAATGATAAATGGGTAGGAGAAAATAAAATATATAAATCCATGATGCGCCTTAAATGTTCCAAAAAACTTGAACAGAACAATAATTGATTTGGTGTAATCAAATGTCTCGACCGACCTTTATGCAGTTTTTTGGCGTATAACCGAAACCCTTCATGTGCAAATCCAAATATTGTATATTAGAGGATATATTTTGTATAAAGTTTCTTATTTTTTAAAAATAATAAAAAAAGTATTAACCTAAACTGCACATTTTGTTTATTAAAGTGATATAACAGGGAAAGGTGAACGCAATTTCAAAGGCATGGTTTTATATGAAATCATTTAATTTGGCTTTTTTCCCAAAAATCGATGATTGGATAATAAAAAAATGGTATTGGAGGAACAAATTAACCTATTTGTAATTCAATATATTCCGACCGATTGTTATGTAAATTGTCCCCAAAAAATCCAAATCCGCCGTATACAACGTCATTCAGATAACGTCAATTTTCTCCACAGGGAATATTAATCTGCTTAAGGGTTAGGTTTTTGGGAAATCAGTTTGTCAAATGTAGTTTTGAAATCAATGTAGTTTTGAAGATCAAGCTCACACAAGTGAAGGAGCATGAAAAGAAGAAGGAAAAAAATTAAATCGATAGTTTTGCTCCCCTAGGTGATTTTTTACTCTGGCATGATCGAAATAGAATACTTTTTTAGACAACTGTATCGGTATAGAAATATACTCATCAACCCCTTTATGAAAGTAGCAGTATTTATTTGAGTGACAAAGAAATTGATACATATCAGTGGACCCGGTCCCATGCAAGGGCCTATTAGTCACATGTACGGGGGAGGCTTAATGAACACGGCTTGGGATTACATGACGCAGAAAGAAGATAATTACTAGTGGCCTCCCGCAACCAACCACAAACAAAATAAACAAGACCAACTAATTCCTAGAATTACCTAGGACCCAGGGTAATTAATTTCTTAATGTAACGTTTTGTTGACGTTACATACGTTTCTTTGCGTATAATGATACCACTGTGTACTTTTCAAATTAAATGTTCTTGTCGCTGACGCATTTTTTAAGCCAGCATCCCACCTATGCAAAAAGGCCACAATGGAAACCACTGTATATGCGGAGACGTGTGGGCAAGTTAATGATTATTTTCGTTGTCCTTTTACCAAACACGTTCATTGATAATGTTAGAGATGTTTGATGCTTGCTTTCCAAAACAAAGATAAAGATTTATAAATCATTGTCAAAGTTTATTTAATCCCCCCCCCAAAAAAATACATACAAACAAACGTATATTTGACAATGTAAATTTATTAATTTGGGCAAACCGATCGATGATCGATTATTAATCGGTTCAGACAAATATAAAGAAATGTGCAAATATGTGTGAAACTGTACTCTCTTAACCCAGCCGGCCTGTCTTAGTAATTCTACCTGACGAAAAGATGTTTTTGCCTTTTTTATATTTTCCTTATATCACTAAGATATGCTGTTCAAAGTTTCATTTCAATTAATTATTTCAATCAAGAATTAAACCGCAGTCCAGGACATCTACTTGCTGGCCCTCAATGAATACTCCCGCGTATCATTTTAACTTTACCACCAGGACTGACATTTTATAACGATTATGATGACTGCCAATATGCATACTGGTTTCACAGGCCTGCCAGAAAAATTACAGACCCATATAATATTTGGTAAAAATTCGAAAATAAGTAATATAAAGTTAAAAATATAATTACTCGTGCGGCAGCGGCACCTGACATCAGTTGAGGAGATTATTTCTAAGAGAATCTTGAAAATTTGAATAGACCTGAGCCTTAAGGAGCATTTAAACCCCTCACCGTCCATATTTTGCAATGAACAACTCGTAAGAAAACTCATTATATGAAGCGTGGAATGTTGTAAATAATAAAAGAGTAATTTTTGCCTATAACTTAAAGACATTCTGGTAAAAACAATCATGAGTATGATGTAATCGATAGTTGCCTTTGCTAATCAAGCGCTTGAAAGTGCTAGCAAACCGACTGACTTTCGAAAGAACTCGATGATCGGCCCACTACTAGCCAAAATCATGTGCCAAATTCTTAATGAAACCTGTCATTTAGACAAAAATAGGGACAAATAACCAAGTGGAATCACCCGGGAACTTAAGCTTGAACCCTTTATGTCTGCGATAAATTTGGGAGTGTGACAGTGTCACAAATGCTCCTTAAAATCACATGCACATTGCGCAGAATCGTACTTTCAAGAGTTAGGGTTAGGGATTATGGGTAAAGAAATCCTTTCCTGATAATGCAATGGGGCATCTTATTACACCAGCGGCGCAGGTTTACATGTATAAAGGGGGGGGGGGGGGTAATGTTTTCCGTTAAAATATGTTGGATCTGAATTGCAACAATGCAAATCGCATGCACATGCAACGATTTTTTATCTTTGTGGTAAGGACTTCATGGAAGAAGCAATACCTTGTAAGTATGCGCATGTATGTGCAATACAGAAAAGAGCTTATCGTGAATGTGACAATTTTGGAATTTGGAAGTTTTAAAGTTCAGACAAGTAGTCCAGGCCATCCTATAAATATTGGCTGGAAGAGAATCGTTTTACGTATAGAAACGACTGCCGGGTGAAGGGTGGTGGAAATGGACCATTGTTCAGAGAACATTTAAGTGTACCATGTTAGCTCTTGTTGTCATGCAGGACGAGGCGATGCATAATCAATGTAAAAAGGTAAATTTTCTTTAGAGAAATGAGAGAAATATATCCCTAGGGAATTTGTCTTCATATATTTTATATTTTATGCTGTCACCGTGTTTTCGTTTTCTTTCTCTATTTATTAGTTGATGTAGATAATAAGTAAATTCTTTAAGAAAATCCGTAAACATTTTATTCCTAGATTTTCACTCCATCTCAATGACTGGCTATAAAACCTCATGTTTTATTTTGACTGTAAATGCTAAATATAGTATTAATGTCCGCAAAAGTGCATCCAAAAAGCTCATGAGGACGCAAAAATTGCATATCCAATTACCCATGCGATAATCAAGTTTTATTCAGCCATATCTAGCTTGTTACAAACCCATGAATTCGGCTTCAAAACATGTTTTGAATTTTTGCTATGTTAATAACTACGTACGCCCTCACTCTATCAATGATTACTCGAGCGTAGTGCGGTAAACACGCCTTCACGTGAGACAGGCCATATATGGGGCGCACCGCGTCAGCCCTTTGTCGATGCCCTACATACCTGGAGCGATGCTCAGTCAGTGTGTATATATCACAAGGTAAGAGCTATGCGAACCAGCGCTCCACTTCCGTCATAACACATGTCGTCTGCTTACGTAAATTTTGAAATAATTTCTCCCACAATTTTGGAATATTACAACACAGATTGCCTGCTCCCATCACCATTTGACCATACCAGGTAAGATATATTTATAAAAATAGTGTATTTTTAGTTACCTGGAGAAATTCCCCTTGGGAAAGGCTGTGCGGGGACATTGCAGTTAGTGATTAATACATCCATCTAGGTTGGGTCACTATTTAGGCCATATGTATTTATGTCGGCCCGTACCTTGATTACTCGGGTACACAGGTGTGGACGTATTATTTAAGGAAGCCCATGGGGCCAGTGATAACACGCAAGTATTCAAACCAGCATACCAACAGGTTAGACTGCACACCTATGGTAGTTAATTCATAGTCCGCTGTATGTGTCTTATGTCATTTATACCCACATGCAATTTGTGTTTTCTTAACGCTTACCTGTGACAAATATAAAGCATATTATGCATGTATATATTTATAAGTATATAAGTAACAATAATAATAATAATAATAATAATAATAATAATAATAAAATCAATAATATTAATAAATTATTATTAGTGTTGTTATTATTATTATTATTATTGTATAGAATTATATCCAAATGATGTTAAAAATTTGATTATAATAATAAAAGATAATGATAATAACTATAAGATAATACTGATGATTATTAATATTATTTTGCAAACATGTGTCTCCTTTCTATGAGATCTTGAAAATGTTGCATTATGTATACATGTAACATGCAAAGGGACTGAGAAAAATTCAGCAATTAACATCGACGGTTTATGCCCATTCATAAAGCAAGGGACCCATGCATGGATCACAGTGCATGCATAGCTGAACTTGTCTATGATAGATAGCCCTGATTTGGAAAAAAGTGAAAGTTTTTTTTTCAGTTGCAGTATTTGAAAGTGTAAATGCAAATGCTGCTCTCACTTATTTATCTATTGATTTACAGACTTTTGGGTCCAGCATTTATGCAAGGTGTATACTTATAATATATATTCTATATGCTCTCAAACATTTAAGGGATCTACAGTCACACAACGTGAAAACGGGGGGTTTTATAACAATGCTTATTTGAGATTTCTCACGTTAATGTTTTCATTTGTTTCTAATGTTAAAAAAAAATATTTTATCTTTTTCAAATGTTAAAAAAAAAAATAAATAAAATTAAACTCTTCTGCAGTTGGGTTGCCCTTGCTAAAGGGAATTCGTCATTTCAGGACTATTCACACTTCTTAAGAAATACATCACTTTGTGGATACATTACTTTTCTAGCTCTTTCATCATGTATATATAGTAATATAAAATAATTCCCAAATTGTACCAAAAGTCGAAATATAAAAAATTATAATTCTAATAAAATGCATAAACAGTTTAAAAAAAACATGAATTAAACATGGAAAATATAAAATTTATCCTAATTACGGACACCGTTCATTGGGGCCGTGGGAGCGATGAAGCAGTCCCAGTGGTTAGTGTAAAGATGACCAGGAGAGAGCGTATATTTCAAATAAGGCTATTTGGCGTGATCTACAGAATGCAGTTCAATAGGACATGCATTTTCCTTTTTAACCTTTAATAAAAACCCAATTTCGTCAATTGCTTCCGAGTTTGAAATTTTATTGCTTAAATTTATGTGTTCATGGGATGGAAATTGAATTGACATCGTTTAAAGTGTTTAATTGTGACAACAGGGATATAATAAAAATATGGAAGTTATTCTTTTAAATTTAATTTCCCTAAGGAACCATCGCAGAGACCGAACTATGTCTGGGTTTGGTAGAAGCAGGGTTGGGCGGGTAATATGGCCAGCGGTTAATACCAGTTATTACCCGGGTTGCAATAATGGACAATATATGGATTGTTCTTAAAACTGTTCGTGTTTATATATAAAATCCAAATAATTAATCCTGTGGCGATTTTTACGCACTTACGTATATATATATATATATATATATATATATATATATATATATATATATATATATATATATATATATATATATGTGCTAAAGGACACATGGCAACACCCCATGCAGTTACTAAATCATATTAGCGATTTATCACGCATATACGCCCGCCTGGGAACACCCCTTTAGAAATTTAGGTAAATATAAACAGTAACAAGATCATTAACATGTTCACTATGAGGGGGATAATCCAAGGACAGGAACTGTTGCTATACTCTGGAACTCTACCCCCCCCCCCCTCCCCCCCCCCCCACCCGCAACCTCTATCATAAGAAAGAACAGAATTAAAAGTCCCCGCTCCTTCCAGAATATTATAATTTTCTCCACTGCCCTACGTTTGTCATATGAATATATATAAATTTATATTACATAAAATATTCTTTTACTCAATGATGAGCCCTTTGTTTTTCATATGTTAAATTTTATTTAAATTATCCCCATGTACTAATATTCAACCACATACAACTGATGCCCTCCATCCTACATATACTAAATGTTCTAAATATGCGATGCATAATTAAAACTTGATTGATCAAAATATTAAACATCATGGAGTAAATTGCATAATTATTTCGAAATTTCTTTGTTTAAATTATGTGTTTTACCCCGAAAAAGTGTGGGTGCCAAAGGGTCTCATGTCCCTCCACCCCCACCCCCCTTGCAAGAGTGAGGGGGTACATGATAGCTTGATATAGGGGGACATGTCCCTTGTCCTCTTTCAAACGATTCTTACTTTTGTAATATCATAATTGATACCATAGTGACACGCACATGACCCTGGACTTGAGATCCTAAGTTCGTGCTTCAGCTAGAGCTGTGTATATAATCACACATTTTCGATATTTTTTAAAATCAAAATATATATTTTTAGTTATCAGATTAACCATGACAGTTAAGAGAAATAAAGACCCCCACCCCTCCCCCAAGATATACATATTCTGACATAAATCTAAGATAATCTGTGTTAAATAACTGGAAAGGAAAAGTTTAGATAACAAGTCGCTCAAGTATTAATAAAAGTCGCCTAACTTGGTGGTACTAGTTTGTACAACCAGTATATTTCTGCGTTTTTATACCACTGAGGGCAGTTTTAATAGCCATTAAGACACTGTAGGACTCGTCGTCGTTGGTATTACTTGTCAACTGAATGCTGTTGTAAATTTTCTCGTGGATTTTTAAAGCGTACTTAAGGTGTAAATACATGCGTCTTATCAGCGTCACCTATCTGCTTATTATTAACCTGACGTTCTCAAATAAGAATAAAGTGCAAGGCCCTCAGAGATCGTGCATATCTGAGAGTGTATATTGTTAAACCGGAGAAAAATGTCAAGATTATATTTCCTAATTACGGTAAAATAAAAATTCTTTGTCAGAGACGGGTCTAGTTTTTTACCGCAATGTGCAAACTTAATGCAAACTTAAAAACTGTAGCTTGTACTCTACCCTAAGACCGATGGAACCAGATCGCTCGCGGTCTTCTACTGTTATACCTGTGCACCCTCAATAAAATTGGTAATGAATCAGACGATTCTGGTGTGTCTGACTGTGCGTCCATTGCATTAAACAAGATTCTTGCATTTTTCTCTTCTCGTTAATGTATTAAACTTTTGCGAAATGTATCAAAGCTCTAATGAGCGTCATAGAAATAAGTTATATCAACATTGAAATTGCTTCAAAGACTGTGAGCTATACCCCCCACGCCCACTCCCTAATAACCCCCCCCCCCCCCAAAGAAAAAGAAAAATTAAAAGCAAAGGAGCATTGAGCAATCCTCTCGATAACCAATGACTCTTATCAGAATCAGATCTTGTATCTATCAGATCTGGTATATCTGGTTAAACCAAGGTTTGGTAAAATAGGGATTTACCCCTAATTCCTATTGAATATATATATATATATATATATATATATATATATATATATATATATATATAACCCAGGTGCTCTTTCAAATGATGTTTTGAAAGGGTGATTGCAGTATAATATGATTAGTTTGTGAGCACGCCACGCGCGGATTAATTATGAGACTGGTTCACATTGTCATGGTTACAGAGCTAGCACATCATGCATCAGGTCAAGGAGAAGCATTTCGGAACAAACTTTACATTTAAATATACTTTGAGCTGGTTTATATATAAATTAATAAAGCAATGCATTCTATTAATATCTTTTTAAAAATCTTCCACAAAACAGTTCAGTTTAACGTATCATTAATAAAATGGAGGTAATCTAATATGTATGCCAACTAAATATGGTCGATATGGAGTGATTTGTACATTGAATCCCGACTTATTCATTCAGCTACAAAGTGAATCAAATATTTGATCTTTATGGCATTATTCACGTTTAATTTAAAGGTGATTGCAGGATATTTGCTTCTCAGCAAAGCAAACAATCACGTTGCCATGGTAACGGCGGCCCTACGTTGCCTTCGCTGAAGATGACTCATCATAAAACCTTCATTCAAGGTCGATCTAAGGTTTTTTAGACGGGACAAAGGCATAGGTCAAAGCGACATGTTACACATGCAATATTTATTTCATACGTTTCAACGACGCGTGAGTGGATATTTTCCATCAGAATATCAAACTGTGATGCAAAGAAGAATCGATATTTTCACGTCATTGTCTCTAGGCATGGCGTTGTTGATTAAAGAGCAACAAAACGCCAGTTAAATATAAAGAATGGGTTCAAACACAAATGCAGAGCTACCGGTATATTTATATATTAACTTTGCAATTGCACTATATATATATATATATATATATATATATATATATATATATATATATATATATTATATAAATATATATATATATATCCTTTCATTATATTCTAGATAAGACAAGACCCAATGTATGACCATACATAAAATATTAGGGACTATAGTTTATGACTTGACAGGCTTGTTGTGAAAGACTACATTGATTTTTTATTTTTTTTTATTTTTTAAAGATGATTATAATCTATTTAAATTTATTATTTACAACGCAGTTTTCTTCCAGAAATGCAGAGAATGCAATAAATATCGTCAACTGTTACATGATTACACATATATATCATAACAGTAACGCAAACGTCTAACGCAGCCACATACTAAGACTGCACAAAAGCTTTGCTAGGTTAGCAGAAATTAGTTTAGACCAAACAAACTGTTAATATACGGAATGTCCATTTTATTTCCAACGCAGCCACATCTTTTTTTTAAGAATGTGTGCCAGGTCTTCAGAATTAATGTTTCTATATACTTGCTTTTTCTTAATTCCTCAAATTCTTTTCATAGAAATCATTACCTGCATGTATCAATAATGCAAAAGTTTTCTTTATAACGCTGTCATTGAAAATCGATTAAACTCTGTTGTTCATAGTAACGATTTCTAGAATCGTCTCTCACTTTATATCCCTGCAGTAACTGGAATTTACTGAAACTTTAAGTATACATTTTCTCGTCCGGTAAATTGAAAAAGACTTTCCTCCGTTAGATTGTTTCCGGAGAACGTAGAAGAAGTTAGGTATTTTTTTTTTGGTATGGTCTTATTTCGATCACCTGTTTTCATCATATAGTGAATAACTGTCTTAATCCATTTTCAGCTCATGCCAAGAATGTCTGGAGAGGACAATGGCCGGGGAGCCAAGACATCAGCACTCAAACGGAGCAAAAGTAAAACACTAAGCTGGAACGACTCTGTTAATAGGATAACCTATGTATCGGACGGGGAATGTTTACTGGACGAGGAGACAAGAACTGAACAGACGCCTCTAGTAGAGGAGAGCGAGAGGGACAAAGAATGGAAGGCCAAGGTCACCGGAAACAAGAAGTACGCTGTGGAAGGTATCGAAATTGTGACCATTGACCCTAACGCTCATTACTTTGATCCGGACGATTTGTCTGATGATTATACGGATTCGGATTATTCGGATGATGATCATGAGTCGTTGCTACGGAACCAAGACACATCTCACTTTTCTGATACGCCGTCAGCTCCCCAGCTAAAGCGGGACAATGTTGTGAACGAAAATGCGACAAAAAGAACTAATCTAAACGGCCGACAGGGGGAGCTACCCCCAGAGAAAGAGCGATTACTTGAACAAAAACCAAGAGTGCACCCTGGTACAAAACTTGACAGCTCTGACACTGCCAACCCTCAGAATAACAGTTTATCTAGGACTGGTGATGTTATAAATAAACACCCAATTGCAGCTCCCAGAAAAACTGTACAAAATGGTTCAAACTCAGGGAGTTCTGACACAATGGTTCCAAGGACGCTCTCGGAAAATCAACAAAAAGAATCAGACTCTATAGAAAAGGGACATGGTCCCTCTCTGCCACCACTAGGGTCTGTACCGGAAATTAGGTTGCAACAACCGTCGGAATACCAAAGACCGCCCGAGAATAACACCCAATCACTGGCATATCACAGTCAGCCAGCAGTTAGGTATATCCCAGCGTCTAACCAACCATTTACAGACACAGGGTCACGTGTTGAAACAAATGTGGACGATGTCATCGCGATGAATGTGCCCCCAGGTGACCAATACAACCAGCAGATGGAGCCAACAGTTCAACAGCCGGCTCCGGGGCATATGCAATACCCGCCACCTGGTGCACCCCACGGGCAATATCAAAGATTGCACGAATCCCCTGTTCCAATGATGGATCCAAATAACATGCCGCCACAGGGGGTGCCATCCGGATACCCTATGTACCCTATGGGTGGGCACCCACCTTATAACCCCTACGGTCCTACACCGAGTCCTAGCGAACTGAGTGACGCCATGTTGTATCGCAGGACGCCACCCGACTTTCCGCCGGGCATGATGTATGGTTACAGACCTGGAGCGCCCTCTGTGTCGTCGTACGCTACTGCGCGCACTGGGTATTCCATGGCGCCATCTGTGTTCGCACCGCCTCCGTCCGCGATGAATAAACCAAACCCACACCTTATCTTCTCTCTGATCGTTGTGTTCGTCAACATCTGTTTCGGTAAGAATTTTCTTCACACCTATATTTGGTAGAATAAATCCTTGAAAGTCTCCACCAATGGTTACTCCGCTACTTTCGTATTGCCCCTGTACAAAAACATAATTTCTGCAAGAAAATCAGATATCGAAAGCACACATATTCGCAGACACCAGTAAACTTAATAAACTCTGAATCTGTCAAACATGTACCAAAACATTCACTAATGTTCAACGCCATTAACTGTGTCAGCTATTTTTTGGACTACAGACTTAAATTAGCTTAAAATAATATATTAAAAAGATATCATAAATTATCTATTTCTATGTTAAAATGTTATCAGCTCAGAGGTGTATGTATCGGAATCTTTAGGGGGTGACATCATACGGAGAAGGGAGCCAATATTTTATTGGTGTTAGGTACTTTTTGTAATTCTACAATTTTCGGATGAGGGCGCGGTTATCCCCAGAGTGTTCTTCCGGCGTCAAATAATTTCGACAGCGCTCAAAACCCGTATGTCTCATGTCGGAATTAAGGGCTAAACCGTTTGTACTTGTTCTTGTAGTAAAGCGAAAAGCACTAATCGGGAAATTATTGTTCTTTTTGTAATGAACCGAAACATGAATGCATTTTTTAGCATTTTCTGAACGAAAGGGTGTTTTATCATAAAAAAAATCCCATTGATGTCTTTAGTAGCTGTTTTTTACAAGCAATTTAGGTACCACATTACATCTAATTAGCACACCTGTTGTACTTTTAAGCTAAGGGCACAGCTATCAAATATATTATTCATCATTTCAGTTTATAATAATAATCATCATCATCATCATCGTCTTGGTAGTATGTACTTTAGCAGTAGGAGTATTTGATGTATGGCACGAAAAACTACTTTTAATGATTAACCATTATTTTATCGATGAATGGTAGTTCTCTTTTTGCTCACCAGGTGGCCCCGCCCTGGCGTGTTCTCTGATGTCCCGCTCTGCCATCAAACGAGGCCAGTACCCGAAGGCGGCCATGAGAGGCAAGATGGCGCTGATCCTAAACATCATCGGTCTCGTCACCGCTGCTTTGTTCATCATCTTTTTACTGGCAATGTTGTTTTCCAAGACATTTTAGCCTAGTAGTCTACTTCATTTTAAATATGTGATATATGTAACGGTGATCACAAGTTTAGGGAATATCTAAAGAATATTATTTTTTATATCACCATTGCTTCTTTCAGGTAGACACTGCATGATTTTTGTTCATTATCAGGTAAGACTTATCTACACACACTGAATACGTCCGTGCACGCTTCACTTGAAATTTAATTAATAAGTTGCCTTTATAAATCATTTTGTTTAATTGTCACATTAAAAAGCCAAATATTTATCTATATACTTAATATATATATAGCGGATATTGAATACAGATGTGTCGTTAATAAAATATTTTTGTATAATTCAAATGTTTGATTGTTTATCGTTATAAGGAAAGAAACCAATATTGCTTGTAAACGATATCACGAGCGTCCAGTTCGAAGGAACATTTGCGAAAGTTCAAAGTGTATTCATTGAAATTAGGAAACAGAGTTTCGCTGATACAATGGTTTCAGCCGGGTTCCACCGTCTTGTTCATTTCCGGAGAATCCTTGCTGGACGGAAATTTCCGATTCTTGGCATGATCTGAGGGTCTTATGTGGACTAGTGCCTTATCGTTTTGATTGACCTCAGAAATCTATTCTGTGCGCGAAGCCCATCCGTGCATCTGTTTTGCGTGTAAATTACACATAAGGAATGGTGTGATGTATAAACCAAAACATTTATATGCCCATACATCCTGGATGATGTTTGCGTACACAAGACGGGTGGCGCCACCTACAAACTGATACACATATATCAGGAGTGGCTTGACGTATCGTCAAAAATGTAGCTATGACAACATGACACACTATTTATTTTGAAATAAACTGACGGGCCTGGATTTTTTCAAAAAAAAAAAGAACACGGGCTCTGGAAAGTTAGGGGATAACACGTTCGGCTCTTTCCGCTGGCGACCCGAGTTCGATCCCCGAAGTGGCTATGAGAGTGGGTTGTAGTGGTCCGTCCAAGGCCGGTGGTTTTCTCCGGGTCCTCCGGTTTCCTCCACCTGCAGACACTAACGAACGCCACCACCTGAGCCATGGAGATTGCCTCGATTAGTTATAAGAACTATTTGCACAATTCATGTTTGTTATTTTAACGTCAGGAGACAATATATATGCCTAACCCAATCTGAATCCCTATTATTCGGCGGATACTTGAATTGATATACCAAGATTTTAGTTTCAGTCAGTGTTTAAAAAATAAGTTCGAGCAAATACAACTGATTACTGTAGGTCTGTTATATCAAGACACGAGAAGTAATATAAACAAGGAAAAAAATAAACATCAGTTCTGTATGTTTCATAATGTGTTTTGAAATATCCGTCCTTAAATTCTTCGTGTGGTCATGGGCCCTCGGGCGTGAGTCAGGTAAAAGCTTTCGAGATCTGGAGCACAAAATCTGCTGCTGTCCGTTTGTCCGAAAGTATAAGGCATCAATATAGCCTATATATTAATTCGCAATTCTGCGCTGTGATAATTGAGATGGTAGACTTAAGCCCAGGAGGTGTACGTATCATTGATACATTTATGACAATTCAGGACAAAAGTTACCGAAGTAACATGCGGATAAATTAGAAAAAAGAACACGGGCTCTGGACAGTTAAAGGATAACACGTTCGGCTCTTTCCGCTGGCGACCCGAGTTCGATCCCCGAAGTGGCTATGAGAGTGGGTTGTAGTGGCCCGTCCAAGGCCGGTGGTTTTCTTCGTGTGGTCATGGGCCCTCGGGCGTGAGTCAGGTAAAAGCTTTCGAGATCTGGAGCACAAAATCTGCTGCTGTCCGTTTGTCCGAAAGTATAAGGCATCAATATAGCCTATATATTAATTCGCAATTCTGCGCTGTGATAATTGAGATGGTAGACTTAAGCCCAGGAGGTGTACGTATCATTGATACATTTATGACAATTCAGGACAAAAGTTACCGAAGTAACATGCGGATAAATTAGAAAAAAGAACACGAAGTAACATGCGGATAAATTAGCTTCAGGGCTCGGATCCTCAGCATGACTTAAGTCATGTTGTTGGAGCCGGCCCCTTTGTACCACTTGTTACGCCACCTTGCGGCGGATCAGAAATGTAATCCAGAATGCAACGTGACGTCATGAATCTTACGTCATTACAAGATCGTCACTAGGTAACATCGCGCTCATGTTGCGATCCATCGGATGTTATGGCAAAGTGCGGAAGTAAGCTGTTTATAATCAGTGAAAAATGAATGAAAAGATGTATTAATGGAGCTTTGGTGCATTTGAGACGTTGAGAGTTCTGGAACTGCTGAGGAAAGTCTCAAGATGGTTCGTAAAAGAGGCTGTAAATATGAGAGCATAACTATCAGACAAGCAAACCATAGAAACTCTTCAGAAGAGGCTCATCTTCAGATGGTGCATCACGTGACTGAGAACGAGAGGGCACGTTATCTGGAAGACTCCGAGAAAAGACGCCGCCGTGTGGTGAGGGAGATGTCACAGTTCAGAAAGACATCTGTACCCGCATACGAGATTGTAAACCACCAGAAAGAGCGCAGAAACTACATGCGGGATCTCTCACTTCATCTGGTCACGTGCTACATGCGTCACCAGGACAACAAGAAACTGGCGCGTCCCGATCTCCCGAGACCGATAAAAACTCCTGAACATGTAGAATTTGTCCGGCACTCATTTCCAGAAACGATCAACTGTGACGTCACGGATATTGTACGAGTTGAAGCACAAAACCGCATCAATATTTTCGAATACGATCGCGCAAGCCATGATTTACACTGTGCCTCAGTACGAGCAAAACCAACAGACGGGTATCAGGCCACTGGTCCTGTAAATATACGAAGATGGGAGAGGAATCGAACTGAAGCGGCCAGTGATTCATTAGGAGATGGTTTTCATCTACCATTGCTCGGAAATAAGATAGCCCCGGAATCTATCGCCCGTGATCTAAGACTTGCGAAAGAAAGGGACAGACTGGGTAAGCTAATGGACAGAGGACAAAAATTGTTGAAAATCCAAGTGGAAGGCGATCCAGCACTAGTGCATAGCACAGTATCTAACACGTACAGTTCCATTAGTTCAAAAATCAGTTTACCATCAATTAACTGAAAGTAACGACATTAAATGCATGCGTTTATGTGGATTGTTTCTTGCATTAACTGATTTGCTGCATACATTTGGTTCTAAACTGCATATATATATATATATATAGGCCTGCGCGTATAGGCCTTTGTGTCTACAGGCCCTATCTGTATGTGGTATCCGTATCTTAACCTGACACAACCAATTCATAACCAGCTTGATTAAAAATGTAACAGCTTAAAGTGTATATTTCAATGCGTTCACTTACTTATTCGACCACGTATAAAGAGTGTTTGCGCTTCTATGCAAAATGCATAAATTTACTGAACGCATTCAGGAACTCATGCTGTTTGAATCACACCACTGCTATTGTGCCCAATAAGACACTAATAATTAAGACTCAAAACCTTTTCAAAGAGCATGCGCAAGTGCGCCCGTCTAGATCTGTTGCGTCACAGGTCAAATTAGCTCCCGGGTTTGTCAGATAAAATCAATACACGCCAGAGGCTACGCCAGAAACCTCGTCGGAATAGACAAAAGAGCATTTAACTTTTAAAAGCTGACATACAACCTAATATAATCCTCATCTGTCTGTGTTCAGTGTCAGTAATTGACAACAGGTGTCGCTCGATTGATTAGAAAGATCCAGGCTCTTCTTTCAAAGTGATGATTTATAATGCTCTATCTAGTATCTATAAAATGAGCATATGGTATTAAATATAATATATACATATATATATTTCTTATAAATGTATACATGTCTTATAAATGAAAAAATAATGAACCCTACCCGTTCGGTTCGTTCAGATGCCGGAGATTTCACTTTAATTTCGTCAATTCTATTGTTAGATGAAGACTACCAATTAAAAACGAAAAATAATTTCGTCAAATTTTATTAATTTCATGTTTAAATATACACACGTTGATATAAGCCATATAGACCGTACAATAAAAAAAAAACAGTTGCACAACAATCTATAACTGCCCTGTAAGAAGAGTATAATTCTTGCACGCTCTCAGGGTACAATAGTTACATCTGACAGTTTAATATGATGTGTGAATGTTAAGCTGGATTAAGACACGTTTCTTTCATCAATATTACAAAATAGCAATAACGGCAAATGAAAATGTCTAGCTCTTAATGTACATATATCATGGCTTGCCGGAAATTGAAGATTGCTGCAAGTGTGTTGGTCAGTTACCTATGTCTGTTTGTCACCATGTTTGTCAGTACTCATAGCCACAATTTTGCAGTAATCGTTTTTAACCTTTAAATAAGGTGACATATAGATAATCAAATGTCCTGGAAGCCTATTGGTTTTGGTCAACATAGGCCAACGTTCAAGATCTAGTTCATCAAAAATCGTCGAAATTTTATTTTCACCATAACTTTATTAATATTGGTCCTATCTTCACAAACTTTAGCTCATTTTCTTCTTCTGCGTCTTCTTCATAACATGGTCTAGATATCTTGTCCTAACCTTTTGTCATTTTGTCAGTATGTCTGTCTGTTTGTCAGTTGTTCTCAATTTCGCCTATTTGCTGGTTTTGCGTCTTACATATAGCATTCTACAGGCCTCCGTTTTGCAGGAATCCTGTTGAAACTGGTTCAACTTATGTTATACACTAATATCTTGGAGGTGATTTTTCATTTTCGGGATATGGCCGCTAAAGGCGCTGCAATCGAACCACTACAACAGATCTTTGTGGTCATATCTCCAATACTATAAACCTTAATGACATGGACGATAGCTTATTTTCTTACTCTGGGTCTTCTTCATAACTTGGTCAAGTCATCTTGTCTCAACTTTGTGTCACTTTGTCAGTATATCTGTCACATCAAGACACTTCAAATTGTCCTTTTCCTCATAGCTTTGTCAATTCTGGTCCTACCTTTATACAATTTGGCTCAATTTTTATCATCTTCGTCTTCTTCATGATTTAGTCGACTCAACTGATCTCAACTTTGTGTCACTTCGTCAGTATATATGTCCGTCTGTCAGTTGTCTTTAAATTAGACTGCTTGTTTTTTTTGCGTATAGCACTCTATAGGCCACAGTTTAGCAGGAATCACTTTGCAAATTACACTTATTCAATATCGGAACGATTTCTGGAAGCTCTGTATTATTTAAAAGGTCAAGGTCATTAAAACATGTCAAAAAATCTTATTTCCATCATAACTTTGTCAATATTGGTCTAATCTTCAAAAACTGTTGTTCATTTCCTTCCTCTTTTTCTTCTTTATTGGATGACCTAGTTATCTGCCTTACACTCTGGACATCCTTCACACCATTGTCAGAAACAAATACAGCCACATAAACTGTAGCTCATGTTTTGTCACACTGCCCTCACTGACCTTGACCTTGGTATTACTATTTGTCTGAATTCCAGCAAGCGCGTGACCTCTGGTCGTCTAGTTTATCTTTTCTTAAATCAGTATCTTGTTTATGAGAAACTTATGTATATATTAGCATCGTATCTGCCTGCTGAATATCACCATAGATCCAAGGGCGACCCGACTAATGAGAGATGCGTATCGCGAGAAAATTGAAACTGACAATACTCCGCATTAGTCGAAAGAATCTTCGTTCTGTGCCAACTCTCTGGTGGCGATACAAAGCAGACAGTGCTATTTAAAGCAGCGATTCAAGTTAAAGACCTCTTGAACGAATGAATGACATGACGACAGCGCAAGGAGTGCGTGTGCATGGTGCGTTTAGCGCTTGATATGCTTTCTAATTTGGAATAAAATGAATATTAAGTGAATGTATTATTATAAGCAATGAATATTATATGAATGTTTTATTGTGAGAAAATGTTAATTACCAAGACAGAAGGACATTTGGGCTTAAAAATGTCTTTCCGTGACGCGATTTAATGAGAAGAAAGCAAAAGCGTCAGATTGATATAGCTTGACCAGGCAAGTTTTCATTTAAATTCTCATCCCTTAGGCCTACAAACTGGTTTTCAAGTCAAGCCATTGTTGCTGTGTTCATGCATGTTGAATCCATATCGGACGATTTGTCTGCACGATGTTTTATATATACCTACATATGTCATCAAGAGAATTAATAAGAGTGGTAATTCAACCCTCATTTATGTCTACCTCACCTTAACAATCACGATACATTCCTGTTACACTGTCGAAGGTTAGCCTACATTAGGTATTGAATCTATTCATCTTTCTTCCTCATGCTCCATGTATAGCTACAAAAGATCGATATTTTACTGAGAGGTACGTGGCTCGAATGATTCGTATGCAAATAGTAAGAAAAATCTGATATAAGTAAACTTACAATATCAAATGTTTTATTACGGGCTCTTACACTATATGGTTTAAATTTACTGCCCATTGTGAAGGGCCCTAAGAATGAATTAAATATCTCCTTCTTTTGTTTTCATACTTCATCTAGATTTGGGATATTTTATTTCTATATAAGATCACACTGACGCTAGTACGTTGCGCTGGCCGTATAGACTCTCTAATGTCAGAGGGCCGAAACTGCGCTGCAATAAAGCATACAATCGCATATTGTATAAGGTATTTATAAGTAGGTTATCTCACACCCATTGGAGATTTGAGTGGTTTCTGGCTGTGTGCCATAACGTTAATAATCAGACTCAGGCTAGTTGTTTGCACTGCACATACTCTTGATAGTAAGTGTAGGGCTATATATAGCGCGCTTTTAAAAGGTTTACTTAGTGATAAATCTCCTTAGAGGTATATGATTAATCACTGCGCCCTTCTGACTCTAGCTGTTTTATAAATGGCAAATGATGTCATCATTTACTTTATCTAAGTTTGAGTGTTGGCTAACAGACATTAATTGTGTTGGTGATGTAAGCTATTACACGATTTTTATTAAAGTTATAGATAATTTCCTCCATATACATGAGTTATTCTCCCAGAGCCCCATATTAACGTTACATTTTAAAAATGAATGCATTGGTTGATCTTTTTTCAAACAAAATATATGACAGTGATTTGATACATTGTTGTGTATAAACAAATTAGTTCATGGTATGTCTGGACCCTTCTCTTAATCCTAATGCTTTATAAAGCCTTTACGAGAGAGAGAGAGAGAGAGAGAGAGAGAGAGAGAGAGAGAGAGAGAGAGAGAGAGAGATCAGAATGTGCGCAGATGACGTAACTCATCGTAGTAGACACCAGGTGGCGCTGCATGGTTTATTATCTAGGCGATAATTGAGAGATAACAGAAAGTGAACGCAGGAGGAATGATCACAACAAGATTATGAACATGATCATGAAAGTGATTGAACATGTCAGATTCCCGGCCACAACAACCATTATCTCATCAGTTGCTTGATGCACCTGTCTGACGCCAGGCTGACATTTCAGTGAGCCCCGGGGACGCGGACACAAACTGGACGGACGATCGTCTGCCATGGCTTCCGCAGGGAACACACCCGTTCACTCCCATGGTGAAATCGTCAACCTCAATGTTGGTGGCAAAAGGCAAGTGTCATATAAGTCTGGATGCTTTACTCCTTGAAAACAGAGACTGAACATAAACAAACATCTTCAGTGTGTAGTTCAATTGTATTTTTAGTGATATTATTTATTATTATATTAATAATAATAATAATGATAATAGTATGATATATATGATGTTAAAATAGAATTATTTATAAATGAATATTAAATTTAGCAACATGAACGTTAATGTAATAACATTCATTTGTATTATCAATACAAATAAATGTTATGACATTGGTGCTGCTTTTGCTGAATTAAAATGTAAATTTATAAATAATTATATTTTTTATTATGATATACTGTTGATAATTAATATCATCAAAATCATTACCCTAAATACCCTTAGACAATAGTGTCATCCTGATGAACAAATATGTAACAATTAATAAAGTGAAGATCAATGTTTGTTACAATTCTAGAAAAACAATTTCAAGCACATCAAAATATTTAATTAAATATTAGTACCTGTATTGTAATTGAAAAACAATTACAATTTTGTAATGATAATTTAAATATTTTGAAAGAATTGAAAAGAACAGACATGGGGTAATAGTAATAAGTAATAGTAATAGTAATAGACTATTACAGCTTTTTCCATGTAATAGTAATAGTAATAGTAATAGACTCAAAAATTTGAGCTGTAATAGTAATAGTAATAGAAATAGAAGGCTAAGTAATAGAGTAATACATATTACTTTCTATTACTTCCTGTGAGCCTCTTGATTATGAAGCATATCAGCAAATAATGCTGAACAGACTCAGTTCTTGTCCAGTAACTGCCCAGGATGTGCCTATTGTTGAGGCAAGCATGGGCCAGCTGCCACATTTCTGGTGACTGCTGGTGCTAATTACATAAGAGTACTGGACAGAGTAGGTCACAGCCAAACATGTTACCTGGCACAATCTGACCTTTGATTAATAAACCATGGATAAACAGAGGCATGTTTGATGTTAAGAGACAGATAAATAGTGTATTATTATTGTGACATGTACATCTTATCTCACATCCATCAATCCATAGGCATATTTTGAAATGTACCTAGATTTGATTTCCCAAGCCAGTTTGCATTTTAATCATACAGATTGCATTAAAATAAAATATAATATGGAACCAGATACAGTGCAGACCCAAAATGTTCATGATAAGCCTATGGTGTTTTCACTAAGCATGATGTATTGAAGCCAATAATGCTATAAACTCATACAAGTACTACAAACACTTGGATAAAGTCATACTGCAGGCACATGTATTATCTAGTTAATTTATATACATATTCTTTTAAAACTATTCTTTTAATACTTGACTGTTATTTCATAGTACCAATTTTACAGAGCTTCATTCAGTATCTAAAATTATGTTAAATAATATTTTGAAGATTAAATGAACCATTTTTTTCATGATTTTAATTTATTTGATTATATAATATGAGAATATAAGTAACTGTTAATATTTTATTATTTAATATCTGAAATTTTGATATCAAATAATTAGATCATGTTATGTACAAAATTAAAAGTACAAGATTGTTTAATGCCAAATTTATTTTGAAAGTGATTTAAATATGGTATTTGTTTTGTAAAATTGATGTAAGTTTAAATCACTCTCCATATTCCTAAATTATCCTATGCTGATTTTGCTGCAATGAAGAAGGGCATGCCTGAAGAATAAAAGCCATGCATGCTACCATTATTGTAAAGGATTACATGTCAGTTGGACAGGTGCCAGTTGGACGGGCCCATTTAGACGGTCCCATTTGGACGGGTCCCAGTTAGACAGATCCCAGTTGGAAGAAGTCCATTGAGAAGCTTTGTCATATTTATGTGACTTTATTACACACGAAAATAGCCAGGGTTTGAAGGCTTCGTTATTTCTGAAACCCATTTGTTATTGAAAGAGCGTCTGTCTGGGACCCGTCCAACTGGGACCTGTCCAGATGGGATAAAAAATATCTGACCTATCTGAAACCCATCCATTTGGGATGACACCTTGTAAAGTTTACCACCTCTGTTCACTCTCAAGATGTACTATGTGATGGTATAAAACATGGCATCACATCAAAATAAACAAATACACCAGAGAAGATGGGGTACTTTTGTCTCTCAAGTCTGGTTCTGTTCAGAATCTTGACGTAAACAGTATATTTATTGGATATATTTATAAGGATTGGGAAACAGGACGCAGGCCTACATTAATTCCTCTCCTGATACATACATAATGGACTAAATTGTCAGCTTTGATACTAAATAATAAAATGCAATAATCATGCATATGATAGGAGACTATTTTTAGATATACTGAAAATCTTTATTTATCAACTATGAGAAAGAAGGTTAAATCCAAACAGAAGTATGAACTATAAAATAAATTTATGTGAAATATATATGAAAATAATATAAAATGTACAAGTATGCATATAATTATCAATCAATATTTTACATATACCAGGGCCTTTACAATGGGTGCTCTTAAATTACATGTATTTAAGAGTTCATCAAATTATCTTATAATTTTGACTTGAAAGCCGAAATAACGATCCTTGAGGTTTCAAGATATAAAAAAAACAGAATTAAAGAAGCTGAAATAATTAAGGTCTCCAGTATCTTAAGGCTTCTTGTGAATAACAGACACAGTATAAGAAACTTGTGTAGGTAACTGGATGATATAGGTGCATGTAATATTATTTAAACCTGTGATTGTAGTGCTAGTTTATAGCACTCATGGATGCGCGAGGTCTAGAACCCTCCCATCAGTTGAAGTAATAGTAATAGTAATAGAAACCCCAGTAATAGTAATAGTAATAGTAATAGAAGATAAAATGTGGTAATAGTAATAGTAATAGTAATATCAGAAATTGAAAGTAATAGTAATAGTAATAGTAATAGAACAACTGTAATAGACCCCATGTCTGGAAAAGAAATCCTGTAAATGATTCATTATGCTGGCTTACTTGTATTGGCTTTCAGTTTCACATGTATGTAACTTTCAGGAGAATGTATTTATGCAAATTCTGTGGTTTGAACTTTGAAGCATAAATTGTAACTTTGTTAAATGCATGCCTGGTAACTGTTTAACCAACTGTTGTCATATATGAACAGCTGTTCAATTTGTGAACCCAGTTTTGTCCCCTTTTTCATTCAAGGTTTTCCACATCAAAGCAGACTTTGACATGGATCCCAGATACCTTTTTCACTAGGTAAGTTCTACTGCCTAAACTTAAACTTTTAGCCTCTCTTCATAGGTCTGTGATTCTGTTTGACGCTGTCATAGAGAGTTCCCCCCCCTGGTTCCAAGACAATCCCAAATGGAAAACTTATGCAAATAAAAAGGGAATCTATAAAAATACATAAAAGCACCTGATAGATTGTGGTTCCCTCATAGGTCACCTAAAGGGTGATTCCATGTATGCGTTTATGGGTGAAAATTCACTCATATGATTGTGTAAATGGGTTGTTTCCATGTGTCCTTCAGCATATATGAATAGGTGGGAATATACTTGAAAGTCACCACAGGAGTGATTTTCATGTGTAGGGTCTGCGTGAACTTAGAGATTCAGGGTAAAATGATGTCACTTCACTATCTTTTTGTGGAAGGCCTGCTTGATTCACTGTGCAAAATATAAGTCCACCAGTTCAGACATACGCATATATATGGGCACTTGGAAACGCCTATTTTTCACACATATCTGCACAAATACATATATACGGGCATATGGAAACACCTTCAGGATAGACCCTCCTAAGCCTTAAATTCCCAGCATGCCTTGTCAGACTGTAAACAAGAGCGGATTGAGACAGCAGTTTCTTGATTTGCATGAGATTAAGTGCCAGTATATATTCATAAATACTGAACATTAAGTTAAAATTTAAATCCCATCTGAGTCAACACTAGTGTTTTATGGGTGATATGTAGGGGTTGTTGCATGTCCTCACGCTGAACACTGAATCTTGTGATCTGAACCACAAGGTGAACTCTCTTACTTGTGGCTGTAATGCAGAGAAGTAAAAACAGAGAAAATGTTGTTTTTATTACAGGCCTGTAGCCAGGCAAGTTCTTATTGTTAACAATTTTGTGAGTCCACCAACAGGGCTTTCTGTCATATTGCCTTATTGAGGTAATCAGAGAGAAGCAGGAATAGATGTCATTGTCATCAATTGTTCAAGTGTACGGTGTAGATTGGGTCATAATATTTAATGTCATATTTTATTATGAAAATTTTTCAGCAAAGAAAACAAACATTATTGAAGGTTCACTGGTTTGATTTGATAATTATAAAGAGTTCCTCATATGTGCCATATTGACCTGTCATAGAAAATGAATTTGACAATATATGAAAATTGTGGCTCCATGCATCCCCAGGAATCCACTTTCTTCTGAGAGTGTGTGGTCATTTAAGGTCAAAGAATTGTCCGCTAAATCTCTATCAGTTATCTCACTAATAATCTCATTAATGTGTACATATCAGTGTTAACAAGGACAATAGCACTTAATTGATAATCTTTATTCTTCAGATTATCATATTATGATAAGCCCTGTCAGGCAACAGTTCTAACACCGATAGCCATATTAGAAGTTTACTGACCATTATTTTCTACCAGTTGTTTCTTGCTTAACTGCTTTTTATATGTCCATCTATTTCAAGACGTATTATATGGTATACTAACTGTCCATCTGTCTGTAAGTTCGTCCAGCATCCATTTGTTAACTTTTAGTGTTGCTACAATAAAAATACCAGGGACTTGATGGATTTTCAAGAAACTCACCATAACTTCTTACAGTTAGATTGTCTCACCAGAGTCTGATTTTAGGCAAACTTTATGCATATTTAATGAGGTCAGAGGTCCCAAGTTTACTTTGTGGTGCCTACGCAATAACTTATCAGGAATATGATTGAATTTTGATGAAACTCAGCATAAATATTGATGAATAGAGTGTCCCACCTGAATAAAATTCTTTGCAAAATTTATGCATATTTAATGAGGTCAGAGGTCACAAGACAGTGGGCATATTATGCGTCTTTGTGGTGTTATTGTCTTTGTTTTTATCAGCTGAAATTCAAATGAAAGTGTCCCTAGTCCTTTCATGTCAGCAGAGACTAAAAAATATCTCTCCATACAGATTGCATTAAGTTAGCAAGGGTGCTCAAGAAACATCACATGAACATGAGAACTAAGAGTACTGAAAGGAGGTAAACTATATTTGCAGGACAGACTTTATTGTAAGATGATAGGAGCACTTGCACTTTTACTGTCAAATTGATTATACAAAAAAAACTAAGAACTCTCCTTTGCATGCTTTAATTTTTTCAATCACTCTCATAAACACAGTGTCAGCTGAGCACACATCCCTTGTCATATTTTGATACACCTTGAGTTTAATTCCCTTTACAGCATGCTGAGTGGAAGAATTTCAACGCAGAGAGATGAAACTGGAGCAGTAAGTTGACATTATCATTATTTTATCTTTTAATCTTTAGTCTTCACAAGTTATTCATATTCAAATCAATAAAGTTATCTTAATGGCTTGCTTGGGAATTTCATATTCAGAAAATTAAAACTAATTAACCCTGATTTTTCAGAGGATCTATTCTTTTGCATTTTATAACATGTTGCTCTGATATATTGTTTTGTCATTTGCCAAAATGAAACTGTGATATTTAAATGACCATAATTGTATTATTATTTAATATCCATTATGGATAGACTCTTAGGTCTGATATTTGAACTCTGATGTGTATGAATTACCACTTTTGTATGTAGCGCTGATAATTAAATATGATCATTCACTCCTTTAAATATAGCAGGGTTATATATATATATATATATATATATATATATATATATATATATATATATATATATATATATATATATATATATATATATATATATATATACATATATATATATTTATATAACCTTCATTATGTGACTGGATTAAGCTCTCTTACCTTAATATATGATCATCAATTAACTACTTCATGAAAAATAAGTCAAATTTTGAAAATGTTAACATTCTTGTGTTGTTTTGTATCCATTAAATATAGCTTTGATGTTATGGTACAAATATTGTTTTGTCATTTTATAATTTCAGATATTTATTGATCGTGATCCAGCTCTGTTCACAGTTATTCTGAACTATATGAGAACAAAAGAAGTGGACCTGAGGTTTGTATATTTGGTTACTTATCAGATTTTTAGTTACAAATTAAAAACCTAAGTTTCCTATAAAAATGTTGAAACAGCAACTCAGTCCATTATTAAAAATCCCCTTTCAGGAGATGAACTTTATTATACCCTTAAAGTTGAACACGTGACAAACCTGTTAAAAATAAACAGATTGTATTTGTTGTGCCTTATAAATATCCCTTACTGGCAATGTAATGGTGAATTTAGAAGAGCCCAGTCATTTTGTCATTTGAATGAAATGGCATTTTGAATTTGTGCCATCGTTTTTTATGATTTTAGTGAATATTTTATGTGGTTTAAAGCAGTGCTCAATAAAATTACTTTGTAATTTAATGAAGGGACGATTTAATACTGCTGAAATGTAATTCTGCATGCATTGAACAGTGCACACATTTTTTATTCTCTTGTAACATAAAATGTGATCAATGTGTAAATTTTCTCGTAAGTTTCTTTTCAGTTGAGATTATTTTAGTTGTCCGAAAACACCCCTTGTTCTGTTTTATATACTCACGAATGGGTGGAATTTGTTGTAAAGTCATGTTTGATAATTGAAAGACTGATGTTCAGTTATTAATCAGTTATTCTTTGTTCTTTCTATGTTAGTTTTTTGTTACTGTGAAATTTTCTTAAAGGAATGATACCTAATATTTTAACCAATTAAATTTAGTCTAACTTGTACATCATGCTGAAAGGCCAAAGGTTATGGCCAATTTGTTGACACTTGTTTGCTGCACAAGGTTAAGTTTTATGCGGTTTGTTTTTCAGTGTCCCATATTTCTTCTTTCTATTACTGGATTAGAATATTTTTTTCTGGTTGATATTACAGTATGCATGTGCTTATATAATCATTTGTGATTAATTTTGTAAAAATGCAATCAGTTAATTCAATTATGAAAGAAAACGACCAATTATCAGTTTAAATTGGCAAACCACAAATGCTGACCTTTAGACTATATGGTCTTCCAGCAATGTTGATGTCCACATGTTGAAGCATGAAGCAGAGTTCTTTGGTATCACTCCATTAGGTGAGTACGACATTCATTTGTTAAAACAAGCATCTCATATCCTGCCTACATGAAATTCAGCTTTTGAATTGCTTTCCCTATGATAGATGTTCAACTTTTCCAAAACTATACTTAATTGATTGCTTCATTGTTTAGTCTACAGGATAATTAAATGTGTCAACAAAAGACAGCATCTTCATATGACCAAGTCTGTGACATAATCACGCACTCAAAGACCTTTTTTTCCATGAACTTCCCTGGCATCTATTTCATGAATAATGTACAAGGTAATTAAGCAAATCAAATTGTGGATGTGTACATATTTTTCGTGGATGTTTGGTGTGATTCTTTGATCAAATGTTTAGCATGGCCATAAAAGCACCAAGAATCTAACCAATCAAATAAGCCTTCTATTGGATGGGTTTGATTGGCAGCTGTGATATCAGCCCAAACACTTGAGTCTTGTTCATTATTCTAAAAAAAGATGGCAGTGAGGGTCACAGAATCAAGGTCTGTGAACGCATGTTCATGTCACAGACTTGGTTGTATGAATATGAAAGACAGCAATCTTTCTAAAGCATAGGCTGTCATGGCTTACTGCCTGCAGTCAGTCATATTGAAAGTCACCAAGTAGCCATTTATTTATTTATTTTAATTGATACATTCATTTGCAACTCTTGTGTCCAGGTACACATTGTAAACATTTGAAGCACTCATACCTTCCCTCTGAATTTCTTGCAAAAAGTGTTCTCGTTTTGGATTCATACAGAAACTGACTCAAACTGCTCAATGTGCCTGCACACTGTAGCACAAACATGTTTCCATGGCATTTGCCCACAGGACCCTTGCTGAGAACATAATACCCACAAGACCACTGCCCACAAGAAAAAACCTGATATTTAAAATGAGGCACATGGCTGATTGTGCATCATTTCATGCTGCCTGGTGCATGCAGATCAATGAACAAACTTTGCTACTGCTTGTGTGTTGTACACTTAGCTTTGTGCAATTAGCAATTTGAGAAGTTAATCTTGTAAGGGGGAGTATTGTACACTCAGCCTTTAGCTGCATGCTTGCTCGCTCTTTTTCAGGAAACTTCAAAGGCACAGATAGCAGGGAACTGTTTAGTAAGTTCACTTGTCAGCAGCCTTCAATAACACAACCCTGGGCTTTGCTTGCTGCAAGGCTTCACCCGGCTTACCTCACATTCCTAAAATTGGACCATGGGGTTGTTGAATTTATCATGTAACAAATAAGATTACTTAATACACTAGAGCAGTAGTTTTTAGCCTACATGGATACCCCAGCCAAATCCTGATCAAAATTTCAAAGACTGCCCCTAATACCAATGAATGGCCCTGTCCCCTGCTAGAACAAAGAAATTATCCAATCTATCAATGGTATAGAATCCTTGGAATTTAATTTGTATGATGATTTTATGATGATCTAGATTACTTCCAAAATTTAATGGATCATTGCTTGGATGCCATGGATGTTACATGCTGAAAAGCATATTTCCCCTTTATATTAGATACACCAATTGTTTTAACCAGGTTCTCAGAGGAGTTAAAAACTGGTGACCTTGATCTTGATCGTCAGTGTAAAATTTATGGAAATATGTAATTTCAGTAAACTTCATATTTTTTCCTCAGATTTTGAGATGGGGGGGGGGGGGGGGGATATGTCATTTTGTTTAACTGTTTTGTGGATTTGCTTGTTTTAATGAATTTTATGTTTTGTTCTGAGGGGCTTGGTATACTGGCAAAAGGCTTTCGGAGTATGTGGTCATAAGCCTGTGGTGTGACTGGAAACAGTACTTTCTGCAAGTACCATATTTCTTCTATTTCAAACCACACATCTATTTAAAACCGCACGTAGACTTCACCTGAATCCTATATGAAATCCCGCTAGAAAGTCATTATCAGGAACCCCCATTTAAAACTGCACCCAAAATTCACAACCACAAGACGACGGGTTTTAATTTCAGAAGTATTTAACAATAGCAGGGCTCCTATACCCTTACATCCTGTTTCCTTCTATCATTTCTTCCAGCTTTGTTCAATCTGTTATCAGCCATGGAACTGTCTTCACCCAGGGAGACATGATTTTTCTCATGTGTTCTGTATTGTAATTGACTTGTCAGCGTGTGCGTAAAAACAATTGTAAATAAAGTCTAATGTTAAAAAATTGGAACCATAATTCCCAGAACTATTGAAACATTATGAATGGGATTGTTACCAAAAACAATATATGATATCATACTTCCTTAACAAGAATGCCTAACGACACTCTGTCACAGCCCAAGAGGTATGGCAAAGGCATGAGACAATCTACATTGTTGATAGATTGTCAGTAAATATCAATTATTAGCTCTTGGCTTTATTTGAAAGGTCAGATGTAAACAAAATACATGAATTCACAAGAACAACTATTATTGAAATGAAACACCTCTAAAGGGAAAACAGATATACAGGTGCATTGAAATACATGAACTGATTTGAGGTTTCCCCGGCATAAGTGATTCCCCAGAAGATTGGTCTGCTTCTAGAACTGTCATGAACACTACTTAACCGCTACTAATGGGACAATTCTTACCATATTCTGAACCTCTGTTTTATGAACGTACATTAGAAAATGTCATTGTTGTTTTATGATTTGTTAAGCTTATGGTAGCTCCAGACGTGTATCTGTAAACACGGGGGTGGCCCCTTGATCTAGGCTGAAGCCAATTGGTTGACAAGTATGGCCAGCGATGTCCTCAAAGGCATTCCTGCCAAAAAATGGTATGAATGAAGTCACGTATGCAAGTGTTAACTACAAATTACTCACTACATCTAACATGCCTGGTCTCTTAGCCAATCACAAGATCTTATTACATGTCCAATGGAACATCAGCTGCAAATCAATGTGTCACGAGTACTGAATGACACCCCCTGCTAACAATATGAATGGTGCTAAGACCTCCATGTATGCCAATGTTTTGACATTCTGTAAGCTAATTAAGGTAAAAGAGGCTTCCTCATGCTCTATGCTTCCAGGGGCTACTTGTCTAATTTCTTTTTGCGCTGAGTGCATATTAATATCAGGGATTGTTGCTGTCAGTTTCTTCTGCGTGTTGACATTTGAGGTTAAGGCTTTTGCCCCTCAAATGTAAGAGGGTATACCAATTCGCAGTCAGCCTTATCTAATGAATTAAAAAGCCATCGAGCTGGTTAATCTCGGCTAGAAATGACATGTAAAATATCTGATACTGCGTTCAAGGTATAAAAATGAAGTATTTATTTGACAAATAAAAAACAATACATTTAGGCTGTTTTGACCAACATTCAGGTGCCCTTTTTACAAAGAAATAGCCGATAAGGATACTTCAGTTTCACAAATGACGTAAAATTTTAGTGTCTATGATGTCCGACAGGGGGCATCACTAGTTAATTAGTCATTTGCATATATATCCTTATAGGGTTAAGTTCACTTATCTAATATGCACACGTCACATATGATGTCCGACAGGGGGCATCACTAGTTAATTAGTCATTTGCATATATTTCCTTATAGGGTTAAGTTCACTTATCTAATATGCACACGTCACACTGCACCTGACATCTGACTCTGCCGCCAAAACGACTTCAATATTCACCATTTTTGCGCCATTCCGTCACCAAACTTCGTAATGGCAACACGCCATAACCGTTGTATGTTTATTACTTCACAGGTAAGCATTGCCTTCATTGCCTACGATAGTCATTACTATATGCGTTCGTAATTTTGTACAAGGTTACTACAAATATCAATGTTTGGGTGTCAATGGCGTAATTCATTTCATAATTTTCAGTCTCGTATTATAACACTCTATTAAGCCTCATATTTGTCTTCACAAGAGTATCCACTGTACTTTTGTATTATAGTGCGTTTGTCTAATGACATTCTGTAATACTACTTGTAACCGATTTACATTTGAATATCGTATTTCTTAAAATGTCTTTGGATTGGAACTATCACAATAGATATATATAAAATTCCATTGTAATAGAAAAAGATAGGATTCCGTCACCAAACTTCGTAATGGCAACACGCCATAACCGTTGTATGTTTATTACTTCACAGTAAACCCTTTTCACCACGTCGGTCGTTTGTTGTCGTTTGATGGAAGAGAGAGGACACTTGCCCTTTTGTTTAACCCAGTCGAAGGACTGTTATATAAACATGTCTTCGTCTTAAGCCTGGCATAGTAGCTTTTGAAAATGGACTTTAATTTTAGAACATGTACTGACAAACAAATCGAGACATCGCCTTTTGTAAAGAAAACGAAAGTTTGGGGTCATGCTAGTCTGCAGTCACGTGAGTTGATCATGTGCATCGAGACTAGCCATGGAAGATCGGTGATAAGTTCTTAGTGGTTTGTGTTAAACAATAACATTTTATAAATATTATTTGATTTGGTAGTATAAAATGGAGGCTATAAAAAAAATGAATAATGATCTTGCTTCTCTCATGTGTTTAACTTTTGGATTACACTTATGACAGTTTCTAAGGATATTCAGGCAAATGTCTCGTGTTACCAGGATATGTGTATTTGCGCCGCAAACTCGATCTATATTGATGTTTTACATTAATTTCAATTTACTTTGTTGATTAAAGTATAAATACAAATCAGTGTTATAAAAAATATTTAATCTTATTTTTTCGGCAAATCTGTTACATGTTCGTCCTTCAAATTAGCCATATTATCACTCAAGTACTGGCCCTCCGATGATGCCACATGGAAGATATACAGGAAATCTTCCATTTAAAACCACTCCATGCTTGTTGAAAAAAACACCTAGTTTCAGGATTTAATTTTCTTTTTTAAACTGCTGTTTAAAAAAGAAGAAATAGGGTCTTTCCTGCTAATTGGCTGATATCAGGTTCTGCTTTTAAAGCTGGGGTGCTTAGGATTTCATTAATATTGTGTCTGGTATAATTTTATTTTGGTTATTCACACTATGGTAGCTGTAACAAAGTTTGTATTGTTTTATCCTCCATGGTTCAGTTCAGTTGCTGGTCAAAATGTTCTGCAAGCAAAGAGCATTATCCTAAATAGCTACAGACACCGTGCCCATAATTTATTTTATACACTGTTATATACTAGGAGGGTTTTCCTTTTAGCTTCCGTTGAGAGTTTACTGTTATATAGTAATATTTCTCTGGTGGAGCTATTTAAGATCTTGTCAAATCTGTTTCAAATTTGATATTTCTCTTGCAGCATGAAGATACTGAATAACATCAATAAGTTATGAATAAGATGGAAATGTAGACTCTGTAATAACAAAAATAACACCTACATTTTATGTATCAGGAAATATTGGGACATACCTTCAGAGAAGTCATATAATGTTTCCCAATCTACTTCAATATTGGTTGCAGATGGAAGGGTCCATTTTCTGTGATCTGAGTGGTTAAAAGATATACAATCCAGCCAATCAAATATTCTAAGAGGCTGAGCTCATTTTGAAATATCACATGCCAAGGTTCATTGACATAGATGTGTTCTCCATTGGCATAGAACTTTCTGCTGGTTGGGAAGAGATAACTCTCTCTGTCATACTTTTTCTATTTCCAAGGGGTGGACAATGGAGGCTGAATGAAACCAGCTATATTGCTTGCTGCAAATAGTTTATTTGATAAAATGACATTCCATTTTTTAGCTCAGCTGACTATAAGTCATCTGACCTATAGTCTTGGTCCATTGTCCGTCGTCCGTCCATCTGTCCATCCGTTGTTCTGATGTAGTATTTTTAAGAAATTATTTCCTTTTAAATAATTAAACAAAATATAATTTAACCCATCAGTAGGCATCATTTGATGATATATGAAACAAATCATGGATAAATAAAGGTGCAATTTAAAATTGTGAATTCTGGAGTGTTATTTTCATATATTTATTGCTTTGCAAATTTAAAAAAATTATTTTATAAAAAAATATATATATCTATATGCATAATGTGATGTTACCTGACTAAATTAAGTATAAATGTTGATGCAATTTAGATTTGTGAATCAATTTAAATATTCAGATATATATGATATACTGTAAATATATAGTAAAATTTATAAACTTAAAAAAAATGACTTAACAAAAAAAATAGGATCTAATGCAAATATTTGTTAATTATTTTCCTGTCTCAGTAGAATGGAAATTAAAGTTATTTGCTTTGTTTTCCATCTCTCTGCCTGTTTTTAAATATTTAAAAATAATTTCATTTAAATTAAATTTTATCCTTTACGTATATGCAGAGATGCTGTAACTCCCTGTAAGCCCTGTAAGTCCCTGTAAGCAACATTGAATTTAATTCTGTATTCTGTATTTATATCCAAAGGTGTTGTAACTCCCCCCCCCCCAAGTCATTGAGCCCTAGTTCCTGTGCACTGAGGATAGTATTTTTACTGCAACTTCAAAAAGTCTATGGTGATGCATAACTGTCATAATGTTATAACTGTCACAATCAGCTGAGCGTCGTGTCCCATGGGTCCCTTGTTTATTCACCTGAATTGCAGCTGTTATAGTCTTTCCAGCAACAATTTTACTACCAATATACATTATAACCATTCAGAACCTGATATGCAACCTAACTTGAAGACTTATGCATTCATCTGTTGACAAAATTTGTGTACCAAGCACAGTCCTTACTGTTCAGCTTATACCACTCCAACTCACTCCAGCATACAGATACACTACAATACCTCACTGGGTAAGAATTACTGAAGTGATTCTGTTGACAACATAGTAAAAATGGCATCATGATGTGGTGCCCCTCCCCCTTGCAGTGACACTGAGAACCCCCTCATTCAGTTAGATTTTATGATTTAAAATTATTAAATATTAATTTTAATTTCTAAAGATTGCTAATTGTTTAAAATAAATCATCTTTTTATAGAAAATAATGAAAATTTAGAAATGATACTGTAAAAAGTGAGCAAGATATTTCAGCTAATGTAAATATATAATGTAAAAGAGGGTTGAAAGGGGAAAAAAAGAGGGAGGAAAAAGAAAGGAGGGTCTTGAAGAGGAGTGCAGGGATTTGGTTTGGAGGGGGTTGTGAGCACTGTGAATCTGATTGCAGCATCTTCCTACGACTAAGTACCACAAAAAGAGACTCATTGAAGCAAGGTATCTTGGTAGCGTAGAGCAGGAAGATGGATTTAAGAGATTTGCTCATATATAATATAAATATCATTAAATATTATTGTTGTCACAAGATAAATGTTTAGCCAGGCTCCCAAGTACAGTGTTTCAACATGCCCTTGGGAAAGCAACTGCACAGGACTAGTTTATATGTGACGGTAATGCTTCATGATTTGTCTGTGTTTTTCAGTGCGTCGCCTGGTCCTGTGTGAAGATCTGAACCACTGCTCATGTGGGGACATTTTGTTCCATGGCTGTATGCCTGCTCCAGGTAAGATAGGTGTCTGCCCTGTGTCTGAGTACATAAGGCTGTTTTCCCTTGTATTCCCAAACCTGGCTGCATCTGTATGCATACATACCATTCATAGTGTCCAGTCAAATCTGTATCCATACGTATATAAGATTTTTTTAATTACAGCCTTTCATGTGCCTCTTGATATTTGAAGGGACACTAGTCAAAAGGGATTTGCCATTATATTAAAGCTGCACCTGTTGACTTTACCAGGGACCACTGCTGGGAAATGTAGGTGTTTTGTTTTGCAGTTAAACAAATCACCTGGGTCACTCCTTTTTTGTGTGGTTCGTTTTTGCAGATTTGCATGAGAATGCATTCGTAAGAACACATGGAAACAGTTTAAACACAAAAGAAGTTTGTAATTTTTGCACATTTAGGATTATGTGTGCAGAGCAGCTTTGCATATACATGGAAACACAGCATGAAGTATCCAACCTTAGTGAGATACATTATTGTTATTTTGTTTAGTTTAAAGCATCATTTTTGCTTATGCGATGGTGCGTCGTGTGTTGTGCGTCGTGCGTCGTCTGAACGTTAACCATAGCTATCTCAAAAACGGCAGGAGCTAGCATCACCAAATTTGTTGCAAATATTCAGTCATCCAAAAAACTATATAGGATTTTGTTTATTTTTTTCTGATTGCATTTTCTTAGATTTTATAGGGAAAAAGCTAAAAAAACTTTAAAAATCTTCTTCTCTGAAACTGTCCAGCCAAATTGTCCAATATTTCATTGAAATGATCCCTGGAACAATCTTTCTCAAGTTTGTTAGAATGGTTCCAGTTCTGAGATTTTTGGCTGAATTACAGGAGGTTGAACTTTGTTAACTGTGCAAAAATCATATTAAAATTTAAATCTCAGAAACGGCTGGAGCTATCATCACCAAATTTTATGCCAATGTTGGTCACATGAGTCATATCTGAAATTGAGGTATTGGTGGTGCCACCTGCATCAGCCTTTTTTGTACGGGGTCATCAGTGCCCGTATCACACTGACAGCTACAAATAACTTCTTCTCTGAAACGAAATGGCCAAATTGTTTAATATCGCACAGAAATGATCCTAGGGTAGTGCTTTCTGAAGTTTGTTCAAATGGTCTCAGTTCAGTGACTTTTGGCTAAGTCATGGGAAGCTGAATTTAGTCATATGCCATAACAGCCCATTTTAGCTAAGTGGCTACAAAAATCTTCTTCTCAAAAACCACTGGGCCAAATTCTTAAATCTCACACTTTAATTATCCTTAGATGTTGATAATTCAAGTTTGTTCAAATGGTTATATGAGTTATAAACCTACAGAACGTTTTTCGACTGATGATGATACTGAGGCCAGTTTGTTTAATATTTTGCAAGAATAATTCCCTGAATCATTCTTATAATAATTGTCTTTTATGGTTCCAAAAAATGAATTTGGCTGAATTATAAAGATTGAATTGAGTCATTTTACCAAATATGTTAGCTGTGTGAAGCAGATACATCTAGCCTAGTTTATCAGCATCCATTACATCATGCCTCTAGACATTTAGATTTCAGGTTATCTATGGAAAATATTGACAAGAATGTTTTTAAAAGCTTTTAAAAAATGTAGATATATGATATTACATATCATCTGTACACTAACTCATAATTTCTCAGGAATAGCAGGAGCTACCATCCCCAAATGTTATGCAATTATCTGTCACATATCAAATGTTGATGGATTCATCTGATTTTTGCTATCTGCATTTACTTAGATTTTACAAGGAAAAAGCTGAAAAACTTGTAAAAGTCTTCATCTTGTAAACAGTCCAGCCAAACTGTCCAAATTTTACAGAAATGTTCCCAGAGGCGAGCCCTCTCAAGTTTGTTCAAATGGTTTGTGTTGGATAAATTTTAGCAGAGTTACATAACAGGCCAAGATTGTGTACGTTTCTTGAATAGGTTGAGAAACTGCCAACTGTTTCAGATTTGGCAACAGATCAAGAGTTCATTCAGTGCAGCCAAATATAGGTCAACAGTTCAGTCAGTGCAGCCAAGCACAAGGCATGTGATCACCTCATGGGCAGCATGTGATCATCTCATGGGTAGCATGTGATCACCTCATGAGTATCATGTGATCACCTCATGGGTGTCATGCCCCTCAGGGCTGCATATGGAGCCAGTCTGTGAGCTTATGCAATTGTGTGGCTACTATTTCAGATTTGGCAATAGGCAAAAGGTCAGCCTGGATTTATTTATAGCTTTGGCAGACTGCCAACTGTTTCAGATTATGCAACACGTCAAGAGTTTACTCAGTGCAGCCAGGTACAGGTAAAAAAATTCACTCAGTCTAGCCAGGTGCAGGTCAAGAGTTCACTCAGTGCAGTAGCCTGAGCCAGTAATTTGTCACAGTACACTCGGGGCAACAGCCTTTCTCACCTAAGCCTGGTCAGCCCCGTGCATCAGACTCAAGGTAAGTTTGATGTATTGGCCTGATATTCTGACCTGTCTATGTGTTTTTATGGCTTTCTTGTTCACAAGACAGGTGTCGCCATCTACAATGACTTTTGCCTGCTTAATTCTACAGAAGAATTTGATATATCAGCCTGAAATTGGGCATATGTGTACATGTCAAATAGCTTTGTTGTATACAAGACTGGTGGTGCCACCTACAATAATTTTTGTGTTGTGTGCACACATGCCAGAATTTCAGCAGTGATGTTTGTGTATTGTTTCTTGTTCAAAATGTTTAGTACTTGCATTGTTCATATATATGAAAAGTAGTGGCTCAGCACTGAAGGGTTATACCTGGTGTATATCCATATGCACAGGTTCGCATTAGGCCTGTAGGCCTTGTTTAGTTTTAAGCAGCCAGTTAATTCTAAAAAGTTTTATCATTTACAGAAAGAATGGTGATTTATCAGTTATCAAATTTGTAAAAGGATTATCAGTCTTCATATATATGACACACTGTGACAGAATATTGAAAGTTATTTATTTGCAGCTCCACCTATCCCTAGTCAGGAGGCCATGGACCGACGCAGTGCTCCCAGTGGCGCCACCTGTGCACTAAACTCACGAGCTGGCTCCAGGTGAGCTGGCTTATTCTATGACTGAGACTAATTATTTAAGAAAAATTTTAAGAAACATGAGCAACATTCACTAGTTTTGGATCATTCCCTCCATGAAATGTTGAATAATTTTATACACTATATCAAATGTTTAATATTATGTTACACCCTGAAATCATTAAATTACCACAATAAAGACAGCAAAATTGAAATACATAGATGAGCTAAAAATTCTTTTTCGAATATTCTGGTCTGAAGGACCCTGGCCACTTATCTTCATGGTAACTTCTTTATATCATGTATACAGTTGATATTTATCGCTTCAGTGTCCAGCCAGTTGAGAATCTTGGACACACTCGTCACCTGTCAACGCTGGAGTCTTCTCCACGTCCGTCTCATGCCCGCTCAGCCTCTCTAGATGTTCGGCTCCTGCAGGTTGAATCATCCATGCTCCAGAAGCATGCGGGTCTGTATACTTTCAGTGTGATGCTAATGTAAAGCTTTCCATGTGATAACTGTAAAGGAGTTTACATTTACAAAGAGGCAGTGCCTTCTCAGTGGATTAGTATTGACAGAAAATCATTAGTCCTTACAGGTAAAGGTTGTCCTTAAAGCCGGCTATTCACCTGCCTTATCTGTAGAATTTATGTGATATCTGTCTTACTCTGTGTACATATTAATGAACTAGGTGATTCCTGCTAAGAAAGGTTCTTATAATGCCTCTGTGATGGATGTATGTGCTTGTTTATCTGCAGCTGTTAGTAAACACAGTACATGCACCCATGTTGACAAACAGAAAAAAAAAGTTACTGTAGGTGAGTGGTTGCATAAGTGCAGAAGCTGTAAGGTCACTACATGTAGTTGCATATTGCCATTTGCAAAACACTGGTATGTCTGAATTGCCACCTAATGTCCTTATGAGTGTGTCTGGATTATTTTGGCAGGCCTTCACATGTTATAAGCACATTTATACAAACAAAATAAACAGCTTGTGTAATGTGGGATCAGCTTTTTCTGGCATATTTAGCTCAGCTGACTATAAGTCATCTGAGCTATAGTCGTGGTCCATTGTCCGTCGTCCGTCCATCTGTCTGTCCGTCCACCTGTAAAACTGGCACGTTTTGACACCATTGGACCTGCGAATCTGAAATTCGGCATACAGTTAGATGTCCCCAAAATCTCCTACCATGCCGAAAATTGGGTCAATAGGACTTCGTTCCTTCGAGATATTATTGGAAACCTCAATTTTTTATTAGAAATCTATTTTCACACTTCAGGACTGCCTAATTTCAAAACCACTCATCTGGTTTTCTTCATATTTACCATAAATATTCCTCTATATAGTCATATGTACATGCCAGAAATTAAGTCAGTATTATTTAATTTAAAAAAGTTATGGGCCCAAACATTAGGACTTTGTAAAAAAAATCAGGAAAGATATTTGGTCACTTAAGACCAAAAGTGTTAAAGGTAGGGACTTTTTTCAGTAATACAACTTTAATTGATCAAAATTTAATTGTATACCAAAAATTAGATAAAAATCTGTTAAATTTTTTTAAAATATTGGCAAAAATATAAAAATGGTACCTTAAATTTTGCCTTAGTTTGACCATGGCACGTTTTTTCCCTGTAACTGCTGAGGATGAAATTTTCAAAGCATGTTTTTATTACCATTTCATCTGTTAACACCAAAATTTGAAACCAGTTGATCAAAAACTGTAGATTTTATTCAAGTTTTTAAGCACCATGTCACAATTTTGTTTACATCAAGCTAGTGTTATGCAGTTTGCTAGAGCTCAGCTCCCCAGCTTCAGCACTAAGTTCCTTAAAATTGGCATACAGTTAGATGTCTCCAAAATCCCCTACCATGCCAAGAATTTGATCACTAGGACTTAATTCCTTCAAAATATTAATGAAAAACTTAATTTTTCCATTAAAAACCCATTGTTACACTGTAAGACTGCCTTATATCAAAACCACTGATCTGACTTTGATCATATATAATACACATATTTTTCTATACATTCGCTATGCACATGCCAGAAATGATGTCAGTATTGCGCAATTGTTTTAAGTTATGGGCCCAAAGATAATGCACTTTTTAAAACATCAAGAAATATATTTACTCCCTTAACAAGAGGATTGCTGAAGCTAGAGATTTTTTGTCAGGGATGTAACATTATTTAATCAAGATTCAATTGAATACCAAAAATTAGTTTTGAATTTTTCAAATTTTATAAGTTATTAGTATAAATATAAAATTAGTACCTTAAATTTTGCTCAATGTTGACCATGGCACGTTTGTTACCTGAGAGCACTGTTGATATAATTTTCAGATCATGCACACATAAGGATTTCATCTTTGTAGTTCAGAAAGCTGAAAGAAGTTGGCCAAATATTGTAGCTTTTATTAATGTTTTTATGAGACCATGTCAGACCCAGGCTAAATACAGCCCCTCTTGAGTCACCTGTATGTTGACCTTGTTGACCTTTCATCAGATTATGCACGCTTGAGCGAAGCATACACTGGGGCAGCCAGGCAGCTAATGCCCAGCCACAGTTGATCCAGGTGTCCAACCCAAATCATCTAGTAGTTGTTTTGAAAAACAGCATAACAATAAACAATAAATTAATAATTTTTTATTGGTTTTAATAACAAATTAAAGAAAAATTAATAGAAAAGGAATTTGTTAGTTGATGAGTATCAGGAAATTAACTTGCAGTTACTGATGATGTAAGAATCTTGTATGGATGGATAGAATGTCAGTGTCAATGTTTTTCCAAATAACACCTTGCAGTCACCTATGGTATTTTTCAGTTAAATTTTAATGATAAAAAAATAAATCATATTATTCATTACTAATCATTAGGGATCATATGAAGGAAATTAATGATAGACAAAGATGCAGTTGATAATATTAATCTAGATTCCTACTGTGTCTAGTGTGTAGATTAATGTGAAAGTAGTCCAAAGTGAATATATTACATTTATTTTTTTTTAATATAAATAAAAGCCATAAAACCAGGTACTTATGATCATTATTTAAATTTGTGAATTTTGTATATTCTGGATTCTCAACATCATTGTTTGGCTAAAACTGAATAAATACTAGACATGGTGCAAATGCTTTGCAAATGTATTTGAATACGAATATGAATATTTACTGCATTAAAAAATTTTATTGCATAAGAATGGGAATTCAGGTAAAAATGAAAGTATTTGAATACCAGTGCAGATACTTTCAAAATGTATTAATGAATGCATTCATGAATATATTCTATAATATTATTTCAAAAATCATTTCATTTATATTTTATTTTTAAAAATCATATGATTTTCTTGTTATTTTTTTAAAATAAAAATTATATTGGCACTATTTGTTATTAAATTTTAATAAATAGTTAAACTCTTTCATTATATGTGCTGCTTATAAGTTAAATGGCCAAGTCAAAATCTGTGTGACAATAGCACTCCATTTGTTAATAAAATAAATGAAATCAATCCTCTTCCCTGTCTCCAAAGATACTATCAAAATCATACATAAGCTAGACACCAACAACTCGTAATAAAGCTTATATTTATTACCAAGCATGTGCCTCTTTCCCGAATCATATTTTTTATCATATATAACAGCTGAGCGCCGTGACCCATGGGTCCCTTGTTTTATGGAAGGTTCAATGGATTATCTTTACTCATTGGACATCAGGTATTGGAATAGGCCGCTTTAAGTTTACTTTGTACTTATTCTGTAATCAGCTGATACATTGTAGCCAAGGTTTGAGGCTGAGCTCTCATTGCATGGTCAGTTTATCATAAACAAGCATTAGGTGCACTTGGAAGTGTGTGGGATTTTAGAACATAGGTATCCTACATTCTTCTCTAATGTGTCTTGACTTTAAATCATATGATTCCTTTGAAGGTTGAAAATAGTTATTATATTCTGTAGGACACTGAGGGCCCCTGAGCAGTATTTCTCAAGCTGTATTTTTCGTATACCAACAAGTACAGGTTAATAAAAAGAAATTAAGGGCCAGTGTAGGTACCAATCAGAGAAGTAAAATAATGAGACTGTTTATAATTGGTTCATAATAGAACCAGACCCTTGACCTACAACCTTTGCACTTTATAGCTGTGTTTGGTGACCCTCTGAGAGTTACCATGTTGGCAGGCCACCACAACTGGATTGCAGCGGCCTTCCCACACTTTGTCTGCATATACAGGTAAGTTTCTTTTGTTCAGAATATGATGTTAAGATGTTTCCCAGTGCTATGGTCATATAAGTGTGCTTGATGATTTATGATTTTCTAATATTTGTTAATCTTCAACAATTATTTAATTGTATTTTTTTACTTAATTCATTCTTACAAATGTTGTAATAATAATAAAAATTAAAATAATAATAGATAAATAATAATAATAATAATTACAATAAATCATTGGAATTATTAGTAGATGTAGTGATTGTTAAGAATAATGACTGTACTGACAGTGTGTTTTTGATACATTAATTTTTGTAAAAATTGCATTTATTAGCTCATCAAAATGTGTATACTATTAACTATTGATCAAGTAATTTAAAAAATGGTCATCCCATGTTGCTACCTTTCTAAGGGACTTAAAATGTTATGGAACAAAATTAAGCAATAAATTTGAACTGTGATATGATTCATGATATATTTCAGAATGAAGGATTCCACCGGGTGGCACTTGTCTTGGACCAGCAGCTACATTGAAGATCTTGTGGACAGGATTGCTCTGAACTGCAAGGTCATGAACCCACCACATGAGAACCCGTCTCGCATGATCGCAGCAGCGTATGGCCGAGAGATCAAGCTATGGAATATACTGGAAGATGGTGGAAGCAGGGAGATTGGTATGTGTGTTGTTATTTGTAAATCTATGTGTGTTGTTATTTGTAAATCATTATTCTTTCATGATTAAAACTCTGATAAACAAATGTTTGTGTATTAGTTAGGTATTATTATTCTATACCATTAAGTGGTATAGAAAAATAACCATTTTCTTTAAATCATACAAACATGTGTGCTACTAAATATATGACATGGTTTATTTATATTAATGATCTAATGTATACTCTCATATGTGTTACACCTATTTATATATACTCTAATGATGCAGATATTTCAGAATGTTGCTCATATCTATACTGGTGAAAAAAGGTAAACTAAACTTTATTTTCCCATTGTAGTATTGTCTACATTATAATAACACCTCATGGGCTGTCCTGCAGACTTGTACCTGCTTTTGTAGGTGTGTTCAACATGACTGTTGGGGTGGATGCACTTTTCTTCATCGGGAGTCAGCTGGTTGCTCTGAGCCAGATGGGGAAGATTGGAGTGTGGCACGCAATGACTCAAAACTGGCAGGTGAGGCACCATCAAGAGTCCCCAAAATAAAAGTTAAATAGAAATCTGCATTCTGAGGAATATAAGCCTCTGCCCTGTGGGGGTCCCTACTTTGCATTCACTTATTCGGCCCATATTCTAAGGTTCTTTCATGCATAAATGACTGTATATTTGTGAATATGCCTTGATGATGTTCCTGATCATGTGAAGGATCCACACCAAAATCTAATCGGTTCTTCATTGGCCCATTCCTGAATGGCCCTGAAAATGCACGAGTTTCTGCTAAAGATTGTGCGAGTTATGATATGACCAGACACACACATAAACATGGATGATCACATGCCCTCCTGCAACAACAATGTCTAATAAACATAAAAATGTTGAAATCTACTTTTGTAAACCAGAGGAGGCTGCAAATTTAATTATGGGAAGCTTGTGCATCTGATGTATCTTATATGCAAATGAAGGTGGTAGAACTATAAATTACATAAAAACTGGAATGTAAATTAAATTGAAATCCTGTTTAACAGAGCAGGATTAATTGCAATTTTACATGTGGAAAAATAATTAGGTTAGTAAAAGATGAGCAGATTGACAAAGAGTAGCTGGGTGGACATGTGTTTTATGTGAAAAGATCTTCAGCTAAGATCTTAACTTAAGCTGAGTGCCATGACCCATGGGTCACTTGTGTTTTATCACTGACAGATCCAGGATGTACAGCCCATCAACAGCCATGACACTGCTGGATCCTTCCTGCTCCTTGGCTGTAACAATGGCTCCATCTACTATGTTGGTAAGTTACGTTCACTAGTCCTCATGGTAGAGAGGCTGGCATGTCCCAGTGGTTAAGTAGTTAGCATGTGAGACTACTGAGACAGTACTTTGAAGATGAGAGGCTGGCATGTCCCAGTGGTTAAGTACTTAGAATGTGAGACTACTGAGACAGTACCCTTGAAGATGAGGATCTGACAGTCTTAGAATGAATAGAGAGATTTACATAAAAGTTGGGGTTTATAGTCAGATATAACTGATGATGTCAGTCTCATCTGACTTTACACTTTGCCTTCCTGGTCTTTTGGGTCTGTACATTCTTGTAGCTTCCTCAGCTCCCTCGAGTGCATACAAGCCAAGCATCCATATCAAGCGCTTGAAGGTTAATCGTCTACATTTGCCTTCCTCCCATGACCAGTACCCATTCACTCCTGGGTCGAGAGATAGCACCCTTGTGGTAAAGACTTTGCCTAGGAGATGGTTAGTGATGGCTTGTAAGTTTAAGCACAGATTGCGCAGAAAGAAAGTGAACCCACAAACCTTGCAGTCACAAGTCCAGCACCTTATCCATTATGCCACCACACTCCACGCCCTGCATTTAGAGCAAAAGTTTCTGATATATTGCATCTGAGCTGGGCATTTACATCACTATAGAGCTTGAAATGACAGGCTGTGTATATAAGCACAGCTGGTCTCTCCAGGATGACTGGCGGTTTACTGGTGCATTTAAACCAGGGTTATATAATTTGCTGGCTTATATGAGATCTCCATATTGGCAGATGCTATGTCCCAATTTATACCTTCCGATGTCACAAGATAAAATAAGGCATAATTTGCACCTAGCCTTAATTTTGTATTCATTTCACATTGTTTTACAGATATGCAGAAGTTTCCCCTGCGTATGAAGGATAATGATCTGTTGGTGACAGAACTGTATCGAGACCCATCAGGAGACGCCATCACAGCCCTCAGTGTGTACCTAACACCAAAAACAAGTAAGTGTCATGTTGTATTTCGGTGTAGATTATTAAATGATATGGATCTGTTATTAAATGATATTGATCTGTTCTACTTATGTTAAATTTTTCCAAATTTTAGTGTTAAAATGTCAGATTGAAAATTCTGATGCAAAAATGAAGTATTATATAATAACATATTTGAATATAATTATATCAATTTGCTTGTCGTTCTTAAACTGGTCTTATGATGTAGGAGGTTATTTTTAACAACAGTTAATATTTTCTGTAGTACTTGGAACAGTGGGTCAGAATTTCTTAAAGTTATTCATATTTTAAAATATATTTATTTAAGTTAAAGATATATTTATAAGGCCATTAAAGGCTCTGCATTTTGGAGTTTGAAACTTTGTTAAAGACAGAGATAATGTACAAATTTAAAACAGTTTAATATCAGTGAACGTTTTGTATCTATAATATGTAATTTTTTGGATCACCTGATAACTAGTTCATGATATGTAAATTGAGGAGTCTACAGTACCAAAAATTTATGAGATAATTTATGGCACTAATCAAGAAACTATGAATATTAATGACCTTTGACTGACTTTGACCTTTTATTTCAGGTCTGAGTGGTAACTGGATAGAGATAGCTTATGGTACAAGTGCTGGGACTGTGCGTGTCATTGTGCAGCATCCTGAGACAGTAGGCCAGGGACCTCAGCTATTTCAGACGTTTACAGTACACAGGTCTCCAGTCACCAAAGTCATGCTGTCTGAGAAACACCTGGTGTCAGGCAAGGATATTAATACTCTTTGATTAATTTTTTTTCAACAAGGCTTGTAAATTACTAAGAGGTCTTCAGTTGAATATTTTTTATTGATTGTTGCCTTTCAATTTGATTTGCAGTTTGATTATTGTCATAACATTCAATGAGTTAGATATATGTATTAGAACTTCCCTAAACAATGATATGATGAATTATAATATACTAATGAACATAATTGTTTATGTTGAACAAGAAGTAAATAAATCTTCTCAGACATTGCTGTGCTAATATCAAATGTCAGCAATGAAGTAACTTTCTTTGTTAAACAATAGAGTTCACAACATCAAACATATTGCTTATATCTCCCTAGGTATGAGTGTGAGATCAAAATATATTAAAATTATTTAAAATGCAATGATTGAAATTTATATAAGTATTAAGCTGATACTGTGATGATGTACAAAGGAAACATTTTGGGACTAAGTTTAGAACATTAGAGGTACTGAGAAAGGTCACCCATGATTAAGTTTGATGTTACAGTTTGCTCTGAGTACAACCACGTCCGCACATGGAGTGTGACTCGTTTCAGAGGAATGATCTCAACCCAGCCGGGCTCCATGCCTCTCGCTTCATTCAAGATTGTTTCTATTGAACACATGGACCCAAGGATCAGCTATCAAGCAGGAAACGACTTTGGTAGGTCACAACAAGATTCAATATATGTTTGTACACAGTCGTCAATCTATCATCAGAATAAAGGCGGCGCTGCTTCTACAGTTCTTGTTCACTTATAAACATATCCAACTTTTTTAAAGTGTTAATCAGACTGAACACTGATTTCCTACAACAATATCTGTGATTTTCTATGATGTCCTAGCAGATCACATGAAATCTCAGCATGTGAAAGCATTCACAAAAAGATGCAAAAGCCTACATACAGCAGGAAAGATAAAATTATGATATTACATCCAATTTTAATACTTTTCCACTCAAACACTGATTATTTACATTGATTCAAATTGTTGGATATTAGGTGCAGGTGGTTAGAGAGGGATTGCAAGGGTATGGCAATAATGTTTGTAGGTAGGTGTGTCTGTATTTATGTATACATGTCTCAATGTCTGTCTGTCCAGGCCTGTTACTCAAAAACTACAGCACATGGAATATTTTTACAAAAGTACAATATCATATATACTAGAATTAATGGGATAAAAGGAAAGTTAGCAGTTCACTTTTCACTCTCCAGATTGCACAAGGATGAGGGTCTGCTGACTGGTTAAAATTGGTTTCTCAGTTTGAAATGCTACCTGGGTGTATTGTATTTCACAGCAGACTTGCTGTGTTTAACCTCCCTGGGACATCACAGCCTTTCATGGGTGACCATATCACAATGCTGTGTATGTTCCATGTTTGATTATGACACCATTTGTGTGCATTTTAGGACCTTTTGGAGAACAGGATGATCAGCAAGTTATCATACAGAAAGTGGTCCCAGAAACAGACCAGCTGTTTGTCAGGTTGTCATCCTCAGGCAAGAGGTAGGTCTCAACCAACCAGATGCTTCAGCCCAGCCATCTGACCAATCAGATGCTGGAAAACTGAACCAATCTGAAACCACAGCCATATGATCTTAATCAAATCTTCTTAGCCCAAATGGCCTGATGGCTATTTGACAAGCTATGATTTTAGCATCTTCTGTCATTTTGTTTTATTTTTGCCAACACAGAAACTACTTTAGTCCGATTTAGGAGATGCTTTGGATCACAGTTCAAAGTTTAAATACTTTTTTCTGCTCATATTAACTCACTATTCAATCAATACTTATGGTCTGCTGGTCATATCTTGTTATAACAAAATATTTAACATATAAATAGGATTATACTTGACATCCTATGAACACAAATTATGTCCTGAGTTGTTTGAACCCAGAACTAATATTGACCACCATGACCGCGATGATATCCATTGTTTTGTAGAATATGTGTGATTCGATCAGTAGATGGCAGCACTATCAGTGCTTTCTGTGTTCACGAGTGTGAAGGTTCCAGTCGGATGGGTTCTCGACCACGTCGATATCTGTTTACGGGCCATACAAATGGCAGTATACAGGTCAGTGTATGATTGTGTATTGAAAAAGTCAGTAAAATACAAAAGACCACCTTAACTATGAAACACAAGTCGAAGCAGGGTGGTATTGTTACAGAGGCGACTGTCATTTACAGTTTTACTATGTTGACCCGCTAAAATTCATGAATTTTTGTGTTGTCTGACAGCTGCTGAATTGTTGACATACAGCATGATTCACCTAGTGTTGTTGATATTATAATATATTCATACTTGAATTTACATGGAGTTAATAATTTAGCACAGTATAAGAAATTTACTCCATAAATGGATAACAAGACCTGACTCTTGAAGTGTACCTGTCCTTGTTTTAAGAGAAAATCTCATTTTATGAAACTCATGTATGTGCAAAAATAATATTCTAAACTGAAAATTCCTTCATCACAAAATAGACTAAATATATTGGCGCACAGAATAATCAGAGATCAGTGTGTCATATGTGATGTTATAAATTATATTCATTTAACTCCAGCAACTGAGAAAGACCTCCCGAGGTCTGACATCTCCTTAATATGAGTGAGGCCAGAGTCAAGACTTAAAACAATTTGTATAAAACTGTTTTTCAGATTGGATTCATACCATTTGTGAAACAAGTAATTTCATGTTAGAGTTAGCTTATAACATTGCCTTAATATTGCTGTTTAGAGCAAATTTGTCCCTCAGTTTATGAGGGACAGCCAGACAGATGTATGTTCTTTATGTCATGGTTAGCAGGCTTTTGTCACTAAGTGTTGAAATATTGTTTTTGTACTGTAGATGTGGGATTTGAGCACAGCACTGGAGCTTGCAAGTAAAAAGGAGGAACAGAGTGGTATGTACAAGAGCCCTTGAAAGTCTAAGCTTAAGTTCCTTTATCTTGATGAAGATGACAGTTTCACCATGGACAATATGTTAATAGTTAAGCTTAATTATTAATTAAGCTTTGAATAGAATTATATAAAAGAATAACAAGAATGAGCCTTGTACAACTAGAAGTAATCAGTAGATTAGACCCTGGTTTTTAATTGTACACATATTCACTGGCCTGCAGAGAATGATGCAGTGCCTCTTAACATTGTGGCACAGATGTTCAAATGTGTATCATATTAAATGAGTTCATGCTATATAAATGGTAGATATGGATGTTCATTTCTGTTATAAAAATGAAGCATTTTGCCTTGTAAGCTTAACTAATACTTCTGTTCTGTTTTACAGATACTGGAGGACCAACTGCCCGGGAATTGATGCGTCTCTTGGACCAGGTTGATCTGAGCTCATCAAGGTGTACCACCCCCAGTATAAGCCCGTCGCCCTCAATCAGAGGGATGGGTACCGGGACACCAAACACACCTCAAAACATACGTAGGCACATAAACCTAGACCCTGGAGCCAGCAGCTCACAAACTGTCAGACCTGGAACAAGCAGTCAGTCGCCATCTCACAGCGCTTCTGTAAATGCTGACTTCAGGACCACTCGGTTTTAACCGAGTTCTATTTACTTTGGCTTGGGAGTATTAATGACCTTGGCTTAATTTTATTAATGACCTTGACCTGGGTCACAGTGACCTTGACCAGAGTGATAAGCTGCATTCCAAAGATTAATGAACAATTTCCAGGAATAATTTACTAAGAGTTCTTCCATTAATTAGTAACTTTTATGCACATTTCAGATCACTTATAACAGACATGCCATACCAGACATTCTAATTTGCGCCTAAACATGTGTACATTGTTCAGATAACACAAACTTAAAGCAGGATTTTATAGAACAACTAGGGAAATGCTCAGTATTGCATTTATAATAACTAGAGGTGAATCATAAGCACAAACACACTGAGCATTTAATGCTCAATGCACTTATAAGTGCATGATTGCATACTCAAATATTTGTACTCAAAATATATTCATTGTTATTTCATTATCAGTTATTTCATTGTATAGATGTTTAAAAATTGTGATAGCTTGTTGAGTCTAGTTTTGTCTGCTAACATTAATATCAGTCATGTGACATTGCTATCAGTCATGTGACCAACGCATCTTTATCTTGATCATTAATGTATATGTTATGTAACTGGTAATATATAATCAAGTTGATCTATTTTTATCTGATCAATGTAAATTGATAAAGCTGTATTATTATTAATACTAAAGATAGTTTGGACACTGAGTGTCAATGGTGAAAGTTACTGAATGATTTAACCATGCTGAGATTTATATATATACAGGGATATCATTGTTATAGACAGGATTTAGAGTGTGTGTGTGTGTGTGTGGAGGGGGGGGGGGGGGGCTCCTGCATGGTTTGGGTACGGAACATTTAAAAATTGAATGCAGTTGTAGGATTTGACAATGCACTTTTGTAACACAGCTCAGCAGCCAGATGTGTATTATATACATAATTGGCCATGAAATCGCCTTCATTAGGCAACATTCACTTTAAATTCATGTGCAGTGGTTCAATACATGTTTAATGTTATAAAGGATAGTTTTTACGAGTCACCTCTTTGATCAAGCCTAGCTTTGAATGTTAAAGACAGTAAAATAGTTTGCATCCAAACATGGAAATTCTTTCAGTAAAACTGATAGCATGTTTTCATTTTGCAGACAGTAACATACATTAGTATATCATTGAGTTAGATGTAGATTGGGGGGGGGGGGGGGCTAGTCATTAATCCTATTGTTTTATGTATATGCCCCTGGTACAGTGATGTTCCCAGGTACAGGCTGTATATGTGAAGGTTGTTGGGGAGAGGGACAGTCTCATGGAATATTTGGCAATAAAACCTTACAAAGTATCACATTTCTTTAACCAAACTGTATAACTATATGCCCCTTTCTCAGATTGGAGTGGTCATGTCAACTGCAGCTTACAGGGGGTCCTGCCAGTGGTGTCATTTATTATGTTATATGTGCCATCATTCCTGTCAGTACAGCTAGGACTTTACAAGTGCACTGTTAACATGATTTATATGAAAGGTATTTGATGTGTGAAATTGTGGGGTGTTTTTTGTGCCATTGTCCTTGGAGTGGTGTGCCTGCCTGATCGGAGGAATAGCCTTAAATCATACTGTTTATTATGGTAGGACTTGTCATGTAGAACTCACTGATCATATAGTGCACATGGTGATAGTTTAAGGAGTGTAACTGTAAGCCTTATTTCAGGTGGTAGCTCCATAGCACTTATTTACAAACAATAGAACAAATTATGTTTGACAACAGTAGCTGTGTTTCATGGTTTCAGTGGCAACTAACATTAAAGCTGTATCCTCAATTTTAAACAGTTACTGACCTTTATACCCAGAGGTGGATTTTGGGTGGTGGTGCAGGGGGTTTAATGTAAAAGCACTTAATACAAAAAAAAAACCACAGCCAGATTTTGGATTATAATGCATCTTAAACTACCCCAGATTGCTCCATCACAGCATAAATTTTCAAGATGTTTCTACACAATGTGAGGGGAAATGCCCTCCCTTAACCTCCCCCTCTACACCCCCCATTCTAAAATCTCAATTTCACCTTTAATACCAGAGGCGTCTTTATTAACTTTGGTTCTTTGAGGAAAGAAGAGCTGAAAAATTATTGTTTCTACATGTGAACACCTTACTGGGAGTTATGGCAAGGAGCTGATAGTATTTTGTTATATTTGGCTTTAATAGACAAACTGTGATATGCCAAAAAGAAAAAAATTGTAACACTGAAAAACTTGTTACAGGGGGCATTGTACATGTAATTGCGACTCTCATATCCGTTTATTAATTTTGTACATCTGTCAGGGCTTTTGACTCTTGAGTACACTTTCACTTGAAAATTGACAAGATAGGACTTCAAAATGTCTCTGGCTTCCATTTTAGAATTCAGTTGTATAAAAATATTCAATTGTAGTTCAGCCTTTCTCCAGTTGGCAGCAGTGCCAGGGTCTGCTGTCTTTGTCTGCCTTGTTGATTTGCAGGTGGAAAATTGGCCAAGGTTTATAACAGGCAAACTGTGAAGTCATTTGAATACTTGGCAGGGCCTATTATACAGTACTGTTTAATAAGGCTATTCAGAGTATCAGTTAGCGGATGTGTGTGCAGAGTTGAATACTTTAATTAAATAATCTGTCTTTATTCTGTCTGTCATGTTTGTGACTGACATTTTTAGCATAAATAGATAATATTAACCACAAGTGGTTATCATTACATCAGTAGTATTTACAGCTAGTAAATTAATTTATTATCATGTATTATATTTTTCACATATGTTCATGCTGGTGTACTATATATTTCATCAAATGTGAAGGATAACAAAACAACTGACTTCAACTTTTAAGTTGTAACCATTCGATTATATACACAATAAAATGCTTTATACTGATATTGTTTCTTTTTCATTTAGTACTCTGTTTTGAATTTCATTGTCCACTAGTAACGCATGCAGAATATTTTGTTTGGTGTCTAGTCGCTGCCTGATTTGGTACTGTTGATGAATTTCAATACCAAATGGTGAGGGGTCATGCAGCAGGATACAAACTGGGCTAAAAAATTTACATGCTCTGGGTGCACCTTGAAACAAAACCTACTTGCACCTAAAGATTTCAACATGCACCTTGTATTACTAGTAAGAATTTGCTTGTTAAGGAGTTTGTTGCTCAAAGAATAGAAATGCTAATTTATGATTGTGATATTTATGAATAGTAAAAAAAATAAGATACTGCACCAACATTTCATTGGTTTAAAATACATGCACAGAGTGCACCCTTGGTAGTTTTTCTACCTGCACAAAAGAAAATGTACATGCAAATGTTTTTGCAGTGAAACATTGTGCATATGATGCAATTAGTGTTATGTATTCTGTCACGCAAGTTCAGTCTTACCACACAGCAAGCCCAGGTTTATAGAAGGAGAAGGACAAACTGGCTTCACTTTTAATCAGCCATATAACATAACACAGAGATGGTGGACTTGGCGACGTGGTGGAGAGATCCGTAACAATTAGCAGTCCACTATATATACTCTTGCATAACCCTTGATCAGCAACACTCCAAGGTACAACTTTAAATACTTGTCAGATACACAATCATGATGTGCAGTATTTTATGGTCAACACATTTCTTGTGGCAAGAAACTGATGCTTATCCAGCCTACTCTTCCTATACATATAAGTCTACCACTCTGTGATGTAAGCTGGCCCCAGCCATTTTACTTGTTATCAGGAAATGGTTTATTCTTTTGTGGATAATGTAATGGACCATCACTTAATTCAATTTGGGAATGTTTTGCATGCTAAATGGTTGCCACTGATATCTTCAAAAGTTGTCACAGCAATGATTACTCGAGTCTATTGAAGTAATGCATATCAAGTAGCAGTACTTAATATAAGTAAAATATTTGGCACATGTTCTAGCACTCAGACTGGTGCCTTGGACTTAGCACCTAAGCTGGTATAATAGTTTCTCAGGACTGAAAAGACTTGTTATATCTCCTAGTCTTCCCCAAACATTTTATTTTGGCACCACAGCAACTTTAGTTGTTAACTGGGACCGAACAGACCGTCTATAACAGATCTTTTTAGCCCTGCCTTATAGACAATAAGATAGCAGACATGATGCCCACTACATACATAAGTCAACAGGTGCCACTTGTCATTATTCATGACAAGTCAGTGAAGTTATGACTTCTTGCTGTACTGTATCACCATTGGACGGCCCAGCAGCTGGTAGCCATGAAGTAGCTTCAGTGCTTGGCTGGCTGTATCTGTATCTACAAACAAAACAAAAACCAATAAAAAGATAGGAATTTACTGTCTGGGTGGACACTAGTTTAATAGCAAATATACATGTACAACATAGTCCTGATAACTGTTTTGATAACTGGAATACAGGTAGTCAAAAGCGACTACGTGTATCCGCCAAAATCAAAGTGGAACGGGTGAAGTGAGGCATAGTATGAGTGGCAAGGGGAAATAGAGTGAGGTGTGTTGCATATTAGCATTGATGTCTGCAGCCTAAATGTGTATGTAGGTTGTGCCACCTACCACAAAATCCAGAAAGCTGTCCAAGTTGTATACATATGCAGAATTTTAGGCAGATTAGTCAAACCACTACATGTATACAAGTGATTTAATCCCACAGCAGATAAACAGAAGGACTTCTGCTAAAATGGTGGCAGGTGGCGCCACCAATGTTGTGTATGATTAAGAGCTATGTGAGATCTATACACATTTCAGGGGGATATGTCCAACCAGTCCTGAGATATAAGCCTGAATGTCTGAAGCGTTATGTAGGTGGTGCCACCTGCCAAAAAAATCGAGAAAGCTATCCAAGATGTATAAACATGCAAAATTTTAGGAAATCCAGACTCTAAGAAATCACTGGGTGAATTCAATCTTCCCTCTACACTTCAGGGATGGTCCTGAACTGTTGTTTTTCTGTTCAACAGACAACTAAAAACTTACCACAGAAAGTTACAAAAGCTTGACCTCTCATTCTCCCAGTCATAAGACGTAGTTTGGCCTTGGGTTTGTCTTTGGTATTAAAACGTTCAAACAGCATCCGCAGGTGAGCTTCTGTGACCTTTGGAGCAAAGTTTTTCACATACAGCACCTGTTATAAAAAAAGAAATTTAAACACCTGTAGTTTAAATTACTGGAGTTATACAATATACTGTTTGTTGGTTAATTTAGTGGAGGCAATGAAATTGGGAGACAATTATCATCAGGGGTGTATCCAGGATTTAGGAAAAGGGGGGGGGGGGGGGGGTTCCAATCCAGGAAGACTAATGCAAAACCTATAAAAAAGGTCACCAGGTCCCGAAAAGTGGGGGGGGGGGAGGGTCAAGGCCACATTTTTTGTCTGAAACTCTTAAGAAAAAGAAAGGTTGCAGTAGATGAAAAATGGGGGGGGGGGGGGTTCCGGACCCCCTGGATCCACTTCTGATTATAATTAATAATCAATTAGTCCATTATCATGTCTGTGTGTATATAGGTTTCCCTGCATGGAAAAAAAGTGAAATTTCAGTTGAGAAAAAAAAAAGGAATGAGAAATTCTTAAAGCCAAAAGAAAAAGAAATTCTTAAAGAATTTTCCGAAGCAAAGATTCCTCCGCCCGATAACAAAAGTATTTTCTGTCTGGATGATACACATCCCAGTATCCATTGCTGATTTTCCAAAAGCAGATAAATTTTTACACTGATAACATACTTTGGACTTCAATCTGTCCACTTGGGCTAAAACTAGCTAGTCCTGTGGATATATTCATTTTCTTTCATATTTATCATGTGACGTGGTCCAAACATTCAAAACAGTACATACCATATGAGGCTCTCCTTGAGAGTAGTTTTTAAACCTGGGCAATTCCATAACCTCCTGAGGACTGAGTCTGTTTTTTATTATATCTTCATCAGGTACAAATGCGACAGGGATGGGAGCGGACTCCTCCTTTCTCCTTCTCTCCAAGCATTCTTTACACAGCGGCAGTGTCTCACAACCCGGGCAACTTTCATCTTCGCTACCAGTGCCTAATTGTTCCTCTTGACGTTTCTGTTTTGCCTTTTTCTTCCTCTTTGTCATGAGATCTTGCAGTATCGTTTGGACTTGGTTCATTGGGTGCCTGGGGTCTCCAACAGGTTCAGGTTTTTCAGTAGTAACCAAACATTTCATGACCTTGGCTTTTTCAGGGTCATGAGTGAGTGACCTCTCAAGGTCAAGCTGATGTCTGCTGATATATCGAGCGCCAGTGAATGTGTCTGGTTTACTCAGCTGTTCTTTCTTTTCTTTGATCTGCTCATTGATGACTTGCAGCTTCTCTTGATGCACAGATGGGTTTATTTGGATGCGACCCTTCTTTTCTACCTGAAAGTATAAAATATCTGCATTTAGAGTGACTTCTGCTGAATAAATGATCATATCTTCTTGGTTGTAACATTCATGTATCTGACCTTAAATTTTTTAAAGTAGGATGTATTTGCAGAAAGATGTTTTGCTTTCTCTTTAAAATTGATAGGGATAATTAACACTTTCGTAATGTGGTTTTCATGGACATTCTGACCACAGGTAAACAGTAGGATTGTATCTTATTTGTATTATGTGTGCGTCTTATATAAACTTGTATCAAGTTAATATAGACTTAATTAAATAAACAGATATGATCATATAATCTGTATGTATGACTTTTCAATGACTGATGTAGTTAAGAATTAAAACTTGTAACATTTTAAAGGAACCATCTAACTGTGTAGCTTTAAACTTTAAATATAACTTTATTTAAAGCCTAACTTGATCATACTAGCTGAATTCAGCATGCATAACTTTTAAGGGTTTACAAGGGAATATAAAAACAACAGTGATTTATTGAAAACTTCATATTCTTCCATTCTTATGTAAACATGTCGCACTTGCAGGGTAACTGAAAGAAATAAAACTTGCAGGTTTTTCTTCCTCCTCTGCTAGTTTCATCCTGACTTCATCCTGAGACAGACCATACAGCTGCAGCTCATCTTGTCGTGCATCTCTCTCTGACAGGCCCTTGTAACTGTCCAAGCTCAGTACACCAGAAACTTTACCAGTCAAAGGCTCAAACAACGAGCCACTGGTGAAATTCCTGCTTCTATCCAGCTGCCTGAAATCAACATGGTTACATCACAATCAACCTGATCATCATATACATGATCATCATCACTTAAAGGTAAAGCATCAGCCATCAGAGTTCAATGTCCAAGTTCTTAACCCTGAAGTCTGTGGGCCAAAGTTAAAAACTGTAAAAAAAACCCAAAAAAACTGGGCTTATCTCCTTTAACTTTCGCATGATGCCAGTAATACATGTGAGAATGATGCACATCCTTTTTTTTTTTTTTGGGGGGGGGGGGTTTAGTCAAACCATGATTGCACAATAACCTCAATATAAAAAAGTATGGTACCATCTATTCCTACAGTAAAAAAAACATGAAAATGCCTGTACAAATATTAAAATGTGGCAAGCCCCATCAAATGCATTATCTGGTTCCACTGAAGCTATGGTAAGCAATCCTTATCATGAATTCATTCAAAATCCCGGAGATGAATAGTACATGGTTGTGGGATTTCGCCCACAAATGCAAATAAAACAATACTGGAATTTTGCTTTAAAATACTAGTAAACTGACACAACTGTCAAAATGTTGTATTATTGTTATTTGTATTTAGCCAAAACATGCTATACTGCCTGTGTCTTGGTGAGCTTGATAAAGGTACAAATGATTGCGTTGGCACGATTAATATAAGTTTCTCAACAGAGGTCTGAACCCTTAAGAGCAACTGTGACCAAAGTCACTGGCCCAAGTGGTTAGAAGCTACTACCCTCTTAGGCTAGTAGATGGGGGGAGTCCATTATATTTCATACAGGGGTGTTCCAGGAGTGGGATACCCTACAACAGGACGGGTATCATCCCTACCCCTTGATGGTGACATCTGTTGTTGTTTGCTGCTTCACCAGTGCTTGGATTTGCTGGTCTCCCTCTGTCTCGATGCTTCCGTCAGGTAACCGCTGATCTTTGAATGGGGCTGCATCTCTGATGGTCCGAATAATCCCTCTGCTTTCATAACGCTTTGGGTTGCCACTGGAAAAGATTAAATAGGTGGTTTGTTACATTAATTGTTACATTAATTATCGATTTACATCTTTTAAAGCATGTAAGAGGGCAATTTTTCAAGTATCAACAGAAGCTATCCAGTGTTATGATTTCATGGAGAAGTCATGTTGGAAGTTGTAAAATAATTCACAATTTTGTATCAAATATTTCATTTACCACAACTTGACTGCTTGCAGGTTGTCATTTTGACATATTATTATAAAACAGATATCAAGGTATTTATGATACAATGGTTTTCATTATTGCAAAGAAAATATGGGGGATCTTATATTTGGCTTTAATTGGTGGACCAGACTATATTTTTTTATTATTTGTTTAAATAAATAAATAAATAATGGAATTCATCATTTAATGTATATTGGTATTTTCTAATATTGAATAATTATTTTCTGCCATTTTAACATTAAAGTCATTTTCGCAATATGATGACATTAACAAGCAATACATGTGCTTGCATGTGACGTAACTTATTCTAATTTATGTATATTCTGAGAGTTGAGCAATAGACAAGTAGTGACATCTGTCAAGGGGATTGTAAACTATATCAACACTGTAGCTGCCAGACCTTACCGAGGAATTCCTGTGGCATTATATGAGGTTGGGTCATCACGAAATGGCCTTCCGTTGACAGACCCTCCAGGCATCTTGGTCCTTCAAACAAACAAAATGCTGTACATCTATAATTTGAATTATGTACAGCTATTTCTGAATTTCCAAAACAGATCAGTCTTTAGTCTTTGGGGCATTTGCGGTACTTTATACTAAAATTCAGATGACCACGGAGCATGTTGGATATGATGTTACGGAGTCTCATGTTCAGTGTAAATTAGACCATTTCGAAAATTGCGCATGCGTATTTGTATTTCCAGCTGCACAGTTCTGTTCTATTACACCAAGGCGACACGCTAATGACTAAAACCTGGATGTCGGAAGTTGGGTGTCAATAATTGATGAAAGGCCGGACGTCAATCCCAAATGCCACAATATTTACCAACAAAAAGAGGAATTATAACATATGTGTAAATTTTCAGTGGAATGACGTATGAGTGTGTATAAACATTTTTACAGCTCTTTAGGTTTAATATCATGCGAGCCTCTCATCGTTCTACAAATAAAATGTAATATTATGTCTACCACAAATATATTTTAAATTGTAGAATAATTAGATATTTATCATTTATATAATTCTTACTTGTCCACTATACCCATGAACTTTGACACATTAAAGACTGTTTGTTTAAGCATCGATTCAGTTAAAATATACCAATTGAGCTTTAAATTTGTCTCTATAATTCCCTGATGTGTGACTTAATTCTCGAAGTGTAAATTAAGAACTATGTAAAGTAATTAATGCTACACTATGTATATCGATTTCGTGCAGGAGAAAATAATCGGGAGATTGGAAAATGATATAATTTCATTACTTTTTTTTCAACCTAAAAGCGAAGAAAATGTTGATTTAAATTATGTTAGTTCCTCATCTGGGATATATTTAAAATCATGAAAACTATACAATTTAATAGCTACATTCGAAATATATTTGTTAAAGGTCTTTAAATTGAGTATTGATCGCCGGTAATTTTACATTTGTTCATAAATGTAACGAAGAACATTTCTTTACATAATCAGATTTATACTTCATTGAAAACACACAAATTTATTGTGATTCTTCAGTTTGCTCGTGTATTTAGCATGGCACCCGAGCTTGACGTCTTTGCTTAGCGTCCGACCCAACTATAAAGGATCCCACTTGGCATCCGACTTTCGACATCCGAGTTTTAGTCCGTACCCGGCGAGACACATGTTTTGGTTTGGTACCGTGTCACACATTTGACAGCAGGTTGAAAGAATAGCAGATAACTTGGCCAGACTGCAGAATTCTGGCTTCCACTTTCATAATCAAGTAACACAGGAGGACAAACATGTTTAAAAAGTGAGTAAAAACATTATTTGTTGTTAATGGACTTAACCTAAAAAAGTAAATTTTCTGTTCAGGTATCCTGATGATGTCAGTATAAATCAGTAAATTGAGCAATGACAGACTGCAGACAGTGTAGTTATTCACTATTATACTTGAATAAATGAATCAATTCAAATGTAGTAAGCTGGGAATCTAATCTTCTCGACATTATTTAGCCATATTTCCAATCCCTGCTCGCCACAGCTGTCATTATAGCTGTATAAACGGGTCCCTCGAAACGCCCAAAACACCGGTGTTTTGGGTAAATATGACAAAACACCACGAAACACCTACAAAACGATGAACTTTTACAAAATTAACACAACGGGTTGTTGGTAGACACACTTCTTTACTTACATACGTCGTTTAAGAACAAAATCTTGGATAATAAAGTAGATTTTGAGTGTTTAGTTTGACGTAATTCATGAGTCAAATGTTCCTACAGGGGACCGGACATTTTCTGTTACACCTACCGATGGTGCTGCCTTCTGTTGGTGGATGTGGAAATCAGTTCGGTGAGCCTTAACAAGTTATTTCCAGCTCCTACCATGCCGTGGGCAAGCCGACTCATGCAATCATATCGCCCTTGATCTTATTACAAAAAAGGGTTGATTAATTATAAAGAGAATACTCAACTGCCTGATAATTCAACCGCTGATCAACTGAGTGTCAAGAGCATAATCATCCTTGCCCAGTTTGACAATGTTAGATTATTTGCAGGAAATGACATCTTGATTAGATTCAAACTGTACTATAATTTTGGGTGTCAATCAATGCATGACATATTCAGTAAAACTGTAATATCATTCTGAGTGTCAACTGATATGCAACAACTGCTTTATGAGCATAGTGCCTCTTCGTTATCTCTGACTCTTGGTGAAGAGATTAAAGAAAAGGTATGTATTTCTTTGTTTATTTATTAATATTCGCTTTTGAAAATAATTTATGCTTAAATTAATAATAATCATATGATAATAATAACAATAATATTAATAGTAATAAATAGATATGATTAATAATAATAATAACAATAATAATAATAATATTAGCAATGATAATAATAATAATAATAATAATTAGGGCTCCGCTTGACAAGCGGTTGTCTCGGCCCAAGACCTGTGATTCCTATCCGCTCTGCTCCTGTCACTAAAATACGTATAGCTTCGGCTGTGTGTAAAACCCGGACATCAGACGTCGGACGCTGATTTTACAAAAATCGACATATTTCAATAACTTCTCATCAAATACATATAAATTTCACAAGACCATTTTCCGTATATAGATCTTTGATCCTACCGAATAACGTGAATAAATATGGACTAATTATAATTTTATTAACCGTCATTCATCTCGGACATGAGTCGGACGTCAACTGAAATGCAAGTATTTTGCAGTTATGGGGAAATTTATCTGTGCAAGAGTACTCAGATATACAGTTTTGGAATAAAAACTCAAGCACAGCCAATTCTAGGCTTAAATTCCCCACATTTATTCAGTTATCACCGATTTTGTAACACTCGGATGCCGTAGGGGGTTTATCAAGGGCTGTTCCACAAAATGGGACGCCTTTCCTGCCACATTTGTGACACAAGAGGGCGCTCGTGCCTGTTCCATTGCGCATTTTTAATAATCATAATAATAATAAAAATAAAAATAATATTAAAAATATCATTTAAAATTTATACATGTTTTATGGGTTCCACAAAAATAATGATGATGATAGTAATAATAATGATATTAATAATACTAATAATAATAACAATTATAATAGTTATTATAATCAAACTACTATGCCAACTTTAGCCAGACTTTTTTCTGTACACCAGCCAGTTACTCTGACCCACCAAATTTAAAGTTATACTATGGAAGGGTATACCTCAGGTGTTACAGAAATTGCCTGTTGCCCGGTCAGAGCCATGAGGAGGCAGTTGACGTTTTGACCACCTACTTTAACTATTATTTCCAAGTCTAAAAAAATAATAAAACTAAATAAAAGAATTTTAGCTAAAAACTAAGTGTAAAACATTTGCATTTTTACACACAGAACAGATGAACTGGTTACATACATGTATCAAATGAATATAGAATCATACCTTTATAATTCTTGATTATTAAAATGAATTAAAATGATACTTGGAATAGCATAACTTAGTATTAAAAGGAAAATTAAAAAGGCAAGAACTCATATTCTTAAGGTAGAATTACTCAGACATGCGGGCTAGGTTAAATGAAGTACAGATTATGAGAAAAGAAGGAAAGCGGTTAACAAGATGCTGAAAACAGATGCCAAGAAGAAAAGATTTACTGTTGTAAAAGTAACAGACATCAGAAAAGACGGAGTAGTGTGGGATGGTGTGCATCTGACACGAGACAGCAACAGAAGATTATGGCAGAATATACGAGAGGCTGTATTTTATTAGTTCTGTTTTTAGCCATTATTATATTTCTGTGTATATATGTTCACGGATATTTCTGATGTTTTCATTCGTAACAGTATACATTTTGTCTTTTTATCTACCTTTCCATGTATATATTTGATCTGTATGTTAATAAAGGTTTTCTTGAACAGGTTCCAGTCTACTTTTCTTCTTATTTTATATTCCGAAGAAAAATTGAGCTTGAAACATTCAATAAATAAATAAATAATATTCAATATTAAATATTTACGTCTCCCTGTTCTCCCTTTATATATATATATATATATATATATATATATATATATATATATATATATATATATATATATTCAATAAAAAATTCTTTTGTGACACATACCATGTTTCTTAAAATTTTCCTAGCAAATGAGCGTAAAAACGGGAATAAATTTCAAATGGCACTGAGACCTTGAGTTTAAAAATGCACCAGCGCCCTCTGGGGTCACACAGGTGACAGAAAGGGTGTCCTATTTGTGGAACAGCCCTTGATAATCCCCAAACCGCATCTGAGAGTGATTAAATCGGTGATAACTAAATAAATGTGGGGAATTTAAGCAAAGGATTGGCTGTGCTTGAGTTTTTATTCCAAAACTGTATATCTGAATTCCTTTTGCACAGATAAATTTCACCATAAGTGCAAAATACTTGCATTTCAGTTGACGTCCGGCCGACGTCCGACTCGCGTCCGAGATGAATGACGCATAATAAAATTATAATTAGTCCATATTTATTCACGTTATTCAGTAGGATCATAGATCTATATACGGACAATGGTCATGTGAAATTTTATAGGTATTTGAGGAGTAGTTATTAAAATATGTCAATTTTTGTAAAATCGGCGTCCGGGTTTTACACACAGCCTATAGCTTCTAACTGGAATGTTAATTCATATAAATTTTATTTTCCGATATTAACAATATTAAATAAAATGATAATAATATATTGATATGTTATAGATATGTATTTGATACGATATTGTATTTATATATTATAATAAACTGTTTTAATAAACTAATTATATTTACCTATATATAATAAAAAAATTATATTATTAAGTATTATTATTTATGTTTATTTATTTATTTTTCCCGTCAACCTTTCGCCAGACATTGATATATCTCTGTGAAAGTTACATCAATGCCTGTTGCCCGGTCAGTACCACGTGGAGGCAAATTGACTGACTGACCTTTTTTTATTTTCTTTTTTTTTCTTATCTCTACCACTACGAGCTCTACTAAATGCAACTAACTATGTAAAAGTGGAAAGGTCGAAAATCCCCTCGAAAATTTGTTTTTTAACAAATTTAGTAGTGTCTTTAAATCAAATCACCCCACAAATTTTATATATCCTTTTCCTCTGAAAATCATAAGCTTAATTAAATTTTTTTTATTTTTGGTAATTTAATTTTAAAGAAACTGAAATTTCTAGAAACCCCTCCCCTATCTCAAAAGTGATATAAATTCAACTCAGTTATAAATTCTACTACTGTATACAACTACACTTTACCACTACTTAAAAGAACGAAAACTTTTACTACTATAAAACCAAAGAAGCAAAAGTGTTTTTACTTTAAAATAAGTGCATTACAGTTTATTAAGCGGACCGCTGCATTCCAGCTCTGGGAAAACAGTGTTTCTTTCAGGTCTTATCATGTCCCCTGCTTATCATGTCCCCTTGCATGGGGTAGTTGTGAGAAGGTGTGGCCAAAAGCAGGTCTTTAACTGGAATGTGTTCATCACATAGAGCGTTTAGGGATCACTGAAATATTTTATAATATGATTTATGTGTTAGTGTGGTAGTCAACAAATTTGCATATTCATCTGCCTAGAAGGGGCTGCAGAGACACCCCCTCTCCCACCCAGTTAAATTCTCAGGGACAGCAAGAGCAAGTATCCCAAAATTTTATGCCAAAATCAGTGACATGTCAAATGTTGAAAGATTGAGTTTTTTTTGTGGCACCGACTTCATTGACCTGTTTTTACGAGCAAACACCTTTTAATTTTATCCCTTTTCAGCTTCTGCATCATAATCTGTAACAATGAAACTGCAGGCCGAATGATATAATTTTTCACAAGAATTATCCTTGGGTAGGGTTGTCACAGTTATATAGGAATACACCGAGTACATTGATCAAGGAAAGCTGAAGTTGGTCTGTATCAAACTAGTATCAAACTGAGGGCTGCAATAGTCTTTTTCTGCAAACCTGTTGTTTCAAATTCTGTAAAATATGCACCAAAACGATTCTTATATGTCCTTCTTTGATCAGAGTTTACTTAAATGATTTCGGCTGAATTATTTGACCCTTTTAAATAAAGGAGATTTAAATAATTTAGTAAACAAAGCTAGTACATTTGTTGTAGTAACAGACTGAGCTCTCTTGGTATAAAAGCAGAGGTCTACTGGCAACATAAAAGTTATTGGTCCATGTCTAACTTATGTGTAAGATAAATGCACGAAAAAAAAATATCTGTATTCTGGTTTTACTTTCAAAGCACTAAACATTTTTGATAAAAAATTTTTGAATATGTCAGCATGAAAAAATCATTTTACCAGAGTCTTTCAGTCTGTGTAAACATTTTTAACAACAGACCAAGATTTTGTCTGTATCTATGAACAGCTTGGCAGACTGCCAACTAATTCAGAGTTGGCGACAGGCGAAGATCATGTCTGATTCTATAAACTGCTTGACAGACTGCCAACTAATTCAGAGTAGGCGACAGACCAAGATTTTGTCTCTATCTATTTTTATCTTAAGCAGAACGCCAACTGTTTCAGATTAGACAACAGGTTAAAAGTACAGTCAGTGCAGCACGGTAAAGGTCAGTAGCTACACCTGGCACTTAGCCACAACTAAGGGGCAACTGCCTTCCTCAGTTGAGCTTTATCAGCGTTGTTGACCAAACTCAAGAACATTTCATGTATCAACCTGAAATGTTGGTATGTTAATGCATCATTGATGGCTGTCACCAACTTAAATGATTTTTGCACAGTGTATGTTCCTGTTTAAAACAGTTGTGATTTTATATATCAGCCTGAAATTAGGCATATCTGTACATTTTGGACAGCTCTGTCATGTACAATATCTTTGGCGCCATCTACAATTGTTTCATATATCTATGCATATTGCCTAAGAGTGGTTTGAATTATCTTCCTGGAATTTTGTATGTCCAAACATGTTGAAGAGCTTTCTTATACACAAAACTGGTGGTGCCATTTACAGTCAGTTTTGTGTTGTATATAAGCTTTTTTACCGGGAGTGACGCTCAGTAATTGGTGCTTGCACTTGGGTTCAAAATGTTTAGTACTTGTTATGTACATGTACGTGTCACACATGTACTTGAAAAGCCATCGAGCACCTTTTGTATAATGATCAAGCATGTTATCATGGAGGCATTATTCTAACTGATGTATATCCCATTGCACAGGTTCGCATTAGGCCTGAGGGCTTTGTTTTTTTTATAAAAGCTTGATTCTTGCTAATTAGCAGATAAACTTTGCTAGATTTTTCAACATTTTGACAATATAGGATGATAAAAGATGACCTCTTTAATGATTTATTTAAACTACAATAACGTGATTGCTGACGGGCCATATTAGGTGATTTTACTAATGTTATCACACAGCATCACTTTAAAAGCCTAAAAACTATTAAATATTGCAGAAAATATGCCATATCTTGATTATTTTGTATACATATATGTAATGCATTTAAATAATTAGACTATAATAAGTATTTTGCAATATATATAAATATATTCTAAAAATAAGTTTTTTTTTTAAATTTTTAATACAAAATGAATCAATATTTCAATATTTATCTCAAATAATTCATCAAAATTTGTTTGTGTATCTGTAGAAAGTTATATTTCGCAATTTTATTAGCACTTGGTAAATATTATGTGGCCAAGACCGATCAAAAAACCAAATTATACCAAAAATTAAATTGTACACAAAAAATTGATATAGTTTAAAGATGGCCGCCAAAAAGACATTTAGCTAGGCATACTGCATGTCCATCACATGTTTTCATACAGTTCAGATGCTGTAGTAACTGAATAACATAACAGCATTTAGTCCCCCTATTTGGTAGTCAAACCCATTTTTTTTGGGTCTGGCTCATGGACTAATATAACATATCAAAGCGGGGAAGTCAGACATGTATGTGGCGGCATCTGTTGTGTCGAGTGGGAATCAGTGGGAAGCACTCATTGGTGGATCTCTGGGCAAGATGGCGATGTCCGTACGATCTCTGGGTCGTTTCCGGGTGAGGTTTCCGTGGATGACTGAATAAATACATTGGGCACTTGCTAATTAAGTATCATATAGTGATCACCGTGTCAGTCCGTCCTTCCGTCAGTGACAATATCTTTAACGCGCGATAACTCAACAACAACATACTGCAGCTTTCCCAAATTAACAGGGTTAATTGGTACCTATGAGGGCTCCAGACCTATTGAGTTACAGACTTGTCTGAATTCCAATATGGCAGCCACAGGCCAATGGCTGATTTTCTTTCGCGCGCAATAACTCAAAAACAACATTCTGCAGCTTTCCCAAATTCACAGGGATGATTGGTGACTATGAGGGCTCCAGACCTATCGAATTTCAGACTTGTCTGAATTCAAATATGGCCACCACAGCCCAGTTGCTGATTTTCTTTTGTGTGCGATAACTCAACAACAACATACTGCAGCTTTCCTAAATTCACAGGGATGATTGGCACCTATGAGGGCTCCAGACCTATTGAATTATGAACTTGTCAGAATTCAAATATGGCCACCACAGCCCAGTTGCTGATTTTCTTTCGCACGCGATAACTCAACAACAACATACTGCAGCTTTCCTTAATTCACAGGGATGATTGGCACCTATGAGGGCTCCAGACCTATTGAATTATGAACTTGTCAGAATTCCAATATGGCTGCCACAGCCAAATTGCTGATTTTCTTTCGCGCGCGATAACTCAAAAACAACATACTGCAGCTTTCCAAAATTCACAGGGTTGATTGGTACCTATAAGAGTTCCAGACCTTTCGAATTACAGACTTGTCAAAATTCCATTATGGCCTCCACAGCCCAATCGCTGATTTCCTTTCATGCGCGATTACTGAACAACAACATACTTGGGCTTTCCCAAATTCAAAGGGAGGTTTGGTACCTATGAGGGCTCAAGACCTTTCGAATTACAGACTTGTCAGAATTCCAATATGGCCACCACAGCCAAATCACTGATTTTCTTTTGTGCGCATTAACTCAACAACAACATATACTGCAGCTTTCCCAAATTTACAGGGTTGATTGGTACTTATGAGGGCTCCATACCTATCAAATTACTGACTTGTCGGAATTCCAATATGGACACCACAGCCCAATTGCTGATTTTTTTCGCGCGCGATAACTCAACAACAACATACTGCAGCTTTCCCAAATTCACAGGGTTGATTGGTACCTATGAGAGCTCCAGCCTGTCAAATTACAGACTTGTCGAAATTCCATTATGGCCGCCACAGCCCAATCTCTGATTTCTTTTCATGCGAGATTACTCAATAACAACATACTGGGGCTTTCCCAAATTCAAAGGGAGGTTTGGTACCTATGAGGGCTCCAGACCTTTCGTATTACAGACTTGTCAGAATTCCAATATGGCCGCCACAGCCCAATCACTGATTTTCTTTCGTGCGCATTAACTCAACAACAACATACTGCAGCTTTCCCAAATTTACAGGGTTGATTGGTACGTATGAGGGCTCCAGACCTATCAAATTACACACTTGTTGGAATTCCAATATGGCCACCACAGCCTAATTGCTGATTTTCTTTCGCGCACGATATCTCAACAACAACATACTGAAGCTTTCCCAAATTCACAGGGATGATTTGTACCTATGAGGGCTCCAGACCTATTGTATAACAGACTTGTCGGAATTCCTATATGGCCGCCACAGCCCAATCGCTGATTTTCTTACACACGCCATAACTCAACAACAACCTACTGCAGCTTTCCCAAACTCACAGGGATGATTGGTACTTATACAGGATCCAGATCTGTTGAATTACAGACCTGTTGGAATTCCAATGTGGCCGCTACAGCCTGATGGTTGATATTCTTTCACACAATAATTTAACAACAACCTACTGCTGCTTTCCCAATTTCACAGGGATCATTGGTGCCTATGAGGGCCCAGACCTATTGAATTACAGACTGGCTCAAAATCAAATATGGCTAATAGATTACATTCATTGATTTTCTATTGCACACATTATTTCAGACATATCTTCTTTAATATCATTTGACGCAGTAAAACTTTTTCCCTCATGCATATGGATAAAAACCTGTTTCTGCTTGTCATATTTTTTCAAATATAACTTAATTTTTCACCCACATGAAAACTAGTCAAGCACTTGCAAAATCACGGGGCCCTCTGAGGACCATTGTCCGACCACATTTAGTAATAATAATATATTTAAGAATTTATGATAATGCAGTCATGATAAAAAAAATGCATGCTCCGACGAACGCATGCTTAAAATAAAATTAGTTGAAGAGCAGTGAGATTTTTCATGGCTGGCCCCCTCCCAGGCTGAGAGCCCTGCCGATTTAGTAATGGAAGACTGGGTGTAGCAGTTGTGTTTCACTCACAAACGAATGCTCTTTTCTGGGGTTACTCTGTATTATGACTTATGACCCAGCAAAGGGAGATGACTATACACCCAGGACCTGCATGTGAAGTACACTAAGCCTAGTTGATGCCAACATAATTGTGTGCTACTGTCCTGTCACTTAGTTTGAAACTGAAATAGAATTCTGTATAATTTAGTTGAACTAGCATTTAAAAAAAAAGAATGGGGTTATATGTATATAAGCAAAAATAAAAATAAATAGAGCTTCAGCCAATTTAAAATACATAAATCAAGTTTTTTTAGTGGCATCATTTTACAAAATCCATGGGAAAACATCTTTTAAATTTAAAATAATATTTTTAACTATTTAATTTTAAATAAAATACTTTCAGATTTGATGAGAAAGAGCATGTATCTGGGGTGAACAATGTCAAGTCCTCCGTCCAGCGGGGAATCAAAGCTAAGCTGCTGGAACAGTTTCCTCATGTTGAGGAGTACCTGGACCAGATCATGTCCAAGAAGGATGGAGTCAAGCTCGTCAAGTGGTAAGCATTTTACAGATTAACTGAGCACTGTGTGTAGTTGTGGTACATTAGGGGTCCGGTTTCAATGTACCTGTCTAGACTTGAGTATTGACTTGAGTCTTGAAGTGTGGTCTTGAGTCTTGAAGTGGTATTGAGTTGGACCGCTCTCAAGACTGTTTCATTATTGTGGTTTAACTCAAGACTAAATAACAGTATACACATTGGTTTACAATTTACACACATAGTGACCTCAGATTAAAAGGGAGTACATTTGGCAAAATTTAATGTGTTATTATGTTATTTAAAACTTACAACAAAACATTTAAGATTATTTTTGTTACAACAAATATTTTGTTCATTATGGAGTGTTTATACTCATTCATTTTCTAAACTCCACCATTGCTCAGTGTTAACATAATTATCCAATTTTACACCGACTGTTTGGATTTGTTTTGCTCATCAATTTCAAAGCATGTGCATCATGAATGCAGCTCACTTCACAGCTATCGTAAATCTAAAACACAGATCTGTATTATGACCGAAATGCCAATGCTTGGGTTAATTATTACCCAAAGGCCAGCATTCTTGTGATTATCCACATATTATAATATAATCTTTAATAAACCGGCAAATTGACAGCATTGTACCTCAAGACCTCGTCAAGACTGAACCAGACCTATTTGGGTTATTATACCAATCAAATGTTTATCAAGATTGTTCACAAAACAGTCTTGATTATTGAGACCGACTTGACCTCGGTCCTCAGCTCAAGACTTTCTTGGGATGTATATTGAAACATACCCAATGGCTTTCAGAACATGAGGGGAAAAGCATAAAAAATCTCTTGAGTGCTTGGTTCTTTGTGGCTGAATGTCTGATCAGACACACATTTCTGGCTGTAGGACTGCGAGGATTAAAGCTGTCTCTTGTAAGTAGTAGTGTCACTGACCATTATCGACTTGTCTTCCTCAAATGAACCAGTCAAAAGCCACGAAAACAACTGACAGCTGACCCTTGCATTTCACTGTAATCAGATAATTGTGTTATAATAACATTATATATATAAATGTAATGATGTGGTAAAAATGTAAAATACTCAATAGAAATGATTAAATTTAACATTTACTAGGAAATGGGGACCTGTTGAGTCCTGTTGCAGAGGAAGGTTATATTGCCGAGTAGTGTATCCCCAAGACCTGTTAAGTAGCAAACTTGCGAGATCGGTGAGGTAAGGACTGATGGTGGTCAACAGAGAACCAATTATTTATGTCATAGTGGTAATGGGCAAAGGTGAAGCCTGAAGGTCACCAGTAGAGGTTTAGAGGGGCGTGATGATGTGCTGCAGACCTTTGATGTGATGCTGCCGGGAATTCATTTGTGTGCAAGTGGAAGATCCAAATAGGTGTGCATTGTGTAAGTTAGGTCATCTGACTGATGCTGATAGCTTAACTGGCCCACTGTCATGGCCTGTTTCTGCGTGTTTTCTAGGACAAACAAGCAGACAGGACAATTTAAGAAGTATATAGAAGAGAAGCCTTCAAAAAGGGACACAGATTCCTCCCCTTGGGACACTCAAAAATTGAATGAAATTTGGCCTTAGCATCCAAGACTCTCCAATCTATCCACACTGTGCAGAGTTAGACTCATAAGTGTATGACTTCCTTAGTTAGGGTTTGTGAGTGTTAAAAGCTTCCACCCATAATGCACTGGGGCTTCTTAAGACAACAGCAGCATAGGTATAAATGTAGTGAAGAGGATAATTAATGCAGTCCGTTCAAATATGTTGGACAAGAATTGTTTCAAGGCAAATTACATAAACATGGGTATTTCTGTGGTAAGGACTTCATGGAATAAGTAATATTTTGTAAACAAAGGCATGTGAAATGGAAACAAGGTGTTTTCTTAAAATATAACAAATTTTTATTTTAAAGTTTGACAGTTGAGACAAGTAGTCCTGGACATCCCAGATTTTCCAACTGGAAGAGTTGGCTTTGAGTAAACAATGACCTGCCGCAGAAGGGTACATTTTGTCTTATTCTTGAAAGCCATGGGTACAGGTTAAGAATACAGTATGTTATATTTAATTGTCTAGCCTGGTCATTGTTTGAGATTCCTGCAAGAATGGTGAGCCACTGAAAAAGCTCACAAAAAGTAAATTTTAGATTATTGATACAGCATTTCAGCCCCATGATTTGAATACCAAAGTTGCAGAATTTGGTTATTTTTCCAAAATATATATTATTTATAAACCGGAGAGAAACTTAACCAGTGAGACCCATGTGATATCACTGCCTAGGATGACTATTTCAGAAGGGCACAGGAGGATGTTCATGTGTTGAATAGTAAAGAAAACATCATCACTGGTATATTAATGGGTCTAATTAGAAATCTGCATTCTAAGGATTGCAAGCCTCCACGTGAGTGAGGTCCCTTTTGTGGGATGCTCCAAAACAGTGTTTGCATTTACTTATTCCTCCTATATTCCCAGGTTTATTCATGCATAAGTGACTGTATATTTGTCAATATAACTTGGTGACATCCCGAATGCCAATCATGCTACAGATCCACACCAAAATTTAATTGATTCTTCATTGGCCCATTCCAAAAATGCCTTGAAAATTTCATGAGATTCCATTCACAATTGCGTGAGTTATGTGCTGAACAAACACACACACACACAAACAGACAAAAACGGGGATGAACACATATATATATATATTTAAGTCAACTTGATCATCCATTCTGAGTAGATATAAATCAACTTGATCATCTATTCTGATGAGATATAAGTCAACTTGATCATCCATTCTGATTAGATATAAGTCCAACTTGATCATCCATTCTAATGAGATATAAGTCGACTTGATCATCCATTCTGATTAGATATCAGTCAACTTGGTCATCCATTCTGATAAGATAATAAAGTTAACCTGATCATCCATTCTGTTGAGATGCCATATTTGTTCTAATTTGGCGACCATCTTAAAATAATTTTTCTCAGATGTCGAGAATATGAAAATTATCTTCCTTCTGAATTTTGTGGTAAGATATAAGTCAAATTGATCACCATTCTGATAAGGTATCATAAGTTAACCTGATCATCCATTCTGATGAGATACTCTATTATTAGTCAACTTGATCATCTATTCTAATGAGATATAAGTCAACTTTATCATCCATTCTGATAAGATATAAGTCAACTTGACCATCCATTCTGATGAGAAATAAGTCAACTTGATCATCCTTTCTGATAAGATATTATGAGTTAACCTGATCATCCATTCTGATGAGATGTTATAAGTCAACTTGATCATCCATTCTGATGAGATATTATAAGTTAACTTGATCATCCATTTTAGTGAGATATGAGTCAACTTATTCATCCATTCTAATGAGATATAAGTCATCTTGAGCATCCATTCTAATGAGATATGTAAGACAGCCTGTTTGCCCATTCTTATGTCAGCCTGATCATATTCCTTCATGTATTGTAGCCATGAACACATTGAAGTGATATCAGGAAAGGAGGGAGAGCTGCTCTTCTTCAGACAAAGAGAAGGCCCCTTCTACCCTACCCTCCGCCTTCTTCATAAATGTAAGCTTTACATTTACCATTGTTTAACCTCAAGCTTCTTGAAGCGAAGAAAAATTCACCATATATGTGTTTCTGCTTCAAGAACGTTCTCTTTGAAACCACAATGTCACAAAATGGTATATTAACATATAAACTCTATTTAATGAACAAATTTATATTGACAACTTTTAGAAATTAGGACTCTTTTTCAATTTTTAAATGGAAAAATTTTTAACATAGAGTTTATAATTATATATGTCAGAAACAAAACCAAATGTATTTTGATGAACATTAGATCTACTATACTATTATATTTCATGTGCCTGGCTGGCATTTTCTTGTACTGTCATAACTGATTCTGGATTTCCTTGATCCACAGATCCGTTTATTTTGCCACACATGCAAGTTGACAAGGGAGCCATCAGGTTTGTGTTGAGTGGAGCCAACATCATGTGTCCCGGCCTGACCTCACCTGGAGCTAAGATGGCCAGAGTGGATGCAGATAAAGTAGTTGTATCCTTTGCTTTAAGGAAGCTTGAGATTAACCTCAGGTGGTACACGCTGTCGGTTTTAAAGAACCAAAATTCCTTCTTTAGAGTGAAGAGTTTTCAGGTTAACATTATCAAATGATTGCTTCCTACAGCTTGCAGTATATGCACATAAGGAAAAATGTGATTATCTTATAAATTGTATAATATCGCAGTATGCATTTGTATCTGATTGTATGAACTTGAGCAGGACTAACCTACCTGATCTTGAATGTAGTCAAAACAATTAAAGAGGATGTATACTTAGCTTTAAGGTCAATTCTAAATCTCTGTGGATTATCATATAACACACTTTTTTTCCCACAAAAAAATATGTGGTTGTGTGATTTGTTAAAATGCTGTTGGTACATCTGTGAGCACTGTCGACTCGGCAGTGACATCAGCCACAGGGAAACCCCTGTGACTAGAAATCTTAGATCTGATCAAAAGCTTAGTATTTCTGACACTGTCAGCCCTGATTTTCTGGGAAGAATAAAAACAACATGAATTGCTGGATTTAAGTCATTTCTAAATTTTCCCTGTGACGTCACACTTTGCACTAGCCAATCACATCAGGGTCCAGTCTCTGTTCTGGATGCAATGCACCCTACACACAACAAACCCACGTGATAATATATTTACCTAACCTTCAGAATTGTACGTTGTTCATTCATATGGATTTTTCCTTTTCAGTATTTATTGGAGATTTTGATGCCATATAATCAGCAATAAATTAATTATTAAAAATATATAAATAAGTTACTCATATCTGTGATAACAGATATCTGAGATTAAGAATAAGTATTATTTCACACCATTTAATGCTCAGGATGTGAAAGGAAGCTGATTGTTTATCAAATATTACATAAAATGTTTTTCTTTTGTGGTACATCACTTATCATAGGTGAGTGCTTTACCATACAGATTACTGGTTTCTATTACTGATATTCATTCCAGTGTTCCTTAACCCATATCAGGCCATCATGGCAGAAGGCAAGGAGCATGCCCTGGCTATTGGTTATACAAAAATGGCTTCTGATAAAATGTAAGATCTGATTCTGATTTATTCTATAATCTTTGATTTTGACTCCTCAAACTTACACAGGATGGATACAAGCATAGGTTAATAGTTGAGGTTACTATACATATTTGTCATATTAATCTCTGTTCCACCAACCTGTGTCCACTTGTTATAAGGGAACATTCTTTAAGAGTAAAAGTTGGACAGGGATTGGTGTATCAAAATGCAAGAAAAATGCAGAAAAATATGGTAAATGGATATACATGTAGCCAGTCCTGTGAATTTTCGAGTTATGAATATTCAGTGAGATTTGAATCTAAAATCTGGCCACAGAAATGAATACTTTTTGGATGTTTATTTCTCTGAATATTAAAATCATATTTAATATAAAATATATGTTAATGAGAGTAGGAAACCTTTACTGCGGTAATCATACTCTCTACTTTGTTTATCTCTATTTGCAGACTTGAGGTCAACAAGGGCATTGGCGTTGACAACATCCATTACTTGAATGATGGACTGTGGCATATGAAACCAATTAAATGAAGAAAAAATAGTTATGATCCAGGATTTATTAAAGAATATACAATGTTTTCTTGAATAAAAGAATAGAAAATAACACCAGTGTACTGGTTTGTGAAACACACTGAGTGCATTAAGAGAACGCTGAATTCTGTTCAATTTACAGAACTCAACAATACACATTGAAGGCTGCTTACATTATGTTTTGAAATGTAACAGCTGTTTTGTGGATAAATCTATAAGAAAAAATATCAGCAGGATATTGGCAAAAGAGTCAGTTCATATTTCAAGATTCATTGATGTTTGATATTTTATGATGGGTTTCAGTAACCAATGTATTTATAATATATACTGTATCATCTCAGTTGCCTTCTTCCTTATTGGTAGTGTTTGAGTGTATCTTTTGTGTGAGGGAAAAACTCATGGGTGTCCACGGAAGAGAAAGGCGCCAGGTTTGTCACACTATTTATTCCATGATGCACACAATTGTGTAATATATCCATATATACCATGTGACACAGTCAGGATACTGATGAAGAAGAATTACTGAAACAGTATCTAAGGTAACCAGTGATATAGTCGAGTCTGCACCATCCGAATCTGAGTACAAGTCTGATTCATTGTGGTTCCAGTCCACCTTTCTCCAGTCTAAGTCTTTTGGATCTCATGTCCAAATCTTAGTCCAATACAATCTTTGTATTAAAAGAAAAACAAATAGGATATTTGAGATAATAATGCAATTTTTGTTAGTTTACAAGTCCCTTGAATGTATAATTACTCATTTCATTTAGCCCCTAATGCAGAACTAGAACTATGTATGTATTTTTTATTTTTGTGTAATATTCTGTGAGTAGTTCACCCATGTCCACAATATTAAAAAAATGTGACAGTTTTTGTTTCTACTGGACTTGAGATGGACTCTACCTGATTTCTGGTGTCCCTACCTCTGAGTCCAAGAACTTGTCTGAGCTCATCTAACTTAATAACTAATTACTATAAAGATCCTTGAATACAAATTAAATATTGCTAAATAAAACTGATGGGCAAAGATCTAAGCAAACCTAATCTGACATGGACTGTACGAAAGCAGTCAATGCTTAATCTGTGTTTATAAATAACATTAGTCCTCGTAACTATATAAGCTTCAGGATTAATCAAACTACCAGTAATGCATATATATTAAAGTAGATAATCATGTGTAAGTCTTCTATATAATTATAATATTGCATATTTCTGAGGATAATTAACACATTAACATGTCTTAAATGTAACAAGTTGTCACTGAACAGAGAGGCCAGACGTATAAAGACACAATGTCATACATGAAACACTTATTCTCATACAGCAGTTTCTGGTTTGTAAATTATAAACAACATATTCAGATTTCTTTTATATTATTTTACTTAAATTTAAACACATCTGACAAATATAAGTAAAACTTGCATAACGATGGCAATATTTGCAAAAACTCGCTTTTATGATTTTGTCCACATTGAAAACAAAATTTTGTCAACATTGCTTACTGACCAAAATGCCTTGATGACCCCCAGTCTACCCCCTGGCCCAGCATAGTTCTGAGTGCAAAACAAGTGTAAGCAAAGTTTTGCTTACCCCATAAGTATAGCCAACTCATAGAAATATGACCTCAACAACTGGTATATTTCTGCAATATATTGTAAAATAAGGTTTGGGTTATGGACTTCTTAAGACCTGTTGCTTGTGTTATTAAAATATTTTTTTAAATCATAGGAATGAATGTGCAATTTTATAGCCTCTCCATATATTGGTATGATTTATCCTCAAATTTACATTTTATAATGCTTAATATATTGGTAAAACTCCTTGTTTATATGTCAACATAAAGACATGTTGTTAGGAAAACTGTGTGTTTAATAGCAAGTACATTTCTATTGAATAGATTGGCAATTTTTTTCAGCTGATTGTCAGAGTTTTGTCAGTATCTATAAATAGCTTTTGTCAGTCTATAAATAACTTTGAAATAATGCCAGGAGTGGATGATGTTACATGCAAAACAACCAGTCTACCAACAGATTGTTAACCAAGGATTGTACCTACTGGATATTCCATCACAAAGGTCCGCATTAGGTCTACAGGATGTAAAGCAATTTTAATGTGTAGTTTTTAGCTACGTGTGAGCTTATGCGATGGTGCGGTGTCGTGCGGCGTCTGTACGTTAACCATTGCTATTTAAAAAACGGCAGGAGCTAGCATCACCAAATTTTTTTGCAAATAATCAGTCATCCAAAAAACTATATCGGATTTTGTTTATTTTTTTCTAACTGCATTTTCTTAGATTTTATAGGGAAAAATCTAAAAAAGCTTTAAAAATCTTCTTCTCCGAAACTGTCCAGCCAAATTGTCCAGTATTTCACAGAAATTATCCCTGGAACAATCTTTCTCAAGTTCGTTTGCTGTTTATGTGAATGTTGGTCACATAGGTCATATCTGAAATTGAGGTATTGGTGGCGCCACCTGCATCAGCCTTTTTTGTACAGGGTCATCAGTGCCTGTATCACACTGAGGGCTACTAAAACTTCTTCTCTGAAACCATATGGCCAAAATGTTTAATATCGCACAGAAATGATCCTAGGGTAGTGCTTTCTGAAGTTTATTCAAATGGTCTCCCTTCAGTGACTTTTGGCTAAGTTATGGGAAGCTGAATTTAGTCATATGCCATAACAGCCCATTTTAGCTCAGTGGCTACAAAGATCTTCTTCTCAAAAACCACTGGGCCAAATTCCTAAATCTCACACATTAATTATCCTTAGATATTAATAATTCAAGTTTGTTCAAATGGTTTTGCTTCAGTGCTTTTTTCCTGTGTTACGGGAAGCTGAACTTAGCCAGTTTGCTGTATCTTCCTATATGAGTTATAAACCTGCGAAACGTTTTTCGACTGATGCCACTGAAGCCAGTTTGTTAAATATTTAACAAGAATAATCCCTACAAAAATTCTTATAATAATTGTCATAAATGGTTCCACATGAATGGTTTTTCGCTGAATTATGGAGATTGAATTGAGTCATTTTACCATATATGTTAGCTGTGTGATGCTGTTACATCTAGCCTGGCACCAGTTTATCAGCATCTATTACATCATGCCACTAGATCTTTAGATTTCAGGTTATATTTGGTTAATATTGACAAGAAAGTTTTTTTAAAAGCTTTTAAAAAAAATTAGATTTATGATTTAAGTTATTCATCATACCAGGCAATGTTACAAACATGGTTAATTAGCTCTCTGTGGCTATATAAAGACAACCGTACGTGGATTATAAATTATTGGTATTCCTACTCAACTTAATAAAAGAATTGCCATCAGTGAGATATATCTGTATTTTAATTTTGCATTCAGTATGCATCTGTTATAATTTTACATATATTCCTGATTTCTTTTTTATAAAAAGTCAGCTGAAAAGCATTTTGTATTGGGAAAATAAATTTCAAAGTTATTTCAAGTAGGGACCACTTTTGTGTACAGATGGCAGCACTTGGTTTACCATTGGCAGATTGCCAGTGCCTTGATGTTGGCCAATAGCCAAGATGATGTCAGCTCTATAAATAGTTTTGGCACAGTGCCAGGATTGGAAGAAGTGCAGCCAGGTATAGGTCAAGAGTTCACTCAGTGCAGTAGCTGCATCCTATTTATAGCTTTGGCAGACTGCTCACTGCATCATATTTGGCACCAAAGTTCAGCCTGAATCTATTTATAGCTTTGGCAGACTGCCAACTGTGTAAGGTTATGCAACAGGTCAAGAGTTCACTCAGTGCAGCCAGGTACAGGTAAAAAATTCTCTCAGTCTAGCCAGGTGCACGTCTAGAGTTCACTCAGTGCAGTAGCGTGAGGGAGCAATTTGTCACAGATCACTCGGGGGGCAACTGCCTTACTCACCTAAGCCTTGTCAGCCCTGTGCATCAAACTCCGGGGAAGTTTGATGTATTGGACTGATATTTTGACCTGTCTATGCGTCTTTGATGGTATTCTCATTTACAAGACAGGTGGTGCCACTTACATTGACTTTTGCAGTGTATGTGCCTGCTTATTTCTACAGAGGAATTTGATACATAAGCCTAAAATTGGGCATGTTTATACATATCGGGTAGCTTTATAGTGTACAAGACTGGTTGCGCCACTGACAATAATTTTTGTACAGTGTTTGTCCCTGCTTATTTCACAGGAGGGGTTTGACATATCAGTCTGACATTGGGCATATTTATATATCTCTTCGTTGTATATAAGACTGGTGGTGCCAGCTACAATCATTGTATCCGCCAAAACAGAGTTTTGCGGATACTATGTTTTCAGTCGAACGCTGACGCTGCCGCCATCGCCGCATAGGTTTCCGGAGAACTCCCCCATAACCACTGGGCAGAATCTTTTAAAATTCGGAATTATGATCGGTCACATGTGAACTGCTGCGCCCTCATTTTTGGTTGACCTCTGACCTTTCCTCTCTGCCCAGCATCCATTTGTGCGTCTGTTTCCACATATAAACCCATATATCTCGGGAACTGTTTGACCGATAAGGCTGAAGATTTTGCACAAATGTCGCCCTTGGAAAGCTTTATAACATACGCTAAAAATGGTGACGCCACCTGCAACCATTTTGCACAGCGTCCATCTGTTCATCTGCCTTGGGATAAAATCACTCCTATCTCGGCAGTGGCTTGACTTATCCACCTGATATTTTGCAGGTTTATACATCCTTGACAGCTTTCTAGATTTTATGACAGGTGGCGCCACCTACATTCAAATTTTCGCTGCAGACATCCAAGCTCATATCTCAGGAACCATTTGACCGATTGGGCAAACATTTTGCATGTTTATAGATCTCACATAGCTCTTTATCATACGCAAAAGCGGTGGCGCCACCTGCAATCATTTTTGCACAGCGTCCGTCTGTTTGTTTGCCGTGGGATAAAATCACTCCTATCTTGGCAGTGGCTCGACATATCTGCCTAAAATTTTGCAGGTTTATACATCTTGGTTAGCTTTCTGGATTTTTTGGCAGGTGGCGCCACCTACATTCAAGTTTAAGCTGCAGACATCCAAGCTCGTATCTCAGGAACCGTTTGACCAGTTGGGCCTAAAATTTGCATGTGTATAGATTGCCCATAGCTCTTTATCATACGCAAAACTGTTAGTGCCACCTGCAACCATTTTTGCACAGCGTCCGTCTGTTTGTCTGCCGTGGGCTAAAATCACTCATAACTCTGCATTGGTTGGACTTATCCACCTGAAATTTTGTATGTGTATACATCCTGGACAGCTTTCTGGATTTTGTGGTAGGTGGCGCAACCTACATACACATTTTGGCTGCAGATATCCAGGCTATTATGCAACACACCTCACTCTATTTTACCCTTGCCACTCAATCCATGCCTCACTTCACCTTTCCCACTCTGATTTTGGAGGATACTCGTAGTCGTTTGTTGACTACCCATATTCTAGTTTTTGTGTTGTGTGCACCCATGCCAGAATTGCAGCAGTTTCTTGTTTCTAAGTGTTTAGTACTTGCATTGTTCATATACATGTTACACATGTTCTTGAAAAGTAATGGTCCAGTATTGAAGCATTATACCTGGTGACAGGTGACAGCTCATCGCCCCGACGACCGTTTGAACAAGCCTCAGCACGTGGTTTCTGGGCGGAGCCTGATGCCTGTCGAGTGTATGTTGACTTGCATTTGGTTGGCCGCTGGTCACATCAGCAGTTCCTTTCAGCAGGCAGGCCCATGTGCACCACCTGGTGTTTAAGTGCATCATAAACGGTCAAAGCAGGCAGCGGGAAAATCAGTAGCTTCTTTAGAAGGGGGGGAGGGGTTGAAATGTATATATATTTTTTAATAGGTTTCTTGGCATGTTCTACGAAATAACAGAAAAACAGATTAACAAAATAAATTGGCAGACAGACATTATGTATATATAATGCTTCAAATGGATATAAATAAAAATGAAGACACATTGTCCTACTAAATCAGTGTAATTCTCCGAATAGGGGTCAATTTCGAGTTCCCAAACAGAGGGAAAAAAGTTGTTGCCAAATTCATTTTTTCTTCTTTCCTTTTCAAGCGGGATATAAAAAAGATAAAAAAAACTGCCATCAACAGCGCACTTTTCTCCATACTTGCTATTTTTCCACAATAGAAGAATAACCATCTTGTGTCAGCAAGTCAACTCCGTTACAACAGTATATATTTTTTTAAATCACAAAAAAATGTGGTAAAAAGGAGATTGAATGTGGCGCATATGTAGATTTTACTAAAAGTATGGTACACAATCATCATAAACACTAGAGCTTGATATGAAAATTATTCCTGACATTTTTATTAATGCTCAATAATAAGGTGACAGTGCACACAAATGTTGGACCCATAAAGTGTAATTAAGAGAACTTGTTAAAAAAGACAGGTACGCTCAATATAACTGATCTCCTAAAAATTTTCAATCATTTGACAATACTTTGTAACGTTAACTGCTCCAAAGTCTGAAGGAAACTATCGTAAATAATTCTAGGCTAAAATGTTGCGCTTGCTGGAATGAAACGGAGTTGATAACGCACTAAATTATAAAAATATTCTTACCTAAACTTTTAACACATTTGAACAAAAAGTAAACAGATAACTATCATGTTGTAACATGCTAAAATGGATCGACACAAGTTACCTTCACAGGTAAACAAAAGTTTACCACAAAACGTTTAGGTTAAACACATAAAAAACCATTAATGTAAATTACTGCTAAATTGAACACCTCAACTCGGGATTGTTGCGAGAAAGAACTTGCTAAATGCCTACCTACTTGGTATTTAAAAACTTCAATATGAATTCAATAAAAACATATTTCTCCTTTAATGACAAAAATACTTGAGAAAGTAAAGAAATGCCAACATTATCTTAATCGAGGAAAATATTGTAACAATTAGGAGCTGTAACGGAGCTGATGAATTAAAAAAAATGATAATCTTGTTACCTTATAAAATTAAGAACTGTGCTATATATGCAACTGGCAATAAAGGCCAGTATCATCTTAACTAATAAAATATTACCATTAATTTCATTCATATGTAAAACACTAACGCCAATATTTAAGTAAACTGATACCAATGGTTGGATTGAAACGTAAATACTAAGTAAAAAGGTCCTGCTCGGCACTAAAATATTGTACACAGTAAAATGTTCCAAAACTTTCTTCTAATTTAATGCAAAAGATTTCATGTTTATTAAGAAGTTATAATGTCCTTGAATGGTCAACGCAATGCTAAAACGTGATTGAGCTGAACACTTTCAGCGGCCTTGTAATCAACCTTCGTGTTACACCAAAAGCTGTCAGGTGTAGAACAGAGAACGGAATACGAAACACGCAATGGTCATATTTGGAACGTTCTCCTTTCAAGTGTAGGTTATAGGGATATCTTTCTTATATAAATGCCTAACAATATACTTGATGAATCCAACATAAAATAATAATGTCTATATACCCTCATTCATTCTTTCCCAGTCTTAGCCGTGGTGATTAGCCTGTAAACCCTATGAATTTAAGTTATAAGCTCATAAACGAACTAGAGGTGCGGACCGGACCGCTTTGACCGGACTGATAACACAAAATACCGAACCGCTTATTCCTTGACCGGACCCGTTGGACCGCCCTACCTAATGTTTAAAGGTTTAAGTTAAACATTTGGCTTTAAGGATTTAGTTTCACCGACAAATCGTGTTATGAACAAGGGGTAATAAACAATCTCAGAAAGACTCACTGGCCACATAAAATGTATTTAAAGCAGCGAAAGCTACAACAGTACAACTATATACGTGTATTATTTTATATTTTTCCCTCTTGAGTAACAGTTAAAGGTCATTTTTTGTTTATAACCTATGATTAAAGTGACAAGTTCAGCATTAGATCATTGTCCCCTGCTGAGTTGCACAATGCTGATACTTTTGCTCAGTATTTTTAAGACCAATATCTATACGTTGAATACATTAAATATATTCTATATATTAAATCACTAACATTAGATTAATAAGTTTTCTGTATAGAATGGCACATAAACCATTACATAACTTATCAGCTGATGTCAATCCGCACTCCTGCCCAGCATATTCTTTGAATCAGCTTGCCCCACCCTGCACATCAGATTAATAAGTTTTCTATATCAAATCGCACTTAAACCGCTACATAACTAATCAGCTTATGTCAGCCCGCATTCATCCCCGCCGAGCAAATTCTTTAAATCAGCTCGCCCAACGCTGCACATGTGGTTTATTATCTAACATCCATGTCCCACACAGAAACACAAAATATATACCACTGATATTATTAATTTTTTCATTAAAAATCAAACCCAGATCCTGCGATTCATGTATAGATTATAATATTACATTTACAGCACGTTTTGCTGTGTATCATATTCAGAACAAATATATGTAATGAAAAGAATATGTAGAACAAACATAGAATAAAAGAAATTCTCAAAAAATATGTCTAAGGTATATCTTTTAATTTTTATATTGCTGTCACTTTTTAAGACTAAAACATTTTTTAACTACCACCAAATTTATTTTTTTTAAAGAGCAACAGTATTTTTCAGACCAAGATAAACGCATTAAAAGGGATCATACGTACTATATATCCCGTGGTCAGTGAAGCTGCTTCTTCTCTTTGTGCTTATTTATAAATTCTTTCATTAGGGCATAATTTATTACTGGTTGGATTTTTCATAGAAAAAATGTTTGGTGATTCGTCAACTCCGTTATAATAAAATCGTAACGGAGTTGATGGTAACGGAGCTGATGATTTTTTAAATTTAACTTAATCTGCGGACATAATGGACATGATATCATTCAAACAAATAAATCATTTCTAATAGATTTACGATGCCTTTCTCTGTTCATGGATGTTTATAGGTTTCAACGATTACTTTTTTTCACAAATGGCGAAACAGAGTTGATGGGTGAATAAAGCTACTTTACTTTTTATATACTTTTTCACTGAAAAAAAAAAACTCATTGAATCATTGAAGCCATGATTCTTCACTTTGAATGTCCTACATTGTATCGAAGGATATGATTGGCCACTCGATTTGTTCCACTGGATGGTTGTAGATGGCATTATGGTACAGTTATAACGGAGTTGATGAATATTTAGGACCTGGCTTCGTTAGTCCAGCGAGTGATAAATACTGAAGAGCAGCTCATAGAACATTTGTAGTAATGTTACCGTCTCGCTGGATTCGGACAAACCCCGTACATTTGGTTATTTTTGTAATGTGCTGCCACCTAGTGTAGGAGCCGGTTGTCATTCGCCAGTCTACTAAGTCCGCCAACCAGCGCCATCTGCTGGGGAGTTTCTGTGAAATAGACCTTTTTGTGAACGCACAGCTCGTTGAAACGTCTCCTGCCGTTTTGCCACTCTATAACAAAGGTTTTACGCCGATTTGCGGCTGCTGAATGTTGCACTTGACGATAATCGTGCCTCGCTGTAATGACGTCTAGTGGTCCCACCCTTAGAAACCTGCTAACCGCGGGTGTCCTGTGCAATCCTGAGTTTTATTTAACCAATACGACAGAATAAATCTTTGTCAACCTTTGCTGGTTGTCTGTCTCAGTCCATGGGGATTCGGCCACAGTTTCTGTCAGAAGTGGGATAGTCCAGATTACAGGATAGTCCAGATTACAGGATTGTCTAGATTACCGAATTATCCAGATTACCGGATTGTCCAGAGAGTATACATGATTGTCCTGAATTACAGATGTCGAGATTACTAGATGTGTCCAGATTTGCAGATGTTCAGATTAGCGGATGTACAGATTAGTGGATATCCAGATAACCAGATGTCCGCATTTCCCTATGTGATGGACTTTATCCATGTTTCCACTTACCATGGACTTAATTGCTACCTGCTGTGATCAGCACAAGTGTATTAGGATTGGTGTTAAACTGGACTGTCATGGTGTTCCGGCCAAAAGCAAGTGAGGATAGATGTACACATGCTGCGAACTCATTTATGCTGTATAGCTCTCTTTGTTATGTTGTGCACATGCTTATGTCATGAGAGTATTTATTATCAGTAAGATATGACATGCATCTTGTAGAGTTGTGAACTTACTCTATGTCAGTGTTGGGTACACATCATTACTAAGGTACAAACACGTGGTGAAGCATATACCATTAACATTATTGCAGTGCTTCTGTTTCTGAAAATATTCATGGTTAATGTATTTTTTTATTTTTCTGATGCATGCAGAGTTTTATGTACTGGACTACTGATTTTGCCACAGTGCTGCTAGACCAACAGACAAACGGCAATGAAAACATAACCTGTATTAAGGTTATTAACATAATAACCTAATTGGGTGTAGAGATATAATACACTAAAGTAATGTAACACAGGTCACATTCTTGGCTAATTGCAACTGATCTGAGCTCACATATATTTATTATTGTTTTTAAAGTGGAACCTTATACCTGCTGTAGGTGATAGTGATACAGAAGTATTACTATGCTGAGTATTATGGATTACATGTGTTGAATTGATGATAAGATGAAGCTGAACCATCATCGTAGTTACTCGGTTCATTACGGATACTATGTGTTTACCTCCTTGAAGCAGCAGTTACTGTATTTAGTGTAGTAAATGTAGAGTTATTCCCATGGTTATGGTTTAAATGTTTTGGTGTACATATAACATATTGTGACACAGTTGTGCAGATACTGTAGAAGAAAGACAGCATCGTAAATGATTGCTCCCACACTTTTTTTTATGAGACGATAAGACCAGTGTATTGAAGTGCATATTGTGAAGATTTTACATGTCACTGTGTAAACTACATACTGTCATACTGCTTACAAGTTTTTGAGTAGGTTGATCTTTATAATTTGCAGAGGCTGTGTTCATCTGTGTAGAAAGGTAAATTATTTGTTTTTCATGACACATTGTGGGCACTTTGACGGTTTAAGCCTGTTTGAGACCCTTCAACTTCATTGAAGGGGAACATTGCTGTGTTCCTGGTTTTTAAAGTGACCCCCACAAATGTGATAAAGCCAGTAAGGCAAGGGTCTGAACTTATTGATAGGATTTTGCGATACAGTCGATGAGGCTTTTTTGTAGGGATGTTTCTTATTTTGTCAATGAATGTTAAATCCATGCATATGGTTTTCACACTACTATGTTCACGTTTACTCATACTCATGCCTGCATATTTGAGTGTTTTCATATTGTAACACAAAATATACTGTTAACACTGGACTGATAGTTTAACATAGCTGTATATTTAGTGGTAAATTGCCCAGAGTGAACAAAGTGAATCTCAGCAAATTCACCTATCATTTATCGATACTTTCGTCATGCGCAGCTGATTGCAGTGTTTTTGCATAAAGATCTAGTGCGGTTGTACTCTTCCTTGAGGATGGATAGTTGATTATCCTGCTTATCGCAGTCATACGTTTTTATTTTTGTATGACTAGCAGTGATTTCCAGTTTATAATTTATCATGAGGTTTGACCCTTCATTAGTCTGTTTGCTGACACGCATCCGGGTCCTGTGAACCATTGTTCTGTATTGTTGCTGGTACAGGTGAGTGTTTTGATGAGCTTGCTTTGATATTGTTGAATCAGAATTTAAAATGGCTGACTTGGAGAGTCTAAGGAAAATAGTTGAGGACCTACAACAGAAAGTAGATGAGAAGGAGGGTGCCTCATCCACGCGTGTTATACAGACTCATCAAAGGTTACGTAGTTTCGATGGCAGCTCAGGTGATGTAAATGAGTGGATTCTAGAAGTTGAGAGGGCACTTCGAATACAAGGCTTTAGAGGCAAGACTGCCGTTGACTTTATTGAAAGTCATTTAGAGGACCCTGCCCGACAGGAAGTGAGGTATGCAGATGAGTCGGATCGTAAGGATCCTAATCAAGTCCTAAAGATTCTTCGTGATGCCTTTGGGGAAAAGTTGTCTACCACCCAACTTTTGACAGTATTCCATGCGAGGCACCAGCGAGAGGGAGAATCGCTGCGGGAATACAGTCATGCTTTGATGGGACTTTTATCGCGAGTCCAACGGGAGGACAGCTCCGCTGTCGCTGATCCTGATAAATTACTTAGGAACTGCCTTGCGGAAAAGGTTAAAGATAAATATTTGCGACGCGATCTCAAGAAACTGGTGGAGGATAGGCCAGCCTTGACTTTCAAGGAAGTACGGAATTCGGCTATTCGCTGGACTGAGGAGACTCCTGGCTATCCAAACGATCATAATACAACATGGCTAGATGAGGATGCAGTGTATACCATTGGTGGTGCTGCAGCTCGCCACTCTCCATGTAGAGGAGGTACAGTGGCCACTCCTGTTAATACAGAGACTGAGCCGTCAACTTTACGTAAGACTGTCGAGTTACTAGGATAGCAAGTCCAGTCACTAGTTACGCTTCAAGATCGGCAGCAGGAACAGATTAAGGCTCAGCAGGAACAAATCAACCAACAACAGAAGATGATCACAACCTTTTTTGATAATTTTTCCCGTCCAAGTACCCCTGCGCCTAGAGCAGAGAATATCAGAGGCGGTGGTGGATATTACCGAGGTGGACACAGATTTCGACGTGGTGGATATGATCCGCAACCGAATAGGAGAAACGAGCCCTCTAGTAGTGCAACAAACCAGACAGAACAGGTCCCTGCTTCCCTTAGCAATAATCAGATAGGCGCTGATCTCAAAGTGGAGATATCAAAGATTGCTGGGCCTAGACCAACCATTACCGCTAAGTTTGCAGGTATAGAAGTTGCGTGTTTAGTCGATACAGGTTCAGTAGTGACTACCATCTCTGAAAAGTTTTTCAGAGACTGGGTTTACAGTGAAGATGGACGGAATGTGTTGGAGCCAATTGAATGGCTCAAAGTCAGAGCGGCCAATGGCTTAGAGCATCCCTACATTGGGCTTGCCATTCTTGATGTTGAATTAAATGGGAAGGTATTCCCTGATGTTGGTGTGCTTGTAGTTAGAGATACTCCTCACACACTGTAGAAGGTCGGAAACAACTCCCTGGGCTGATTGGGACAAATGTCCTAAGTAACGTCAAAGACTTTGACAGTCTCATACATTTGGTTGAGAAAAATCCAACAGAAGAGAAACCTCTTACTTTGAATTCGGTGCGCATTGCAGAAGTTCAGGAGATATGTATACCCCCTCAAAGTTTGACTGCTGTGCCAGTCACAGGTCCTCCAAGAAGGACAGTTTCGGTAGTGGAACCCCTCGAGGACAGGCAACATCTTCCTGATGGATTGCAAGTAGCTCCCACAGTTTTCCAGCACCAACCGAGTTGTGTCCAACTTATGAACTGTAGTGATGAGGTGATAAGAATTAAACCACGTACATTGATTGGGAGAGCACAAGAAGTGGACTCCGTGGTCGGTGAACACTTACGTGTAGGCTTATCCCATGAGGGAATAACCATTGAAAAAGACAGCTCTGTAACTGGAAAAGACCAACATAGTGTTGACATTGTACTCAACAAAATTGACTTTGATAATACGGAAATCTTGAAGGATACCATTACCAAGAGTTGTTGAGTCTCTTGAAACACTTGGAAACTCAAAGGTCTATAGTACTTTAGATCTAGCAACAGCATATGCTCAGGTTGAAGTAGCTCCTGAGGATCGTCACAAGACAGCGTTTGTAACACCAGCTGGATTATACGAACACATTAGAATGCCATTTGGGTTAGTCTCGGCACCAGCTCCTTGGCAACGCTTGATGACTAAGCTATTCAGGGATGATCTCTATTCCTCTCTTTTAGTATACTTGGATGACATAGTAATCTTCTCCAAGTCTTACGAGGAACATTTGGTCCACCTGGAAAATGTTTTCCAAAAGTTGCAGAAGAATCAGCTCAAACTTTCTCTTGATAAATGTCAGTTCTTTAAGACGGAAATAAAGTACCTGGGACATGTGATCTCGGAGCAAGGTATTTGGGCCGATCCAGGCAAACTTGCATGTGTCGCTGATTGGCCACGTCCAGACAGCTTAAAAGCCCTTCGTCAGTTTCTAGGGTTTAGCTCATTCTACCGGCGGTTCTTAATCGGATTTGCGGCCAAGGTCAAACGATTGAATGACCTTGTTGCTGTTTTAATTGCCAACAGAAGGTCAAACGGCAGAAAGTGCCTATCAGAGACTGGAGTATTGAGTGCGAGAGAGCATTCCAAGAGGTGAAGCAAGCACTAGTTTCTGCACCGGTATTGGCATTTGCATATTTTTCCTTACCCTTCATTGTTGAGACTGATGCGTCCTTTTCAGGATTAGCTGCTGTATTGAGCCAGGTTCAAGACGGTAGTAAGAGAGCAGTAGCATATGCTAGTCGCGGACTCCGCCGACACGAGAGGAATATGAACCTTTACAGCTCGAAAAAGTTAGAACTGCTGGCCCTTAAGTGGGCAATCACAGAAAAATTTCGAGAATACCTACAATACTCATCTTTCACTGTACTGACGGATAACAATCCCCTTACCCATCTATTGAAGCAGAACAAGCTAAATGCTGTTGAGCAGTATTGGGTTAACGATCTCACAGGTTTTGATTTTGAAACCATCCACCGCCCAGGCAAAAGGAGTGGAAATGTGGATGCACTGTCTCGTCAGACAGACAGGCCTTGGGACCAGAATTGCGATAGATTAGTTGATGACGAAGCATGGCCTGAAATCAATGCCATGGAAGCATTACGTGAGGATAACAGTGAACAGAACTCACATGAGCGAGAGGAAAATCAGGATTGCTCTGTGATGGCACAAACCACACTGATACCAGGTGACTTGCAGTTAGCTATGTGTAGAGAGGAGATATCAAACTTTCATCACCTGGAGATGCAGGCTACTGAGGTGACTATATTACCCTGTCTCTCAACTGAGAAACTGATGGATTTACAGAGGAAGGATCCTGTTATAGGCATTTTCTTGAAGAGCTGGGACAAAGTTTGTAAACCACCTTATGTCGAACTAAGAAGGTTAGCATTGGAAGTACAGCTTCTTTTTCGCCAATGGCATCGACTTGAGACACATGATGGAGTATTATATAGATGTGTGGAGGACCCTAAACTTGGAAAGCTAAGGCAACTAGTATTGCCAGTGGAACTTAGATCAGAAGTGCTAGAAGGACTCCATGATAAGAATGGCCACCAGGGTCTTGAGTGGACTACCCAGTTAATTCGAACAAGATGTTATTGGCCCAATAGAGTCTTTTCATATAGCACAATGGTTGGCACAGTGTAAACGTTGTGCTTTGGCTAACCCCGAGCGAGTCAAACCACCTTTGGGTACGATAGTAGCAAGAGAACCTTTGGACATTATAGCCAAAGATTTCACAGTGCTAGAGCCAGCTTCAGATGGCCGGGAAAATTTTCTTGTGATAACCGATGTTTTCTCGAAGTGGACGGTGGCAGTGCCAACAATAGACCAAAAGGCAACGACCGTGGCACGCGTCCTAAGCCGAGAATGGTTTGCACGTTATGGAGTACCTAAACGTATTCAGAGTGACAAAGGTAGATCTTTTGAAGGACAAGTTGTTCGCGCATTATGTCTCTTGTATGGCATCGATAAGTCACATACAACACCTTATCGACCAACGGGTAATGGGCAACGCGAATGTTTTAATCGTTCCATGCACAATCTTTTAAAAACTCTTGATGTAGAGAAGAAGCGAAGTTGGCCAGAACATCTTCAGGAAATAATCTCTGCATATAATACCTGCCCACACTCGTCAAAAGGGTTTAGCCTGTATTATTTGCTATTTGGCAGGGAACCTAGATCGCCCATTGACATTTACCTGAACACCTCCAGAGGACATGATGAAACGGTACCTTGGGTTACTGCCCATCAGACACGGTTGAATGATGCTTATAAACTTGTCGAAAGTCAACTGAAGCAAGCTGCAGAACAGAGACGGAAGCGACATAGTGGAAAGGAATCACCACTTGATGTTGGCGCTCTTGTGTATGTCCGCAAGCGGGGACACAAGGAGCGGCACAAGATTGCATATGCATATAACCCGGAAGTGTACGAGGTTATCTCACGATTTAAAGAGAGAGATGTGTACCAAGTACGACAACTTGATGGTAGTTGTGAGAATACTAAATGGTTAAACAGGAGCGGATTAAAGAAGTGTCCTGAACAACGCTTGTCCCGTAGTGACAAGGAAATTGACCAAGAAATAAGACCTCGGTCTAATAGGGAGGAATCTGATGGTGATCTTATTATTGTCCAGAATGTAAACTCAGATGATGTTACGCATAGAAGTGAGGATATTCCCGTAAGTCAAGATGACTTCACTCCACTCGGAGAAGACGAATGTCCACAGCCACATAGACCCAGAAGGGCCACAGCGGGTTAACACAGGAATCCATTCAGAGAACAACGCTCGGTGTTGGAATCCTTAGAATCTTTGGAAGTATCGTATGAGGTATTTATATAAGGAGTCTGATCGTTGAGATACGACAATGAGTGTCAGTGTATTAGTTGTGTTTCGCATTCAAGTAATTTGTTTGTAATATGTCGCCGAACCGTTGTTTTGTCTTCTCTCTGGATCCTGGTTCTTTCTAGTGAATCCAGCGATCTCATGAGGATATTATTTTGTCGATTTCTGTCCAGAGGACCGGACAGTGATATGAGAGGGGTGTGTGTGACCGTCTCACTGGATTCGGACAAACCCCGTATATTTGGTTATTTTTGTAATATGCTGCCACCTGGTGTAGGAGCCGGTTGTCAGTCGCCAGTCTACTAAGTCCGCCAACCAGCGCCATCTGCTGAGGAGTTTCTGTGAAATAGACCTTTTTGTGAACGCTCAGCTCGTTGAAACGTCTCCTGCCGTTTTGCCGCTCTATAACCTGATAAAAAAGGTTTTACGCCGATTTGCAGCTGCTGAATGTTGCACTTATTGATAATCGTGCCTCGCCGTAATGACGTCCAGTGGTCCCACCCTTAGAAACCTGCTAACCGCGGGTTTCCTGTCCTGTCCTGAGTTTTATGTAACCAATACGACAGAATAAATCTTTGTCAACCTGGTTGTCTGTCTCTGTCCATGGGGATTCGGCCACAGTAAGCACGTGTTTAGATCTTGTTTATAGTAAACAAATACAAAATACCCCAATTATTATTGATGGAAACAAAATTTATTTAGTTTTTAATTGGAAGCCGTTATATAGGACATGTATTTTGTATTAAGGCTTCAGACTGGATCTTAAAATTTGGCCCTAAAATTGTATCTGGACTTACCCTATATATAATATTACCCTCACATCGGAAATTAAAATAAATCATCAAACTCATTCTGAAATAAATATAACCATGATTGTGTGTTAATAATACCCTGTGAAGCAGTCCGATCCTATTTTGACCCCTATTTGAAGAATTTCACATCAACTGTTTGGTTGTATATGTATGTATTGCACAAATATCCAAGAGAACATTGCAACCACCACAGGCACTCGTTTCCAGCACTACAATGGCCTAGAAACCGAAAACACATTGAGTATGGGCGATATACCCATTATAAAAGAACTTTATAATGTGGCAACCACCAACAAATCTCCAGGAAATCTCCGGTATTTTCACGAAATTGATACAGCCGCGTGAGGCGCCATCTGTTGATGAAATTACAATGTCAAGGTTGCAGGGGGTCACCGAAGCCAAGAGGATTGTAGGTATGTATTTCCATATAAATATATCCAAAATTAACGATTCTCTTGCACGCTTGGTCCATTAAAGTCGATTTTTATAAGTCAGGTTGTTGCACCAGGCTCTTTATAAACGCAAAACACCAGTCTTAAAGCTGATAGTTGCCATGTACATGTTACGAAATCACACTGTCGGTGTCACTGTTGCCTGCCTGCACGTCTTCAGCTTGGCACCAACCAGTGATCATGAAGTCCACAGCATCAGTATTTCACTATTTGTACTGTTATGTTCTAGTGAAATTTTATTAAGAGGATAGTTCAAATTGAAAATTCCTTTGCCATCTGTTCCTTGGCCATCTGCCGGGGCAGACTTCCTACGGCTCTGGTGGTAGAGTAAGGGGGGGTTATATCGGACACTTTTGGCTTTATCGACATACCGTTGCGTGACTAATCAAGACAATGCAGGTTTCCGGGTATATTTCAAACCTCACGAACAGGAGATCTTTTTAAGACTAAACATGCAGAGGTCAAGCGCCCTCTAGTACATAAAATATGCAAGAGACGCCGCGGAGGTTCACCCTGGTAATATCGGACACCACCTGGGTAATATCGGACACCAGGCTAAACGGCAATACCTTGCGCAGGGGTTGACAGTTATATCATGGAAATCTGACGTTGACAGCTGGTGCAGATGCAATAACAAGCATAACACGTATGGTTTTATGGGAAAACATTGTCAAATCTTTCATTTGGTCAGTTTTTCTACCAATGGTAACTTGTGGATGTGCCGTGTTTGCGGGTTTCTTCGATGGACCTTTACTCCGAGACTGTGACTGGCAAAGTGCCAGACAGTTCTTCACAGAAAGGCTGTTCTCATAGATCATTGAAATTTGCAAACTAAAATGTTTTAAGCTGTTTTTTTTTTTTTTTATAAAATATCAATAAATACTAACACCCTAGATTAAATGCCGACATAATATGTGTATTTTCCCAATCAATATAATCAATCATACCTTTATTTCTGATAATTCTAAAATACATTGAAGACTTCTGTTATGGTATGAGACTGATGCATGCGAAATGCCAGAACTTATAGTTTTACCCTATATGAATATAAAGTGATCATTTAAACGAAAAATGCAAATTAACATTATTATATACAAAAATAATAATATATAAGGATATTATTTTAATATTTGTAATCTTTTTAGTGAACTTTTCAGTTATAAAAGTTGCATCCAAGCAACTTCAAATGCTGATATATATAGCAAATATGTGACATTATGTCCTCTTGTACTATGAACTTATATACAACCATTGTGCTATAAAAATAATTCCTAATATAATAAAAATGAATCATCTTTGCTTAAGCGGCAATGTGCCTTTGTTTATCCCTCAAAGAGCCCCTTATAATGATTGCCAATTTCCATGGTGCCCAGTGTCCGATATTACCCGGGATCCTTTTTGGCCACCCGGGTAATATTGGACACTTGACAATTTACAGGAAATATCAAAATATCTTTGTTTTTAGTCAAGCCAAATGTGCTATGTATATGAAAAATAAACACCTTGACTGTGATATAAACTGGCCAACAGGTCATTACATCGCTTCTGACTGTCAAAACCTGACCTAGTTTTGGGGTCACCCTGATCACGTGTGTCGTGCCTGAACTTTTCAGGACAGCTGAGGCCAGTCATTGGTTCCGTGGTAGCCGTGTTAAACCAATTAAATATGGCCTTTTATTTAATTTTGGCTGTATTTAACAGAAGTTGTAATCGAAACAAATCAAACTTTGCTTTGTCACATGCTGTCGGTCGGGATTACCAAAAATGATCGATTCCTGAGGATTTTTAGGCAAGTGTCTGATATTACCTGGGTGTCCAATATTTGCCGGGTTTACTCTATAGGTTTTTTTGCTAGTGAATTTTCCTTTGTTTTGTATCAAATTCCCAAGGACTTTTGTTTCTCTCATGACAGTAGAAGTATGATGCACAGTTATAATATTATGTGGAAGATATATTTGAAAATGTACAACTGTCATGCAGATTAGAGCATAAGCCACACGATGGTCCTGCGGATAGACACTACCATTGACCATTGTAAAGGCTATATTATCGTAGCCGTATTCCTGACTCTATCTAGCCTGTACAATCATATAAATGGAATCTGAATGTTTGTCAGGGTGAGTTACTTCAGTGATTCATTGTGACCCAGAATGGGTCATATGCAGGTTTACAGGGGGACCTATGCAAATTCCCTCAATATACCCTGTGACAAAAATGTGCTACCCGCCTAGTGTATGTCAAATGGAATGTAATAAATTAATGAAATAAGTTAGGGAAAACATAATTTCTGCGGTGCATTAACAGGTTAGTTTATATTAAAATGAAATATCAGATCATAATGTGTAGTTGGAGAGACAGAGTTAATAATATTTGGTAAAGTTGTCAGCTGTTGTTGTCATCATGTTTGTTTACATCCGTGCTGACGTCGCTGGTGGATTGTTCAATAGTATTTTATTTATTATGTAAGTAAATGGACTTACTGTACCAAGATTTATTATAATTTGATGACAGAAGGTTCTAGAGAATTCAGGTAATGTGTAATTTCCAATAGGTAAATTCTAGAAAATCCCGTAGGTGCCAGTCTTGACAAGAAACGACTTGATTATTCTAGAGACTTCTAGAAGTTTCGGTTACCCAGGTATAAATAGGGCGGTGTCAAGGCCGGTCAGGCGGTAAATGAATTTGGAAGCTAGCGTCAACTGGTGACAAGTCGTTATATAGTTGAACACTGAGCGGGGTGTGTTATAAATTCCGCAAGGACAGTATTAGTCCTGGAGAGAATATACATAGTTGCAGCCGATCAGGGTGTTAGAAGATATACGTGATTGGTATTTGTTGAAGACGTTGTTATTGTCAGATTGGAACCAGTCAACGACGACGGTGGCCAATTGTTGGATGTTACAGGAATAAACCGTGTTCTTCAGTTCAGACAACGAGTGGTATTTTGGACTTTTCAGGGTGAAAGAACTCAGGAATATATGTCCGCTGCATGTGTGGTGTGACACCCTGTTTGGGACTAAAATCACGCCTAACATCACTGATAGGACAAAACGCACACTATGACCAAAGCCGTTGACTTGTTTTTTTTTCACAAAAACTGTACACGTATACATTATCTTGTCACATCCGGTTTTTACCACCTCCAATGGCTGAGATTTAAAGAGGGAAAAGAAATATTTTTGGTATATGATACAACCACAAGGTGGCAGCACCTGATGGCAATCTGAGGAAACACACAGAATTAAAAATACGGCAGTTAAGGGATCCACAACATACCCAATAGATGGTGGTTCCCTCGTAGGTCTGCGACTGTGAATCAGTTACCAGTCAAAGACTCATGATCAGGGATTATCCTGCGATTTCAAACGTGTATAAACTGAACAGGATTGTGTCTGCACATGAACTGAACTTAGAGAATAAATGAAGGTAAAAGTTGGCATTTTATTAAATACCAGTAAAATTGAGTAAATAATGATGTTAAACATATATCCCTATAAGTTATTTGAAGGCCACAAATGAACTACTGCTTTATGAGCCATAGTCTTATTAGTCTAGAAATACTTTGTAACTTTGTAAACACTATCACTAGTATCAGTATCAGCCAAATGGCTCCTGTATTTTCCCCATGTTCAGACTTGATTGTTCCTGTTCTGCTAGAAAGGACACATTTAGTCAGACAAAAGCAATCAGTTCGTGATCTTCTTTGTTAGGTGACCAGATGAAAGGAGAACAGGAGACCTCATCTTTCTAACTACAAACTTGGTCTGTGACTGGTCAAAACTCCAGTATCCGATTTGTTGATATTCAGTCTAAATCACAAGCTATGGATCACAAATTTTCTGACATGCCAGAAACCTTACAATCAACTGCGACTGGCAGTCGCAAATCATAAGGCATGTCACAAGGCCCACTCTCCAGTGACTTACATGCAGTTATATTCAGCGACCATACACAGATCCTTTACAATTTAGTTACATCGCATCCCAGTAAAATCACCAGTTGACAGCAGGCTGTTGGATAGCTCCTCCAGTATGCCTTACCAGGCTATATACAGGAGCCTTTTCGAGACAGTAGTAATGCTAATAGTATGTGTATCTCGAGTTATTATGGCCCTACTGCAGTGATATATGATTGGCTGAGAGTTGTGTGGCCAAAAATATTATAATATAGCTGGTTAGCTTTGTGATATATAATCAACATCTCTGCTGTGGTTGGTTCACCAGCAAACAAGACGTCCATTTATAATAGTTATGATGCTGCCATCTGGTGGTTCTGGCTGCTATCAAGCTTGGCACTTGAAACATTACATGTGTACAAAATACTTGTGTTCAAATGCATTTCACAAAGTTGTGCCCCAGTAAACCATTGGTTCATTAAATACTTGAACATTTACAAATCCATAATAGTTTTTGGTTTCAAACGTTTGACATAAAATCATTGGTGTTTCATCACAGATACCCAAAATGCTGTTCAAGGGACTTAACCCGAGTACTGAATATATATAAGCATAGAGTTTGATGAATCTAGCTTTCTCAGTATGGTCAGTAAAATGTAAAAATTTTCATTTTCAGATGCCTCTATGGGCTCTAATGCACCTGTGAAAAAGTCATTCTTACGACGAAACTTCATTACCATCATCTTCCCCACATTAACAGTCTGGGCAATATACGCTGATTGGTCTCGAACTAGGAGGTACAAAGCTCAACAGAAAGCTCTCAAAGAACAGGAGGTAGCAGGGGACCTACAGTAAACCAGAAAGGTATGTAATTTAATCTATTGTTCTGTTTTTAAAGCACTTCATGAATTGCAGTTACATGTAATATTTACTGACCCATATGACAAACATTTATTATAAATTTAAAAAAAAGTGATGTGGAAAATAAGTTAAAAAGGGGTATTATACCCCAGGCATATGATAAAAATCCACAGCCTTTAATTCTTGGTGAATTCTTATGTGCTGTAAGAGTTTTCTTTGAATCAAAGTTTTTTTAAAATAAATTATACTTTCAGATTAAAATATATTTGATAATATTGCTTTTACTTACTAGGATATAAAAAAATATTGCCAAATATGCCCTGAATCATTGTGACAGTATCAACAGTACTAGGCTGGACTCATGGTTTCGGGAATATAAAAGACATATTGAGTTACATTGTAGTATTGTAACAAATGGGTATTAATTTTGTCATTCCAGATGTTAAAGATGTTGACCAGCCTACAGGGAAAATATGTCCTTTCCGTTTTGATACCAGTTGGTGCCGTCATGTTGGGACACTATCTTGACAAGCGCTATGATATCATCATGAGCGACTTCCATAACAAGAGCAAACTTTATGGTGGTAAAACCCTGAGAGAGGGAGAGAGGGCTTGGTGATGATGTAGGACTGTAAGAAAATCAGCATCTCTGCACCATGACTAATCTGTAGTCAGAACCAAATTAACAATAACAGCAGTAGGACTATCCACAAGTTTGTAATCATCCATGGGTGTTCTTGACTAGCCCAGCCTTAGCTTTAGGGAACGTTTCACGCCTACTTTTAACATCAACAGGGATTTTCTTGCATCTGATAATGTGGGGTAACCATACAGATAAATTCAGAATTTTAACTGGGCTGTTTATCATCATGTTCAGCTGCAGATTGTCATGAATCTTGTATGTAGGAATATGTAAAACTGAATAAAATATTATGAAGTTGTAAATTTCCTAGTCTGTGTTTGATTACTAATAGCCTGTGTGCATCTTTGGTCTGTGCACCCTATCATCCATGAAACCAGATCTCATAATTCCTATAAAGCCATTAGCCTCAGCAGTGCAGAGTCATAGTTTATGAATCTGTTCTCATGGCACCTTGTTTTCTTATGAAATCTTGACACCGATATCTTCAGATCCATAAGGTTGTTTGGAAGGGATTAAAATTCTTGATCGCTAGATACCAGGTAATCCTATATCCAGATTGGTTGATATAAGCCTTGTGCCAGAACCAGTGTAATCAGACCAACAAGAGCAGCATGTTTGTTTAAAATTTGGAGCTGGATGCACAATGCCAAACCACAATCTCAATGGTCAGGTCTGATTACCAATTTTTGCTCTGCACCACCAGAGAACCTTGTTTTTCAGTGGCTAAAACAAAAGGAGATCTGGGAAGCCTGCCGTGAGGAGCAAAACATTAAGGATTTGCCTCATTCACCAGAGAGGCCATTAGTATGATCAACTGAACAATTTCTAGTCTTAAGTTGTATTCGAATCCAGTCTAAATTACATCCAACGGGCTTGGATAGAATATGTTGTATTCTACATATATTAGCTGCAAATGTAAACTAATGGTTTGGTAGGTCTGTATAGTTGTGTGAGCATTCTTACTGTTGGTTCCAGTGACTGACAGTGTTTTGTATCACCCTGCTGTTAATATTTTTACCTTATAACTGTGTATGTATGACCCCTCATATGAAATTATGGCAGATTTTGTACAACATCCAGATCTATCAGGGTATCTTAATTTAAATGTTCTTTATTTAGTACTTATTGGTAGAAGAATTACCATAAGCAGAAAAACAACCACAAAAAAGGTAAACATAAATAATATTTTATTTTCTGTATAAAGTAACAAAGTTTACTAAATATTCACAAAGTCATTAAACAAACTTCTACATCATAAAAAATCAATACTTTTTCATCATGCCCTAGGTAACTTCTTATACGTGTCTGTTTAAAAAAAGTATTTCAGGGCATTTTATGATATTTATAAAAAACTCTTCACACCAAAGGTTGAAAATCTGTATAAAAATACTCTCATTTTCACCATTTTATTGAAGCAGCATTTATGAAGAGCATGCAACCTTGTTATTTTAACCATCGGCCTTCTTTCTTGCAAAAGGCAAAGCTAAAATTGCAGATGATTATAGTACTGGATAATCTACGGAGACACAATCCTGGGAAAACCCTCTCCCTTGCATATGAACTTATTCACCCCTTTATGACTGCCTGTTTGTGTGTGTTGGACAGTTTCCCTGAAAAAGCTAAAGCTAATAGAGTTCCCAAGCTCTACTTGAATACTCTCAGTTCTTAACACAAGAAAAACATGATCTTACAGGAAGAAAGATCTTGAGCGGCATGGAGTGAAAGTTCCTGGACTGCTCCAGGCTATCCTGCTGTTTTTCTTGCAGTCAGCAGCTAAGCAAGCTGGCTGCATGATAGATACAGACTGCTGTTATTGGCACAGATCTTTAGGATATCTATACTTTATACATGAGGTCATCGTATTGCTAACAAGGCCCGTGTTCGGAGTTTTGACTCCCATTCTAATCTCTTCAGCTCTTCTGAGCGTTCTTTTGCTCTTTTATAACGGTCATTAAGATCATAGTCCTTTGAGTTTGCCGGGACCCCATTGTTAGCTGTCGTGTTATTTCGTACTCGGCTGTCATATTTGTCCTTCCCAGTGTTCATCTTGTGCAGGTTGTCCGTGATTGCTCCGAGTAGCTCCTTCTCCTTGGTGTGGAAGGTCACCTGTTTTTTCGGCGTGTCAGGGTCCTTCTTGCCCTTTGATAAACAGGAGGAAAGACTCGAGTTCAGATCTGGAAAGATGTAGATCAATTAATTATTACAGTTTTTAAAATTTGAACATTTAAAATTGGAAATACCTCTGGTGATGTATTGATAAAAAACTTGGAAAGTAAGTGAAACTGAATATTGATTTGTTATATAAAGAAATATAGGAGAGGGACGGGGGGGGATTTACTGTAAGCCCATGGGAAAGGATGAGGGATATTGGGTGTTCTTTGTGAGTTATCTAACAATATCATAAAAAGTGTCTGAACATGTAGAAATCCAAATTAAAATGGACTTTAACAAATTAAGTGGAAGTTTTAAACAGATTTTTACAGTGTGCAACAGAGGGTTGGCTTAGCATCAATATACTCTTTCATTAGACATATCAATATTGTTCATTGGTAGATTTGACCAAAATTCCATCCAGAGGGTGAATTGATACTGGTCAGGAATGGTATTATATTCCGTCTCCTGCCTCCTGATAAAGAACCTGAGCCAGGTGGTTTACTGGTAATACCACATCCATCATTTGAATAAATAAATAATAGATGCAAGAATTCTGGATGAAAACAGACCTTAATTCATGATTACTAGAATTTTTGTAAAGATAAATACAGTGAAACCTGTGTTTTGAGACCACCCATGGGACTGGTCAAAAGTGGTCTTAATTCCCGGGTGGTCTTATTTGACAGGTCAGTTAAAACTGATGTGCTTTCAGTTCACTAAAGGGTGGTCTTAATAGGCAGGTGGTCTTTCAGATAGGTTCCACTGGAATTCTTTTCATGAGATTTGGGGACACGGCGTAATACCTGGGAAGAATTAACTGCAGTACAGAGTTTACAGACTTAACAATTCCCAGTACTGTTTACCAGATACATTTAATCAGCAGATAAATATGACGATTAAAGCACTGAAGAGATCACAGACAGGTTCTTATCAACTATAATGCGTCACACACAAAACACATCCACAGCAAATTGAAACCACACAAAGCAAGCCAGAAAGCAGGAACAGAGAATCTTTATGCTATTATAATTTATCAGACCTAAATTCAATCACGGTTATATAAACCCTTCGTAATCATTGTAAATAATGGTATACAATGGAAATCTTTATGATTAAAATAAATATTAAATAGTTGGATATTTCTACTTAATGAAATACTGGAATGATATAGAAAAGATGAACAATAGTGGCCAAATTTGACTCTTTTGTGGTTTTAAAGGAGAAAAATGTGCTTTGTATTCATTTTGTTTGGAAACCAAGTAAGTTTTTATAGTAGTTCAAGACAGATAAAAATAGTACCCGTCTCAAAGACCTCCCTAAAAGATATGAACTTTGTGCATAATTTAGACTCCTCAATTAGATGTATACAGATATTGAAAGTTATGTTCTTGTATACCGGTAGGTTATTTTATCCATTAAAAAGTCACTCTTTGTTTGAATCTTTGTTTCCAAACAAATATTATATCTGCACCAATGTTCCCCTCTTATGAATATCCCTGGGACCAATTCTCAGTCTAATAGGTGCCACTGAAATATAGTCTTGTACATGTCTGAAAATATATATACAAAAAAATACACTTGTGTTTCTTAGAATTACAATAACCACACAACTAGAAACATGAACTCTTCTTAAGAGTGCACTGGGTGTTTCCAGTGAAGCAGAACAAAGAAGAGAACAGGAAAAATCTTCCAAGGTGCATATTCACACAAAGGCAAACCACAGCAAATTAACAAGAGAGACACAAATTAACTGTGCACTAGTTTGCTGGATTTCCACAAGTATTTTTACAATCAGTTAAGTGCAAACATCAAGGTAAACATTGTGCACAGATAATTTGCATCACGTTTTCAATTAAGTAATGGTGCTGGATTCAGAGCGAATTATTCAGAGTTAACTGCAACTCTGCAATAATTAATTTGTTAGTAACAATCTAATACATGTTTATATTTTAATAGATTTTCAAATTAAAGGGGCCCAATCACCTTTAAAGCATGTTGAATTAACACAAAAAAATAGCTTCTTCAAAGAATAGGCATAATATTGTTCCTGATTATTTTCATTTAATAAGTGTATACCATTATAAACAAACTTAAGTAAATTTTTCAAATGCATAATGACATACTTATTGACATGTAGGATCCAGTCAGTAATTTAAATATCATCTGAATCCAGAACCACTGAAAGTGACACTAAAGCTGAAACTATTATTACCAGCTGGGGTGGGGTGAGAATCTAAAAAGTGAAAATGAAATGGGGAAAATACAATCATGATACATACACAGATGTACTATACACTTTGACAGAAAATGAATTAACTAAACCAAAGATACAAAGTACAAAAGTGATATGTAAGTGACATGTCTCTGATCCCTCATTTTTCCTTTGATATAGACCTGTTCTTAAATCCCCCCCCCCCCATCCTGTTAATTTCACCATCAAAACAAAAAACTGACCACAAGTGAGAGAGGCAGTATGAGGTAGGTCATATCATGTGTTGCACTTTACAAATGAAAGACTGTATACAGTATATAAAAGGACATGAAATACCACTTCATGGTAAATATCAATGTTAGCATTGATACATTATAATATGAATAATTATATGTAAATCATATTACATCTGCAGCAACTTGAGAGAAAAAAAGAGAAATTCCAAACATCATTTCATGTTTTTGCTATTTATATCAGACCTTGCCCAGACAACCATCTTGAAAAATGCAACCACTTTACAGTATAGAGGTCCCCCTGGTGTTCCTCATTTCAAGGTTACACTGTATCATAATATAGAAATGTGTAAAAGTGATTTCCAAATACCCAGTACTTCGTCAGTCAGATGGCATTCAACTAATTTCTTGCATATGAACTTATCTTGAAGACCTTACATGGTGCTTAGAGACTATTTTTAGTGTTGGATGACCATGTATTCACAAAACATCGATACAGAGACATTAAGATATATTTGACTTGGTATTGCAATGTACTGATGTACTGGTGAATTATTAGTGTCCTAGAGAGAATGATTCTTAGAATGAAAAAAAATATATTCAATGAAATTCTGAATTAATGTAATGGTATGAGATCATTTGTGACAGTTACCGGTGTGCAAAGTTGGCTTCTCAGCATTATTTAAAACATCAATAGAAAAATACACTGTGCACATGCTGATTTGTTACATTATTATGTGCGCACATTAACACATGAAATATATGCATTAGACAATAAGTTATCTAATGTGGGTTTCCAACAAACTTTTCCCTTAGTTTTCCAGAATTTTTGTAAACAAAAAAAATTCCCTATGCATTGGAATACTATGAGTTTCACAAAATAAACTAAGACTGGTAGTTCCAGAAATTTAAATTATTATGTAAGAGGAAAATGACAAAACCCAGGATATCTTAAGATCTCTTTAAACAGTTTGAATCCTAGCTGCAGCTGTCTATCACTTTACATTTCATGATGCCCAAATGCACAGGCACACATGTATACATACAGTCTGAGGCGTTAGAAAGCAATCATCAGAAAGTAAAAAATAAAGGAATTAGTGAAAGCAGTGCTGCACACACAAAATTACACAGTAACATGTATGGCAGCTCTTTGTAAGGAAAAATCACAGCAAGCAAAGATCAAGTAAATCATAACGCAAAGTGGATGAATATTCATGATGCAAAGCAAGTGTGATAAACATTGCAGCACTAAGTGTTTTCTATATTGCTACTTTAATACATACACTGATGAATATTTTACTTGCATTTTCTAATTCACCACAACTTCCCAGCACTTGCTCACTGCATTAAAGTTTAAAACAGTTTTATACATAAGCTGGTTAAGACATCGTTAGATGGGATAGTGCATATCCAGCACTGTAGAAAATTTTCCATCCTCGCATAGAACATGGAAATATGTTGGTTTAATTCCATAAGTGTTGACATGATTGACATGAAATAAGTGAAGTGAAAAAAGTGAAGAATATTATAATATATTGTTATACCTTGCACCTGACTTGCATTAGACCATGGATCCCCACAATAACGACCACCTTGGGGACTGACAAAAGTGGTCATAATAGTGAGGTGCTGGCAATCGACCTATCCACCAGAGCTCAATTGCCCCCCCCCCCCCTTTTAACCTAATTATTACAATGAGCCCCTAAAAACGCTCCAACACAGGTTTTCCATGCCCATGATAGCAAGAGCTGCTTATAATATAATAATGACGTCACAAAGGTCGATGACGCATGACGTCATATTGACTGACGTCATCAACTGGTATTGCTGTCCTCATATCACAGTCATTATGAACTGTTTTGCAATATTTTTGATTATTTGTCTCATACAAATTACATGCCAGGTAAGACTCGGTAGTCAAGAGGAATGGCTCCTGCAGCCTATAACCTAGAATTTTTTATACTGTCTTCTTTGTATAAAAAAAAATATTCCGGAAAACATGCCGACCTGGGTACTGCCTACTGGTTGAGACTACATATGTTCTGTCTGACAGAACTCTGTCAAATTATGCAAAATTTTGTTTTGTCAGAAGATTGACGCTTTACAATGTTTAAGGTCACCTGATTGGTTGCTCGTTAGTCCAGTGCTAATGATTATTCATTGAATAAATATGCGACATAGGTCATATAGAGTTCATTGGTCAATAGGTCAATTGTTATGTGGTCACAAGGCAGGGCTCCACTATACATCTGCACAGTCACATGCGAATATATGCTCATCACAGTAAGACATGCACTAGACTAGCTACAGACTACAGAGTACGCAGAACTACACATGATACCATTTTCTTCTTTTTTTTTTACAATTTTCCACTTTTTATGGCAGTGTACAGCACATAAGTTACCTGGGGGTAAAATTCACATATAAAAATAATAAATTACTGGGTACAAACCAATTTTCAGTGTTATTGTAATAATCTCTGCACTCTTTCAGTTTTGCACAAGAATTTAAATTATTATACTTTTAATTTTTAAAGATGTTTCAGATTGGCAGCAAAGGGCTCCAGCTCCTTCAGTATCTTTCTTTTATCCAGGCAAAATTCCCTTTCAAAACAGATGAATTAATTATCATATCTGGACAGAGTGTGAATTGATTTTTGAGCCAGTGAATAGAACCCAATTGACATGTTATATATTAGAACAGTGTTAAATTGATTAAGTTCAGTTTACTGAAAAAGCCACATTACAGGTGATGTAATTAGCACCTGCCAATTCATTCTGCATAATATCAATATAATCGTTAAGACCATTATATACATACACATTTGTTAGTAGCACCTATGTGTCATTAAGAATAGCATCTTTCATTGCGGTATAATTATAAACAGCACCTGCTACATATAGAATGCATATGAAAGTCATATACAATATTCCCATGGAAAAAGTATCTTATTTTTTTTAAAAAGAGAATCACTTTTGCCAAAAATATATTAATTTAAATGACAAACCAGAGTAGATTTTTTAAAGCAATGTCTATACTAATGTAAAATTACTTATAACTTTGATAAGGCACATGTGACATTTATTTAAATGATTTTCAGTCATTTTAGAATTTCTGAGCTTTTGAAATGTATATTTCACATATCCATGGGAACTAAGCATATAAAAATCACACTAAAAAACTGCCACAGCACTAAAGGAAAAGAAGCATAGAAAAATCAAGTACAAATATACAAGTAATCAAATCACAACACAAGATCTATAACCTAGCACACAATTAGTGTTTACAAACAAAAGCTGCAACTTACTTTTAATGACTTTTTTGCCACCAGGGGGCATTTACTGTATTATATTCTGTGAGCCTTTAAGACCATGGAAGGTTAAACCACATTGCATTACAATGTAAGGATAAGAATGAATGATTTTAATGATCTAAAATATATGCCCCTGTATCTTGTTATAATATATACCATGATCATGGTAGTCATTCAATAAATAGTCTATAAATTTACCACATATCCTATAGATTAAAAGTTTTTGGGGAAAATATTTTTGAGATTTCAGAACACAAAAGACACAGAAAATTTGAGATTCAAAATCAGGTCTCCCCCTCAACCTGGCAGCAAAAGTTCATAAGTAAATTGCAGCTTTGAGATCAGAACAAGAAACAAGCAGGGTCCACCAGAAGTAATTAATCACTCTGCTGAAAGGGTACTATAATTGTATAAAATTTCCCCCTGTATAAAGGCCTTCCACTAAGGGGAAAAGGCACTAATTGTCTGCACCACTGATGAGATACCCCAGACAAACAGTCCCCTGAAATGATTATATTTGTCTATACCATTGATGGGATACCCTTCACCTGTAGGAACTGTCTGATCTGCGGAAAGGGTAGGCCGTATCAGCCGAGTCCTGATGTATATTGTATAACACCGGAGATTTAGAACCACAGCTGGAGAGTTTGGTCAGCTGAGGACGATCACATTTACAGCATCTTGAGGATGATGTCAGTGGGGGTGTGTAAGTACGGCGTGGATCACAGTTGACGGGAGAGATAGGTGAAAGGGGGTGCTCGCCCCTTCTGGTAAAATAACGCATACCTTGATTTGCTTCTGTTAATTCTTGGTATTTGGTTTTTAGTTGGCTGTACTCTTTGATCAGCTTCTCAGCCCTGGTAAAAGAAAATAGAGAATCAGTAAAAATAAAGACGCAATACAGTATTAAAATATTATATAAATATAACAGTGAAGGATATTTCATCTCCCCTATATATAAACACCCCTTCACTAAAAGTGGACTAACCCATTAACATCCCTATGATAAAGTAGGCTATCCTAGGTCTAAGCGTATTGGTTAGGACTTCACTTATCCCCATGTGGGCCTGGCATCAGAATGACTTACTGTCTAGTAATAACAAGCCTCCATCGTATGGCATTGGATAGGTTGCTTAGTCAGTAACTCTGCCCTGATTATGCCTTTGATAAAATAGCTGATGTTCAGCCTCAGGTGCATCTAATGGCATGTAGGGCAAGTTATTTAGTTAAGCTTATTAAACTATAGGGTTTAACTCATGGACTGGCAGTATAGAATGTTTCTGCTAAATAATAACATGTATTTCAAATTTGGACAACCTTCTGGCCATTTGATGTAAAGCTTAAATTCTATGGGTTATATCGTGGGTCGGGGGGGGGGGGGGGGCAAGGCAATCCCACAACAAAACATCAGCATATTTCATTCTATTAATACCAAGAAAGCATTCAGCCCACTGCATTTTTATCCCCTTTTTCACCATTTCCCTTAATCTTTCCCCAGAAGAATTGGCAGCTATAGTTATTTTGTCTTCAAAACCCTAAAATCATTATCCATTATTTGGGATTTTGGTAATACATAGTACAAACTAATGGTGGGGATTTGTTGAAAAAACAAACTTGATGACTGAAATGAAACTTGATGATCAATAATTGGGTATGGACTTGGCATATAAAGGACTGACAAACATTATTAACAGAACCACAATATGTATTTTTTAAGGTGGTTATAGTTCTGTAAAAGATCAATGAAATGTCATCACCAGTTGTTTCTTTAAATAAAATATATTCTCAACCTGGGTATAACTGATGATGAAATGAAATGGACACAACATGTATTACAGTTGTCACCAACTGCAAGATCAATACAAAGTCTCCTCCAGATATCAGATCAAGGGTGTGCTGTTCACCAGTAAACATAGTGTTCTGTGACTTATCATTACATTGACATTTGCTTATAAAGATCATTCACAAAAGTCTGCTTTATCTGCGGCATGATAAATATGGTTAAAAACAACCCCCGAAGAACCTTACCACTACAGCAAACAGAGCTAGTCTGCAAAAAAGCATGACCTGTTTGAAGGAAACATACACTGTGTTTTTGTGCTTCTGGCATTCTCTTATCAGTTTACTTCCGTGTAATCCTAAAGCTGGGGTAATGGGAAAAAAGTTTTATATAACAAGTTCTATAGATGACTAATTGGGGTCAGCCTCAGATATGTATGGTTGAAATTTTTTCGAAGGTGGTAAATTCAAAAGTTTCATGTGGTTTCATTTTATATATCATTTTATGTAATTAAATCAAAGTACATAAATAAAGTACAAGATAAGAACACCTGTGAAAGTCTTATTTGAACAATCTTATTTAGGGAGGAAAATTTCACCATACTAATTAGTGTTCCACAGCTGCACATCAGACTGAGTCGTTGATTGGAGAGAGGGGGGTGTTGCTGAGTAATGATAACAAATCTGCCACTGAAGGTGTGATACATTTTTAAACAATTGATATAAAATTTTGAACACAGGAATCAATGATCATCCTTTCCTGTCAGTAATTGGGTGATGTCTTAGCAGGAAGAATCATAATTATCACAAATGATGCAAACTAGGACAGACAAATGCTTGAAAAAATTAGGGACCTATGGGTCTCAATGATCAGTTGAAATTATCTATAAGGATATGTTTATAAGCTTTTTTCAAAATATGAGTCCAGTGATCAGTTTGAAGCCAACCTGTCTACCGTCAGGGAGTTATCATCAATAAACTAATTTGTAAATGAATGGGCCCTGTGACCTTTGACCTAGTGACCCCAAAATCAAAATGAACTTTTCCCCATTTGGCAGGTGCGCCATGTGGGAGACAGAAGGTTTGGGATGAAAAGTTTGGCTTAAAATGCATCCACATTCTTTCTAAATATGTGGGTCCTGTGACCTTGACCTTTGACCTCATGATCCCAAAATTAATAGAGTTCTTACATTAGAGGTGGGCCATAAATAAGTCACGTTTGAAATCCATATGTCAATCCAAACTGAAGTTATCATCAGGAAACAAATTTGACAGACATACTGGAAGATGAATAGACAAACAAACGGACAGGGTGATTAATATAGGGTATCCACTTATTCAAGCCGGCCGGCCCTAATAAAAACACAAGGTTTTAGGACACAGATGAAACCACAGTTGCGAATCTGATTGTATAAATATAATCCAGCAGTCTCAGAAAATACAGGAAAATTGCATAAAAAAATAAAAAAAATACAGGTGGTGCCACCAGTCTTCAGGAACTGAAGAAACCAATCATAATTAATAAACCAATCAGGTTTCAGGACACTGGATGAAACCACAGCTAAGAAACTGACATGCTGTCATTTGGCAGTCTCAAAACAGAAAAAAAAATCGTAAATATTAAAAAGATACAGGTTGCACCACCAGTTTTTGGAAAATGATAAAACTAGTCATGCTCAATATTCAAGGGAAGATTCAAGGCAATCCATATGCATTATTTATCAAGACAAAGCGCCATACCTAACCTCAGTAGACTTTCAGTAAACTGAGCTGAAAAGGGAAGCAAAACCTTGAAAGATACTGCAGGTGCAGATGACTGACTGGGATTCTGGGAACAAAATAAATTACAAAACTTTAATTTGCATTTTACATTTGACAAATTAGAGCAAGACATGTTTAATGAGAATTTATAAGAAGACAACACATTTTTCTCCAGTGTTGCAAAAACTAGAAGTGGAACAGAATATTAACTAGCTAAACATATAAAATTGTCAGAAAGTACATTTCATAGTAAGTAAAATAAAAAATAAATATTAACTTACTTTGATAGCCGCTCCTCTGCCAGTTTTTCTCTGATTGCTAATGTCCTCTCTTTTTCTGTAAAAGATAAAGTATCATAAATGCAAGAATGATTTTACAAATATAAAATAATTTATATTTTTCAAAAACTATTCTTATTTAAAAGAAGTTTAGTAAAACTGTGCATATGCACCTGTTTTAACCCTAGAAACCTAAGTATTATGTACAATTATTATTATGTTCTTATAATTAGTCTACTGTCTGATCTACCTGAGGGTGTCCATCAGTTAAAGAAGGTAAATGTTAAATGTTCTGCCATGTATGGTTTGTATGTGTGAAATAAGTATAGCACTTTTAGAAACAACTGAATGGCAGCACTGTTTCTGCATAGTTTTTTTATAAGAATTTTTTAAAGGTATCATGTTTCTCTTTATATAAATATTTGTCCATACTGATAGGGCAACCTATGGTGGACTATACATATCAAACATTGACTGTAAAGCTCACACTACCTTGCAGTTCCCGCTCTTTCTGCTCCAGATCTTTTTCCCGTGCTGCCAGTGCTTCCTCTTTGGCTTTCAGTGCCTTCTTCTTTTTCTTTAATGATTCATAACCTTCGTCAGCGCTGCCGGAGCTCTTGACGCTGCTGATGGACTGATGCTGGGAGCTCACCATCCTCTTGGACAGACACGGATGGTCACACAGCTCTGATACACTTGGTCGCTTCTTTCCCTGATCAAAACAATATATAATAACCCTGAATACATGTATTCTCGTTCTGTCAAGTGTGAAACATTTATGCATCCATGGTCTCCGGGATAGTTTCCAATACAGGCATAAGGGACTTTTCATAATTTCAACCAAACTACACATCTGTATTAAATTGTCTATGTATAGTTTTTGGAAGAGAAATCATTGTCGAAAGTGATTCTATACCAGCAAGGGCAAACTTTCAAGGAAAAAGTAAAGAAAACCCAATGGTGAAGAATGACATGCCATACATCAGTCTACACTGCAATATAAAAATATCTGCATGTAAAAAGAAGACAGGCTACAGACATCTTTTTTACCTCTATGTCATTTTCTGAGAGGATCTGCTCTGTTATAAATAGCAGGAATGATGAGATGGTCATTCAGCAGGACAAACCATATTTATCTCTCCAACTCCAGTATTTCCCAGACTTTCCTGTATTTCACACAGTTAAAGTTATGAATATAGGGCAGGTCCATGAAAATGGGACATAAACCTAAAAATTTCATTTTCCTTTTCAACGCAAGTCTTATACATATTTCAAAAGCAGAGATATTGTCCTAACAGAATATGTTTAAAAAAATTAGTTATCTTGAAGAGTGCCTGAGATATTTCACCATGAAGTTTGTGTCTTTTAAAAATAATAATTGTACTAAAATTGTGTGGTTAAATTTCCTCATTCCTAAATACATTAAATGAGTAATATAAAACTTATTGCCTGTCATATTACTACCAAGAACATAACCTTTCATTTTTTTTTTAAATTTTACACATCCTAGGAAAAAATAAGTAAGTGTTTGACACTAATTATTATATGCTAATTATCTCTCATTCCATAACCAAAAATAATGAAAAATAACACAAAAAGGTGTGGTTAAAAAATGTTCTGATTTAAAATCCTCTTTTTCTGCATTAAAAGCTTCAAATAAATGTAATCACTTAAAAATTTAACAATTTATCATTAATAATAATATGGTTACGGAATGATAATTTATGGCAGAGTTCAGAGGTTACGGAATGAGGTTACGGAATGATTAACGTGGTATCCCTTTCTCTGCTTTTCTTTCCTTTGATTGGGATCAATCAACATATGAGAAAATTGCTTATCTTTATGGAGAATGCAATCAAATGGACCTTGCAGAAGTACCAGTATACAGTTTTGTGGTTGATCATGTTTACCCAGCCTTAATCAGATGTAACAGTTACTAATACACATGTATTTAGCATTACATTTCTCACCAGAGCCTAATCATTCTTTGATCTTCCTGAAGGGTGACTGCTAGGATAACACTGATGATGCACAGCAAATTAATCCCATGCTAAATGAATCAGACACATCTGGCATATAACTACCTTACAGCTGGCCCTGGTTTTGTACACTCAGCACAACTTCCTTCACATTGTAAAATATGATGGTATATCAAGGTATTCAAGTCAGGAGTTGAAAGAATCATTAAGGCTCACAAGGTCCTGTTTTGTCTTGCTATTAATTATGAAGTTAATTAAAAAGGTCTAGTTGTACCTATAAAGCAGGAATTTCAGTCAGTTTGTGGCATTGGATGCATAGGCTGCAATGTATCAATATGCCGCTTTCCCACAGAACAAAAGTAAGAAATGGGATGGAATGAAAGCTTTGCAAAATACTCAAGCAACTCACTGTGTAAAAGTGACCAGTATCAAAGTACTTTGTGCAGTATGCCCCTTGCTCCTTTGCTGAGAACCATCTTACATTTCTCTTTAAAGAAGAATCAAGGGGGGCTAAAGAATGCCAACCCAAGTGCAATTTTACAGGTTCATCCCGGAAAGAGGAACAAATTAAATTATATTCTTGTCATGTATGTCACTATTGACAAGCAATCAATCTGGCAGTTTGTTGCCCATGTGGACAGATTTTGCAGTGAGAATGTTGAAAATCTTGTAGTCACATTTTTTTAAAAGAAAAGAAATGCAAACTGACATTTTATTTTTATCAGATCCATCTAGTACAGCAACTACTGACAGTAAACAAACAGTCAGAAGGATAAATGGAAAGAACGTCGATGTAATGTATGTTTCAGTGAGAAAATAGAAGCTGAATAAGCTTTCATTTATTTACTCAAATGACAAATCATCTGATAAACAACTTCTTCAGGAGCAATATCAAATATGAGTGAATTTAGAAAGGATTTCACTAATGTTTTAAAATAAAAAGACATGTTATAATATGTCTGTCCAACATGCCATCACAAGCAGTCATTCCGTTACCTCAGTTTTGTCATTCCGTAACCCATTAAAAGTTTAAATATTTCAGTAATTTTAATATTTTAAACAAATTCACTTTTACATATTGAACTGTTGTCATGTTGCCTGTTGATTATTCCTGTAAATATATTTCATTCTCTGCACACTTCACAGAGTTTTTCAGGTACAAAAGTGAGATTTCTCTGAATTATTCCGTAACCAATGCTAATTAATTTAACAAATTTGACTTCTTAAGTACATACCAAAAATATGTTTATAAAATTACTTCATTAACCCTACACTACCCCAAGAAATAGTTTATATTTAAATTAAGTGATTATTTAGTGAATTATTTAACTGAAAATAGTCCAAAACCTCATTCTGTAACTCGCGGACTTGCCCTATATTTATATACTTGATTTACACTTACATCGACTTGCAGCATCACTTCTATCACTGTTTGAAGTTCATCTGAGTAGCGTACAGGAATGCGAGTGAACTGTCCCACACAGATCTTGGCTGCTAGCTCGGTTTGATTACTGGCCGTGAAAGGAGGTCGGAGGGTGCAGAGTTCGTACAGTAAACACCCCAGTGACCAGATGTCTGATTTCTCATTGTATGACATGTAGTTCATTTGTTCCTGCAAACCAAGGTCAACATAAAGAGTTACTCATATTTTTATCAAATTAATTTTTCATATTAGAATTCTTCTATAAGGTTTTAATTTCAGAGATTATTTAATCAAGTTTGCTTTACTTCAATATAAAAAGACTGTGTACTTCAGTGAAAAATATATTTTGTACTTAAATAAGGTGCATGTACTTCAGTGAGTGAGTGTGTATACTTCACTGAAGAAAAATGTACCTCAATCAAATAAATGTACTTCAGTGAAAAGGTATATGTACTATGGTGAAGATGTTTATGTATTACGGAAAAGTATTTGTACTTCAGTACAGAAGTATATATGGTAACATTTTGCTCTTCAGCTGTACCTTCTAAACATTTCATGGACATTTAAGTTCAAGTATGAAAATATTTATATGAAAAAAATAAATATTAATATGAAAGTCATAAAAAAAATCACAAAAAAGAAATCCAGATATAACTGATGCTAAAGAATTTTTATGATTCAAACTTAATGAGAAAAGTAAACTGAATGAGCTGGATGCCTTTCTTCTTGGTTAATATAATTTCTGAAATTTATTTATAAACTAGATGTGTCGGAACAACACGAATGCCCCCGCCTGGGGCAAATTAGAAACATTTGTTAAATTTTGTAAATTTTTTTAAGTTTAGGAGGTGTCATATGGTCAAAAGTAGGTCAACAAGGGCAAAATGCAAACTCGATCTGTAACGGGTCATTATCAAGCAACACACCAAAAATCAGACCAGTATCTGCAGGCATTATGAAAAAAAATCCATACATGTGCATTTTTCATAAAAATTTCTGTCTTTCATGAAATTTTCTATGTTCAGGATCTGTCATATGGTCAAAAAAAAGGTTAACTGGGACGAAATGCAAACTCTATCTGTAAGTGGTCAATATCTGCCCACACACCAAACATTAGGCCAGTATCTGTAAGCATTGCATTGTGAAACTAGAATATAAGCAAAAGCTGATAATCAGTTATAAATTTAAATTGGAGAGGTATGTACCATGTTTCATAACAATCCACCAAATGCTTCCTGAGAGGTAAGCTCCTAAGTTTTTTTCTATACTAAGCTCTGTGACCTTGAAAAGTAGGTCAAGATCACCCATCTTTGAACTTGACCAAGATTTTGTAAATATAATGCAATAGCACTGAAGAAATGAAGTTCCTGTGTTGAATTCCTTTGGAGATATCCTGCACAAAAGGCCAAAATTGAAAAATCCGATAAAAACTCATTAAAAAATCAGAAATTGCAGGTGGCGCTACCAAAATTGTGCAGCTCGTACAGACCATCAGTCCAAATGATCATAATAAGTTTTGTGAAAATCCACACAATGGTTCCTGAGATATAAGCTTCTCAGTGTTTTTCTATAATCAGCTCTAAAATGTAGAAAAATGGGTCAAGGTCACCCATCTTCCAACTTGACTGAGATTTTATCGATATACATCTTCACTGATGAAATAAAACACCAATGGTGAATCCTTTTAGAGATATCCTGCTCACAAGGTAAAAGTTAACAGACGCGGAACTGACGGACGGACACCGGACGGACAGATGGCACGACAGATGGGCAGCTTGAGTGACGACAATAGCCCATCAGGCTATGAGCTGAGGGCTTAAGACAGCTGTACATGTACATTTGTCATGAAAATTTCTATTTTTCATAAAATTTTCTAAGTTTAGAAGCCGTAAAACAATCAAAAGTAGGTCAACTGGGACAAAACGCAAATTCCACCTGTAACTGGTCATTATCTGCCAACACATAAAAAATCAGGGCAGTATCTGCAGGCATTGCGAAAAAAAGTCCTTACATGTGAATTTGTCATGAAAATTTCTATTTTTCATGAAATTTTCTAAGTTAAAGAGCCAATAAACAGTCAAAAGTAGGTCAACTGGGACGAAATGTGAACTCAATCTGTAACTGGTCATTATCTGCCCACACACCAAAAATCAGGCCAATATCTGCAGGCACTGCAAAAAATAGTCTGTATATGTGTATTTGACATGAAAATTTATATTTTTCATGAAAGTTTCTATGTTCAGTCGCCGTAAAGCTGTCAAAAGTAGGTCAACCGGACGAAACGCGAACTGGATCTGTAACTGGTCAATATCTGTCCACACACCAAAAATCAGGGCAATATCTGTAGGCATTGCGAAAAAAAGTCCGAACATGTGAATTTGTCATGAAAATTTCTATTTTTCATGAAATTTTCTAAGTTTAGGAGCTGTAAAACAGTCAAAAGTAGGTCAACTGGGACGAAACGCGAACTCGATCTGTAACTGGTCATTATCTGCCCACATACCAAAAATCAGGCAAATATCTGCAGGCATTGCGAAAAAAAGTCCGTACAACTGTTTGATTTCTGAATGACGGGTGGACGGAATGACGGACATGGGTAAAACTATATGCCCCCTCCACTTTGTGGCGGGGGCATAAAAAATAAGAAATTGTGCACACAATTCACACAGGCATTCAATGTCAACTTCATTGATGCATTGACCTGGATATAACTCATGGAAAGATAAATTGGTTAAATAACTGACAATTAAATTAAATTTAGTGCTCTCTTGCCTAATTAAGTTTACACACTCACTGGGGACATGTAGTATGGAGTTCCAACAAAGGTTTTGGCGAAGCTTGTGTCATGGTTGAGCACCCTTGCCAGGCCAAAGTCACCCAGCTTAACATTACTCGCACTGTCCAGGAAGACGTTGGCTGGTTTCAGGTCACGATGAAGAACAGTCTTGCCGTTCAACGACCGGCTGTGACACAACTTCAGAGCTGATAATACTTGTATGCAGATTTTCCAAACAAAGTCTTCTTCAACTGTTCTCCTGCAAAAGACAATGCTACATTACTCAATAAGTTTTGGCAAGTTACTATTCAATATTAGATATACAAATTTCACTTACTATCTGCAACATTAATTACATAAGAGTTAATAAATATAAATGGGAGATGTGAATGAAAGAGAACATTTAATAGATTACTGTAAACCTAAAGGCCAATATATTTGCAAGTGATGATCTATAATATAAGAAAAGATGAAGAAGCTTACAAAGTTTTGATTGAACTTCATCTTGATCATTTGAATTTGATGATGGAATATAAAAATAAAGGACCATGTTTTTTTTCTGTATGTACCACATGAATGGGGATGGAGGCATACCCTCCTTGTGGTGACAATAAACTGTGTTTGTTCACAACATAACCCTCACAATCATAAATGGAATTTTTTATGAATTTTTCAGGGCATTTTGGGAATAAGCCAAAGTGGAACTGTTTAAATTTTGGTTTTAGTCTGGCTCATGATCTGAATCCAGGAAGGACTTCCAGAAATATTAACAAATGTGCAGTCACATAAGCACGATTGAACATGGGAATTTAGGCTAAAAAAGTGAATGCAAACACTGTGTGGAAATTGTGCGCAAATGAACCTGGGAATATGGGTTCAATAAGTGAATGAAAACATGGGTTGCAGAGTACTCCACATTAAGGGGGAACATGACACTATAAACTACCAATGGAATTTCTTAGATATTTTGCACATGATATCTACAGGGCATACTTTGTAAAAGTATGATATAAAATTTGGGGGTCAATGTGCATATTTCTGCAGTATATGAAGTTGATAATGGACACTTATCATAAGTTATAGTGAGTTTTTATATGATGTTATAACTAAGGGGGAAACAAAAGTTTCATATTTTAGAAAACTGACCAATGTATTTTTCATAATATCCTACATAAACATACAGAATTTACTATCAAACTTATTTTAAGACAAAAATGTGTATGTCAATGGGTTAGATTTTATAAATTTTAAGCCAAAATATGAAAATTGAACAGAATTTCATGAATTTCTCAGGGGATTTTGGGAATAAGCCAAAGTAGAATATGTTACTATGAAGCCCCGATCTGTAGAGTCTGTACACTCACCCTTCTCTCTTCATGCGACTGATAAGGCTGCCCAGGTCACCTCCCTCACAGTACTCCATCACCAGGTACAGCATAGTGTTTGTGCGGTCGATGATACGGTCATAGTACCTTACTATGTTCTGATGTTTTAATTCCCTCAGCAGGTTCACCTCCGACACCAGTAACTGCTTCTCTGTCTCTGACATCTGGCCATAGTCCATCTCTTTCCAAACAAGGATCTGAAACAAAAAGTTGTATTGTCAAACCAGGATCTTATATTTAAAATGATTTTTTAATACAATCAGTTCAACTAAATATCTACACCTGAATTATGAGTAAATGTTTGAATAAATGACAAAATAATTGCACTCATACAAATACATATCTTTCAGATATTGGAATAAATGGCCCTAATTTGTATAGGTATGAAAATGATGATATAGCACATATATAACTTGAGACACTAGTAATGACAAAAGATACACTAAGAAAGCACTTAATTAGTGCAAATGATGTTAATGCTGAAAATAATTATAACAGGTCAACAGGGATTTGTTTCAAATGTACAAATATGGCTGTATATATTTTCAAATGGTCTTAACATCTCTGAAATGATGCTGAATAGTGAACTGTAAGTTGAAGGTGAAGTGTTCAGCAACAAAATAATTAAACTCTAGGCAAAAAAAAAAAGAAAAAATTTGGTTTCTCAGGCATTGTGCATTTATTTTGACCCCCCCCTCCTCCCTCTTCAACAATATTTATTTTGATTTTCAGTAAAACTTTACAGATTTGATCTCCAGTCCCCTGACATACTTAAAAAAAAAATAATTTTCAATAAAATAGATCTGTTGAATAATTACTGTTCACATCTTACTGAAGACATGATGAAATCCAAAAGCACCTTCATCCTTATTTAATAATTCACAGTGCCACCAGCATGCCATAAACCAGTCATGTCCTTAAAAATATACACCAACATTAAGTACCAACCTTTCCATCTTGCTTCCTCTTGATCTTCTTACACGTTCCATATGACCCTGAGCCAATGGTATACAGCACCTCGTAATCATCCAGAGTGGTTGGCATCCTCGCAGGTAGCTGTGCAACCTTTAACCTGTTACTGGCCAGTAGTGGATCATGTGAATGGGCTGCCTGTAAGGACAATAAATCCATTATGTTAAATACTAGTGTACTCCAGTTTTCTGGTTTCATTTTAACACAGCCAGGGACTTTAAAACTTGAACAGTGACCGAGCTTCTGCAAGGACATTGGTAAATAGTCAAATGGTGCAGATATGAATGATTATAATCCATCCTTTATGATAAAAAAAAACAAAAATAAATAGTTGCTGCATTGGGGGAGGCTTAATCTACTGTAAGTGAAGGGATGGATGGCTTTTGTGTCTGTATTAATCATTAATACTCAGGTAGGCTTTTAGACACTTTTGGCAATTATGCTACAGTTGGAATATTTAAAGGTGAGAAATTGAGGATAATTTATTGATGTGCTTATGTAAAATTTGTTCCTATATATATGTTCCATTATTATAAAAATATGGGTAAAAATTATCTGTAAGCATAATTGGAGAAATGTATATGTTTATTTTCATTTACTTGCCTTTACTGTTTGTGATAGACAGTAGTATATATGTATATGTCATGTCTTAATCCATGGATGCCATATATTCAACTCATGTCGCTATGGGATGTATTTGATTAGCATAAAAATAAAAATCAGGATAGTTAATGGCATTTAGTTGACATTATTTGGCCTGAAGATAGATCTTTTGCTTATAAAACCTGACAATAACAGTCAGTCAGTCAATGATTTCACATTATAAACCTATGTATTTTTTTATCCTTACCCTGTATATATATCTCATAATGTTAATAAAAACACTGACTCAAGAGATTAACTGTTGTGTTGATCAGTAAAGATCATTATGATTAAATGCAACAATGAAAGGTACAAAAATGCATATTATTACAAAATATATTAAATGCAAACCCTGGCAGGATTCTTCAACTTGTATTAAACCAGGTATTTTTTATTTATAACAGACATTCTTGCACTGCAAGTCACTTTAAGAATTCAGATGCCTCTGTTACAAGTAGAATTATCAATACTACCAAAGACTGAGGCACTATACATAAAGAGTGCCTAAGTCAAACTAAATTGATCAATAAACAAGTATTTGATTGGCAATTTTATCATACATGTATACATTACATATAAATGGTACAGGTACATACCAGTTATATGAAATAATTTATAAAAATTTCTGATGAGTGATATTTAACCTAAAACTGAAATAATATATCAATCAGACGTAAATGGAATAATAAGTTATAATTCTTACACTTTTGTAAACATTATTGGATTATGTCTTGACAACCAACATAAAAGCCTAATAAACTCTTTAAGTTGAAGTTAAATTAATATTAAACTATTATGGTATTAATTCCTTAAAATATGAGGGAACTGATGTATTAGCCCCATATAAACACAACACATGTATGTACACATATTCACCAAATGTAAACTTACCATGGCTATCCAATGAAATGTCATAAATATGTAAAATATCCCACATGTGAAAATGGAGTCATCTAATTTGGTCCCAGCTTGTTCAATATATTCACTAAGCCTGCACAAGCACCAAGCAGTTGAATAAACATGAGATAATCTGCTAGCTAGGACCCGGCACAGACTTCAAAGAATGGGGCTTCCCCAGTTGTGTGCCATATCCCCACACCACAAGGGTTAGTACTTGGCAGTGAACACAGCTATTGCCAGTATGGCACTAATGACAAACATGTTCAGACCTGTTCACGCTCTATTAACACAGCGGTCCCAGGGATTCTCTTATCAAATCAATCGACCTCGGCCCGGTGTCAAGTTGTTCTACATATAGCTAGAAGTGAATCTGTATATCAACTGTAATATAATGTTTAAATTAAATATACCTTATCGAGAAAGTGTCATTTCTTTACAATAAAAATACGCAAACATTTGCAACACACCCGTGACAACCCTGAAATTCTACCCGGTGATATTTGTAAACAATCAAAAACCTTTCCAAACGGTCACTGACAATGAATATATCATGCAATTCTGCTATTCACTAAAAAATATAACATACGTTGTAAACAATTTTTATCTTATATGCACTGTTTTGTACCTGAATTAGTCCGTGAATCGAGTTATACTTCTGAACCTTCTACAGCTCGACCTGTTGCGTATGGCTTCCATTAAAGTTTAAATAGACCCATGTTTACCGCTGTGTTGTAAACGGCGATCTGATTCGTTAAAAATATTCTGTATCGAATCCGCCAATTGGCCCGTAAGTTCCCTACAAGTAAAATAAGCACGTGGTTTTATCATGTGACCAAACAAAATGGCAGCGCCCAGCAGCTGATGTTTTTGCTTCAGAACTGCGTCTATGAAGAAAAATGAAGGACACCGCCATGAAATCATGAAATATAAGGGAAGCAAACGCAATGTTCCTCATTTAAATAATCTAAACATGTTAAAAGCTTCATCTGTTACAGGGAAAATTGAGAAATAAGACGATATGGAGAAAGAAGTGGAACTCCTCCACCCATTTGGGAGGGAGGAAGAGGTTGCACTCGCCCAGCTGTTCAGATTTTTCTCAAATAATATACATCTTGGACAGTGGGAGCTGGCCAGAGCATGTATTAGTGAGCTACACATTAAAGAGGCGCGTTTAGGTGTCCGTGTCACTGAGATACTGAGAAGCATAGCTACTAATCCAATTGTGCCCTGGTAATTTTTCATTTTTGTATTATTAATATTATTATTTATATAAATGTGGAATAAATTAATAAATATATGTTACTATATTTTTACAACTATTTATTTTACATATGTATGTCTATTTACTTATATATATATATAAATTATTAAAAATCATGTATCATACTATTACTTTATATATATATATATATATATATATATATATATATATACATATATATATATATTATATATATATACATATATATATATATGTATATTTACATACATATTTACAATACAAATCATTTAAGCCAAATCAAATGTTTTATTTGGGAATCATGTTGGTATTAGATCTCACATCAGATAATAAAGATTAAAATTTAATTAAAACCAAAGTTGGAACTCAGTTCTGGTGTTTGATTTCATCAACATTATTTTTTATGATATTAATTACAGACTGTTTTTTGTCAAAGTTAATATGATGAGAGCTTTGTGGTTTCTGTAAAAGACACTAACTGGATCATTAGAAGCAACCACTCTACTGCTCTGAGAGCCTGCTTTATTCCTGTCTGCTCAGTTATGCCAGTCACTAGCTGACTCTTTTGTCCTATCAGCTCTGGCCAATTAACCTAATCCAGTTACTTGATGGTTTGATATATACCAGCTATTGATTTTACTTCAAACAATTTATTTACAGTCCTATGGGGAACTTCTTATCATATTCATGTTATATGTGTGCTCCCAAAACCAGCTCATCCAGAATAATTTCCCAAGTAAAAATATTTGTTATTGAAATTCAGTCTGGTCAGTTTACAAAAAAAATAGCTGATAGGTGAAAACTTGTTCATTTTGCTGACCATGTAGTAAAATATGTTTTAGGGCTCAATGAGATAAAGGGCTATTACAGCATCTATGACCATTGTACTTAGCATCTGACTTTACATCTTGCATTTAGGGCTGCACTTTAATGCCCTATGAGAATGCAAATTGTTTCATCATTTTTGACAGTGCATCATGGCCTATAAGTATGCTGTCATTTCATTCACCTGTTATAAACCAGACCAGTCATCAGCTTTTTGTTCCCCGCAGGGCAGATGCGGGGGGACAATGTTTTGGGATTGTCTGTCTGTCTCTTTGTCTGCCGTCAGGTTTTTTCGTTTCCGTGCAATAACTTTCCTAAATTTTATCTGATTTCATTCAAATTTGGATCAGTGATTGCTCTCATGCATACCTCAGTTCGGATTGGTTTTAGAGTGTCTATCTGAAAAATATTTTTCTCCAGCTCAAAAACAAAATTCTCAAATTTTGGTCAAATTTCTCTGTGTGTTTTAGTTTTAATGTTCACCCGCAGATATCTCCACATGTCATAGTGGATTTTGGTCCTATTTCTCAATGTGTTTTAGTTTTTATGTTTGCCTGCAGATGTCTCCACATGTCATCATGGATCTGTTTTTTTATGTGCTCTCAAGATTTTCTCTAAGTCATCATTTGGGTTGTTTATCAAGCATGAAAGACAACAAGAGCCCAAAGCAGAGGACATTAATTCCACAAATTTGCTTGATCAGTATACTTTCCAGCAACACCTACAAGGTGTGAGAAAAAAGTTTGCCTTCACTCAGGATATTGGTCAATCAGTCTGCATATTTGTTGAATTTCAGATCACATGAATACAAGCATGTCTCATGACAGCTAACTTGTACCTGATACAGGAAATCCCTCGTAAGACAGTCATTATTATGATAGAGATAAATTTTCTGTTTGGTTTGAGAAATCATATGTTTTCTTTTGTGTTAATTCATCCTTTGTACCCTAATTTTAAGATTTTCAGCTGTTTACCAGGATATCAGTACAACAGGAAGGATGCCTGAGTCTTTTATTCACAGTTACCACAAGATATAAAATATGCTTTTCCTTTTTTTATGTTTTTCTTTCAGCATACCTGATTTGTTATATATATGATTTTATTCTTCAGTCTTGGCTCACCAAGCATTACAAACCCACACAAGCTGTTTTGGTTATGTGTACAAGAACTGAAGGAACTGGTCAGCCAAGATGGCAAAGATAAGGTAAAAAAAAAGGTCTTTATAAATGGCACTGAATTCATCTCCTGATTTTGTACCTCTTTTTCCTTATCACATTAAGTGTTATGATTTTTCATTTTGTCTTAATATAATGCATGTTGTCATATGTGAATTTAAAAATTTGTTCATCACACCAGCATATTCTAGATGGGGTTTTTAGACAAGTCATATATATATATATATATTCCTACTTTCTTACTTGGGCAATTGATAATTTATTTTAAAGAGTAGATCTCCTTTTTCAAATATTGCAGCACTGCACATTGGTGAAATGCATGGTTAGGCAGCTATTGAGCAGTCTTAAACCTTATGTAATACTTATTATATAAAAATGTAGTAATTAAAATGTTTTATAGACAAAATTTTATCTTTTCTTCAATTATTCAGCTCATGCTATCACAACATAAACTGATGAATTGAATCTTAACCTAGAAAAATGTTTGTAAAATATGAAAAATATTTAAATATGTACAATTTTTTGTAAAAGAAGTTTTCCTGTACTTATTTCTTGCAAACCTAGTTAAGTGTGCTTTGTCACATTAAGGTATCATTAATATTTGAAAATCACAAAATGATTGCTACAAAATCAGTGTACCGTTGGATCATTCCCTTACCAATTTGTTTATAGAAAATATAAATTTGTTTTAAAGTTAACATTGAACAAAAACTGATAATTTAAGTTGTGAAGCAAAACATGTCTGGGAAAGCAAACACCAATATTGGCACCATTTAGAAATAATATACACTGCCCAAGATAAAATGGATGCAACCTGATACAGACAAACTGCTGAGGCTACTGCTTTATTTACACTTTAATGAGCACTTGTCTGGCCCTGCTATTTACACAGAATTAAAAACTTAAATTTTTTGAAAATCATATTTGAAATATATAATATACCGTAATTTGAATTTTTTTCTGTATGTTTATACAAGACTGTAATTTTAGAAAATATTAATCCTGAGGGCATATTGATTGGATTACTTGCTTTATATGTTTAGTACAAGTCAGCTATAAATATATATAAGAGATAAAGGATCTTATTAGATCAGAAACTTTAATTACATTTATGTCAGTGGTTTCTTTTTTAGGATTTACTGGATGCTTTGTCTAAGGATGCAGAGTTTAGACTGCTGCTGTGTGAGGCGAGTAAGGAGGCTGACAACCTTATCTTAAAGGTTTGTTTTGTGTTTGCACCATTACATAGAACCATTAGTACACAATTTTTCTTGAATAAATGTACAGTAGAGCAGGGTTTATTTGAAAACAAGTCACCCTGATTGCCAACCTGCCGCCAAGCACCAGAGTTTACAAGAGTTTGACAGAAATCAATTAATGAAGCTTGTCCAAATTAAACATTGGCAGCAGCATTTTTATTAAGTTTTCCCTCAATTTAATCAATTTATCATGTAAAATACATTGAAATTATTGCTAATTGGCCCTTGAAAATCAGAATTCAATTCACTTTTGAATATTTTTTCATTGTTTCAATTTTGGTTCTCAGTTTTCAATTTTGACACAAAGTATTATAGTGGAACCCCACAATTACAATCACCTTAGGGACTAACAAAGTGGTCATAATTTGTGGATGGTCTTATTTGTGAAATTCTAATATATCTGGATCATATATTTGGGACAAAGAAAAGTGGTCATAATTGTGGGGTAGTTCCACCGATGTATTTGTTTCAGGGTTTAGTTGTAAAATTATGTTTGATGATTGAAAGAAGAAAACGACCAATGATCAATTATCAATCTTCTAATTTCCATGAAATCTGCTGTATAGAATATTGACTGAATAAATTCAATCTGATTTGTACATCACACTGAAAGATCAAGGTACAGACCAGGTTTTTCACTCACGTTCGCTGCACAAGGTTAATTTTTTTGCTGTTTCCTACTCTGTGTTCGGTCCTTCCTAAGGCACTTACAGGAAAAGAGTATTTTTTTCTTTTTTTTTTCTAAATATTATTACTTCTTTGCATGTGCACATATAATCATTTGTGATTGATAAAGCCACCAGTTTAATTGATTATGAAAGAAAATGACCAATGATCGATATAATCGCTTAATTGGTACACAACTTCTATATATCATGATTGTTATGGTTTTGCAGGAACTGTACATCTTCCACAAACAATGTCACTGCCAGGAGGTCAGGGGGTTACATGGGATCTCAGAGTCAGTGGGTACACTATCACCAGACTGTTTACGCTTCCTCCAGAAACTCATGCTCAAGCGCCCTCTGCTGGCAGATGCGTTAATCAGGTCTTTGTCATTCCAGCAGGATGTTCAGGGAAGTACTCACAACGAATCTTTACAAAAAATATACCTCACATGTCTGGCTGACATCACCAGTAACCTGTTGAATATGCAAACATCAGGGTCAAATATAACCAGTGACAGACAAGCAAAATTTTATGATATTCTCTCACACTTCAATATGTGGCCTGATATGGAACAGCTGCTCACCTCAGTCAAAGGGCTGTTCCACAATATCTGTGATATTTTAATGAATGATCCTCAAGAAACCTTACTGAGTAGACATAAAATCTACTCGGCACTACTTGGAAGAGACTCAACTTTTTTAATAAGCTTGTTCTGCACTGTTGAACATGGTCACAGGGTACACTGTATGAGAGGTAATATTCACCTCTCACAAGAGCTGGGAACAATACAAGCTGCAGCACGTTACACTAACAGAACTGATGCCTGGAAAGACATGATGCTGGTCATGTGGTCAGAGAAGAAACACTTCTTAGATATGATTATGGTGAGTGTTTTCCTAATTTGTAGGTATTGAGGCCAGACCAAACAAATTGTTCAACAGACTCAGGGGCTAAAACTATCTTGGAATGGTTGGCCAAATTTTTGTTTCTTTTCTCTTTTCTTTATTAATTTACCAGTCAGAACAAATGTCACCAGTCAAGAAAAATTATGTGAATCCTTCAAAGAACTATACACAAATTTGCAGCAGTACTTGAAAGGAAAAGACAAGATGTTATTTATTTTACATGATACTTGTTTGATTGAAAATTTTATATTTTAATGCAGGTAATGACTTCTTTAAAGGGATTTAGACAAGAGCAGCAATAAGCAGCATTATTGCTTTGGACCTGGTGTTCATTCACAAAAAAAAATTGAAAAATAGGATTAACAATTCTGATAAACAATTCTTTTTGTGTGTGGCCTGATGATACAAACAATTATATAGTTGTCTCTGGCATGAATTCAGTAATACTGCCATCAGTATTTCCATCAGTATTTTCAAATATTTCATTGTTTATTGCCATTTTCAAACTGCTGAGATTTGTTGTGTTTGTTATGAATAAATTAGGTGATGAACTAGTCTATCATCTATCTTATGAGTTATTTCAAATAAATCATTCAAATTAAGTGTTTAACGAGATAGAAAGTATTTAAAAGGAAAAAGTAATCATATCCTTAAGTAACATTGAAATGAGGATCTTAATTTAAGCAAATTTTTTTATCAAGAGCTATGCTCTGTTTTCCATTCTGATTAGTATTCATTATATATCTGCTATTTTCAGTCATTTTATTCAACTCTGTGACATTAATTCTCAAGTGCTGTTTAAACAATGAGTTAATGTATCTTTTCCAGGATACTTCTGTGTACCTAATCAAGAAAAAATGCTTTGAAGAACTGACAGAGCTGTTCAGTCCCCCTGAGCTACAGCCCCTGAAGTCTCTGGCTGTTCTGATCGGCTGGGACAGTTGCAGCACTCTTAAAGATGCTCAGGAACTGATTTTAGCCATGACACCAGTGGGTGACCTTGACCCTGGTGACCTTTTAGGAAAGGCGGCTCAAAAACTTCAGTACCAGGTTGAATTAGTGAACTGGTGTGTGGAGAAAATTAGGTAAGTGACTTGGTATAATTGCCTTCACCAGGAGAGTATGTGTTCATCCCTGTTTGTGTGATTGTATGTTTGTTCATAACATAACTCAGTCAGTGATGAACAGAATTTCATGAATTTTTTCAGGGCATTTCAGAAATGAGCCAATGAAGAATCTATTAGGTTTTGGTGTGGTTCTGGCTCTTGATCTGGATTCAGGATCATCATAAAGAAATATTCACATATGTTCAGTCATTTATACATGAATGAACCTTGGAATATGGGTCAAATAAGTGAATGCCCACATGGCACAGGCTTGTATTCCTTTGAATGCAGATTTCTAGTTCAGTATGATTTCTTACTGATTTTCTATTGTATATCATAACTGAGGGTTTTTCCACAATGACATGCTTTTCAGGGACATTGCCAGTGATCTGGATTAGTTAATGTCAACTGAATGGGGAAGAATGTAACTATATGAAAATAAATTATATATGTATATGACAGTATGTACAATCTCAGTTTTAGATTTTCTGTTTATGAGGGTAGAATTAATCAAGATAGAAATGATTGTACATTCAGAAAAAGATACATATAAATGTATTAATTATTGTGTGTGTGTGTGTGTGTGTGAAAGAGAGAGTGGTGGGGAGAAAGAGTAAAGAGACTGGAAATAATTACTACTTTAGCATTTGAGTTACACAGTAAATATTTGTATTTCTTTCAGATTAATAAGTAATGTAAAGTATATCATAACCAAATAATGAATCTTTTTCATCTGTTAGGTTTATGTTATTCTTCAGAAGCAGCAGCCTTGGTGAAGTCTCTAAACCTGCCAGGCACCTGAGACCGCTTGCCATGCTGCAGGATCTACAGACACACACAGTACTGTATATGTTACAGGCCTGCACCAGGCTGTCAGCACTGCGAGAGGAAGATGTCCTGCAGATCCTGATGAAAAAGCCAGGTAATGTGATTCTCGCAAAATATAAAAAAAGGTCAAATGGATATAAAAAAAAGGAAATTCTCCATGAAATGAACAGTTTTAGTGGAAATAAGGAGTGAGAGATAGTGCCTTAGTATTTCAGGTTACTTGGACCAGATTAGTGGCATTTGCCCCTTTGACATAAGAGCGTCTATTGACTGTCAGATTGGGATGCTTTCTTATGTCTAGTAATAATTGATAGAATTCAAGATAAAGTGTTATTAGTGTGTTCTTTGGGATGGTGGCTGGTGGCCTTTTTTTTTTGCAGACAGCCTCAGATATTTCCATGCCAGGTATCTTGTACAAAGGGTAAACAAATCTGGATTGATTCTGTATATTCAGAGAAAGTTCATTAAATTACCTTGAAAATAAAACCTTTGTGAATAAGAATTCCAATTATTGAATGCAAAGTTGAAAAGTGAAAGGTTGACATTATGAATAAAAATAGATTGTGTTTGTTCAAAGATTGATATTTCAATGATATCAAATCTTTCCAACTGTTTGCCTTTAACAAATAATAAATTTTTTGTTTATTAGATTTTGTGCACATAATATTTTATATAATTAATTCACATTATAATGATTATACTCTGTTCATAGGGCTTTTGCATTGTGAGATTGCGAAAATGGAACCCTTGTTAAACACTGAAAAACCAATAATCATGAAGTTTTAACCTGCGAATATGGAGCCAACCACAGTATATAAGAGCACAGTATATATTGTGAGATCATGAAAGAGGAACCCTTGTGAAACATTGAAAAAGGGAAAATTATGAATTTTTGACCCCTCTAATATGAAGCCAACCACAGTATATTACTGTGTAAAACCGATGGTAATATTTTTTGTTCATTTCAGGTGACAAATTAGATCAACAGAAGCATGTGCACTTCTCTACATCTGGGGATGTTGATATTGAAGGTCTGGACCAGACCATCCAGCAGGAGGTGTCTGTATACAAGAGTTTCTGTGCCATCAGACACTTCATGGAGGCCGTTCACTTTGGTTTAGAACAGGAAGTACCAAGACTGCCATCATCAAGAAGCCAGGACAAAATGGACCCCTGTGGTCCAGCCAATGCTGCAAAAAATAGAAATAATAAACTTGGTTTGGAAAAATATGAAGAATTATACAAAAATGTAGTTCTGGCAAATTTTCAAAAAGGCAAAGATGCCCTAGCAGGTATTTTTCCTGTGTCAGCGAGAGTCAGTGTTTTGGAGTATTTGTTTGGTCTGCTTTTCGTAACAACAGAGGATGTGCACAGAAAGCCAGTCTGTGAGGAGAGTAGTGATGAGGAGGGTGCGTCAGAGGTTCTGACTGGAGCTTTCCGTGGAGACCTGACAGAGTCAGTTGAAATTCTGAGCACTGGGTCCCCCTCCAGCAAATCTGCACCAGAGTCACCCCTAGCTAGTACAGAGATAAGCAGCACAAACTTAACACCAAGTTTTCATCATGCATCAGAATCACCCATGTCCAGAACAGAGATAAACAGTACAAACTTAAAACCAAGTTTTCATCATGAGCAAGAACCCATGACTCAGCAAAGCTTGAAATGTCATACTTCTAAAAAATTACAATATGGTGGTGAGCAGGAACTCGTGCATAAGGCAATTGACTCTTCAGGAAAAGAGACACAAAAAACATGTTCAGGAAGTGCTCAAAGTATTACAAGTTCACATGGTTGTATAAAAACCGGTCTAGTAGTGAATGAGTTGATTGCTCGAGACTTGATGATCAGTCTACAGGAGGCTCTGACTGATCTGAAACTGAATGATGACAAGTATAGCATAACAGGCGGTTACTTGTCAGTGGACTCAGACAGGAGCGCAACATCGACAGAGCTTCAGCGACAGATCAGCCATCTTGACCAGGATATCAGCGAAGCAATGTGGCGTTTTCAGCTCGTGGCTCAAGGTCATGTCCCTCTGGATTATGGCAAGGTCACCATGCTTCCACCACTGTCTAGTATTGATTATGTTGACACTGATTTAATAGGTAAGTTGTAAATATATGTTTTAAATCACAAAGTCATTAAGATAATTAAGAAAATCATTCAGATGATTAAGAAATAATTAAGAAAATTTACCACTGTATTAAAAATAAAGTGTAAATATAAGAAACAAATGTCAGAGTGACAAAGGTCAGTGACCAGTGTAGCTATTTGTTCCCAGACGGACAACAGAATTACATGCAATAAGCTCATGCATGTACATAGAACTGACCCATATATGTACTGACACAAAATCAACTTGTGGTTCCTTCTCTTACCACATATATTCAGCAGCTGACATAGAGTGGCACATTTCCAGCTTGTCATCGGCACCATACAAGGCTGCATCCCATTGAGTAGACCTGAGCAGCTCATGTTAGATCTGCTGACTTCCCATTGGTTGACTCATAATTATTTGTGATAAAAAAACCATCATGGTATTATCTTAATTATATGATTTCAAGGGCCTGTTGTTTTAATTTTACAAAAAGAATATGGAATACATGCTGCAAGTAAGAAACAACAGAATCTACATAAATATTTTTGATTAACTGTTCTGTTGTATATGGCTTGATTTGCATATCGTACCATATCTATGAATTCCATATCATTATTGAATATAGACCAGAAACAAACTACTGGTAGTTCAGGAAAAAATATCATTTTTTTTATTCACTTTAATTCCTTGTTACTGGGATGACCTGTCTTTTGTCATTATCAAATATTGGCTTGAAACATGAATATCTAATACTTATCACAAAAAATGTAAACCTGATGCTGGGATATGTATTTTCTGCCTGGATATGAATGATTTTGATATTTTTTTGTGATAGAACTAAGCAGTGATGATGAAGAAGGGTCAGTAAGGTCCAAAAGTCAGTCAGGTAAGTTGGTCAGATATTGTATCATCTTCAGGTTACATCTCTGGTATCTGATAAGATCAATCATAAAATTGTCTCAAATTCATATTAGGCCCCATAAAGTACAAATCATTTAAAATGTTTTTATTGATATTTGATTTTTTTACTGATTTTTAATTTTTTTTTAAATTTTTAAACTACATGACAATATATCAAATTATAAAAGAAATTGCTGCCATGTTTCTTTTTTGATTAAAATCTAAATTGTTTCAATAAAACAAATGCCTTTACAGACAAAAACATGCACTTTTTGTTGTTCATATGTTTTGGAAGAGAAATAGTGCCCTTGTTGTGAATCATTCATGATTACTGTTATATTTCTCTATTTAACACACATAATTCTAATGCACTTTACCTCAATTACAGCTAAGGGGTCATCAGTTCATCGGATGGTAGAGGAGAGCGAGGGACACACAGCAGGGGACAGTACCGGTACAGGGAGTAATGGTAGTCGTAAACTACATGGGAGGAAGCGAGGTCGCCAGCGGAGGACCACTGAGACAATACACTACCCAGCAAACATTGTCTCCCTCATGTTTGCAGACAGTCACACCTTACTCAGCATGTGTCTAAAGGAGGGTAACTTCAGCCAGGCTCAGCAGGTAGTACAGGTAATGATTACTTTACATCTTTATTTTTAAGCACAACTGACCTGCATATTACCTATACTTGCTTAGTTCACTTAGTCGCTGATAGATGGCACTGTAATAGCCCATTTGCAAAAGAAATTATAAATTTCTCAGTATTTACTTGGAAATATAGGAATTGATCCCCCATTAGGACACACTTGGCATCATTTCCAACAGTTCATGACCAAAAATGGGCGTTCCCGAGGATAGGCCACAGAGGAGTTGTTTTCTGTAATTATGTTAATGTAATCCAAAGGAGATACATTTGCTAAATAAAATAAAGTAACTATGTTTCAAAATATTCCAGCCAGATATGCTATATGCATGTGCCCTGAATCAGAATAATGATATTATTAAATGACACTGAGTGGCAGTATGTCTGCTCTGACTGTTATATAACTCAATGACACATAGCCATGAGTACACAACTCAGTAAGCATTTATATTGGACTGGTAGGCTTACTAGAGTCATGAGACCAGTTTGTTCTTAATTTAGCACAAAACTAGCTCCCGCTAAAAGAGCAATAATTGGAAAAAATACACTATCAAAACCACTTCCACTGTATTCATGAAACATAATGTATGATCCTTCAGATTTTACAATATCTGTCAATATTTCATTCTAAAACTGGTTACTCCTGTACACATGTAAAAAATGCTTGCACTGGGTACAGTCAGTGGTGCAAAACATAGACATAGCACACATGGCACCTGGTGGCCATACCATGCAACTTCAAAATTCAAGATTTTTCCAGCTTCCAAATGGGGTTTCTTCCATGTTTCTTCTTTCATGTTTCTACTCCATGTTTGGGAATTGTCTGACATACGAAGACCTCTGGTCACACAGTCTTGTTATGGTAAACAGACACAAGCTTCGGATAGTTTGGCTGCGAAACTTACCAGTATACTTACCCAAAATGAGCTAATAACATGAGATGATACTCATTATTGCAAATGAATATGAACCTTTAAAAAACAATTTGTACATCTGCTTGTTGTCCCACACAGCTGCAGAATGAGGGACATTGATTTGGGTTTGTCTGTTTGTCTGTCTGTCTGTCGGTCAGGTTTTTAGCCCTCAGCCCTTAGGCTGATGGGCTATTGTCGTCACCCAAGCTGTCCGTCCATTTGTCTGTCCGTCTGTCTGTCCTTCCGGCGTCCGTTAACTTTTACCTTGTGAGCGGGATATCTTGAAAAGGATTTGCCGTCAGAATTTTCTTTCCTCGGTAAAGATGTATATCGACAAAATCTCAGTCAAGTTCGAAGATCGGTGACCTTGACCTATTTTTCTACATTTTAGAGCTGTTTATAGAAAAACACTTAGATGCTTATTACTCAGGAACCATTTGGTGGATTTTCACAAAACTTACTATGATTATTAGGACTGATAGTCTGTACCTGCTACACAAGTTTGGTGGCGCCACCTACAATTTCTGATTTTTAATGAATTTTTATCGGATTTTTCAACTTTGTGCTTGTGAGCGGGATATCTCTAAAAGGATTCACCGTAGGAATTTTATTTTTTTGGTGAAGATGAATATTGACAAATTCTCGGTCAAGTTCGAAGATGGGTGACCTTGACCTATTTTTCTAAGTTTTAGAGCTGATTATAGAAAAAACATTTAGAAGCTTATTTCTCAGGAATCATTGGCTGGATTTTCACAATACTTACTATGATCATAGGGACTGATAGTCTGTAACTACTGCACAAGTTTGGGGCGCCACCTGCAATTTCTGATTTTTAATGAAGTTTTCTTGGATTTTTCAACTTTGGCATTGTGAGCGGGATATTTCTAAAAGGATTCACCGTAGGAATTTTATTTTTTTGGTGAAGATGTATATTGACAAATTCTCGGTCAAGTTTGAAGATGGGTGACCTTGACCTATTTTTCTAAGTTTTAGAGCTGATTATAGAAAAAACATTTAGAAGCTTATTTCTCAGGAATCATTGGCTGGATTTTCACAATACTTACTATGATCATAGGGACTGATAGTCTGTAACTACTGCACAAGTTTGGGGCGCCACCTGCAATTTCTGATTTTTAATGAAGTTTTCTTGGATTTTTCAACTTTGGCCTTGTGAGCGGGATATTTCTAAAAGGATTCAAAATAGGAATTTTATTTCTCTGGTGAAGATGTATATCGACAAAATCTCGGTCAAGTTCGAAGATAGGTGACCTTGACCTATTTTTCAAGGTCACAGAGCTTATAATAGAATAAAACTTAGAAGCTTATTTTTCAGGAAGCATTTGGTTGATTGTTATGAATAATGGTACATACCTCTCCATTTTAAATTTATAACTGAGGCATGTACAGATATACATCCATGTGAGAACAGATATTTAGTACTTGTTACTGTTACCACCTCTAAACACTGTTCTTTTGGCTGAGGGCTTTTGTCAGCTTCTGCTGATATTCTAGTTGTTTACTTGCAATAACTTTCCTAAATATTATCTGATTTTATTCAAATTTGGGTCAGTGATTGCTCCATGCACACCTTGGTTTGGATTGGTTTTGGTGTGTCTATCTGAAAAATAGTTCTCTCAAGCTTAAAATAAAGTTATCAACTTTTTGTCCAATTTCTCAATGTGTTTTAGTTTTTTGGTTCACCTGCAGATGTCTCCACATGTCATACTGGATTTTGGTCCTATTTCTCAATGTGTTTTAAGTTTTATGTTTACCTGCAGATGTCTTCACATGTCATAGTGGATCTGTTTAAGTTTTCATGTGCCCTCAAGATTTCTCCATATGTCATAATTTTGGTTGCTTATCAAGCCTGAAAGACAACAAGAGCCAAAAGCGGTGGACATTAATTCCATGAATTTACTTGTTGACATATTTTCAGTTGCTGAACATTCAGCACACCATCAAGGCAGCAGAGGTGCATTTTGCAGAACAGTTTGTGGCAGCAGCACAGAGACTTCAGGCGTACGGTATGAATCACGCCGGAGCATCTGCTCCACCCAGAATGAGGCCAGGCACTGGCATATCAAAACTAGGGATGATTGCTAGTGTGGCAGCTGCTGGGATGTCATCATTATCCATATCTAACATCGTGGATCAGTTGCTAAGCTCAGAAGATTTGCCAAAAATCTCTGAGAGCTTAGTAGCACAGATAATTCATGAATCACCACACCTGAGTGGACATATTGATAACTGGATGATACCTGCAATGGTGACCTTTGACCTTTCTCTGTGTGTCACTAAATCTTACACAGTTTCTGCAGAGCTTTTGAAAATAGCACACAGCAGGCTTCCTTCAGAAAAGTTAAAACATTCCATAAGTAAAAAAGGTGGACATATAACTGGATTTAGAGGATTTCTGAACAAAATGATTGCTTTGGTAAAGTTAGGAAGTGAGAGAAGTGGTGAGAGAGGGAGCCCTGAGCCTTACAGCAGTCACCAGCATATCATCAGAAAGTTCTACCATCTAAGCGTTCCTCAGTTGATCTCCTTGGCAACCATACCTCTAGATGCTCAGGAAATGACAACATATTTGACAGCCCTGCTGCATCTCAGTAAAGGTGCTGCTAAATTAATCAAAGGCTGGTCGGACTTAGAAACTATCTCCAAAGCTAAAGAGTCTGTGAATTCGAAAGATTCTCTCAGAAAAGTGCGGCCTGACCTACGACTAGCCTTTAGCCAACTTCTTGAAATGTTTCAAAAACAGATACCACCAGAGGGCCTTACAGGTTATATACTGAGGTAAGCTTCTGTAGCATTTTCTTTCCGTGTGACTTTGAAAAGAATTCATCAAGTTTTCATTAAGTCATATTGTTTTCCACCGGTAGCAGGATCATTTACTCAACATTTAGACATGAAAACATGACTTAACAGGCATTCTATTTAAAATGATAAGTCCTACTTTGAGGTTTGACAATAAACATGTCAAAAACTACAATGCAGTTGTTGCCCATATATTACAATTATATTCCTTTTCACAGCTGGTAATCTTAACTGAGGATTGAACCCAAGAGAGTACATGTGAATATACAAACTAAAATGTAAATCCAATCTATATGGTGATCACCATCTTTTCTTACCCCTTGCTTGATTTTGCTGTCAATCACAAAACCTGAGAGAGACATATATGTGTGCAATCGGAAAGTTAGCAACCATCCAGGAGAATTACCGTATTTAACCAGAATCTGTCTCATATGGTGGGCAATATATGAAAGTAAACAGATATAATGTTTATAGATATAATGTATAATTTGCCAGCAGTAAGGTTTTGTCAGAAAATTATGAATCAGTTTTGCTTCTCTATCAAGATTTTCTGCACACTTTCAAAATGCAAAAGGTGCCACTCTTACATCCAGTGGATACTCTAATGTCTGCTATTCAACAGGACAAAATTACCAACAAAATGAGCCTGAGGATTTGATTCTTATATTTCTTTTAAATTGTATATCTCTTATACATGTTAATTACTTTCCTTCAGGCATTACAAAAGCAGTGCAGCTTTACCCATGCTGTACCTGGACAGTCTGTTTGAGCATGTTAAGTCCATGTCAGCCCTGATGGCACAGTCTGAAGGTGGCAATTCAGGTATTTTTTATTATCCTTTTAATTATTTAAAACCACCTAATATTTTCACCATGTTTTACTTATATTGTTCACACATAACATAGACATTTTGCCTTCCTCCCTCAAGGTAAATTTTTATATAAATTTAGTAATTAAATCTTACAGGATATTTAATAATAATTCATATATTACAGACCAGACAGTTCAAGATATTGCTTCAGTTACAGGCAAACACACATATTCTCCATTATTTTTATATCTTTTCAAATATTCTGTTGAAAAATAAACAGTATACATATTATATTTTTGTATTAGAGTAATTTTCCAGTTTGAAAAGAGAATATATAGAGATATGTGTTTACTGTAAATATTAATTTAAGTGTTTTATTATAGATTTGTCTGGTGAGGAATACTTCCGTGTGTTGTTGGAGAGTCCTACCAGGATCATTGGTAAACTCATCTTCATCAACAAGATGTCTCCAGTCAGGTTAGTATATAAATATTTGTATTCGCCAAAACATACGCTCCCGAGGCAGTGGAAATCTTGCGCTTCTAAAGAAGCAACTGATTTTCATGCTGCCAGTTTTGATCATTTATGATATATTTAGACACCAGATGGCGGTTCATTGTCTGCTGAAAAAAACGTGCTTATGATGTGACAAGCAGCCAGTCAGATACCAATAAACACACACTCGACAGGCATCCTGGCTCCGCCCATAGCTGCGCTTCAAGATGAGAGTTTACTGTCAAATTTTAATTGCTCACTCTGTATTCTGGCATCATCGACCGATTCAATTATGACATTATGACTGTGTTATCATCGCCATTTATATGTTGTCTGCAGAACTGAAACCAGCCAGCGAGGTGTGCACGCAGCCTTTGTTGTTACGTTTCGTTTGAATTACAACTCACTGGTTGGGCATCCTATGTGCCCAAGGCCCTGAGCAAACTACGTCTGGGGCAATTCTCTCTGAGCCTGTGGCCTGTTCAGACCGGGGCGATAAGCTGTCACTCAAAACGAAATGAACATGATTGGCTCCGTGTATTCCTCGCTTGGCTGTGTCTTCCAGCACAAGGTCTCATCTGATTGGACAAAAATACAGTGCTCCCCTCTGGTGTACCAATTCAGGATACGAGGTCATAACAAACAGCGCTTACAATATAGGGAGTAGGCCTATAGTTAAAGCGCTGTGTAAAGAACGCAGCCAAAACAAAGTTTTCCATATACTATGTTTTTGACCGGGTTCCACCGCGCCACGTTTGTTTCTGGAATAGAACACAGAGACCACTGGACAGATTTTCCAAGACTTTACACCATTATCAGGTCACGTGAACTGGTGCCAAAATATTTTGCGTTTACCTCTGACCTTTCCTCTCTGCAGTGCATCCATCTGTTGCTGCCTCTGCCGCCTTCTTTCAAGAATAGAACTCTGAAACCACTGAACAAATTTTTCTCAGACTTTACACCATTATCAGGTTACATGTGAACTGGTGCCAAAATATTTTGCATTGACCTCTGACCTTTAATCTCTGCAGTGTGTCCGTCAGTGCATCTGTTTTGACACATTAAGCCACATATTTTCTGACTCATTTGACCAATCAGGCAAAAAATTTTGTACAAATATAGCACTTGGATAGCTTTATTACATACACAATAAATTGTGGCGCCACCTGCAACCATTTTTGCACAGCATCAATCTGTTCATCTGCTTTGGGTTAAATAACTCATATCTCTGCACTGGTTTGACTTATCCTCCTGAAATTTTGCATGTGTATAGTTCTCATATATTTCTTCATCGTATGCAAAACTTGTGGTGCCACCTGCTACCATTTTTGCACAACATCGGTCTCTTTGTCAGCCATGGGAAAAAATCACGCATATCTCGGCAGTGGTTTGACCTGTCTAAAAGTTTGCATGTATATACATCTTGGCTGGCTTTCTGGATTTTGTGGCAGGTGGCGCCACCTTCATCGTATCCGCCAAAACAGAGTTTTGTGGATACTATGTTTTCAGCTGGACGCCGCGGCCGCGTAGGTGTCCGGAGAACTCCTCCATAACTGCTGGGCGGAATTTTACAAAACCCGGGATTATGTGGAAACCAGATTTTGTTTTGACCTATGACCCTTCCTCTCTCCAGTGTGTCCATCTGTTTGTCTGTTTTGACACATTAACCCACATATCTCGGGAACCGTTTGACCGATCCGGAAGAAAATTTTGCACAAATGTAGCCCTTGGATAGCTTTATAACATACACAAAAAAAGGTTGCGCCACCTGCAACCATGTTTGCACAGTGTCCATCTGTTCATCTGCCTTGGGTTAAAATCACTCATATCTCTGCAGTGGTTTGACTAATTCACCTAAAATTCAGCATGCGTATACATCCTAGATAGCTTTTTTGATTTTATGACAGGTGGCGCCACCTACATTCACGTTAACGCTGCAGACATCCATGCTCATATCTCAGGAACCGTTTGACCAATCAGGAAAAAAATTTTAGACAAATGTAGCCCTTGGATAGCTTTATAACATACACAAAAATGGTTGAGCAACCTGCAGCCAATTTTGCACAGTGTCCATCTGTTTGTCTGCCTTGGGTTAAAATCACTCATATCTCTGCAGTGGTTTGACTATATTACCTGTAATTCGGCATGCGTATACATCCCACATAGCTTTCTTGATTTTATGACAGGTGGCACCACCTACATTCACGTTCATGCTGTAGACATCCATTCTTATATCTCTGGACTCGTTCGACCAATCAGGAAAAAAAATTTCACAAATGTAGCCCTTGGATAGCTTTATAACATACACAAAAATGGTGGTGCCACCTGCAGCCATTTTTACACAGCGTCCATCTGTTTGTCTGCCTTGGGTTAAAATCACTCATATCTCTGCAGTGGTTTGACCAAATTACCTGTAATTCGGCATGCGTATACATCCTGGATAGTTTTCTTGATTTTATGACAGGTGGCGCCAGCTTCATTCACGTTCACACTGCAGACATTAATGCTTATATCTCCGGACTCGTTTGACCAATCAGGAAAAAAAAATTTACACAAATGTAGCCCTTGGATAGCTTTATAACATAAACAAAAATGGTGGCGCCACCTGCAGCCATTTTTGCACAGCGTCTATCTGTTTGTCTGCTGTGGGATAAAATCACTCATATCTCTGCAGTGGTTTGACTTTTCCACCTGAAATTTTGCATGTGTATACATCTTGGATAGTTTTCCATTCAAATAACAGGTGGCGCCACCTACAATCATGTTTACGTGGCAGAGATCCATTCTATTATGTAACACATGTAACTCAATTTCCCCTTGCCACTCAATCTATGCCTCACTTCACCCGTCCTACTCTGATTTTGGCGGATACACGTAGTCGCTTGTCGACTACCTGTATTCTAGTTTAAAAAAGTTATGGGCCCAAACATAATGCATTTTGTAAATAATTAGGAAAGAAATTTGATCATTTAACACAAAACTTGTTTAAGCTAAGAATTTTTTTACCAGTAATATAACTTTTATTAATCAAAATTAAATTGTATACCCAAAATTAAATCAAAATCTTTTAAATTTTTTAAAATATTAGCAAAAATGAAAAAAATTGGTACCTTAAATTTTGCCCAACTTTGACCATGGCACGTTTTTTCCTGTAAATGCTGTGGATTTAATTTTCAAAGCATGTTTTTGTCAGCATTGTAACACCAAAAATCTGAAATCAGTTGATCAAAAACTGTAGATTTTATTTAAGTTTTCAAGCACCATGTCACATATTGTTTACATCAAGCTAGTGGTATGCAGTTTGCTAGAGCTCAGCTCCCGAGCTTCAGCTCTTAAGTTCCTTAAATTTGGCATACAGTTAGATGTCTCCAAAATCCCCTATCATGCCAAGAATTTGGTCACTAGGACTTAATTCCTTCGAGATATTAATGAAAAACTTTTTCCATTAAAAACCCATTGTTACACTTTAAGACTGCCTAATATCAAAACCACTGATCTGACTTTGATCATATATAATATACATATTTTTCTATACATTCGCTATGCACATGCCAGAAATGATGTCAGTATTGCGTAACTTTTTAAAGTTATGGGCCCAAACATAATGCACTTTTTAAAAAATCAAGAAATATATTTACTCACCTAAGATGAAAATTGCTGAAGCTGGAGACTTTTTTTCAGGAATATAACTTTATTTAATCAAGATTCAATTGTAACCCAAAATTAGATCTGAATTTTGCAAATTTTCAAGTTATTAGCATAAATAAAAAATCAATACCTTAAATTTTGTCCAATGTTGGCAATGGCATGTTTTTTCCCTGTATGCACTGTTGATTTAATTTTTCACAGCATATATACATAAGGATTTAATCTTTTAAAATCTGAAATTTCAAAGGAAATGATTGAAAAGAGTAGCTTTTATTCAAGTTTTCATACACCATGTCAAGTGTTGTTTACATCTAGCCCACGTAGTAGTACAGCCTTCACTTGCATTATGTAACCCACCCCAGGCAGCTTGCCTTGGCTCAGCTTGGCCACTACTAGCAGGCTTCCACCCCCACCCCCCCCCCCAGATGGTGCATTAACTAGATATATGTTATAATTTTCTGTATTTCATTTTAATCTTGGCTATGCAATGCTACATTTTAGATTTTGTATTTACCACTAGGGTTACAATGATTAAAGTACACATTTTATTTTGTCCACAAAGTGGTGTATTGCTATGAAAGTGTGGATGTTCATCAGATAAGTAATTCCTTACTTGAGAGGAGTAAAAACTTTACCAGGTGTGAAATTGACTATTTATTCCATTAATAAATTAAAGCTTAGATTGTAATTAGCATAATGATATTGTTTGTCCCTCATTCAACCAACAGTGTGTATACTTTATTTGAAAAGATGTTTTTTTTTATTTTACCAAATTTACTGAATCTTTTATTTTATTTCGATGAATTAGATTAAGCATGTACTGAAAACTCCAATGTGCAAAACTTTTTAATAGTGATTCAAGGAATAATTTTGTAGATGCCATGTTGTGGCATTATTTTCTTTTAAATTCAGTTTGAACATTTGTGATTTAAAAATAATAAAATTATATGTGTATGCATAATATGACCCAATATGAGCTACAGTTTGGATATATAATGATTGCAACTTAGAATTCTAATATTTTAACTTATATTTTCAGTGTTTTTTAATACAAATTTATAAAACTTTTAAACAAAAAAAATTATCAGATAAAAACTATTTTAATGGAAAAAGTGGATATGCTTAAATAATAGGCTTATATATAAATTTAAATGCATTATTCCCTTGAAAGTGAAATAAAGGTATTAGTCCATTCTGTCCACTGGCCTGTCCATCTGTAAATTTTTCATATGCATCACAGTATCTCAAAACTTTAACTGTTTTTCTTCATGACAGTCTTGTCAGAGTATTAGTTGCAATCATATATTTAGAACTTTACTATAACCAAGTAGGAGGGCCTCTTTTTTTGTAGCTTCTCATATGCTTTTATAAATGAAAAAACATTAAAATAGAATATTTTGCATTTGCAAAAATTTCAAACTTAAGCTGAGCACCGTGACCCATGGGTCCCTTGTTTATATTGAATGCTTAGATTGTTTCACTTTTAAAGAGTTCAAATGGCAAAACAATTTTTAATTAAAAGAATAAGTTGTCCCTTGATGTATGGTAAATTTAATTGCTCTGCTATATTTAAGTCAGTATTTATTCTACTTATGGTAATATCACCATGGTTACAGTGTGGAGGCGGCCTCTGAGAAGCTCCAGGTTGACCTGACCAAGGTGATTGTGGACAGCTGTGCTCCTAACGTCCCATCAAAGACATGCAACAGACAGGTCATCGGTAAATACATTAAACAGTGTTTTACACATATATGAGACAGGCCATTGATAAATATATTAAAGGGGCCAAGTAACCTTTAAAGCATGTTGAATCAACATGAAAAATAGCATCTCGTCTTTGAAATAAATTGGTACCTGCCAAAATATTCCCCTGAAATGGTTAGCTTACTCCTGTACAAGATAGTTAAAAACAGTTGACAGGGTATGATCACAGGTGTCAACAAAAATATAGCGCATGGGACTTTTGCATGGCCTTAGCCATTACACCTGTCAATCAGGAGATGCCCTGACTGACTTAGCCCCTAATATGTAATAAATGTTTCTGCTGGCTGAAACATGACTGCATGTTGCGGTCTCTAGGGCCTGGGACCTGATACACAACCTGTGTCATTTAAGATGAGGCCCCTAGACCAACCAGCATCATACAAATGTGTTCCTGCATGTTCTACAATGAATTCACATTCAGCCCATGAACTGCAATGTCCATCCAGCAAAGATATATCAGAGGACATAAAGGTCCATGTATGGACTAGATTGGACTACTCTTTGTTTTGGATCTGATCGCACAGCCTTGTAATTGTAAACAGATACACATGGACTGTGTTTACTAAGATGGGAACCCATAACAAGGTGTTAAATAGCTTTAAGGGATGTATATAGACTGTGTGTTGGGATGGTTTTGCCTGGAAACATTTGTATAAAGCAAAAGTGAGCTGACAGTGTGAAAGCAAAGACATAATATTGCTCCTGATTATGTTCCATTAAATATTGTCAAACACATACAACAGACAGGTCATCAGTTTATGAAGAAATTATTTGACACCTTTAGTCACTGTTTGCTTTGGTAACTGGATAACTGTATTTTGTATTTCTAATTTATATTACTGTTTAAAATCATTTGACATAAATGTAATGAAAAGATACTTCAGTTCTTTCCTTACATCTGTTTCACTGTCCAACTTACACTCATTTACCTTTCTGTTATCAGTCTCTAATCCTGTTTGATAAAAGCACATTCTAATGTATGTCTGTTAACATCTTGTGCACATAAATGGGTTAAATTTGATTGACTTTATAAGATGATTTGTTAGGTGTTAAAGCTGAATATTAGAAAAACAAAATATTTTTTTCCTTGTAAAAAACATTAAATCAAACTTCATAATTCTTATAAATGATATCTTACAAATTGATAACAATATATTTCAGATCCAAGGTTGCAGAGGCACCGAATTGTTCTGAATCACAGCAGTGAATGGACAGGAAACCCCCGACATCCAGAGGTCTTAGTGCGGGAACTGCTGACACTACTGATACAAAGCATGAAACGTCAGTTTTTCTCTTCCTAATGTTAACTTAAGTAAAGCATATGTTCTATGGAATTCTACTTTCTCAAGTATATAGTTTTATGATAAATTCCTGAATCATATGGATATGTTTCAGTTTAGTATATTTTGTTATAAATCAAGTGGTTTAAACTCCTCATATTTGGAGAAAATACCTTTTCTTGTAGTGTTTACATTAATTTCTATGCCTGCTCATCCCCTTTCTCCAGGTTGTAGGCATTTTAGGATAATATTCCCTCAGTTTTAAAAATACACTCTCCTGTCTCAGTCCTGTTTTTAGCGAACCTGTGAGCTTATGCGATGGTGTGGCGTCGTCCGTTGGCCATCGACCGTCATCTGTACGTTAACCTATACTATCTTGAAAAATGGCAAGAGGTAGCATCACAAAATTTTATGCAAAAAATTAGTCTTAGAAAAAACTCTATCTGATTTTGCTTATTTTTTTGCTAATTGCATTTTCTTAGATTTTATAGGGAAAAAGCTAAAAAAGCTTTAAAAATCTTCTTTTCCGAAACTGCTCAGCCAAATTGTCCAATATTTCACAGAAATGATTCCTGGAACAATCTCTCTCAAGTTTGTTCGAATGGTTTAAGTTCGGTGATTTTTGGCCAAGTTACAGGATGTCATCTGTCCAAAAAAGCATACTCTGACTCGAGTCTCAGAAATGGCTCGAGCTATCATCACCAAATTTTATGCCAATGTTGGTCACATGTGTCATATCTGAAATTGAGGTATTGGTGGCGCCACCTGCATCGGCCTTTTTTGTACGGGGGTCATCAGTGCCTGTATCATACTGACTGCTACAAAAAACTTCTTCTCTGAAACCATATGGCCAAATTGTTTAATATTGCACAGAAATGATCCTAGGGTAGTGCTTTCTGAAGTTTGTTCAAATGGTCTCAGTTCAGTGACTTTTGGGTGAGTTAAGGGAAGCTGAATTTAGTCATATGCCATAACAGCCCATTTTAGCTCAGTGGCTACAAAGAACTTCTACTCAAAAACCACTGGGCCAAATTCTTAAATCTCACACATAAATTATCCTTAGATGTTGATAATTCAAGTTTGTTCAAATGGTTTTGGTTCAGTAAATTTTGGCTGAGTTATGGGAAGCTTAACTTAACCATTTTGCTTTATTTTCCCATATGAGTTATAAACCTGCAAAACTTTTTTCGACTGACGCCACTGAGGCCAATTTGTTTAATATTTTACAGGAATGATCCCCTGAATAATTCTTATAATAATTGTCTTTTATGGTTCCAAAGAATAAATTTTGGCTGAATTATAAAGATTAAATTGAGTCTTTTTACCATATATGTTAGCTGTGTGAAGCAGATACATCTAGCCTGGCACCAGTTTATCAGCATCCATTACATAATGCCTTTAAACATTTAGATATAAGGTTATTTATGGTTAATATTGACAAGAATATTGTTTAAAAGCTTTTAAAAAATGTAGATTTATGCTAAATAAATGCTGTGTTTACAATCACAGGTATACAGCTCTCTGTGGGTGTATAAAGATGGCTGTACATGGATTATAAATAATTGGTATCCATACTCAACTTTATTCAAGATTTTGCCATCAGTGAGATGTATCTGTATTATAATTTTGCATTCAATATGCATCTGTAGTAATTTTTAGCGAACCTGTGAGCTAATGCGATGGTTTGGCATCGTCTGTCATCGTTAACCCATTCTATTTCGAAAACAACTATTGCTAGTATCATGAAATTTAATGCAAAAAATTAGAAACTCTGCATTTTCTTAGATTTTATAGAGAAAAAGCTAAAAAACCTTCAAAAATCTTCTCCTCCGAAACAGCAATCCAAATTGTTCAATATTTCACAGAAATAATCTTTTATACCATCTCTCTCAAGTTTGTTCGAATGGTTCAAGTTTGGTGAATTTTGGCCAAGTTACAGGAAGTTAAACTTAGCTAACTGTGCAAAAAAGCATACTAAAATGGCAATCTCAGAAACGGCTGGAGCTATCATCACCAAATTTTATGCCAGTGTTGGTCACATCAGTCATATATGAAATTCAGGTATTGGTGGCGCCACCTGCATTGACCTTTTTTGTATGGGGGTCATTGGTCATCTGTACATTAACCCATAATTTCTCAGGAATAGCAGGAGCTACCATCCCTAGATTTAATGCAAAATCTGTCACATATCAAATGTTGTGGTATTCAGCTTATTTTTTTGCTATCTGCATTTACTAAGATTTTATAGGGAAAAAGCTGAAAAACCTTTAAAGGTCTTCTTCTTGTAAACAGTCCAGCCAAATTGTTCAATATTTTACAAAAATGATCCCAGAGGCAAGCCCTTTCAAGTTTGTTCAAATGGTTTGCATTTGATGAATTTAAGTGATGTTACACAAATTTGAACAGTCATTTGGCCAATTAAGCATACTGACATAGTAATCTCAGAAATGACAGAAGCTAGCATTACCAAGTATTGTGCAAATGTTGGTCACATGACTCATATTTGAAGTTGCAGATTTTGTGATGCCATCTACATTGACCTGTTTTTTATTAGCAAAAACCTCGTAATTTTCGCCTCTCCCAGCGTAAAATGTTTATGATGAAACTGTCAAGTTGAATCGTTCAATTTTTCAAAAGAATTTTCCTAGGACATGGTTCTTTCAGTCATATCAGAAAAGCTTAAGTTGGTCTTATGGCCATTATTATGTCTATTTCAAACTGAGGACTGCAAAACTGTTCATCTACAAAATTATTGTTTCAACTAGAATACGGGTAGTTGACAAGCGACTACGTGTATCCGCCTAAATCAGAGTGGAATGGGTGAAGTGAGGCATGGATTGAGTGGCAAGGGGAAATAGAGTGAAGTGTTGCATATTAGCATGGATGTCTGCAGCAGCCAAATTGTGTATGTAGGTTGCGCCACCTACCACAAAATCCAGAAAGCTGTCCAAGTTGTATACATATGCAAAATTTAAGGCAGATAAGTCAAACCACTACATGTATATGAGTGATTTTAGCCCCTGGCAGACAAACAGATGGATGCTGTGCGAAAATGGTTGCAGGTGGCGCCACCAGTTTTTGCGTATGATAAAGAGCTATATGAGAACTATACACATGCAAAACTTTGGCCCAATCGGTCAAACGGTTCCCAAGATATGAGCTTGGATGTCTGCTGCATAAACTAGAATGCAGGTGGCGCCACCTGTCATAAAATCAAGAGAGCTGTCGGGGATGTATAAACCTGCAAAATTTTAGGCAGATATGTCAAACCACTGCCGAGATATGAGTGATTTTATCCCATGGCAGAAAAACAGACGGGAGCTGTGCAAAAATGGCTGCAGGTGGCGCCACCAGTTTTGCGTATGATAAAGAGCTATGTGAGATCTATACACATGCAAAATTTTGGCCCAAACGGTTCCCGAGAAATGAGCTTGGATGTCTGCAGCGTAAACGTGAATGTAGGTGGCGCCACCTGTCATAAAATCACAAAAGCTGTCAAGGATGTATATGCATGCCAAATTTCAAGTGAATTAGTCAAATCACTGCAGAGATATGAGTGATTTTAACCCAAGGCAGACAAACAGATGGACACTGTGCAAACATGGTTGCAGATGGCGCCACCATTTTTTGTGTATGTTATAAAGCTCTCCAAGGGCTACATTTGTGCAAAAAAAATTTCCTGATTGGTCAAACGCTTCCCGAGATATGTGGGTTTATGTGTGGAAACAGACGCACAAACGGACGCAGAGCGCAGAGGAAAGGTCAGAGGTCAAAACAAAATCGGGGCGCAGCAGTTCACATGTGACCCGAACATAATCCCGGGTTTCGTAAAATTCCGCCCAGCGGTTACGGAGGAGTTCTCCGGACACCTACGCCGTGGCGGCGGTGGGCTGAAAACATAGTATCCGCATAACTCTGTTTTGGCGGATACAGTTATAACTTCTGTAACATTGCACAAAAATTAATCCTAGGTGGCCTTTGATCAAGTTTACTTGAATGATTTTTGGCAGAATTATTGGACCTTTAACATTGAAAGAACTGCATCTTTTGTTTTTTTAGATATTTTGATAATAAGTTTATGAATATGTCAGCTTGAAAAAAAGCATTTTAGCCAAAGTCTTTCAGTATGTGTAAACAGATTGACCAACAGACCAAGATTGTGTTTGTATCTTTAAATAGGTTGAGAAACTGCTAACTGTTTCAGATTTGGCAACAGATCAAGAGTTCATTCACATGGGTGACATGTGAACACCTCTTGGCCATGCGATCACCTCATGGGTGCCATGCCCCTCGGGGCTGCATGTGGACTACCAACTGTGTCAGATTATGCAACAGGTCAAGAGTTCACTCAGTGCAGCCAGGTACAGGTCGAAAGTTCACTCAGTCTAGCCAGGTGCAGGTCATGAGTTTACTTAGTGCAGTAGCCTAAGCCAGCTAGCAAATTTGTCACAGTTCACTCGGGGCAACTGCCTTTCTCACCTAAGCCTGGTCAGCCCCATGCATCAAACTCAAGGTAAGTTTGATGTATTGGCCTGATATTTTGACCAGTCTATGTGTCTTTGATGGCTTTCTCATTCACAGACAGGTGTCGCCACCTACAATGACTTTTGCACGGTGTATGTGCCTGCTTATTTCAAAGAGGACTTTGATATATCAGCCTGAAATTGGGCATATGTATATGTCACAGGCGAAATTAGAATCCAGGCGGATTTAAAATCCGCCTAGGCGAGATTGAAATTTTGATTTCGGCTAGGCGAGATTAAAATTTCAATCTCGCCTAGGCAGATTTTAAATCTGCCTAGGCGAGATTGAAATTCTGATTCAGCCTAGGCCAGATTAAAATCCTGCTATGATTATATGTAGGATTTCAATCTTGCCTAGGCTGATTTTAAATCTGCCTAGGCGAGATTGAAATTCTGATTTTGCCTAGGCCAGATTAAAATCCTAGCTTTTAATCTGCGTCATTCAATTCTTTGGTTTAATCATGCTGATTGTTTCATAATAATTGCAGTTTATTCTCACATTTGGCGTGGAGAGATTTATCTGTTGAGAATTGTATATCTGAACATCTTAATGAATAGGACCATTTTAGGAATTTAAGATCTGCCCTGGCCAACAAGATGGAAATTTTGATTTTGCTTTGTTTTAAGTGTAAGTTTTACAGAAACTTTGGATTTTGAAAGATCAGTTTATTAAGAACACTATATCTTAATGAACATAAAAAATAAATGGATTTTTATAATCATTGATGCTAAAGAATGCTTTACAGAAGTGATGAAGTTTTTTCTGACAGGTGGGTGAAATTAAAAAAAAAACACAGGTATATTTTCAGTCTGATTTTTTCAGGTTTCAGCATTTATTTTTTGCCTTGGCAAATAACATTAAATTTTGGCTATTTATTTGCTGAAAGGGGCAAGGAAGATACAGGTATTTGAATATTTTAGTTATTTATATTGTTTGTTATAAATGGTGCATACCGCATATTTTAGACTGTGATTACCATGTAGTTATGGAATTGCTAAATGTTAAATATAATAAAAGAGTATCTTTTTATACATGTTTTCTTGGTAGTTACTCTCAGAATATACACTCCTAGTCTGTTTAATTCCCTCATTTATTTATACAATAATATCTGTAATTTTTTGCAGCTACTCAATGTTCTGAGGCTCAGTGTTCTTGTGTCCACTTAAAAGAAATAGAGAAAAAATATATTTTAACAATAAGGTTGAGATATTCTTAAGTAGACTGGTGTATTGCAGGATATTTTAAAATAAACTGTTTCTCTTGGTAACATCTAAACTAAAATATTCTCATGTAAACTAGTGTATTTCAGTTTATCCCAAAATGAACTGGTTGACTTCTGGATATCCCAATGTAAACAAGTGTACATTGGAATATTCCAATCTCAGTAGTGACTATCCCCATGTCAAATGTTAAGATGGGGATTTCCATCTCAAATAGTTGAGTTTCGAACTCAACTGGATTCCCATCTACACTGTGACATATATATATTTTTTTATCAACATTTTGTGTGAAAATGTGCTGTAGAACACGGTGGAAAAAAATTAAAATATTAGGTAGACTACCAGTTTTGCAGATGTGTACATTAACATATTTCGTGTTGTTTTGTCAGTCTGCTAAAATTAAATTGCTATCAAATATGTTAAAAATAAAAGGACAACCCCAGTAAAAGCATGAGTGTAATAAATCCTAATTTATTTTATGCTCAAGTAACTTGTTTTAGTCAATAATTTTATAATGTTATCATTAAATATTAAGATTATACTTTTGAAGATATACATTATAATGAAATAATCAGCATGATTGAACCAAATAATTGAATCAAGCAGATTAATAGCTAGGATTTTAATATAGCCTAGGCGAAATCAAAATTTCAGTCTCGCCTAGGCAGATTTTAAATCCGCCTAGGCGAGATTGAAATCCTACATATGATCATAACAGGATTTTAATCTGGCCTAGGCGGAATCAAAATTTCAGTCTGGCCTAGGCAGATTTTAAATCCGCCTAGGCGAGATAGAAATTTTAATCTCGCCTAGGCGAAATCAAAATTTCAATCTCGCCTAGGCAGATTTTAAATCCGCCTGGATTCTAATTTCACCTGTGACATATATATCTCTGATAGCTTTTTTGTATACAAGACTGGTGGTGCCAGCTACAATCATTTTTGTGTTGTGTGCACCCATGCCAGAATTTCAGCAGTGATGTTTGTGTAATTGTTTCATATTCAAAATGTTTAGTACTTGCATTGTTCATGTACATGAGAAGTAATGGGCCAGCATTGAAGCATTTTACCTGGTGTATTGCCTAATGTACGGGTTTGCACTAGGCCTGTAGTCCTTGTTTATTGATCCACCAAATGTTTTGTATTTGTAAGTATGATTTTTAGCTCAGCTGACTATAAGTCATCTGAGCTATAGTCGTGGTCCATTGTCCGTCGTCCGTCCGTCTGTCTGTCCGTCCGTCCATCCGTCCATCCGTCTTTCCGGATGTCCGTCCATAAGACTGGCACATTTCAACACCATTGGACCTACGAATCTGAAATTTGCCATACAGTTAGATGTCCCAAAAATCTCTTACCATGCCAAAATTGGGTCAATAGGACTTCGTTCCTTCGAGATATTAAGGATAAACCCCAATTTTTTATAAGAAATCCATTTTCACACTTCAGGACTGCCTAATATCAAAACCACTCATCTGGTTTTCTTCATATTTACCATAAATATTGCTCTATATAGTTCCTATGTACATGCCAGAAATTAAGTCAGTATTATTTAATTTTAAAAAGTTATGGACCCAAACATAATGGACTTTGTAAAAAAATCAGAAAGATATTTGGTCACTTAAGACCAAAAATGTTAAAGGTAAGACTTTTTTTTCAGTAATACAACTTTAATTGATCAAAATTTAATTGTATACCAAAATTTAGATCAAAATCTGTTAATTTTTTTAGCTCAGCTGACTATAAGTCATCTGAGCTATAGTCGTGGTCCATTGTCCGTCGTCCGTCCGTCTGTCCGTCCGTCCGTAGATGTGGCACGTTTTGAAACCGTAAGACCTAGGAATCCAAAATTCAGCATAATGTTAGATGTCCCCAAGATCTCCTACCAAGCCGAAAACTGGGTCTTTGCGACTTTGTTCCTTTGAGAAATTAAGGAAAAACCTCATTTTTTATTTAAAAACCTATTTTCACACTTCAGGACTGCCTAATATCAAAACCACTCATCTGTTTTCCCTCATATTTACCATAAATATTCTTCTATATAGTTCCTATGTACATGCCAGAAATTATGTCTGTATTATATAATTTTAAAAAGTTATAGGCCCAAACATAATGCATTTTGTAAAAAATCAGGAAAGATATTTGATCACTTAACACAAAACTTGTTAAAGCTATGGACTTTTTTTCCAGTAATATAACTTTAATTTATCAAAATTAAATTGTATACCCAAAATTAGATCAAAATCTTTTAAATTTTTTAAAATATTAACATAAATAAAAATTGGTACCTTCAATTTTGCCCAACTTTGACCATGGCACGTTTTTTTACTGTAAGTACTGTGGATTTAATTTTCTCAGCATGTTTTTGTTAGCATTTTGTCTGTTAACACCAAAAATTTGAAACCAGTTGATCAAAAACTGTAGATTTTATTCAAGTTTTAAGCACCATGTAACAAATTGTTTACATCAAGCTAGTGTTATGCAGTTTGCAAGAGCTCAGCTCCCCAGCTTCAGCTCTCAGTTCCTAAAATTTGGCATACAATTAGATGTCTCCAAAATTCCCTACCATGCCAAGAATTTGGTCACTAGGACTTAATACCTTCGAGATATTAATGAAAGTTTCATTTTTCCATTAAAAACCCATTGTTACACTTCAAGACTGCCTAATATCAAAACCACTGATGTGACTTTAATCATATAAAATATACATATTTTTCTATACATTCTCTATGCATATGCCAGAAATGATGTCAGTATTGCGTAATTGTTTTAAGTTATGGGCCCAAACATAATGCACTATGTAAAAAATCAAGAAATATATTTACTCCCTTAACAAGGGGATTGCTGAAGCTAGAGTTTTTTTGCCAGGGATGTAACATTATTTAATCAAGATTCAATTGAATACCCCAAATTGGTCCTGAATTTTTCAAATTTTATATGTTATTAGTATAAATATAAAATTAGTACCTTAAATTTTGCCCAACTTTGACCATGGCACATTTGTTTCCTGTGAGCACGGTTGATATAATTTTCATATCATGCACACAAGGATTTCAGCTTTTTAGTTTAGAAAGCTGAAAGAAATTGGCCAAAAATTATAGCTTTTATTAATGTTTTTATGAGACCATGTCAGACCTTAACTCTCTCCAGCCCCTCTTGAGTCACCTGTATGTTGACCTTGTTGAACTTTCAGCAAATTATGCATGCTTGAGGCGAGCCATACACTGTTGCAGGTAGGCAGCTTATGGCCAGCCACAGTTGATCCAGGTGTCCAACCCAACTGATCTAGTAGTTTTAACCAACAACATAACAATTAACAATAAATTAATAAATTTTTATTGTTTTTTAATAACAAATTAAAGAAAAATAAAGAAGAATTTGTTAGTTTATAATAACAGGAAATCAACTTGCAGTTACTGATGATAAAAGAATCTTGTATCGATGGATAGAATGTCACGTACTCCAAATAACAACATGCAGTCACCTATGGTATTTTTCAGTTCAGTTTTAATGATAAAAAAGTAAATCATATTATTCATTACTAATCATAAGGGATCATATGAAGGAAATTAATGATAGACAAAGATGCAGTTGATATTATTAATCTAGATTCCTACTGTGTCTAGTGTGTACATTGATGTGAAATTAGTCCAAAATGAATATATTACATTTTTTTTTTTTAATATAAATAAAAGCCATAAAACCAGGTACTTTTGATCATAATTTAAATGTGTGAATTTTGTATATTCTGGATTCTCAACATAATTGTTTGGTGAAAACTGAATAAATGCCAGTAATGGTGGGAAAACTTTGCAATTGTATTTAAATACGAATATGAATATGTACTCCATTATAAAATGTCTTGCATAAAGAATTGGAATTCAGGTAAAAATGAAAGTATATGAATACCAGTGCAAATACTTTCAAAATGTATTCATGAATGCATTCATGAATATTTTCTTTAATATTATTTTAATAATCATTTCAGTTATATTTCATTTTAAAAAATCATAAGATTCTCTTATTATTTTTAATAAAAATTATATTTGGGACAATATTTGTAATTTTTTTTTAATAAATAGTTAAACTCTTATATTATATGATCTGCTTATAAGTTATATGGCCAAGTCAAAATCTGTGTGACAATAGTGCTCCATTTGTTAATAAAATAAATGAAATCAATCCTCTTCCCTGTCTCCAAAGATAATATCATAATCATACATAAGCTAAACACCAACAACTCATAATAAAGCTTATATTTATTACCACACCAAACCAGCATATGCCTCATTCCTAAATCATATTTTTGAATCATATATAACAGCTGAGCGCCGTGACCCATAGGTCCCTTGTTTAAATATTGGCAAAAATATAAAATTGGTACCTTAAATTTTGCCCAAGTTTGACCATGGCACGTTTTTTTCCTGTAAGTACTGTGGATATAATTTTCACAGCATGTTTTTGTTAGCATTTTGTCTGTTAACACCAAAAATTTGAAACCAGTTGATCAAAAACTGTAGATTTTATTCAAGTTTAAAGCACCATGTCACATCAAGTTTACATCAAGCTAGTGTGATGCAGTTTGCTAGAGCTCAGCTCCCCAGCTTCAGCTCTAAGTTCCTTAAATTTAGCATACAGTTAGATGTTTCCAAAATCCCCTACCATGCCAAGAATTTTATCACTAGGACTTAATCCCTTCGTAATATTAATGAAAAACTTCATTTTTCCATTAAAAACCCATTGTTATACTGTAAGATTGCCTAATATCAAAACCACTGATTTGACTTTGATCATATATAATATACATATTTTTCTATACATTCGCTATGCACATGCCAGAAATGATGTCAGTATTGCGTAATTGTTTTAAGTTATGGGCCCAAACATAATGCACTTTTTAAAAAATCAAGAAATATATTTACTCGCTTAACAAGAGGATTGCTGAAGCTAGAGATTTTTTGTCAGGGATGTAACATTATTTAATCAAGATTCAATTGAATACCAAAAATTAGTTCTGAATTTTTCAAATTTTATAAGTTATTAGTATAAATATAAAATTAGTACCTTAAATTTTGCCCATCTTTGACCATGGCAGGTTTGTTCCCTGAGAGCACTGTTGATATAATTTTTATATCATGCACACATAAGGATTTCATCTTTGTAGTTTAGAAAGCTGAAAGAAATAGGCCAAATATTGTAGCTTTTATTAATGTTTATATGAGACCATGTCAGACCCAGGCTTAATTCACCCCTCTTCAGTCACCTGTATGTTGACCTTGTTGACCTTTCATCAGATTATGCATGCTTGAGCGAAGCATACACTGGGGCAGACAGGCAGCTAATGCCCAGCCACAGTTGATCCAGGTGTCCAACCCAACTCATCTAGTAGTTGTTTTGAAAAACAACATAACAATTAACAATAAATTAATAATTTTGTATTGGTTTTTTATAACAAATTAAAGAAAAATTAATAGAAAAGGAATTTGTTAGTTGATGAGTAACAGAAAATTAACTTGCAGTTACTGATGATGTCAGAGTCTTGTATGGATGGATAGAATGTCAATGTCAATGTTATTCCAAATAACACCATGCAGTCACCTATGGTATTTTTCAGTTAAATTTTAATGATAAAAAAATAAATCATATTATTCATTACTAATCATTAGGGATCATGTGAAGGAAATTAATGATAGACAAAGATGCAGTTGATAATATTAATCTAGATTCCTACTGTGTCTAGTGTGTAGATTAATGTGAAAGTAGTCCAAAGTGAATATATTACATTTATTTTTTTTTAATATTTATAAAAGCCATAAAACCAGGTACTTATGATCATTATTTAAATTTCTGAATTTTGTATATTCTGGATTCTCAACATCTTTGTTTGGCTAAAACTGAATAAATACTAGACATGGTGCAAATGCTTTGCAAATGTATTTAAATACGAATATGAATATGTGCTGCATTAAAAAATTTTATTGCAAAAGAATGGGAATTCAGATAAAAATGAAAGTATTTGAATACCAGTGCAGATACTTTCAAAATGTATTCATGAATGCATTCATGAATATATTTTATAATATTATTTCAATAATCATTTCAGTTATATTTTTTTTTAAAAAATCATATGATTTTCTTATTATTTTTTTAAATAAAAATTATATTGGCACAATATTTGTTATTAAATTTTAATAAATAGTTAAACTCTTTTATAATATGTGCTGCTTATAAGTTATATGGCCAAGTCAAAATCTGTGTGACAACAGCACTCCATTTGTTAATAAAATAAATGAAATCAATCCTCTTCCCTGTCTCCAAAGATACTATCAAAATCATACATAAGCTAAACACCAACAACTCATAATATAGCTTATATTTATTACCACACAAAAGAAGCATGTGCCTCTTTCCCAAATCATATTTTTTATCATATATAACAGCTGAGCGCCGTGACCCATGGCTTCCTTGTTTAGGGGGGGACATCTTTATATTTGAGATAAAGATTATGATTTCTGTACTAGAGCCTCTCTTCTTATTATTTTCTCCCTCTCATCTTTCTATAAACTGGTTATTAAGGAGAAAACTGTCCATGTTCCCTTCTACAGGTTGTCGTGAAAAGGTATCAAGTCAGTCCTTCATGACAGAGGCTGCAAGTACATTGTTACAGAGTGATGAATATCAAGACATTGTGCGGGCAACACAAGAGCTTGCATTTGTAGACCTTGCTCTCTTAACTTCTGAGGAAGAAAAGCTTTGTTTCTATGGCAACCTGCTGAATCTGATATGTGTTCATATCAAGATGGAGGAGCTGTTGGAACAGCAGATGGATCAGTCTGATAGGAGGATTGTGTCTGAATTCTTGCCTGTGTCTTTAATAAAACACATTATGTGGAGCAAAAAGGAGTATGCAGTAGGATCTCTTGGCTCAGTCAGGTATGTTGATAATTATAAAATAATATCAAGCATGAATTGGCTTTATTCTGTCTTGCAAACTAGTCTGTTCCTCTGAGGGACACTCAAAAGTTTTTGGTGATAATTATTAAATGCTTAAATTTCTGTCAATTATGTAATTATGACAGCACAGTGTGAGCAGTCTGGTAAAAGACAATGAAACATGATTCAAAAACATTAATTGTATATTTTCCAACTTGCTGCAAGCATTGTGAAGAAGCAATGACATGGCACTTACAAAATTTTACAGTATTTATGGTATCCAGGACTACCATCATCTAATCAACATCTATCAACAGGCAACCTTGACCTTGTCTCTATAGTTCCCATGTCTTAACAAAATTAGACTTGTTTCTGAGATATTAGATTAATTTTTCCACTCAAAGTCCATGGGAGGTGCAGTGATGGCTTCTAAATAATTGTTCAAGAATCTGATGGGTCACTTACAAGTAATTTTATCAATTGTAACAGGTAATTTTCATGAATTTTAATTATAGGATTATCTGTTACTCTGAATAACAATTACTATAGTCTGTTTCATTCTCTCATGTCCACCTGTTTTTTGCTATGAAAATTTTTATAAGAGACTTTTCAAGGGAATTAATTATAGTGTAGATTAGAGGATTAAAGAACCTAATTTTCAACGAGGTTATTTAATACCTACCTTACACCTTATCTGAGAAACAGAATTAACTGAAATTATGAGAAATCAATCTACCTTTTACAACATATCAGACCCACTGAACGTGGTCAAGGTCATTGGTCACATGCAAAAGCAGCCTCAATTGACAGCTTCTGATTGGATGATGTCATGTAAACACTCTAAAAATATAACCAGCCAAAACAAAGATGGCTACTCATGCAGGGACACATCATATCAACCAGATCATTAAGAACAGACAAAAATGTTGTGAAACGTAAAGTGGGGATTATTGTAAAATTCTTAATTGACATATTAGGTTGTCACCTCAATCTGTAGTTTTTTTAGGAAATAATTGAATAATATAAACTTATAAGAAAATTATCAACAAAAAACAGGTGGACAGCAGGTGGTGAAACGGACTATAGAATCCTTCATGTTTGTGCTAAAATTTTGCCAACAGATGTTTCCTATGACACTAGTGACATCTGTTGTTGATATAAGACACTAAGTGTTCAGTTCAAATATACCAGTATTTACAAAAATATTTCATTATTATATTATTTATGATAAATGAAAAAAATTATCTTTGTGAATCTTGGTTTGAATCATGTACTTGGTTTCAACAGACAAAATACAAAGCTATCTCATAGAGCCTGAACACAACAGACAACAGGCTACTTTGATAGGCAGTGCACATGTTTAATGAAAAAGTGTGGTCATTTAATACTTTTTAACATCAGATATATAGACTTCTTTACTGGTAACCTTTTTTTTCAGCTGGACAGAACTGAGGTACCATATTCTCAGAAAAGGCCTTCCTTTTCCTAAAAAAGACCAAACTTCACCTTGTGGTATGTGTACTTTTAATAAAAAAGATACATACATTATACTTCTGTTTAACTTTCGCAATGCTTAATTCATTGCACTTAAATTTCAGTCAGTTTTGTTAACCCATGTAGGGTATATATCTGATCTATTATACAGTCATTTAAGGTATTTTTCAGCAGTATACAGTATTAGTACATCCTTTATTGATTTAAAATATAACAGGTAAAAATTTTCATTACCTATTTTTCAATAGATCTTTCCTATTTTAGTTCTGTATACATCCCCCCATAATTGTCCCCCACTTCCATGGAATGGGGGACATTTATTTAGGTTTGTCTGTCTGTCCGTCCGTCCATCAGGTTTTTGATTCCATGCAATAACTTTCCAAATTATTATTCAATTTCATTCAAATTTTGGTCAGTGATTGCTATCATGCATACCTTGATTGGAATTGGTTTTGGAGTGTCTGTCTGAAAATTTATTATCACCAGCTCCAAAACAAACAAAAATCTTCTCTTTTGTTCCTGATTCGCAAAAATAATTAAAACATGTGGAGACATCTTCAGGGGACAATGAAAACTAAAACACAGGCAATATGACATGTAGAGACATCTTCAGGGGAAAATAAAAACTAAAACATATTCAGAAGGCAAGCATCAAGATTACCAGAAGCTAAAATAACAAGAGGTGGAAGCAGAGGATATCATTTCCCACAGACTTACTTGTTTTCACTTGCATCAATGAGTTTTCATAATTAAAAGCGTAACACTAATAAAACCATATAAAAATTTTGCCAAATTTATTCCTTGACTTGTAAAGTGTGTTTTGTTTCAATTAGGTCCAAATCAAGGGGCATTGTGGGATCAGTTCATGCCAGCAGGTGACCCTAGAGTGACCTTTGTAATCAGTCAAGGTCAGAATTACTCACCAGCTCTTCAGGTAATTAAAACTTTTAGTTAAAAACAAGGATGAGTCAAAGCAATTCAAGATAAAAAATTCTTTAATAATTTGTAACTAGCAGATTGAAATAGTCAACTGACCCTTAATTTCATTTACAATGAAATATTAAAAAGACAAGACTAAGGTTTGGAATATTGAGCCTTTCTCAGCAGATAGTGGCTCAAAATGTTAGCAGATGTACCAGTGGACTGTATCAAAGACTGATAGAAAATTTCAAGCTGTGTTTTCAGATTTTACCTTAATGTTTGCAAAATAGTCTCTTTTTTTTGTGTCACCCTGTGAAAGTCTTATATGGTAATGCTCATAGACAAATCTGTCCCCATGAAATATTGGCATATTGAGCCTTTCTCAGCTGATGAGAGGCTCAAAATGTTAGCAACAGTACTGGTGGACTGTATCAAAGACTGATAGAAAATTTCAAGCTGTGTTTTCAGGTTTTACCTGAATGTTTGCAAAATAGTTTTTTTTGTGTCAAACGGTGAAAATCTTATATGGTAATGCTCATAGACAAATCTGTCCTCATGAGATGTTTGACTTTTAGGTGCTCCATCCAGAACTGCTGGAGAACCAGCTGAAGAGAGCTGTCGTGGAGTACTTGGACCATTTTGTTACCATCACAGATAACCAGGTATTTAATGATGCAATTATTATGTAAAGAATACCATTTATTGAAATGGCACTGTTGGCAAAAACTGCAGTCTATCTTTTAGTGCTAGTGCATCTTTTAGTATGTAGCTTAATATGAATATAATTAATTTTTTTCCATTTCAGGTACAGGTACCATATTATGTGTCTGTATATTGCCAAGATTTTGGGCATGAGAGCCTGATGGATTTCCTTAAAGCATTTGCATCTCAAAGTACAAAAGATTGGGCATCTGTTTTGTGTCCAGAAGGCAGTGTTGAAGCCAAAGGTGAGAATGAATATTTGAAAATAAAAAACATGAGTAGGTAGCATTTGTTCAACAAACACCTGTTGTTTTATTGTGCCTTTAACTGATGTAAAATTCATTTATTCATATATATCTCATATTCCAAGGAATTTACTTATAAGTGGTACAAATAATGATTAAGTAAATTTCCAGTAAATAATTATCGCAGATTTATTGCAGCATGGATCAGGAAATGGACAGTACTCTTGAAAGTGTAATTTATTGCTTCCTGCTGTCCACCTGTATGTGTTTTTTTTAACTTTATATACATATAACACAGTTTCAACATTAGAACTAAATACCTGCCTTCCAGAATGTCCCAAATCATTTTAATTTAGATTATATATAAGCCTATGTCACACTTTGCATCTGTTTCAGGTCCAGTTCTGAGCTCACTAGAGGTTGAAGTGCTGGAACCTCATGACGACCTGCTGTACATATTTGATTACACACCTGTCAAGAAAACCAGTGTTGGGTCAGCTGCACATAAGCGGCAGATATCCCTTCCCTCTAACCTTCAGGAGGACAAAGCACCAATCACACAGAGCCAGGCAGAGACTCTTAAAACTCATAAGGAGAAATCCTACAGTTTGACCCCTATGACCCTGGATTATTTAAAAACCAAATCCCAGCTGGTTGCTTCTTTAATGAGCGTGGTGTGCTCAGATGAGATGGATGACATTGAGTACCAGATGGAGGAAGATTACTTTGAATCTGTGAGCCCTGAGGATGAGCTGTACCAGAAAGCAAGCACTGAATCAGGTCAGCTTGACATGCGGAGCTATCGTTACCAGCAGCTGTGCTATAATTACCCGGTGTTTTGTCGCCATATTCTGCAGAATGTAATTCCAGTCATGACTGCCAAAGATCCAGAACTTCTTGGAAGTCCGGATATTCTTTTGAAAGCAATGACTAAAAGCTTGGATCTTTCAATCAGAAACACTGTCTTGACTACTCCACAAACTGAAGCCCACCAAGTAACCCTTAGAGACCTGTTCAGTGAAATGGTAGCAGAAAGAAGGTGGGTAGCAGTTCTCAAACTCATAGAGCATATTCCTGCAGTAATGTTCAAAAACTGTCCTGATTGGTCAAAATTCCTGGATTATATTTGCTGCTGCATGGTTCATGATACTTCCTGTGGGGATGAGCGCTGGAAGAATTTGTTTAGAATAGCTGATCCTGTTACTCAGGCTAACCATATCCTGCTCAGCCTTAAATCCTGGGAGTTTAGAGTAGCAAGAAAAACGCTGAAGTATTGCATATGGAGGAAGGACCTACCTGAACAAGTCAGGAAAATTCTCCAACAAAAACTGGACATACTTGAACTTTATCAGAGGGTGTGTATGTCTCATTTAATACTTTCTGCATATCTTTACAAAATTTTCATAAGCTTATGTGACTTTTCATTAAACTGATACAATATTTTGCTGCTTCAGAAATGCTGTTTTGTGCCTTTTTAGCTCAGCTGACTGTAAGTCATGTGAGCTATAGTCATGGACCATTGTCCGTCGTCCGTCCCTCTGTCCGTCCGTCTGTCTGTCCGTTAGACTGGCACGTTTTGAAAATGTTAGACCTATGAATCAAAAATCCGGCATACTATTAGATGTCCCCAAAATCTCCTACCATACCGAAAATTGGGTCAATATGACTTCCTTCCTTCGAGATATTTAGGAAAAACCTCAAATTTGCATTAAAAACCTAAAATCACACTTTAGGACTGCCTAATATCAAAACCACTTATCTGTTTTTCTTAATATTTACCAGAAGTAATCTCCTATATATTTCCTATATACATGCCAGAAATTAAGTCTGTTAAGTATAATTTCTTTAAGTTAAGGGCCCGAGCATAATGGACTTTGCAAAAAATCAGGGAAAATGTGTACTCACTTTACATGTAAAATTTTGAAATTAGAGACTATTTTCCCAGGTATATAACTTTGTTTAATTAAGATTCAGTTGTTTACCCAAAATAAGATCTAAATTTTGTAAATTTTTTAAGTTAAAAGCATAAAAATAAAATCAGTAGCTTAAATTTTGCCCAACTTTGACCACGGCACTTTTTTCCTGTAAGTACAGTTGATTTTATTTTCACAGCATGTAAACAGTAGTATTTAATTTGTTTAAATCTGAAATTTGAAAATAAAAGCTTGAAAATTAGGCAAGTTATTGATTTTTTTCTTGAGGCTCTATTGTAGTCATTTGCAGATGCAGGGTCCCACTCCAGGTCACTGGAAGTCAGCTGTGCCAGTGTTTCTGATATGTTACAGTTACTGGGGGAGATCCCCTGCTTTGACAGGTGTACAGTTATTCTCATATCACCACCCTGATCCCCCCCCCCCCCCCCCCACCAACCCAGCCCACCAAGTGTTATGCAGTAATTGTTATTGTTTTCACTGTATCTCCTTAATTGTAATGCTGTTTCCACTCCAATATACAAAAACTTTCCTTGAAAAAGTAATTCAGGGTGTAATACAGAAGGTGTCATGTTGTGTTTCTTTTAAATGATTTTAACAAATATAATTAAACCCATCATTTTGCTTAAATTTAGGAAATATGTAGCAAATTAAGGCACAATTTCAAATTGTGAAATCTAAATCAAGTATTATTTTTAGATATTTATTGTTTTGCAAATTTATTTTTTACCACAAAAATAAATTATCATTTGTATGCATGATGTGTTGTCTGACAAGATTGAGATTTATGATGATGCAATTTAGAATTATGAATCAATGTTTATATTCAGATATATATGTTTTATTAGAAATGTTTAGAAATATAAACTTATAATAAAAAAATTGATGTGATAAAAAAATGAGGATCTAATGCAAACATTTGTTGATTATTTTCCTGCCTCAGCAGAATTGGAGATCAGGCTTTGTTTGCCCTGTATGTATATGCAGAAGTGTTGTTAATCCCCCCCCCCCCCCCCCCCCAATCTGCTGCCATTGATTCCTGTGCACTGGGACATCAGTTTTTATTGCAAATGTGTAACATTTATTTGATTGAAAAAAATAGTATTAGAATGAAAATTAAGATCTTATTGAAACATATTCTTGCCTTAGGAGAATGGAACATAGTGATCAGCTCTGTCCATCATCTCTCCGTTATCATTAAATATATATTAATTATGAAATTTTTCGTATAAGCACTGTTGAAATAACTTTCATGTGCTGTATGTGTTTGTAATTAAGCTATTTAAGTCTGAAATTTGAAAGAAAATTATATATTCAGTTGTGTATTATTGCAGATGATAAACTTTTAAAAAATTTGATATAATAAATAAATTAAGAAATAATTGAAACCATATATTATCAGCTTTGTTTGTCTACCAGTCTGTCTGTCCTTTTTTTAAGTATTAAGTAAATATGAAGGAACTTTTTTTTATCCTGTAAGCATTGTTGAATTAAGTGAAAATCCTATGTATATACACTATTATAATACTGACATGATGTAACTCCCACCATTCCACATCCCCCCCCCCCACCACCAAGTCCTTTCATCTGTGGACTGGGGACATTAGTTATATTTTAACTGTATACATTTTATAAAATAAAAAATATATATATTTATTAATATATATTATAAATAAATAGATTCAATTGAACAAATGTGTAAACTACTGAAAAGTCAGCAGTTAATCAAAAAGCCAACTAATGATCATGGTAATAGTACATATCATTTGCTCACAAACTACTCACATGCTTCAGTTTCAACATTAGGAAACACATGGTCAGGTCACAAAATATTATTTGCATAAATTTCTTGCTCATCAATACAAACCAATCATATAAACCAACCATGGCCTTTATTACCTCTTCCTCTATCACTTTATTTCCATATGATATTATTTTAGATTTTTACCTTCAAGGTCAACTTCAGCTGAGCACAGTGACCCATGGGTCCCTTGTTTACATAAAATGATTATATTTATTCATTTGACCAGTGATTATTCAGTGTATATGAATTATCAGTTTTACTGGTAGCTGAATGTTTGGTGAGATTTACGGCCTGACCAATTAATCGTCTTCACTTTGTATTACAAGAATAAGTTTACATTTTATTTTAGTGTGAAAGAATGCTTATTCAGAATTTAGCATTCATATTTAAATAAAATAATAATAAAAACTGAATTGATTTCTTCCCTGTACTTCATGATCATGTTTTGCATATTACCAGGCAAATGATATTCTTACCTACAACATCACATTTGTTTATTATTAATAATTAAACAGTTATTAATCATAATAAATTTTGATAATTTTTTATAAAAGTAGTTTTATAAGCCTTATGATGCAGATTGATGTCTATGTTTGGTTTTCTTAGCCAAACTGCTTAGATATTATCATATAGTCACTCACTCCAGATAAATCTCATTAATGTATATTTGATATTGAATGTCACTCTCAATTAAAATTAACAGTTTATTTAAAAAAAATCATACATGATTCAATATCCCAAAAAAAGCCATTTATGCAGCTTTCCTCTCACATCTTTCAGATTGCTGAAAATGCCAAACATTTGCATACTAAAGCACAGACTTTGAGGAACTCAGAGGAAACATCAACTGACAGTTTGCATAAATTATGTAAATGGCAAGCTGTGGCTAACCAATCATGGCTGCAGCCAGAAGAGGTGCTTGATGTCATCCTACAGTCACATGACTTTGAAACAGCCAGAGCCTGGGCCAAAGTTCACCATGTTCCAGCAGATTTGAGACAGGTTTACCAGCAATTTCATTTCACTCAAACAGGATATTTATCATATATATATTGTATCAAATATGGGATATTTAGATGGTTGTTGCTTTTATGGTATTTCTGCACATTTCTAGGTTTAAAGTTTACAGTTTAAATATATTCTTAAATAAGCAAAATATGGGATATCTGTTACCTTACAGTGGATGGCAATTTCAGTTACATTCAATTGATGAAATAGTTCTTTAATTTTGTTTAAATATGTAAAACGTATTTTCAGTACTTATTATAGTGGCTACAAAGCATGTTACACTCTTCACAGTTTTTACCTTGAGTGTTATTCTTACATAGAATCTGTTTGTAAAAAGCCTCCTTTGTACCTTATTGGGTTGTTTTATTTTTCCTATTTTTACTGCAAAATGCCACTTAATTCTTAACTGAAGCGTGTAATTGTATATTGTGCTTCAGAGGATAGAGACACACCAGATATTGTTCCTCTTAGACAGGGAGGTACCTGATGAACAACAAGCCAGCAAGGTGAATCAATTCATTATCATAAATTATTCATAATAAATTATGGTTTCATGAGTGCTAACCTGCTAGTGTAAGTCCAAGTTTTGCGTCCAGGACCATTGACAAAGTCCAAGTCCTAGTCCCTGAAAAAGAGGATTCTAGTCAGGACTGGAGTCCTATATCACTGGTTATAATCAGCCTAGTACATATGTCCTTAACTATCCTTATTCCTAAGTTTATTTTCTCATTAATAATGTTAGGAACTGGTTGTGAAATCATGTTCAATGACTGAATGAATAAAATGACTCGTGATCAATGACAGATAATGACAAATTTGTCTGACATATCATAGATGCTGAAAGACCTGTATGATGCTGATGCCAACCACTGCCAGAACATCTGTGATGACCTTCTACCACAGTTCAAAGTCAAGAACAACATGATCCTCATCATTCAGTTTCTGCTGGAGAAATTCCCATCATCACTCTCCACACAGAGGCAAACTCAGTTACAACTCACTATGCTGGGAGCTAAGGTTTGTATGTAATATTCTTGTTAAGTTATTCTTGTATCCCAGGTTTCAGATGTCTAATTGGTGAAGTCATAATGACACTTTACAAATTGAATTAAAAAGTATAAATACTCTTAAATTCTAAACCAGTAACTGGGTATGAAATGTTAAAACTAAATTTTACAAATGGGTGATAGTTTTGCTACTTTGTCAGTAAACCTGGGATTTTGAACATTTGCATCCATGCTTAATTTCCATGCCTTCCTGTACACAATGGTTCATCTGCATAAATTGTATATAATTTAAACAATAGTGAGTTAGAGTTCACTCTAGTAGCCTCATATTGTTAATAACTTTCATAATAATTCCTTTATCATATTATATTAATAATTTGCTTATGCTTGAATAGACCAATCTCAGCCAAGACAGTTTGTGAAATTACTTGGATTATTCACAAATCCTGTATGTTCCAAAAGTCAGGTCAGGGTAACTTACTAATATTTTATGTCATGGTAAATGACCTGTCCTGTATTTTACAAATAAGTCTTCACAACTTTGAAATCTGAAAACTGAGAGAGTTCAAATCACAGATAAGGAGTTCAAATTATCCACAGTTGGCTCCAACCAGGGCAAGGGCTCTGTGGGCTTCTTGGAATTACCCCTGGCCCATGGACATATTTCATTCACAAACAAGTGCACCTTTAGGGAACAACAAGTGCAGTAATCAGTAGGTCTGGTGAACACCAGGATATAAAATGTGAGAAAGCATGTGCTACCTCCTTGTCACATAGTCCCAAACTGAAATGTAAGTTGCAGATGTACCAGTACATACATATTTAAGTTAACATTAAAAAATGGAGGTGGTTTCTAAACCAAAGAAATTAAAAAAAAAACTTAATTGATTGAAAATATACTTTTATAAAAGAGTTTTATATGTTTCACGGTGTTTTATTTCATCAGGCAATCATGTGTATACCCGAGATGTCACGAGGGAACTACATACACCTACTGGAACAACCTGTCGTTCTCATGGAAATGCTGCTCATGAATATGCAGGTGGGTTACCATGGTGACACATTACCTTAATGTGCTTATGTATTGTTAAATCCAGGATATTCAACAAATAGTTTGAGCTACTCTCTGTTAATATGAGAGGCTTATGACAAATTAAGATCATTTTATGTACATTGTTTATTTCATTATTGTACCCCCAGGCTATACACCAAAGATTACTATGTTTTCAGCATAGTTGCGACAATGCTGCCACTATTGTCAAATGTTCTTCATGCAATAACTGAAAAATAATTTTCTCTATAATTATTTTTCAAACTCTATATGTGCATACGTATCGGAGGGGAGGAAGCTTATTTAAAATGGGTTCATGACCTTTACCATGGGTGACCTTCAGTCAGTTTGGGATTAAAATTACACAAAACATTCAATATCTCAAGAAAGGCTGTATAGAATGTTTTGAAAACGCACCTGTTTGTCTGTCTCATTTCTCTCTATTATTCCCCTTACCACAATATATAATAAACACATTTTTCTGTCCCTCACTAGGTTGTTGCCATGACAATCCTAATCAAAATAATCATGCTGGCATAATAATATTTAAGTATTACCATAAGCCTGTAAACAAATATTAAAATGTCTGTCTCTCCATGTTCACATAAACCTCAATTATTTCAGTCATTTTCAATAAAGAGATCACAAAAACATGATTGTGGTATTTTATGGCAGGTGGACTGGCTTTTGAAGATTTTCAATGTCTGGCAAGAGGTCCTTGATGGTGAAACACTACCTGAGCTCACTAAACAAACCTGTGATAAACTCCTGTGCAAGTATGCTCAGTTAGCATTAGAGTTTCCTATTGTTGAAGAAGTCACATCAAACTTGCTGGGTAAGGCTGACCAGTGTTGATATATTTTTTAATATATATAAACCAATAGTGTCTGCATGAGTGAGTAGAATTATTAGCTTGAAAAAAAAAATGGTATACATGTTGTGTCTCAAGTAACTTACTGAATTTGATTTTTAGTGTGAAAAACTCTTTTTATACATTATTTATTTCTATAATAATTGATTATTTCCTTGCCATGTTCAATCCATGAAGTCCTAATTGCACATTATTGAAGGCAGACTCTTAGAATGATAACTTAATCTGTCATCTGTCATTTGACTGTTCAGATCAATGCTGAATTCTTAATTCTTTGACATGGATGTAATTGACGTAAAAGCTAATATGGGATTTAAAGCACATTTTTTTTTTATTATGGTAATTTTTAAATTTTTTTTCATTTACTGTGGTCATATCTAAATTTTTCTTGTTTAATATTTTTTTATATATGCCCTCACTTAGTCAATCAAATATGCTGCCTTCCTTAATTACCAGTACCTGTACAGAAAGCTAGATATATCAGTTCTCTTTCATCTGAAATTCCCTTATGCATGTTGTCTTTCTGACAAGAAACCCTAAATGAGAAGCCATTCCATATCTGATTATAATTATTTGTCACAAAATTTCTACCAACACATGTTGTGTGTGTATACAATTATTATACAATTATTATACAATTATAATACAATTATTATACACATAATTGTCCCACCCACCACCTCTGTCTGCCTTCACTTAGTCAATGGAAAGGGCAATTATTGTTCAGATGGAGGTATTATGTCAGATATTGTCACTTGATAAAAAATCAGTCTTTTAATTCAGCTCTGTCTTGTTATTTAATCAATGATCTGTAATGGTCTGTGAATGGCAAAAAGGTGGAATGGCGGCTTACTTCTGATCATCAGTAATCTAGTCTAGACCGACAAATCAGAGATCAAAATATAGACTGAGACCATTGAATCTGAGAACTAGATGAAGACTGAGACCAAGAGATCTTAGACCAACACCTTGAGACTATACATTTGCCCAGTTGTCATCTACTGCCTTTTATGAGAGAGTAAATGTTTTCACAAAATAACAGTCAACACTCTGTTATCAGATTTTCAAATATATATATAGTTACTGACCAACAAACGAACAAACAAGCACTCTGGACATCTAACCTCAATGGCTGAGGAAAGAAAAAGTTAAAAACAAATCACACATCATGTATTCATTGTATTGTACTTTTTGAATTTTTGTTTTGTCTTGAAGTTGAAACCAGAATAAAGATGAAGACCATTTACTTTGAGACTGAAATCAAGACTAATACTTAGACAAGGAACTCTGAGACCATGACCAAAACACAGAAAAAATAGGTCTTAACAGTCTCAAGAATAAGACTGTTCTTAAGACCAACATTACTGCTACTGTTTTATCAGCATGAACTGTCTGCAAGGGTTTTCTCTTCCTTACCAATCTGATTGATTTTTTTTTCCTGCATGCATCCTTGATTCTACAGAAAGCAGAAGTTTATCCAGAATGTCCTTGACCTCACTGGTCAGTACAACACCCGTGGCAAAGCAGGCAGCCAGTCCTCAACCCTTCACACGATCCCAGTCCATGGTTAGAACACCCTCGAGAATCAGTAAGGCTCACTACAGTAATCTTGAGAATTGTTAAACCTGCACCAAGCAAACTAGGGTTATTGTTTTCAGTAGATTTTGTGTGTGTGTGTGTTTGATTTTGACAAGGGAATTTACTATGATGAGTGAGCAAATTGTTATAAAACTTAATCAGCTTTTCTGTTTCTGTAGTTTACCTGTTTTACACTTTAACATTAGTTCCTTTGTATGAAATTAAGATGTGTAAATTTATTCTTTTGAAGATTCTTTATTGATAGAGTTGAAAGAATTGATTATTACCATTTTTACATTATTTGATGAAACCAATAACTAGGACTAGATTTGAATAAAAGATAAGCAATCCTTTACTGCATATATGTGTACATGTAAGTAGACAAATTAGAAGGAGAGAGATAAAAAGAGAGAGACAGAATAAGAGATGACTCAGCTGTATTTTTGCACATGTAATCCTCATAAATTTTCAAGAATGAAAACAGCATGATCTTTGGCACCTTTAACATTCATCACAGTGTTGATCCTCTTTGAGGTGGTCTTGATTCTTTGGATCTTGTTCCTGCATCATTTACTATATCTTCAATTTTCTTATGATTAAATATAGCTGTAACTTTTTATATGATATATACATGCTATATGTATGTCTATTATTTCAGGCATTTTCCTTGCAAATTTAATAGCCTTTTAAAAAATTTGTATTGTGTTTATTTATAACTGATGATAAAGGCAAGTGTTTAATATGCGCATGGTGAATTTTAGGCCTTGTAGGGTCACCTAGAGAGGGTGTGTTGCCAACAAGTGTGTCAGCTGCTGCCTCTCTTGGCCGCAAGGGGGCGCTGACAGCGAGGACCATGCCTGCAGGCCTGGAGTCACCTGGTGGGTTTGTAATGCCTGCTGACCCTCCCTCCAGGAAAGAGTGGGTACCAGACTCGGCTGTCACTCACTGTATGGTCTGTCAGGAGGAACGCTTCAGTATGGTAAGTCTACATAAAGGTATGTAAGGGGTGGATCCAAAATGTTTATGAGGGTTTACTATTTACACGTAGAAAAAGGTCAACAACCCAAGGAAGGGGTTTCAGCCTTAAAATTTAGCAAAAAGCACTACAATTAAATGTCATTTCTTCTTGTAGGGAAGTTTTTATCAGAAAAACTTCATTGTACATATGATACAAGATTTTTGGATGGGTAGGTTTACTATTTACACCTGAAAAAAAGTTTATATTAATAATAAAATACATATACAAAAATGTCAGTGACAGGTTTCTCCTGATGTGTGATATATTGTAGTTTAACAGGAGGCATCACTGTCGTCGCTGTGGTCGTGTCGTCTGCAGTAACTGCTCTGGACACACCACCGTAATCAAGGGTACCTCAGCCAGAACCTGCAGCGACTGCTACAGGCAAACCTTCCCACCCAAGTAAGTATTCTCTAGGAATATCAGCAGTAGTGACTATTACTATGACCTGAAGTCAGCTGAGCATTATCAGTGACTCAACATCTGTCATGTGTTTGTGAACAAAACATTTCGTGTAAATTAATTGGTTATAACGAGCCGGACAATTGGCAGTCTCTTTCATTGCTTCAGCTTAGCTATCAAATTGGTTCTGTAGGATTGCTAATAGCAGTATCACTGCCCCTTAAATTATGAAATCCCAAAATACATAAAAAAAAGACAAACTGAGATCTTATTTTCTATATCCTAGCCTTCTGCATAAATTCTAGTAATTTTGTTTTCAGTTTACATAGATTTACTTTTCAAATGATTCTATGATAAACATAATAAGTGACTTCAGTTTATAACTCATGATGAAGAGGAATATATTAAAGCCTTGTGCAAAACTGACACAGCAAGTTGATATGTCACATTGATGAAAAATGTTAATTGTTTTGAAGGTATATAATGTATATAAGGTTAATTTTAAGAATCTGTTTTAACAAATGATTTCTTTTCAGAGATGGTGAGAGAAGAATGTCCTGTAAGTTTTACAACTTGTTTCTTATCCAACTGCTTTACTTTGTAAAATGACTGTAATAGCCAAAATCATGCCAGTACATCACACTAAGATTGTACTACATATTATTAATCATAATTTACAAGGTTATGGTTACAGATGTTACAACTTCATTTCAAGGCAAACACCTCATAAAGGCTGGATTATTTTATGAACAATAAGGCTAGTCTTCCACCAGGCTTTAAGCTTTGTTACCTGTTTTATCCTGTTTTATTTTGTATGTTAGTGTAGATAAATTATGTCTGCTTAGAAGGGTTGCACGTAACAGTTCAATATAAAAATAAGTGAGGGTGAATGGCCTACTCAAAAAAACAACTTTTTGCTTTAATGCATTGAGATGTTCCCCTGATAGAAAAGTTAATTTTTAAACACTTTTGCATGTAATTAAAACTGTTCCTAATGTAATTGGTGATTATGAATTAGTGGTACATTTTCATGTTACCATTCCAGGGCTCAACATTAAATTTTTAAAGTACTTGCCCTACATGGGAAAGTAAAATTTAGCTTTGACCTGCCCTACATGAAGGTTTATTTAGCCCATGAAAATCAGTGATTGCCCACAAAAAGTGTGCTCCACATGATTATTTTTCAACAATAAAATTGTTCAAATGTTTGTTAATAATATTTCTCTTTAGTATTTGCACAGAAACATACAGGTAATTTAAGATAGAAGTATTACAATATGATTACATTTTTCAAAGAAAGAAAATGGTTGACTGAAGATCAGATAAGATTCAGGCCTTTGGGTAAAGTTTATGTCAGACCCTCTTGAACTGTCATGCAAGTAAGAACAAACTTCTGCTTGACCTACCTCCATTTTCTGGAACTTTTAGTTGTCTTGAGCTAGTGGTTAACCTATAATGTTGAGCCCTGCATTCCTGTTGGTCAAGTGATTAGCATGTCTGATCATTGAGCCAGCACACTTGGAGGATTTTGTTCAATTTCAACATTGTCAGGGATCAGGTAATGCTGGGCTGTGTCCCAGTGTGTTAAAATAAATATTAGATTATCATAAAGCCTTGCTGTTGTATCATGTTTTCCAAACCCTACTGTAAACTTTATATGGCCTTGTCACCATTGGAGATGTCAGACTGGGTTAACAGTATAGGGTAGTCTCACCGTGAGGAGTTTGTCGAGTTTGTGATGTGCCCGGATGTATGATCCAGGATCGGCTGACCCCTGGGAAACTGACAGAAGTCAGCTTACCTCCTACCAAGTAAAAATTTTTAGCAAACCTGTGAGCTTATGCAATGGTGTGGCATCATCTGTCATCAGTACGTTAACCCATACTATCTCAAAAATGGCAGGAGCTTGCATTACTAACTTATATGCAAAAATCAGTCAACTTAAAAACTCTGTTGGATTAAGCTTATCATTTGTCTATCTGCATTGACCTAGATTTTATAGGGAAGAGGCTGAAAAACCAAAAAAAACTATTTCTCCAAAAGTGTCCAGCTCAATTGTTCAATATTTTACAGAAATAATACCAAAAACAATCTGTCTCAAGTTTGTTCTAATAGTTCCAGTTTGGAGATATTTAGCCGAATTACAGGAAGCTGAACATACTCAATTGGCCAAATAAGAATACTAAAATTACAATATCAGAAATTACAATCTTATAAATAAAATGAATAAATGAATTTTTGTATTACTGAACATTATTGTCTATGAATGTTATCCCAGGTACCCCAGGAACAAGCGTTGGTAGCGCTCGTGCTGTGTTTACTATCGGGAGTCCGGCGAGTGTCGCATCGGAGGACAGTCAGCAGGAGGGAGAGAGGGTCAGCACGGGAACAGACTGGTATCTGGAGGCAAACAACGAAACTAACAAAATCATCAGGGAAGACTTCTACTATCAATATGTAGGTGGATTATATCTGCAGGCAGTGGCTTAGTATATGGTCCATTCCACCTATGATTACCCATTGGTTTTTGGAGATATTATTTTAAAAAGAATATTGAATATTAAAAAGTACTTTCCATTGCTTGAATGACATACTTTAGCAATTTTTTACATGGATAAAACATAAAATCAAAGAAATGTGTGAAACATTTAATTTCTGAAAAAAATATATGACAGAAGTGGAAGGGTCAGTGACTCAGATTTTAGCATACACAATCTTGTTTGACAGCTTTTACTAAAAGTGTTCTAAAAAATGTGTTCTGTTAGAAAAATACATAAGTAATTATCAGTACTATCACTTCATAAAGATGTTCCTGCAGAGTCATTAAGTATAGAATTAAAACTGTTACATATTTCATTCCATTTTGCTGGAGTTTTCTCTCCATTTGTTTTGTGTTTAATCTTGAACAGAGACATAAAAAATGCATAACTGCTTCAAAATATAATATGCACCTATATATGGAACAGACTATCTTAGATGTTATAAAGGATATATTGAAGAAATGAATAATGTAAACCTAACTTAAGATCTTCAGTATCTCTTTATACAGGGAAAGTTTAATTTTGGTTTGATTGATCCTATAAGGTAAAGATTAGGACACGTTATCACTGCAGAAACTCATCTTTTGGCCTGTTTTCTTCTGTTTTAGGCACCAAGTGTGTCCCTCTGCCTGTCAATCTTGGAACTACACAGTGACACGAGGGAGAGTGCCAACATGATGTTGAGTCTTTGTGATGATATATCTAAACATCTACAGCCCATCTCTCCTGGTATCAGAAACCCTGAGGTGGACTACAGCTTTGTTATAAGGTATGTCAACCAGTGCCAGATCGATTTATTAGAAAGTCTCATGTACTATGAGCCCCACATGTTCAAGTTCAAGTCCCCTACAGTAAATGTCTGTTCTTTGGAGTCTTTGTTTTTTGTGATTTACAAAACGCCTTGCAGATCTGTTTATAACTGATGGTTTCAAATTGCTGTACAGAATAATCATCTTCAAACTCCTCACCTCCCCCCTAAAAGACTGGTCAGTTATAATAATATATAACCAATGTTACTCATTTCTAAAATGAATGCTAACAGTTTACTTAATGGTGGTCTTTTTAAGCAGGTGGTCTTATTACACAGGTGATCTTTCAGACAGTGTCCACTGTACTGTATATAATTTAAAATTTTATATTTATTTTTTATGTGTTCTTAATCCAGTATGATGCAGTACCTGCTGTTCAAGGCCAAGATCAAGTTCATGCAGGTGGGCGATCAGTTGGGAGTGACAACTTGCGACACCTACATTGGGAGAGTGGGACTACTGGAGATGCTGACAAGTGTGAACTGTTCATACATTCCTTCTATTCAACAGCTCACCAAGATGGATACACTAAGGTAAGTTGAAGTATACCCACACACATACATGCTGTGAGCTGATATGTTGATCAAACCCTGAAATCATTAGAAGAAAGGAAATCTTCATATCAAGTATAATATACCAGTAGGTAGTCAAAAAAAAATATGCTGCTTTTCATCAAAGACATTTTAGACCATTAGATTTCATCTATATTCTTCGCAGCATGTTTTCAGCAAAAACATACATGCACATTAAAGTATCAATAAAAGATTATATGTCATGCTTGCATTTGGAGAAAGTCATGGCTGAGGCTAAGATGCAAGACCCAGGGCATGAAATCAATGCAGGAAAAAAAATATTAGGTCTTCTCTTTACGTGGGACTCTGACCTGGTGACCTCATAATCAATCAGGTTCTTCATCTGTGCGTAGGTGAGCCATATGTGAAAGATTGTCAAATGGTTTTCAAGCACTGGGTCTTGCATGGTAGCCTCAGCTAGCACTTTGAGTGTTCTTTGTATGTCTGAAAATACAAGTTATTATGTAAATGTGATTAATCTTGTGCCATTGTTTTTTTACTGTAGGAGACTGAGAGACAAATTAATTGAAGAAGAGAAGTTTGGCCCCGCCATGGATGTGTCCACCAAGTGTGGTATAGACCCACAGGGAGTCTGGGCCACATGGGGACTGGCCTGTCTAAAAGTCGGAGATTACCCAACAGCCAGAGAGAAGTTTAATAAATTCTTAAAGGTAAGTCTGTGTGAGTCAATAACCTATGTTTTTCCTTTAAAATTTTAAGATATTGTTCCAGTGATCCATGCTTTGTATCATGCAGTATGCAAATAATATAGTGAACTAATGGTAGTAGCAGGTGATCTGTAACCCAACAGCAAATTTCATCAAAATCTAATCATTGCTTTTATTATCAGTTTCAACAAAGTTGCGAGATGGGCTTTAGATATGCCTCTGTTCATCCTTCCATTCATCTGTAAAGCCAAACCATTTGACCCAAACCTTTCATCTGTCATAGATGGCTCACTTGTCCTTCTAGTATTTTGTTCAAAGGTCAAGGTCAAAGTCTTTGAAAAGCTTGTGAATTAATTTAAGCCAAAGTTTCATCCCAAACATTCAGTCTTTCACATATGACTCACCTACACATAGAGGAAAAAACCTATCGATTTAATATTTTGAAACCATGGGTCAAAGGTCAAGGCCACAGGACCGACATCTTTGAAAAGCATGTATGCATATTTTAAGCCAAAGTTTCCATCCCAAACCTTCCACCTTTTACATATGGCTCACCTACCCATGGGGTAAGATTTCAATCGATTTTGGGGTCACAGGTCAAGGTCAGAGGATCTGCTTCTTTGAAAAGCTTATGGACACCTTTAAAGGGAAAGATTTCATCTCAGACCTCCCTCTTATTTATTACATGTGGCTCACCTACCAATGGGGAAAGAACGCTATAAGTTTTGAGGTTAGAGGTCAAGGTCTCAAGACCTACTTCTAGACAAAGCTTGTGGGTGCATTTAAAGCCAAAGTTTTCATCCAAAACCTTCCATCTTTCACATATGGCTCACCTACTGATAGTGGTAGAACATTTTCACGTATCAAAGTCAGAGGTCAAGGTCACAGAACTGCCTTACTGATTTTCACTTGTTTCATACATCCAGTCAAGTTATTCTTCTGTGCAAGGTGATGCTCTTCTTTGCAGTGTCGTTGATTTTTGTGTTTCACAAAAGTTTTTTTATTATTTCAGCCTCCAAAAGAAAAGAATGCTACCATACAAATGCCAAGAGTGCTTTCCGATATATTAGATGTTTTAGACAAGGCACCACAACATGGAAAAACCCAGGTAATTGTCCACCACAGCTACCCATACCCACCCCAATCCCCACAGTTAGCCCCCAGAGAAAATTAACCTGATTAATGAAGTACAGGGATGTACTTTATTTTTGTATTATGTATCCTTTTCAAATGTATACTAGTATTCTATAAAATGGGATTACTTCCCTTAATCATCGGGTGGGGGGGGGGGAAATTGTCCAGGGGAGAAGGGGGGTTGGTAATTGTTAAGTTTCTATTTAAAGAACAACTTCATGACAGAAATTATTATTTTTATGTGGTGTTATGAATATTTTACAGTATTTATTCAAAATAATTTTATTTAAATAATTTTATTTAAATTAACTAAATAATTATTTCATTTATCTGTCAATTTTTTCTGCATATTTATACCTTTCTAAACCTTTGTAGTGTTATTTAACATTTCTAAATTTACTAAATAATTATCCTTTTGACTCAAAATGGATCACATGCTGTGTGATAATTTTTTTTTCAAAGTTCATAGTACTGTATCAGCACAAAATAAGAATTTGTGCAGCAAATTGGAAAGTTTGAATAAGTTTAGCAAGCAAACGTGCATGTGTTTTAATTCACACATATCATAGCAATTATTGTTCTGTTATTTTCAGGGCTTCAGTTTGCTGGCTCAGCTACAGTCCGTCAGAAGTCTGGTGTCTGAACCAGCCCACTGGTTTAACCAGGTAACCATGGCTACCTAAACATTTTAAATCTCCATCCTTTTTTTTATGCTGAATACATTCATAATTTAACATACTGGATTTTATAATGGTTTAAAATTAAATTATGAAATCCAATTGAATATTCTATAAGTGTTTATAAGTATCATAAAATTCAATGTTTCTACATAAAAAAATTGTAAATAGATAAAAAGTTGTAAGTGTATTGCTCAGCATACATAAGATAGAAGTAGTTTCTCAATACAGAAGGCAACTTTAAATCAAGCAGGAAATGATTTTGATATGATATAAATGATATCATAGTTTTCAGGAAGTGCAGCTGGATTTTTCAGAGGTATTTTATACAAAAGTTTCCCAGCAAAATCATTTCAGCACATTCAGTCTCATTTCCTCACATATGACTGTTAAACACCTTGTTATAGCCGTGCGTGTTGGTAAACACAAGCCCATATGACCAGAGAGGTCTGTTTAAGAGGGGCAACACATGGTGTTTTAGCCAGTGTGAACATGTATTACATTGTTTGAGCCAAGTCAGTCAGGGCATCTGATTGACACGTGTTGTGGCTCCGCACTGCCTAGGCCCAATAAACTCTGTTTATGTTGGCACCTACTATCACGCCTGGTTCACTGTTTTTAACACTCATTTACAGGAGTAAGCAAATGGTTTAAAGGCAATATTTTGGCAGGTACAGATTCATTTAAAAGGTATGAAGCTATTTTTTGTGTTAACTCAACATGCTTTATAGGTGATTGGGCCCCTTTATTAAATAATTTTAAGGAAATTTACCAAAAATTTAGAATTTTCTTGCTTCTTTTAATATTTGTTAAATATTTCAGAAGCCTATGGAGGACCGTTTGCCTGAGTTTGACCCTCTTTATAAAGAAGCAACATATTATTTAGAGAAATATGGGACACATAGCCATATGGTATCGTACCTGATGAAGCATCACCAGTTACATACGTCATTACAGTACATACTGAACAAGGTGTGTATCATGGATAATCAGAGCATATTTGGTCAGAATCTGTATAGAAAGCATTTCATACTTTTATGTACCATACAGCCATCAAATGCATGCTTGATTTATACAACTTATACCAGTTAATTTTTTTTTACTTTGAAAACACATATTCTGTTCAAGAACTTAAAATGTTTAGAATTCATTTCAGTGTTTGATATTGGACTATTTTGTATAGTAAAAGGAAGACAATAAGATTCACATATGTTCAATATTCAATTTCACAGCAGAATTCCTGTCAATTTAAAGAAAGAGAGAAATAGTTTCACATAATATATCCTTTACCATAAATTTACCACAGTGGGGGACATCAGTTTTATGTTAGAATTCCTGTAGATTTTACAGTTCAAGACAGCAGTTTTAAGGTAGAATTCCTGTAAATTAACAGCGGTTATATGATAGAAATCCTGTAAATTTTGCAATGGGAGACAGCAATTTTACAGTAGAATTCCTTTAAATTTTACAGTTTGATACAGCAGTTTTACAGTAGAATTCCTGTAAATTTTACAGTGGAGGACAGCAGTTTTACGGTAGAATTCCTGTAAATTTGACAGTGGGAGACAGAAATTTTACAGTAGAGTTACTGTAAATTTTACAGTGGGAGACAGCAATTTTACAGTAAAATTCCTGTAAATTTTACAGTGGGAGACAGCAATTTTACGGTAGAATTCCTGTAAATTTTACAGTGGGAGACCGCAATTTTATGGTAGAATTTCTGTAAATTTTCAGATACAGGACAGCAGTTTTACGATTGAATTCCTGTAAATTTTACAGTAGGTAGAGAAATTTTACAGTAGAACTCCTGTAAATTTTACAGTCAATTTTACAGTTTGATACAGCAGTTTTACAGTAGAATTCCTGTAAATTTTACAGTTTGATACAGCAGTTTTACAGTAGAATTCCTGTAAATTTAACAGTTGAGGACAGCAGTTTTACAGTAGAATTCCTGTAAATTTTACAGTGGGTAGAGAAATTTTACTGAAGAATTCCTGTTAATTTTACGATTCAAGACAGCAGTTTTACAGTAGAATTCCTATAAATTTTAATGGTTGGAGACAGCAGTTTTATGGTAGAATTCCTGTAAATTTTAAAGTGGGGGATAGCAATTTAATGGTAGAATTCCTGTAAATTTGACAGTGGGAGACAGCAATTTTATGGTAGAATTCCTGTAAATTTTACAGTGGGAGACAGCAATTTTATGGTAGAATTCCTGTAAATTTTACAGTGGGAGACAGCAGTTTTATGGTAGAATTCCTGTAAATTTTACAGTTTGATACAGCAGTTTTACAGTAGAATTCCTGTAAATTTTACAGTGGAGGACAGCAGTTTTACAGTATAATTCCTGTAAATTTTACAGTGGGTAGAGAAATTTTGCTGTAGAATTCCTGTTAATTTTACGATTCAAGACAGCAGTTTTACGGTAGAATTCCTGTAAATTTTACAGTGGGAGACAGCAATTTTACAGTAAAATTCCTGTAAATTTTACAGTGGGAGACAGCAATTTTACAGTAAAATTCCTGTAAATTTTACAGTGGGAGACAGCAATTTTACGGTAGAATTCCTGTAAATTTTACAGTGGGAGACAGCAATTTTATGGTAGAATTTCTGTAAATTTTCAGATACAGGACAGCAGTTTTACGGTTGAATTCCTGTAAATTTTACAGTAGGTAGAGAAATTTTACAGTAGAACTCCTGTAAATTTTACAGTCAATTTTACAGTTTGATACAGCAGTTTTACAGTAGAATTCCTGTAAATTTTACAGTTTGATACAGCAGTTTTACAGTAGAATTCCTGTAAATTTAACAGTGGAGGACAGCAGTTTTACAGTAGAATTCCTGTAAATTTTACAGTGGGTAGAGAAATTTTACTGAAGAATTCCTGTTAATTTTACGATTCAAGACAGCAGTTTTACGGTAGAATTCCTATAAATTTTAATGGTTGGAGACAGCAGTTTTATGGTAGAATTCCTGTAAATTTTAAAGTGGGGGATAGCAATTTAATGGTAGAATTCCTGTAAATTTGACAGTGGGAGACAGCAATTTTATGGTAGAATTCCTGTAAATTTTACAGTGGGAGACAGCAATTTTATGGTAGAATTCCTGTAAATTTGACAGTGGGAGACAGCAGTTTTATGGTAGAATTCCTGTAAATTTTACAGTGGGAGACAGCAGTTTTATGGTAGAATTCCTGTAAATTTGACAGTGGGAGACAGCAATTTATGGTAGAATTCCTGTAAATTTTACAGTGGGAGACAGCAGTTTTATAGTAGAATTCCTGTAAATTTTACAGTGGGAGACAGCAGTTTTATGGTAGAATTTCTGTAAATTTGACAGTGGGAGACAGCAATTTTATGGTAGAATTCCTGTAAATTTTACAGTGGGAGACAGCAGTTTTATGGTAGAATTTCTGTAAATTTTACAGTGGGAGACAGCAATTTTATGGTAGAATTCCTGTAAATTTTACAGTGGGAGACAGCAGTTTTATGGTAGAATTCCTGTAAATTTGACAGTGGGAGACAGCAGTTTTATGGTAGAATTCCTGTAAATTTGACAGTGGGAGACAGCAATTTTATGGTAGAATTCCTGTAAATTTTACAGTGGGAGACAGCAGTTTTATGGTAGAATTCCTGTAAATTTTACAGTGGGAGACAGCAGTTTTATGGTAGAATTTCTGTAAATTTTAATGGTTGGAGACAGCAGTTTGACAGTAGAATCCCTGTAAATTTTACAGTGGGAGACAGCAGTTTTATGGTAGAATTTCTGTAAATTTTACAGTGGGAGACAGCAATTTTATGGTAGAATTCCTGTAAATTTTACAGTGGGAGACAGCAGTTTTATGGTAGAATTCCTGTAAATTTGACAGTGGGAGACAGCAATTTTATGGTAGAATTCCTGTAAATTTTACAGTGGGAGACAGCAGTTTTATGGTAGAATTTCTGTAAATTTTAATGGTTGGAGACAGCAGTTTGACAGTAGAATCCCTGTAAATTTTAAAGTGGGAGATAGCAATTTAATGGTAGAATTCCTGTAAATTTGACAGTGGGAGACAGCAATTTTATGGTAGAATTCCTGTAAATTTGACAGTGGGAGACAGCAATTTTATGGTAGAATTTCTGTAAATTTTAAGATACAGGACAGCAGTTTTACGGTTGAATTCCTGTAAATTTTACAGTAGGTAGAGAAATTTTACAGTAGAAGTAGTTAATTATACATTTTGAGATAGCAGTTTTACAGTGGATTTTTAGTCATGGTCCTTTGTCTGTTGTCTGTCTGTCCGGCCATCCGTCTGGCCGTCTGTTAGCAGGGCATTTTTTTTAAACTGTTGGACCTACGAATCCAAAATTTTGCAAACGGTTATATGTCCCCAAAATCTCCTACCTTTCCAAAATTTGGGTCACTAGGACTTTGTTCCTTTGAGATAAAAAAAATCAGATCTTAGACAAGTTCTCATTATGATGTCTATAATGTTAATAATTGTCATAAGTGTCTTGCTATGTTTAGTGTGTAGACAGTGATGTGACAGTATTCAAAGGTGAATATGATAGTTTTTTTTTTTATAAATTAAGGCCATAAAACCGGGTACTTATGATCTTTATTTAAATTTGTGAAATATATATATCATGGCTTCTCAACAGTTTCATTTGACTACGTGACATTGAGTGAATACTTTATAATTGTATTTGAATATGAATACAAATACAAATACTAATACAGGTAAAATAGAAAGTATTTGAATGCAAGTGAATTCATGAATGCATTCATAATTGCATTTATAATATTATTTTAATATTTATTTCAATAATATTATTTTTAAAACATCTTTTCAGATGACACTTTTTATTAATTAAAATTATATTTGGCCCAATAATTGCAATTAATTTATAATAAATAGTTAAACTCTCATATCGTTTGTGCTAGTGCTACTCTTGGGTATAGGTAATCTGTAATTATTGAAAATCTTTACATAACTTGGGTTAAATGCCATCATCCTATTAAATTGGCTTATTAGCACACAATACCAACATTTGTCTGCTCCTTCTTCCAAATTATATTTTATGATCATAAATAACAGCTCAGCGCTGTGACCAATGGGTCCCTTGTTATAAATTGTACATGGGGAGACATCAGTTTAACAATAGATTTCCTGGGGGACAGTAGTTTTTGATGGAATTCCTTTTAATTTACGTTGGGTGATATCAATTTAACAGTGGAATTCCTATAAATTGTATGGTTGGGAGACATCAGACTTGAATTTGCACATCAGCAAAATATTGTTTCAGTTATTTTGTATATGGATCTAATTTCTTTATTACATGTACTTGCAAAACATAATAAAGCATAAATTATTGGTCATTAAGAGTTTTCAAACTTGACTTGTCAGGGGCTTTAATATATCTTTAAATGAAACAGGGTAAACCTGAACTTAAAAACATATTTATTAGTTCAAGGTGGTACATTAAGGGTTGGGTAAATATGCATCAAAATTTCTTTAAATATCTTGTAATTATAATCTTTCTGCCTTATCAATTTTGTATATTTTTTTTCTGAACAAAATTACCATCCACTGAGATGGTTAGATGAACAAACTTTCAAAGTGCCTTCAATAAAGTCTTTTGTATTTGCTTGTAGTCTTGCCAGCCTGAAGTGTTCATTGAGAATGTGCTCATGTTGAGTTTACGTCAAGGTAAACTGTCTGTCCTGCAAGAAGAGATGATGACCATCGACCCCACACTGAACTGCTGGGGAAGCTACCTCAGCGCCACCTGCAGGCATCTTGACAAAATAAAGTCATGGAATGTCCTGTATCAGTTCCAGCTCTTCATGAAGGTTAGCCATATTTAACATTTCATAAAATGGCCAATAATTTTTTTTAACTTTTAGTTATACACATTCACTTTTGAATTTACAGACAAACTTACCTGCTGGTTTTACCACTAAGCACAATGTTGTCTTTTAATACTTTTTAAAAGTATTCTACTATTTCAGCAAAGACTGCTTTTTATACTTTAACTATGCATTTCTTTCATGATTTAATTCTTTTTTTTAATATGCTGACTCTCAGTCATGCTGAGCAATAGTGATGGGTCTTTGTCCATTATCCCTCTGTCCATTAGCAGGATCCAAATTGTAACCGTAACATCTGGAAATTTTTTGTTTTGCATCTAGACAGGTCCTGGTAAAATCAGTAAATCTCCTTATAATCCTAAAATTAGGTCACTGAGACCTATATTCTGAACTACATGGCACAAACACAATTTTGGGCACCTTCAAACTATTCTAAGTATTTAAAGCTATTTAACAAAAACTCACCTTGAGATCTCAAAATCAAAATAATTTACTCCATTCCCACATGCATAACTATGAACTTGCACAGTTTGAAGACAAATGGCATGATCATCTTTTGGCCAATGACTTTTGAAGCTTTTTGGCTTAGTATCATAGGTCTTACCAAGATTGAAACCTGCAATATTCAACTTTCATTGGTCAGAACGTTCTTGGTTCTGGGCCAACTTCCTATTGGTGATACACAGCAAATTCTGCTTTTGAAAGCAGTGGTTTAATGAAGCAATTTATAGAACAAGTATAGTGTGAACACTTGCATTAGGAATTCAGGTTGTACATAATTTTAAAATCATTGTTTCATTGTACAGGACTTCATCCGAGCAGCCATGACATGTATCAATCATTTCTACCAATCCAAGGCAGCGAGCTACATGGATCTGTTTCCTCGGATCACCCACCTGGAGCATGCCAAGTCACACCTTGAGGCATACATGGATCAGCGACAGTGGGGTTCTGTACCCCGCCCCTCTACGATGCGCAGTCCAACAGCTAAACAAGCTGTACTAACCAGGCTAATCATGACACCAGGAGAAATAAACAAGTCAGTGTAAACCTTCTGTCCAGTTGTAAATTATAATTCAGGATAACTTAGCAGATTAATAAATGAAAATCAGTATACTTGTGATACTACTATAAAATAAACCTGTAAGATTTTTTTTGTGTGGATCCAAAAATGTTTTTAAATACAGCGTGGCTAGGAATGACATTTAACATTCGCCATAAGATGGCAGGCCAGCATGATAAAAACCAGGCCAGTGAATCAAACCTTACTCTTAAATTTTCATCAGGGGGAAGGGACACAAAACTGTTGAATAACAAAGCCAACATGAAGATTGAAAAGGCAGCATTAGTTTCACACTTGATACCTGTAATAAATGAACAAATATGGTTTAAGTAACAGTCTCCTATATTTTAGATAAATTAATTAATACACAGGTTTTATTTGAAAACAATTCATCTGTTTCCTGAACCACAAATATTTATTATGCTTGGTTGATAAGGAATTGAAATCCTTTATATAATAATTTTACTCAGAAAACTTAGAACATGCCTGTAGCTTTATTTTCTAATATGTTGTGTTTTAATCACAGAAACATCAACATCATCAGTCTCCAGATAGACGTTACAAAGTTTCTACGTCAGTACTATGATCAGCTTGAGGGTGCTTCCAGTAGTTCACCAACACCACCACCAGGGGGCCCACCTACTCTATTTGGTAGTACAAAGACCAAGGCACAGGTGGCTACACAGGTAAACAGCTGATGTAGTTTTAGTTTTACTAGCATATCATCTGTTCTTTCACTGGGGCTTCCTCTAGGTTCATCCAAGATTTGTTTGCATGGGTCAAGCTCACTAGTTAACATAGTTTTTAATAGACAGTGCTGTAACAGACCTGGCATAAAATTCCCAAAATAATGTAATTTTCAGGATTTATGGAAAAATATAAAATTACCTCCTCCCGGGGATCATTGCCATCGTTCAAAACACTTCAAGGTATATCCCAGGTGCAGCCATATAAGAAAGAAAGAAAAAAAGTAAGTGATACTTTTTTCTGAAAAAGGAGGCCACAGGCCCAAAGTTCCAAATATATGCAAATTTAAAATCAATACAGAAATAAACATAACAAATGTGAATCAGCATTATTATTAATGATGGGTGTTGTTAATGAAATCTCGCAACAATGTCTAACAACACCCCCTGGTGGCCATTTCTGGAAACCTGACAAAAATCATGCAATTCTAATTAACCTCTACATCATGGAAAAAACAAGACCTCTCTAGCCTTAAAAAAAGTCACAAAAACTTAGGTAAAATTGCCAGAAATTTTACTTTAGATTGGTCACCATGGAAATGGTAGAATGAGGTCCAGTGTACCCAGGAATGTAGTTTCAGATTCTGTAATTAAAGTTGTAACATTGTTTATACTTTTGAAGCTGTTGGACCATAAATATATATTGACATGTTTGCATTGCAGCGCCCCCTAGTGGCTTTATTTCAAAAATGAAAAAATTCATTTCAAGATATTTCTATTAAGCATAAAACGTATCAGTTTTATTGTGATAACTTAAAAATTGGGGCTTCATGGGCATGATTAATGAAATCTGGCAAAATTGTTGTATAGCGCCCTCTGTTGGCCAGATCCAGATACCTGAAATTAAATCTCGTAATACTAATTACACTCTGCAAGATAAAAAAACTAGACCTCTTTTGCTTTAAAAATGACAAAAATCATTTTTTCAAATTTATAATATTATGATTTTTCTTAAAAATTAGGTTACCATTGTAACATAAGATTGAGGCAGTTGTGCATTAAGGTGAAAGGCCAATTAATGGAGAATAAAGTTATAAAGCTATAGTTTATGCGGCTACGAGCATTCTTGACAAAGTTGTGAAGAAAAATGCCATTTTTAGGGGTCTTGATTGACCTTTGACCCATGATGACCAAAACACAATAGGCTTCTATTGGGGACAATTATATAGTGATCATATAAGTTTGAGAGCAATTACTGCAAAATTTTACTGCTTATAGAGCTAAGACAAACAAACAAACACAAATGGACAAACGGAACTGCCCAGCATACTTGCCGAAATCTCTGATTCTGGCAAGCAAAAATGTTGGTTGGTTGCATATGTGCGGAAGTTGAAAGTCTTTAGTTGCAAAACACATTTTGCAAAACTCTGGTTCATCTGACTTGCCACCAGATATCCTTTCTAAGTGTGCTTTGATTATTTTGGCAGGCCCCCCACATGTTATAAACATGGGCATATAAACAATATGAACAGCGTGTTTCTGATGGGATCAGTCTTTTCTGTCCAATTCGTAGAATGGTTCATGAGATTATCTTTGGTTGATAGACATCAGAATAGACCCCTTTAATTAAGATTCACTGAATTTGCTGCCGTTGAGGTATAGATGAAATTATGAGAGAACACTATGTCATAAACACTGGAGTTCATTTTTCATGATTTTCTCTTAGTGTTTTAATGGTTCTATTTAAAAAAAAGTTCATTATACATAAGTTGGTGTTCTTGGAGGAAGTTTATGATATCTGGAAAGTTGCATGATCATGGTATCACGTTCAACATGAGAGATATATAGATCCTTAAGAGGCATCTCAAGATGGTAACAACATCCATAAATACAGATTTACTATCAGAGTTAATTGACTACAGAGATGGAATATGTACCTCATACTAACCTGATATTTGACATGTAATGAGATTAAAAAGCTAATTGATTTATTATTTACTGACTTTGCAATAAGTATAGACTGGACTAATTTTTCCTACTCCATGTATATTTTCATTCAGTTCATTTTATATTTCCATTCATTTCATATTGTATTGTACTTTTTTGTATGAATAAAGGTATATATATATATATATAAATAAATAAATAAATATATATATATATATATATATATATATATTATTATTAAATGAATTATTATATATGTGTAAGACTTTATATTCTGTTTAGTAGTAATCTTTGATTTTAAGGTATTATAGAAGATATGTTATTTGTAATATCTCCTGTTATCTCATGTCAAAATGCCAATTAGGCCACTATATAAATGACTGTTCACTGGCATTTTTTTCAGGTGATGTTAGCTGGTAATAACATCAATGTTGGATTTGGCCTGGCTTTTCGCATCATCCAGGATTTCAGACTAGACTCCAGTTTCATCTACAAGCAGGCTGGTAGGCTACTGGCCAGGCAGCACAAGTATGCAGCCATACACCAGCTCCTTAAATGTATCAAGGAATCTGGACTCTGTACCAACGAGATGTTTGATGAAGTTGTTTCCGCATGTATCCATGCTGTGTCTGACCAACCTGACCAGGTAAGACAGTAATAAAAGGCAGAAAAAGTGTAAAGATCCCATATGCAATCTGATAACAGCCACATTCGCAGTGTTATCCAACTTTCCTTCATAGTCCTTTGGGCCTTTACATCCTTGTAGCTTTTCTCATGATCAGCAACAATAAGCAGCCTTAATAGCTACTACAATGTTATTCTACATAGCCTCTCACCTATGACCATGCACAGTATCAATTGACCTGACCATGAACTATGTGTGACCTTAACTACATATTCATTCAATGAATAATCATGAGCAGAGCAGTTGTGAGCAACCAATCAAGTTACTGTTGGCAATGTAAACAGTTAATCACCTGACAAGCACAAAATTTGCATATTTAAGGCAACTCTTCCAAACAGAACAAATGTACAAGGTAGTCTGTACCAGTACCCCTGTCTGCATGTTTTTCCAGGATATTTTTATACAAAGAAGATAGTATAAAAAAGTTCTAGGCCAAAGGCTGCAGGAGCTATTCTGTCGACTGCTAAGTGAATAATAATGCTTACCTTGCACTGAATTCCTATGAGACAAAGTATCTAAAATATGGTAAAATACTTCACAATGAATGTGATATATTCATCACTGGAGAACAGAGATATAGCAATTCCAGCTGATGACATCTGTCAATATGGTGTCTTACACAACAAACTTTTGTGACATCTTAGTGACATCACTATTGTCTGACATACAGCTCTCGCAACCATTGACATGGAAAGCCCTCTGTATAGGAGCATTTTTGGGCTTATTAGCATAATTAGGTCAAAGGGTTTGAGTGAAAGGGCTGTGGTAGTTAAATGAATTCACTCCTGGATGGAGAGGGCACATCCTTTTGGTACAGACCTTGGTTAAAGGTCTTAAACATGGGGGAATCTCTAAACAGAAGGTGAACCATCAATCTAATGATCTAATGTTCACAAGTCCAGGGCATTGACCATTAAGATAGCATCCTTTGCAAAATCCCCTTGAATAAAAATCAGCCAAAAAGTTATTTAAAATTATTAATCATTTTAAACCTGATGTAATGCTTTTTCTAAAGGTTATGTTTTTTTAATTCAAATTCATTTTAATATGAAATTTAAACGTTTTAAAAAATTTAATGTTTTAATTGGTACACAATTTTAGCAACCCATTAAAAAAAACAATTTTGGTGGGCTAATATAAAGCTACAGGACAATATCTCAAAGCTGTATTTTTGTTTTTCGTTTACCATGTTTCTTTCATGTTTAAAAATGAATTTAAAATTTATATATAAGTTATCATATCATGGTTCATACTTTGCACCTGAAATCTCAATCCATTGCCTGGTGATTTACTGACAGCTTCATGCATCCATTGATAATGGGCTTTATATTTAAAATGGTGACCTAATTTCATACCTTGGTGTAAGGAGGGATCTGTTGAGAAATAGAGACCTTTTTTGCTTGGCTCAGAGTCTGTGAACTTGAACATTTTACATTTAAAAATGCAGGCACATACAACATAATACTCAGTACATAATAATTAATTAAACCGTGAACTACCACCATGCGTAAATCAAAACTTAACATTTAGGCAAGTACAATGGTATCCTTGAAATTACAGGAGTATTTCTTGTTCAGAAACATACATTACTGGTATTAGTATTTCACTTTTATAATGGATTTTTTTTTCAGGCCAAAGAAACAGAGACCCTGATAAAGATGTTAAAGCTGGACAAAAGCAAGGTATGTCTCATTGTTCTTATTTAAGATTTCACCAAATTGAGCACCATCCAGTGATAAAAGAGAGAGGATTATATCTCGTGTCTCTTCTTATCATTCCTTTCTACTCTAGTCCATTCCATTCCCCTGCCCTCGATTTTCATATTTTAATTTTTTAGCTCAGCTGACTATAAGTCATCTGAGCTATAGTCATGGTCCATTGTCCGTCGTCCGTCCATCTGTCTGTCCGTCTGTCCATCCGTCCGGATGTCTGTCCGTAAGACTGGCACGTTTCGACACCATTGGGACCTACAAATCTGAAATTCGGCATACAATTAGATGTCCCCAAAATCTCCTACAATGCTGAAAATTGGGTCAATAGGACTTCGTTCCTTTGCGATATTAAGGAAAAACCTCAATTTTTTATTAAAAATCTATTTTCACACTTCAGGACTGCCTAATATCAAAACCACTCATCTGGTTTTCTTCATATTTACCATAAATATTCCTCTATATAGTTCCTATGTACATGCCAGAAATAAGTCAGTATTATTTAATTTTAAAAAGTTATGGGTCCAAACATAATGGACTTTGTAAAAAAATCAGGAAAGATATTTGGTCACTTAAGACTAAAGTGTTAAAGATAGGGACTTTTTTTCAGTAATACAACTTTGATTAATCAAAATTTAATTGTATACCAAAAATTAGATCAAAATCTGTTAAATTTTTTTAAATATTGGCAAAAATATAAAATTGGTACCTTAAATTTTGCCCAACTTTGGCCACGGCAGGTTTTTTTCCTGTAAGTACTGTGGATTTAATTTTCACAGCATGTACACAAAAGGATTTAATCTGTTTAAATCTGAAATTTGAAATAAAAGCTGCAAAATTAGGCTAGTTATTGAATTTTTTTGGAGGCTCTTTTTGTATTCCCTTACATTGTCAAGCAGTCCACTTTGGTGACTGTAGGTCATTCAGTGCAGCTCTCTCCACTGAGTTGAGCTTGGTCAGGTTGTCTGCAGGTAATACCATATCACAGGGAGCCCTTTACTCTGGCAACCCCCCCCCCCCCCCCCACCCCCCACCCCCGACCCCCATTCTGTTGACAGACCTGTACTATGAACTAGATGAATCTTAAAATTTACATTTTTTTCAGCAACTAGCAGTAACAACGGAGACCCCTCCCCCCACCCACCCCTTCAATACACAGGACTAATAAACAAGATGAATCTTATAATTTTAATGTTAAATAAATTCTTTTTGGTGAGACTTGGACAATTTTGATTTTTTTTAAAAAAAAAAATCAGGAATTTAATCCTAATATTCAGATGTGATAAAATATTAGGATCTAATGTAAGTGCTAACTGACAAGATATAAATGCTTTGTAGCATTTCATTCATCTCTCTTAAAGTTGGCAGGACCTAGGTGTGAATAACACTGTTAACTTGGTATTAATATTAGGAATATTGGTCAAACTTTGTTGGATTAATTTTTAACTCATATGGTCATATATTTAACTTTTGAAAACTTAATTACCTTCACACATTATTTCTCTATGAAATGTTACTTTTATATAACACTTACCGTAGGACTATTTGTTCCCTTGGTGCATCACTAAATGGTTTAGCTCATGTCCATTATTCTATAATTTACAGAGTTTCATTTTAGCATGGCCATTTTCTCATAGCTTTTCTAATGATAATATACATGAAAAACCAAAAGAAATAAAAATATTTTGCAGTTACAAATATTTTCCAAAATTCAGCTGAGCGATGTGACCCATGGGTCCCTTGTATAGACAACTCCTCTCAAAATTTCTTCTCTTTAAATCATATTCTAATAAACTGGAATAAATTAATACCTTAATATGTTTAAAGGTTTTGCAAAGGGATGAATATTTTATGAAATCCTGTGCATAAGTCACAAGGTAAGAATGAGAATGAATGACATTATGATGAATATATGTTGTATTGAGGAAGTGATTTGCATGATCTCTAAGATTTCACTCAAACATCACTCCACAAGATGGATAGAATCAATGAACATCAGGGGAATCATCTGAGGGGATGCAGTGAAAGATTATGAGATTTAATCAAATGATTTTGGGGGGAGGGGGCTATAACTGATAATGAAAGCGTTCTTGTATACCGGTAGTCTCTGTGATGGTATATTGATGACATTTTATTAACTGATAGAAAGACATGTCCAACATCAACTTGAGGTCTGCCATTGCTGAGCCATAACACGGGAAAGCATCCTCCAGTTACAACCTTGAAAATTAGGTCAAGGTAGAAAAAAATCAGGTGTATATCAGCCACCTGTGACACTTCAGTCTGACCAGTTTTCAGTCTGTTTAAAGAGCTAGCACAGACACAGACATGGGGAATAAAGTAGAACAAATCTATAAAATGGTTTACACCAGGAAGGGGACTGAGAACCCCATCTGAACATGTCTTTGATTTAGAAATAAACTCATTAACTCTTATAAGCTCCTTATAGGGGTTTGGCAGCTTAAAAATAGTCTCTCAGCAACACATTAGGCTTAATTAAGGTGAAATGTTTTTGGTCAAAACTTACCTGAAGGACATCTATTTGTCCGATTTCGACATAACCAAATCAATGAGAGCTTTAACTTTTTGGATGCATTGTTTCTCATTCACAGGCACAATGCATTACATCAGAAAAATAAATTATTTATCAAACCTATTATAATCTCTGTGATCAAAAAATGTTTATGAATGAAATACAGTATTTCTCAAAGTTTACAGTATTATCAACTCGGGCATGATTGCAGTTGATTTTTGGGTCCTTGAGCCCTTGTGCAACATTTTAGACATGACAAAGGTAGGATAAATACTTGTATATCAAGTACATTGCCACTACCTGTCAGGAAGGAAAACGGGAAAAAAAATAATACACTAGAGTAGCTCAGATCGCATGTATTCTCATAATAATAGTGTTAATAATGCCTCACAGGTGACAGCACCTACAAGGAACACTCATACCTGGATAAAAAGTAAATATGGTGATGCAATTTAAAATTTTCATTGCATCAACTATCTACTCATTATGCAATTAAAACGTAGCCAGCTATAATTTATGCTTCAAGGTTTTACAAAAATGTCACACTATCTTAACAGTTGCCTTAAGACCCAGGCCATACTAAACACTGCACTGCAAAAAAAAAGGTAGGTATGTGTGTGTGGATGGGTGGGGGGCATTTGAATACCCTAGACTATCCACACCAAAAGCTTTGCTGTGCCTTAATATACAATGCTGCAAAGAAAAGCAGAGTAAAAAGTAATTTTTCGCCAGTTTGTAGCACCATGGAAGTTCAACAGCAATTATGCACAGCCTCAGGAACAATTACAGAGGTGCTTAGTGCTACACAGTGCTGTGCAGCACAGCATTTGGTAAGGCCTGCCCTTAAGTTGGCTTAATGAATGACTGTGAGTCAGTGTTCATGTTGCCAATATAGATATCATGATCTTATAAAAAAAACAGATGATTTTTGCGCATTAAAATATGATAACAATTTCATATGTACTTCAATGAATCAAAATGCTTAATGGGTTTAATGCCTTCATTATGATAACTAATTTTTATAAAATTATTTAGATTTAGCTGCTTTCAGGTGATTCAGCTTTTTGCAGTCACATTACAAAGGCTGATCTGCAAAATTCCTTTGTCTGCTAATTTTGCTTTTCTTCTGTCCCCTTTCATACAGCCTGACTACAGTAATATATAGATGCTAGCTTGTTTAATATTCACTTCTTCTTATTCTGTTTCATATGTGTATAAATGACCTTTGACACCATATCCAATTTTATATAGACATTGTTTGCAGGCTTTACCATTGAAATTATCAGAGTTAAACTAAAGTAACATATTATTTTATCAAACCCAAGGAGGAGTCTGCTTGTTTGCAAAAGTTCACATAAATTTTCTGGATTGGTTAGTTTTCAACCTTCCAGCTCCATATTTCTGAATCATATTGTAGAAAAGGCACATTTATGTGTGTGTGTGGCCCTTTTAATATTTAATTACTAAGCACATTGTGGGGGCAGTGGTGTAATGGTTAAGGTGCTGGGCTAATGATCGACAGGTCGTGAGTTTGAATCACCGTCTGACCCCCACCTTTCCATTACCCTTAGGCAAGGTCCCAACCACAAGTGTGCCTCTTTCCACCCAGCAGTGGAAATTCCTAAGTCGCTTCATGCTACAGAAACCAGGATAAGCTCTGGCCTAATGAGCCATTAGGATCAGGTGTAAAAACCCAACAGACTGTACTTTTTTTAAGTGCAAAAAACACTGCAATACACCACCTTCAAATATTTGGATCACCATCGAAGAAATCTATGTTTTTGGCCTATTTCCATGTAAAGAAACCCCTTTCATTAATAAATTTATAAGAACCTATCAAATTTAAATACATCTCTTTTTAGACTGATTCTTTTGGTTTTTGGCTTAGCTGTAATGACATGAAGATCCTAGAGTTGTAATTTTGCTTTCTCTCTGTCATACCCAATATATTGAGTCAAATAATTAATTTGCATATGGCATTCCTTGCTGAGGAAGTACTCAGTCAAGCTTGAGTATGACCCAGATATTATTTAAAGTGTTTACAACATCAAATCCAAGAGATAATTGCAAATTTTCTGCAGGCACCAAATTGTTGGAAAGTGGTGATGCAGTTTCAGTGGATCATATAAAATTAACTGAAGAGAAGTATTTTATATAAACTAATAATGAAAGAAATAATAGAATATATTAACATTCTTTCGTAAATTTAACAGGTAAATCAATATTTATTCAATTTTTTGAGTTAATGAAATAATGAAATATTCATAAATATGAGAGACAACCGTTTCTCTGACTCTGTCATGTCCATGTCGTCCTACCAGAATGGTATTACACATTTTATCAATGGAAAAATTTATTAGTTATACAAAGTAGAATGATTTACATTACATCAATTTTGCCCAACTCACATGTGGGTAACAAATTTTATAGCTGTCCGTACTGGTTTTGTGCCACAGAATACATTCACATACATACTTACCAGGAGTGTTCATATGGGTTATACAAGATAAAAGCTTTCATAAACCTGCTGTCATAAATCTGCCAAGTCTTTTGAAATGTGAAAAGCTGCTGGTGTTACCTTAATTGTTAATGGGTACTCCCACTCCAGTGCAGGTCAGGTAACACCTGTTAAGTGTTTGAGTCCAATATATTTTTCCATTTCAGTCTCAGATTTTTTGCCATTATGGTATTATAATGTTGAAGTATTTTTTAAGATTTTCATGACAGGTAGGCCTAATGACTTCTCTTTCATATTCCAACTTTTATTTTATCTGCCATTGAAACAGAGTTTTGTGGATACTATGTTTTCATGTGGGTTCTGGCGCCGCGTCCCTATGATTTAGAACCCCTCTGAGACCCTTAGACCAATCTTTCTGAAACACATTTACTGGGTCACATGTGAACTTGTGCCTTGAATTGTGCATCTAGATCCATCTTGGGTAGACTTCTCATACATAAGACTGTTGGCACCACCTACAAAAAATTGTTTTGTCTGTCCATCTGTCCATCTCTGATGCCACATATTTGGAGGGCTGTCACGTCAGAAGGGATTCCATGCCTCTGTGATTCGGCTGATACCTGTAGTCGCATGTAGACGGCCCAGATTCTAGTTACCTTATGCCATTTATAAACTAGAATTTGGTTGGTTTGTGGACTGTCTTGCAGGGTGTGCCAGTCTGTCAGGTGCAGGGGGGTTGTATTTTATTTAAAGAGCCCTGCTCTCTATAAGGTGTGAATCTAAGCCAGCCAAACAGTGGTTCAGACTGAATAATCACCAGTTCCTCAGTAATTACTGCACGAACACTCTTTCTCTCTTCCTCAAATGACTTTTTCATTTATGGCCCTTTATATCTTCCCAGTATTTTTAAGACACTTATTGAAAGTCTAATAAGGATAGTTATTTACTTAAATATATAAGCTTAATTACAATTAAGGTTAAAGCTACATATACATGTCAGGTATTTTAAATAAATTTGAGATGGAAAAACATATGGTTTCTGCCAATATTTAGACCTGAAACTGTTTGTTTTTGCCTGTACACAAATGGAAATAACCTTGCACTAAGCATACCCAGTGGTGTGAAACATAAACAGTGTGCAGGCCACCTGGTGGTCATACCAAGCAATTTCACAAGTCAAAATTCTCTAGTTTCCCTATCCATGTATCTTCTTCTTGTTTGAAAGTTGCTGTGCATGTGCAAGTTCCAACCTGTGGTCATGTTGTTATTTGGTAGACAAACACATGTGGACCGTGTTTTCTTTTACACAGAACCATAAAATAGAGTTTAATATAGTTAAATTTGAAGATACTAAATCCATGTGGTGAGGTGGTTTCTCTGGGGAACTTTTATATTCAGCCAAATTGAACTGAAAGCATGAGATAATACAAATATCATTGCAAATGTTTTAGTACATTCAAGATTTTAGAAAATATAAATACTTGTTAAGACTGTATAATTACTTTGCAGATCCAGGCTTACATTATGAGTGGCAAGCTCAAGTCTGCGTACCTGATCGCTGTCAAGGGCAACAGGGCTGAGGATATTCGTGCCATAGCCGCTGCAGCTGAGCAGTCTGGACAAGCTGCAGTCAAAGCTATCTGTGAAAAATGGCTGACACAGAAAGGGTTTCAGTGATAGATCAGTAGAGAGCGGGACAAACCACAATAAAAAATAGTCCAAGGATGGAAGTATAATTAATGGTTGTACCATTTGAAAGCAAATGTGAATTTCCATAAAACCATTTCTGGGGCAGATTCACATGATACACTAGTGCATATCACCACCTGCTGGCTATAGCCTGAACCCTGTGAAATCAGATCACCTGTGAGACTGGCCATAAGTGGTCTTATTCTTAATTCACAGGTGGTCTTAGTAGGCAGGCCAGTTATAAAAATATGTATGTGTTTTGTTCATTCAGGGGTGGCCATAATAGACAGATGGTCTTATTAGAAGGGTGGTCTTATTAGACAGGTGGTCTTATTAGATGGGTGGTCTTTCCACTGTAGTTCTTCCATGACAAGTCATTTGTAAATGTAAATTGCAGAGGTGCTATGGAAGGATCTGGCTGGCATCTGTGATATGAATTTGTCTTTATATTTGATCAGTGATCTTTACGGTAGAAACACACAGTATTTATCAAATTTAATGTAAGATGTGATTCTAAAGGTTAAATCTGATGACTTGGTCATTGTTTGATATAAATTTTGAAAATTATAATCAAAAAGTTTAAACATGTGTTCCTCCTGCAGGAAGCCACATCACCTGGTTATGGTGAATTATTCTGAAGGCCTTATACCATAAAAGTAAAGTGAATATGAACAGAATGCCATGTCATAATTAATTGTATCCTGTGTCAGATTTAGGCAAAACATAAAAGTTTAAGAGCATTAATGTACAACCTTAGCAATCATTGGTTTTTGAAATGGAACATATGCTCAAAATTACACACATAAACACATAAAATAATAATTAAAAAGTAACTGCGTGGCCTTTACACTGGATGACAGTGTATTAACCATAGCACGAGTGATCATTAGGCAATTAGGCACAGCAAATAAACTGTGGATACAGTAGCATCTTGAGGGATAATAAAGATGAAGGATAATAAAGCTGAAGTGTCTATTTAATTAATGAATTGTGTTCCATTAAATGACAGACCCAAACATTTGTAAATGCTTTAAAGGGGCATAATCAGGCGGAATATCACATTTTTCATTTAGCCTTTTCTATCACACTATCAGTTCAGTTCTGCTTTATACAACAGTTTTCCAGCAAAACCATCCCGGCACAGTCTCAGTACCACACATACGTCTACTTAACACCTTGTTTTTGTACTGTGTGTTGGTAAACACAGTCCTCATGTATCTGTTTACCATACTAAGGCAGCGTTACTGGAGGTCCGATTGTGAGCTGCAAACACGTGGTGTTTCAGCCCGCGTTAACATGTATTACATTTTTTGGCCAAGTCAGTCAGGGCATCTCCCAATTGACACATGTGGTGGCTCCACGTACACACGGCCCCACATGCTGTGTATATTGACACCTGTGAACCTGCCAAGTCCACTGCTTTTAACACTCGTTTACAGGAGTACACAAACAGTATCAAAGCAATATTTTGACACGTACAGATTTATTTTAAAGTGATGAAGGTATTTTTCTTGTTAATTCAACATGCTTTATAGGTGATTGGGCCTTTTTAATCAAGTGTGTATTTAATTAATGAACTGCCTTCCATTTGACTACTGACTTGCACATTTGTAAATGCTTAAATCAAAAATAGTATAGTCATTTAGAGGTATGTAATATAATGGTTGTGAAAATTAATTCATCAGTTAATTGAGTAGGATGTTTGAAATATAAGTCAAAATAGCTTTTTCTGTGATAGGTAAGTTAATACTATCTCCAGGTTACATATTTGAAATTGCGTACTGGCGTAAAATGTTTATTGTTTATATCTTGAAATACAAGCTTTTATTTTAAGTCTTCAAAAGCTACACCTGTAACATTAAGTTATATTTTGATACTGCAGAAAACATTGTCAGATGTATGATTTATATATTATTTTAGCATATTTTAGGGGGATTAGAAAACAGGAAGTCTTAGATATAACCTAGCACATCTTTTATTGTATGCTTTTTGTCCGAAGTTCATTTTTATATTCATTCATATCTTAAATAATCACATTCACTTTTAAGTTTAGTGAGCACATGTTATTATTTCTATGCATAGACATATTATTTTTTTTTAATGTATGTCAAGATGTACATAATTTGTATTCAAAAGAGAACATATGGAACGTAAGAGGTTTTTTATTTTTTTTATCAAGAACATATTACACATACAATCATAACATATGGACATGGTGGTAAAATCAGTAGTGGAAGTATTTTACTGCAGTCATAAAAATAATTTCACCAACAAATTCTAATTAAACACGAATTTATGCATTTCCTTAAGTCTATATGTTGTTTATTTGTGTTATAACAACAATACTGTGTATGACAGATAACAGATGAAAATTTATGTGATAACACATACTGCATTACCTCCCTTAGCTAATCCAATTTTTACTTCTGTATAATTATTTACAACTGGCATACCATCTGACTTACCATGTCTTTTTTTAGGGATACTGCAGTGCCCCTGACAAGGTACAGGAACTGTATGTTCTATTAAACTCCTGGTACCAATAGCTGACCCAAACTTAACACACTGAAATATCACCAGTTCATCCTGTGGAAACTGATGTTGGTTGTTACATAAACTGTCCTCTCAAGCTCAATTTTATTTTTAATGATTGTTCTATAGCATATTCCTAATGTGCCAAGTTGCTGTAAGACCTACAGCATAAGCATGTCAGAAATGCCTACAACCTCCATTAAAACTACTGTTTTGTCTGCGTGGTCAGTAGTGTTTCAGAACTCTGTGGAATAAAACCTTCCAAAGTTGACTTCAGGCGAGGAAGATACCCAGAAAATACCCAGGGAGGCAACATATGGTCCTGCTTTTATATCCCACTTCCTTCAGGTACATGGGTATACTAAAGATGCCTTTAGATCAACATTCCTTATTCTTCACCTTAATGACCTTCAGTGCCTCGTAAAACTGGACCACTCCTGTAAGTTGCTTCCCTCTCAATTTTTTTTCATGTGCCTTTATTGTCCTCTTCCATATGACTATCCATGCCCTGATAATATTTGTATAATTCAACTAAATATACCCATAATTCAACCAGCTATGCTGCACTATATATGAAAACCACTGCACGGGCACAGGTATAACAATACCAAAGAACAGGCAAGAAGTTTACACCTATTTTTATTTGACATATTGCACTCTCCTATGCTGCGAAGGGTGACCCCAGATTACCTTTTACAACAGTTTGATCACTATTGGTTTTTTTTTTTTTTTTTTGGGGGGGGGGGGTTATAGGAATTTGTAGTACCATATACCAGTGCACCTTTATTAAAGTAAGAGAGAGTAAATAATAAAATGTCAGAACCATGGGCCAGTTATTTTCGGGATAAACTGTAGCAAAATGTAATTAAAAATATATAACCATAAGGTGTTTAATTTCTCATTAATCAAATTTCAGAATTGTATAATAATTATTAGTTTGGTTCCTGCATGAAAACAAAGCTGTGTAAAGAACAAATCTGATGACTGTTCACATCTGTTATATATAGAACTTTGTATATATATAATTCTTTATTCACAATCTGTATATTCTGTATAATAAATGTGTTAAAACGCAGAATGTCTTAAGTATATATTATTTTTATTCAATATGTTTCACACAAAGTCACAGCTTTAACCAGACAGCTGTGTTTTATTTTCCTTTGAACTTAAATAATGCCAAGCCATTTTGAATTCTGCTCAGGGGAGGGTTTAACCCTTTAATGCTCAGAGCAGCCATGACTACCAGACTCCATAGGCACTGACAATTGGATGGTTAAGCCCATGCAAGTTGTGATACAAGCAATATCAAGGAATGCATCACAGTGGTCTTTCATCATGTTGCATTCCTATTGTGGTGAACAGCCCATAATCTTAACATTAGGCTACAAATGATAAATTACACCAAGAGAATACTTGTGAACTCACAACCCAAACTGAAACTCTGTCTCTATGGTAACCAGTCATTTCCAGTATTGCGCAAAAGTGGGCTGCGTCCAGTAACCTATGCGGGCGGTGCCTGTATTCATACAGTCAGAAATGCAACAAACTTGGAGGGGTTTACCAATAAGCGGAGTTTAAATGGAAAGATTCTTGCTCATATGTGGTGTTAGAAATTATACTAAAAATGCTAATGATTAGTCTGGTTTATGTCAATTGACAGTTTCCCTGTAGGCCATGAGGTGTCATTAATAACAACAAGTGCCCCATGGGTCATGACACTCAGCCAACTGACATGTTGACAATAAGTCCTCCCAGTCTGGAAAAACTGATGTAACACATCATGATCAATATCCATTAAAAAAAGTCATGGTGATCAATACATTAGTTATTCAGATACTTGAGCTTTTGTGTCAATTTTTTTATTATTCTGGGGGGTACTTCATAGCCCCATAGCTTGAAGAATATGGGTAACAGCAAACTAATTCAAGGTTTCCAAGGAGACTTTTCATGGACCTCTCAGGATTTAAAGTATGAAGATTCCAGGTCCAGCGGTTACTATTTGTGCCCTATTAACAGATGATTGCATCTTTTAAAGTCTCAAAAATAGAGAAAAAAAGGGATCCATGGGTCATGGCCCTCAGCTGAAGTTTGAAATTTTTGCAAATGCAAAATATACAAAATATTCTATTGTAATGTTTTTCATATATACAAGCATATGAGAAGCTAAGAGGAAAGGGGCCCTCCTACTTGGTTATAATGAAGTTCTAAATATTTGGCTGCAAAACTAATACTCTGACAAGACTGTCATGAAGAAAAAAAGTAAAAGTTTTGAGATACTGTGATGCCTATGAAAAATTTACAGATGGACAGGCAAGTGGACAGAATGGACTAATACCTTTATTTCACTTTTAAGGGAATAATGCATTTAAGTTTATATTTCAGCCTACGTTTTTATCATATCCACTTTTTCCATTAACAGTTTTTATCAGATTCATTTTTTTTATTTACAAGTTTTATAATTTTTTTAATAAAAAAATCTGAAAATATATGTTAAAATATCAGAATATTAAGTTGCAATCATTATTTATCCAGAGTGTAGCTCATATCGGGTCATATTATGCATACACATGTATTTTATTATTTTTAAATCACAAATGTTTAAACTGAATTTAAAAGAAAATAATGCCACAACATGGCATCTTCAAGATTATTCCTTGAATCACTATTAAAAAGTTTTGTACATTGGAGTTTTTAGTACATGCTTAATTTTATTCACCAAAATAAAAGATTCAGTAAATCTGATAAAATACAACCATCTTTTCAAATAAAGTATACACACTGTTAGTAGAATGAGGGACAACATCATTGTGCTAATTATTATCTCAGCTATAACTTTTTACTGGAATTAATAGTCAATTCCACACCTGGTGAATTTTTACTCTTCTGAATTAAAGAATTACTTATCTAATGAACATCCACACTTTCATATAGCAAAACACAACTTTGTGGACACAATTAAAGGTGCACTTTAATCATTGTAACCCTGGTGGTACAATACAAAATGTTAAATGTAGCACAGCCTAGAATAAGAATGAATCTATTACAGAAAATTATAACATTCATCTAGTTTATGCACCAGCTGGGGGGGGGGGGGGAGTGCAGGGCAGAGGGGAAGCCTGCCACTAGCCAAGGCAAGCTGCCCGGGGAAAGGGTTACATAATACAAGTGAAGGCTGTACTACTAGGTGGGCTTAATGTAAACAACATTTGACATGGTGTATGAAAACTTGAATAAAAGCTTCTTTTTTAGATCAGCTGACTACAAGTCATCTGAGCTATAGTCGTGGTCCATTGTCCGTCGTCCGTCCGTCAGTAGATGTGGCACGTTTTGAAACCGTAAGACCTAGGAATCCAAAATTCGGCATAATGTTAGATGTCCCCAAGATCTCCTACCAAGCCGAAAACTGGGTCTTTACCACTTCATTCCTTTGAGAAATTAAGGAAAAACCTCAATTTTTTATTAAAAACCTATTTTCACACTTCAGGACTGCCAAATGTCAAAACTACTCATCTGTTTTTCCTCATATTTACCATAAATATTCCCCTATATAGTTCCTATTTACATGCCAGAAATTATGTCTGTATTATATAATTTAAAAAAGTTATGGGCCCAAACATAATGCATTTTGTAAAAAATCAGGAAAGATATTTGATCACTTAACACAAAACATGTTAAAGCTATGGATTTTTTTTCCAGTAATATAACTTTAATTAATCAAAATTAAATTGTACACCCAAAATTAGATCAAAATCTTTTAAATTTTTTGAAATATTAACAAAAATAAAAAATTGGTACCTTAAATTTTGCCCAACTTTGACCATGGCATGTTTTTTTTTTCCAGTAAGTACTGTGGATTTAATTTTCACAGCATGTTTTTGTTAGCATTTTGTCTGTTAACACCAAAAATCTGAAACCAGTTGATCAAAAACTGTAGATTTAATTCAAGTTTTCAAGCACCATGTAACATATTGTTTACATCAAGCTAGTGTTAAGCAGTTTGCAAGAGCTCAGCTCCCCAGCTTCAGCTCTCAGTTCCTTAAATTTGGCATACAATTAGATGTCTCCAAAATCCCCTACCATGCCAAGAATTTGGTCACTAGGACTTAATACCTTTGAGATATCAATGAAAAACTTCATTTTTCCATTAAAAACCCATTGTTACACTTCAAGACTGCCTAATATCAAAACCACTGGTCTGACTTTAATCATATATAATATACATATTTTTCTATACATTCTCTATGCACATGCCAGAATGATAACAGTATTGCGTAATTGTTTTAAGTTATGGGCCCAAACATAATGCACTTTGTAAAAAATCAAGAAATATATTTACTCAATTAACAAGAGGATTGCTGAAGCTAGAGATTTTTTGTCAGGGATGTAACATTATTTTATCAAGATTTAATTGAATACCCAAAATTTGTTCTGAATTTTTCAAATTTTTAAGTTATTAGTATAAATATAAAATTAGTACCTTAAATTTTGCTAAACTTTGACCATGGCACGTTTGTTTCCTGTGAGCACTGTTGATTTCATATCATGCACACATAAGGATTTCAGCTTTTTAGTTTAGAAAGCTGAAAGAAATTGGCCAAAAATAGTAGCTTTTATTAATGTTTTTATGAGACCATGTCAGACCTTAGCTCTCCCCAGCCTCTCTCGAGTCACCTGTATGTTGACCTTGTTGACCTTTCATCAAATTATGCATGCTTACCGGGAGGCATACACTGGGGCAGCCAGGCAGCTTATGGCAAGCCACAATTGATCCAGGTGTAAAACCCAACTCATCTAGTAGTTTTAACTAACAACATAACAATAAACAATAAATGTATAAATTTTTATTGGTTTTTAATAACAAATTAAAGAAAAATAGAAAAGGAATTTGTTAGTTGATAATAACAGGAAATTCACTTGCAGTTACTGATGATATAAGAATCTTGTATCGATTGATAAAATGTCATGTATTCCAAGTAACACCATGCAGTTACCTATGGTATTTTTTCAGTTCAATTTTAATGATAAAAAAATAAATCATATCATTCATTACCTATCATTAGGGATCATATGAAGGAAATTAATGATAGACAAAGATGCAGTTGATAATATTAATCTAGATTCCTGCTGTGTCTAGTGTGTACATTGATGTGAAATTAGTCCAAAATGAATATATTACATTTATTTTTTTTAATATGAATAAAAGATATAAAACCAGGTACTTATGATCATTATTTAAATGTGTGAATTTTGTATATTCTGGATTCTCAACATCATTGTTTGGTGAAAACTGAATAAATACCAGACATGGTGCTATTACTTTGCAAATGTATTTGAATATGAATATGAATATGTACTCCATTATAAAATTTCTTGTATAAGAATGGGAATTCAGGTAAAAAATGAAAGTATAGGAATACCAGTGCAAATACTTTCAAAATGTAATCATGAATGCATTCATGAATATATTCTTTGATATTATTTTAATAATCATTTCAGTTGTATTTTATTTTAAACTAGATGTGTCAGAACGACACAAATGCCCCCGCCTGGGGCAAATTAGAAACATTAGTTAAATTTTGACAAAAATTTTTTAAGTTCAGGAGGTGTCATATGGTCAAAAGTAGGTCAACAAGGGCAAAATGCAAACTCGATCTGTTACGGGTCATTATCAAGCAACACACCAAAAATCAGGCCAGTATCTGCAGGCACTGTGAAAAAAGTCCAAACATGTGCATTTTACATAAAAATTTCGGTCTTTTATGAAATTTTCTATGTTTAGGAGCCGTAAAACAATCAAAAGTAGGTCAACCCGGATGAAACGCGAACTCGATCTGTAACTGTCATTATCTGCCCACACATAAAAAATCAGGGTGGTATCTGCAGGCATTGAGGAAAAAGTCGGTACATATGCATTTGTTATGAAAATTTCTATTTTTCATGAAACTTTCTATGTTCAGGAGCAGTCAAATGGTCAAAAGTAGGTCAACTGAGACAAAACAAGAACTTGATTTGTAACTGGTCATTATCTGCCTACAGACGAAATATCAGGCCCGTATCTGCAGGCATTGTGAAAAAAAGTCCTTACATGCATGTGCACTTTTTTATGAAATTTTCTATGTTAGAGCACCGTCAAACGGTCAAAAGTAGGTCAACTGGGACAAAACATGAACTCGATCTGTAACTGGTCATTATCTGCCCACACACCAAAAATCAGGCCAATATCTGCAGGTATTGCAAAAGAAGACAGTATATGTGTATTTGTCATGAAAATTTATACTTTTCATGAAATTTTCAATGTTAAGGAGCCGTAAAACGGTCAAAAGTAGGTCAACTGGGATGAAAAGCGAACTCGACCTGTAGCTGGTCAATATCTGCCCACACACCAAAAATCAGGCCAATATCTGCAGGCATTGCGAAAAAAAGTCCGTACATGTGTATTTGTCATGAAAATTTATATTTTTCATGAAATTTTCTAAGTTAAGGAGCCATAAAAGGTACAAAAGTAGGTCAACTAGGATGAAACGCGAACTCCAACTGTAACTGGTCATTATCTGCCTACACACCAAAAATCAGGCCAATATCTGCAGGCCTTGCGAAAAAAATGTACATGTGTATTTGTCATGAAAATTTATATTTTTCATGAAATTTTCTAAGTTAAGGAGCCATAAAAGGTACAAAAGTAGGTCAACTGGGACGAAACGCGAACTTCAACTGTAACTGGTCATTATCTGCCTACACACCAAAAATCAGGCCAATATTTGAAGGCATTGCGAAAAAAAGTCTGTACATGTGTATTTGTCATGAAAATTTATATTTTTTATGAAATTTTCTATGTTAGAGCACTGTCAAACGGTCAAAAGTAGGTCAACTGGGACAAAACATGAACTCCATCTGTAACTGGTCATTATTTGCCTACACACCAAAAATCAGGCCAATATCTGCAGGCATTGCGAAAAAAAGTCTGTACATGTGTATTTGTCATGAAAATTTCTATTTTTCATGAAATTTTCTAAGTTAAGGAGCCATAAAACGTACAAAAGTAGGTCAACAGGGACGAAACGCAAACTCGATCTGTAACTGGTCATTATCTGCCCACACACCAAAATTCAGGCCAATATCTGCAGGCATTGCTAAAAAAGTCCGTACATGTGTATTTGTCATGAAAATTTCTATTTTTCATGAAATTTTCTAAGTTTAGGAGCCGTAAAACGGTCAAAAGTAGGTCAACCAGGATGAAACACGAACTCAATCTGAAACTGGTCATTATCTGCCCACACACCGAAAATCAGGCTAATATCTGCAGGCATTGCAAAAAAAAGTCCGTACAACTGTTTTATTTCGGAAGGACGGACATGGGTAAAACTATATGCCCCGGCCACTTTGTGGCGGGGGCATAAAAATCATAAGATTCTCTTATTATTTTTAATAAAAATTATATTTGGGACAATTTGTAATTATTTTTAATAAAAAGTTAAACTCTTATATTATATGTTCTGCTTATAAGTTATATGGCCAAGTCAAAATCTGTGTGACAATAGCACTCCATTTGTTAAGAAAATAAATGAAATCAACCTCTTCCCTGTCTCCAAAGACACTATCAAAATCATACATAAGCTAAACACCCACAACTCATAATACAGCTTATATTTATCACCACACAAAAGAAGCATGTGCCTCTTTCCCAAATCATATTTTTTATCATATATAACAGCTGAGCGCTGTGACCCATGGGTCCCTTGCTCAATCAATTCCTTTGAAATTTCAGATTTTAAAAGATTAAATCCTTATGTATATATGCTGCGAAAATTAAATCAACAGTGCTTTTAAGGGGAAAATGTGCCATAGCCAAAGTTGGACAAAATTTAAGGTATTGAATTTTTATTTATGCTAATAACTTAAAAAATTTGCAAAATTCCGATCTTATTTTGGGTTAACAATTGAATCTTGATTTAATAAAGTTATATCCCTGAAAAAAAAGTCTCCAGCTTCAGCTTCAGCATGTTAAGTGAGTAAATATGTTTCCTGATTTTCAAAAAATTGCATTATATTTGGACCCATAACTTCAAAACAATACACAATACTGACCTAACTTTTGGTATATCAATAGAAAATGTATGGAAGAATATGAATACTAAAAATATAATCAAAAACAGACCAATGATTTCAATATTAGGCAGCCTTGAAGTGTAACAATGGCTTTTTTATGGAAAATGCAGGTTTTTCCTTAATATTTCAAAGGAACAAAGTCCTAGTGACCCAATTTTTGGTATGGTAGGAGATTTTGGGGACATCTAACTGTATGCAAAATTTTGGATTCATAGGTCCAACGGTTTCAAAACGTGCCCTGTTAACGGACGCCGGCCGGCCAGACGGAAGACAGACAAAGGACCACAACTATAGCTCAGATGACTTATAGTAAGCTGAGCAAAAAAATTGTAAAAATTAACTGATGAAACACTCCATGATCAATATCCATGCAAAGAATCATGGTGATCAATGCATAAATTGTTCAGATACTTGAGCTTTTGTCTCAAATTTTTCATTATTCTGGGAGCTACTTCGGAGCCCCATAGCTTGAAGAATATGGGTAACATAGGCCTAATTCCAGGTTTCCAAGGAGATTTTTCATAAACCTCTCTGGATTTAAAGTTAGAAGATTCCAAGTCCAGCGGTTACAATTTATGCCCTGTTAACGGACAGACGACCGGGTGGCCTGGCAGACGACGAAGAAAGAGTGATCGCTATAGCTCAGATGACCTGCAGTCAGCTGAGCTAAAAATATTTGCATCCTCATAGAGCCTTATAACCATTTGGAGAATATGCATTGCTAGAAATTGGTTAGAAACCTGTGCTCTGAAAGAGTCACATTTAAAATCTCAGCTTTCTCTGTATAAATTCACAATATACAGCAGACTTTCATTCCCTTTTCAAGAGCCAAGGGTGACAAGTAAAAAAGACAGATTTACCAAATTCCGTACAAGTTTTTATTGATTCCTGAAAACCAGGCAGCAAATGATTAGCATCACATGCACTATAATCCACAGTAAAACTTATCATAACTCGAAAATATTTGCCCTAAACGGATTCCTAAGACATAACAGCATGCTCATTAAAATCCACATCTCATTAACAAGAGCTGTAAATGTGATTATCATTCACAAATGTGTTTATAATTCACAAGCGTGATTATAATTCACAAATGTGTTTATATTTCACAAATGTGTTTATAACTCACAAATGTGTTTATAATTCACAAATGTGATAAATCACAAACGTTATTATAATTCACAAACGTGATTACAATTCACAAAAGTGATTTCAATTCACAAATGTGTTTATAATTAACACATGATTACAATTCACACAAGTGATTACAATTCACAAACGTGTTTATAATTCACACGTGATTACAATTCACACAAGTGATTACAATTCACAAATGTGTTTATAATTCACACGTGATTACAATTCACACGTGTTTATAAATCACAAACGTGATTATAATTCACAAACGTGATAATAACTCACAAACAGGATTACAATTCTCAAACATGATTATAATTCACTAATGGTGGTTATCAGCCATTCATTCATATGCAATATGTTATGTACAGCATGAGTGATTCTTAAATACAAGATGACTATGTAAATACACAGCATGCACTCGTACAAATATCTCAGATGATACAAATCTTAAATAAGACACGCTTATCATGTAAAATTGCCTAAAATTATTTTCTTAAATCAAGTATCAGACTTCATAAATCACATGTATCTTTTAGGCCCTGTCAAAATGATACAGTTTTGGATTATCTGCTAATTAATTCATTATTATGATCACTTAATGTGGAGACTTTTCATATAAATGTAATGAGATCAGAGAATACTACAGACTTATCTTGCATCAGTAACCAAGTCCGCCCTTTATCCTACTAATGCTGAAAGTAGTACTCAAAATTTTGTTTGGACTGGTGTATTCATTTGCATGGGTACACGCTTATCTGAATGTTATTGCAAACTTACTTGGAGTATATTTTTTTCATCACATGTAGGGTTATAAACCTGTGCTAGTCAATTTGGGAAGGTCTGTTATATGACAAATGTTTTTGCTACATAAAAACCTATTACGTATCAATTACCTGCACAAAATTTAAGCCATCACAAAGTCAATTTTGTATGGTGCACAGGTAAATGAATGTCAAATTATATCTTAACAGTGTTGTCATGTCCAGCCTGTCTGGTAATGTCTCAAGTCCCAAATTTGGTACCTGTTTCAGCCCTAAAACCCACTGCTGCCACAGGCTTTTCAAGTTTGATATCGATAGCTGTCAAAGTCTGTTCACGATGATCACAGTTAACAACACCACAACCTATCATGTCGCCATAATTATAACCATGATCTGAGCATGTTGTATATTTCAGATATCACTACACAGGATCAAAACACCATAGATATCTGAAACCATGATCAGGGCACACTGTGAATTCAAAAGATATCAGATATCATAATCAGAGCACTCTGTCTGCTTAATGTACATCAGTGACCATGATCAGAGCACCCTACCCTGGTAGAGTCAACAGATATCAGAGACCATGATCAGAGCACATTGCGAACTCAACAGATATCAGTGACCATGATCAGAGAACACTGTGAACTCAACAGATATCAGTGATCATGATCTGAGCACATTGTGAACTTAAAAGATATCACTTATTAGAGACCATTATCATCACATACTGTGAACTCAACAGATATCTGAGACCATGATCATAACAGAAGGTGGAATTGACAGTTCATGATTATGTGTCCACACAGAAGACATTGTGGTGGCCCAATAAGATATCAGCATTACAGAACAAAGGTGTGTAAACCCAAGTTTTTTCACACTGAAATGTACACACAAAAATGAACACAAAGCTTCCCTACCTTGCTGTAGGGTTAATGACCAGATATAATATAAACAAAACCTGTGCCACGTTAAACTAATCCTTAAAATAATATATTGTTTATCAGCATGGTGTCTGGACCATGTTTCCTCACACTGATCAGATCTTGACAACTAAATCGATCACAGATTATACAGAGCTAATCAGGAACCAGAATTGTTACAGTACAGCACTGACTCAGCACTGTCTCCATGTTAAACATGTAATTTGATTGACAGCTATTCTTGGAAAACATGGCCCTTTCCCAGTAAAACTAGATTTGTGCTAACAAGAAGCTATGCTTGTACAGTTAACAAATTGCTACACTAAATGTCAAATAAATACTAGGTAGACACACTCAGCAGCAACTAATGCATATGTACAACTAAAAGAACAACACAAATAAATACATATATATGGACATATTCAACTCACACTGATTTATTAAATCATAGTAAATTTTCTGGCCATAAGACGGGAAAGTATATTCATGAAGTGTCTGTGTGTGTGTGTGTGTGATGTGAAGAACAACATCAAATGTGATATTTTTCACAAAAGCAGTCCTGTGTAATGCCAAAGCTGTAGAATAGCTGACAATACCAGCAGAAGCTGACAGAAGGGTTAAAGTTTTTGATTAGCTTTATGATGTCAATCTGTGATTTTTATCTAACATCTCATACACTCCTGTCATGGTCTTTATCAAATATAACTATCCTGTAAAATTAATTAAGTTACATGGATAAATTTTGATACATAATGACCACATTGGTATTATTGTTTTAAGTATACAACTGATAAGTGTTGTTTAACCAAGATACTTTTTGTTTTCATACAAAACAACGTGCTGATGGCAACATACACAGAATAATATTCAGAGCTACTCACAAGAATAGCAGTTACACTGACATACTCAGTATCAAGTTTATCACAATACTTTTTAAGTATTTCACTTAATTACAGAGGCTACTAAAACACAGCCTTTGAGACAACATGTCCTGATCTCTTTGCAAAACATTCAATAGACCTTTTCCATGAAAATGTGTCCTTTGAGTAACAGTCATCTGCAGTGTAAGAGATCAGGTACCCAGCACTACGTTTGACTGAATGAAACAAGATCAATACAACAGACTTTGAAAGATAAGATTTTCCTTTTACAATATGTAATAGAACAAATAGATCTTTCCTTGACAATATAACGGACCTGAATACATAGTATCAGTCTTTGCAAACAGATGTCAATAGTGTTGCAGTAAAGGTCTACTGATTTATGGTTTATCCACATGTAGTTACATACTTGTCAACACATCAGTGTTAACTGTGGCAGTGACAATGAATGCTGTGATTTTAGTGTTCTTAATTAACCCTGCTTGAAACGAGCGTCATTGTTTTCACTTGATTCTGTGTGTGTGTGTGTGTATGATATCTGGAGACAGTGAAACAGATGTTACAGAAATTTATCATGTAGGCTGGTGTTGTGAAAGTGTTGATGAAGTTCAATTTTGGTGTTAATGCAAGCATAAATAACCCCATAATGAGTGTTTAATGGGTTCTTATAGAACATTTTACCACATGCACTTGTTGTATGGGACAATACGGCCATCTTTTGAGCGTGATCTATTACGTCACAGGCGACAATGACGTCATGCCACTTGCCATTTCCCCAAAAGGTGTCCGTAAACCAACATACATCATGGGGGGGGGGGGGGGGGAGGGGGGGCATGGTTGTTTTTCATTATGTTTATAGTCAAGTACAACAATACCACGATGTCCTGGGTGATTTTTTTTTAAATATTCAGATTAAATATTCACTATCTTCCATACAGGGTTTGCGCCCCTATATCAGACACATTTTCAATTAAAATATGAGACTGTACCCAAACTGTTACATATTCCACTAAAATTCACTCTGCTCCTTTCTGTCTGTATGTAGGAGTGTGTGACCATGTTTGTGATCATCTCTTTGGTTTACACCTCATCATGAAATCACTGCTGACCAATTATTCAGATTAATTTTCTGATTATAGATTATGATTACCTGATATGATATCTTAGGAAGATAGAGCAAATCTGACTCACTGTAAAAGTGCTGTATCTTACAAATGCTTCATACCATAAAGAAAATGTATATAATATTTCCTATATGACTTACATGAAACATCCACAAAAGCGTGGAATACATCATTGTACATTAAGAGCCGCTATATAAGCTAGCATATTCTTCATACAAAGACAGTAACTAGGCTCTTTAACTAACACACAGCTAGATATATACACTAATGAAGTAATCATGCTTAACAAAATGAAAGAAACAAATAAAATAGATAAAAGATACATACTGTAACATTCTCTGTATTATAATGGAGATGTAAAGATTAAATGTGACTCTTATTTTGTCCTTAAGACTGGTGCTCTATATATTTAAACAGCTTCATTTTTTGTTTAGAATATAATTTAAATTTTAATTCATATTATATTAACACAGAATTCTTGTTCATTAAGGTACATCAATATCCTGAGACTTTTATTTTTAATTTGTGACTGCCTGATTACATCTATTTCTTAATACCTGGATTGACGTTCAATCATGATCTAAAGGATAGATACCTGTTTTAACTTTTCTAATATGACTAAGAGTGCACATATATTGCAAATATGGTGCATTTTAGCATATCATGCATGGCTTAAATATGAATATCTAGGTTTAAAATATGAATTCATTACTATATCTTATCGGTGTTTTTGTGTTTGTTGTACTCATGTTTATGTGTTTTGTATGTTCAAACTGATTATAGAGTCTGGTACTGTATGCATGTGAACATATGGACACAACAGCAAGCATATCCATGATTTGATAAATGACAGGTGAAAGCAGTGACTTGTAATGGCAAATGTTAGCATATAAATATGTTCAGATTTCATGCAATACTTAACACATCTGTGTGGGTTCTTATCTCAACACAGCAATCTGATCTTTAAAATACAGCTCTCTGCTGCTGTTCATTCTGGCCTCTACCCCTGCAGGCTGAGAATCAGCACATCTCTGGCTACTTAGCGCTGTCATCTGTCTGCCAGGTCACATGAGAATATCCTGGTTACTTCCCCCATACCTTTAGTGCGACCCTCCCTGAACAGGAGCCTCGAGCCCACTCTGATGTACTCTGGCCGACTTTTGAATTCAAACACCACTACAGCTTTCTCATTTGTTCTTACACAACTCTACAAGACAGAAACGTGAGATACAAGATGGTGTGTAAAGAAACAGTTTCACTGTAAGAAATTCATTTAAATGCCACGAATACATAAACATAATCAACAAAATTTATTATGAAATAAAATGTAGGACTCTAAATGCCACGACCTCTCTTAAAACCTCTGTATATAAAAAGAAACCCATCTAGCTCAACAAATAAGGTGAACAAACAATATCACAAATATACAACAGCAATTTTTCTCTTGTGCAACAAAACGGCTTCAATCAACTCATATCTATTACTCCCTAATCATTTACACATCTGCTCCTCTGCAAGCAGAAATATCCATTTTTCAACTGATCTTTCACTGATTTTAAACTAACTGACGGCATGTATGCACACAATATCTCATTTCTCAATTAATTTTAAATAATGTTTAACATACTAAAGGTCAGGCTACTGTAGATGTATCAAGTGTGCTATGTGCAGGCCATTCTGCAACTGGAAGCTGCAAAACTGAGTAATTATTATAACAGCCACCCTGGAAAGGACCACATCATCTTGTAGTTCCTTGAATACCCCAGCTTTAACTTTTGATCCATGCTGACATCCACGCAGTTCACTACACTAAATGTAGGAGTGTAAGTAAAAATCAATGTCAGGTCTCAGGGAGTCAAGGTTTGTATATCTGATAAAGATCATATTTGATTGATATTTAGATTTGGTCTGGGCTTAAATGATAAAGATCATATTTGATTGATATTTAGATTGGGTCTGGGCTTACCTGATAAAGATCATATTTGATTGATATTTAGATTGGGTCTTGGCTTACCTGATAAAGATCATATTTGACTGATATTTAGATTGGGTCTGGGCATACCTGATAAAGATCATATTTGACTGATATTTAGACTGGGTCTTGGCTTACCTGATAAAGATCATATTTGATTATTTAGATTGGGTCTTGGCTTACCTGATAAAGATCATATTTGATTGATATTTAGATTGGGTCTGGGCTAACCTGATAAAGATCATATTTAATTGATATTTAGATTGGGTCTGCGCTCACCTGATAAAGATCATATTTGATTGATATTTAGATTGGGTCTGGGCTTACCTGATAAAGATCATATTTGACTGATATTTAGACTGGGTCTTGGCTTACCTGATAAAGATCATATTTGATTGATATTTAGATTTGGTCTGGGCTTAAATAATAAAGATCATATTTGATTGATATTGAGATTGGGTCTTGGCTTACCTGATAAAGATCATATTCGACTGATATTTAGATTGGGTCTGGGCTTACCTGATAAAGATCATATTTGATTGATATCAGGTCTCAGGGAGTTAAGGTTTGTATATCTGATAAAGATCATATTTGATTGATATTTAGATTTGGTCTGGGCTTAAATAATAAAGATCATATTTGATTGATATTGAGATTGGGTCTTGGCTTACCTGATAAAGATCATATTCGACTGATATTTAGATTGGGTCTGGGCTTACCTGATAAAGATCATATTTGATTGATATTTAGATTGGGTCCAGGATTACCTGATAAAGATCATATTTGATTGGTATTTAGATTGGGTCTGGGCTTACCTGAGTATTTTGCTACATTTGTGACAGTACCAGACCCTTGTGTGTCACCCCTCCCTTGCCAGAACACCAATGAATGCCCTGGGGTGATAAATTCAGGGCGTCTCAAAAACTCCAACACCACACACGCATGCTCTCCCTGGTAAAGTCTTTCCTAAAACACAACCATGCACACACACTTGCTGACAAGCACATCCACACACATAAAGTTAAACTTATACCAGCATCTCATTTCCTGCATGAAAAAGCTGCATGTGGGCCACTGACATTCTCAGAGTCATGACAATGGGTGCACACATGCATACACACATAGGCATGTTTTAATGTTACTCAGACATCCTGTTTTCACTTTCATAGCATAGCTAAGAAAAAGTCTAACACCTGTGACTTATACACATTTTAGTCAGATGATTTCAGATGTTCAACATACACACAAACACTTGTCACACTGCATCTTATTTCAAAACCAAAATGAAACAACAGTATTTTCTATAAAACCTGATTCTAAAACTGCATACCTTGTTCATTTTTCTTATGATAGCCGTCTGACAGACATTCCCGACATGGACCGTCAGCTGGAAACCTTTACAGATGTAACTTGCAGAGTGGTATAACACATAGATGTCTGCCTCGAATGACATACAGGCCTCAGGTTTCAGCTCTGGGGATACCATCACCATGCCCTGGTACAAACAATGAGCTATTACTCAACGCAAAGCATGATACAGAGATGGCCACACTGATTAGCTAAAGGCCTGTACATGCCATGCTTAGAAGCATATCCATTCTTAAAAAAACAGGCATCCCACTACCTTTCAGGATTTGTGGACAATACCTTTGTTTGGTAAGTTATTGCTATTTTTCACAAGCAAGTTTACATTTAGAAAAAAATTAAAAATATGGTAAATTCTAGAAATTAAGAAAACAGCTATATTTATAAAACAGACAAAAATGATTACAAATTGTATCTATAGAGGAACTGGTGACAAAGCTTATCTAGTTTTGCATAAGATGCAGAGATTATATATTACAGTACAGATAAAGTATAGTATAGCAGAATATAGACAGAACTTTGCATGTGGTAGAGATGGAAAAACTAAATATGGTTGGAATTGTTAATGTAGTATCAATAATAATCATGTTCCATGACTTAAGTGGTATTTGTGAAATACATGTCCCCTGATAATGGAAAATAAAGAGTTGTACATGATAAAACCTAAACAAATAAAATATTTTTTTACTTCACCTTTCTAATTGTGCAATGGTCAAAATGCCCGATGGACACCGTAGCTGCCTGACCTGCCTGCACCACACGACATGGGAGACGATTACGCTGAATCGATGACACCTTCACTGGGTGGAACTGGCCGTTATCACTAGGGCCAATCAGTAAGTGATCTCCTTCTTTCAGAGTTCCCCGACTCAGCGTTCCGCCAACCACCATCCCAGTTCCTGTCACCGAGTAAACCTCATCAACCTGGTAAAATAAAACAGCGTATATGAAATTACATGTATATCATACAAAACAAGTATATGCTAGGAAGCGAAGTCCCAAACCGAAATGGACCTCTGCAGATGAATATACTAAGATTAAGAATTAGATAAGAGAGCATAAAAATGGAGGTGGTTACCTCCACCAAAAAAAAAATCTTTAAAAAAATTCTTAAAGAAGAAGGACCAGCTAATGTCCATAAAAATGACAATGTCTGAACATTCTGGGTGCTAAACATTTATAATTTTATCTATAATATCTTTGATCCATGGGAACCCAATCCCCTCCACATAAAACGATAAAGTTATACATTTTTCTTTCTTTACAGAGACACTGGATCCTGTCATATAAAGACAAAAATACAGAGGCATCAGCAGATTTAGTAACTGGCTATTTAATTTTTGGCTGAAGAAGGGATATCTGAGCTTACTCCAACAACTTCTGCAATAAGGTAATATTGCCATTTTTTTTTCTCAGAAATTCATTAAAAACAAAGGTTTGTTATTTGCTCAATCATAGTAAGTCCATCAAGCTTTAGGTATTGTGCATCTATAAGGCCAAAAGAATAAAAGGGATGGTTCTCAGGCACCGCCCCCATCAATTTTAACCCCCCCCCCCCCCTCGCATCAAACATTTTTATTTTGATTTTCATTTTTCAAGAAGATTTAATAATACAATTTTGATAATATTCCCTTTATTATGTAGTGCATTTTCTTTTTTAACAAAAAAGCCCTATTATTTCATGCTTTTCCCTGATCATATGACATATTTAATGAAACTTACAAAAAAAGGTAAAAAATAAAATACCGCCCACCCGCAGTGATTTATGAAAAAAAAGTGCCTGAGAACCATACCTTTTTATTTTTTTGGCCTAAGTGGTCTTGGTTTATTAGCTTACCTGATGCTCTGGCAGCTCCTGCATGCATTTCTCACGTTCCTTTGTGGACGGCAGAGGAGGTAAAACATTCAGAAACTTAACCAGCAGGTCCAGATGATAGCCATTCAGGCTGGACACTGTGAAGATGGGGGTCACACTGCAAAAGCACAAATTGTGACATTTATTTTTATTTTTCTCCAAATACAATGCCTTTTGTAGATCTGAAAAAACTCAACAAGTAAAAATATAATTTTACAGAATTATATACCTCTATCAGTGCAAGCTCTGTATATTCCATATAAATGCAGATCACTGGATGCCCTGAAATATATGCTTCATATTATATAAAATAATAATATATTTGCTCTTATATAATTAACAAACATTTGTTGTACAGTAGTATGTGCTGTAATGCAGATATGCTATTTGAACATGAGACAAATATAACCAACTGACACTTCCTCTCTTGGACCAATTTAATTATCTAACTTTTACAAGAATTGAAGCAATGAACACTGGAAACCCAGACCAAGTATTCCCAAAGTAAGACATGTCTGGTACCTTTCTGATGTAAAGTTTGAAGCTGCTGTTAGTACATCATCATCGTTCTCCACTCGGCACGGTATCTTCTTACATCCTGGTCCTTTCAGCAGTTTCTCCAGCTGTTTGACTGTCCGTTCCAGCTGCCGATGGCTACACAGATCAGTCTTGGTGACCACAACAAACACAGGTACCCGCAAGGCCAGGGCAAATCCTAAATGTTCTTTTGTTGTCCCAACTGTAAATATGAGCCTGGGTTTTCAACATTCTTATCAAAGATTCTTTTCATGACTTCTTCTCACTGTAAATCCCGTCTGCCATTCTTACTGTGATTCTTACAAAATAAATTTTTTTCCCAAAAAGGATCTGTCAATAGCTTGCTGATTTCTCAGTCTATTCATTAAATTAGGAAAATGATGACCACACAATAAGAATGTATTAAAACAAAGCCTTATGGATTCTGATATTCTGTGTACATGGCTGAGCTTACTCAAGAAGTCATTACCTCGATATCAATAGACCAAAGTCTATGCTGTTCTGACTTCAACAATGCTTAATCAAAAAGATCAAAAGAACTTAAAATCTGAGCCATTATGGAAACATATTTAATTTATCATACCTTTAACAAAAAGAGACAGTAAAAAATTACGGTAAATAATACTCTTCAATGGCTAAAGGAATGATGGCAGTAAGACTGCGGAACCTACCTACTCCCATGTTGGCACTGACTACCAGCATAGCAAAGTCAGGGTAATGTCCTGTCAGTCCAAATATTGTAGTTTTAAGGTATTTATGATGGCCTGCCAGATCTATCAATGTGATCAACTTGGTGGAGTTCTCACAGATCTCCTCTATCGTACGAGACTCGCTGTAGTTCACCACCTGAAAATTGTAAAATAATTAGGTTTCATGCATAATTATCTCCCTATCTGCCACACTATGAAAAATTTTAATATCACTTAAACCAGCAGTCATTTATAAAATAGTTATTACAGTCAATATTGATGGTTCTCTAATCCTTGCATCTAGTCTTCTTCTAAACTTGTAACAAGGGACCTATGGGTCACGACGCTCAGCTGTTATATATGATAAAAAAATATTATTTAGAAATGAGGCACATACTGGTTTTGTGTGGTAATTTATATAAGCTGTATGATGAGTTGTTGTTGTTTAGCTTATGTATGATTTTGATAGTACCTTTGGAGACAGGGAAGAGGATTGATTTCATTTATTTTATTAACAAATGGAGTACTATTGTCACACAGATTTTGACTTGGCCATATAACGTATAAGCAGAACATATAATATAAGAGTTTAACTATTTATTAAAAAAAATTACAAATATTGTCCCAAATATAATTTTTATTAAAAATAATAAGAGAATCATATAATTATTTAAAATGAAATATAACTGATATGATTATTAAAATAATATTAAAGAATATATTCATGAATGCACTCATGAATACATTTTGAAAGTATTTGCACGAGTATTCATATACTTACATTTTTACCTGAATTCCCATTCTTTATGCAAGAAATTTTATAATGGAGTATATAATCATATTCGTATTTAAATACAATTACAAAGTATTCGCACCATGTCTGGTATTTATTCAGTTTTCACCAAACAATGATGTTGAGAATCCAGAATATACAAAATTCACACATTTAAATAATGATCATAAGTACCTGGTTTTATGGCTTTTATTTATATTAAAAAATAACTGTAAAAAATTCATTTTGGACTAATTTCACATCAATGTACACACTAGACACAGTAGGAATCTAGATTAATATTATCAACTGCTTCTTTGTCTATCATTAATTTCTTTCATATGATCCCTAATGATTAGTAATGAATAATATGATTTACTTCTTTATCATTAAAATTGAACTGAAAAATGCCATAGGTGACTGCATGGTGTTATTTGGAATATGTGACATTCTACCCATCGATACAAGATTCTTATATCATCAGTAACTGCAAGTTAATTTCCTGTTATAATAAACTAACAAATTCCTTTTCTATTTTTCTTTAATTTGTTTTTAAAAAACCAATAAAAATTTATTAATTTATTGTTTATTGTTATGTTGTTGGTTAAAACTACTAGATGAGTTGGGTTGGACACCTGGATCAACTGTGGCTGGCCATAAGCTGCCTGGATTCCTGTATGCCTCGCCTCAAGCTTGCATAATTTGATGAAAGGTCAACAAGGTCAACATACAGGTGACTCAAGAGGGGCTGGAGAGAGCCAAAGTCTGACAGGGTCTCATAAAAAACATTAATAAAAGCTACAATTTTTGGCCAATTTCTTTCAGCTTTCTAAACTAAAAAGCTGAAATCCTTATGTGTGCATGATATGAAAATTATATCAACAGTGCTCACGGGAAACAAACGTGCCATGGTCACAGTTGGGCAAAATTTAAGGTACTAATTTTATATTTATACTAATAACTTATAAAATTTGAAAAATTCAAAACTAATTTTGGGTATTCAATTGAATCTTGATTAAATAATGTTACATCCCAGACAAAAAAATCTCTAGCTTCAGCAATGCCCTTGTTAAGGGAGTAAATATATTTCTTGATTTTTTACAAAGTGCATTATGTTTGGGCCCATAACTTAAAACAATTAAGCAATACTGACATCATTCTGGCATGTGCATAGAGAATGAAAAATATGTATATTATTTATGATTAAAGTCAGATCAGTGGTTTTGATATTAGGCAGTCTTGAAGTGTAACAATGGGTTTTTAATTGAAAAATGAAGTTTTTCATTAATATCTCGAAGGTATTAAGTCCTAGTGACCAAATTCTTGGCATGGTAGGGGATTTTGTAGACATCTAACTGTATGCCGAATTTAAGGAACTTAGAGCTGAAGCTGGGGAGCTGAGCTCTTGCAAACTGCATAATACTAGCTTGAAGTAAACAATATGTTACATGGTGCTTGAAAACTTGATTAAAATCTATAGTTTTTGATCAACTGGTTTCAAATTTTTGGTGTTAACAGTTGAAATGCTAACAAAAACATGCTGTGAAAATTAAATCCACAGTACTTACAGAAAAAAAACGTGCCATGGTCAAAGTTGGGCAAAATTTAAGGTACCAATTTTTTATTTTTATTAATATTTTAAAAAATTTAAAAGATTTTCATCTAATTTTGGGTATACAATTTAATTTTCAAATTTAAATTTCAAAAATCTGCTGAAGTACTTTTCAACATTATCCATCTACACAAAAGAAACTTATAGTCAGCTGAGCTAAAAAAGCAATTTGCCCGAGATGAGATGGTGCAACGATGACACCCTCACAAAATTCTGTCAATGTTCTCATGATTATGGGAAAATATTTGGAAATGAACCCCCTTAGGTCACAACATACAACTTCCCCACATTTCAAGACAAGACACAGGTATTTCCATGGCAGGCAACAAAGGAGTATAGGGAAAAGTGGTTTGAACCATGGTGAATTATAATACAGATTCATCATAGTGATCATACTAATTAATGAACATACCTCTCCTTTTGAGTTAAAGCCCAGGATTTCATGACTAATGCTGGAAGTACGTCCTGTCTGTATTTCGTGAAGATGGCGGAATAAATTTAGCCGTGCCCTGCCGCGCCCGTTGTCTAGTTCTCCCTGAGTCAGGACACCAAGTAGTGTGCTCTTGCCAGCGTCGACGTTACCAAGCACTGCCAACCGCAGATCAATGAACTGTAAAAACAAAACGAAACATGTTTTACATATGCAGGTATGCCCACCAATAGTTAAACACCTCTAAGAATGGGCACAAGTTGGTTTGCTTTCTAATAATTCATTTATATTTAGCAAGGACCTACAGTTCATGTCTATCAAAAAGGTAAAGTATTCAAATTAAGCAAGTTTGATACCGTGAAGTTTAACCGTATTATTGCTGCCTGAATTATCAAAGCACAGTTAAATCCTGTTGGAATTAAGTCTAAAGAAACCCTATCAAAGGCTCAACACAAGTATATTTAGCAGTGACCAAAGAGTTCAACAAAAAGAAAGGTATAAGTTAAAAGTGAGTCTGACAAAAGGGTTTTCTAGTTTTCATGATCCAGAGTCTTCAATCATGAGTTTTCACTCATCATCATGAGAAAACGAGCTGAGAAATGGAGCATCTTACTTATCAAGTTTGTCATTAACCTAATATGTAAGAATCTATATTATATCAATGATAATTACTTCAACACATTAAGTTATATTATTCATTAGAAGGACAGGTTATTAATTATACTGGTTTTTAATGGACCAAGACAACAGAGTGGTGCTAGGGACCATTTGCAGTAAAACCTCGCAAAATGACCACCTCAGTTGAGTGACCACCTCAAATTATAACAACCACTTTTTCACAGTCCAAATTCTTTTTTGTTCTTTTTATCAGAATTTGCTTAAATATAACCTCTTTATCAAGATCCCACTGGTGGCAGCAGAATCAGATGACCTACCGGTTGACTATCAGGAACTTTGCGCACCAGGATCTCAGCGGCACGTTTGCTGGGACCATAAGTATCACAGTCAATTTCACGATCACGTAGCAAGGTAATAGTAGCACCAAGTCTGAAAGAATTAAATATAAAATTGTATAATATTTTGATAAATTTAATTTTACATGAACAACATTAGACAACAAGGTCATAAATGAATAGTATAATGTCTTATACAGGTAGATTGTTATAATATTTTCAATATATTGAAATGAAGCTGTAATTTCAGCATCATGTATTTATCAGGTATTCATTATATTTGTGACAATACACAAATATCACATTAGGGAGGTATGAATAAACTGTAATGCTCTGATTTAATTAAATCTCCAAACAGATTAATGGATTAAAACAAGCAAGTGGTTCAGCTTCCAGGCAGCTTGATCAGATGATTCAGATCAAATGCCTTGTTAGAGTCATCCAGTAAATACGCCATTCAGGGATGTACCCTTACTTTGACACACAACCAAATTTCCTTTCTGATCAACAATATAAAAAATTCTTCTGTTATTTACAATTCAAGGGAATCAGTGTATCTTTTAAAAAAAATCACACAATATATGAAAAGATTAAAGGGTTAGCTTGTATGGTGAAAAAGAAAGAGGCTCCTATTCTTACAGTGTGAGAATAAATAAATTTTAAGAATCGCATTCATTTTAATTTTACATCATTTTAAAATACAGCCGTGGTTCCCTAACAGGGTAATCCTACCTATCAGCCATCCTCTCCAGGGTTTGGAGGGAAGCTGACATCTCTTGCTGTGTCAGCCCTAGCAGCAAGCCATTGTCTTCTACACCGATCTCATAAATGGCCTCTCCCTGACCCTCCTGTAGCCTCCATTTCATCTGGGTCACTAAGTGCTCAAAACGGGAATCTGACGGATTCACAAGTTTGAGCTAGAAGCATGAAAGCAGAAATAAGTGTTAAAGATCTTGAAATCACCCTAATTAATAACGAATTTAACATTGATGACATTTTTGTAAGTACTCATAATTGCTAGGATATAAGTACTTGTTTAACCTAATTAACAAAGTGATTCTATTACATTTAAATTTTCAAGGGTTGGGTAAACAGAACAGTCAGACACTGGCTCAAGCACAAAGATGTCTAAAACTAACTTAAACTAAGTATCAAAACCATCAATGTCTGAATTTTCTTACTAATCCTAGAATTCATGTTTTGTGTATGTACAAGGGCAGGAAGATTCCAATGTTTGAGCTGTTACGAAAAGTGAATTTTTAAATTCTCTTCATGCCATATCTGAGATGAAAACCACTCATTTACACAGCAGAAACTCTCTTCATGAAAAAGATTCAAAATCAGTAATTTTCATATTCACATTTTCTAGGAGTAAAATAATTTAACCACCATTATCACCAAACAGTTATTTCATAAAAACATTGATAAGTATCCTTAACCCATTTCTAGCTTAGTTCTAGCTCTCTCTGCCTCTTGTTTTTAAAACTTTATTTCCCCACTGATAATATGCCAAGCATCTTACACTAACGTTTTGACATGTCCCGGGTTTGTCCCCTGTTACATATGTACACTGAAAATCTTTATAAAAATAAAAAATTTTGCTTACCTTGTATTCTACATTTCCCTCCTCCGCCTGAAATATATAAAAGGCAAAATCAAATATATAAAAATAAAATATCTTTATTTAAATACTGGGGGAGCATTATCTTTTCTGTATTACAGGAAATATAAAGAATGGTTTGTATATACTGTCTCAAGTTGTTCAGCAAATAAATATGGCTGTGTCATGTCTGGATGAAAGCTTAAGATATCATTAATACAGAAACAGTCAGCTATCAGCATACAGGCTGAACTGAAATGTTTATATAAGTACTGCCTTATTTGGCAGTGGTAAATACACTCAAAGCATTACTTAATTCTTACTTAACAACAGTTTGTAGTCTTCAGCATTAGTTTTTGACAGTAAAAGATTTAACACTAAGTTTAACCAAGTATGCACTGCCTTATTACTAAAGTCTACAGTCACTTGAGCTATTTTTCTGTGGTCACTGTCTCTGGTCACAGAATATCAGCACACTTAAAATTAAAAAAAAATAAAATAAAATTTAACTACTTTTTCATGGTTTTATGCATTCAACTGTCATGCAAACAGGATGTTGTTTTATAAACATCCTGGGAAACTTAAGTTTCAAGTCATGATGCAATACTGAAATTGGACAAGGAAGTATAACAGATACTAAGTATTTTTATAACCACAATCTCATGATCAAAAGACCAACACATTTTTAATCATAAGAGTCATGATGAAGACAAGGTCTAAACCAGTTTAGGGGATATCTGTTTATTTATATTTATTTGTGAAGTACAAACTACTGAGTAAAGCAGAAATATAGAAATCATTTGACAATGATATAAAACATAACATTGGGGATGCCATCAACAAAACCCAACAGTGATCAGGAAACCCCTTTTCCTGGATCCACCTTCCTCTTATATAACTATGTTAAATTCCTGATAAGCACTTTGCCCTCGTCTGGCTTATGTTATTAATGTAAGCCAGATAAGGAGAAAGTGCTTATCAGGAATTCAATAATAATATTTCAGTATTTGTATGGAAACAAAAATTTATTATTCATGCAATATGTTTCAAATGTAGGATGGATTTTTAACATGCATTAGAAATATATCATCTTGAGTAATGACACTTGCGTTGTAACCACTAATAATTCCAGTATTGCAGCAGTATTAGTAGTAAAAAACACTGCATGATAAACCAGTGGTTTACAGATTAAACTGTATAAGCCCTACCACTGCATCTGTTACGGACTGGGCAGCTCTCAACTACTGACACATTAATCAAGGCAAGTGCCAGCTGGCGATTCTGAGGCCTTGACCTGAGGTACCTGTCAGTGTCACTTGCCCGTTACGGGCAAGGCTATTTATAGTAACCAAACAATAACACAACCCTGGCCAAACACTGCCGATGTCGCAAAACGGGTCTTCGTCCACATCTGCTCACTGCAGTTTTACTTAATATTAAGAATTTTTATTCACACCAATCTTAACTGAAATTATAGATCTGGGGAGAAATTTGAAATTCAGATGGATTTTGCAGATGTTGTAATTTATCACAATTGAACTCACCTCAGGCGGTAACGTAGGAGGCAGTGTTTCCGCCTCGTCCGTGTCCGGTCCAAAAAGCCCTACCAAAGGATCCATCCTGAAAATCTTGCTCTATATTCGTAATATCATGTTTTGTTACTGACAGCGAACGTTGCGATCAGCTGTCTTTATAATAAACAGTATTGTGAAATTCCTACTGGTCAGGGGTTTCACTCATGACGTTAACTTTGCATCATTGCGCGGCAAGGCCCGGATGTACTCGGGAAGGTCAAGGTCGAAAACAAAGCACTTATGACCATACAAAATACCATTTTTACAATAAACTTAGTGTGTAAAATCCCTTTTGATAGTCAGCAACTTGCTAAAATTACTGTTATTATGATATTTAATTGTCAATGTCAGCAGTTAATCATGAGAAATTGCATTCTTTTTATTTGTTTTGATTTATAATGTTGTAGGCGGCCTTATCATGTGTTGTCATGGGAATTATGTCAACAACTTGATACACGTATAGCTCGTGCACCTGACAGCAGGTGGTTGTAGGTCAGACAAGACACCCAGAACTGTCACCACGATTTCTCGCACAATGAATGATGGTAAACATTTACTCGATGACGTAATATATCTAACGGGGGTTAAAGAACATAATATAAGTAATTATTAATTAATATCAATACTGATGCTTACAGCCATTTGACAAATAAAGAACCTTTCCTTACATATACCAACTCTGATGTTTAATTAAACTGGCTGCCTTGGCATGTTGTATGTTTAATGCTGGTTAAGTAAATAGTTTATATTGATTATTTCAATTATATATTGTTTTACAAAGTATTTAATTTTCACTATGATTGAAAGACTTCATGTACATGTCTGAGTTAAATATCATATTATATCATGTAATATATATATTATAATTATATTTTTTCGATATGTTTGATCAGGTTTAGAGGGTTGGAGTTCATGTAAATAAAGAACTTTTAGAAGTAAACAATTATCGTTAAGGTAAACAAATGCTGTTCACATATGACAAGTAACACCTTGGTTTAAAGTGGCATATAAAATTTGTTTATTCATTCTATTCAAACCAAGAATTTCTGTTCATTAGGTAATAAACACTTGGTTAATTAACCATGCATTGAGTAAAAAGGCAATTATGGCAAACAACTACTGGTGACATACACCACAGTTTGAACATGACATACACCACAGTTTGAACATGCGATGGATTTATTTGTACCTGTGCAGTGCTATTCAAATTCTTGACATGGTAAATACACAGGCCAGAGCCAATTATACTGCAGTACAATGCCTGTATGTCATTACCTGGAGTCCCAGTCCTGAGCTCTGTATATCACAGCTCATAAAAATTAGGTGTGTGACAATATAGCTTGTGCCTGGCACATATTTACAATACAAGTCAAAAGCACACAAGACAGGGCTGAGGTCAATCTGCATGCATTACAAGTAGGTCTGGTCACTAGACAACCAAATAAACTGAATCTGCATGCATGGTCCAAGCCCAATCAAGTACACCTAGAACACCAGTGCATGCTGACTTCGGTATAGGGCAGTTTGATAGCCAGTTCCAAGAGAAATAAGCATATCAACAATTGTGATTGTTATCATCTGTTTTCCAGGATGCCTAACCCAGGAAATCAAAAGGCAAAGCTAAGAAAAAAGAAATTCTCAAGCATGGATGTGGACGGCCAGGCAGCAGTGTTATATATCCGCAAAGTACGTCAAAAGCTGCGTAAGGAGAGGTTTCAAGAATTTGTGCAGATTTTAGCTCAAGTTAAAGACCCAGAGAGTGATAAAATACAGCTTATCAACCGAGTGGTGACTTTGTTAGAAGGATATCCTGAGCTAATTCTTGGTTTTAACACATTCATACCTTCAGAGTGGCAGATTGAACTGCAAGATGAAGCAGTGCTGATCAAAGTGTTTGAATCAGTACCGTTACATTCACAAGTTACAGACACTGCCCACAATGCCAGGAATACTGAGGAATCACTTGGGTATGTCAGACAAGTGAAGCATGCTTTTTGGGATCGTCCACAGATTTATCAAAAGTTTATGACAGTGCTGTATGAGTTTCATCAACATGATGCAGACCAGGTGCAGACAATCAAGAAAGTCATTAAACTCTTCCATGACTACCCAGCATTGATTGTGGGTTTCAATGCATTCCTGCCAAAAGGGTACAAGATTTGTATGTATGAGCCTTCCTCTTATATCATACATCAACCACGCAAGCACAAATTGAAGAAGACAGTACATTATGATTTTGATGAATAATGTTAATATAATAGAAGTATATGAGATACACAAGGCCAAACAAAAGAACTACAGTTATGCTTAGCACTAGAGTACCATTGTATAATTATTCTTCAGATATAATGGTGATCTTATCTCATTAATGTTTTACAGTGGTTTTAAAGTGAATCATTAATTTTCTTTCACACAATCATACATATATTTTTTAATTTTACTTTGTTGGCATCTTGATATTTCACATTTTTTGTCTTAACATGGCATATTTAAGAAGCTCAAAAGTTATACTTTGCATCAATGTCTTAATCTGCACTGTCAGTTTTAATGTCTAATTTCTATTAGGTGTCTTTTTAGTATGTGGTTAAATATTGTGGTAGATATTTTGTGTATGTTGTTGATTATTACATATGAGTACCTTGACTTTGACTTTATTTTGACAATTGAAATATATATATATATATATATATGTGTGTGTGTTCCTCATATGTATGAAGATTCAGCTAAAATATACATCTACTGATAATGATCGATTTTTTATCTATAAATCTTAACACTTAATACTAAATCATTATTTGTAGAATCTTACTTAACTTTCATCATTTATGGAATTGTGTTTAAGTGTACTTAGATCTGATTATAAGTTCACATTTTTTAAAAGTGTATTTGGTTTGGGCAAATAGTTCACAGATCACTGCCAAAGTAATGTCACTGCAAGAACAATTGGACAGTAATACCAATTTAATACTTTACTGTTCAGATTATACTGCGGATTGTCACACTCCTACTGTTCAAATGAATTTGCATTTTTTATACATTTTGATGTAAATTTATATAAATAATGTTAACTCAGTAACTGTTCAAGACATCTGTGTGTAATGTTCAGGATTTATTTTCAGGTATATATGCCTTGAGCTAATTATTCAAGTTTCTGCTTATCACCTTTTACATGTATGAAACTCCTGTAAATACAGGTAAAAATCTACTGCATGTGGATAGGATGGGTGACAATATTACAACCCCAAAACTTGAGGCAATTAAGGGAGTGTTTGGAGGCGAATCTGAAACGTAAACCTGTGACAATCCATAGTTGATAGACAGTGATAGTGGAGTGGAAGGGCTTACATGCCATGCTGTCAACTACAAGCACATTTTGCTCAAAAGAATTTAAAACTCCTTTAAGTGGATTTTGATATTCTTTCCCAATCAGTGGATGTTTCATGTAAAATAGGAAAATTCCTGGAAAAAAATTGCTATGCTCAATTTGCTGGATTACATTTAATGTTTTTTAATAACTTGCCAGGATTTTTTGCCTGTAAGTTTATGTACTGATGTCCAATTGTTCCTGGTAAAACTGGTGCATGGATTGCCAAGACTGTGTCACATTGCCAAAGTTAAAAAAAAAAGAAACAATTTTCATGCATCAACTTGTCATTATGTACACTAATGACAAAGTTAAAACCACAAGTTATCATAAGTATAGGCACATTTTAAGGATGCAGCAAATGTACAATGCAAGAAATATTTTATAAAAAATATTTGATACCATATCACTTACCATATCACTTACAATGTAAAAACTATCATGTAATTTTTTAATAAATATGTCATGTTATTATTGCATGTTTGTTTTTTGTTGCATCTGTTCAGAGCTGTCAGGAGACACTTGTTTCTTCATTCCTCACTGGTGAATTAATTAACAGAGCTAGATATATTCCTATTTACTTACTAGTATACTGTGGTTTACCTGTACTCAGATACCTGCCAGACTGTCAGTAACTTATTGCCACTAAAATGCATGAAATGAAACTTACCTCCATGCCTTGATCAACATAATCACATCTGAACTTCTTTGCAAACTCATGCACGATGGTAAAGCAGAATGGGCATAGAACCATAAATTGTTTTCTAGCGGTATACCAATAATTTCAACATGCAACTGGTGACAACCAGGTTTTAGCATATACCCATAATTTTGACATGCAACCAGTGACATCCAGGTTTTAGAGTGAAAGCAAAATGGCAGCCCCCATGAGCAATTTCAAGAAACGGGGAGAAATAAACTTATCAGTGTTTGACAAGGGCTCTGGGATTCATCATGAAAGTACTCTTTTAGTACAGCATCAAGGTGATAATCTATCTGTGGAGAGGCATTAATGGCAAGGGGGACATGTATTGGCAAAGTTTAATGTAGAATAACACTTTCAGGACTACATCCAAATCCTGAAATTTTAAGAGTAGAACTTTCCGGCAATCTCTGTCTTATGTGTTATAATATAGCCACACATGACAGCCGGATGATTTTTTACAAAATAATACATTAAAGCGAACTATCATTGACAGGTGACCCTTGGCACTGGGCTAATATGTGCAGCTCATCATGATGTAATTAACTGGTAATATCAAACGTGAATATCACCAAGTAGGAAGTAAGCCAAGTAGGAAGTCACAAACCAGTAAAAGGCATCCGATTGCTAAGTCTGTAATGTTATTTAAAATTAATTTAATTTGAAAGAATCAATATTTGATACCAGGTGATGCTGCTAGTGTTGTTCAACTGAGAAGTATATAAAAGATAAATTGGCCTTTCAGATTTCCAGGAAAATTGATGTAACCATTCCAGAGAATTTTTTTTTTTAAAGACTTTGCTTTACCCAAAAGAAGCAATACACATACGTTTGCGTCTGTTTGAGCCATATATAAAATAACTGAAAGCAGCAGAATATTTGTTAAATACTGAAATTCCCTGATCAATGACAAAAGTCTTGGTGTTGAAAATATATGTTTTAAACTTGGCTTCTATTCTCTTTCTTTAGAGCATTTGTGACAGCAATTATCATATCCTTCAGGCTTCAAGAAATAAAAATAACTCCAACACCAGTTGTTTCAAACATTATCAAAATCTATTTATTAGTCAAGGCAAACTATTTGCATTTGTACAAATTAATATCTAAATAGCATGCATAATACAAGTCCGCCTTAACATTTAATTTACATCACAAAGTACTTATAGTTGTGTCTGCATTCACCCCATATTGTAACGAGTTATGAATAAACTGGTTTCAGCAGTGAAGAGAGGGGTTCAGGCAGCAAATTTAGTTTAATTTCATATTATTCCAACAGGTGGCACCACCTGTTCTAACCATGCAAACTGACTCAGGACTGACATATCCTGCATCAGTTAAATTGGTACTCAACATGAAAGACTGTTCAATCCAAAACCTAGCACGAAGTTACCATATCATATAAATAACTGAGTAATTTAATTTATAAATGCAGCATTACATGATAAACTATTTAGTTATTTAAGTCAGGGAAAGAAAGACCTTGTATTGCTACTTAGGACACTTTCAGATCCTAAATATTTCCATTTTTTAGGTGCAAAGCCTGTTATTTAAAATGTAAAACTTTGGCATAATTTCTCTACAGGAATACATGACACAAAAGCCATTCAATAGTGAATGGTGCCAGTTAGGATTATGTACAATGTTCCATGGAGAAAACAGGGAAAATACAAGGATTGGTCTGACTTGTTGTAACTAATAATACACATTACCTACAAATCATTTGTACAATATCTATACTGAATCCAACATCTGAATGTTTTATCTTATGGCAGAAGATTATGCAGTTTTGAGCACTGTGTGATGTCAATTACTAAAATCCCCCTAACCAGAAGAAAAGGCATTGAAAGTGAGCGGTATACAAATACTAAACACTACACAGTTATACGGTGGGCAAGTCAACAAGACGGCAGAGGTCTCTTCAACCATGGAAAAAGTGTGTGAAAACAACCATATCTGTTGAACATATCAGAAGAATGCTATGTCATTTTTTGAACCCCAAAAATGCTGTTTCAGTGTTTATAACTTAAGCCTTGCACATACAAATGGGGCAATGGATCAATGTACAAATTACAATATTTTAGAAAACTATCCTGTAACACCTGTCAGGGGTCACAGGAGAAAGTGGATTTAAACAATCAGTTTTTGAACGCAATTATATAAATCATTCATAGGTACATTTCACCTTGGAAACTTTCTATTGTATCCTTTTACAGCAAAAAAAGGCAAATTGAGAACTTTGTTCCCCAAAGTAGTTTAGTGAGCACACTTATAATTGTTAATAAATTAAAAGAAAGGGACATTTTCTTTGTGCTTTAAGTTCATAATCATGAACCTGGTGCATCACAATTTGACCAACATGGCTGAATATGATTTCAACAGTCTCCATTAAGGCTGTTATGTTACATACCACTGCAACACAATACGTATGACAATACTTTGCTCCAAATGTGACACATAAACAATAAGGACAAGGTATATTCAATTTAGTTTATATGCCAATTCACTTCACTGTTGACAGTACGACATCTGAACTTCTGTTCACAGAATTTATTTCCACACTATTGATAAATTTGTTTAAAAAAAAGCCAATTAGATCCTGTTAAATGTTTTCCTGACCTTTCTGATGAAAAGTTCCCTTTAAATGCCTTATTTAGCTCCAAGACAGTCTCAGAAACTACTGTTGAATGTTTAGCATTTTTTTACACCCAATTATTTAATCTCCTCAATGAACCTACCAAGGGACATTTAATGATACCAATATGAAATATCGCTTTGTACTGCAATGTATCGGTGCAGTGTTGAATCTTTACAGCCCCATCTCTGTGATGGTGGTTTTTATTAGGTTGACATCCACTTAACATATAGTTGCCCATGGGCAAAGACACACAGTTCAGTCAAAATCAAACAAACATAATGAGTTGACAAATACATATTGTTTCGCTGGTAAGCTACTTGTGAAGATGCATATTTGCATGACAATCTTTCAAGGATAATCTGCACATTTAAACTACAGATTTGAGAAAAGAATATTTTACATATATGCTGGTAGAGTTTGGACACCATTTGACAGAAAGTAAATACAAACTGGATGTAAATAGCACCGTGAACCATTTGGGTCATGTCCTAATGAAATCACTGGTTTGTCAGATTACTTCAGCCCTTGAGTTTTCTGTAGCAGATGGCAATGACCCAGTTTCCCCATGTGAAATAAAGAGCCTGACAAGTATCTTCAACCTACTGCATCAGGTGTCTAAAGATAATTTGACATTAATCATAATTTTGGCTATCTTGCATATATATTAAAGCAGAAGTACGTTTTGGGAGATCAGGAATATTTTTATACCAAAAACCCAGTTTTAACTCTGGAGTTACAGACACCCAGATGGTGCACCTTGCAATTGGGCACAGCAAAAAAATATACTTAATGTCCTGCCATCAGGTCTTCATGGTTGCAAAATGTGCCCAGTTATGTGACTAACAGCAACAACTGCTATGGTAGGGCTGACAAGGTAAGTGTGAAAATTAAGTAGTGTACATAGTTAAGTATCAGCATATAGAGGAGTGTGTCAAAATGAGATAATGCTCGACTAATATATGTGGCACTCGAGTGACACAGGAACCAATATGTAAAGCTAAAATATCTATATTTACACTGAAATGGCAGGCTAAAATCTTCAATATCAATCTAAGTTGTCAGTGAATACAACCAGTCAGGTGTCTGTTTGAAGTCTCTTTTCCCACCGGTCATACCTGCATTTGTACAAACCTGATGCTCCTACTAACAACAGAAAAATCATCAATATCTGGTACCAGTAACCAGAATCAGCTTATAACTACATACCTTGGATATCAACAGAAACAAAATAATAAAGTATATAAACTTGTGAAATAAAAGGCATCTTAAATACCTCTCACCTGAGACCAAAAATTTCGGCAAACAGCACAAGATATACTTAACTGTAGTATGTTCCCTATCTACAGCACAAATAGAAAGGTATAAAATAAACAAATGTAACAACCTGTAATTTTTATAAAAAGGCACCAATGAATCAGAAAGTCCAAGTCAATCATCAAAAATAATAAATGGTGGGAAAAGTATAAATATGTGATGTGGCATATTGAAAATTCCTATTACAAGGAAAGATCATCTGTTTACTTTATACATGATCAATTTTGTGTAATTAAGAATCTTACCCTTAAAACCTGACAGTCATTGAGACCTAGAAGTATGTAAATCTAATTTTAAATTCAGATCGATGAGCAGCCTGACCTCTGGTGCATACACTGCATATTTTGACCAGGAACCTTGACCTTTTTCATGTTTTGACATCTATTGTTTTTATGGCTGTCACAACATGCAAACACCATTAGCATGTTTATTCATCCACCCGACACATCATACATGCTCAATGAAATATTCACACATTTAAGCATACACCTGTCACCAACCGTTACCGATTATAACAGGTATGTAAGTATACTCCTCTGAAGGCTTGCTGTGCAAGTAGAGCAGTAAGAAAACACATGAACTAAAAGAGATTCCTACATTTGGTCAGAGGACACTGTAATAATGTACAGTAGGTATGCTTCCTTATTAAATAAATAAAGCTGTGCTGAACCTTAGTAAGGCTATAACCATACACAGCAGGATTTCATCAAAACCAAGTGACTAGTAAACTGCACAACACAGGTGCAACACAGGAGCTAGGCCTACATGTCAGTGTGTAGATCTTTTAAGTTTATTTTCTTTTAACTTTTGAGCTGCATGAGAGATGCTCCCTGTGTAGTTGTGTCTGTAGTTAACATGTGGGGCATTTCTCAGGCTTAACAGGTTTCCATACAACAGCCACTGTTACATGGATCACAGAGGTATTCAGATATAAACGGCCGCCATATTATGAATTGTTACACAAACCTGGTATGCATAATATAAATGTTTCATCACAAAGTGTTAGCAAGATCTGTCTTTGATTGACAGTGTGAAATCCCATCCATAAGTGATCAAGTAATTACTCAATCTCTGAATAGATGTTAACTGCTTGTGGGAAATGCTGTGTCCGCCAGTACATAATAAACAGGACACAATGCAATGTGAGCCATGGTCAGTTCGTGTGTGTGTGTATGTAATTATAAACTACAGTTTAAATCTCTTTATATGTTGTATGGGTCCTGCCTCCTGGTGCAGCTCTTCCATTACTTCTTATTTTTTGGTGGACCACCCCTAGGTGGCGTCACTGGTCGTCCAGAGTTCATACCACCATACTGGTACTTGGCTTTCTTCTCAGAGGGCTTCAATATCTGACAAATAAATAAAATACTGTAATTCCCTCTACACAACTCTACAAACAGTCACATGAAATAAAAATCTAATCTTCATATAAATTTTTAACTTCTATTTTCAAGATTTAATACTTAAATAGTAAAATGACCACACTTTTGCTCAAGAAATGCACCTTCAAATGAAAAAAATCTTTAGTTTGGCAAGAGTAAATATTTTTTTAAATTAATGTTCCATGAAAGTTTTGTTATCTAGTGGAGTGATTTTCTAAGTAGATAACTACACCATACACTCTACATGTTAAGATATACCAACAGTGCCTGTAATTCCTTAATAAGCAATGCAAGGAATGAATCCGTTCACTGAGTCAACAGTGAAATAATTATTTTTCACTTAATCATGGGAATGAAATAATGGGAATGCAAAATAATTTCCTGAGGGAACTCCTTTTACAAATGATCAATCATATAGCTGGTTCTCAGATCTTTATAATAAACAAAGAGTCCTAAACAGATGTCAACTTATTATACTTTTTATAATGACCTCATAATAGTATGAAGTTCAAATCTTACCTGGAAGGAGCACATAAGCGTCTCATCTACTGACATCATTCCTCCAGCGTTGTCAAACTCCCCACAGTAGTTTGGAGCTGAGAACAGAGTCACTAGCTGTCTTTTGGCAAAGAACTCATAGCCATCTTCAACCACCTAAAAGTAAATATACATAGTGCCAGTGTTGTTTGATTTCCTCAACAGGCATACACACAGTATGAAGCACAGGAAACATGAGAACTGTTGAACTAACGGTTCCTGTGAAAATATGCTCTTACACAAAATCAAATATTTAATTGGATATTTATGTAAAATAATAATATATGGCCATGTTTCAGCAATGGCTCCCTGTATCAGTTCACATGATTGTATTATACTCTTTGATTTTCAAGCTTTTTAATTCCAGGGATTTTTTTCTATCAGCCACACTGAGCAACCATGACAGATGCAACATGATGGTGTATTCTGCAGGAGAAACCCATGGTGAACTTTGTTATACCTCTCATATGAGACAGAACTGTCTTTCACTGGTTGGTTACTTTATTATCTGACTAGTTTGTTTGCATCTTAAATCATATAACTTGAATACAGGTAGTCGACAAGCGACTACGTGTATCCGCCGAAATCAGAGTGGGACGGGTGAACATGGATTGAGTAACAAGGGGAAATAGAGTGAAGTGTGTTGCATATTAGCATGGATGTCTGCAGCCGAAATGTGTATGTAGGTTGTGCCACCTACCACAAAATCCAGAAAGCTATCAAAGTTGTATACAAATGCAAAAAGTCAAACCACTGCCGAGATATGAGTGATTTTATCCCATGGCAGACAAACAGACGGACACTGTGAAAAATGGTTGCAGATGGCGCCACCACTTCCATGTATGATAAAGAGCTATGTGAGATCAAAACACATGCAAAATTTTGGCCCAATCGGCCAATTGGTTCAGGAGATATGAGCTTGGATGTCTGCAGTATAAATGTGAATGTAGGTGGCTTCACCTGTCATAAAATCAAGAAAACTATCCAAGATGTAAAAACCTGCAAAATTTTAGGCAGATAAGTCAAAGCAGTGCAGAGATAGGAGTGATTTTATCCCACCACAGACAAACAGACGGACGCTGTGCAAAAATGGTTGCAGGTGGCACCACCAGTTTTGCGTATGATAAAGAGCTATGTGAGATCTATACACATGCAAAATTTTGGCCCAATCGGTCAAACAGTTCCCGAGATATAAGCCTGAATGTTTGCAGCGTAAACATAAATGTAGGTGGCGCCACCTGCCACAAAATCCAAAAAGCTATCCAAGATGTATAAACCTGCAAAATTTTAGGCAGATAAGTCAAACCAGTGCAAAGATATGAGTGATTTTATCCCTAGGCAGATGAACAGATGGACGCTGTGCAATAATGGTTTCAGGTGGCACCACCATTTTTTATGTATGTTATAAAGCTATCCAAGGGCTACATTTGTGCAAAATTTTTTTATTAATTGATTTTTTGGGGGTTACCTGGGTCACCACAATGTGCTTTTGTTCAAATCATTCTTTACCACTGAGAGGCAGGGCAGTTTGTTAAAACTAGCTGACAGTCATTCACTCAAATCGCTGGTGCAAGGACCTGCCTGTGTTCTTGCCTGAAGAAGTGACCTGTGATGCCACCATGGAGTTGGTGACCCAGAACACATATTTATCTGGGCTTGCCTGAATACATTTGCTGAGTTTAAGTGGTACACATGATGGAGGTACATATATGGTCTCTAACTACTCTCTGATTCTAAAGATAGGATTGTATTAAACTGTGGCCTTATGTTCTTATTCTTGTTATCACAAGAGCAGAACCAAACTATCCAGCAAAATTATAACAGTACTCTTGTTATATCCTGTACAATATGAGTATGAAATAATATGAACAAGTAGCACAGACTTAGAAGAACTAATGTACTTACTTGATGGGCTCTACATATCAAATCCAAATCATGTCTGTTGAGGAACTTGCTGACCACATCTGCTCCAAATGTAAATGATACACCACGGTCATTCTCTCCCCAGCCTTGTACATCTTTATCTGGGTCTGACCACAACAGATCACACAATAAGCCTGCCAAAATAAAGATGAACATCATACATTGGGTACAGTACTTGAAGGTATGGATATCAGGACTACGATATTAATGAACTGTGTTACAAAGTTCAGGACCAGTTAGGCCTTCATAGTAAACAGATCAAATGAGTGATAATCAAATTTACAAATGTTAACAATAACCTTGGTGATGTATCCCATGTACTACAAAGAAACATTTAGCTGAAGTTTCATTCTGGATGGCTGTAACGTCTGCATGATCATACAGGAAAATAGCTAAGTTTAATACATCACATTTTCAACATTGGCATATCAATCTTTTCCATACTGTTTGTTATAGAATTAATACAGTGCACACAAATAATCTCTTCTGTTTATTAGTAAATTACTGATTAAACATGTTCATACACAGCACTTAGCACTTCCTGTATAGATTAGGGATTTAAATTACCCAGACACCTGTCTTTCTGACAACTGCATAAATGTGAAGTTGTCTACCAGTTGCCTATGTTAAAATCATTATCTAACTGCATAAATGTGAAGTTGTCTACCTGTTGCCTATGTTAAAATCATTATCTAAAACCCTGACTCTGTAATATCAATTAATTATATATGTATTTCATGGTGAACAGATTTAACAGATGGCATCAGTTTTTTTAAATAGTTATCTGAAACCCTGACTCTGTAATATCAATTAATTATATATGTATTTCATAGTGAACAGATTTTACAGATTGCATTAGTTTTAAACAAAAGGAAGCAACAGTTTGTGAACAAGATACACTGCTTGAAGTATTAAAATCTGAATATTATCTGTTACGCATCATCTGTCATTATAAGTCAATGACTGGTCACCGGGACATCACCTGTATCAGGTACATCTGTGGGTCTCATTATTCTTCTGATCTGTTCCATTGATTGTAAGTCAGGAGACAAGCCTGAAATGTACCAAATACATGATCTTTATAACATGAGACTCCACTTTCAATAAAAGCAAATTAAGATACTTGGTTCCTTCATAACAGTTAGACACACACACACATAGTACACTCTGACGGTAGTGTAAACAAGCAAATTCAAGGAATTCATGTCCCCAGCTTCCGCCTCTTGTCACAATAGAGGAATTACATTTAAGGTAATTGAATGGTAAAGGTATAGACAGGTGAACAGACAGATGGACAAACATATCATACTAAGTCCAAGTATTAATCATGCCTTTCAGAGTAGCAACTATTGTCATGATTGATAAATTTATACATGGCCCAAGTAATAATTTTGTGAGAATCCTGCAAGTTTCAATATATTTACAAAATGTGAAACATAACTGCTATAAATGTGAATTGAGTAGCATGCACAAATCTCTATGATGCATCAGAGTCAGGCTGCATACCTGGACTTACAGTTTTACGGTCAATGTTCAGGCAACAATGTTTACACAAGATGATGATCTGTGTATGGCAATGGGTTTAAAATTCAGTGCATCATTCACAAATATTTTGGCAACTTCACAATGTAGGATGTGCAAAATGGAGAAATCTGAATCATGAAGATCTGACGGATGCTTGCAGGACAGACACACAGAGGGAGAGACAGACAGACAGAGGGAAAGACTCTCCAAAACCAATCCCATCCATGGTAAGCACGAGAGCAATCACTGACCCAAATTTGTGTTAGTTTTCATTGTCCCCTGAAGATTTCTCCATATGTCATAGTGGCTGTTTTAGGTTTCATTCTCCCCTCAAGATGTTTTTTCATGTCATTGCACTTTGGCTGTGCTTTAGCTTTCATTAACTCCTGAAGATGTCTCCACATGTCATAATTTTTGTTGGAAATTGGAAACAAAAATATTTTTGTTTATTGTTTTGGAGTTGGTGAGTATTAATTTTCAGACAGACACTCCAAAACCAATCCCAACCAAGGTATGCATGAGTGCAATCAATGACCCAAAGTTGAATAATATTGGATATTGTTTAAGAAAGTTATCGTACGAAAACCTGACAGACAGAAAGACAGATGGACAAACAAAGCCAAATCAATGTCCCCCATTCAAAGGAAGCGGGGACAACAATGTACCATAAACATTAATAAATCAACTATCAATATAATATTACTGATTCCTATCAACTTTGCCCTCTGATAAAGTGTTGGCTCATATTTGCTGACAGTTGGCCCTTATTTTCAAATATGAGTAAACTAATTTCTGAAAAGTAATGAACAGAAAGTAGAATTCCCAACAATGGAGACCATTTGATTAAGCTAGCACTATATTAAGTTACATGATGTGTTTGGTCTAGGTTTTACATTAAAATGTGAGTAAATTAACAGCATAATATCAAAACCTACAAAAAACTTCACAGTACTGCATTAGATGGCATTAAGAAATAAAATTATAAAAGGGATAACATATGCATAGCTGCCTTTGCAAATAAAATCCTGGAAATGAGAAATAATAACAAAATAAAAGAAAACAACAACTCATAAAGTTATGCATAGTTTTATGCTTTTCTCTTTAGATTGATAGCTATCTGATATTATATAGTGAACATAGTTAAAAGATTAAGTCTGTTTAACTATTACATACCTCCATGACAACAGAATATCTTCTCGTCGATGATTGCTGCGATGGGTAAACAGTTGAAGCAGTCTGTGAACGTTTTCCACAGTTTTATGTTGTATCTTCTTTTGCCTGTTCAAATAATATCATATAATTCACATTTTATATATATAATTCAAATGAGTGTACTTGAAATTAAACTTAAGTTATATTAATATACTGCCCATGGGCCATGAAGCTGTGCTGAATCTGACACTATTAAATGTGTATAAATGAGTATAGGTCACAGCCATCTTAATTTGCAGTTTTTATGAAGAGCTTTATAGGACCTATCTTCAAATTAAGTCTGTACATTCCAGGTCTCATGGTTACATGTGTGCCTTGCTAAGTATCAAACGGATAGCTACAGCCCAGAGGTTTTTCAAATTTGAGACCAAAAGGTCTTATATTCCCTCTGTGCAAAATTATTATGCTAACTACAAAAGTTAGTGGGTAAATATAAAATAAGACAGTGAAATTGAAAATACCATTTCAGCTGTAGTGAGTGTAGTCCAGCATACTGTGGTTGCCTTTTTGTTCGCGAGGGTTTTAATTTCGCGATATTCGCGAATGGGAAATAATCGCGAAAATGTAACCCTCAGGAAAAATTGGCCAGTTGAGTACGTTCTTCTTGTTCAGTGAAACCAATACTTGTATGTAAATAGTTTAGAACAGTGAGAAATTTAATAATTAATTTAATAATTACATTCAAGCAGGTAAAGGGTAAACGTTCCCTTGAATTTGAACTACACTACCTGTGCTGTGTGTATGGGACCATCGTTATATAAGTAGAATAGCACAAACTCATGAATTATTCTCTTTTTATAATACACACAGGTATGGCTTTACCTAAGATTTGATGTAGTTTCTGGTGAAATCGCGAAAATGAAACCCTTGCGAAACATTCAAAATTGAGAAATCGCGAAATTTCAGCCTCACGAATATAAAGCCAACCACAGTATATGATGCTGAAAGAATGCAGTGTATTGTGAATAGGTCATGCTGATGGTCCACCTGTATTTTTAAAGGACACAATGGGCAGATTAGGGCAGAGGATATACATGTAAAATTAACAGCATTACTTAACTAAAGAAATTATACCTCCACTGCAAGGAAGGAATGGTCTTGAATTAATAAAATTACCACTGGGAATTGATTTAACTGAGGATCATGAAAGCTTCAGATTTCATGAACACTGTTGTTTATAACAATTGGGGCTGTGACGATGTATTATCTTTCAATACATTTTGTATTTTGATACTTTACTCACTGTAAGATACATGATACAAAAGTTAAATGATTTATTATAAATTAGATCCCAAGCTAAATTTTCCCTATATAGAAATATAAACAAGTTTACCCTCAAAAAATTTATTTCAAAACCATAATTCTAATTAATATACAGACAATCAGCCAAAGAGCTGACAGGCAATCTGTTCTTATCAATGATGTGTCACCCTAGATGTCTTACATAATGCTAAGAGATTTTTTTGTAATGTCCAAAGTCACTTTCCATTAGATGATTGAATATCGTAAAAATACTGATATAGGGGGATCTGACTATACTGACGCAATATTTGACTTTCTATTGAACACAATGTATCAGTAGTATTCAGTACACCAATATTTCATTACCGTTAGTACGGGTAATAATGTTCAATAAGGAGTATATTTTTTCACTTACACTCATCATAGAAGCCATATATACGGTTGATGCTGGCACACTCATGGTTACCCCTGAGCAGAAAGAAGTTCTCCGGGTATTTGATCTTGTAAGCCAGTAAAAGACATATGGTTTCCAGCGACTGTTTGCCTCGATCTACATAGTCACCAAGGAACAGGTAATTTGCTTCTGGGGGAAAACCACCATACTCAAACAGTCTGAGGAGGTCTGTGTACTGCCCGTGAATGTCACCTGTAAACAACAATTAAACATATCTGATGAAATGCTTGTTAATTATTATGAAAAAAAAAATACAACATAATAAAACAATGCTGCAAAATTGGCATGAGAAACAGTGACTCACAGCTCACGGGGGCCAACTCTGGAAATTTACTGATCATTATAGAGCCAGTGGAAAATAATGCTTTAGTTTTGGGCAGGCTTCTCATATCTAATTTTATTTGTATAATGGTCTTATATAGGGCACTTTTTATAAGAAACTATGCATATATTAAATTTACTATGCATTTTCGGATCACAAATGTCAAAGAAAATGTATAAAAAATAAGTACATGACCAAAGAAAATTTTATCTGATTCCCAATTAGGCAGGGAGCAACCCCAAATCGTAAATGAACTGACTAGCTAAATCAACAGACATAAATTACTTCTGATCCATGCACCCATTACCTGATCTAATATTTATTGCCTCCCATCATGTAAATGAGATTCCACTAATTATAATGTGCCTGCATATCATGTGTCATGGTTATGATCCAGTCACACATAGATAACTTGAGGCCTATGTTTGCGTCAACAATGTCAGTTTTCCTTGTCCATTGGTTGGGCCTGACAGAAAGGGGATTTCCCATAAATGTTCAAAAGATGGATCAAACCCTTCTCACAGCATTCAAAAGCGAACATGTAGAATTAAAGTATGTAAAAACATGTTGTATATTTGAAACTGGTATGTGTACATGAGAATATGCCAAGCATTTGTACAAGACATGTACCAAAGATTTGTAAAGGTTCAACAAAATTGGTCTGTTACTTTTGCACATTACATAGTGTTGAGATATAATCAGAGTTTCTAGCATTTCATGATAACAAAATTCCCTGAATCCCCCCTGTTTTCCATATTGAATTTTCAAATTTCCTTGTTCATTATTTATCCTTTTTTTAAACTGAACTCCACCAATGAGAATTATCCAAAGGGTAGGTACAAAGTTTGAAAATTATAAATTAACTCCCTTACTTCTGGATTTCAAGAATTTTTCCCAAATGTCGGACTTTCCCTACCTGATAAAAAGTGAAGCTCATTTCCAGATTTCCCCTATTGCAGAGGCCAGTCTTATTTTTCTTAAATGTTGTTTCATTGTGAAGTTTAAGAATGACAATATAAATGTGAAGCTACACTTACCACATATTTTGATTGGTGCTTCTAATTCAAGAAGGATTGGCTGACTAAGGAAGATCTCCCTTGATTTCAAACAGAGGCCTCGTACTTCAGCCTCTGTCATTTGCACAGTTTTCCCTGGCCGACATCCTCGCACTGCAATGAACACATTCAATATATTCAGTGCAAGAGCTACATCACAAGGTACAGACTAATAATAATTCAATTTTAAATCTGTGATTTTCAAACAACTTGCCACTAAGCGTTTACAGACAATGCGCCCTGATGTTTACTTTCACAAGAATGATGTTGTATCTGTTGGGGAATATGCAAAGGTATACAGTGAGAGTTCTGACTGTATCTTATAGCACGCTGTACTACATACATAATACATATAGATTCTGTATATTTGATGCTGAAAAGAGGTGGAATATTACTGCACTGCATGAAAATATAGTTAATAAAATAATTTTAGCAAATAAGTAAAATGACAATTCTCCAAACTCCAAAGCTCACCTGAAAAGTCATACAAGTCATGTTGTATGAGACAATTAAATGAATAATTAAAACTCCATAGATTAGATTTTGCATTAAGGCCAGGTTACAACCAGACTAACTTATTAACAGACCACATTCTTTATGATATCATTTGTTTTAGGTCCTAGAACATGACGTGACAAGTCTGGAAACAAATAGAACAGAGTTATATGCCTACTTATTTGTTAATCTTATTTCTAAAACATTTGGAAAATTCTGCAATCTATAATAACTTATTAGTAATATAATTTCCTCATTATTTATTTGGTTGCTACATAAAGATATCTATATATTAATAGCGTAAGGTGATTTTTGTGATTTTCCGTATCTCCTCTGATACCGCCGTACGGATTGCCGTGATTTTCGACATACATATGCTCAGGATTTGTCTGAAGAGATTCCATCCACTTTTATTTGCAATATTTGCGTATTACGTGCATAATTAATAATTTTAATATTTGCTCCCCCGCGGGCGCCTCTTTTCTTTGTGTCTTCGGGCCTGGTAACACAATGGCCACAGAGTGTTTGATGGCGGGACAGAGGTTTTCTCCGGAGGCCCTGTCTGGGCTTTTCTTAAATTTGCGGTGACCGGCCTGAAATATTCCCCATTGGTGATCCCTTCTCAAAGGCAACCTCCGCGCAGCGAAAAGGTCTATTGTGCACAAGGAGATATCGCGTGAGGAAAATGCTCAAAAGGGGGATCTTTCAAAGAATGAAAATTTTCCGAGCGGTAGTGAATGCAGGGTAGTGTGTAAAACCCGAACCCCACGGTCCCCGGATCCCATAAACCTGTATCTCATTTTCCATTATTTATACCGATAAAAACACCACTATTGTTGATGTAAGAACAGATCGAAGTCTCTAAATGTTGCACATTTGTAAATGACCGATTCACTGAAAGATTTATAATTACAAAAATATTTCGATGAAGACGGACCTCATTTATTTGAATTTGCCGACTGTTCAATTTTGAGGGACCCCAGTAACCACCCCTCATATTTTTATTCATGACTAAAAGAGGAAAAAAAGTAGCACTCTTGTCACACACTAAATATAATATTTGTTTTTTTAAATTAAAATATTATAGTGCTGACACAGTGGGGGAGATTTAATTGAAGTGCACTAACAGTTGAGCGGACCTGAGACTGTTATATCAGAGCACTTCCACATAACAACAGGTTTCGTGCTCCGTTCATAACAATATATGCAATTTAAAGTTGGCAATAATATAATACCGAAAGGAATTGTTGATTACTTGCAATTCAAGCAACTACAGGTTCCAAAATAATGATTTTTTAAATGTTTTTAATTATTATACTTTTTAAAACGCTACACAAATGAAATAAATAGCAAATATAAAATTATAAATAAAAACTGAGACAGAAATTTAACAAGTGACCCATGGGTCATGACGCTCAGCTGACTGGGAAGAGATTCGCAAAAGGAAATTTTATCATCAGAATGGTAGTATATACCCATTCAACTGAAGCATCAAACAGATTAACCAACAGGCCAAGATTTAGTCTGTATTTATATATCTCAAAAATAGAGAAAAATGTGTAAACTTTTAAAACTAGAATACGGGTAACCGACAAGTGACTACATGTATCTGCCAAAATCGGATAGTGAGGCATGGATTGAGTGGCAAGGGGAAATAGAGTGAGGTATGTTGCATTTAGCATGGATGTCTGCAGCCTAAATCTGTATGTAGGTTGTGCCACCTACCACAAATCCAGAAAGCTGTCCAAGTTGTATACACCTGCAAAATTTTAGGCTGAAAAGTCAAACCACTACATGTATATGAGCGATTTTTGCCCATGGCAGACAAACAGACTAGATGACCTGAGGTCACGCGCTTGCCGGAAATGATGTAAAGTTAGTCAGATGAACGAGCAGTGTCAAAATGAAAGAAAATAATCCATAGTTTGTGAAGAAAGAACCAAAATTAACAAAGTTCTAAAGAAAATAAGATTTTGATATATTTTTTATCACCTTGACCTTGACCTTTGACTTATTTGAATAATAAACATAGGACTTCCAGATATCATCACGATATATGACAAGTGTAATTTACAAAACGATTCCTGCAAAACTGTGGCCAGTAGAATGCTACATGTGAGACGCAAGAACCAGGAAGCAGGCGAAATTGAGGAAAACTGACAAACAGACAAACATACTGACAAACTGACGCAAGATTGAGAACAGATGACTTAATCATATTATGAAGAAACCTCAGAGGAAGACAATAAGCTATAGTTTTTGTAAATGAGGTTAATAGTTTTGGAGATATGGGCAAAAAATGATATGTTGTGCAAGTTTGAGTGCACCGCCCCCTAGCGGCCAATTCTGGAAAATGAAAAATCGGTTTCTAGATATTAGTGTAGGACATAAGATGTAATAGTTTTAAAAAGATTCTTTCAAAACTGTGGCCTGTAGAATGCTATATGTGAGACGCAAGAACCGGCAAGCAAGCAGATTTGAGGACAACTGAGAAACAGACGGATACACAGACAAAGTGACACAAGATTGAGACCAGATGACTAAACTAGTTCATGAAGAAGTCTTAGGGGAAAAAAATAAACTATAGTTTTTGTAATTGAGGCTTATAATTTTGGAGATATTGCCAAAACATGATATGTTGGAGAGGTTTGCACCCAGCGCCCCCTAGCGGCCGAATTCAAAAAATGAAAAATTGATTTCGAGATAATAGTAAAGGACTTACGATATGTCAGTTTCAAAAAGATTCCTGCAAAACTGTGGCCTCCAGGGCAAGATTACTGAAATCTCGAAATATCTCGTTTGACGAGATATTATACCAGATATTGCGAGACTCTTAAATAGAATCTTGCAGTACTTGTTAAATGCTACCTGATGCAAAAAACTAGACCTCTCTAGCTGTAAAACTGCCAAAGTTAGAAAAATAAGGCCCCTTATTTTCGAATATCATGACTTTTTCCCAAAAATTCGTAACCATGGTTACGGCGCATTTGAGTCAGGTACACACCAGATGACAGGCCTTGGAATGACGATTAAAATGAGCTATGTTTGAAGAAGATACGACTAATAGTGACAAAGATATGAAGAAAAAAACGTTTTGAGAAGTTTTGATGACCTTGACCTTGACCTTTGACCTGTATTGCCCAAAAACAATAGGCCTCGAGGACTTTTGCTTGTCTATCAGCTGTATAAGTTTAAAGAGAATTGATGCAAAATTGTGGCCTGTAGAGAGTACACAGACAGACAAACAGACAAACAAACAGACATCCGCGACTGACCAACCTGCTTGCCGAAATCGAAGATGTCCGGAAAGCAACAAACACTGTGCAAAAATCTTTGCAGGTAACCCCTCCAGTTTTGTGTATGATAAAGACCTATGTGAGATCTAAACACATGCACAATTTTGGCCCAATCGGTCAAATGGTTCCTGAGATATGAGCTTGGATGTGTCCAGCGTTAACTAGAATGTAGGTGGCGCCACCTGTCATGAAATCAAGAAAGCTGTCCACGATGTATAAACCTGCAAAATTTTAGGCAGTTATGTCGAACCACTACAGAGAAATGAGTAATTTTAGGCCACGGTAGACTAACAGACAGACGCTGTGCAAACATTGTTACAGGTGGCGCCACCATTTTTTGTGTATGTTACAGAGCTATCAAAGGGCTACATTTGTATAAATTTTATTTCCTGATCGGTCAAACGGTTCCCGAGATATAAGCTTGGATGTCATCAGCGTGAACGTGAACGTAGGTGGCGCCACCTGTCATAAAATCAAGAAAGCTATCCTGGATGTATACACATGACGAATTTCAGGTGAATTAGTCAATTCACTGCAGAGATATGAGTGATTTTAACCCAAGGCAGATGAACAGATGGACCCTGTGCAAAAATGGTTACAGGTGGCGCCACCATTTTTTGTGTATGTTATAAAGCAATCCAAGGGCTACATTTGTATCAATTTTATTTCCTGATCGGTCAAACGGTTCTCGAGATATGAGGGTTTAAAGGTGGAAACAGACCCACAAATGGACACTGGATAGAGAGGAAAGGTCAGAGGTCAATGCAAATTGGTTAGGCACCAGTTCAAATGTGACCCGATAATAGGTGTAAGTTTGGGAAAAAACGGTCCATTAGTCTCCGAGGAGCTCTGTGGAAACGAACGCCGCCGCAGCGGAGGAACTCGGTCAAAAACATAGTATCCGCAAAACTTCGTTTTGGCGGATACAAAAATACAGGTGGCTCCACCAGTCTGCAGAAACTAATAAAAACACTTAATGGTCAATATCCATGCAAAAAATCATGGTGATCTCTGCATTAGTTGTTCAGATACTTCAGTTTTTGTATCAAATTGTCCATTATTCTGAGGGATACTTCGGAGTCCTATAGCTTGAAGGATATGGGTAACAGAGACCTAATTTCAAGTTTCCACAGGCACCTTTCATGGGCCTCCTTGCATGACAAGAATGAAGATTCTAGGTCCAGTTGTTGCGATTTGTACCCTGTTGACAGATAACCACATCTTTAAAGGTCTCAAAAAAAAGAAAAAAATTCGTAAAAATTTGAAAAAAAAATAGAGGTGGCACACCCAGTCTGCAGAAACTGATGGAACAGCTCATGATCAATATGTATGCCGAAAATCATGACCATCAGTGTTGTAGTTATTGAAATACTGCAGTTTTTGTATCATATTTTCCATTATTCTGGGGGGGGGGGGGTATTTTGGACCCATACAGCTTAAAGAATATGGGTAACAGAGACCTAATTTCAAGTTTCCATGGAGACTTTTCATGGGTCTCCCTGTGTGTCAAGAATGAAGATTCTTGGTCCAGTTTTTATGATTTGTGCCCTGTTAACAGATGTTCATATCTTTAAAGGTCTCAAAAATACAGAAAAATTTCGTAAAGAAAACCGAACAAATACAGGTGGTGCCACCAGTCTTCAGAAACTTATGAAACACTCCATGATCAATATCCATGCAAACAATTATGGTTATCTTTGCATTAGTTGTTCAGATACTTTAGCTTTTGTATCAAATTTTCCATTATTCTGAGCTGTACTTTGGAGTGCCATAGCTCAAAGGATATGGATAACAGAGACCAAATTTCAGGTTTCCATGGAGACTTATCATGGGTCTCCCTGTGTGTCAAGAACGAAGATTCTAGGTCCAGTCGTTACGATTTGTACCCTGTTGACAGATAACTACATCCTTAAAGGTCTCAAAAATGGAGAAAACAATTCGTGAACATTGAAAAATACAGGTGGCGCCACCAGTCTGCAGAAACTGATGAAACATCTCATGATCAATATGTATGTTGAAAATCATGACCATCAGTGATGTAGTTAATGAGATATTGAAGTTTTTGTATGAAATTTTTGACTATTCTGGGGGGGTAATTTTGGGCCCCATAGCTCGAAGGATATGGGTAACAGAGACCTAATTTCTGGTTTCCATGGAGACTTTTCATAGGTCTCTCAGTGTGTCGAAAATGAAGATTCTAGGTCCAGTCGTTACGATTTGTGCCACGCTAACAGATGACAGCATCCTCAAAGGTCTCAAAAATAGAGGAAAAAATCGTAAAAAATCAAACAGTACAGGTGGCGCCACCAGTCTGCAGGAACTGATCGAACATCTCATGATCAATATGTATGCCAAAAATGAAGACCATCAGTGATGTAGTTATTGAGATATTGAAGTTTTTGTATGAAATTTTTTACTATTCTGGGGGGTACTCTGGGGCCCCATAGCTCAAAGGATATGGGTAACAGAGACCTAATTTCTGGTTTCCAAGGAGATTTTTCATGGACCTCTCAGTGTGTCAAGAATTAAGATTCTAAGTCCAGTCTTTATGATTTGTGCCTTGTTAACAGATGTTCACATTTTTAAAGGTCTCAAAAATAGAGAAAAAAATTCGTAAAAAATCGAAAAATACAGGTGGTGCCACCAGTCTGCAGGAAGTGATGTAACATCTCATGATCAATATGTATGCCAAAAATCATGACCATCAGTCAAGTAGTTAATGAGATATTGAAGTTTTTGTATGAAATTTTTGACTTTTCTGGGGGGTACTTTGGGGCCACATAGCTCGAAGGATATGGGTAACAGAGACATAATTTCTGGTTTCCAAGGAGATTTTTTAAGGACCTCTCAGAATCCCAAGTTACAAGGTTCTAGGTCCAGCGGTTACGATTTGTGCCTGGTTAACGGACGGACAGACGGACAGACGGACAGACAGACAGACGGACAGACGGACGACGGACAAAGAGTGATCGCTATAGCTCAGATGACTTTCAGTCAGCTGAGCTAAAAATACAGATACAAACACAATAATAAATTACAAGGGTGTTATGGCTAAACGTGATGTGAAATACATGTACTAAAGAAATGGTAAGACAACGAGAAAACGGGTCCGTGTGATCCGTGAGGTCCCTGCGCCAGGGTCCGTGTTTTTTTTATCAAATTTTGTTGCAAAACAGACCATTTTTTTATGTTTTAACCAAACATGGTATAAAATATGTCTTTAGATAAGATTATGCTAAAATATCTGGACAAATTACCATGAGAGTTTAAGAATTACAAATTTTTCTAGGGGTCCGGGATCCGGAGTGGGATCCGGGTTTAACACACTGCCTGAACGCAGTGACTGTCTCACTGGAAAACATTGGCTCAGCTTTCAAACAGAAAGGAGTGCATGATATTTAAAAATATATACAGCCATAAAATGTACCACATAATATAATGCTACCACGAACTTTTGCGCAGCGGGATTGCCCGACCATGTTAATGCTCAGTTTTTGTGCGTTATAACCGGAATGCAATTATCGAGATCACGTCTCAGCACTGTATGTACTACCATGCAAGATAACAGGTTCCTTTACTGGCGGATTCACGGGCTCGGAGGGCAACTTTAAATGGCAATGTTCAGCATAATATATATTTTCATATAAAAATGATCTTATTTAACATATTACTTCATTTCATTTAACACAACTTCTTCGAAAATTCTCCGGTCATCCTCTCAGCTTCAATTAGAGTTTTATGCATAATACCATGCATATAATTAATCTATATAATAATAGCGTAACGCAATTTATGTGAATTTTAATTGCCCCCTTTGACACTACGGTTTGCCGTGATTTTTGGCATACATATGCTCCAGGTTTTGCCGAAGACATTCCACCATTCGGACAAGAATGTATTCGTCCAGGTCATTCAGACTCCGACACAAGAATAACTCAGAGATAGAACACTTATACCAAATGTCGGATTCAAAGAGACAGTAACATTGTACATCCAAGACATGCAACTATGACAGACTGTTTGAGATCAGAACTAAATGCTCGCCCAAAACCGTGCGTAGCACGGGTAATTGCTAGTTTGCATAATTTATAAAACGATACCTGTCAAAATACTTCCCTTTTAAGGCATGGCAAAAACAGTAACAGTGTGCCATGAATTACAGTTTAAATCATACATCACAAGATGTAAATGAAAGTATTACGATGGACACATGTATATATATTTGAAATTTTCTCCTTGCCTTCAGAATGTTATTAACCCAGTTACTAAATTATTTTCTAAAAAACACAATTTTTTTTAACAAAAACAGTGGTTTTAATAAATCATTAAACAAGAGTGCATAATACACCTGTCATATGTTTTGTAACCTCTGATCACATTAAATATGTGTGGTTATTACCAATTATTATTCAATTCAGATGAGAAACTCTTTTGGTAAATATTTGTAACGAGTTTTCAGGAAAATCCATACCTTTTTGCTAAGTCAACACAGCGCCACCAAGTCTAGTGACCTTTGACCTCATTAAATTTAAACATGTATGAATCTTGATTGGAACCGAAATTAGGTGAGAAATTATACTGGTTAATATTTGTATCCGCCAAAACGAAGTTTTGCAGATACTCTGTTTTTGACCAGGTAACGCTGCCGCCTGGTTCTTTTCTGGAGAACTCCTCTGGACTGATTTTTCTGAAACTTACACCAATTATCCGGTCACATTTGAACTGGTGCCTAACCAATTTGCATTGACCTGACCGTTCCTCTCTGCCAAGCGTCCATTTGTGCGTCTGTTTCCATACATAAACCCACATATCTTGGGAACCCTTTGACCGATCAGGAAAAAAAAATTGTACAAATGTAGCCCTTGGATAGCTTTATAACATACACAAAAAATGGTGGCGCCACCTGCAACCATTTTTGCACAGCGTATGTCTGTTTGTCTGCTGTTGGATAAAATCACTCATATCTCTGTAGTGGTTTGACATAACTGCCTAAAATTTTGCAGGTTTATACATCCTGGACAGCTTTCTTGATTTTATGACAGGTGGCGTCACTTACATTCATGTTCATGCTGCAGACATCCAAGCTCATATCTCGGGAATTGTTTGACCGATTGGGCCAAAATTATGCATGTGTATAGATCTCACATAGCTCTTTATCATACGCAAAACAGTTGGCGCCACCTGCAACCATTTTTGCACAGCGTCCATCTGTTCATCTGCCGTGGGATAATATCACTCATATCTCAGCAGTGGTTTGACATATCTGCCTAAAATTTTGCAGTTTTATACATCCTGGACAGCTTTTTTTAAGACAGGTGGCGCCACCTACATTCTAGTTTACCCTGCAGACTCTAAGTTCATATCTCGAGAACCGTTTGGGCCAAAATTTGCATGTGTATAGATCTCAAATAGCTCTTTATTATACACAAAACTGGAGGGGCCACCTGCCACCATTTTTGCACAGTGTCCTTCTGTTTGTCTGCTGTGGGATAAAATCATTCATATACAAGTTAAAGTAGTGGTTTGACTAAATTTTTGCATATGTATACAACTTGGACAGCTTTCTGGATTTTTTGGTATATGGCGCATATTTTTCGGCTGCAGACATCCATGCTAATATGCAACACACCTCACTATTTCCCTTTGCCACTCAATCCATGCCTCACTTCACCCGTCCCACTCTGATTTCGGCAGATACACGTAGATGCCTGTCGATTACCCGTATTCTAGTTTCTAAATATATGGGACTGTTATTCATTTCCATGGCACCTCTAAAGTATTAGTTCATAAATACATCCCAGTCTCAGAGTCTCAGAGGAGCTCTCCAAAAAACAAACAAGGCGGAATCTGTGCAAATACAGTGTCCACAAAACTCTGTTTTGGCGGATACAATAACAATTTTGGTATTTTTATGTTTGGTATATATGCAAAGTATACAACAGTACCGAGTTGAGAAGGAGGACAAAAATTGAAAAACCATGCAGCTCAATCCATTAAAATGAGATGCTGGTTCAACAGAAACACATACTGACTGGGTTGGGCAAAACCAAAGTTAAATGGGTTTTACGGGCTATATAGTCTCAAATGGCAACTGACTGAACTCAAAATTTCTTGTACCAGCTTGGAAAATACTGTGATAAAATTGCTTCTTTGCTTTTAAATATATATAACTATATAAATATATATAATATATAACTGATATTGGTGACATATAGCAGTTATAATGATAATTTCAAAATCAGGAGTCTTTACGACGGAGTATAAACCCACCTTACTTTGTATCTCCCATTATTTCAATCATATTTCTATCTGAATCTATCTTTTGTATTATTTAATGATTTTGAAATCAGTTCCTTTGTATCAATGAAAGATTGAAAGTGGATGGATTACTTATTGGGTGTGTACACAAACTGGCTAACTGGTTGACACAAGATGCTTTATACTGGCTGCCAAGTGTCAACTGATTGGCAGTACATGTATAGGATACCACACAGGTGAAGCCACAGTGACACCTCACTTCGGTGCAGCAGCAATGGCATCCACTGGGCAGAAAGAGTTGATGAGGCACAATGATGACCTTATTCCATCTCTTCTGTCATTTATGACAGGTCCTTTGCCTTCTGCAATGGAGAAAGCTGCCCCTACAAATGCACCAGTCGTATGGTGGAAGTCTCTTGCAATGTGCTACAAGACATCACCAGAGCTAGTGTCATACGCATCCAATCTTCTCTATGCCAGCCAGTTCTGCTGCTGTAGAACGTGTATTCTCTAACTTTGGCTACATACAAAACAAGATTTGCAATTGACTTGGAGTACAACGTGCTGCAAAGCTTGTGACCTGCTATCGTCTGAACAGGACTGGTAGCAGTTTGTATAAAACAGTTTGTACATAATGCACGATGTATCATAATAGCATTGGTGCATGACACAATTTCTTGCTTGTGTGCTTCTTCATTAATATCTGTGATGTTGCTCATCTATTGGTATTAAACTTATTTCATGGACAAATAATGTAGTTTTTCCTCTTCATTTGATTATTTTCATTTTATGCAGCGATTCTGAGATTGAAAGAATGCTTCTAGAAAAGCCCAAATCATATTGCCCATTAAACCTTCATGTGGGTTTTAAGGCTTATTGCCCGCCCGGGTATTACCCGCCCAACCCTGCATACTGACAAAGGGTGATCTACATATCCCAGCTGACTGACAGTCATCTAAGCTTACACATCATTTGCCTACACAGACATTTGTAATACTAATAGCACAACCCTGTCAGAAGCAGACATATCCAGGACACTTAATTAGTAATAATAAACTGGGATGACAAGGTTAAATTAGGGCCCCGCTTGACAAGCGGTGCCCTATAGTGATCACCGTGTCAATCCGTCCTTCCGTCAGTGACACACTCTTTCACGCGCTATAAGTCAACAACAACATACTGCAGCTATCCCAAATTTACAGGGATGATTGGTACCTATGAGGGCTACAGACCCATCAAATTACAGACATGTCGGATTTCCAATATGGCCGCCACAGCCCAATTGCTGATTTTCTTTTGCATGCAGTAACTCAACAACAACATATCTTACTTTCCCAAATTCACATGGATGATTGGTACCCATGACAGCTCCAGATCTATCGAATTACAGACTTGTCGGAATTCCAATATGGCTGCTACAGCCCGATCGCTTATTTTCTTATCACGCGATAACTCAACAACAACATACTGCAGCTTTCTCAAATTCACAGGGATGGTTGGTACCTATAAGGGCTCCAGACCCTTTGAAATTCAGACCTGTCAGAATTCCAGTATGGCCGCCACAGCCTGATGGCTGATTTTCTTTCGCACGCAATAACTCAACAACAACAATAATTCAACAACAACATACTGCAGCTTTCCCAAATTCACAGGGATGATTGGTACCTATGAGGGCTCCAGACCTACTGAATTACAGACCTTTCAGAATTCCAATATGGCTGCCACAGCCCAATCGCTCATTTTCTTTCGTGTGTGATAACTCTACAACAACCTTCTGCAGCTTTCCTCAGTTCTCAGGGATGATTGGTACCAATGAGGGCTCCAGACCAATTGAATTACAGACCTGTTGGAATTCGTATATGGCTGCCACAGCCCGATCGCTTATTTTCTTTCGCATGGGATAACTCAGCAACTACCTACTGCAGCTTTACCAATTTCACAGGGATCATTGGTCTCTATGAGGGCTCCAGACCTATTGAATTACAGACTTGCTCAAAATCAAATATGGCTAACAGACTACATTCGGTGATTTTCAATTGCACACATTATTTCAGACATATCTTCTTTAATATCATTTGATCCAGCACAATTTTTTCCCTCACGCATATTGGGGCTGTTTCACAATCAGGGTACCAAACTGATGTTGGGGATAATAAGCTATCCTGTAGCATCAAAATGGAATCATACTGAGTGTAATGTATGTGGATTTGAAGTAGTAGAGATGGAAGACCTGTAGCAAAAATTTCTATTGTGGAGAAGTAAAAATATTTTCTGCACAACTGTTTAATGTCCATATTTTTGACAAGGGCATGTTTCATTTGGTAAAATGCTTAATTCAATCAATCACAGTTAAAATTTGGGACTGAAAAATGGCCTGGGGAATGGTGTTTATATCACTACAGAAACATTACTGTCTGATGGTGACAAAAATTTAGGACTACTGATCGATGGATGAATTTCCTATAGCTCATTCCAATAGCCTTAACTGTCCGTCAAAAATTGTCTTCTCCGGAAATGTATTCTTTAGAAGAGTATCAAACAGCACATATGAAATACTTTAAGAAAAGGTTACTCTTATTATGAAGATATAAATATTGTCATGCCAACCCAGTTACCCTTAGTTAAGTATTGGCTGTAAGTTAAACGTGACATTCCATCATTTAAAGCATGTACACTTGTCCGTCAAACTCATGTCTTCTCCGGAAATGGGTGTTATCTGTAGCCTCATAGCTGACGGCAGCTTGGTACCAAGAATCTTTTACTCAGATATTTATATCATCATCCAGATTTATCAGATATGTTTAAAATTTGGATAGCTCTTTTTAATACCAGACTGACACTAATAAAACAAATTCCATGGTAAAATGTCCTCTCCGGAAATAAACCTCTCACTCCTGAAATTGTATAACATAAAAAGTGTTTACAATTTTTACTGAAGTTTATCACTTCATTACATTAAGAGAACTCTGTATCAGTTAATTATGTAGTACTCCATGGTTATTTAGCAACTTTCATGAGAAAAGATATATCTTCCATTGCCAGTTTTCCTTCATATTTGGGAAAAAAGGGAAATGCACCACCTATCATGGTAAAACTAAGGGTAAAATGTGCCAGAATAAAGACATTAACTTTATTAAGCCCAAATATGATAATATCAAAAGCTAATAAAAATGCTATGCTTAACTGAGTCTACTGAACAGTGCTCCAGTGAAATTTTTTGGAGAAGACATGTTTATTTGACATGGTGAGGAAGTAGCCTGAAATACATGATTCTTAATAATTCTTTCCATTTATTTGTTAAATATGCAATTTATCTATTTTTTCCCCTTCAATTTACAGGTCTCCAGTTGACCTTTTATTTTTTAGTGAATCTCAATATTCGTCATTTTAGCTATAGTGACTGTCCTTTGTCCCCCATTTGTCTGTTAACAGGGCAAGTTTTGAAACAGTTGGGACCTACAAATCCAAAATTTGACCCACAGTTAGATGTCTCTAAGTTCGCCTACCTAACCCAAAATTGGGTCATTGCAACTTCATTGCATTAAAAACTAAAGAAAAAAGGTGATGCTGATTCGTTGATATTTGGCAAAGTTATTGCTCGGTATATATCCTATGTTTGCGGGGGGGGGGGGGGGGGGGGGGGGGGGGGGGGGGAGTGATGATTGGGGTGGTGATATGAGAATAACTGGACACCTGTCACAGCAGGGGATCTCCCCCCAGTGACTGTAACAAATCAGAAACCCTGGCATAGCTGACTTCCAGTGACCTGGAGTGGGACCCTGCATCTGTAATCAAAGCAAGTGGCTGCAGAAAAAAAAATCAATAACTAGCTTAATTTTCAAGCTTTTATTTTCAAATTTCAGATTTAGACAAACTAAATATTTATGTTTACATGCTGTGAAAATTAAATCAAGGGTGCTTACAGGAAAAAAACGTGCCATGGTCAAAGTTGGGCAAAATTTAAGGTACTGTTTTTTTTTTATGCTAATAACTTAAAAAATTTACAAAATTCAGATCTAATTTTGGGTAAACAATTGAATCTTAATTAAACATAGTTATATACTTGAGAAAATAGACTCTAGTTTCAAAATTTTTCATGTTAAGTGAGTTATTATTTTTCCTGATTTTTTACAAAGTCCATTATGTTTGGGCCCATAACTTCAAGAATTTATACTTTACAGACTTAATTTCTGGCTTGTACATAGGAACTATATAGAGGAATATTTATGGTAAATATGAAGAAAAACAGATGAGTGGTTTTGATATTAGGCAGTCCTGAAGTGTGAAAATAGGATTTAAATAAAAAATTGAGGTTTTTCCTTAATTTCTCAAAGGAACGAAGTCGCAAAGACCCAGTTTTCGGCTTGGTAGGAGATCTTGGGGACATCTAACATTATGCTGAATTTTGGATTCCTAGGTCTTACGGTTTCAAAACGTGCCACATCTACGGATAGACGGACGGACGGACGGAGGACAATGGACCACGACTATAGCTCAGATGACTTACAGTCAGCTGAGCTAAAAAATAACAATAGAAATAAGAATATTCTGCATTTGTTAAAATTACCAAATTCAGCTGAGTGCCATAGCCCATGGGTCCCTTCTGTATTCCAGTAAAAACAATTATCATGTTTATGGTTAAAAGTTTAACCAGGGGATGTAAGAAAGATAATGAAAGTTCATTGTCAAAATGAATGTTTTCTCCAGAAAAATACATTTACTGAAAAAAATGTCAGTTAAAACATATGTGTATCTCCTAGAATGTGAGTTTGTGGATAATGCACATTTTCTTTATTCAAACTAGGCCTATATTAATACAACATATCTCCTGCCATATAGTCCTTCATAAATAACCTCATTACTTCCACCCTGTACTATTATATTTACAATATAACCACCTTCTTCAGATAACCCTGATATAAAATGACCTTTCTTTATTCCTGAAAGAATATTTGACATGTTTTCAGTTTAATATCTAAGCACTGTATGTAGGAAAAGTCTTTAACACATGTAAAGCAGAATTTAAGAATGTCAAAATAAAGTGTCTTCTCCGGAAGAAGTGTTTAGTTTGATGGGTTTTTGAGGGTAAATCCATACTTTGAACATACATAACAGCTATTAACAAGAATAAATGTAAAAAAGGATCATGAATTTTGGCTTTGTTATACAGTTCATCATACTTTTAAGTACATTCTGAATACAGTTTAAAGTGTAAAATGTACTGCTCTGCAACATATTTTTTAAGAAATTCTCACATAGTACATGCATATTTTGTGCAGTATACATGTTGAGCAGTAAGAAACTTATATGGCATATTTACAGTTAAAGCAGCTGATATATACATGCAAGGAAAACAGGTCTTAAATTTATGTCAAAGTGAATGTCTTCTCCGGAAGAATGTACCAAAATTATGTGCTGTTTTCAACTGGCGATAACTTAACTATTGAATGAGATAAATCCATAATATTTTCACCAATGTACAGCTCTCTTCCTCATGTTTATGTTTCAATCAATTCAAATAAGAACACACAACTAGAACAACATGTTAAAGCAATAGAAACGATGAACAATTGAAAAGTTTCTATAACTAGACATGTATATCAGCAATTATATCATGTAAAATTAATAACACATGGTTAATTTGGGTGTTATTATGAAAATAAACTTTCTTTTTATGAAAGCATGTGGCATGATGCAAAAGGAAGTCTCAGATTATCACCTTTTGCCTGCTCATGCAAATCCTAACTAATTTTAGAAAACTTGGACCTTGTGGTCTTCACCTGAATATTACACAATAAGTTTTGGGCATCCAGGTCTGACTTTTAGCTTGACATTAGTCTATCATATGGACATTGATTTAAAAGTAATCATTTGTTGAAATAAAGAGGCTGAATTTTGGGTGTCAGTGAAACAAACTTAGGTACCCTGATTGTGAAACAGCCCATTGATAAAAACCTGTTTCTGTTTGTGATATTTTTAAAATTTTACTTAATTTTTCACCCATATGTAAACTAGTCCAGCACTAACAGAAATGCGGGGCTGTCTGAGGACCCTTGTCCGACTACATCTAGTTTTATACTACACTGACCAAAAGACCCAGCTACAAGTACAACCACTGAAGGACCTGGTTGTCATGACAGGCCAGCCCCAACACTTAATTGCAATTAGCATGAGATAACCCTATCAACCCTACTGTGCACCCATTGTGTGGAGGTGTCACGCACAGCACTTGCATCCCCATTGACCCTGCTCACGTGTCCCATGTGCCCTGACGATCACCAGGACAGGCATTGCCAGCCAGAGGGATAAATCCAGTTGCTGAAGGGTAAATTCCTGGAGTTACATCGACTAAAAATATGTAGGCGCTGACCGATTGTGTTATTAGAATTATGCACACAAGATATATTCAGGAGGAGCAAGTGTTGGGAACTCAGTTGAGCAACGTTTGCACGAACGCAACCATTCATCGTCAATTTTTGCTGTCATATATGAGGCATCACTGGTAAGAAAATTTTGAGTTTCTCCGAATAAATGCTAAAATCTTCCTTAGTTCGCTGATACTGATCATTTACGAGGTTGATAGTAATCCTCTGATGCTGACATTAGAGTGCCCATGAGCGGAAGACTGTGAATGTAAGTGTTTAGTAGTGGTGGTCACTATCAGTGTCATTTCAGGTGCTTGACACATATTATCGCCCGTGTGCTCCGTCGCTGGTCATTCACGGGTGTTATCAACGGGCATCTCTTTGTGCACCCCGGATTAACTAGGTTATGGCCCCGTCAGGCACATGGAACACAGGCTGGGTACAGAGTTGTGACTCCAGTCCTATAAACTCCTTGCTGGCCCCAACCCTGGTGGAGGTTGGAGATAGACCAGCTTAAGAGCCCAGCTAGCCCACTCAACTTCAAAGGCAGCAGTGGTTAAAGCTTGGTAATTACCCCTGCACTGACAGTGACAGCTTTGTACATAAATGTAATTGATCCAAGCCTGATGTCCATTTCTAGTGTCATACATGCACCTGGAGTACATTATACCAGGTACAGGTACTTCCTACTCATGTCAGCCAGGTATCTAGGTACTCTGAATTGCGTGCCTAGGTACAGGTACAAATACCTGGCCTCAACCCTGGCAACCTCATCGACTCAGTGACCAATGCCTGAACACCCCAGCCACCAACATGCAGTTTAGCACTAGTCTAGAACCTTTATACCAAATGATGACAGATCGATCTTTGTTTTCTTCATTAGTGTCAGACACCTAAGTACTCATTGTCAGAACTCATGACAAATCTATCTGATAATAAGTGATGTGTTGTATTACTGAAGCCTGTATGGCAGTATTAAACTTGAGTCAGGCAGAAATACTTATAAATGTAAAAATACAAATCCACTTATCACCCTGCATGCAATTTTAACAATTTTCATGACTGCTTTATGAATATTTTTCTTATATTACAATCAGGGGGTCATTTTGAGAAGGCCTCAGAGTGTATCCTTCAGCTGCCTATGGTCTATGCACACAGGTTGCAGGGTCAGCGAGCTGTTACTCAATATAAAATATAACAAAACTAGCTCTGTGCATTCCTGGCATGGATGGTATCATATTTATGGCTATGGAAACGATAAAATAGGCTTATTGTCATAAGAGTTTGATGGAATGGGAAAGCAGAGGGAGCAAAATTTGACCTATTATTTTAAAGAGTAACTGGTCAAAGCATGAACAAACTAAAAGTCAAACATATATAGCTGTGTATATGTGTAGCTGAAGAAGGGATGATATGGCACCATAAAAGTTATTAAAACATGACAACGGATGCTGTCTCCTTAAATAATTTATTTTTATGTAAAATTCAAAGATTTTAAGCCAATACTTCTGTCTCATCACTGGAGAGCTCTTGCCATTGTCACAGGGTGAGAACTTACCTAAAAAAGATGGGTGTCCCCTTTAAGAATGGATTAAATATAATAAAAATTAAACATTTCAAATTCTGTCATTTCTATAATAATAACACATATAATAGGTCAGAATATATTCCCCTAATAAGTTTTTCCGTTGATTTGTACCAGTTTTACAGTCAGTTAATATCTTATGAGGTAAACATAACACTTAAAAAACACCACAGTAATGTATGGGCGGGTACTTCACTTCCTTGTGTTCAGGTTGCTGAACCCTGACATAGTTGACAGGAGCCAGATACAGTGAAGGCAGAACAGCCAATTCAAGAGTGTAAAGAGAAGAATTCCGAGCTCACGGGACACCATTCACGGAGTAACTATTCCAGATGTTGTCACAAGAGTAACGACTATTAGGACGCGTTCATGACAGACAGGGTTTCATCCGGCTGAACATAACAAACAATTACCTTCCAAAAGTCGAGAAATCAGACTATCCACATTCAGTTCTCCTTCCGCCATTTTAATGTTGATGACGTCATTGCCACTTGACAACCTTTACAACGCATGCGCGAAATCCCCAGCTTATTTTTATCAGGGATCATCAGGTGAATATATTATGCCTAGACCCAAACATAAAACTCCTTTGAGGTAAACTGGGTTACATTTAGTATACAGAAAAATATAAAGAAAAATATTCCATAAATCGTCAAGTTTACCAGTAGGCTAATCTGTCATATTAATGCAGCATTACTAAAAAGAAATAAACCACGTCTTACTTTAAAGGTTAAAATTTTTTTATTTCAATAATCAAACGATATTTTAATTATAATAAGCTCTTAATTCGTCAGAATCAAATAAATATTCACTACAAAAGCATGTTAAGAGAGTTCAATTTTATTTGGCATTAGAATAGAATATATGAAATGCAGTAAAATATTTGCAGGTTTCAGAGCACCAAATTATTATGAAAAAAATTTTACCCTCCAGTCCCAAAGCAGAACGCACTGGATAGTGAAAGAAGAAACCAGCATGGCGAGTGAAGTGCAAGACTCACGGAAACGACCCCTGGATGGGGATGTGGAGAGTGGGGCTGTTAAGAGAAGCAACCAAAGCTTTGGTAGGTTAATAAGAACACAGAATAACTGTAACAAGGCTTGAACTGAAGTGTTATACTGGTTAAACAGACGTGTTACAGGGAAGGTCCATGCCGGTATTGTGCACAAACTGCATTTTACTGTGTCTGGCTCAGTCACTGTTGCACTCTGACAGCCCCTGTTACAGCGGTAGGTTATGCTGGCTAGTGTGCTCAAGGAGGTAGTTCGTTAAATACTTGATGATACGCGTCCCTATAAGGTTCTTAGGCTAACATTGACAATTCATAGCCTTGTTATTGTTTAACGGGAAACCCTACAGGCTATGCTATATATTACATTGTTTGAATATTTAGCAAACTTTTAGGTTAAGTAATCTTTGAGTGTGGTTTCATCCTAACCTGTGATAAACATTGCCAAATGTTCTGTTTTCCCACATTAAGACTCCTAGATGTGCTTGTTTAATACAACAGGATATATCACGCATCACATGATACATTTCTGCTCCTAATATGTGTTACAGTGTATGTAAATTTGGACATTTATCACAGGGTACTATTATGAAATAATAGGTTATGTTACCTTCCCTTGTTGTGTTTTATAAAGTATTTTATCTGTAAATCATATATTCACCATCACTATATCATTAATTAAGTAAAGTAGAGCTAATTAGAGACATATTTTAACATGTATATAATACATACTAGTTATGTTTTGAATTTCTTATTTTCTCATTAAAATTTATATGACACGCAAATATGTCACAGTTAATGGGAATCAAGTTAAATTTGGAATTCATCTAGTTGGCTTGAGAGTTGAAATCCAATGGAAACTGGTAAACTTCCATATCAATCTCAGCAGTTCACAATATATTGGTTTTCTAATCTCAGATAGGTGACTTAGGAATTTTCCAAGGTACACTAGTTGAATTTGGATTATCCTAAATACACTTATTTACTTATGTAATATTTAGTTATATTATACCTCATAATAATTCTGAATAATGCATACCTGTCACATCCTTAGTGATTGTATTGACACTGGCACAAGACCTGGGGTCAATTCAAATTTTTCAATTCCAATTCAATTCCAATTAAAGAATTTTAATGAAACTTCAATTCCAATTCAATTCAAGGGGTTGGAGAAAAATATCAATTCAATTAATTTTTATTCAATTCAAATTCAATTCGCAATTCAAAAGGTTGCAGTCATTTGGAGATATTTCATAGGTGTGTAACAAGTGTCATAATAGGTCTTCTATTACTTTTCCACAAGTACACAATTTACACTTCTGTTCACAATTGGTTGAATTTGCTTCAAAACTAAAAAAAAAATTAAGTGTCAGTAATTACAAGTTTTACCATTTCATGTGGAAAGAAATAGCAGCCAGACAGGTTTTAGTCTATTACTAGTTATACTTGCCAATTGTTCCTTAAGATCAGGTAAACTGCCTGAATTGGGAAAAAAATTTGTTTTGATTTCAATGAGTGGCCATTATTAACTAGTGCATTAAATATATATGCATATATTCTATTTTTGGTGATGAAAAACAGTTCTCATAAACATGTGGGAGGGGTGGGGGGGGGGCTGAATACTGTCATATCCCTTAACAATAGAAAGGTCAACAAATCTGGTGCATGTGCAATATAATTTTACTAACTTTAGTCAACAAAGACTGGTCCAGCAGTCTATGGGAGGTATTTTACTATCTAATTGCTGTTGCTTCAACCTGCTTGTTCTGTCCAATGAAATACCCTAATAAATCAGACCCACTGGTCACCACATAGAAAACAGCTGGTCAAAGTACAATAGGCCAACAGAGCAGCTCAAGGCACACAGAATGCTGTAACAAAAGGGCATATCATCGAAAGTCACTGGACCAAAACAAGTCAGTTCAGCATTATCTGATCACATGCTTTATGGCACAGCAGGAAATTCAAAGTATTATATAGAAAGTAATACATATTACTCTGATACTTTGCCTTCTATCATCATAACTGTTACAGCTCAGTTATATATATATATTATTTTTATTACTATTACTTTGATAAGCTGAAAATTTCTATTATGATACATCCTATTATTATATAAATATCATCCCCATCTCTGGCGTCCTGAAACTGCTGATACAAACAATTCAGGAAAAGTGATTAAGAAGCAGTTTTGTTGTCATGATACTTGTGTCATCCATGAAGATCTGTTTTGACTTTAACCAAATGCTGCAAGTCTGATTTAAAACTGACCTTGAGTAACTTCCAATGAACGACACTTTGGATAATATGAAAGTTGGGACTTTTGTCATCAGTTCAGATCAATTCAGTGTAGCCTGTGCATTTCAATTCCAATTCAGTTCCAATTCATTTAATTTTAATTTTTTTCAATTCAATTTCAATTCATTCAGTTTTCCCTTCAATTCCAATTCAGTTCCAATCAATTCAGAATTGACCCCAGGTCTGACTGACACTGTAACATAGCTGTAACCTTTCATGTCAAAGGTCTTGTTTTTTGTAGGATCAAGAAGTTGTCCGTTATAAGTTATAAATAGTTCTTTCACAACCATTCATACAATATATTTTAAAGAATATAATCAGACACAATTAAACTTGTAGGAAATTCAAGTGAACAGCAAATTACAATTGCCCTTTTCACAGGAGTGGTTTGTATTGGGCTGAAATTGTGCATGTCCGTAGATCTTGGATACCTCATATCTCGTACCAAAGAGTAAAGACATGTGGCATCATCTGCAGCCATTGCGTGACATTCATATGTCCATTGGCTTAGGGTGAAAATTGCTCATATCTAAGGAGTGGTTCAATATGTTTGTCTGAAATTTCACGTCCATCAATCTTGGAGGTAATCTCGTAGACTAGACAGGTGGCTTAACCTACCTACTGGTTTTGGTAGAAAAAATTAATGCCCTCTTCTTAGAAGTGGTTTGTTGTGTTGGGCTGAAATTGTGCTTGTCCATAGATCTTGGACTCCTCCTTCACATACTAAAGACTGGTGGCACCATCTGTAATGTTTTTCATGTGGTGTCCATCAGTACATTTGGTTTGGGTAAAAGTCGCTCATATCTCTTGAGTGGAAGGATGTATCAGCCTTAAATTTTGCATTTTTATCTATCTTGGATAGCTTTGTTGTAGACCAGACAGGTGGCACCACCTGCTGTTCTGATTTTAAAGAATATTGATGCACTTTTTTTCAGTGTTGGATTGGTGGCTCGGCCTGAAATTTTGCATGGTCAGGTGTAGCCGCTGACGGCAATGCAACAGGTTTCATAATTCTGTTGCGTCGCTGGCCCACCAAAGGGCTAACTGGGGTTATAGCACGATACGATCTGTTACTCTTAGAAGGGAAATTGAATAAAAATATTTCCTTTTGTTTTAACAAACCAATGTTCACATAATGTTGTATGTCAAAAGGCCTGTAATAAAAAATAACCATTCTGGAAAGCATATAGCACCTGTAACATTTACAACTGATATTATTTGTCCAGAGAGAATTGAAGCATTAACAGCCCCGGGTAGACATCTTCCATTCGGTGGCAGTCCTGTATGGGCTTTAGGCCTGTGAACTATTATGTTCATATTTTAATTTTCTTGGTGCAAAATAGGGCTGAGAACAGTAATGCTTTCTAGTGGTCAAATATGCAATACACAGATGTACTGAACATTAATCAATGGATATATATATATGTTAAATCTCACAGTTGTGTATGGAGTGTTATAATCACAGTTAACTGCAGGCGCAATCTATGGACTCAACATTGCGTCAGTCACTGAAAAAACAAGCTGTTGAGGAGTTCATTCTTATAGGCTAGGTCAGGTGTATCCATCTGTAGATCTGTTTATTGTGGAAATTGCACATAAAAGAGTATTTGACCTCATATATTCTGCCATGAAGTATGTTGTCTCTCTATACATAATATATATAATATCTATTTATTTAAATCCATGAATTTGAAAATTTTGCAAAAATAAATATAGTCAAGGACAAAGTCAAATCAGCTTGGAAGACCTCAGATAATTTCTAAAAATACACATTTCTATCCCTGTCATAACAATGTAACCATGAGCAGATTATATTCACCAATGCATGTTGCTTTTCAGGTTGTGTATTATATTTGATCATGTTTGTATATACACGAGGCAGGTAGTCCTAGACTTCCTCCTCTTCTGATAGAACCTGGTATGTACATTTCAGATGGCACTGTCCAGGTCAAGCTATTGGTCCCATCCATTGCTGCAGGGGCGATTATTGGGAAAGGTGGAGAAACAATTACGCTTATACAAAAGGACACTGGAGCAAACATCAAAATGTCAAAAGCCAATGATTTCTACCCAGGTGAGTTAAAGGGAACAGGATTAATTATACAAATTGCATGTTAATGTTGCTTAAATCTTTCTGAGATGTTTGTAGGCAGTGCTGCTTAAATAATTGTTTGGAATGTGGATAAACAATTAGTCTTGCATCTCTTTGGAGCAAACAGAATGTTAAAAGTTAATGATTTTTATCCTGGTGGGTCAAAGGAAATAAGATAAATACAGAGGTGTGTGTTAAGTTTGCTTAATTGTCCCCCCACCCCCCGTTGTCACCAAAGGTGCTGTTGATGGGGGACATAGAGATGTGAGTGGCCGTCTGTCTTTCGCACATTTGTTAATGCAATAACTCGCAAAGAATTTGAGGGACAGTCGCCAAACTTGCAGTATTCATGCACCTTTTGAAGGGCTGGGTCAAGTTAAAATATGGATGACCCTGACTCAATTTTCAAGGTCACAGCAGCAGTAATGCAAAAATGATGATAACGCAATAATTTCGAAAAGAATTTTAGGTACAGTCACCAAACTTTTTTTTAAAGGATAGGTCCATGGCCTGTTTGTTGCACTGTCTCTTGAATGATGTTGAAGGTATCCATACGATAAGAATGATATGTTATTATTAAGCCTTCTGGATTTCAGGTTTTAAATGCATGGGGTTAGGAATAATCCAGAAATCATAACCTGTTGTTTTAACATTAGAGCAAACCTCTGAGGTTCTATAGCGGGATTTTACCATTATGCCATGGAGGCCCGGGCAGGGTTCGAACTGAGGACCTTTAGCTCTGAAGTAACCACCAGGCTAAGTCCAACCCCCACAGTCACCAAACTTGCAGCATTGATGCACCTTTTCAAGGGCTAGGTCCAGTTCGAACATGGATGACCTTGACACATTTTACAAGGTCACAACTACAATCATGTTTAAATGATGTTAACGCAATGACTCAAAAAAAATTTGAGATACAGTTACCAAACTTGCAGCATTAATGGACCTTATCAAGAGCTAGGTCAGGTTTGAACATTGATGACCTTGACATGCTTTTCAAGGTCACAGCAGCGATAATGCTTAAAACAATGTGTACACAATAACTGGAAACCAATTTGAGGCACATTCACTAAACTTGCAGCATTGGTGATACTCATGAAAGACCAGATCAGTTTCAAACATTGATGACCTTGACACATTTTCAAGGTCACATTGGTGATAATGCTAAAATGATGTTAACACAATTTCTCAAAAATAATTTGAGGCACAGTCACCAAAAATTGCAGCACTGATGTACCTCATGAAGTCAAGTTCGAATATAGATGACCTTAATGCACAGAGGTAATCTTGGTGGGTGACATACAGGTTTTCACACATTTTTTTCCAGCTATTTCCACAACAGGCGGGGGATATACTTAATCTGTTCCACAGATCAACTTTTCCCCTTGTTCTTTCTCATTACGCTTCCGAGGCAGCGGAAATCTTGCGCTTCTAAAGAAGCAACTGATTTTCACGCTGCCAGCTTTGACCGTTTATGATGTATTTAGACACCAGATGGCGGTTCGTTGTCCATTGAAAAAAACGTGCGTATGATGTGACAAGCAGCCAACCAGATGCCAATAAACAAACTCTCTACAGGCATCCTGGCTCCGCCCATAGCTGAGCTTCAGGCGCCGCTTGAAGATGGTTAACGGTCGAATTTTAATTGCTCCCTCAGTATTCTCGCATCATCGACCGATTCGATTATGACATTATGACTGTGTTAGCATAGCCATGTATCTGTTGTCTTCAGAACAGAATCCAGCCAGCCAGATGTGCACGCAGCCTTTGTTGTTACGTTTCTTTTGAATTACAACTCACCGGCCGGGCATCCTATGTGCCCAAGGCCCTAAGCAAACCACGTCTGGGGCAATTCTCTCTGAGCCTGTGGCCTGTTGAGACAGTAACTGGGGCGATGAGCTGTCACTCAAAACGAAATGAACATAATTGGCTCCGTGTATTCCTCGCTTGGCTTTGTCTTCCAGCACAAAGTCTCATCTGATTGGACAAAAATACAGTGCTCCCCTCTGGTGTAGCAATTCAGGATACGAGGTCATAACAAACATCGCTTACGATATAGGGAGTAAACCTATAGTTAAAGCGTGGTGTAAAGAGCGTATTTCTCATATGTCTTGATCACAGTCAGAGTTTATTTGTTTGTTTTCTATTTTAACAACTTATTGTAGTTACTTGTACAAAGATCTTTATTAATATTATTACATGTTACGCATTTCCCCCGGGTCAAAGTACTTAAAAGTGACATAAGGTATGTTTGAAAATGCAGAGCTTGGAAACAGATATGTGGTGTAACACAAATTGCACTCCTCTTTGCATGATTGTCATCATTTTAAACATCAATATCTCTTGCTTTGAGCTGTTGGTATGGGCCCCACCTTTCTGACAGCAACCTGTTTTCCATCCATGTGATAACAGCTTTCCTCAGCTTTGGCTACAAGGTTTTAACATTAGCCGATGAAAGTGTGGTAAGCATTAACAGTATGTTAGTTTTTAGAATGTGGTAAATAATAAATACATGTTTTCTTTATGCAGTCTATCAAAATTAAGAGTGCATCTCAAGTGCATAGCAATTTCTCTTATGTCTGTTTAAAAAAAATGGGGGGGGGGGGCCATTGGTTTTATAAATTCTAAGAATGACTGCACTCTGAATTAAATATTATAGGTAAAAAAAGTATATAGAGGGATGTGCATACCGTCTTCCCCTTAAGATAATCCACATTTTTTCATAAAATCTAAACTAAAACCTTGGTACATATTATACATGGAGTTATAATTTCCCAGCTATTTTCTGCTGCATTGAACATTGTTGGAAAGCTGTATAACTAAAATATCAGCCTGTGTTGAGCAAAGGAATTTTAAGTGAATGAACATTATTGGTTTAATTTTCAATTAGAAAACAAGGTTCAATCTTATTCATTGATTTCATTTAAAAATATTCATAGATACCTTTGATCTACAGGATCCTGTGGAGTGAATGGATGTATCAGTCTGAAATTTTAGCATGTTTATCTGTCTTGAATAGGGTTGTTGTAGACTAAATGATTGGATTTTGTTCTCATTAACTGGAAGGCATCGCCTAATGTTTATTTCACCCTGATCAACTATTGGAACCTTTGGCACCTTTCTGTACAAAATATTGAGATCTTATATATCTTGAGAATGTCTCTCAGGCTTACAAAATTACTGAAAATACAAAAAAAATGGGAAAAATTGCACCTAATGAATATAAAGCCATTCACAGTGTATCAGTGATCTTTGATTCAGTAGGTATAAGAGATAATCATGAATTTTTATGTGTATATATTAATTTTGGTGAAGTTTTGTGAAAGATAAGATTTTTTTTTGGTATGATTATTGAAGGTATTGCTTTTTTGCAGGAACCACAGAGAGAGTGTGTCTAGCGAGTGGTAATGTAGATAGTGTGAAGAAAGTCATCTCCTTCATCATAGAAAAAATAAGGGAAAAGCCTGATCCAAATCCTAAACCAGTGGATGGGGAACTCAAAGTCAACCTGGAGAGGCACAAACAGGTCAGTAATGTCCATAATCCTGCTCAGGCTGCAGTCTCTGCTAATACAAACCCTTGTGTTCAGAATCTGCATATGTATATCAGATTATCAGTCAAATGCATTTGGAGGGAATCTTTCATCCAAGTACAGAACATGGACTGTGTTTTATATTTTGTACTATTATCTTGGGAAAATTAAGTACATTTGTATTACTAATATATATATATATATATATATATATATACATATAGATATATATATATATATATATATATATATCTCTCTAAAAAGAAGTCATGAGAGACCCAAGATTGTTGATTTAAATTACACCTCATTTAAGGATATTTGGTAAATGGGTATATTTATACTTAGGCAAGAATATTTTATCTTATATTGTTTTATCCATGAGTTAGAACTTACATTAACCAAACATCTCTATTGACAGGTAAAAATTTTAGTTCCCAACAGCACTGCTGGTATGATAATTGGGAAGGCTGGCAACTTCATCAGACAGATAAAAGAAGAGAGTGGAGCATACGTGCAAATATCACAGAAGTCTAAAGATGTTAGTCTCCCTGAACGCTGTGTCACCATAGCTGGTAGTAAGTGGGTTTCCTGTGTATGTCTCAGTCAAGAAAGAAGACATTGTAACCATATACTTTGTAGAATCAAGGAGTTTATGTGAGACTGGAGATCCAGCTTAGGGAATGGCCACGTCAGATGTTGCAGATGAAAGCCATAAAACTTGGTAATCAGTGGCACAGAGAGATGCTGCTGATAAGCCCGGTGCTATTTGGTACAGCATGAGAATCTTCCACTGGTGTCACTACAGAATGACCCATTCATTTACAGAGACCCAACTAATTTTGTCTGTTACGTTAAATTCTCTTGATGTTAGTCAACAATTTAAGATAATTATTAGAACAATTGTAAGAGCCATGGCTGGGCAGCAGTAAACATTTTCTGCAAAAAAATGGTGTTGAAAATATGTTCAAAATGTATGAATTTGTAAGTGTGAAGAACATATAAAGTGTAAGCCTTTCACAGAAAGTGATCTCAGGGCTAACTGTTTGTTGAACATTGCTATATTCTTTTCCATATTTTACTTCTCTGATAAATCATCTCAAAGTTGTAATTCTTAAAAACAGTGAAATATAGCCTGACAGCTACCTTGAAACACTACCTTTTCCCTCATGATTAGGCACTTACTTTTGCTTCAGCAATAATGCCTTATATTAATTCATGCCTTATATGTCTTAGATATTTTTATGTAATATGTCCATACTGCTAAAAGGTTACCCAGAATGTGGTAATATCATATTAAGTTTATTGCATCTTTGATTGTTTTTGCCACATTTAAGCTATTGTAGTGGTGTCCCAAAATTAAAATCTTAGGTGTTCATCGGTTATCAGTTTTGTATAATTGAAGACTTGTTTGTGATCTCTGTATTCACGTGAGAGTTTCTCCCCTTATTGCAGGCGACCCAGACCAGAATAGAAAGGCTGTGGAAATGATCATCGACAAGATCCGTGAAGACCCACAGAGTGCCAGCTGCCCTAACATCAGTTATGCTGATTATCACGGGCCAGTCGCAAGCACAAACCCAACAGGATCCCCTTATGCCAACAGTCAGCCCCAGGTCCCGAGCCTGCTGGCACAGAACCGTATGGCAATGCCCAATGCACAACCCAACAATTTATTCAACAACCAGAACCTGACCAACAACATGAACAACTTGAACCTGAACTCCTCTGGCAACATGGGAGGACCAGGGCCAATGGCTGGCCCAGGCGGGCCACCCCCAGGGGCAGGCGGAGGTGGAGGAAATGTTGTACCCAGCCCGGCAGTGGAGAACCTGAAGGCCACCCTTAGAGGTAGTGGCTATTCAGAGCTAGCTACTGAAGAGATTTCAAGTGCCATGTACACCCTGGCGAGCTATGGCTTCCTCGGGGTGGGGTTGGGGTTGACAAACCAACCAGGTGGGGGTTTGAATCTCGGGGGCGGGACAGGCTTGGGTGGGTTGAACATGGGGAATGTTGGGAATACTGCTGGGACCTTGAGTTTAGCCAGCTTAACAAATATTCTTGCAGGAGGAGGGGGAGGTGGGGGAGGAGGGGGAGGGGGGAATAATGGACAGGCATCTCTCCTTGGTAGCGTTCCCACCAACGGGGATGGTGGAGGGAGTATGTTTGGGCCAGTCGGGAGTGGACCATCAGGTGTTGGTGGTGGCGGGGATGCTGACCAAGGAAGTAACAGCTTGTTTAGCACTGGAGGTGGTAACTATCCATCCAGTTCTAACAGTTCCATGTTTGCAGACAGTTCATTCGGCTCGGGGAATTTCAATGGTCCTAATCAAAATTCATTTGGCCTTGGTACCAATATGGGGTCGCTCGGTTCGGGAGGGGAAGAAAATGGAGCAATGACCAAAAAGGAAATTGAGGTTGGGGAACACATTGTCGGAGCCATCTTGGGCCCAGGGGGAAGGGGGATCGTTGAACTTCAGCAGTACTCTGGAGCAAACATTCAAATATCTAAGAAGGGGGTGTATGCTCCAGGGACGCGTAATCGCATTGTCTCGATATCAGGCAATGGAAATAGTGTAATTCGTGCCCAAGCCTTGATTCAACAACGAATCACCCAAGAGGAAGCCAAACGAGCACGCCAGGGCCAAAATATGGCACAGTCTGGCACTCAATGAAGAGTGCCACTCCGCCAGTCAGATGCATTTTAATTATCCGGTTTCATCTCCTGACTCACTGCATCACCTCTCAGCGCCTCATGGCTGCATCCCTTCAGACATTTCAGACGCATTCAAGATCGCTCTGCCATACCATGTATGTGTGTCTCGTTTAGCATCCAGTCTACACACCGTGCAAGAGTAGACATCGCTGTTCACTTTTTCATGTGTCGCATTTGTCCCACTGTACATTGCATTTTGGCATTTTTGCTTCCCATATTTTGTTTGCCATACAGGACATTACATCGTAAATCAATTATTTCATTAACTTGACAGTTCATTAGCACACATTGATGTGTTCATTTAATGGTAAATCACCAGATCCATTGTATGATATTTTATTGAATTGTTAGTTGTCTCATGTTGTGTGTACCAAGAGTAATATTATTATTGAAAATAAACACAAATTTTCAGCATTACGACCATTAGTCGGCAACACCAACTGATACAGTTGCCAGTAGAGTATCTGTAAGAACAAAAGTGATGTTGTTAACCCAATAAACACTGTTAAACGCAGTCTTGTTTGTACTTACACTACAGGCAATTGGAAGTCTGTGGTACAGTGTAGATGTACATAATAAATCCTGCCCTGTGATCCAAAGGCTATTGAACAAGATGACTGTAACTACTTTATTTTTGTGAAAATTGAATTGGAAAATTCTAAATGATCCTTTCACTGAATTTTTATTTTTGGGAGTTCATACACATTTCATTTCTCGAGAGAAAAATTAACCATTTCATTCATGATCTACCACGGAAGTTGTGCTTCTTGTGATCATTTTCTTGTGTTATTCATAATATTTCTGACCTCTAACTAACAGTCTATAACTGATTCTGTGTAGATGAAATATTTACAAAGTAACAGATTGCTACAGATTGTACTAGTCTCTTGTGCTTTGCTTTGGAACAAGTGCAGTGACTTGTTGCTGTCATCTGTGTCTCTCCCATGAGTGGCTGGCTGTGTGAATGGACGTGTTTCCCTCATCATACCGCTTTATCACTTCACCCCATCAATCCACAGACTCATTACATTCATACAACTTAAGTTCACATCATACCTAGTCCACAGTCAGGGTTAATACTGGTGACAGATTACTATAAGGACGATGACCAAATCTAAGGACACTGGATATGTGCCCACTAGGAGAATGAAATATATGGATAGATCACAAGTTAATGAAAAAAATACTTGAATTTAAAAAGGACATGTTATAGTTTCTGATCTCTTATCTGTTTGTTTGCATTTGGTGCATTCATATTACAGTAAAGAGACTCAAGAAATCGCTAAAGCCTTTTAAACTTTTTAATCTTAACTTTGTTATAAATGAGTTAGGGTATTTTTCCATTCATGGGGATATTTTTTTTTCGTGCAGGAAGAACCTGCATGGGGACACACGCCCCTTTCTATATGTGCAAGTCCCCACATGTGTTTTACCAATTTGTTAAGGAAACTCTTGCTCTTTAAATCATATAGTTTAGTGTTCAGTTTTGATCTAATATTCTGTTTAAACATTTATACGGTGTTGGCAAGGTTCTAGGTACACTAAAATCATATCTCATTAGCCAGGCTAAAATGGTGGCCATCTTCTGCCACATTTGGCCTAGAGTTTATTCTATGACCATATAGCTTAGGATATAGCCATATAGCTCTCATCAAAGACAAGGCACACACAGGCAACTGATAACGGCTTGCAGTGTCCCACAAAAAAATGCAATTCTGCTGGAGTTAAAAAATCCAACTGCTAATCCTGTATAGGTCCAACACAGGACCTGTATGTCGGCCTGCGCTTCTAGAAAAGGGGGGGGGGGGGGGGGGGACATAATACACCAGCTTGATTTTCCATGTGTATGGAAAGACACCCTTACCCTTGCTGGATGAATTCTAAGGCTATAAATCATGGTGTCAATTTTATTCATCAAGAGTAGCAACTACTAGTGGCCAAAACAGTTGTGTTTTTCATTAATATATTTTTTTTAGAAATGAAACCTAACAAACACTAGTGCCATACCCTCATTGAAATATATGTTTCATGCCATAATGTTTATGTTCAGAAAAAAGTGGCACTATGGCCTTATTATTGGGCTCAAGGTCTGCTTCAAAACTGATTATTCCATAACTGATGTCATTTATGGAAATAGCCGTAAGATTATTACTGGCTGTTATTTTATTTGAATAAAACATGTATGTTAAAACACACTGATGGTGCAGGTCTAATCTTAAAAAGCCCTTTTCCCCATACTAATATTGAACTTCCCCTTACCTTTATTTTAAAAGATGGGTTAAAAATTTCTTTCTTCTATAACATATTGTACCTCAAATTCTGTTTAGTGCTTTTTGATAAGGTGCTGTTTTCATAAATGTTTATGCTATGAGAAGAAGTATCTTTTTTTAAGTTTGATTGCTGCAAACTGTTTCAGTGTAGAGTAAATTCTAATCATTATTCAGACATTAAAATCAGTTATGAAACAACATTGTTAACACAAGTGATTTTTGTTTTGATCCTGAAATTGACTATTATGCAACAAATTAGATTTGCTTATGTCTGTATTCTGCATAATAGGTTCATTGGGTACTTTTTCCATGTGTTTACTGTCAAGTTCAACCCCCCCCCCCCCCCCCTTTTAGAATTTATCAGGACTGTAGATGCTGTATTTATAAATAAATACCATCAAACAGAGGATTAATGATACACTGCAAGAAACCAGATGCTAAGATTCCTGAGAACCACCATCTGTCTACCAGCAAGGATCTGGCCGCTATATGCTTACAAGATACCATGCTTCAGCAAGCCGCTTTAGTTTCTATTTCACAAATAATGAATAAGCTGGTATGTGTTCAGGAAGAAATCACTGCTGCCATTCAAATCCAATGAACCGACTCTAAACAATACACTGTTCACATGCCGTCTGCATGAATTAGAAACAGGATTGCTTACAAGGCTTTTATTGACTGGGCAGATTCTCTGTACCTTCCGGCATGTAAAATGTTTGATTTGAAATTTGGAACAGACATGCTTTGGGAGCCATGTAAAGCAAATATATGCAGGATGTTTTCTTCAGTTGCCTTGTTCGTTATACATAAAATAGATGCCAGAGCGGCTTGCTGAAGCAAGGTTTCTTGGTAGCACATTGTGGCCAGACCTTTGCTGACATGAAGATCAGAGCCACAACAGATCTATTAATAAATTGTCAGTCATGGGCTGATACATAAATTTAGTTTGAAAGAGTCCATATGTTAAGTTAATTTACAAGCAAACTTTGAAACAAAACACACCTGACCTATACTGGTCAAACATATTTAAACCCAGAAATCTGATGTAGCTGTGAGTGTGAATGTGCTTACAGTGTCCCTGATGAATTTAATTTGTTATTATCGAGGCCACCCAAAGGCAAGTTCTGTTTCAGCATCGTCCAACAGGTTTACTAGTGATTGCCACTGTAACAGATGTATTATCAGGTAGGCAGCTCATGTTCCAAGTTTTTGTACACTTGCCCAAGCTAAGCAAATAAGCACAGACTTCAAGGTAAAATGTCATCTCGCAGAATGCCACAATGTGAAACAAGACAGATGTTCTACCCTTTCTCTGGCAGATACTTATAAAATAAGGTCAGCTGATAGTGATGACCCTTGGTTCATCTGACAAAAAAATCCATTTTCCAGCACACTTGGATTTCACATGGAGATACCCTGGAGCAAAATTTTCTTACCTTGCCTGAATTGACTTAACTAGCTAACTACTTTTAATACTAGTTAGTGCCTTTATCACAAATAATTTCCAACTTCAGCTGAGCATCATGACCCATGGGTCACTTATACACTTATATATGATATATATAAGTAAAGAGATAATTACTTATTTAGAATCTAATATTTTGTCTGCCTGTTCACATTTTGGCATTTTCCAGTGATATATCATCAAGGTATGTCAAGCCAAATGACATTTCAATTTTCATCATGTGTCATTTAGTTGGTACTCTTAAAGAATCATACCATTTCCAGATTAGTCATTTTAAAACCTATCATGCACATCATTGAGCAATAATGAACTATCAGAATACAAGTTTGAGCTCAATTCTTTTCTCCATTTATCACTTTGCATAGAATCATTCAATAAAGGGGTCTCATAGACAATCTATGAAAGAATTATAATTACTTTTGAAACTAGTTCATTCGTGCCTGAAGTTTGTTAATAAATCTTAGTCCCTTACATAAAAAAGGAGAGATAAATGAGTGACAGCTGTCAATTGTGTCATATTTATGGTCTCATTTGAAAGCAAAAGATCTGAAAAATTTGGACCCGGCAGATATATTGCATCAGTCCATGTTAAAAAGAGATCTGTCAAAATATTGAGCCCCATAACAAGAAGATTAACCTGCCAGTCCAGTTGCTGTGCATGCGTTACTTATGACAGATACAAGTCTGATTCAAGTGCGGGTGTATATTTAAAAACTCATCATTTCAGCATGTATATTCACACAATCGCAGAAGACTCGGAATATGAGGAATATGAATTTAATTTATTAAATTAATATTCCTTACACTTGAATGAGATGTAATGCAGCCATTGTGTGGAGTACAGTCATCAAACCCTTCATCAGCCAAAGCACCATCACCTCAGCAATCATCCCATGGGAGTCATTATACTTCATATGGTGGTCGGTATGAATATTCATATTTAATATGTCCGAGGTCAACATTTGAGTTTTTATCACCTCACAAGGATTCATCCAGGAGAGTTGCTGCAATTGTCATAGGTTTTATTTTATCGAAATTAATAGCTGTCATTCACTCATGCTTTATGTAGGACTTAAAAAATCGACAACGCTTAGAATCACGTGTTGTTGTAAATATAGTGCAACACAGTTAATGTATGTCCATGCATGTGTGAAAATGTATTACGGGTTACATGTTTGTATAGAATATATTATTTACAATGTATTAAAAACTAGAATTGCACTCAGTATGGCATCTGACATAGTAAGTAGAATAGTCCTTGAGTATTGGACCCTTTAACTTGAAATCAGAAATTTAATGGGTCATCCTTGCCTCCTGTCCAAGCCAACTAGAAACTGGCAGGAAGTTTCATGGAAATTAGGATGGCAGTTTTTTGTGTGATCCAGCTAATAAACAAACTGAAATGGCAGAGGACGTAACCTAAAAAAGTCACAGGAGGTGATTTTCCCAAATAATATTTCAAATACTTTTCAGATAGTCGTAATAAAGTCCTAATGAATTTAAATTGTGTAAATGTGAAGTCAAAGGCTGGACTTATAATTTCAAAGCCTTATGAATAGATTGTGCGAGCAAAATAGAACAAAAGTATATGTTAGTTCTTTTACACAGTCTATTCAGAATACCAGTGCAACTGGTAATATATGCATTTAATGTGAATTCTTGTCATTGAGATGTATGTTTCAACATCCTTGGAGAATCCTAGAGAATGACTAGCTTTGTAGTCAGTATGACCATGATGCCAGATCAGGTATAAACTGAGAATATTAATGCAGAATGGTTGTTTTTGGCATCATCAGGTATAATTTTAAATAAATAAACTGTTGTTAGCCGAAGCAGCTGAAGTAGCTGTCACATTGTGCTTCACAAATATGCATTGGGTGTCACAAAATTTCATACCTCTCTTTTCTTCTCTGCCCTTTTACCAAACTCAGAATTAGTCTGTTTATTTAGTAACTGTTACAATATTCCTATGCAGGGTTATGTGCAACAGCTAACTAGTGCATGTCTGTTTTTTTGTCACAGTTTATCCCAGCAAGTTATGGTTAGTCTGGTCTCATTAACTGATTACATCAGCAGTACTTTTTTATTTTCACTATCGGCAAATTCCAGAGGTTATAAGGACAGAAGCCTCTATTACCAACCACACAGCATATTAACTGGGTTGTAATTACTAACGTTAGGCTTTCAGATGCACTGTATCATTTATTCATGGTGTTATTGGTGGTTATTTTACAGGTATTGTTGGCTCCATTAACAGCAATAATGTTCCTGTGTTGTTTGTGAAAGTGTGTTCCGTCAGCTGAGATGGTCAAATGGAGCCTCAGTTTGGAGACCAGATGCGTGAATCCCAAGGACCCACAGTATCCAGCTGGAAATGGGAGAGACAACAGAGGTCAGTTGACCTGAGTTTTTTCTTAACAAAAGTCATCAGGCCACAGATGGCCTATTCTCAAAATAAAGAAAACATTATAGTTTTTTTCATCCCCCGACTACTTGTCTTTTGTAATGACAATTTTATTTGTTAAATTTCGAAAGAGATATGGTAGAAGATTAATGGGCCTGGATTTCAACAATGAAAATTAACACTTACCTTACACTATATTAAGGAAACAGGATATTTTAAAATATAAGATTTTTTCACTCCTCATTGTACAACATATTATACCCACATGAGTTAAGGTCACTGGTCACATGCAAAAACAACCATATGATATGACCAGGTGGCAAAATATGCCTACTGATGCAGGGAAACATAAGATCAGTCAGATCATTAGAAATAGTCCCAAAAGTAGTGAAACATTAACTGGAGATTATTTAAACATTCTTGATTGCTGTGTTTTATTTATTTGCAAAACTGATAAAACTATCCCTTGTTAGTGACTGTCTCAAATGTCTTTTAAATTTGAATGATTGAACATTTAGATTCCTTGGCTTTTGCGTGAAATCTGGGGGTACCTTTCCTCCTTTGCTATGGTCAGAGTTTTACCATCCCAATTAAAAGCAACTTTATCAAATAAGGATGGGCATTTTGATAAGAATCAGAGCATTTTGCCTGATGGTCATTGTTAAACATTACATTTGACTGAATGCATCATTCACTTATAATAACATTGGAGTTATAGAAATTTCTGTTCCTGAATACTTCTATATTTTGTAATTTTGCATCTTGATATAGATTAAATCAGGCTCAAAATTGGTTGATATGTGATCTTATGTGAGAATTTAAATTGCCTTCATAATAAACAATGGTCCCTTGGAGCATATTATATTAAAGATCCCTTTAATAGTATGTTCTGCATAGGCTATCATGTTGTTCTAACTTGTAATAAGCAATGGTTCAGTTAATAATAATAATAACTTCATTTAATATATCTTGCATTTCATTGTCAGAGTGATTGACAGCTGAGCATCAAGACCTATTGGTCACTTTTTACTATCAATATTGTCCTAAGCCTGTGTATAATAAGAACCAGTGCAGCTTATAGGTACACACACTAAATGTTAGGTCATTGGATGTGTAGTTTTATCTATTTCTAGAGTACTGAATAGCTCCAGTTGAAGCATCCCCTCTATTAAAAGCCACACCCAGACTTTAATGTACCATGCCCATGATTCTCTTAGTAGAGGTAAATCTGGCAATAACCTTGACTTCACCAGGAATTCTGGTGCATGAAGTCATGTCAGCTGGAGGCATTAAACTGACCCCCAATTGTTTGCTAATCTGTTATAATATAAATATAAATGGAAATATAGTTGATGTTTAAATGAACGAGTGACCCAGGGGTCATGACGCTCAGCTGACCAGGAAGACATTGACAAAAGTAATTTTATCGTCTGAATGTCAAATTTGAATGAAATACTTTTTCCAAACTTGACCTTTTGTATAAAATCATCCAATATTCATTTGGGTACTATGGAGCTCTGTAGCATGAAGGATATGGGTAACAGACACCTATTTTCAAGGTTTACAAGATGACTTTTCAGGGGTCTCCCAGCATGTCAAAAAATAAAATTCTAGGTCCAGTTATTATGATTTGTGCCCTGTTAACAGATGACCAAATGTTTATTCTGGGGGGTATTTCAAAGCCGCATAGGATGAAGGATATGGGTAACAGAGATGTAATTTCAGGTGCACAAGGAGACTTTTCAGGGGCCTCCCAGCATATCAAGAAAGGAGATTCTAGGTCAAGTCATTATAATTTGTGCTCTGTTAACAGATGACCAAATCTTTATTCTCGGAGCCATAGCATGAAGGATATGGGTAACAGAGACCTAATTTCAGATTTCCAAAGAGACTTTCCAAAGGCCTCCCTGCATGTCAAGAAAGAAGATTCTAGGTCCAGTCATGATTTGTGCCCTGTTAATATATGACCAAATCTTTATTCTGGGGGGTACTTCAGAGCCCCATAGCTCACAGAATATGGGTAACAGGGACCTTATTTCGGGTTTCCATGTAGACCTTTTATGGGCTTCCCTGGAGGTGAGGACAGAAGATTCTAAGTCCAGTCATTATGATTTGTGCCCTGTTTACAGATGACCAAATGTTTATAGATCACAAAAGTAGAGAAAAAAAATTGTAAAAAATAAAAAAAATGTAGCTGGCGCCACCAATCTCCAGAAACTGATGAAACACTCCATGATCAATATCCATGCAAAGAATCATGGTGATTAATGCATTAGTTGTTCAGATACTTGAGCTTTTGTATTAAATTTTGCATTATTCTAGGGGGTACTTCAGAACCCCATAGCTCGAAGAATATAGGTCACAGTGACCTAATTTCAGGTTTACAAGGAGAATTTCCATAGACCTCCCAGGATGTCAAGTAAGAAGATTCCAGGACTAGCGGTTACGATTTGTGCCCTGTTAACAGACAGACGCCCGGACGGCCGGACGGACGACGGACAAAAGGTGATCCCTATAGCTCAGATGACTTTCAGTCAGCTGAGCTAAAAATCGAAAAAATACAGATGGCGCCACCAGAATGCAGAAACTGATGAAACATTTCATGATCAATATCCATGCAAAGAATCATGGTGATCAATATAATAATTGTTCAGATACTTGAGTTTTTGTATCAAATTTTCCATTATTCTGGGGGGTACTTCGGAGCTCCATAGCTCAGAGGTTATGGGTAACAGAGACCTAATTTCAAGTTTTTAAGGAGACTTTTCATGGGCCTCTCAGCATGTCAAGAGAGAAGATTCTAGGTCCAGTTGTTACGATTTGTGCCATGTTATCAGATGACCGCATCTTATGAGGTCTCAAAAATAGAGAAAAAAAATCGTAAAAATAAAAAAAATACAGGTGGCGCCACCATACTGCAGAAACTGATGACACATTCCATGATCAATATCCATGCAAAGAATCATGGTGATCACTGCAATAGTTGTTTAGATACTTGAGCTTTTGTATCAAATTTCCATTATTCTGGGGGGTACTTCGGAGCTCCATAGCTCAAAGGTTATGGGTAACAGAGACCTAATTTCAGGTTTCCAAAGAGACTTTTTATGGGCCTCCCTGCATGTCAAGAGAGAAGATTCTAGGTGTAGTCGTTACGATTTGTGCCCTGTTAACAGATGGCCGCACCTTAAGAGGTCTCAAAAATAGAGAAAAATATTGGTAAAAATCGAAAAAATACAGGTGGCGCCACCAGTCTGCAGAAACTGATGAAACACTCCATGATCAATATCCATGCAAAAAATCATGATGATCAATGCATTAGTTGTTCAGATACTTGAGCTTTTGTATCAAATTTTCCATTATTCTGGGGGGTACTTCGGAACCCCATAGCTCGAAGAATATAGGTCACAGTGACCTAATTTCAGGTTTACAAGGAGAATTTCCATAGACCTCCCAGAATGTCAAGTAAGAAGATTCCAGTTCTAGCGGTTACGATTTGTGCCCTGTTAACGGACAGACGCCCGGACGGCCGGACGGACGACGGACAAAAGGTGATCCCTATAGCTCAGATGACTTACAGTCAGCTGAGCTAAAAACTGATCAAGAGGAAAATGGATAATATCAAAATAAAGATTATTAAATTTCTTGTGATATTAAATATCAGATACAGCTTGTAGTATGGTGGCCATAAATATCTGGTGGAGTATGCAATCTCAGCTAATTCATACCAGCAAGGATGTTAATTTGTACTCCTAAATAATTATAATTAGTAATGGTCATACTCAACTGAGCATATTTATATTTGGTTCTAGCCACTCAGTTTCAGGAAACAATTTGGGTTTTTATGATCATTAATTATATATTTTCCTTCTTATCAGGGGAAAAGATGCTGACTTCAGATGTCTGCAGATGACAGATTGCATCAGCTTCTCAAGATCACCTACACTGATTTGCTGTGCAACACACAGTATTGAACATGTGTTATCATCTAGAACAAATTTGCTGCAGTCAATTATCACTCCAAAATGTTGACATAACTTTGGATGTTTGCAACCACATGTTCTTAGGGAACATGGTATTGATATACATGCAGGCATATGACAAACGAGATAATAAGCAAATAAGTGGTTTAAATTATTAATTTTCCTCTATTGATGTTTGTAGCATCTGGAAATGTCTTTCCATCAAGTATCAGCACAGATACGCTACTGATTCAAAATTAGATATATGTGTAACTGGTGTGATTCCTGTAATCAAAATATTTACTTATATCTTAATATATGTAAACAGAGATAATTTTATATATGAAATCCATCATTATTTCTGATTTTATTACCAATGGAAGAGTTTTTTTTTATAAAGATAAGTTTTTAATTTACAGAATAAAGAAAATTGTTCAATACAAATATTCCATAACACAATCCTGCACTTTCTGTACAAAGCATATAGTACAAATAAACTTACAATATATAAACTGATACAGCTTTATTAATGTTTTCCATCGTTGTTCATATCATCCTGGTTGGTATAAGTACAAGCAGCAGATATTATCACTGAGCCAGTAACACTTGTTTTTTTGTGCACTGCCTGGATGTACATGTAACTGACATCCTGGTTGATTTCCACACATTGTGGGCTTGCTGCAGTGTGTCACGTGCATAATATTTGTTACTAGTTTCATTAAAAGGAAACCAAGTTGTATATTTTTTGTTGGTCAGACCTGTTTAAATATATCAAGCATTGTCTTCTCAAACTCAGGCATTTAATATGTATGAATCCCTAATATTCAATTTTAGGTTGAGATCTTTTCATGTTTTAGTGTAAGACACATTTAGATCAAACCAGTACTTCATAACCACATGTACATTTAACAATGGATATTGAAAACATAAAATTAGGGCAAATTGACCATTTTTATAAAACAGCCAGCTTCTGGCTGGCAACTACAGTCTCAACTTACAACTCTGCCTGTCTGTTTATTACTTGCTGGAATTTTGGAAACCTGAAATAAGGTCACAATGACTTGTAACACTAGTTATTGGACTAGATTGTGCACCCAAAATAATTAAAAATTTGATACAAAAGCTTCATTATCTCGATAATTATTGCATGGATTGCCAGGATTCATGGATTAACTTGTTTTAAAACTGGTTACCTAGACCTCGATCTCCAAGTTCACAGCTGTGAAATTTTAGGATTAGAATGACCCTTTTAACTTTTGAAGTGCTGCATATTTTTTCTTCAAATTTGACACACCTGTTGTTCAGCCATGTTCTTGGATGATTTAAAAATAAAAAAATTTTAAAAAAGGTGACCTTGACCTTTATTTCCGCGGTCAAATCTGCAGAATATATAATATGACCACTGTAACTTTTGAAGTACTTCATATTTTTCTTCAATTTTGGTGTACAAGTTGTTTCCACAATGCTCTTTTTAACAAGGTAAAAACTGGTGACCTGGACTTTGATCTACAAGGCAAAATAAGCCAAATTAAAAGATCTTTAGGATTTGTTGTTAAAGAACCTGCTATTGTCTGAAATTCTTAGGTATATTAAGTGTCAGAAATTCTATTTACACTTATTATGAAATGTGTACCTTAATGTGACCACCATTGGGTTACATTTTAGACTTGCCTCAGAAATAAATTCATTTTGCTTACTGAAAATTGATAACAAGATAGATACTACAAGAGTTCTGCAATAGTGCATAATACACCAAGCATAAGATCCTATCATAGTCAAGTCTGAGGACTTTTGGGTATCAAACCCAGGAAACAAATTATGATAGTTAATAATATTCATAGCTAATACTTCAAAATCCATCAACTTTCTGATAATTGTATTTACTTTCAGTACTCTGGTTTCCTCATGGTTCCACCACAACAGAAAAAAACCTTTAGTGAGAGGACTCGTGTTATATTTTATGGATCTTCACCAAACTTGACAGAAGCTTTGATATGGATGGGAGGACAAAGCCTTATTAAATTGGGTCATGAGCTGTACTAGAAGAGTGACATTGACAAGGTCCATTTATGGTAAAACTAAAAAAAATCTTAACTGTCTCAAGGGAAGCTGCAAGATCCTGGATAGGTTTGACTTGTGTGGGAGACTGCATGGTAGAGCCATCTGTAATCCCTAATAACAAGATTAAATCTGCAAACATACCACAACTTTACAAGAAATACCAAGCCCTTTAAAACTGATAATAAACTCGGATCGCCACAGCCATAACCCCTCCCCCCCCCCAATTATCACTAATTCCATGACTTCTCCCCGACCCTGAAAAAGTAATTTTTTCCTATGATGCTGGTACCCCTGTTACCTTTTCTCAATAGGCAAAAAAAATAACAATTTATCAGCAAATAGTTAAAATTTGCAGGGGTGTCAATATATGAACCATCTGAATTTCATATAATAATAATTATATACATGTATTTGAAATGAAATATATCATAATTAAAATTATACACTTTAATTCAATTTCCGAGTCTTAATATGAAATATTTAATATCTAAACCTGATTTAGAATTAACAAATACTGGAAACAGAATACCTTATTTTCTAAAACCTTATACTTTATTGTAATATATTTCACACAAACAACAAAAAAGATATATATATATATATATATATATATATTGGAGCCCTGCGCGGGCTGAAAAATACAGCCCGGACCCGCCCCGCAAAACAAACCTTCAGCCCGCAACCACCCCGGCCCGCAGTTGTAAAACCCGCCCTGCACCTATAAAGAAAAAATCCACCTGCACCCGCCCCGCATATTTAGCTTTCAGTCCGCACCCGCCCCTCCCCACATTTTTTACCAAAAGACAGCCCGCATTCAAACCGCAAATAAACATGAGGGACAACCAAAAAGATAGTTAACTTAAAACAAGTGACCCATGGGTCATGACTCTCAGCTGCCAAGCATGACCTGTGACATCATGGACTGAGATTCACATCTTCCAGTCAAATTTTGAAGAACCAATTTGCCAACTTGTTGAAAATTTTCTATGACAACAGAAATATATATCACCTATGTCTGGTTAAAAAATAGTGAATTAATGGTCTGAGGAAAAGGCAAGATTATTGTTAAGCTATCAGGAACTACTCCAACAGCTTGCTTGAAACCTGTCAGTCTCAAAAGGAACACCACAAAGGGCAAATATAAGATCAAAATATATAGCAAAAATCAAGGAAATACATGCAAGAATTATTGAGAAACAGGTGTTTCTGTATGAATTTTTATTCAATACAAGCCAATTGTACTGCACTTTTATAAATGATGGTAAAATTTATTCAGAAATATTTGACCCAATCCTTTACAAGATTACATAAATATACATCCAACTGCATTCACTTAAACTGTTCTTGAGATAATATGATCAAAAGGAATTAAAAGATGGTTGCCTAGTGGCCATATTGGACTTCTAGCAAGTCTGAAATCAGACAACAAACATTCTCTAAATGGGACCAAACATTTAAAAAAAATTACTGAAACTGCACTGAAGAAAGAATTTCTAAGGTGGCTAACTGGCAGACATAATGGATATCTGACCAGTATGACATTTGATATCCCAAATTCCCCAATAAGAGACCAAACTTGGGGCAAATTATCCAGTAGTGAATGCCCAAAATAATTCAAAAGGCATGTCCAGGCCCTCATATCAGATTTATAGATATGCAATTGTAAAAAGTGTAAGTCCAATATTTTTTATTATCACTCTGCTTTTCAATGGGGTCAGCAGGGTAGGTAAACTGCCAAACCTGAAAGAAAAGAAATGCAGAAAGCATGACTAAGAGTCTTGAAATAAAACAAAAAGCCATCCTAAATCAAGGTACACATCCACATATTATGAGAACAAACACTTGCTTTTATATGTGGTGATATATATTAAAATATTCAGATATCTAGGAAACTAAGTTTATTGCTAGGATTCCATAAAATAAACTGCAAAATGTTCCCATCATCTTATAAATCAGTAGCTAAACCTTAATACTATACTCTCATAGTCTTATTGCCTGGCTGAAGCATTCTGACAACAGTGTTTTTGTTATGAAGTAACGAGGTACTAATCACTGAGCCTTATCACTTAATAGGCTGATACAAAAGGGAGTCATAAGTCACCAGTGTAACTCACAATTACAGCCACACAGGGAGATGTACCAGCTGGAGTGGGATGGTTATATATACAAGAAAAATAGAGATGGTCTATAAAATAAGTAATTGTGAACATCCCTGACCTATGACCTTGGCCTTTTGCCCATATATCAACTGGATTCTTTCTAAATGATGGGTAACTACTAACTACTTAAATCTGGTGTAATTACTTGGCAACCAATGGGTGAATAACTTTGACCTGCAACCTTTAACCTGCTGACCAGCTGACCCCAAAATCAATAAGTTATTTATTCAAGCAAAAAGACCCATAAATATGAAGTTTGAGTCAAACTGAGTGATGCATATATGTGGCATATGTGAAAGACTGAAGGTTTGGGTTGAACAGTTACACTTGAAATATGCTCACAAGCATTTAGAACAATTAAATATTGTGACCTTGACCTTTGACTTTTTGACCTCAACATCAATAGGCTTCTTCCCTTATTGGTAGGTAAGCCATATAGGACAGATGGAAGGTACAGATTGAAAAGTTTGCCTGAAAATGACTCCACGCAAGAAGTGGGTGCTGTGAACTTGACCTTTGACCTCAAAATCAACAGGTCTTTTCCCCTGTTGGCAGAGAAGCCATATCAGTGCTGGAAGGTTTGGAATGAAAAGTCTAGCTTGAAATGTGTCCACAACCTTTTCAAAGAAGTGGATCCTGTGACCCTGACCTTTGACCTTGTGACCTCAAAATCTATAGGATTCTTCTCCAACTTAGTAGGTGAGCTATATGTGAAAGATCAAAGAATTGGGATGAAAGGGTTGGCTTAAAATGCATCCACAGGCTTTTCAAAGAAGAGGCTCCTGTGACCTTGACCTTTGACTTTTTGACCTAAAAAAATTATGGTTTTTCCCCTGTTGGTAGGTGAGCTGTATGTGAAAGATGTAAGGTTTTGGATGAAAATTTTGTCTCAAAGAGTTATTTCTGGGGGGTGCAAACACAGACCATAACTTCGAGAATATAGGTCGCAGTGACCTAATTTCAGCTTTGAAAGGAGAACTTTTTATAACCTCTAAGACTGCATAGGGTTCATGGCCCTAGCCCCTACGGTTACCATTTGTGCCCTGCTAATGGCCGGACGGACAGACGGAAGGACGACGGACAAAGACCCATCGCTATAGCCCAGCATGACTGAAAGTCAGCTGAGCTAAAAAGGCAGTTATCTTGTAACACAGTCTACATTAATATTGAAGCTTCACAAAATGCCTCACAAAACATTAACAAGCATGACCTGTGACATCATGGACTGAGATTCACAACTTCCAGTCAAATTTTGAAGAACCAATTTGCCAATTTGTTGAAAATTTTCTATGACATCAGAAATATATATCACCTATGTCTGGTTAAAACACAGTGAATTGATGGTCTGAGGAAAATGCATGATTGTTAAGCTATCAGGAACTATTCCAACAGCTTGCTTGAAACCTGTCAGTCTCAAAAGGAACACCACAAAGGGCAAATATAAGATCAAAATATATAGCAACAAGTGACCCATGGGTCATGACGCTCAGCTGCCAAGCATGACCTGTGAAATCATGGACTGAGATTCACAACTTCCAGTCAAATTTTGAAGAACCAATTTGCCAATTTGTTGAAAATTTTCTATGACAACAGAAATATATATCACCTATGTCTGGTTAAAACACAGTGAATTGATGGTCTGAGGAAAATGCATGATTGTTAAGCTATCAGGAACTATTCCAACAGCTTGCTTGAAACCTGTCAGTCTCAAAAGGAACACCACAAAGGGCAAATATAAGATCAAAATATATAGCAAAAATCAAGGAAATACATGCAAGAATTATTGAGAAACAGGTGCTTCTGTATGAATTTTTATTCAATACAGGCCAACTGTACTGCACTTTTATAAATGATGGTAATATTTATTCAGAAATATTTGACCCAATCCTTTACAAGATTACATAAATATACATCCAACTGCATTCACTTTAACTGTTTTTGAGATAATATGATCAAAAGGAATTAAAAGATGGTTGCCTGGTGGCCATATTGGACTTCTGACAAGTCTGAAATCAGACAACAAACATTCTCTAAATGGGACCAAACATTAAAGAAAAATTACTGAAACTGCCCTGAAGTAAGAATTTCTAAGGTGGCTAACTGGCAGACATAATGGATTTCTGACAAGTATGACATTTGATATCCCACATTCTCCAATAAGAGACCAAACTTGGGGCAAATTATCCAGTAATAAATGCCCAAAATAATTCAAAAGGCATGTCCAGGCCCTCATATCAGATTTATAGATATGCAATTGTAAAAAGTGTAAGTCCAATATTTTTTATTATCACTCTGCTTTTAAATGGGGTCAGCAGGGTAGGTAAACTGCCAAACCTGAAAGAAAAGAAATGCAGAAAGCATGACTAAGAGTCTTGAAATAAAACAAAAAGCCATCCTAAATCACGGTACACATCCACATATTATGAGAACAAACACTTGCTTTTATATGTGGTGATATATATTAAAATATTCAGATATCTAGGAAACTAAGTATATTGCTAGGATTCCATAAAATAAACTGCAAAATGTTCCCATCATCTTATAAATCAGTAGCTAAACCTTAATACTATACTCTCATAGTCTTAATGCCTGGCTGAAGCATTCTGACAACAGTGTTTTTGTTATGAAGTAAGAGGTACTTATCACTGAGCCTTATCACTTAATACGCTGATACAAAAGGGAGTCATATGTCACCAGTGTCACTCATAATTACAGCCACACAGGGAGATGTACCAGCTGGAGTGGGATGGTTATATATACAAGAAAAATAGAGATGGTCTATAAAATAAGTAATTGTGAACATCCCTGACCTATGACCTTGGCCTTTTGCCCATATATCAACTGGATTCTTTCTAAATGATGGGTAACTACTGACCACTTAAATCTGGTGTAATTACTTGGCAACCAATGGGTGAATAACTTTGACCTGCAACCTTTAACCTGCTGACCAGCTGACCCCAAAATCAATCAGTTATTTATACAAGCAAAAAGACCCATAAATATGAAGTTTGAGTCAAACTGAGTGATGCATAGATGTGGCATATGGGAAAGACTGAAGGTTTGGGTTGAACAGTTACACTTGAAATATGATCACAAGCATTTAGAACAATTAAATATTGTGACCTTGACCTTTGACTTTTTGACCTCAACATCAATAGGCTTCTTCTCGTACTGGTAGGTAAGCTATATATGACAAATGGAAGGTACAGATTGAAAAGTTTGCCTGAAAATGGCTCCACGCAAGAAGTGGGTGCTGTGAACTTGACCTTTGACCTCAAAATCAACAGGTCTTTTCCCCTGTTGGCAGAGAAGCGATATCAGTGCTGGAAGGTTTGGAATGAAAAGTCTAGCTTGAAATGTGTCCACTACCTTTTCAAATAAGTGGATCCTGTGACCCTGACCTTTGACCTTGTGACCTCAAAATCTATAGGATTCTTCTCCAACTTAGTAGGTGAGCTATATGTGAAAGATCCAAGAATTGGGATGAAAGGGTTGGCTTAAAATGCATCCACAGGCTTTTCAAAGAAGAGGCTCCTGTGACCTTGACCTTTGACCTTTTGACCTAAAAAAAATTATGGTTCTTCCCCTGTTGGTAGGTGAGCTGTATGTGAAAGATGGAAGGTTTGGGATGAAAATTTTGTCTTAAAGAGTTATTTCTGGGGGGTGCAAACACACCCCATAACTTCGAGGATATAGGTCACAGTGACCTAATTTCAGGTTTGCAAGGAGATCTTTTTATAACCTGTAAGACTGCATAGGGTTCATGGCCCAAGCCCCTACGGTTACGATTTGTGCCCTGCTAACGGACGGCCGGCCGGCCGGACGGCCGGACGGACGGCCGGCCGGACGGACAGACGGAAGGACGCCGGACAAAGACCCATCGCTATAGCCCAGCATGACTGAAAGTCAGCTGAGCTAAAAATCAAGGAAATACATGCAAGAATTATTGAGAAACAGGTGCTTCTGTATGAATTTTTATTCAATACAAGCCAACTGTACTGCACTTTTATAAATGATGGTAATATTTATTCAGAAATATTTGACCCAATCCTTTACAAGATTACATAAATATACATCCAACTGCATTCACTTTAACTGTTCTTGAGATAATATGATCAAAAGGAATTAAAAGATGGTTGCCTGGTGGCCATATTGGACTTCTGACAAGTCTGAAATCAGACAACAAACATTCTCTAAATCGGACCAAACATTAAAGAAAAATTACTGAAACTGCCCAGAAGAAAGAATTTCTAAGGTGGCTAACTGGCAGACAATGGATTTCTGACAAGTATGACATTTGATATCCCACATTCTCCAATAAGAGACCAAACTTGGGGCAAATTATCCAGTAATTAATGCCCATAATAATTCAAAAGGCATGTCCAGGCCCTCATATCAGATTTATAGATATGCAATTGTAAAAAGTGTAAGTCCAATATTTTATATTATCACTCTGCTTTTCAATGGGGTCAGCAGGGTAGGTAAACTGCCAAACCTGAAAGAAAAGAAATGCAGAAAGCATGACTAAAAGTCTTGAAATAAAACAAAAAGCCATCCTAAATCAAGGTACACATCCACATATTATGAGAACAAACACTTGCTTCTATATGTGGTGATATTAAAATATTCAGATATCTAGGAAACTAAGTTTATTGCTAGGATTCCATAAAATAAACTGCAAAATGTTCCCATCATCTTATAAATCAGTAGCTAAACCTTAATACTATACTCTCATAGTCTTAATGCCTGGCTGAAGCATTCTGACAACAGTGTTTTTGTTATGAAGTAACGAGGTACTAATCACTGAGCCTTATCACTTAATAGGCTGATACAAAAGGGAGTCATAAGTCACCATAACTTCGAGAATATAGGTCACAGTGACCTAATTTCAGGTTTGCAAGGAGATCTTTTTATAACCTCTAAGACTGCATAGGGTTCATGGCCCTAGCCCCTACGGTTACGATTTGTGCCCTGCTAATGGCCGGACGGCCGGACGGACGGACAGACGGAAGGACGCCAGACAAAGACCCATCGCTATAGCCCAGCATGACTGAAAGTCAGCTGAGCTAAAAAGTATGATTTATTTTCAGATATTAATAATGAATGACCCTTTGAGTAGATAGTGTTGCTGCTGTTTAGTTGATGGTTGGATATTTTTAGGGGTTTTTTTCACAGGGAAGGACGAGTGTCATAGAATTACAATGCATTTTTATTTTTTTAAAGAATTACCACTTACCAAAATACAATTATTTACTGCCATATCATTGGAAATGTCACTGCAGTAACTGGGACACACTAATCAAATATTGCCATTGTGTCTCCTTAAAATATTTAAAGTAATTATAAATTCAACATATTCTGATATTTAGCTAACAACATAATTGCAGTTTAAACATATTTACCATGCAGATGCTGCTATATAATATAAAACTTAAGAATAAAACAATCATTTTCTATTAAGTTTGAATGCCTAGAGTTACACTACTCATCACTAGCTGCAGCAGCTAGAGGACAGTAAGTACTTGCTCACCACAGTTCACACCTTTTATTTGACAGAGCTTAATCCTGTACAGGGATGATCCGCTAATTAGCTGAAAGGGAAAGGGTATTGAACTGTACAGAGGGAGTCAGCTCTACATCATGGTTGTGTACACAAGAATAGATATCAAATGAGCCCCATGGCATGCTCCTTATCTCATTCTGCTTTGCTAATGCAGTCCTCTAAACAAAGCAGGGCTCATTTGCTCATCCATGATTAGCACACCTCAGTCTTTTCAGTTATGTAAAGCTATACCCAGCTGGTGACAGAGCCAGATGCACCCATACTGTGACTAATATAACATCACAGGCATAATCCTGGTTCTCTACCCCAGCCATGTCACATAATATCCGAGACTGGCCACAAATATAGGCCTACATTGCTTAAGTCTATAATTATACAATGCTATTCCCAGGTACATATCGCAATATTGTGAAAAGTGGTCTCTGCAAAGATAAAAAATTTGCTTAGTAAAAATCAATTTATTGTCATAGATACGTGTGAATAGTATAGATCATTTTCTTGTTATAGATATGTTAAGAATATTGTAGCCATGGTAAAGACAATTGTAGTCCTGTTTCCAAATATCTGACAAGGATATACCTGCCATACCTATAATTATAATTTCCAGGCCGGGTCTTTCTCCAAATGAATAGAGCCCTTTCCGCTATAGTACATACATCTTTGTTGGGCTTGTGAATGAGAGCATTTTGAAATTAAGGTTGGAAGGAAGTGCAGTTTAGTGGGTTAATTCCAGATGGAACACACAAATGTCAACAACAGCACAAAACTTGGTACCAGATTTAATTGCAAGCACGTATCACAAATCAAGTGTTAGATATTGTGTATCTAGTTCTTAATACATCAAGTTTTATATAATATCTTTCATTATACTTACAATGTTAGAAGTGTGCCATAACTTGATTCTCTATGATACACATCATATCAAATGTGTATCATGTCACAAGTTATAGGGTATATAACAACACATTTCTCTTACGCTGTGACTACTTTCCTACACACGATTAAGTATGTTTATTCTACCAGCTTAGGCCAGGACATGTCCCAGATGGTCTTCAGGATAACAACAAATGCTAATTCGGTTGCGATCAAGATTTCGATGTAGCCTGATACATCAACTGTCCCATGTTTTTGCCAAACAAAAGCATCTGGAGTTTTCTACAATAAAATAAAGGATTGTAAGGAAAACAGTCTTTCAACATCACAATGTAAAAATACAACTTTGCAACTAAGTAACCTTATCATACATGTATGAGACTGAAGGTGAGTACAACTACTGATTTCAAATCATGGACCAGCCACATAACAGCTACAAATTTTCTTTATAGCAAAAGTTAATGTATAAAACTCTGATAAAAATTTAATGAATTTAGAAACAGGGATATACATTTGAAAGAAAGCAGCTGATCCCAATATTATGATTAAATAGACATATTCAATGCCTGTAGGAACTTAAAAATTTGTAAATTTTATTTTTTTTTTAAATGTATCTGAATATATATATATATATATATAATTGAATGTCTGGGAATCCAAATAAGGTTAATTTCTGACTGGTTTCTTGGAAATTTACATATTCAAAAGTCACATATGAATAACTAACGATACAGGAAAAAGTTCTCAATTTTTGTATCATATTTGTGTGTTAACCTGTTTGATATGTCACAGTATGTTATCCTGTGTTAAAAAGTAAAGCTCTAGCATTATTGCACACAATAAGGTCTCACCTCCCATTCTTCGTGAAGTTTGCGGACAGCCTGGTATTCTTCATCTTTTGGGACAGTGCCACCTCCTCGAGCAGCCATGAAGGACTCTTTCATGGACAAGCTGCTCCTGGTATGAGCACTTGTAAAGACAGCCCTGCTCAAAATGCGGGTAGCCTGGAGTGAAAATAATATATCAAAAGTAACCAGCACAATTAAATAATTATGACAATGTTAAAATGGTCAAAAAGGTAAGGGGACAAAAAATTAAGCATTTAGACATATTGTTTAATGATAGGCATTAATACATCATTTAAATAAAAGCAAACCAAATAATGAATTTTTAAAACTTATGATTCACTGGTCAAAAAAATTTGGTTGATCTGTTCTTAATGGATGCAGACTGGGACTGTCCCCTAAAACACTCAAAACACTAGTGTTTAGGGCACCTGTGACAAAAGATTCACAGCCAAACACTGATATCATTAGATAATTAATAGACTATTGAAAATACCTAGTCCATGTAGTAGTTTTAATTGTATCCGCCAAAACAGAGTTTTGCAGATACTATGTTTTCAGCCAGACGCCCCCGCCACCGTCGTGTAGGTGTCAGGAGAACTCCTCCATATCCGCTGGGTGAAATTTTACGAATCCCGGGTTTATGTTCGGGTCACATGTGAACTGCTGCGCCCCGATTTTGTTTTGAGCTCTGACCTTTCCTCTCTCCAGTGCGTCCATCTGTTGACACATTAACCCTGGTCCTATCTCTGGAACTGTTTGACCGATCCAGAAAAAAATTTTGCACAAATGTAGCCCTTGGATAGCTTTATAACATACATAAACAAGGGACCTATGGGTCACGATGCTCAGCTGTTATATATGATAAAAAAATATTATTTAGAAATGAGGCACATGCTGGTTTTGTGTGGTAATAAATATAAGCTGTATTATGAGTTGTTGTTGTTTAGCTTATGTATGATTTTGATAGTACCTTTGGAGACAGGGAAGAGGATTGATTTCATTTATTTTATTAACAAATGGAGTACTACTGTCACACAGATTTTGACTTGGCCATATAACTTATAAGCAGAACATATAATATAAGAGTTTAACTATTTATTAAAAAAATTACAAATATTGTCCCAAATATAATTTTTATTAAAAATAATAAGAGAATCATATGATTTTTTAAAATGAAATATAACTGATATGATTATTAAAATAATATTAAAGAATATATTCATGAATGCATTCATGAATACATTTTGAAAGTATTTGCACGAGTATTCATATACTTTCATTTTTACCTGAATTCCCATTCTTTATGCAAGAAATTTTATAATGGAGTACATAATCATATTCGTATTTAAATACAATTACAAAGTATTCGCACCATGTCTGGTATTTATTCAGTTTTCACCAAACAATGATGTTGAGAATCCAGAATATACAAAATTCACACATTTAAATAATGATCATAAGTACCTGGTTTTATGGCTTTTATTTATATTAAAAAATAACTGTAAAAAATTCATTTTGGACTAATTTCACATCAATGTACACACTAGACACAGTAGGAATCTAGATTAATATTATCAACTGCATCTTTGTCTATCATTAATTTCCTTCATATAATCCTTAATGATTAGTAATGAATAATATGATTTACTTCTTTATTATTAAAAATGAACTGAAAAATGCCATAGGTGACTGCATGGTGTTATTTGGAATATGTGACATTCTACCCATCGATACAAGATTCTTATATCATCAGTAACTGCAAGTTAATTTCCTGTCATTATAAACTAACAAATTCCTTTTCTATTTTTCTTTAATTTGTTATTAAAAACCAATAAAAATTTATTAATTTATTGTTTATTGTTATGTTGTTGGTTAAAACTACTAGATGAGTTGGGTTGAACACCTGGATCAACTGTGGCTGGCCATCAGCTGCCTGGATTCTCCCCTCAAGCGTGCATAATTTGATGAAAGGTCAACAAGGTCAACATACAGGTGACTCAAGAGGGGCTGGAGAGAGCCAAAGTCTGACAGGGTCTCATAAAAAACATAAATAAAAGCTACAATATTTGGCAAATTTCTTTCAGCTTTCTAAACTAAAAAGCTGAAATCCTTATGTGTGCATGATATGAAAATTATATCAACAGTGCTCACGGGAAACAAACGTGCCATGGTCACAGTTGGGCAAAATTTAAGGTACTAATTTTATATTTATACTAATAACTTATAAAATTTGAAAAATTCAGAACTAATTTTGGGTATTCAATTGAATCTTGATTAAATAATGTTACATCCCTGACAAAAAAGATCTCTAGCTTCAGCAATGCCCTTGTTAAGGGAGTAAATATATTTCTTGATTTTTTACAAAGTGCATTATGTTTGGGCCCATAACTTAAAAAAAAAATAAAATACTGACATCATTTCTGGCATGTGCATAGTGAATGTATAGAAAAATATGTATATTATATATGATCAAAGTCAGATCAGTGGTTTTGATATTAGGCAGTCTTAAAGTGTAACATTGGGTTTTTAATGGAAAAATTAAGTTTTTCATTGATATCTCGAAGGAATTAAGTCCTAGTGACCAAATTCTTTGCATGGTAGGGGATTTTGGAGAAATCTAACTGTATGCCAAATTTAAGGAACTTAGAGCTGAAGCTCGGGAGCTGAGCTCTAGCAAACTGCATAACACTAGCAATATGTGACATGGTGCTTGAAAACTTGAATAAAATCTACAGTTTTTGATCAACTGGTTTCCAATTTTTGGTGTTAACAGTTGAAATGCTAACAAAAACATGCTGTGAAAATTAAATCCACAGCAGTTACAGCAAAAAAAATGTGCCATGGTCAAAGTTGGGCAAAATTTAAGGTACCAATTTTTTATTTTTGCTAATATTTTTAAAAATTTAAAAGATTTTGATCTAATTTTGGGTATACAATTTAATTTTGATTAATAAAAGTAATATTACTGAAAAAAAGTGCTTAGCTTTAACAAGTTTTGTGTTAAGTGATAAAATTTCTTTCCTGATAATTTAAAAAATGCATTATGTTTAGGCCCATAACTTTTTTAAATTAAATAATACAGACCTAATTTCTGGCATGTACATAGGAATTATATAGAGGATTATTTATAGGAAATATGAGGAAAAACAGATGAGTGGTTTTGATATTAGGCAGTCCTAAAGTGTGAAAATAGGTTTTTAATAAAAAATTGAGGTTTTTCCTTAATTTCTCAAAGGAATGAAGTCGCAAAGACCCAGTTTTTGGCTTGGTAGGAGATCTTGGGGACATCTAACATTATGCTGAATTTTGGATTCCTAGGTCTTACGGTTTCAAAACGTGCCACATCTACGGACGGACGGACGGACGGACGGACAGACGGACGGACGACGGACAATGGACCACGACTATAGCTCAGATGACTTATAGTCAGCTGAGCTAAAAATGGTGGCGCCACCTGCAACCATTTTTGCATAGCATCTATCTGTTCATCTGCCTTGGGATAAAATCAATCCTTTCTCTGCATTGGTTGGACTTATCAACCTGAAATTTTGCATGTGTATACATCCTGGACAGCTTTCTTGATTTTATGACAGGTGGCGCCACCTATATTCACGTTACGCTACAGACATCCAAGCTCATATCTCAGGAACCGTTTGACCGATTGGGCCAAAATTTTGCATGTGTATAGATCTCACATAGCTCTTTATCATAAGCAAAACTAGTGGCACCATCTGCAACCATTTTTGCACAGCGTCTATCTCTTTGTCTGCCATGGGATAAAATCACTCATATCTCTGCACTGATTTGACTTATCTGCCTAAAATTTTGCAGGTTTATACATCTTGGATAGCTTTCTGGATTTTGCGGCAGGTGGCGCCACCTACATTTATGTTTACGCTGCAGACATCCAAGCTTATATCTCTGGAACCGTTTGACCGATTGGGCCAAATTTTTGCATGTGTATAGATCTCACATAGCTCTTCATCATACGCAAAACTGGTGACACCACCTGCAACCATTTTTGCACAGCATCCATCTGTTTGTCTGCCATGTGATAAAATCACTCATATCTCAGCACTGGTTTGACTTATCTGCCTCAAATTTTGCAGGTTTATACATCTTGGATAGCTTTCTGGATTTTTTGGCAGGTGGCACCACCTACATTTATGTTTACGCTGCAGACATCCAGGCTTATATCTCAGGAACCGTTTGACCGACTGGGCCTAAATTTTACATGTGTATAGATCTAACATAGCTCTTTATCATACACAAAACTGATGGCGCCACCTGCAACCATTTTTGCACAGCGTCCATCTGTTTGTCTGCCGTGGGATAAAATCACTCATATCTCGGCAGTGGTTTGACTTTTTGCATTTGTATACAACTTTGATAGCTTTCTGGATTTTGTGGTAGGTGGCACAACCTACATACACATTTCGGCTGCACACATCCATGCTAATATGCAACACACCTCTACTTCCCCTTGCCAATCAATCCATGCCTCACTTCACCCGTCCAACTCTGATTTCGGCGGATACACGTAGTCCCGTATTCTAGTTTTATTATGTATTTATATATATGACCCCTCTTCTGTAATATAATGCACAGCAGGTTTCAGAAAAATTCATAAGGTGAATTTATCAGAAAGCAAAATTAATCAGCATTTGTTAGAAAACAACTTATGCAATGCCCATTTATAGAAATTTTGGTTGACCATAGCTGCTCGATGCCTCATATTTGCGTGGCCCCATTGATAGGAAAATTAATCCAAACATTCCTTCTATGGAAAGCTGGAAACACCTCATTACTGTTGGGAACTATGAATGATTATAAATTTATAATCAATGATTGGCCTGCTGATTCAGACAATCAGATAATGGGTCTTGCATTGCCATAATCAATTACATAGTTTTTTTTTCAAAAGTTAGGCTTTATAATGATGACAGGAATGATAAATTAAAATCTTAACAAACTTCTGAACAATCTGTGTATACTAATAGATTCATCCCTAAGTTTACAATATGTACACATCTAGGCTATAGTTATTAGATATATTAGCTATTGCCAATATCAGGCCAATAGAGGATGTACAGGTCGATATATGATCAGAAATTTCATACTTCGGGGGTCAACCAATTTTGACTGATGAATGATCATGAAATTACAACTGATTCCAAGCACTTTCCAAAAGCGACAAATAATTCATGTTTGTTATGTTGCGGATTTGCTGTCGATTAAGATCAAGGAAGGGACACCCAAAACTACTGCTCGGTATAACATATTCCACTGTTTGCCTGCATGAGAAGATAAATATAAGTAATACAGGATATATGGGTGGAGAGTTACCATAATTTGTCATGATCTAGAGCTAGGAAATGATCAAAAATTTGTAAAGGATTAATGGGAACCTGTAGCAACTGATTATCCGTAAATAATAAATTATTTTACATGACAGTTGGACAGTATGGGGACTGCAGACACACTGCTGCCACCTTGGAAGTGAAGAATGAACTGCAATTTAAATTTTGGCAGGCCTTCTTTCCACTCCCCGAGAGTGGAAATAAGGAATATCACTCCCTCTTATGATTAAGTCTAGGTATTTTGGCAGTTAAAGTGACCAGAATTGGTGTTCATTCTTTGCAAGTCTAAATTATTGCTTTGTTTCACAAAATCCTCTTTAATGTACCTCTAGGAGCATTAGGGACACATTGTTACACATATAGGTTCCTTAAACAATTAAGTTTATCAGTTTTTGTATTGAAATGCATTTCATTCTAATGTGTTAAACATATATTTGAAATTCACAACATATATGATTTGCAGAGAAACACTTGACAATAAAATTGCATTCATATTTGCAAACAAGTTTACATGTGAATTCATATTTTTCTGCAGATAAATTTAGTTGACAGGTTGGTTAATTATTTTGAAAATTTATTTGTTGAACATGACAACTAATTTAAAGTAGCACAAGAAGGGTTTGGAAGATTTAGACAACACTTGTTTTTTGGTCAAGTACTTATCAGTACATGGTTGGCACCTCCTCGGTGAGCCCTGGTATCATGGATATTGTGTCCATAAGCTCAGACTAGTGTAGTAAGCTCTTGGCTCAGAATACCAGGTGAAGTCCAGACAGTTAAACTAGACTGGCACTTGCTACCCTTGAAAGTTGTTGTTTCAGTAATTTTGCACACCACTGATTTTGTCTTGAAAAGTTTGCATGATGTTACTTTGGTGTCAGAATAGGTAACAAGGGACCCATGGATCACAGCGCTCAGCTGAAGATTGAAATTTTTGCGAATGCAAAATATGCAAAATATTCTATTGTAATGTTTTTCATTTATATAAGAATATGAGAAGCTAAGAGGAAAGGGGCCCTCCTACTTGGTTATAGTAGAGTTCTAAATATATGATTGCAAACTAATACTCTGACAAGACTGTCATGAAGAAAAGCAGTAAAAGTTTTGAGATACTGTGATGCATATGAAATTTACAGATGGACAGGCAAGTGGACAGAATGGACTAATACCTTTATTTCACTGTCAAGGGAATAATGCATTTAAGTTTATATAAGTCTATTTTTTTTAACATTTCCACTTTTTCCATTAAAAATTTTTATCTGAATCATTTTTTATGAACAAGTTTTATAAATTTTTAATATAAAAAAACTGATAATATAAGTTAAAATATTAGAATTGTTGCAAAGTTGCAATCATGATATATCCAGAGTTAAAAAACTGAAAATGTAAGTTAAAATATTATAATTGTTGCAAAAGTTGCAATCATTATATATCAAGAGTGTAGCTCATATTGGGTCATATTATGCATACACATATATTTTATTATTTTTAAATCACAAATGTTTAAGCTGAATTTAAAAGAAAATAATGCCACAACATGGCATCTACAAGATTATTCCTTGAATCACTATCAAAAAGTTTTGCACATTGTAGTTTTCAGTACATGCTTAATTTTATTCACCAAGATAAAATAAAAGATTCAGTAAATTTGATAAAATAAAACATCTTTGAACAACACTTTACATGGTGTATGAAAACTTGAATAAAAGCTACTCTTTTCAATCAATTCCTTTGAAATTTCAGATTTTTAAAGATTAAATCCTTATGTATATATGCTGTGAAAATTAAATCAACATTGCTTTCATGGAAAAAAAGTGCCATTGCCAAAGTTGGACAAAATTTAAGGTATTGATTTTTTATTTATGCTAATAACTTGAAAAAATTTTAAAATTCAGATCTTATTTTGGGTAAAAAAAAGAAATCTTGATTAAAAAAAGTTATATTCCTGAAAAAAAGTCTCTAGCTTCAGCAATTCTCATGTTAGGCGAGTAAATATATTTCCTGATTTTTTAAAAATTGCATTATATTTTGGCCCATAACTTCAAAATAATACCCAACACTGATCTAATTTTTTGTATGTTCATAGAAAATGTATGGAAGAATATGAATACTAAATACGATCAAAAACAGATCAGTGGTTTTGATATTAGGCAGCCTTGAAGTGTAACAATGGCTTTTTTATGGAAAACGGAGGTTTTTCCTTAATATCTCGAAGGAACGAAGTCCTAATGACCCAATTTTGGGTATGATAGGAGATTTTGGGGACATCTAATGGTATGCAAAATTTTGGAATCATAGGTCCAACGGTTTCAAAATGTGCCCTGTTAACGGGCGGGCGGCCGGACAGACAACGGACAATGGACCACGACTATAGCTCAGATGACTTATAGTCAGCTGAGCTTAAAATCATTCTTGTGTGAAATCATTTCATGCATGTGTTTCTGCGGGGGAAATGTGTGCATGTGAAATGTACATCGTACGCTGGGCAATATTATTTTTCAGCATGCGTTTCCACACGAAAAATCACACCAGTGTAAATCAGGTTTAGCTTTTCCATGCACCAAGAAATGAGCACGGGTGAATCTTCTTGTAGAGGTCAAGTACATGAATGCTGTCTGCTTGTTGTCATATCTTGGTGACAAATCACATTTAATTGCAGCATTTCTTGTCTACTTTATTATATATATATATATATATATATATATATATATATATATATATATATATATATATATATATATATATATATATATATATATATATACATGTGTGTGTGAAATATCTGATCACCAGCTGTGGTAGTCATGCGGGAACTTTCTAGTATATATGAGCCCCCCCCCCCCCCCCCAAACTTTCACTACCACACTACGTAATACATCCATGTAAATGCAACAAAAATCATAATTGCATGCATGAACTGTACAAAACATATAGCTACACCACTGTTGCATGTGATCAATAGTGGAAGGGGAATCCCTTGTGAAAACACGTCACATGGTGGGGGGATTCTCAAGCATGGAAAAGGGGCCTAAGTTCATGAAACAATTTAAAGGAACTATGACAATGCAATTTTGTAAAAAGACTTTAAAATTATATCAAAGCATTACATGAACAGTTAAAAAAATTTACAGAGTAAAACTATATTTTATTAACTGTTGGAACAATGGATTTTTAATACCAATTTTTTTTATCCTGTTATGATAATTTTTCCATAAATGGTCATATGATTTCATTTAAGGTCTTGTGACTTTATTCCTTATCATGTGATCTGGTTTAAATTTTATATGAGATGTCTGAATTAACTTGATTCTTTTTTTCATGTAACAGTAATTTTCCCATACATGGTCATGTGATTTCGTTTAATGTCATGTGACCAGATTTATGATCATGTGATCTAGTATACATTTTTTATGAGATGACTGGATGAATGTGTTGTCTTCCTTTTATGTGGAGCAGACAAGGCTGCGAGTGTCAGTGCCGGAATTTAAGCTCTCAAAGTTTACAGTGTTCTGCCATGCATTGATCCAATTTATGTAAAACACAAAAAATGACCATGGCTGATCCATAGAGAATAATGTAAAAGAAATATTTAAATACTGACAAGTACATACTCTACATTTTCTTGTTTAAGTGAACACTGAAGGGTCACCATATTCTTTGATATATATTTATATATTAGTGGTATGTGTGCCGATTAAATTTAATGCCAATTGATTGATTCAATTGATGATTGTTTTTTCTTTCAAAATTCATTGAATTGATTGCATTTATGCATAATCAATTAAAAACAATTATGCACATGCAAAGAATTTTATCCTGTCAGAGAAATATGAACACAAATTAAGGAACAGCATCAGAACAAAATAGAACCTTGTGCAGGCATCAATCGTATGACAGCAAGTCTACCTTGGATGCGGGTAGATTGATGGTTTCATTGTGAAAACAGATGTACATGTCAGACTATTTACTGGGGTAAATATTTTAGGTACAGGTATACAACATATTTCAAGATAATATAGAAATGGCATAAAATCATTGATTAATAATTGATCATCAGTCGTTTTTTATTTTCCAATCATCAATTATGATTTTTAAACCAATTCCTACCACAAATGTATATATATATTCACCCTGTTTTTTTACAGATATGTTCACCCTGATTATTTAAAAATTTGTTTTAGATTTATGACTCAAAAATCATAAACCTAAAATATTAATACTATAATTTATAATAATTATCATCATAACAATCAATAAGCTCAATTAATATAAATCATGCAGTTACAATTTAATTCAATTATTCCTCATTTAAATAATATTTTAATGCATTTGATAATTCTATAAATACAAGTTCATTCATGACAATCGTATGAACATATAATTATTAATGTCAGATAGAAAGGTACTTTAAGGTACAATTCCATCTACAAGTACACATTTATATGGATATGCATGGTAAGTGTTTGGATAAAATTTCTTGCACATCAACAAATATTATCCCTTAGAAATATTTGTGAACAGGTATACCGGTAGTAATTAGTCAGGCATGCTTATGCCAGGAAACTGCTTTGTGGTTTATTTACAGACCTTGTGCACACAGCTTTAAGGCAAATATCTATTTAACCCACACCTGGGCTAGAGATAATATTTACCTGTTCAGGTTTAATAGTACACAGGTAGTATTATTTTTTTCTATTGTATGTATTGTCATACTGTGGGAACTGTATGGTACACACATGGTGCAATTAAGAAACAAGCATGACCTGTATTTAAAGCCTGATGGTATACCATATGGTATCTGACCATACTTAGAAGATGGAAGGTTTGGGATGAAAAGTCTGACTTGAAATGCATCCACAACTTTTTTCAAGAAGCTGGTCCTGTGACATTGACCTTTGACCCTAAGACCTGAATATCAAAAGATTTGTTCCTCTGTTGACATGCAAGGTTTGGGGTGATTATTTTGGCTATAAGAATTAATTCTGGGAGGTGCAAACACACCCTGTAACTCAGAGAATATAGGTCACAGTGACCTAATTTCAGATCTGCAAGGAGATCTTTTTAGAACCTCTAAGACTGCATAGGGTTCATGTATCTAGCCCTTACAGTTACAATTTGTGCCATGCTAACGGCCGGACGGCTGGCCCATTGCTATAGCACAGCATGACTAAAAGTCAGCTGAGCTAAAAATCACTGAAACTGCACCGACAAACAGATTTCTAAGGTGGCTAACTGGCAGACATAATAGATTTCTGACAAGTCTGACATTTGATATCACACATCCTCCAATAAGAGACCAAACTTGAAGCAAATTCTCCAAAGGATGTTACAGTAATGAATGTCCAAAACAATTACAATCAAAAGGCATTTTCAGGCCCTCATATTAGATTTATAGATATGCAAATGTAAAAAGTGTAAGTCCAATATTTTTTATTATCACTCTGCTTTTCAATGGGATCAGCAGGGTAGGTTAACTGCACAACCTGAATGAAAAGAAATGCAGAAAGCATGACTAAAGGTCTTGTAATAAAAAAAAGCCATCCTAAATCCAGGTACACATCCACATATTATGAGAACAAACATTTGCTTTTATATCTGGTGATTTATATAAAAAAATATTCAGATATCTAGGAAACTAAGTTTATTGCTATGATTCCATAAAATAAACTGCAAAATGTTCCCATCATCTTATAAATCAGTACTATACTCTCATAGTCTTAATGCCTGGCTGAAGCATTCTGGCAACAGTGTTTTTGTTATGCAGTAACGAGGTATTTATCACTCAGCCATATCACTTAACAGGCTGATACAAAAGAGAGTCAAATGTCACCAGCATCACTCACAATTACAGCCACACAGTAAGATGTACCATAACCAATGGTTATATGTACAAGAGAAATAGAGATGGTCTGCAAAATAAGTTATTGTGAACATCCCTGAACTATGACCTTGGCCTTTTGCCCACATATCAACTGGATTCTTTCTAAATGATGGGTAACTACTAACCACTTACATCTGGCCGGGTGTAATTACTTGGCAACCAATGAGTGAATAACTCAGACCTGCAACCTTTAACCTCCTGACCAGCTGACCTCAAAATCAATTGGTTATTTCTTCATGCAAAAAGACCCATAAATATGAAGTTTTAATCACATTCAGTGATGCATAGATGTGGCATATATGAAAGACTGAAGGTTTGGGTTTAACAGTTTCACTTGAAATATGTTCACAAGCATTTAGAACAATATTGTGACCTTGACCTTTGACCTTTTGAACTCAACATCGATAGGCTTCTTCCCCTATTGGTAGGTAAGCCTACCAGGAAAGTATGACAGATGGAAAGTATAGATTGAAAAGTTTGCCTGAAAATGACTCCACGCAAGAAGAGGGTGCTGTGACCTTGACCTTTGACCTCAAAATCAACAGGTCTTTTCCCCTGTTGGCAGAGAAGCGAAATCAGTGCTGAAAGGTTTGGATTGAAAGGTCTAGCTTGAAATGTGTCCACAACCTTTTCAAAGAAGTGGATCCTGTGACCCTGACCTTTGACCTTGTGACCTCAACATCTATCGGATTCTTCTCCCACTTAGTAGGTGAGCTATTTGTGAAAGATCAAAGAATTGGGATGAAAGGTTTGGTTTAAAATGCATCCACAGGCTTTTCAAAGAAGTTGGTTCTGTGACCTTGACCTTTGACCTTGTGACCTCAAAATAATTATGGTTCTTCCCCTGTTGGTAGGTGAGCTGTTTGTGAAAGATGGAAGGTTTGGGATGAAAATTTTGGCTAAAAGAATTATTTCTTGGGGGTGCAAACACACCCCATAACTTTGAGAATATAGGTCGCAGTGACCTAGTTTCAGGTTTGCAAAGAGATCTTTTTAGAACCTCTAAGACTGCATAGGGTTCAAGGCCCTAGCCCCTATGGGTACGATTTGTGCCCTGCTAACGGACGAACGGCCGGCCGTTCGTCCAGACGGAAAGACGATGGACAAAGACCCATCGCTACAGCCCAGCACGACTGAAAGTCAGCTGAGCTAAAAATTACTAGATCTTGATTAGAAGAAAACTATAAAGCAATATATAGGATTCTATAACATACAAGACTATAGAGTATTGTCACAATACCGGTAGATGTGCATCTCAAAGGTCAGACCAATAACATTCATTTTTTTGTGTAATGTTATATTCAATAAAGTTATCCAATAGATTTGTTGTAAATGAATTTCTATTTAATAAACACTTACCTAGTACCTATTCTATCTAACATAGGGAGTGGTAACACCAGGAGGGCGTGAAAAAAAGCATCCCCAGGAGAGTGGAAATAAACACTTCCTCAAAATTGTTTACCTTCTGAACTCAAGAAATTCTAGATCATTTTACAGCCAGGCTAAGATACTGAGAGAGACGGACCTATAGTTTTCATGTGGAAACGGGCAATACTCCAGCACAAATCTATGAAATTTAGTGGACAGATTTTTTAGGTTAAAAACTGATAATCGAAAATTAAAGCTTTTCAGAACATTAATGAGAATAATCGATAAACGGTTATAATTGCAGAGCCCTATCATGACCTCATGGTGACTAGTTCAAAATGCATCTTAAAGCTCTGTGACCGGGTTAAAACTTAGAACCAGGTACATGTGACAGTACCTAGGGACAGGTACAGGTATTTGCAAAATGGTTAAAATTGGTAAAATTTTTTTATAAAAAGCTATAAGCACATATATACATCGGCAAAATGAGTGATACTCTATGCAAATAGAAATTCATTAAGCCCATTATAGTAATCAATTCATTAATTTCTTAACTTGTTAAACTAGGAGTAGTCCAAATTATATTTTCATTAAAATCATATATTGACCTCTTCTCAAACCTAGCTTTAAAAAATGAACATATATTTATATAGGTCTTTTGATTAAACATTAATTTGTGAGTACTTATATTTTGAACTCTCTTAGGTTGAGACCATTTAACATCAAGCGGTTTGCTTCTGTCACATTTTAAGAAAATTCTTTTGTAATTTTGCAGATCTCTGGGTCTTACATAATCTCCCACAAAGTCCTACATTAAGTGCTATAATTAAAATAAAGTAAAACTGAAATTTATCACTAAATGCCAGAAAACTGGCAAATGTTCTGGTAGGTCTGTCAGTCATAGCCAGAGATCTAGTCAAATCCGGTCAAATTCAGTAAAATCCGGCCAAATCCTGTCAAATCCGGTGATTAGCCCAACCCCTATAAGCTTGGAAACACACGTGTAATTGAGTCAGACGTTCAGGCGTCCTCTAGTCGGATGGAACAACACAACTTAAGGCATGAATCAGTATTACACATGACCTAAAACGTTATAAAAGTCGTTAGCAAGTCATCTCAAAATGCATCATACCTGAGCTGTATGATGTATCAGTGAATGGCCCTCATGTTTGAAATCTTGGCCACCCCAGCTCGCGAAAAATGGTGTGGAATTTTAAAATTCCATCAGTGCCTCGGAGAGACATGCAATGAAACTGGAATTCCATGAGTTAATCAGTAGCAGTTATCATTGCAATAATAACTGCGTAAGATTAACGAAATATATCCCAACCAAAGCTGTCAGTGTGAGAGTGGTCACGGATCTAACCGGAAGCTCGGACTAAACCACAGGGGAGTTGAATATTTTCACGGATACATGTGTGTTTTGGCATTGTTTCTATAATAATTCAAAGCATGGCCCAACAATGTAACTTATCAGAATAAAGAAAATAAATGGTAATAGTATGAGATATGCACAATTTAAGCAGCTTACAATCGGGAACATTCCAGGAAGAAATTTGTTTGCATGTGCTCCAATATTTGTTAAAAGTATGTGGATTTTCGTGAGCACTGTCTAGCCGGTTCACATATGTCACTTCATTCATTGGGTTCGGGTAGTGTTTACTGATTCATCTATTCAAACAAGCTTTAGTCATGCCGATGGTTATGCAATTCACCAGTGATTGACACCCGTAATGGCGGCCTCCCCTGGGTCACTTGGTGATATTTTAGCTGGTGGAAAATCAACGATTTGACCAGGATGGCGGAGCCTACACAGGCCAAGCCATTTGGTCCAACGACCAGTAAACTTCTCCCAATATTTAAACGGCATTCAGGGGGCCAAGAATCGTTGAAAGAACACAAAATAAGACCAGCATTGAATGAACTGGGACTGTTTCCGACCAGGGCGCAAATTTACGAGTTCGTATCATTTTGCTGCGAAGTATCTGGCCGGAGCCCAGTGGACCACATTACATATGGAGAATTTTGTGTGATCGTTACAGAACTTCGATACCAGTACCAACAAGCGGCCCCTGCCCCAGTTCCACAGTCACATAGGCGCCAGGCCAGGGGAGGAATCCGCCATGTCCACCGGAAGGGTCCGTCCGTTTTTCTTGGCGGTTCATGTAACCCGACCACTTGGCGACAAGATGTCGCAATTCCGTACCTCATGGAACACGGCATTGTGTTTTTCAACCCACAAGTTCATGAATGGCGACCAGAATTAATGGAATTGGAAGACGAGGCAAAACAAGACGCGGAGTTCCTGTTCTTTGTCATAGACGGACAGACCAGAGCTATAGCATCAATGATTGAATCTGTTTATCTGGGAGGATGCGGTCGAAAACTTGTTCTAATAGTCACTGATTTGGAAAAAGATAAAATGTCTGGTGAGGCAGTGTCACAAGAAGAAATTGATGATTTGGTCAAGAGTCGCGTATACTTAACAGATATTGTTGAAAGACAAAATGTCCCTGTTTTCAATGACATTAATGTAGCACTCAAATGTACTGTTAAAATGATACAAGAACATCTACATGTGAACCAGCTGACAAGCGCAGATGGCGCTGATCCCGTTCAGTTTGGGCACTGCAGGGTAGCGGCCAAACTGCTGAAATTGAGGGAAGCTTTCAACTCATTGAACATTAGCAGAGCCTCGAGACTCAGTTTGAAAGATGCAAGTCTGGCGTTTAAAGTTGCAACAAATGAACAATTACCAACGTTTGTTTTGGATTCTATCCGTGATACTCATGGCGCAATGATTAATTTTGAAGAATTTTGCATCATGGTGGCAGAGTACCGCTACAGAAAATTCAGTACTTTTCAGAAGTTTGTCAATAGTTTTGTCTCGCTCCCAGGTCGAATCTTTGATCTTTTCAGTGGCCGGAGTGCTAGAATGGCTGTCCGTGCGTCCTCAGAACCTAATATCAGAGATATTTACCTAGGAGGCACAAAAGGTGACTCCACGTGGCGGCAAGACATTGCCATTTCGGAGCTAAGAAAGCAGGGTATATCCTACTATAACCCAGTTGTAATGGAGTGGAATAGAAGATATACCAGTATGGAAACGTCTTTACAAGAAAAGTGCCGACTTTTGTTGTATGTGATAACTGCTGAAAATGGTGGAATAATGCCAATGATGGAGGCTGGTTACTACATCGGAAGAGGCTGCGCCATGGTGTTGTTTATTGAAAAATTAGAACAAGGACAAATGAGTAAAAAGGCATACAAAGATTACCACCGTGGTCGGTGCTATTTGTCTGACATCGCCAACAGAGAAGGGGTCCCGGTGTTTGACAGATTAGACGAAGCCATTGTCTGTGCTATAACAAAAATGAGAGGGAGCAATTAATCATATAGATCTGTCTCTTTTCAAGGTCTTAATGTAAAAAAAAATATCTTCTGAGTAAGAAATAGGTTCTTTCGCTTACAGGTCTCTCGTTCAAGACGCTTTTGTTTTAAGGCTGTATTTGATGAGCTTTAAAAATGCGATTTTATAGTGTTTACCCCATCTCTCTAATGACACCTTTTAGTCGCGGCGAGATTTCGGGTCCGTGATACAAAAAAAGTCTTATTTCGTTATAATTCATTTGAGGAAAAGTAATAAACTTGACGCGTAATCCACGGTGACAGGAAGGTTGCCAGAATTGAAGGAGGGGAGGTGGTTTTAATTCCAATTAGAAGTATCAGTTGTAGAAGATGAATAAATAAATAAGATATTTGCAGGATCAAACTCAAATGTATAATTATCAATAAACAATGCATTAATTACTGCATGTGCAGTGCTTTATATTAAAATAATTACAAAATCTACGGGCACCATTGACAGGAACTTCATGATTGTGTTTAAGAAAATGTAATCATTATTAGACTATAACTTAAGTGAAAGTCGAGTACGGGGAGTACTGGATGGGGGGGGGGGGGGCATGCCCCTTGGTGAGGTGTCTGCTGGAGTTTTTGGTTTCTATTTGATTTCAGTTGATAGAACACGGTGCTTATTTGACCCAAACATAGCAGACGAAAATTACCCTCATTACGCGTGCTCATGGAAAGCCTGTACCTGCCATGGATAAATTTGCTGACTAAGTTCAGCATATAGCGTCACAGTTAGGACTCGGATGGGGCATTAATATGTTCACGCACCAGTTGCTTTGATGGAAAATCTCTAGTCCCTATGATGCTTTAATTATATCATGCTTTGTTCAAACAAACACAAATCCCTGTTATCTATGTGTCTATAGTTGTTTCCTTGTGAGGCAAATGATTAACGTATAGCAAGTCGTCAAAATGACCGTGTCTAGCATATTTAAGGGTAAACCTTTTCATGTGAAATCAATGGGCACAATTATCACACTGTTTTAACTAAAGATTACCTGTTGCAGGCATGTAACGTGTTTTGTCCATGTTTAATAAACTGTGATTGACCTGTGAGGCCCCGTATATAGCATGTAAATGAGCTAATTCCACAAGGGGGGCCAAACGAAATCCTCTGATGGTTCCTTTTATGTAACCATGCAGATGCAAACATAGCTTAATCCCGAGTCGCTCCCTTCCATAATATGTCATATTTATTTATATATATATATGTATATTTATATAGATTTAAGATAAAAAAAACAACCGCTTCATTTTGAATCCCTTCCAATGCAGTCATTTATATCTGTAGGAAAGTTTCACCATTAATATAAAAATATATGTAATGTATACTCAGTGGAGAAGTACCTTTATTGTGAATATTTCATTTTAGGTCATATTCTTTGATTGTCTTCTTGCCGACGTGTATTCACTCTTTGAGTGAAGGAAACTAAAATCAAAGTCAACATGTGAAACCAATAATTACAAAGGAAATGTTTTAGTAATTTCTCACCTTCAGACATCAAAGTTCTGGACATTGGTCTTTTGTTGGACCGCCCAATATTCTTCCTTGCTGAATAACAACATAGGGCCTTGGCAAAAATTATCCTGAATAACAACCGACATGCTGGTTTATTCAAATATTGCAAACTTATACAGATATATTTATAACGTGTAAACATTTTGTTACATGTAAACCTGTATGTTTTTCCTTTATTGACCTTTGTGTTACAAGTGTAAAGTACTCCTATTTGTTTAGCCCAATTGTATGCTTCAAAAAGTGTTATTTCTGCGGTAAACAGGATGAAGGAGTTAGTTATGAGAGGAAAGTGTAAACTAAATGAAAATCTGTATGATCATTTGATAATGATCAGTAAATTGAGGAATTGGCTGACAGTTAAAATTGGAGAAAATCAGTTACTGCATGGTCCTGATTGCCCAGTGGCAAGATATGCAATGTCTTTAAGTTTCCAAAAGTAGTTTGTGTTAAACGATCATTACCTATCTTGAGAATATAGGCATGGTCAATATCCTTTTACTTCCAAATTAATAAGTACCATAACTTATTTCCCCAGACCTAAAAAGGTGGAAAGAAACGAGGACGCTTGCCCCCTGAGAAATCATCAACTGAATAAAAATTAAAGTTTGTTATCGGATATAGAAAGATCACATATATGTTCTATACAATGGAATTTTATTAGTTTTGCTTGGCCCCTGTATTGATGCCTAAAATGTAACGAGGGAAAAGACCGGGAAGCGGATTAACTGTTATGTGCAGATCAAGCTTATAATTATCAGGAGTATTGTATGGTTTACCTGTTTGTACCTTGTCAAGTTTCGAAGTTCTTAGATTAAAAGGGCATGTCACATTACCCACCTTCACACCAGTGACAACGACAAGTATGGATGCACAAATTTTATTATTATAATTATTGACTTTGGCTCAGCAATAAATCCCTAAACTACTGTTTGTTGTTTTGTTGATGAGGTATGACAGTGATTTTAGACATGTCAAAAGTGCATTCTCATGTAGTGCAAGGTCATAACCGCCTATACCCATTACCCATCACTGAAGGCACAAACGAACTTGTTCGTCGGGAACAATGAAAAAACGTCCCGTTTTAGGCTCAATTGCATGACTTTACATGCTGAGATGTGGGGGTGGGTAATTGAACTGTATCTAATGTGAAACATATATTATTAGCGCACGAATTATTGTATGAAAATATGCTTCATACAACTGCCTTGGCCACAAAAGTGTTTTAGCGAACCTGTGCGCCAATGCGTCATCTCATATACTATCTCAAAAAACAACAGGAACGAGCATCAACATATTTTATAAGCTAACTCCTGCAGCCGCATGTGTAACATCGGATTGAGTAATTTTGGCACCATCTGTATTTTACAGGGAATCTCTAGAAAACCTTTAAAAGTATCCGAAACTGTCAAGCAAAATCTTTTAATATTTCACAGAAACGGAACCCAGTAACGAGCTCTCTCAAATTTGCCTAAATTGTCCCAGTCGGAATTGTGGCCGAGTTTCAGGAAGCTGGACTTCGTCATATTTGGACAAATAAGCATACTTAGATTACAGTCCTAGAAATGGCTGCAGGGAGCTATCATAAAAAAAAAATTATATGCAGATGTTGCTCACATGACTAGCCACCTAGCTGCATTGACCTTTTTGGTCATGTTAGTCAGTTGCGTGTGTCTGTCTTTTTTTAGCGAACCTGTGAGCTTATGCGATGGTGCAGCGTCGTCTGTACGTTAACCATAGCTATCTCAAAAACAGCAGGAGCTAGCATCACCAATTTTTTTGCAAATATTCAGTCATCCAAAAAATTATATCGGATTTTGGTTATTTTTTTCTAACTGCATTTTCTTAGATTTTATAGGGAAAAAGCTAAACAAAATTGTAAAAATCTTCTTCTCCGAAACTGTTCAGCCAAATTGTCCAATATTTCACAGAAATGATCCCTGGAACAATCTTTCTCAAGTTTGTTCGAATGGTTCCAGTTCGGAGATTTTCGGGTGAGTTACAGGAGGTTGAACTTTTTTAACTGTGCAAAAAAGCATATTAAAATTTAAATCTCAGAAACGGCCGGAGCTATCATCACCAAATTTTATGCCAATGTTGGTCACATAGGTCATATCTGAAATTGAGGTATTGGTGGCGCCACCTGCATCGGCCTTTTTTTACGGGGTCATTAGTGCCTGTATCACAGTGAGGGCTACAAAAAAACTTCTCTGAAACCATATGGCCAAAATGTTTAATATCGCACAAAAACGAACCTAGGGTAGTGCTTTCTGAAGTTTGTTCAAATGGTCTCTTTTCAGTGACTTTTGGCTAAGTTATGGAAAGCTGAAATTAGTCATATGCCATAACAGCCCATTTTAGCTCAGTGGCTACAAAGATCTTCTTAAAAACCACTGGGCCACTTAAATCTCACAAATTAATTATCCTCAGATGTTGTTAATTCAAGTTTGTTCAAATGGTTTTGGTTCAGTGATTTTATAGCTTTGGAAGACTGCTCACTGCATCATATTTGGCACCAAAGTTCAGCCTGAATCTATTTATAGCTTTTGCAGACTGCCAAGTGTGTCAGATTATGCAATAGGTCAAGAGTTCACTCAGTCTAGCCAGGTGCAGGTCAAGAGTTCACTCAGTGCAGTAGCTTGAGGCAGCATTGTCACAGGTCACTCGGGGGCGACTGCCTTACTGATCTAAGCCTTGTCAGCCCAGTGCATCAAACTCTGGGGAAGTTAGATTTATTGGACTGATAGTTTGACCTGACTGTACGTCTTTGATGGTATTCTTATTTACAAGACAGGTGGTGCCACCTACATTGACTTTTGCAGTGTATGCGCCTGCTTATTTCTACAGAGGAATTTGATACATCAGCCTAAAATTGGACATGTTTATACATATCGGGTAGCTTTAAAGTGTACAAGACTGGTGGCGCCACCTACAATAATTTTTTTCACAGTGTATGTCCCTGCTTATTTCACAGGAGGGGTTTGACATATCAGGCTGGCATTGGGCATATTTATATATCTCTTCTTTGTATATAAGACTGGTGGTGCCAGCTACAATCATTGTATCCGCCAAAACAGAGTTTTGCGGATACTGTTTTCAGTCGGACGCCAACGCTGCGGCCATCGCCGAATAGGTTTCCGGAAAACTCCTCCATAACCACTGGGCAGAATTTTTTAAAATTCAGAATTATTATCGGTCACATGTGAACTGCTGCTCCCTCATTTTTGGTTGACCTCTGACCTTTCCTCCCTGCCCAGCGTCCATTTATGCGTCTGTTTCCACACATAAACCCACATATCTCAAAGGCATTTGACCGATAAGGCTAACATTTTGCACAAATGTAGCTCTTGGAAAGCTTTATAACATACACTAAAAATGGTGGCGCCACCTGCAACCATTTTTGCACAGCGTCCATCTGTTCATTTGCCTTGGGATAAAAACACTCATATCTCTGCATTGGTTGGACTTATCCATCTGAAATTTTGCATGTGTATACATCCTGGACAGCTTTCTTGATTTTATGACAGGTGGCACCAACTACATTCACGTTTAAGCTGCAGACATCCAAGCTCATATCTCGGGAACCGTTTGACCAGTTGGACCAAAATTTTGCATGTGTATAGATCTCCCATAGCCCCCTTATCATACGCAAAACTGGTGGTGCCACCTGCAACCATTTTTGCACAGCGTCCATCTGTTCATTTGCCTTGGGATAAAATCACTCATATCTCAGCAATGGTTTGACTTATGCACCTTAAATTTTGCAGGTTTATACATCCTTGACAGCTTTCATGATTTTATGACAGGTGGTGCCACCTACATACAAATTTACGCTGCAGACATCCAAGCTCATATCTCAGGAATCATTTGACTGATTTGGCTAAAATGTTGCATGTTTATAGATCTCACATAGCTCTTGATCATGCGCAAAAGCAGTGGCGCCACCTGTAAACATTTTTGCACAGGGTCCGTCTGATTTGTTTGCCGTGGGATAAAATCAGTCATATCTCTGCATTGGTTGGACTTATCAACCTGAAATTATGCATGTGTATACATCATGGACAGCTTACTTGATTTTATTACAGATGGCACCACCTACATGTATGTATACGCTGCAGACATTCAGGCTTACATCTCAGGACTGGTTTGACATATCCCCCTGAAATTTTGCATGTGTATAGATCTCACATAGCTCTTAATCATACACTAAATTGGTGGTGCCACCTGCAACCATTTTTGCACAGCGTCGGTTTAGTGTTTAGTACTTGCATTGTTCATATACATGTTACACATGTTCTTGAAAAGTAATGGTCCAGCATCGAAGCATTATACATGGTGTAATCTCGTTGCACAGGTTCGCATTAGGCCTGTAGGCTTGTTCTGTATGTCTCCACTCTACAGGAGACAATTTTGCAGCAATCGCATTCAAATGTACAAAACTGATCAACAGTCAAAAGTCCTAGAAGCCTATTGTTTTTGATCAATATAGGCTAAAGGACAATGTCATCGAAAAACATCAAAATTTTATTTACATCGTAACTTCGTCCAAAATTGTCCTATCTAGAAAAACTATAGCTTATTATTTTTTCTCATTCCATGCCCTTTCTTCTTATTTGTAGCAAATTCAAATTTGCTGTAACCATGGTTACGCATTTCGGGGAAATATTTTTCTTTCTCAGTTTTAAAGTTAGAGAGGTCTAATTTTTATTATCAGGTAGCATAAAATTAGTGTTTTAAGAGTTAATCACAAGTCGCGAAATTGTTTCATCATTTTTAGAAACTGGCCACTAGGGACGCTGCACTCAAAACACCACAACATTTTCTTTTTGCCATATCTCCAAAATCTATAAATCTTACCAACATAAAGTATGGCTCATTTTGTCCTCTATACCTTCTCCATAAGCCTTTAGTCATTTGTTATCCAGGATGTCTGTCAGTTGTCCTCAATTTCGACTGCTTGCTGATTCATGCGTCTTGCATATAGTATTATACACGTCATAGTTTTACATGAATCACTTTGTAACTTACACATAATATGTATCAGGAGGATTTCGGGAAGATGTATGAGTATTTTAAAGGTCAAGGTCATCCAAATACGTCAACATTTTCCTCATAACGTAGTCAATATTGGCCCTATCTTAAAAAAATATGGCTCATTTTCTTCCTCTTTGTCTTCGTATGAAATGATCTGGTTACATGTCTTCATACCTTGTCAGTTTGTCAGTTGTCCTCAATTTCGCATGCAGGCAGAATCTTGCCCGTGACATAAAGCATTCTACAGGTCACAGGTTTGCTGAATCACTTAATAACTAACACATGTCGTATATCGGGAGGATTTCTTGAAGCTGTATATTGATTTTATAATAGGACGAAGTGCAAGATCATCAAAACACGTCAAAATCTTATATCTTTTGTCCATATTGGACCTGTCTTCACAAACTGTTGCTCGTTTTTTTCATCTTCTCATTGCTCATTCATTAGACTGTCTCTACGTCATTTCCGGCAAGCGCTCGACCTCTGGTCGTCTAGTGTACGGGGTTTTCAGTTGCCTGTACAATATATATATATATATATATATATATATATATATATATATATATATATATATATATTTATCTATTGTTACGGAACCTAATATAAACAGATCACGTATGCGTGATGAACACAAATTTTGTCAAGGAGATAAAAAAAAAATCAGATCCTGTATTTAAGCACTAGGCAGCGTGAAATGTCTAGTGGAATGAATAAAGAAGTCAGTGGTATTTTGTTAACAAATAACTATAATTTATTCTTAAAACAACCCTAACATAACAATACACTAAATCAATACAATTATACAGTAAAACAGCGGTATAACAACAAATCAACACAATCACACAGTAAAATCAACAATGTGCACAGTACCTGGATACCACCACCGTCACAACGGTAAGTTCTTTAAATGTATACTTTCGGAGAATGACAGTCCAGTGTAAAGCTCTTGTAACAATCCAGAAAGTAAACTGAAGTCTAAACAAGACCTGCATAAAATCCAAGAGAAAGTCTGAAGAAAATCTATAATTGCCACACTCGTCGGATAAGGTTGCACAAACCGACACACACGCTTCTGCGTCCACTGGAATCTTCTTTGCTGCTCTCTCGGCTCTAAAACACAGCCCCTTTATATACTCTTCACCCCAAGCCGAGAATTTTCCACTTCTCTAACATTCTAAAAGATCTTACACAACACAGTAAACACGCGTTACAGGAATCATCTAGAAGAACATCGCTGCGTGTGTCTACATACCAGGGTCCACACGTGACTCACGACCAGGCGAGAAAGCCCAAGGCTAGCAAGACAACGAGAGTTCAACCAGTACGGATTAAACCGAGAATGTAACAAACGGCATGGCGAGGGTGTCACAACACGCCCGTGTCACACAATAAAAGAGCACCTATAACGATATATATATATATATATATATATATATATATATATATATATATATATATATATATATATAAAAGCGGCAGAAGCTAGCATCTCCAAATTTCATGTAAAAATCAGTCGCATGTCAAATATTAAGGGATCGAGTTTTGCGTGGCGCCACCTGCATCGATTTGTTGTGTAAGGGCAAAATACACACTCGTTATTTTAGTCTCTCAGCCACTACTTTAAAAATATTTTATGATTAAACTGTCAAGCCAAATTGTTAAATATTTCACAAGAACTGTCCTAGATCAGGGTTGTTTTCAATTGCTTTAAAATACAATGGGTTCATTGATTTTTGGTAGATTCATAGAAAGCTAAAGTTTTCATGTGGCAAAGTAACCCTTTATGAAAGTGAGGGCAACAATAGTCGTCCTCTCTAAAGCTTTTGTCTCAAATTATGTAACATTGAATAAAAAATGATTCTGAGGTGGCTTTGTTTAAGTTTACTTAAATGATTTTTAGCTGAATTAATGGACCTTCAACAATGAAAGGACTGTGACATACCTTGGTAAACAAAGCTAGTAGATTAATTGTAGTTACATTCCGTGAGCTCTCTCGATGTATAAGCAGAGATGTACAGCCAAAATAAATAATTGGTGTCCATTTCCAGCTTATGTGAATGATAAATACATGAATCAAATAAATCTGTATTCTGACTTTGCTATCAGTAGGCATCTGTTATTATTATTATTATTATTATTATTATTATTATATTACAACATTTTTATAGCGCTTTATCCAATAAGATTATCGCTCTAGAGCGCTTTACATTAGGCAGACATAATAAAAGAGTTGAAAAACACTAATATCCATTTAGAGACTAGATTGAAAAACCTAGTATCCAAGTTAAAACCGATAGTCCATTTAAAGTTAAAAAAAAATAATATATGGTAAAAGCAATAGGATAAGAGATGAAAAAAAACTATTTGGCGCTATTTATCGCAGAGCATGTGCCTGTTTAAAGAGATAGGTTTTTAGTCCTTTGCGGAAAGACAAGAGCGATGGTGCATCTCTTAAAATGTCAGGAAGTTAATTCCAAAGTGTTGGTGCAGCCGTTTTAAAACTACGGTCACCATATGTTGCAGTCCGCGTTTTTTGGTACGACAAGCAAAGACTTTGAGGAGGATCTAAGAGTTCGAGCAGGTCGGCGGCGTTGCACCAGGTCACAAATGTATTGTGGAGCAATGCCTGCAAGTGTTTGGTATGTGAACACCAGGACCTTGAACTTGCATCTATATTCCACCGGAAGCCAATGAGGACTGCCCAACACAGGTGAGATGAGGTCTCTTCTGCGTGTCCTTTGATAAGTCTGGCAGCAGCGTTTTGTACTCTCTGTAGGCGATTCATAAGGGTGCTTGGTATTCCAAATAACAGAGAGTTAGCATAGTCCAACCTCCTTGTGATAGTGGCTTGAACTTGTGTCCTGCGCGCATCTGCTGTAATGTACTTCCGGATGGCACCGATGTACCGCAGCCGAAGATGGCAGGTTCTGCCAATGGCATTTACTTGGGATACCATGGTGAGCTGACAATCCTGCACCAAGCCAAGGTTCCTGGCCTTTTTAGCTTGGCAATACAGTGACTCGCAATGGTAAAACTTAAATCCCTGAACAGATTTTCGCACTGCTTAGGGTGGAAAATGATGACCTCTGTCTTATCTTGATTTAACTTTGAAATATTGCTGTTCATTCATCCCTTCACTTCCTCCGCTAACACCTGGATTCGGGAGAATATAACATCCCAGTTTCCTGATGGTTTGGCCATAGTGTATATCTGTGAGTCATCTACATAGCAGTGATATATAAGACCAAGGTTCCTTATGATATCAGAAACAGGTCTGGTGTACATATTATTATTCTAAACATTTTGATAAAAAAATCTTAAGAATATGTCAGCCTGAAGAAAGCATTGTAGCCAAAGTCTTTCAGTATGTATAAACAGATTTGGCAACAGGTCAAGATTTTGCCTTTAACAGCTTGGAATACTGCCAACAATTTCAGATTTTTTAACCGGCCAAGTTTCTGTGTGTATTTATGGCTTTGGAAGACTGCCAACTGTATCAGATTTGGCAACAGGTCAAGAGTTCAGTCAGTGCACCTGCCACAAAAGCCCCCCCCCCCCCCCTCTTTTTTGTCAGCCGAGTGCACCTAACTCAAGAGAAGTTTGGTGTATCGGCAGCTGCAATCATTTTTACATGGCGTCCAACCCTGCTTTTGTTTTGGGTGAAAATCACTCATATCTCAGGAGTGGTTTAACGTATTGGTATGAAGTGTGTCTTGTCCATTCAACTAGGATAGTTTTCTCGTAGACGAAATACCTACCTTACTTTTTTCGTAGAATAAATCGATGCGCTTTTTTTAGCTCGGCTCACCTGCAGTCATGCTGAGCTATAGCGATCATCCTTCGTCCTTCCGAGTGTCCGGTCGTCCGTCCGTTAACACGGCACAAATCGTAACTGTTAGACCTAGCAATTTCTCAATTGATGTTCTGAGAGACCCTCGAAAGTTCTCTTTAGAAAACTGAAATTATGTCACTGTGACCTATATTCTTCGAGTAACGTAGCCTGTTTGGACATCCAAGAATATTTAAAATAGTGTACAAAGGCTCCTGTATCTTATTTATGCATGGATTGTCATGAATCTTGCCTTTAATACTGATCTTTGGCAGTTTCAATTGTTCCTTAAGATTGTTGGTGCCACCTGTTTTTTTTTCAAACTTTTACTGATGTTTTCCTCTCTTTTTAAAACAGTCAGATGAGATGACGTTCTTCAACAGGGCACACATCGTAACTAAAAAATCAAAAACTTCTTACTCGACATCCAGGGATATCCTTGAAAGTGCCCTTGGAAACCTGAAATTAGGTCACTGTGACCTATATTCTCAGGGTTATTTGGTGTTCTTTTTTGCATCCCAGAATAATAAGAAATTATTTTCAAAGGCTTCTGTATCTGGATTGTAATCATTTGAACGATCTTCACATTGGTGATTAGGTTACAATGACCTGATTTGCAAAAATTACTTGCTTATATACATTGATCCATCCAGTACCATAGCAAATAGAAACAGGTCCGTCAGCTGAGCGTCATGACCCATGGGTTACATGTTGAGGATAGTTTGCCTTTTCGGCCTGAAATGTTGCATGTCCACAGATCTTGGATTATCTCCATCTTGTACACAATCCTGCTTACGCCACCTACAATGGTTTTCATGTAGCGTCCAACCATAATCTATTTTTTAGTGTCAACTGCAAGTATATGTATGGATAGTATATGTATGGATGTATTAGCCTGAAAATATACATGTTTAACTGTCTTGTATAGATGTGTTGTAGGCAAGACAAGTGGCGCCACCTACCATTCCTTTTTTTAGAATACATTTGTGCCCTTTTCTCAGGAGTGGTTTGTATCCGCCTGAAAATTTGCATATCCTCAGATCTTTGGATGGTTTATCTTGTGTACCAGACTGGTGGCACCACCTATAATCACGTTCACCCGGCGTCCATCCGAAGATCTGTTTTTTGTGAAAATCACACTTATCTAAGGAGTCGTTCAATGTAACGCTCTGAAAAGTTGCATGTCCATCCGTCTTGGGTTGATTTCTCGAACACAAGACTGGTGGCGCCACCTAGAATCACGTATTTGTAGAATATATCCAGGCATTTATCTCAGGAATTGTTTGATGTATCCGCCTGAAATTTTGCCTGTCCATCAATCTTGGATAGCTTTCTCATACACAGGACAGGTGGCGCCACTTACAATTGTTTTCGTAAAATCACAGGCGCTTGAAGAAGCCCCCGCGGTTAGGTCCGACAGCCATGGCATAGCAACCGACGACGCGCTTTCTGATTGGTTGATATGTCTACTACTTGAATCTTCAGATGGTGAGACCGCTGACATAACAATATATATGGTTCAGCCAGTCACGCATGTACTTCAGATTCAACCTGATGTGACATGGCTGTCGGGCCTAACAACGAGAGCTTCTTGCCTGTCTATCTCAAATATTAAGTAAATAATGTAAAGAAGGGCCATATAGTACGAAAAACGCTAGGAAAATGTCAGATAAGTAATAATTATAAGTAAATGACCCAGTCAAGTAAAAAGAATTAACCGAAATCTGTACACTTATAGCAATTCAAGCGCCTGTGGTAAAAAAAAAAACATTTCTGGATTTGTCTCAGGAGTGGATTGACGTAAATATCTGAAATTGTGCATGTAAACAGATGATGACACCACCTACACTAATCTTTAGTTTGTCCATCAGTGTGTCATGGGATACTTGGGCATCTCTGATGCCACATATTTGGAGGGCTGTCACGTTATGAGATATTCCACCTTATCACTTTATCAAATAAAGACTTTTTAAATAATGGTCAAGCATGTTATCAGGGAAGCATAAAACCTAATGAACATCTCATTGCACAGGCCAGTAGGCCATGGTTTTATATTTAATTTAAAGATGTCTCTATATAGTTTCTATATGTATATGTTATGAATTCGGTCATTGTTGCTTAAATACAATGAAGAGATGTACCAGAACATAATCGACTTAGCCAGAAGAGCGGGAAAGATATTTACTCGCTGAACGTGTTACTTGTTGAAGCTAGAGAGTCAATCCAAGAATATAACTATATTTAATTTAGATCAATGTTATAGTAGAAATTAGATCAGAATTTTGATTATTTAGTTCACTCTGTGAACTTATGAGATCGCGCGGCGTCTACAGTCCGCCGTCAAACGCCTGATGCCACAATTATTGACCATGTGATGAATATGCCCCCCCCCCCCCCCCCCCAAAAAAAATAGATTTTGATTTTGCCACCTATATGTTCACTCACTTTTTGGAGACTGAAATGTGCATTTCCCGAGATAAGTCATTAAGAATTAATATATTTGCTTCCATATCATAGTCGGCAATATCCTAGAGGAAGAGGAATAAAACGAGCATGATTGAAGTCAAATTGTTTTCAAATGCATGGCGTCTTAACGGAACTTCAAATCCGGTCATTTGCAAATATGACATTTTGATATTTCGATATATTATGCATTGTATGTTACCAAATAACGAATGAAGGGTGCACCCTGCAGCACCATATTACACAGGAATATTGGTTATATAACTACTGTGTGATTTTGAGCTACAAGAGGCCCCACCTGCATCGATTTTTTTTTTGCGGGCAACTATGGTCTTTCCTTATTATTAATATTTTGGCTCTCAAATCATAGTGAATCATTCCTTAGAGAATAAGGATTAAAATGAGTATGAAATCAGCCTTTTTTCAACAGGGCATCTTAATCGACGGTCACAGAAATATTGATAATGTGACTGCCAGGTGATTTTGAGCTGCAGAAATGAAGAGGAATTAAATAAGTATGAAATGTGTCAATTTGTTTTGAAAATGAGGCTACTTCAGATTTAGCCATTACAATGAAAGTCTGATGTGTTTACATGTATGATGTAATTTTTTCTTAATACAAATTTCTTAAGGATATCTGCAACCATAAGAATCATATTGCACAAGAATTTGACAACTGATATCTCAACTGATTTTCAGCTGCAGCTGCAGGTGGCGCTACCTGTATTGAACTATTTTCTGCAAGCCAAAATAAGTGTTAAAAAAGTGTGATCTGAATTTAATCATTTTTTCAAATTCTACCTTTTCTGTATTTAATATTTTTTTTCATGTGGTTGCATGAATAATGTCATGTATATCTCCAATATCTCAGGAATTTAGGAATAGGTATATTTTCACTTTGAAACTTTTATTGCCTGATCACTCATCATCATGTAGAGTATATGGCACAGCATGTTTTTAGTTATTCAAATAAGCTTGCATGTTAAAGATCTGTTAATTTAATGCTCCAACCATACACATGAGGATATATGACCTTGTCATATTTTAATGTATATTTCATATTAGGCCAAGCCGATCAGGTGGTTGCACTGAGTGTAACCCACTTGACTGAGTAGGCTTGGTTGGCGCTCTCTCCAAGTCAGCCTAAAACGAAGACTTCTAACCCCCCCCCCCCCCCCCCAATAGACAGGTCCGTAAACAAGGTAAATGTTATAACTTAGTGTTCAGTTCATGTTTTTTCCAGATATATTAAACCTTTTTATGTTTAATTCATAACACCCCAGGCTGTTGATAAACGTTTGGGATCTTTTTTGTATAACTTAAAGTCTAGAAGATTGCTAGAATGATAAAAGCGCTATCTAATAATGTATCCACAGTGGTCATCTAGGGTTTTATAGAAGGTGGGGGGGGGGGGGGGCACACTTTGTTAGGTATAATGTTGGTGCACTAATAAAGCATGCAAGACTATCAAGAAAACTCTTAAAGAAAATAAATGCAGGCTAAGCTTCTAGATGTCTGACGATTTGAGAAATTGTAATTAATTATCCTTTTTTCTTTAATTAAGTGTAACATTTGCTGTAACTATAAAGCTCATTGAAATAGTGATTTACAAAAAATAAATAAATAAATAAAAGTATGCCACATTTCCATATGCTAGGATTTTATACAGATATTCTCATAATAAATTTCAGCTGAGCACGGAGACCTACTGGTCCCTTCTTTTATATAAAATACTGTGGTTAGTTTCATTTTTGCGTGGTTAAATTGTCGCCATTTTCAGTTTTGCAGTAATTCGTAAGTATTTCATTTCGCGATCAAACCATAAAGTAACAACTTCAGTATATATATCCGTAATTATATGATTTTTTTAATATGCTCAGACAATCAAACAGTTTGACGTTAAACAAAACATCGATCTTATAATTATTCATTATGTCAAATATATAATATGCAAATGAGCTGTTGTCATTTATAATTGATTTACTTGTATAACATCAAATATGTGTTATCGTTTATATATAATATCAATCTTTTCGATGATACAGGCATGTATAATATTCTCAATGTGCAAACAAGGTTATAAAATATAAATGACTATTCATACGTGTAGATAGGACGCTATATATACACGATGGTTTTATTTAAGCAATATGAAACCCTGCTTGAACACCAAAACATATGGGTCTCGTGTTTTATTGCTATAATTTACTTCCTTTTTTACCAACCCCCCCCCCCCCACACACACACCTGTGGCTAGCGGCCATAGCTGAAACTTGATTATTCCGCGTGGACCACTTATAGTAATTAGTGCGCACAAAATATTAAGACGTGCGTGCTCGTGTCTCTTCTGATGGCCCTTCCTCCAGTTCAAGTACCTTTTTATTCTTGCAGCCATAAAATCAAAGCGTTAGAAATATATCAATGATATAATATGTCTTTGTCACATCCCGTAGATGACATTGGTGGATGATAAGCTGTCTGGAACCTTATCAACAGCAGAAAATCGCCGCGCCAAGACCCAATTAATTTGTCTGATTTTGTGCATGGCGATTGTCAAACAAATTGAATCTCAGAGTTTCGGAAATGAGAGAGATAACAGTAACAAGAAAAATTTAAAGCAGATAAATTTCGAAGGGTCTATATATGTTAAGGTAGCAAATAGACAAGCAAGATTATTTCACGTTCACTGCAGATGCTCCTGGTGGATTTGGTCGAGACGGAGAGCAGAGAGTTTTGATGTCATCTAAGCTCTCTGCGGAGAGTATGGAGGAACCGTTTAGGCCAAACACAAAAAAGTAATGGTTCTCTGGCATTTTTCAGAAATCAGTGTGGGCGGGCGATATTTTATTTTTGACCTTTTTTGTATGTTTCGATAAAAATGTCATATGATCAGGAAAAAAAATGTAAAAGCAACACATACCAAAGGAAATCTTATCAAAGTTGTATTATTTTATCTTCTTGAAAGATGAAAATCAAAATATTTTATTTGTATGCGGGGGTTAAAATTGACGCGGGCGGTGCCTGAGAATCATACCTTTTATTTTATTTTTGCCTTATCCTTTACAGATAACGCACACCGAGTTAGACATCCTTGTATCAGTGGTTGTGCTAGTTAGAAAGAACGCGAAGCTGCAACTCCTGACCATTTGCATTTGACCATTTTTCAATTCAATACCGCCATTCCAACTTTGCTTTTCAAGAATTCTATTTGTCATTCAATTTTCTGACACCATGAACAGTTCATAGTGTGGGGCTTGACTATGGACCTGTAAGGCCGTTATTCATTATATTTACCTCTAAATTATGCAAGAGAAAACGCAATGGACAGGCCTAACTGATACTTGCGGCCGCGTGAATTCCAATATATTTGCATATCCTTACGTTACAAGGCCACTGGAGGAGCGTACGATTTCGCATCATTTACATAAGCACCTCATTTGCATGTAAGCACATTTAATGCGTTAAGCGAAACCCAGAAAGTGAGTGTTCTATGGTGAAATGACCAAATTGGTCTAATTTATATATTATTTATTTCAATAAGCAGACAGATACTGACCCAAGTTTCGATTCACCTGAAATTTCTTTTATTTCATCAACCAGATTACAGCTTTCTATTACCTACTGCAAACATACTAGGCCAAAAAAAAAGAATAGGCTTGTAGGTTTCCTTACGGGCCTGTGAAAAACCGGAAACTTCAGGCCCTATATAACATCCCAATATTCATACTATGCTGAATGCGAGACATATGGCTTGTGGAAACTAATATCAGCCTCAATTTTGAATTTTTCATGATTTCTAAGATAATTGTTAATTAATAGATGTGGTAAATCTGATTAGCCATAGAAAAAATATTAAAATAAAATACAATTAATAATTGTTCCATGGATTCGCACTTCCTTTATTACAGAGATAAAATTCCACGGTCTCACTGATGTTAACTGCTAGCTGCTCTTACCTCAATACCTTCAAAATCATTAAATGTATTAAGAATGCAGTTTCCATTAATAGTTCAGGATATAGTTGGAATTGGATTGTCTATTTGATGGTGAAATTTTCCTTATTTTGACTTGACTGGCGAGTTAATTGATACAAAAAGTGCCTGCTTTTCCCCCCTTTTTGGTCAAGGGGTTCATTAACCATGTTTAGGTGTGGCCCAAGGGAAGGCCACAAAAGAAAGACAAAGACAAAAGTTTTAATATGAAAATTTAATCAACATGTATACAATGTCAGAAGCAATAGTCTGCCATCGACAATAACTATCTATGAAAAATAGAAATTGTAATATATCACAGTGTCATGAATATAAATGTGCAAGGAATCTTACACTATAATAAAACATACATATTGTGTACAATCCAAGGAGCTTATGTACATTACAACAGGTGATTGTGCTCATGCATAAAATGCATTCTTGATTGAAATGATTGTTGGAAATAATGCAGGATAAATTAAAAATGTAATTTTTTTAACAACAAACATTTTACATGAAAGGTCACTGGCCTGTCGAGAATATGTGTGTTAAATTCTATGCACAAATTTACAAGGTAAAATTTCAAGGACATGTTGGAATTTGAGGTTGATACTGGTAAACATTTACTGATTCAATTCAACCAGTTTATTAAATGCAAATGAACCTGATTCAATATAAATACTTGAAAGTTTAAAAATACTGATACCTGTTAGTTTAAAGTTATCTCATTAACAGAGATTAACATACAAATATATACTGTATTACTGCCATATCCTTCTCTGGTAATATTTTCATCTTAAGCACAGTCAGTGCTTAATATCAAATATATAAATGACGTCTGAACATACTATTCAGATGGATTTGCTATAGAAAAGGTTAATCAACTAAATGAAATATGCAACACTGACAAAAACTTGCCATTGGGAGTTGAGTTAAAATTTATGTGGAGAAGTAGGAAGTAACATATTTTTGTGTGTGGAGAAAATGAACACTTAAATAATAAATGTGCCTAAATTTGTAGAAAACCAGACAAATTAACAACATAGGCCCCAATAAACAAGAATAAGCAACAGTCAGATCTACATTAACAATCAAACTACATAAAGTGCCATTTGGGTTGAAGTTTTTATATAGCCCAACAGTCCAACAGATATTTCTTGGATATTTAATTGTTACATCACATATGTACTGAATATCATCCAGACTGTAAAATGCGCCTGGATCTGCCATCATTTAGTGCATACCATCACCAAGAGGTGGCAGCACATGATGTCTGGTTAAAGTCATGATCATGTTGTGGAGTTTTATCCTCTGGCAACATACACTCAAATAACTTTAATATTCATTTACTGTTCTTCAATGAAACTGATATAAGTATACCCAACTTACAACTCATCTTGCACTTTGAGTTAACTGAAATATTACGAAAGATTCAGATTTGATATTACATCGATACATTTCAAGCATACCAAATAGATAACCTAAATATACAACTTCCTTATTAATTGTTTTTATGTAGTTTTTAAAGACATTCTTGCTGCAAGCTGTGTAGTGATGGAATCTAATACTCAACAGCGTGAAATACTAACTCTTCATTAATGGATCTACAAATATGTGAACTACAAATCACTTTTTTCAAAAAGATTATTAACTCTGCAATCATATGGTTATATAGATTATCTGATAAGTAAAAATGTAATTTTCTTCCTTACATTTCAGGTGCAGACATTGTATTTTTTTTCAACTTTCTGTTCCTAGGTTTCCTGAATTTCCCACCAGACTGGTTTAAGCAGAGAAAATTCTATGAAATATTTGAACTAATCAGTTAATTAACCTGCCTTAGGATAACATCTAAGGTTAAAAACACACGGAAATATAAGATAATGTACAAATGAGGATTACATGCAATTTATGGCACCTTGAAAGCATGTCACAGAAAAAATCAGGTTATCATATCAACATGTGTATTAAACAAGATCAGCGATCAATATCATTAGATTCAGTGAAGTGGACATGATTGTCTGTTGAGGCCGATGTGCTTCTGGGTGCCGATCTAGCCCTTGGTGTAGTTTTAACCGACCGACTGTGCCCATTTGACTTGTCCTGTCTTGCTGACTGCCGTCCTGAGATGTATGGGTTATAATGTCTCCCTGAAATTAAAAATATCAATCATAGATACAACAACTACTTGCTGGTAATATTTATATAACTGATGGCCAACTTGAAACTTATTTAAAGAAATTTCAACTCATTTTATGAGTTTACAGGTTGTTAATACTGACAGATTGAAACATAAATGTACCTTTCTCTTGAATCAAATAAATAAAATTTCTAAAATAATAATTATTATATATAATGGAATTATTTGATACATATGTTTGTTTGTAAAAGGATACTTTAATCCTTTTCCTTCTAGATTAATTTTAGATTTTGGACAAACTGTGACACTCTTTACAGATAATGGTTCATTCTGTTCTTTAATAAATTTTTAAACAATGGTGACAGAGAGGAATTCTTTGATTTAACTTTTATCTTTAGTACCGGAATTTAATATGCAAATATGAATGACCTGAGAAATTCTTTTCAAAGGTGGGATTTCTATATATCAATATATCAATACAGGAATTTGTCAATGCAGTTTCACGTGTTTATGGACAAATGGCCGGCGCAGCCGGAAGCCCATTTCTGCAGGCAAGTGTGATTCAGCCAGATAGTCACTAGCACTGTCTTATCTGACCATCCCCTGCTTATTTATATACACTATGGACTCTGTTTACTGAATTTGATCATTAAACAAATATGAGGCAGCAGTTAATTGTTGGTATGATGCAAGGAAGATTAAATGAAACTTGCAAAACATGAGGTTTATCCAAAAATGAGAAACCGTGTGTAGCTTTGCCCTGTTTTTTTTTTTTGCAAGTTCGTTGGTACAAGATAAAAGTCTAATGCAATGTGTCATTTCTAATCCTTTTCACATTCATGCAACAGTTTTAATTTCAACTCAACAACAGACTTTGAAGATTTCAGGATAATTTGAAATGAAATGCTCTATGCACACACAGCTATATTGAATGAATTGGCTGGACAGGCTGTCTGTTAAGGGTGCGCTAGTTGTCTGCCTGCAATTTTTCAGGCAGACAGGCATATTTTACCTCCACACACGAGAGTATTGGCATTAGCGATATCCCGTATTGATCCTGCATGGACCTCTGAGCTGTAAAGGGTTATTGGTCTTTCTTTCACCTGCTTTTGATATTTGAAAGGATTTATGGGTTTTCTTGATTAAAACTTTATTTTTTCATTTTTATGATAATTAGCCCAGGAACATTTCAATTTGAAATATTGCTGGTAATAGATTTTCGTTACATTTTCCAACTTATAATTCAATCCAATCATTCCTCTTTTATAGTGATTATAATCAGGGGTTTAATTGTTTTATCAATTAACATTAAGAATAATTTACAGGCCTAATGCGAACCTGTGCAACGAGATTACACCAGGTATAATACTTCAATGCTGGACCATTACTTTTCAAGAACATGCGTAACATGTATATGAACAATGCAAGTACTAAACACTAAACGGACGCTGTGCAAAAATGGTGGCAGATGATTAAGAGCTATGTGCGATCTATACACATGCAAAATTTCAGGGGGATATTTCAAACCAGTCCTGAGATATGAGTGTTTTTATCCCAAGGCAGATGAACAGATGGACACTGTGCAAAAATGGTTGCAGGTGCCGCCACCATTTTTAGTGTATGTTATAAAGCCTCCAAGAGCTACATTTGTGCAAAATCTTTAGCCTTATCGGTCAAACGGTTCCCGAGATATGTGGGTTTATGTGTGGAAACAGACGCACAAATGGACGCTGGGCAGAGAGGAAAGGTCAGAGGTCAACCAAAAATGAGGGCGCTGCAGTTCACATGTGACCGATCATAATTAAGAATTTCAAAAATTCTGCTCTGTGGTTATGGAGGAGTTCTCCGGAAACCTATGCGGCGATTGCGGCAGCATCGGCATCCGACTGAAAACATCCGACTTGCGGATACATCGAAGAGATATATAAATATGCCCAATGTCAGACTGATATGTCAAACCCCTCCTGTGAAATAAGCAGGGACATACACTGTGCAAAAATTACTGTAGGTGGCGCCACCAGTCTTGTACACTGTAAAGCTACCCGATATGTATAAACATGCCCAATTTTAGGCTGATGTATCAAATTCCTCTGTAGAAATAAGCAGGCGCATACACTGCAAAAGTCAATGTAGGTGGCACTACCTGTCTTGTAAATAAGAATACCATCAAAGACACATAGACAGGTCAAAATATCAGTCTAATACATCAAACTTCCCCAGAGTTTGATGCACTGGGCTGACAAGGCTTAGGTGAGTAAGGCAGTTGCCCCCCGAGTGACCTGTGACAAATTGCTGCCTGAAGCTACTGCACTGAGTGAACTCTTGACCTGCACCTGGCTAGACTGAACTTTTGACCTGTACCTGGCTGCACTGAGTGAACTCTTGACCTATTGCAAAATCTGACACAGTTCGCAGTCTGCCAAAGCTATAAATAGATTCAGGCTGAACTTTGGTGCCAAATATGATGCAGTTAGCAGTCTTCCAAAGCTATAAATAGAATGCAGCTACTGCACTGAGTGAACTCTTGACCTCTACCTGGCTGCACTTCTTCCAATCCTCGCACTGTGCCAAAACTATTTATAGAGCTGACATCATCTTGGCTAATGGCCAACATCAAGGCACCGGCAATCTGCCAATGGTAAACCAAGTGCTGCCATCTGTACACAAAAGTGGTCCCTACTTGAAATAACTTTGAAATTTATTTTCCCAATACAAAATGCTTTTCAGCTGACTTTTTTATAAAAAAGAAATCATGAATATATGTAAAATTTTTACGGATGCATACTGAATGCAAAATTAAAATACAGATATATCTCATTGATGGCAAATTCTTGAATTAAGTTGAGTAGGGATACCAATAATTTATATTCCACGTACAGTTCTTTATATAGCCACAGAGAGCTGAATATCCATGATTGTAACATTGCCTGGTATGATGAATAATTTATATCATAAATCTAAATTTGTTAAAAGCTTTTAAAAAAACTTTCTTGTCAATATTACCCAAAGAAAACCTTAAATCTAAATGTCTAGTGGCATGATGTAATAGATGCTGATAAACAGGTGCCAGGCTAGATGTAACAACATAACAAAGCTAACATATATGGTAAAATGACTCAATTCAATCTCCATAATTCAGCCAAAAATCATTCATGTGGAATCATTAATGACAATTATTATAAGAATTATTGAAGGGATTATTCTTGTAAAATATTTAACAAACTGGCTTCAGTGGCATTAGTCGAAAAACGTTTCACAGGTTTATAACTCATATAGGAAGATACAGCAAACTGGCTCAATTCAGCTTCCCGTAACTCAGCCAAAAAGCACTGAACCAAAATCATTTGAACAAACTTGAATTATCAACATCTGAGGATAATTAATGCATGAGATCTAAGAATTTGGCCCAGTGGTTTTTGAGAAGAAGACCTTTGTAGCCACTGAGCTAAAATGGGCTGTTATGGCATATGACTAAATTCAGTTTCCAATAACTTAGCCAAAAGTCACTGAAAAGAGACCATTTGAACAAACTTCAAAAAGCACTACCCTAGGATCATTTCTGTGTGATATTAAACATTTTGGCCATATGGTTTTTTGTAGCCCTCAGTGTGATACAGGCACTGATGACCCCGTACAAAAAAGGCCGATGCAGATGGCGCCACCAATACCTCAATTTCAGATATGACCTATGTGACCAACATTGGCATAAAATTTAGTGATGATAGCTCCAGCCGTTTCTGAGATTTAAATTTTAATATGCTTTTTTGCACAATTAACAAAGTTCAACCTCCTGTAACTCGGCCAAAAATCTCCAAATTGGAACAATTCGAACAAACTTGAGAAAGATTGTTCCAGGGATCATTTCTGTGAAATATTGGACAATTTGGCTGGACAGTTTCGGAGAAGAAGATTTTTAAACCTTTTTTAGCTTTTTCCCTATAAAATCTAAGAAAATGCAGTTAGCCAAAAAATAAGCAAAATCCGATATAGTTTTTTGGATGACTGATTATTTGCAAAAAATTTGGTGTTAGCTCCTGCTGTTTTTGAGATAGCTATGGTTAATGTACAGACGCCGCACGACGCACGCCGCACGACGGACGACGCTGCACCATCGCATAAGCTCACAGGTTCGCTAAAAATGTCTTAATTAACAGGTTAAAGTTTAAACAGTTGTTTAGAGTTTATAAAATAAAACAAAAAAGAAGGGTAAATAAATGTATCAGTTGACAAACAGATCAAAATAAGTGCTCCTACATTCTTTCTCTACACAAATAAGAAAAGGATAAAAAAAATCCATGTAATCAAAACGACCTGATGGATCAATATATCAGTTTGTTTATACATTAAAGCTGAAGCTCTTACACTAGATTTCAACAGAAAATCAGAAGTAAACAAAAAATCTTCATTATCTATTTAGATTAATACTGTTTTATGAATATCTGACAAAAGCTATAAAAATGACTAAAACAATATTTAAAACATTAAAAAAAAGAATACACAAAAGAGTTTTAGGAGAATACAAATCATATTTTCAAAGTTTCATAAAAGAACAGCAGTAAATCTGAGAAATTACAACATTAATGACAGTATTCTACCTTTATCTGCTTTTGATGTAAATCTTAGCTGAAACACAAATATAATTCATTGTAAATTTTATTCACACAATGTGTATTTTTAATTAATCACAGTTAATATTTGTGTAAACATATAACATTTTAATGCATTTGCTCCTATGACATAAGAGGGGATACTGAGCAGACATTGGCATACCTTTGAATGTTAAGAACTCTATTGTAAATCTTGACCATGGTGATCATATTTTCGTAATTTTTTACAAAGCCCTAAGGCTTAAAAGAACAGCGTTCTTGACACAGAATGGTGATATGTCATGTGAGACATTCCTTGAGACAATATAGGCCATGTTTAGGTCTAAGCGCTGGAGGCCATGATTCCTACTGGGAAGGGGAAACTTGAAAAAAGGTTGTACACTGGGTCAAGTAATGTTTGGTTTGGTTTAAGTCTGATATCATGGATGCACTGTTATACACTGTGAGTCTGGCCAGACTTTAAACTTTGCCATCCCAGGTCTTTCAGACCTGCTAAATCAGACAGCCTTTCTTCACCCCTTTTGGAGTATGAAACCCAAGCAGCCATACCATGCACTGGAAAATGACTCTGTACTTTTCCCCAATCCGTAACTAGACCCACTCAGTCCTGGGTGGAGAAGTTGCACCCTTGTGGTAATCAATTAAAGACTTTGAAAAGGATTCTTAGCATGGAAGATGGTCTGAACAGGATACTAACTCACGACCTTGCAGTACAGAACCCAGCACGAAACCATTACCCACCATGCTCCATTCGCTCCTAATGCAGAAGTTATACACTGCAGTTGTCCCAGACATCCTTTCTTGTAGCCCCTGCTTTATGGCAAGTTTCTGTGGGCAGGAACACCAGGATGTGCACAGAGCACAGAACTGGATTCAGCCAACTGAAAGCATGATACTGCTTTGTGCATTAAGTCCTAATTTTAAACATGCAATACCTGTTCTCATTTGTTTGATTACACCAGGACACAAGCTCTCATTGGTCTGATTCTTGGTCCTGTGCCAGAACAAGTGTTATCAGACCAACAAGGGTGGGTGTCACATGTTTAAAATTTGGGCTTTATGCATAATGCAATACCAAGCTTTCTGTAGTCTGATTACAATTCTATGCTCTTTGCGCACCCTGGTGTTCCTGCCCAGAGAACCTTGATATTCAAAGCAGCTGTTACACAAAACGATGTCTGGGACAACTGCAATGTATAACCGCACCGTGAGGAGCATACATGCTCCCAAAACTTTTACAAACATTTTATTGATTTAAATGCCTTCAAAGCAAACCCCCTGACTGAACTATATGTACTCACCAGTTTGTTTGTTGACAGTCTTGATGTTGGTCTGTTTGTTAGCAGAGTAAGACTTGGTGGTTTTCTGTGTGTGTGGCTGCTCGTCTATCTTGGGTAAGGAGGAGTTTGTGGAGGCACTCGTATCCAGCTGACCGGAGGCTTGAGAAGAACTCCAGGATGACTGGTGATGCTGTCTTGAGGAGTCTGAAAATAAAACATATCACATTATAAGGTAAGTATTAATGATTTTTACGTTCTTGATCTACATATTTACTTGGCGCTCAATTTTGAAAAATTAAGAAAACTCAAAACTGACTAAAACTATGAGCCCTAGATCTGCCTTGTTTAGGGTATGAAAGATTCTATATATATTATGCACCATCTGCCAAATGGGGACACTTCTACTGGTATATCATGGAAGTGTAGAGTTGAGAACCCTACATATTCAGACAAGATATAAAATGTGACATCTGACTGCTAAGTAATATTCTTATATGAAAATATCAAGATATTATTTCAAAAAGGCTCATGCTAAAGGTGCTAATTTAGGGACTACTGCTCAGGCTCAGTTAAGAATTTAAATTTTAAAATTATAATTGGTCTATCTGGCCTAAACAGGACTAAGCATTTTTAATCTCCTTACCACTGACAGCATCAGATCTGGGCGAGGATGTGGTGATTTCATGCAGATCTCTCGGCCATGGCCTGTACGCAGCAGCTAACAACCTCTGCTGCTCCTCCAACTTCTGCTGCTGTCGTGTTTTGCGGCTTATTTTTCTTGCTGGTTTTTCCTTCTCCCCCTTGTGGCTTACTTGTGGATCAGTCTTCATACTTTGGGTGTCTATGTTCTCACTCTTGTGACTGACTGTGTCATCTGTCTGTTCTGTGGAGGCTCGGCTGGCCAGCTGACGGCTGCTGCGCCCTCTGTTGGCACCTGGAGCTGTTCGTGGCCTCTGTGACTGTGAACTGTTGGACGCCCTACTGCTTCTTTCTTGAGACATCTTAAAATCAACGAGAAGCATTATATTCACAAAGGAAATCACAATTGTTTGGAATTTTATTGCCTCCACCAGGAGGGTACATGTTCATTCCTGTTCATTTGTTTGTGTGTGTGTGTTTGTTCAAAACATAACTCCTGCAATCATGAATGAAATCTCATGAAATTTTCAGAGCATTCTGGGAATGGGCTACTGAAGAAGTGAATACATTTTAGTGTGGATCTGGCACAGGGTCTGGATTCTGGAATGCCATCAAAGAATTTCACAAATGTTAAGTCACTTATGCATGAATAATGGGAATATGTGCAGAATAAGTGAATGCCCACATGGCACAGGTTTGTATTCCTTGGAATGCAGATTTCTCTAGTGCCATTGAAAAATTAAGTTTAACATCCAGATGAGAAATATATTTAACTGCATGATATCAGAACATTTAATTTCTTAGGTAATGAGGTTAAATTAGTAATCAGAGTACTCAGAGCACTCAGTCAGTTTCATCTAAACTGACTGAGTGCATTGAAATGTGAGTTCACAGTGACCCCTAAAATTGACAACCACCATATTTTCAAGGTTACATTGTCACTTAAGTGAGGTCTTACATAGAGCAAAAAAGAATATGGATCATGAAAAAGGGGTTGTTATTTTGAGATGTTCGCTAAACCAAGGTTATATGTAATAAAATATATCATTTTATTATTGCACCGAAGGAGAAAGCTTTGTTCACATTAGGTAGACCTGTTAATGCAGGATGTTAATGTCTCAAGGGTCTCTTGGTTGTTTACTCATAAGTAGTGCCTGGAACAAAACAGCAGCACAAACTCCAAGGTTGCCATGCACAAGCTAATGACTCATGTTTAGCTGGAGGCCCTTATGTCACCCCACTGCTAGGAGCCTGGATTCAGGTTCCTAAACAGCTTTTCTTTCAAGTCTCTTACAGTGATCTGTTAATCTTTGGAGGATAACACAATACCATGTAGACCCTGCCATATGGCAAATTCACAGAGCTAGCTGTTAGTGACAAAAGGCTTAACTACATTTTTATGTAGGATACCTTAGGTTTAGTAAATAGGTTGCTTTTCCGAGTCCCTGGCTGTATTATATCCACAATAACAGAACACTGCCATATGGCATAAACTATGTGGAAAACAGAGATAACTGTGTATGGAGACCTGTGTAATGAAAATATAATGAAACCTGTGTAATAAGACCATCCTTGGGACTGACCAAAAGTGGTCTTAATTCACAGATTACCTTATTAGACAGATGGTCTTTCAGACAGGTTCCACTGTATTTATTTTAGACTGCAGACACATTCTGACATTCTAAAGTTACATTCACATCTGGCAAATATCTTGCTCAGTTTTTGTGGTATCTTCACCATATTTCCACCAGTTTTACAGGTAGGTTTGATTCAGGTTGATAGGAATCTTTGGAACTTAAAATAAATGTGCAATATGTTTGACCTCAGAAAATCAACCTTATGTGAGGGAGTTTTTTGACAGGGTTTTTGTCTGGAAAAAAGGAACGTTCCTGATGATTTACCATGATATAGCCAACCTGTTGCCAACCACCAGACTTTACCAGTGACTGACAGACATGAACAAATGAAGGTTTAGTCAGATATAAACATAGGCACAAAGCATTTTTGTTAGGTTTTCCATCAATTTAACCAATTATCAAGTAAAATACATAGAAATTATTGTCAATTGGCCATGGAGAATCACAATTCAATTCACTGTTGAATATTTTTTCATAGTTTAGACTTAAGATGAATGATAAAAAAAATTCAGTTCTCAATATGCAATGTGGATGAAAGAATTTATGGGTAAACAGTGTTTTGATAAATGATGCTCTACTGTAATTAAGCTTAAGAGCAGTAAGCTTAGGTTGAAAGGGGCCATCAATACTGGTTCACCTTGTAAGTCTCGCAAGTACCTTTGTTTAAAACAGATTTTGTTCATCACCATGGCTATGGAAGCTATGATCCAGATGAAAACTAAGGATTCCAACATTCAAAAACATATGGGAATGTTTCTCATTCAGTATGCTTTGGCTATACCCTTCCTTTTATATATTAATATTCCACAGAAAATATAAATTATACTTAAAGTTCAAGTTGCGCTTGGATTTGGATGGCAATATCTTAGCCAACTTGACTGTTATATGAAAAACATGATTCCTGTAGTGTTAAAAAAATAGGCAGATTTGCAGTTTCATTAAAAAAATAATAATAATATTTTATTTTACTTGTGTGATGGTTCCAGGCTTACAACTGACACGTCAGCAGGATACAAGTTTAAGAAGAATATGCAATGCCATATCACAAAATAAATAAAAGTGCCACCCCTGCTTTGCTTTAACAAACCTGCTCAGCTACAAGTGACACCCCTGGCAAGTCTCAGTTGCCTCAAGCCAATTACACATACTGTTCCTGTTATTTATGTCTACTCAGAAAACATCAAGTGTTTGCACTTGTCCTCTCCTTCACTTCCTGCTGTGTAATCCGGTTATCAAAGTACCAATAAACTAATGTAATGTCACATTCTTTTTCTTCATGGAATTTTTCTTATCAGTGATTGTGACATAAGGTTGCTTCTTCACACATGATAAAATCAAGACTGATTATCATGTATGGACAGTTTTGTATACTTCACTATATACTTTACTGTTTCATTAAATTTAAGCAAATGTTGATATATACAGAGGATACCAAATGAATATTGTCCAAGATTGACTTTATTTGTATATAGAACCATTTTATATGTAACAAATTTGTAGATAAAATAATATTTTTATGTTTGTTTTACTTGAGGGTATAAAACCAGTCTATAGAATTAAAGTTCTTTTCCAAGGGTGAGATTCATCACAAGAATATGAGAGAATAAGTTCCTGTAAACAGGGTGGATATCAGGCTATGGGAAGATACCAGTGTTCTTACACACTGAAGATGGTGCAAGTCTGTTGAGATTTGATTCTTCTTCTTAACAAGATACATGTCTGTAGGTAATCCTTTTATGTATAAGGTCCTTTTCATATGTACTTACTTGTTTACTTGATGTATAGCTGGCACTTGCTTCGAGGTATCTGGCCTCATCTGAAAAAAATGCATCAGTATATAAGGCAAATATTGTTAATGTGAATTTTTTGGGGTAAACCTTTAATACTGATATTACTTACATAACCTTTCAACTTTATCCATCAACAGAATTATAAACAAATTATAAACATATGTCTCAACTTCTGGTAGACATCTTGTAACTGTCATATGACAGTCATAGATTTCACCCTATTCCCCCCCCACCCCCACCCCCATTCTGCAATGATGGGTGTTCCAACCAATTTTACCTTTTTTTTTATTTATCTCTAATAGTTTTGAAAGAACATATTTCTTAATCTGCATATTATTCCAAACATATAAAACAAGTAGTTAATGAGAAACGGCCATCTCCATTTTGAACTTTTGAACTTTACTGTGACCTTGACCTTTGGCACTATCGTTCACATTGTTTGCATGCAGTAATATCTTAGTAACAGCTATATTTCTGTAAAATAGAATTAAAATTTTATTGTTCCATCTTGAGTTTTTATGAGGAGGTGAAAATGGTGACATCACATGAGGAAACTCCTGGGTAGGAATCAATAAAATTGGAGATGAAAAGTGGCAGAATAATTATTATAATAATTAGAAGAATAATAATGGCATAAAAAATACAATATAAAAAGGTGACCAGGTGGAGATAATAAAAAATGTTACAGACCATGCAAGCAGTGAATAATCTTCAATTAGTTATCACACTTTCATGATTCAGTTGATTTCAGACAATGTATTTTATGATAATTTATATGAAATAGATCCAAAGTAACTAATATGCAAATACTTATAACATACATACAGCAATGTGTTAGTCACTGTGCAAGACTCACAACAATACATACCAGACAAATAAAAAAATTCTGACAAATACTGAGATATGTACACGTACATTATAATCTTATGTCACAGGAATAATATTTCCAGTAAAATTTTTATCAAAATGCACATAACTGACAATTATGGAATTACCACAAAATACAAGAAATACTTTAAAATAATAACAATAATAATAAAAAAAACATTTTCACACCTGAATATGTTGTTATTACTCAATGACTGTCAACGGGAGAAGAAGAAGAAAAAATATCGATATCAGAAATAAATACGTGGTTAGTATATAGTTATGAATGGACAATGTGGGTGACAGTAGGTTCTTGCACAGGGCTATATATGATCTTTTCTCACCGGTAGCTTCTGAAGGTTGATCTTGTAACAACAAGCACACACACAAGTCCATAAACATACAGCCATATGCCATAGAATGCCTTGACAATGATAGCCATTTCTGCAAACCCACCAGCGATGCCGTAGTTTTGTCCACAAACTCTGCCTAATCATGGATTACAGCCATTCTCAAAGCACATGGACATCCCAAATTTCAAATTTTGTTATAATTCATTATTCTGGGAAATACCTCCACATGAATCAGCATGTTATTCAGGCAAATATCTACACATGAATTGGCACGAGACTGACCCAATTATACACAGATTTTCAACAAACAACCATTTTCAGATTATCACACAATAAACAATCCTGTAACACAATTGATCACCCGCACATTTTGGAATTGTAACTCTTAAATATATAATATCAAGAGAGTATTTAAGAATTTACACATGTATTATGCCTTTTGATTCATATGAACCAGGGTATATACCCATAAAAATTAGGGGTTTTTAACTTCCATACCATAAATAACAGAAATTTATGAACGGTGATGTGATTGATTTCTGTTGGTTCTCTGAAACTGTAGAGCTGTAATATATTTTGAGCTATGCAGGCCTTTGTGTACTGAAAGTGTATCTGATATGAATTTAAAGTATGACCATCTGCCTTCGGAGAACCTGAACTTTTAATTGTTCAAATAATATTATTCTCTTCTCAAATATTTTAATTATAAATAGCAGATCAGTCTATGAGCATACTAGCAGAAGATATAAAATCACAAAGAAAGATTATCTGGAAAAAAAGTTTCTTTGGTTAGAGAGGCTTTGAAATTGGGGTAAGCTGACATTCATGCTCTTTCTACAACACATATACCCCGTACTTACAGCCAAAATAACAAATCTCATATGTATTAATGCCACACATGATGTCAATGGAACCCAGAAGGATGATATAAGATGTTCAAATGCAGAGTGCACATGAAAATTTGGTAATTTTTTTTGTGAATTTGAAGATCAGATAAAAAAAGTGATCTTCAGTGAATGAATAAGGGTATAGGCCTAATGTATTAAAATGAGACCATAACAATACCTTACAAACTAATTAAGAAAATAAATAAGATCATTATCTCAGAATGAAGTATATTTTTGAAAACATTTGAACCCTATTGAATAGATTAGAGTCAAGGTAATTAGTCACATGCATTCTTTAAAATAATGGTATCAAAGTGAGGTTGGCAACCCATGTAAATTTCCATGTCACTTGACCACAATTAAGACCCAGAAAAATCCTGAAGGTAACGTACAATATAAAAGCTGGTTCACGCACCTAATGTTAAGCCTTTGATCACTGATCCACTTTATTGCCAGATCTGGTGATAAATATATAAGTTTGAGATAAATATCACCATATTTCAATGGGTACCAACATGTGGAATGAAATATAATATTAAACGGTCATGTTCAGTCCTATACTCTGTGACCCTTAGCAATGAATAATTCTAAGGTAGACCAGTAATTATCCTACAGAGAGGTGACTCACAGGATCAATTTACTGACTTCACTCCTCATGAAACAGCTATACACTACCCTTGTAGAAGATCTCCTTGGCAGGTGTTGCATGTTTGAAATTTGGAGCTGGATGCACAATGCGATACCAGTCTCATTCTTTGGCTCTGAGCCAGTCGTGGTGGTGGGACCCAGAGAATCTTGTTTTACAAAACAGCAGTTAGAGCAAAGGAGAGCTGGGACAACCGCAGTGTATAGCCACTGTGTGAGGAGCATATTATCTGACCAGTATCAATATACCTCAAGGCTCTACTGAGTTGAGCTTCATATTTTATGGGGTTTCATTTTTACGATCTCATCATATAGTAGGGGGGTACACAGAGTATCGCCATTATTTTATGAATTATTCAAGAAAGTCTCAACAATTAATGATGATACAAGAAAACAGTGCAATGAGTGGAAATTCTTGTTCACAATTGGCAAATAATGTTTAATATCTGATAAAATTTATAAAACCAGTCTTTCTTTTATGGGTTATATGGAATATTTTCATCATTTTTTCCCTTTCAACATTCAACTCTCTGGCATGAAATGTCAGAAAGGTACAGTATAAATGACTATTCACCTGTATAGATGAGGCACCTTATACTCAAAGGTTTTTTTTATTTTTTAGAAAATTTATCTTTGCAAATATCATAAATTTGAAACCCTAGTGAACCAAATGTCAACCACATTATTTCATCAAATCTAAATATGAAGGCTGTAGAGCCAAGAAACTACAACTATTTAGGTCCATTAGTTTGGCATTTTACTATGTCTAGCACTGCTGACAAATGCAATAGTATAAATAATTAATTTTGAAAAGCTTTGATGCTGTGTGATCTGATGAAGTGGAAAAAGAGCTAAACAACAATTTTGTGTTTAATTATACAATTAATAATCAGTTTTAATATCTCACATAATCTATTTATGTGTACAGTAGCATCTTTGATGAAGATTAGAAATTTCCTTTAGTTATATAGAATGACAAACCTGTAACTAAATGAGTTAGTGCTCTATAACTTTCATTTGTCCTACATTTCAAGAGTGAAGGCAGGAATTTGTAATCAATCAAGTCACAAAACAAAAAGTTAATAATGAAATTGATATTCTTCATATTAAAAATTATAAGATGTCATATAAAAATTACTCCAAATTTTCAAACGAACTAATCCTTACAGCATTATCCTTATTAATATACTAAAAATATAGCTACTGAAGAATTAAGTCTTAGCCTTGGTAACAGCCAAAACCAAATGTACTGGTTCAACTCTGTCACAATACTGTGAGAACTTGACTTTCATTATAAATTCCAATATATGACTTTGCTGGAAGCTTTTTGTTAAAGGATCTGAACCAGACAGGAGGTTACAGGGAAATGCTTCTAAGGCTGAGAAGTCATCAATATTTCCTAGGACCTGCTTTGAGCCGACTCATGAGTTTAAAGCCAAAATGCATGCAAGCGTCTTATTCTGGAATTTTTTTATTCTACTGTTTATTATATTTCCAGACAAATAAATCAGTCTGAAGTAAAAATTTCTGCAGCATTAGCTTTTTTAGATCAGTGTGCACTAAGTGCATGTCACACATTCAATGGTCCATGCCTACCTTTAGAACAATATTTACAGCAGACCTATTACTGTAATAAACTGTATACATCCAACTACTGGAGCATACCGTAAAAAATATTAATATATTAACAGCCGATATGATTAGTACAGCAACTGGTCTTCTGCTGACTGCCACAGGCCCTTTATTAAGGAATGACAAAGGTTTATGAAATGGCCATCCATGTTATCATCCATGTATACCTCCTCTGTACTTTAACTTAGCATTTACTTACAAAATATGTGGTATTTTAATGATATATATGCAAAAAAAAATACCACATGGTATAATGTTGTCTTCTGACAGGGACATTACTGACAAGTGGCAATGTAATGTGATATTTATAACATTAGAGTGAATTTTACAACCAGTTTGGTGTCACTGATAATTCATCTTCCTTGACCCAAATCCCCTAACACAAACTGATACATATCATGTGCCAGGCTGATATAACCCACATAAAATGGCAGTGATACAGATCAGGAATTTCATAATAGGAATTCTGAGCAAAAGAAAGTATTATTAATCATGCGTGACTGGTTAATATTAAAGCAAATTAAATAATAATGCAAATTATATATTCATCAACCCTTTCACCCCTGTTGCATTATCATCCACACTGTCTTACATAACATGCTTGCATACATGCTGTTACAAAACTGCAATAAATATCATAGAATTTCTTAAAAGAATAAACTACTTACCTAAAAGGAACTGCTCCCACTCTGATACTGTCTGTACCTCTGGCACTTTACGTTTCATTTTATTCTTGCTATTATAGTCCGCTTGAAGGATTCGAAGTAATGAAGTATCAGGCATCGTTCCATGATGATTACGATATAAATTGAACATCTGCATACGTCTAGCACGATTCAAGCACTCAACTGTGTGTTTTCTCTGCTCAAAAATCATAACACTACGACCTATACTGAAGAGTTTTTTCTGGCCGTTCTTCTGTTTCTGGCTCGCGTTTTTAGTCCTTTCTTTGTTTGAACTATCCGTTTGGTGTTCTTGGTCTGCACCATTACAGACTGATGATTGATCATTTGAATTCTTTGGAGCCTCATTCTGATCTGCATCATTCTGTGCAGCAGTTTGTTTGTTTTCCTTATTGCTACGCCTTTGTGCAACATTTTTCTCCGCTGGCTGTGTTCTTGGTTTTCCTCCTCTTGACGTCTTTGGTCTCTCGGATTCTCCTGCTTCTCTTGGTGTGGTGTTGGTTTTCGAGTCTGAACGCTCTTCTGGTGTTGACTTTTGGTTTGCTGTTTCACTGTCAGTGGATGTCTTCTGACCATTTTCTCTTGGTGTAGAAGACATTTTACCCTGATTTGTTGCTGCAGCAGTTTGTCTAGACCTGGGAGTTCTGCCAGGTGCTGGTGCTCCTGCTGGAGGTGATGGTGTTCTGTCTGTCTTCTCCTTCTCTGGCTGCTGTGACTGGGATGTGGTTCGACCACTTTCTGAGGTCGACGATGACACTGCTGTACTCTCCCTAGTTACTGTCTCAGTATCCTCAGACTGAGATGTTGTTCGTCCACTCTCCGTTGAAGTATTTCCTCCACTCTCTGATGTAGTTTGTCCACTCTCTGATGTAGAAGATGTAACATTTGTGCTCTCTCTTGTTGCTGTTGTAGATGTAGCAGTTGTGCTTTCTCTTGTGACTGTTGTAGATGTAACTGTCGTGCTCTCTCTTGTTGTGGCTTGTTCAGACTCGGTTGCGGACTCTTCAGAACTGTCTGTCTGTGTAGATGATAATGCAGTTGTCTCTCTCCCAGCAGGGGATGGAGATGTATCTGTATTGGCCTCGTCACTTGTTTCTGCGGTTACAGCTGCTGACTGAGACGATGTAACAGTACCTGTCCTGGTGTCCTCGGGCTCTGCAGTCCTCTCCTGGCTAGCCTCACTGTCTCTGGTTACTTCTGCAGGCTTATTATTTTTGTTGCTATGGTGATCTGAGCTTGCTCCAGCAGCAGCAACAGCTACAACTGCCACTGGTATATTACCATTGTCTCTATCAGAATCATTAATGTCCCTATCATCACTTGTTTTATTATCACCTTTACTCTCCTGATTATTATGCTGAGTCTCCGCTTTTTCACTATTATTTTCACTGTCAGGTTTAGTATCACTTTCTGTGTCTTTTTCAGGATTACTTTCAATACTCTTAGGCTCGTTTTCCTTAGTTTCAGTTTCACTTTTATTTAAATCACTCTCATTTTCCTTTTTATCATTCTTATCATTTACATCATCTTTATCACTACCCGCAGCAACTTCCTCTGGTGGGCTGCCATCTATCTGTTTATCTTTATCTGACGTTGTTTCCTGTATTTCTTCTTTCTTATCAGTTATGTCTTTAGCAACTTCCGCTGCAACTATAGTTTCTACTTCAGTTTTCACAGCATCATCATTATCCTTATTTTCCTCATCTTTTGGAATTTGTTCAGGTTCCTGTTTCTCTAGGTCTTGTTTTTCCTGTGACTGTGGGCTCTTATTGGCAGCAGTAACACTATCTGACTTTGCGCTATTTTCGTTTACCTTCTCCTGGTCTTGCTCTGTTGGTGAGGGGGTTTCCTTTTCTACGAACTCCTCGTTGGCTGTTGCTCCATGGGACTTGAGATAATCACCGAGTTCCTTGTTTCCATGCTGGTTGGCAAGATCTAATGGAGTCAAGTTTTTACCCTGTAAAAGAAAATCAGTATTTACATGGAGAATAATAGTAGATTACACTGTGGAATTTGTGCTATCCTGGCAAAAATAATGTCAGTTCTACATAAGCCAGCTTGATGAATGTTGTGGTGCTCAATGTGAAAACTGAGAATAAGGCCAAAAGAAAGGTATGCTTCTCAGGCACTTTTTCCAGAAATCAGTGCAGGCGGGCGGGTCTTTTTTATTACCTTTTTTTGTATGTTTCGATAAAAATGTCATATGATCAGGGAAAAGCATGAAAATAACGTTTTTGCAAAACAGTAAAAGCACTACATAACAAAGGAAACTTTATCAAAATTGTATTATTTTATCTTCTTGAAAGATTCAAATCCTTGAAAAATCAAAATAAAAATTTTTGATGCGGGGTTAAAATTGACACGGTGTTGCCTGAGAACCATACCTTTTTTTTTTGGCCTAACAAGATTTAGATAAATGAAGCCTAGGGAGTTGCTACAATAATGTTTCAAATATAGCATATATAATTTTAATTATAATTCACCTCTGTCTGACCAGCTGAGTAAATTAGAATAATTAACTGAAAACAAAAGGAGTATCTAAATATAGAATTTTCTTCTAATATTATGGAAACTTAATTTATACAAATGATAGACCAGCTAACCTGCCTTAAATGGCAGCATGGCAATTTTAACACAAGGTAGTCTATATTAGCTATATAATTAGAGACAACACTCCATACTGCTATATGTCATTAACAATGTGAGTACCATAATTATATGTTTCAGATGGTAATGCAAACATGATGCTATTATGGAAAATATCAAAAGTTCTGTTTACAATGTGCATTTGTTTATGTTATAGCATTAGATATATTAAACTTACCAGTAGGAAGTCTGTGTTCTCATTAAATATTCAAATCTACCATTTAATTATCACTCAGCCATTTGTTTTCTGTTAAACATTCAGACTAGACTTCAAGCAAATGCTGGAACAAACTCCACTCAGCACGGATATATATACACAGTTTTAATAAATAAAATAATGGCTTGAAATATTAATGTATGAGGTTCAAGAGAAATCTGCAGCATGGCCACATAATCTTACATCAGGATATGGTCAGCTGTATGATAAAACTAATGATAAGTTAACTTTTTAAACTTAAATATGGTCCATACAATTTTGAAAGTTTAAATATTTCATGATATTTTTGGGATGTTTTAATTACCGCAGAGTTATAAACATTTATTTTCAGCAGATGTTTATTGTTTGTCCTGAACTATATTACGGTAGTCATAAACTATGGTTGTTTATTGTTTGTACAAAATTATATTAGTCATAAACTGTTGTTTGTTATTTTCCTTGTTCAACTTATTTCTAATTTGATGAACCTGAAGATATCAGAATATCATATTCATGATTTTCTGAACGCTTTATTTCATTTCATGAATTTATCACTTAAATTTTTCATTTTTAATTTCATCACTTATGTATGACAAAAAAAAAGAAAACCATAACAAATGTAAATATATATACATTAAGGTATACAAACATGGAAATGAGAGAAAGAACTCACCCTGATATGAATGAAAATTAAAAATAATAATAATAATAATTATAATATTCCATACCTGATGTTATAAAATATTTATATAGAATTCATATTGCGCCACTTTCTTCAAACTGAACCCTCAAATTTCATTAGCACACTGACTACCATGAAAAATTTTTATTATACCAAATAGGATTGCCTTTAGTCATGCAACTGTCCATTACAGGGGATTATGGTCCAATAATTGACTTGTGGGACCAGCAATTCCCTCCAATATTTGTTCCTAATATAACACTAATGATTTACCTGATAGCTCCCCTGACAAGACACGCAGTTATAATTACTGGGATAAAAGTTCCTAAATAACTGCTTCCTCTGGGCAGTAATTATTTACCAAGCACTTCATAATTTTAAGACCATTCAATCATAGTTGTGTCCAAAAAAGATTTGGTTTAATTTACCAAGCTATAGGAATTTAAAATCAAAATTTAAAATAACTCAGTAATGTTTTTCCTGATCCATAATATAAACTGGGGATGGCAAAAAATTACCCTTTTTTAATAGGGTTTTTAATTTAAAGCTGAAGGAAAGGAACATGATTCCACTTTTGCAAATTTTAATTAATCGAAGGATATGGGGATATTTTGACAGAACACCAGGGATAATTATTGGGAAACTTTGTTCAAATCATGTCTTAACTACAGGTTATGAGTTCTGAACTATTCCTAAGCCTTGAAATATAACACCTGAAGTTTTACATAAACATTTATCATTCTTATCATGTTTACCTTCATCCTCAAGCAACAGACAGTGCTATCTACAGGTGAGAAATCTATTATTTTTGGAATGTTCTCACTTTAAAATCACACTTTGATTACAAGAATCAATCTTAAAAGCTTAATAATCTTGAAGAAAAATTATATAGATTTTGTTCTTGATAATCATACAGAATAAAATCTTTTTTTTCTTTTTGGCCTGCACACTAAAATAATAAACTATAACTCTCTTCAATTACTAAAACATTTCCAGAGAGATCTTGAATTTTATGTTCTCACCAATGGCAATCGAAAGATAATCTAACTCTTAAGGATAAGTTAGGGAGTGACTGTGCATGTGACATATTATCACAACTATTAGAATGACATAGCAATATTTTGAGAACAAAAAATATTACTTTAGTGACATAACAATATTTTGAGTGACATAACAATATCTGAGTGTATTAACAAATAGAACTATAGTAACTCTTATTACCTGCCCTTCAAACATAAGAAAAAGACATGGGGCCTGTTGCTAACGGTGATAATCAATAAGTTGCATGACACAAGCGGAGACTGTCATATGTCCTAAACGTACTCAGGGGTTACCTGATAACAATACAATGGCTCTTTAAACTAATGGTCAGAGGTTTAAGTTCAACAATGACCAGAATTCATATTTAACCAATCACTTAATAATTAAAACATTAAAATTAACACACTCAGTATAAAGCATTACAACTGTAAGTATAACATATATTGTCATATTGAGCGTTGATACTAATAAAATGTATGATGGTATTTTGTCATAAATTCTTGAAATAACTATATGTAAGTAATTATATATTACTTGAATGACCATATATTTACCTCCTCCATATTGTAAAGTCACGATGTGCTCACTGCAATCAATGTCAAAGTGTCCTAATACACTTCTCCTGTTACTGTAGCTCGTCCATTAAACATAGCCCTAGCATGGAGCCTTTACACTGTATCCAGTGTTAAATACGACCCTCCAGGCATACATACGTCCAGTGTACAGTCCAGGAGTGAACTGACTACAGAATTAAGGTAGTCACAATATACAGTGGTCAGTACAACCCTAAGGTCCCATGGCATGTAACGAGCCCAGCCGGCCAGGCTGACAGCTTTGTCTATGGTCCCGCTTCCCTGGTGACGGCCTGTTTAGACCCGTGTCCTGGTTAGAGATTATAGCTACAAGGTGTGTTGCCAGTAATAGCTCTCTTTACATATCACTTGAGTCAATAATCTCAGGTAGCAGCATTTATAGATAATGCCTCTGAGACACTATGATATTATTCTCTTGGCACAGTTATGAATGGGTGTAAATCAACAAAGGGGTTGCAAGTGCTTGTGTTAATCTTGTTTACATCAGAGTTGTGACCAGTCTGCTTCTAACTGCATACCTAACAAGTAATATACACCTGGTGTTGGGCTGCCTGTCCCAGGCATCCTGACCATGTGAAGGCCTCAGATACAAAACATATACTGATAATACCCAGCATGTAGATAATAAATTAAATGATTAAAAACTGCCTCATTTGTAAATAATGGTACAATTACAGATGGACTATTTAGATTTACTTATTTAATTTTTTTTATTTGTATAATTTTCAGCTGCAAAGTGGCTCTGATTGGATACAATTTTGTACTAGAGTAAGTCCTGCTCTACTGATATGCCTTTTTTCTCCTTGCAGTTTCCCCATGTTTAATCTGTAATTTAAATTTTCTTCATTTTACTCTGTGTTTTCCTTACAGTTGAGTGATCTATGTTTCATATGGATCACTTGCAATGCAGTTACATTTTTCCTTTGTTTTGACTACAATGTAAGTGCTCTTTGTTCCTCAATTTTGTACTTAATACTAAGGACTGTTTCCCCGTTTCACTAATAATTAGAGTGCTCTGTTCTTCCCCTGTTTAAATTTTAATTTGAGTACTTCCTTTTTCCCAGTTTCACTTGTAATTTGAGGACTGTTTCCCTGTTTCACTTGTAATTGTATCCGCTAAAACAGAGTTTTGCAGATACTATGTTTTCAGCCCGCAGCTGCCGCGGCGGAGTAGGTGTCCAGAGAACTCCTCCGCAATCACTACAGAATTTTATGAAACCCGCGATTATGTTCAGGTCACATGTGAACTGCTGCGCCCCCATTTTGTTTTGGCCTCTGATCATTCCTCTCTCCAGTGCATCCATCTGTTCATCTGCCTTGGGATAAAATCACTCATATCTCTGCATTCGTTGGACTTATCCACCTGAAATTTTGCATGTGTATACATCCTGCAACCAATTTTGCACAGCGTCTGTCTGTTTGTCTGCCCTGAGATAAAATCACTCATATCTCAGCAGTGGTTTGACTTTTTGCATTTGTATACAACTTTGATAGCTTTCTGGATTTTGGGCTAGGTGGCACAACCTACATACACATTTAAGCTGCAGACATCCATGCTAATATGCAACACACCTCACTCTGTTTCCCCTTGTTACTCAATAAATTCCTCACTTCACCTGTCCCACTCTGATTTCGGCGGATACATGTAGTCGCATGTCCACTACCCATATTCTATTTTGAATGTTATGTTTTCTCCGTTTCATTTAAAATTGCACTCAGAGAACTCCCCCGTAACTGCTGGGCAGAATTTTTATGAAACCCGGGATTATGTTCGGGTCACATGTGAACTGCTGCGCCCTGATTTTGTTTTGACCTCTGACCTTTCCTCTCTCCAGTGTGTCCATCTGGGCGTCTGTTTTGACACATTAACCCACATATCTCAGGAACCGTTTGACCGATCAGGAAAAATTTATTGCACAAATGTAGCCCTTGGATAGCTTTATAACATACATATAAAATGGTGGTGCCACCTGCAACAATTTTTGAGTTCAGCGTCCATCTGTTCATCTGCCTTGGGATAAAATCACTAATATCTCTGCATCAGTTGGACTTATCCACTTGAAATTTTGCATTTGTATACATCCTGGACAGCTTTCTTGATTTTATGACAGGTGGCGCCACCTACATTCACATTTACGCTGCAGACATCCAAACTCATATCTCGGGAACCGTTTGACCGATTGGGCCAAAATTTTGCATGTCTATAGATCTCACATAGCTTTTTATCATACGCAAAACTGGTGGCGCCACCTGTAACCATTTTTGCACAGCGTCCATCTGTTTGTCTGCCATGGGATAAAATCACTTATATCTCTGCACTGGTTTGACTTTTTGCATTTGTATACAACTTTAATAGCTTTCTGGATTTTGTGATAGGTGGCACAACCTACATACACATTTCAGCTGCAGACATCCATGCTAATATGCAACACAACTCCCTCTGTTTCCCCTTGTTACTCAACAAATTCCTCACTTCACCCGTCCCATTCTGATATCGGCAGATACATGTAGTCGCATGTCGACTACCCATATTCTATTTTGAATGTTCTGTTTCCTCTGTTTCATTTAAAATTTGAGTCCTCTGTTATTCCATGTTTCACTCCTAATTTGAGTGTTTATTTCCCATAACACTTAGAATATGAGTGCTTTGTTTTCCCCATGTTTCCTTTGCAGTGTGACTGCAGGATTACAGTACCCATGTGTAATTGCCTAATTTGCTGAGTAGTTTATTTTCTCCATAATCCACTTGCAATGGTGTATTAACTGCCCTTACAAATTAAGCACTGTGATTTATTTTAAATAAACATATGAATTTCGCGAAACATTTAACTTTTTGTGAATCACAGAAAAAAATGAATGTGTGATATATATATTTTGTAGAACTGCACCTTTGAATAACAAAGCAAGGATCTCTTAATAATTCTTATATATCCCTACAGTTTATTCATACAAAATCTAGACATTTCTTGGCACTGCAGATGCCATAGTATCCCCAGACAATTTATCCCCCCCCCCAATTCATGAATAGGCGCTCATCTTCAGGAGCATTATACTGACACTTGGCAAGCCACCATGGTTTCTTCCATCTAACAACTTGAGAAACAATTTTTTTTACCAAATATTGGAATATTCAAGGCCACTCTCGGAGGAGAGGTCATGATGCCAAATTAGATATACCTCATCCCATAACCTATAATTAAAATATACCTCATCCCATAACCTATACTTATGTTTATAAGCATTATATGAAAGAAATTAACAGGCTTCAGTGGCTCAGGGGTAGAGTGCAGGACTCAAAGCCGGGAGATTGTGAGTTTGAATATCAGGCGAGGCGGTGAGATTTTTCACAGTCAGCCCCCACCCAGGGTAAGCGCTCGGCTGGCTTAAAGGGGAGACTGTGCCCATCAGTCGTGTTTCACTCTAAAACCAGTGCACCTACGGGGATTTCTAGGTTATGACCCAGTCATGGGGATGACACACACCCAGGGCCAACAGGAGTGGTATACCGAACCTGGTTGACTCCAGGAAAAATCAAATATAAGCCCCTGTCAAGTAGTCTGAACCAGAATGGAACCCTGCAAATGTATATATATATATATATATATATATATATATATATATTTATATATATATATATATATATATATATATACTTAGTTAAGCAAAGCATTAAAAAATGGAGGCGGTTACCTCCACCAAAAAATCTTTATAAAAAAATTGTCCATTAGTTTTTTACTTATATGTTCAAAGTTCTGTCAAGTGCAATGAAAGGGGTACTGAAAGGTGCTAAAACAAGAAAAGGACAAAAGGTGGCGCCACCTGTCCCCTGCAGAAGACAAAGCTTAATCCAAGATTTTGTTATTATTTTTTTGGACTAATCCATGCATCCCTTATTGAGATAATAAAGATTTTGTGTGATTTTCACCAAATATGGATATAATTTAGGTCAAGGCCACTCTTAAAGGAAAGGTCATGACCTAAATATATATATACCTCATCCCATAACCAATATCTATGTATATGCTTAATATGAAATAATTCTGTCCATTAGTTTTTGAGTTATAATATGCTAACAGTACTGTCAGGTGGCAATGGTGGAGGTTATTAAAAGGCACTAAAACAAGGAACAGATAATAGTTGGCGCCACCAGTTTCCAGTACATGACAACACTGTCGAAGATCTTTGGTCAACTTGATTTTTGGATCAATCCATGCAAGATTTCATTAGATATTTAAGAATTTGTGTGATTTCCCCCCAAAATAGTCGGACCTATTAAAAGTCAAGGTCACTCTCCTATTTAAGGTTTTGGATGCAAGTTTGAACAGGGTTCATTCTCACACCCATATCCATGCACATGTCAAGTAAGATAAAGATCTGTATATTTATTTTTTATCTGTATAAATATTTTTTGAGTTATCACGCATACAAGATTTATCTGCAAAAGCGTAGGGACCCACATAAAACCAAAGTATCCCCTGACTTTGTCTGGGATATGATGATCATATTTTTAGCAAGTCCTTCTGGAATTCTGATAGCTCAATGCATGCAATATCTTCTTCAGTATGTTTCCTTGGTTGCGTCACAGAGAACTGAATCCTGAATAATTCATAAAAGCTCAAAAAATTATTATATCAATATTACTTTCATAGAATTTTTTCCATCTGCATTCAATACAAAGATTCATGGTAAAAAGCAAAGCATATATTTAAAAAAAAAATGGAAAAAATATCTATTTTTAATGGTGTATCATTTTTAATGTATGACATTCTGAGAAGCATATACAAGCAGGTATATATAGGGATCAACTGACACGTTTGCTCACAGGTAATTATTTAATCATACAAAGCAAACAGTTCCTGTGCCAATGAATTACTCCACATGAGTAACTATTCATTCACTGCCAGGTCATTCACATATTTTTCTTGATGCAATGTAAATATGTTTTGCATACAAACATCAGGTTAAACAGTACACACCATAAAGGTTGACACTACTGGATGAAATGTCTGGTAGAAAATGCCATTTTAATCAAGGTAAAACATGGCAGGAAGAGAGGAATTTTGCCAATAATTGTATAAACTTGGTGTTAATTGTAAAATAATCCTCCATACTTTTCTGGAGATGAATAAGATATGTTATTGGAAATGCACCAATATTTACTCTGTAAATATTAAAAATTTAAGGAGCTATTTAACTATTTGCTATTTTGTAAAAAAATATTGTTTAAATCAATATTAAGTGCATAAAGTGTTAACTTTGGTAGTACTGTTACCATGTTCAACACTATATTGGATGTATCTGGATTTTACCATGAATTATTCCACTGAAACAAGACAGAGTTTTACCATTTTTTATCGGTATAACAACAGTTACAGGAGAAATGAAAGATTTTGCAATTTGAGGGTACCTGTACTATAAAGTATGTATTGTGAGACATACTTTGTTTTAAATATATCAAATATAAATATAAAGAAACACCAAGTTACTCATAACATGGATTTCTGTACAGTTTTATATAAAAATATGCATGTATAAAAGAGCTATGCTTTTATATTATTAATTTTTATTATTAATGGCTAATGTGATGGAAAGGACCTGGTTTCTCTTAAACTTCCACATCCATGATCAAGTCCTACAAGCATCATATTCTTGAATATGATGAGCATGCTCTTTTAAATATATCTGACACATATAAGATGTATGTACATTAAAACAGCTGAAAACAATATGCTCAAGAATGAGAGCTACCCGGTAAATTCAAATGGTTCTACTAAATGTTTAATGAAAAAAGCTAAATTTTCCAAACAAAATGTACATGAAATATCATTAAAATATAGTTGGGTGGTTCTTTTAATTTTGCTGATATGTATAAAGTCTAAACATAAAATTTCAAACTTTAACTACATGATCAATCAAATGACTAATAAGTATGGTGCAACATATCAATACACTGATCGATGTGATTATTGATGGTTCTTAACCATAAAGGGACCTAATCAAGTATAAAGCATGTTGAATTAACACCAAAAATAGGGTTTTTTCTCTTTGAAATAAAATTGTATGTGCCAAAATAATGTCTTGAAACCATTGACTTGCTCCTGTACACAAGTGTTAAAAATAGTGTACAGTGTGTGACCACTTGTGCCAACATAAACAAAGCACACATGCCATCTACGTTTTCCATTTCTTTTCAGGCTTACAACCAGTGTTTCAAAACCATGCAAGTTCATGACTGGACTACTTCTTGTTTCAAATCTGTCATGCCTGCAGAAAATCAGACCTTTGGTAATGCGGCCTGGTTATGGTAAACAGATACACATGGACCATGTTTACTGACACTCAGAACCATAACAAGGGGTTAAGCAGCTGAAGGGACGATAATGACACCATGTGTTGGGTTGGTTCTGCTGAGAAACTTTTGTATAAAGCAAAAGTGAACTGATGATAGAAAGAAATAGGCATTATATTGCACCTGATTATGTCTCTTTAAAATAAATAATTACTGTGCTCCTCAATGGCACTGACAAGAATGGATTCAAGAATGGTCCAAGGTCAATATTTGATGGCACGTTAAATGCAGTTGAAGCAATCAGCCTGTTTGTGAACTGGCTTTATTAAGATTAGCATCAGGTATCTTCTATTACTGTATAACCATGGTTTAACCATGTTTTCATTGTTCCATATCATGAATAATACTAAATAAATGAGTAAGCACTCAGAGACCTGGCCATGCATTCAACAACATCTGAATCACCAAATCTGCAATATTTCCAAGACTCTGATCAAACTTTAATGTGTGGTATGGAATTGCAAGATACCTATGGAAGATACCAAAAGAATGTGTGCCATAGTTCATCATTTCAAAGTTAGGATTACAGGTCAGTTCTGCTTGCCAAAGCCAGCTCAAGTGAGTGTTCCAGTCCTGTGAACACTGCATGTGGTGGAGACGTTCATCCAACTGGGAAAGTTACTGGAAGGTTTCCTCAGTATTAGTAAAAGATGATGGTCTCATCTTGCAATCTTAAAAAATCACTTAAACAAGAACATATTACTAGTATGGTGAGCCAGATTACATGTACCTCTTAGATTTAAAAGAGTCATCCTTGGGTGTTATTCTAACCCTCAATAAAATGTCACCAAAATCTGTTCACAACCTTTTGAGTGATGTTGCTCACAGAAAAAAAACAGGTGGTAAGATTATGATACATCCTGCTGGAAGTAAAATGAAGGCACGTTATATTATAAAAATACTGATACTCCAATGAAGTTGTACTGAAAAATTATATAGATCAGGGCTTTCAGGAATGTGGGGTAAGCATCTGTAATGCCTGCAATCTCTTTTTGAAGCCTGGTTTGGGGTGTCCAAGTGTCCAACCATATTTGCAAATTTCTGTCTGTAGGTCCTAGAGAAGAAAGCCAGCTCTTCTAGCAGTAAATGACCATCACCTACAGACTCACATGTACCATTTCACTGTGTAAACAATGCACTTACAACTGACCCTTATATATCCCTATAATCTATTATTCTATAATGGCAAAAGATAAAATCATATGGTTGTACAATAATGACATAAAAATACCCAAAAATTACTGAATGTTCCACAGCCTTCCTAAATTTGAGACAGATCTCCTCTTCTTACAACACTCCAAAATACCACCCAACTCAGAATTTTAACCTGAGAATCCCAGACTCTCCAATTTTTCTTTCTATTGAAAGCCCTGGTAAATTTTTCTCCCAATTATCAAGACCTTATTTTATCAATGAAAGATCCTTGAACTTGAGCTGATCATCAATATAAACATTCCTTCTGACTACAACACCAAGTAAGGGATTTCATGACCAGGCTTTAGCCACTGACAGCCTGAGTTTTCAGTTTATCACAGGATGATGAATGAGTCTGTTACAATATTGACTCATAAATCATTCTCTGCTTTCATAGTGAATTATCATGCCACTATAGGACTGTAAAACTGAAGGAAAAGCGGTTTCTTTCTTGGCTTGAGTCTGCATGACCAAACTCAGAACAAATAGCCAGGTCATACAAGTTTTTCCTGATACTGGTCAGTAAGTCAAGATTAATTCAAAAGGAAAAACACTTTTATGTCATAATCTTTGTCTGTTCAAATCTGCTGTATCTAAATCCAATTATCACATGATACTGATAAATGATCATTGCAGATTTTAACAGTGTACAATTACAAAACATGAACATGATATACAAAAACATGCATCTTACCTATATGATTCAACATCATAAAGTGGAACAATTTATAAACCTCATTAGTCGGGTATCCATGGTAAATTGGGTACAATTCAGTCACTCATACAGCATCCAAAGACAACAGTAAATGAATATGAGGTTCTGGTTATTATCAATTATGAACTTGACCAGACAAGTATCTGTATGTATCCTGTCTGAGATGAATTATAGATGCTCATACCTAAACGGTCCAGTCTGTCTGATCAATCGCTCTGGGACCCCTCGTATCATTGCCTACTAACAACCAAGTAAATATTGTATGCTGCTAGTTCTATGGATTTTTCGTGGGAGCTTCCTTCATCTGTTTTCAGTGTAATCATGGGTACTGGTTGCTAGGGAGGTATGCGGTACAGGACTGGACAACCTATCACCAACCAGATTTAGTTTGTTGTCCCTTATGTTGCAAATAATTTCTTCAGCTCTTAAGAGTTCAAAGCTTTAGGTCAATACTTGCCTTACAAATGTATGGGAAGTAGAGAGCAGTTCAAACAAGAGGCTGCCATTAAGGATTCCAAGGCTCTCAAGCTGTCTATCAATGTCACTTATTTAAGTACTGTTTCTAATACAGCCACAGTACAGTCACATACAGTCAGGGACTGTCCAAACTCCAAACAAAGTGCACTTCTACTAGTTTATTTTAAAGTGGATGAAGTGGTTTTGGAAGTTTCATATAAATATTATTTTACACACAGAATTATCTCAACTATATATGAGGAAGATGACAGATTTCTTTGATGAATGTTCATAACTTTTTCTTTCTTCTTAAGCAAGTTAAGAAATTTCTTTATATTATACATAACAAGGCCAACAGGCACAGTTTCGTAAAATGTAAGTTAATGCAGGTGGCTACACAAAAAGCTCAATCCCACAACATTTGATAAGTGATAGGTTTTTGCAAAAAATGTGGGGATGCTAGTTCCCACTATTCCTGAGAAATTATGGCTTAATGTACTGATGACTGATGACCCTCATACAAAAACGGTTGATGCAGGTGGGGCCACCAATACCTCAATTTCAAATATGAGTCATGTGACCAACACTTGCATAAAATTTGGTGATGATAGCTCCAGCCATTTCTGATATTGTAATTTTAGTATACTTTTTTGGTCAATTGACTAAGTTCAGCTTCATGTAACTCGACCAAAATTCACTGAACTGGAACCATTCTAACAAACCTGAGAAAGATTGTTTCAGGGATTATTTCTGTGAAATACTGAATGATCAGGGGTTAACATTTTCTGAGATGAAGATTTTTAAAGCTTTTTAACTTTTTCCCTTATGCAGTAAATGCAGATAGCCAAAAAATAAGCAAAATCCTATAGAGTTTTTTAGATGAATGATTTTTTGCATAAATTTTGGTGATTCTAGCTCCTGCCATTTTCGAGACAGTATGGGTTAACGTACAGAGGATGGATGACGCCGAACCATGGCATAAGCTCTCACAGCATTAGAAATTACTTGAAAATAAACCTAAATATATTTACTCACATGACATTGTCCAGCATATTTCAATAATCCTAATTCTCTTCCATATCACATGTACTAGTATATAAGAAACAGAAGTAGACACCAAGAGCAAACCTGTACCCAAACAAAAACCTGTATCCAAGGTGTACTATATATATATATGTTACGAGTATATACATGTATATTGTCATGCAAATCCTTTGACTGGATACATCTGCATGATACAGACAATACTTTGTATGCTACCTTGGGCTTACAATACTTTTACAATGTCACAATACCCACTAAGGCCAGACAAAAAAAATGTTCTTTAGACTCTGGAGCCCTAAGGACGGAGCAAGTGAGCATTTTTCCCCTTTTTTTTATTTACTGTTCAAAACAAAATATGTGGAAATTTGTTAGTTGATGGGAAGGGTAAAAATATGTGCAACAGTTTTAGGAAGGGTACAGATGAATAATACAAAAGTTATATAAACTTTAGTTAATACACATAATGATATCTTTGATGTTATTGAGGCACTAATTAGTAATTAACAACGATATTACTAAAGACTCCTCCCCCTACCCCACCCCAAAAAAATATCCCCCAAAAATCAGGACTGGCAATACCATAGAGGAATTACTAATTTGTGTGGCCTAACTGCTTTGTAAATGGACTATGTTATCAAAGCAACAATGTCTTAGGTGACTCTGTCAGTATGCCAGCCTGAGCTCTTTGTCTGGAGTGTGTTTGAGACTGATGTACAGTTTACTCAGTCATGCTCTAGGTAGTATTTTACTACAGCATGGGTGACCTGTTGGGTCACTATTTCAGAGAAAGGCTTACCCTCACTGCAGATGTTATGCCTAAAATTCATGCTTAGTGGGCCCCAAGACTTAGCCTCTGATTAAGGGTAAGTTAAAAATACATCTGGAATGTGACATCACAAGGGAAGAAAGAAATAATTGTCACCATATTGATCACCATATGTCTCTGCCTTACAGTCTATGGGTGAAGGTCACAAATGATACTACACAGAAAGATAACTTGCTTCCTGGAAGCTGTTGTGCAGCTGGAATTTAATTCTGTTGAAATGAAATGCCAAAATTGCTATGCACTCTGTAAGTTATGCTGATGCCAAAATTGCTGCAGTGCCAAGTTCTGTTTCTGCTGGTTCAAGCTGCTGGGGATAAACAAGCAAACTGACATAGAATGGATCTAGTCTCAATGCCATCCAGTGAACTTTTCAACTAAAATAGAAACAAATATGACGGTCACTGTAAACAGAAGGAGGGCTACACTATTTCATTACTTCAGTAATGAAATTAAGTAACATCCATTGTATTAAATATATCCTTAATTTAAAATAAGTCTGAATAAACTACGAACAAATCATGTACCGGTAATAACTGAATTGGTAACTGAATTGATTCACAGGCCCATCACAATTCACAGACCTACATTAGCAAGTTAGGTACAATGATGTTTTACTGTATTTTTATTCATTGCCTTGGTGACAAAAGACCATGCAGATGACAAATACAGAAAAACTATTATTCTTTATATATATAAATATATTTTGAAAGACTCCTATTGTTGATAAGTTTGTGGAATATTAAACATGAAGGGCTGTTAATCATCCCCAGTCAATTTTCAGATTTTGACAAACAATCTCATGAGAAATATAAGTTTAGTACACCTCACACATTTTATAAACAATGTCCTCCTCTGACAATTACAATCAAATAGCAACTGTCACAACTACGAATCCCTGGAGATATATCAATACCCACAGTATATGGATCTTACTTTGTATGCATAACACAGTTTGGTAGGCAAAGGGTACTCAATAGTAAGAGCTTATTACTTTCTTATCAGTGTAGTGACAAACCCATTTGTTTGATCTATAATTTATGCAATTCCCAGAGGGGAATCAAATTATCCTAATTTATTCATGTACTACTAATAACACTGCAGCAAATACATAAATTTGCAACAAGAGTGGTGTTTAACCAAGTGTTCTTCATTTCAGCATACTTTATGTATATGTGCAGAAAGTCTTGTTTTGTTTTACGACAACTCAGCTACTCAATGAACAATCTGATGCACTTCTGGAACAATTCACATTTATAGTACCTTCTGCTAATAGATAATTGCAATCATAGGACTTACATATAATAAGGTAATATCATCATAGCCTGTCATTATGATGCAATCATCCATGTATTAGGCTAAAAAAGTGACCCATGGGTCATGACGCTCAGCTGACTGGGAAGAGATTCGCAAAAGGAAATTTTATCATCTGAATGGTAGTATATACCCATTTAACTGAAGCATCAAACAGATTAACCAACAGGCCAAGATTGTGTCTGTATTTATATATGTCAAAAATAGAGAAAAAATGCGTAAAAAAGAACAGGTGGCTCAACCAGTCTGGAAAAACACATGGTCAATATCTATGCAAAGAATCATCTTGATCTCTGCATTAGTTGTTTAGATACTTCAGCTTTTGTATCAAATTTTCCATTATTCTGAGGGATACTTCAGAGTCCTATAGCTTGAAGGATATGGGTTACACAGACACTTTTCATGGGTCTCCTTGCATGACAAGAATGAAGATTCTAGGTCCAGTTGTTGCAATTTGTGCCACGTTAACAGATGACAGCATCCTTGAAGGTCTAAAAAATAGAGAAAAAAATTCCAAAAAATTAATAAAATATAGGTTGCACCACAAGTCTGCAGAAACTGATGAAACACTGCATAATCAATATCCATGCAAAGAACCATGGTGATCTCTGCATTAGTTGTTCAGATACTTCAGCTTTTGTATCAAATTTTCCATTATTCTGTGGGATACTTCGAAGTCCTATAGCTTGAAGGATATGGGAAACAGAGACCTAATTTCAGGTTTCCACAGAGACTTTTCATGGGCCTCCTTACAAGAATGAAGAATCTAGGTCCAGTTGTTACGATTTGTACCCTGTTGACAGATAAAAACATCTTTAAAGGTCTCAAAAAATAGATGAAAAAATTTTTTAAAAATTTGAAAAAATAGAGGTGGTGCACCCAGTCTGCAGAATTTGATGGAACACCTCATGATCAATATGTATGCCAAAAATCATGATCATCAGTGTTGTAGTTATTGAAATACTGCAGTTTTTGTATCAAATTTTTCATTATTCTGAGGGGTATTTTGGAGCCATACAGCTTAAAGGATATGGGTAACAGAGACTTAATTTCAGGTTTCCATAGAAACTTTTCATGGGTCTCCCTGTGTGTCAAGAATGAAGATTCTTTGTCCAGTTGTTATGATTTGTGCCCTGTTAACAGATGTTCATATCTTTAAAGGTCTCAATAATTGAGAAAAAAATTCATAAAAACACCCGAACAAATACAGATGGTGCCACCAGTCTGCAGAAACTGATGAAACACTCAATGATCAGTATCCATGCAAACAATTATGATGATCTCTGCATTAGTTGTTCAGATACTTCAGCTTTTGTATCAAATTTTCCATTATTCTGGGCTGTATTTTGGAGTGCCATAGCTCATAGGATATGGGTAACAGAGACCTAATTTCAAGTTTTCATGCAGACTTTTCATTGGTCTCCCTGTGTGTCAAGAATGAAGATTCTCGGTCCAGTCTTTAGGATTTGTGCCCTGTTACAAATGTTCATATTTTTAAAGGTATCAAAAATAGAGAAAACAATTCGTTAAAAATCGAAAAATACAGGTGGCACCACCAGTCTGCAGAAACTGATGAAACATATCATGATCAATATGTATGCCAAAAAACATGACCATCAGTGATGTAGTAAATGAGATATTGAAGTTTTTGTATGAAATTTTTTACTATTCTGGGGTGGGGGGGGGGGGGGTATTTTGGGGACCCATAGCTTGAAGGATATGAGTAACAGAGACCTAATTTCTGGTTTCCATAGAGACTTTTCATAGGTCTCCCACTGTGTTAAGAATGAAGATTCTAAGTCCAGTCTTCACGATTTGTGCCCTGTTAACAGATGTTCACATTTTTAAAGGTCTCAAAATTAGAGAAAAAAATTCGTAAAAAATAAAAAAATACAGGTGGCGCCACCAGTCTGCAGAAACTGATGAAACATATCATGATCAATATGTATGCCAAAAAACATGACCATCAGTGATGTAGTAAATGAGATATTGAAGTTTTTGTATGAAATTTTTTACTATTCTGGGGGGGGGGGGGTATTTTGGGGACCCATAGCTTGAAGGATATGGGTAACAGAGACCTAATTTCTGGTTTCCAAAGAGACTTTTCATAGGTCTCTCACTGTGTTAAGAATGAAGATTCTAAGTCCAGTCTTTACGATTTGTGCCCTGTTAACAGAGAAAAAAATTCGTAAAAAATAAAAAAATACAGGTGGCGCCACCAGTCTGGAGGAACTAATGGAACATCTCATGATCAATATGTATGCCAAAAGTCATGACCATCAGTGATGTTGTTAATGAGATATTGAAGTTTTTGTATGAAATTTTTTACTATTCTGGGGGGGGGGGGGTAGTTTGGGGCCCTATAGCTTGAAGGACATGGGTAACAGAGACCTAATTTCTGGTTTCCAAGGAGATTTTTCATGGACCTCTCAGAATATCAAGTTACAAGTTTCTAGGTCCAGTGGTTTTTGATTTGTGCCAGGTTAACGGAGGGACAGACGGATGGACAGACGGACGACGGACAAAGGGTGATCGCTATAGCTCAGATGACTTACAGTCAGCTGAGCTAAAAAAGGTTTGGTTCTCAAGCCCTGTTTTTATTTCAGAAGTTAGTACAAAAGTTAGTTAAAAAATTGTTCACTAAAAAAAACCACAGTTACCACTGCCCACTATCAAAATTGTTTTGAAAAATTATTTTGAGCTTGAAAGAGGTATATTCAACATATTAGTTTGTAGTCAGGTTATTTATCTGAATACTGAAGTGACTGGGTTTGACCCTCTAATCTTTTAATTCAATAACTGGACAAGAAACTTTTAGTTAAAATAATATTAACTGTTAAAAATAACAAGAACATAGGTCATTCCTTTTTGGCTGTCAGATATAATAAACTATCATGTCTTTATGCAGTTCCTGCCCCAAAAAATCTGACAATCTGTCAAGTCCATTACATGCTCTTTGTGAAACAGAAAGGTCTAAAGTTTACTGATAAATCCAACAAGTTTTTCTGTAACTAAATGATGAATATAAGTCTGGATGAATTTGCTGGCAGTTCCAGTCCTAGATTATAAATGACTTTATGTGACACAATGACTATGGAGGCTTATAACTTGTGAACACAAGATTGTAGATTTACTATTCTCTTTAATTAAGTCCCCTGGCCATGATCTACACCACAAGAATATACACTCTTCACCCTGGAACAAAGGGGGTCTGGTTAGGCCAAAAAAGGTGATTTATCAGGTACATTTTCAGAAATTAGTGGCAGAGGATGCATTATTTCTCCTTTGGTTTATATATTTTCCAAAAGAATTCCATAGGATCAGGGAACAACATGATAAAGCAGACTTAGTTTTACTTAGATAGCACAGCTTGACAAAACAAATTATTAAATTTTACAATTTTTGCCTTAAAGAAATGTCTGAGCAAACTGAACTTTGAATCTGTAAATTTCAACTGAAAATTAAAATAAAAATTGTTTATGTAGGGGGGCCTGGCTTGTGCAGTGCCTGAGAACTAAAACTTTTTTGTTCTAATGAATATTTTGCTTGATTCTTATTGCATTTATAAACTGTGTATACTGCCAAGACAGCTGAGGTCAGATATCCCAGTATGAGTAGGCTCAAAACAACAATTAAAGAAAGATTAAAGGGGCCCATTCAGATATCTGATTTTAACTAAAAGAAGTCCCTTTAACCTTTGATATAAATAGACTAGAAAATGCTGATCCACTTGCACACAGGCTGTTTGTTATGTTTATATCCATGGATCTACCCAGATAATCCAGACATATTCAACAAGGTCATCTAGCAGCAGAATTTCTTTTAAAGTGATCTTAAATTTCAACTTTTTCACATATGCAACCAACAACCTTAGGTTCACTTGTCAACACTGGTGTGTTTACTAACAGCCTGTCGAGAAACAAACTGACATATACATCTCAGGGGCATTAAAAGAACGTTTCTTAACAGGAATTACCTAGAGTTCATTAAAATGTAAAGAGAGTATGTGAGGAATCACATAAACTTTATACATAAAGGTAAGTGAATAGATAGCTTTAAGACTGGATAAGACCATGCATCATGTATTCCCAGCCATATCAAAGCACTCAGTATCTTTTATGTGTGTGTGTGTGTTAAAAAATCTAAAATAAAATGGTTGAAAGAGTAGACATGCATAAGGAATCATATATATTCAATGTGTGGTGACAAACACTACTTCAAGCAATCAGTTCCACAGGGAGTCAGACTTATTTGGCAGGTATTTAGACTGCCTTGACAATTCAGAAGCTATTTGCAGATTTCCACTTATGCTGTATATATACCACTACTTATGTACACTAGCTAGTAGCCTAACAGTCTGCAGTCTTCTGTGAAGCTGTGTCACCCGTGTTAATGCAAGTATGAGTAACACAGCATGATTATATAGACCGACCCCGTACTCCTGGCAGCCAAGACGGGAAATATTTATCAGACACTTAAATACAAATAAAGTACATAGAAATGTGTACAATAACCTGTCTCCAGATCAGAATACAATATTGACCCACACTTTATAGCATTCTGATCCCATGAGTAAATATTTATTGCATACAGTTTTTGTAGGATTAAGTCATTTATTACAAGCCACTGCTTACTACTGTCTGGGTTTTGCATGGCTGCAGTCTGGTCTGTCACCAAGAGCTTATAACCACACATGTTTATATTTATTTCTTGATATAATTTTGACATGTAGAAAATATACTTATATCAATAACTGTCACAAAGAGAACATGTTAATGTTTTATGCAGCGGATTCATATGCATACTAAATAAAGACTATTGTTCACTAACTGTTAAATTCTAATTTTTGGAGTGTTTCAAGGTTCCATATACTCCATGTAAAAGTTGGTCATTTAATTGTATAATTCTAATTCATTCACAGTATTCCATGTTAGTGACATAGTTGCAGGATTTTAATTCATTGTAGTATTCTAATGTTAATCATATAGCAGTATAGTTCTATTCATTTGACTTCAGAGAGTGGATGACAGATAATATGAGAGAAACACATTGGACTGAGACTACACTTTGCAACCATGCAGTCCAACTTTTCACTGTTTGAATAACTGTATTCAGCATTCTCTAGCCATGTTATTGAAAGAAAGAACTGCATAAATGCAATTTTTATGACTTTTATGAACTACTTGTAATTTTCTAGAAATATAAGGATATTCATGTACTTCATTTCTGCAGGAATGTATTCTCCGACTTTCATGTTTTTTTAGGGCCTCATATGAACCTTGTCGTTATGTTTCACAGCGTTTTATTCTCTTCACAATGATCTGGCAGATATGATGTGTCCTTTCATGATAATTTGGTTGTATATAAGTTTGTTTTGTTATCTTAACAGTATTTTCTACAAACGGGCTTCCAGCCGTCACATAAATTATACGCAGTCCGCAAATGATTAATCAAACTGAGCTCAATCACTTTACAAAATGATTACTACTTTGCGTATAGGTACGATCACTTGACATAGACGGCAACTCATGTAACCACCAGTTGTTTCAAGTTAACCCGCAAGGCGGCAATACTGGCGGGCCGAAAAGGGACAAGCAGCTGCATCAAGTTGGAAGAAGACTTTATAAAAAATAACTGCCTATTATCAGATAACTTTTATTTGCATAATACGTAATAAATATAGGAAAGTAAAGGCGCGTTAAAATATATATGACCGGAAATGGTCCTAGCTCGCGTGCCCTCGATCGGGCCTTGTTTTGTATAGGCAGTCACCCATCCAAAAACTAACTGGGGTCGTTTAAACTTAACTAAGATGACAGTTCCACCTGTGTCAGAGTTGTTCCACCACGCGAGCTTTGCAGTATTTTGTAAATATTACTGCTGAAGATCCCACGTGAATTGCACACGAGGCACGTGCGTACCAGGAACGGTACATGAGTTTGCTTCTTCACGGACACCCATTTGGATCTTGAACGCTTTATCAAGTTTATATATTATGAAAAACCCATCTTTGTATCTTCATAAATTTTATTGGAAGCAAGTTTGATGTGGATGCCCAGTGTAATAAGAATCTAGTCAGATACAAACTGCGTTGCCCGTGAGAGACGGAGACTACACTTTGCAACCATGCAGTCCGACTTTTCACTGTTTGAATAACTGTATTCAGCATTCTCTAGCCATGTTATTGAAAGAAAGAACTGCATAAATGCAATTTTTATGACTTTTATGAACTACTTGTAATTTTCTAGAAATATAAGGATATTCATGTACTTCATTTCTGCAGGAATGTATTCTCCGACTTTCATGTTTTTTTAGGGCCTCGTATGAACCTTGTCGTTATGTTTCACAGCGTTTTATTCTCTTCACAATGATCTGGCAGATATGATGTGTCCTTTCATGAGTCGCCATCTTTGTTTTGGTTGGTTATATTTTTTTCAAGTAGAGTGTTTTCATGACATCATCCAATCAGCAGCTGTCAATTGAGGCTGTTTTTGCATGTGACCAATGACCTTGATGCCATGTGTCTAATATGTTTTAAAATGTAGACTGATTTCTTATATTTTTAAATAATTATGTTTCTTAAATAATGTGTAAGGTAGGTATTTATTTACCTGCTTGAAAATTAGGCCATTTAATCTTTTTATACTACACAAACATTTTTCCCCTTGAAACGTAACTACCGGTAATAAAAATTTTCATTGCAAAAAACAGGTGGACAGGAGGGGAAGAATCAGACTACAGTTTTCTCAGAGGTCGAGATAATGGAGGATATTTGAAAATTATCTTCATGCAGAATTTGAGGTGGTCGAGATATTAGAGGCATGCGGTTTGATAACCTTCCGTAGAGACGCAGATCGAGCCGCTCTGACACTCGAGCGGTCATATGAATTGGGTGATAATTTGGTTGTATATAAGTTTGTTTTGTTATCTTAACAGTATTTTCTACAAGCGGGCTTCCAGCCGTCACATAAATTATACGCAGTCCGCAAATGATTAATCAAACTGAGCTCAATCACTTTACAAAATGATTACTACTTTGCGTATAGGTATGATCACTTGCCATAGACGGCAACTCATGTAACCACCAGTTGTTTCAAGTTAACCCGCAAGGCGGCAATACTGGCGGGCCGAAAAGGGACAAGCAGCTGCATCAAGTTGGAAGAAGACTTTATAAAAAATAACTGCCTATTATCAGATAACTTTTATTTGCATAATACGTAATAAATATAGGAAAGTAAAGGCGCGTTAAAATATATATGACCGGAAATGGTCCTAGCTCGCGTGCCCTCGATCGGGCCTTGTTTTGTATAGGCAGTCACCCATCCAAAAACTAACTGGGGTCGTTTAAACTTAACTAAGATGACAGTTCCACCTGTGTCAGAGTTGTTCCACCACGCGAGCTTTGCAGTATTTTGTAAATATTATTGCTGAAGATCCCACGTGAATTGCACACGAGGCACGTGCGTACCAGGAACGGTACATGAGTTTGCTTCTTCACGGACACCCATTTGGATCTTGAACGCTTTATCAAGTTTATATATTATGAAAAACCCATCTTTGTATCTTCATAAATTTTATTGGAAGCAAGTTTGATGTGGATGCCCAGTGTAATAAGAATCTAGTCAGATACAAACTGCGTTGCCCGTGAGAGACGGAGACATTTCACCTTAACATCGTCGACAGAAAACATCGTCGGCAGTCGAGAAATAAGAGTCATTTTAGAAATTATGCTTTCAAAATATTTTTTGGGGTCGAGAAATAAGAGGGATCGCCAAATTGGAATAAATACGGTAATTGAACTTTGGATCTTCTGCTCCAAAGTCCAATGACTCAATAAATGCAGAAAGTGAACTTGTCCTAGGAATGCCCGGTGTACTTACATTATCTTGCATGACTGCGTTGACGTCGGCATTCTGGTCCAGTAACAGTTTACACAGCGTCAGGTTGTTCTTGATGGCAGCGATGTGAAGGCACGTGCGGCCGTTTAAGTTGGATACAGTGACCGCTTCCTCTGGATTCTCCTGCATCTGTGCCAGATCCAGCACAGTTTCTACAGACACATAAAAGAAAATGACAATCAGAAGAGAGTGCACCAGTCCTCCAAGGTACAGCTACAGTCTGTTTCATCCCCTCATGTCCACCTTATTTTGGCTATGAAAATATTTATTAGTTACAATTCAAGGGAAACATTTATAGTGTAGAGGATTAAATGACCTAATTTTCAATAAGGTAAAAAAAAACCTACCTTACACTTTATTTAAGAAACAGAATTATTTGAAACCAAGAGAAATCAGTCTTCATTTTACAACTTATCAGACCCACTTATGGTGTCAAGGTCATTGGTCACATGGTAAAAAAAAATTTAATTGACAGTTTCTGATTGGATGATGTCATGTAAACACTCTAAAAAATTGGGGATTTTTTTGTAAAATTCTCAATTGCTGTGTTAGGTTGTCACCTCCGCATGTAGTTTTCTAGGAAATAATTGAAAAATATAAACATGTATGAAAATTATCTGCAAAAACAGGTGGACAGCAGGTGGTGAAATGGACTATAGAATGGCTTTGGTTTTGCAGTAGCAAAAACAGATATAAGTCTAAAACATGTGTCCCAATTTTCTTGACATTTGACTAAGTGATGGTGATGTCTGTGTGAAATATCTGTTCAACGAGCTTGAACATGCACATTTGATTTTTCCATATTTAGAGTATTTCTTTCTGGTGCATGTGACTATTATTTTTGCTCTGATGTTGTCTGCATAGCTTCAAGGGTGGCACCTTGTGGCAGACCAAATATCAATACAGGCTAGCATGACTAGATGTCAAATGAGCTGATATTATGAACTGAAGCACTCAATGAGAGAATGTCTCCCAAACAAACAGATTATAGTAAAGATGATTAAAATTCCCAAAATTAATATACCTCCACTCATCTAGGATATAATGTTTTCCCCTTGGTTGGTTGGTTTGCCTATAAGCAACTTTACAAAAGAATTATGAGCAGATTTTGATTTTGATGAAATCTGTAGAGGGTTAGGGTAAAACTACAAGAACAATCCGATAATTTTGGAGGTAAGCTGGATCAATATAATATATTTTAAACTGAAAGTTAAATGTGAAAATTTTATTGGGTGACACTGTAGTACAATGCATGAAAGCCTGATAAAAGAGACCCTGTGGAGGTACATGACAAGGTAGTCATACAACTGCCACACATCTAATTATTTTATTTTCTTGCCATTTAAAAAAGGCATTTTTTCACAACAGTAGTGCAACCTGACATCAGGTCCACAAACAAGTTAATGGCTGAGAATAATAGTATTAGAACCCTGACACCATACTATATTGTTACATCATATTATTAGATAACCGCTAAAGTAGATAGCAATAACAGTGTAGATACAAGCTTCATAAACTTTGAAGGTGCCTCATCACCAATCTGACCTTTATAAACTAAAGGTAACCCCTTGGAGCTTTCATAATAATAGGCCAGAAAACGTGGATATCACCGCACACAGGCTGCTTGTTTTGTTTTTATCAATATGTTTATAATATGTAGGAGCCCACTGAAATAATCAAAACAAATTCAACAAGGGCATCTGGCAGTTCGTCAGATATGCCAGAGCTTTGCAAATGGCATTTTGCAACAAGCAACCTTTCTACCTCCGCATATATGCAACCTGCCACCTGAGGTTACATGTTTTCCCCATTTGTAAACATTGCTGTGTGTACAAACATGTTGTTGATAAACAAGTTCACACATTCTTCACAAAGGCCTCATAAGAACGTCACAATCAAAATTACACTTAGATCATTGATAATAAAAACAAGGGACCCATGGGTCACGGCGCTCAGCTGATCATGATTGGACTATAAATGTTTCTCCACTGTGATACTATATCAAGTCGATAAAGCTTATGAATATCATGTACATGTTGGGCTATTATAAAGGAATGTAATGTAATATGTGAGTAAATGATAAATGAAATTACCTGACTGATGGATTAATAGAGTCAAATAAAGTGGTTAATTTTTTATTTATTTAGGAGGGGTTGAAAATTGTGATATATTTGAGCAAATATGAATGCAATGACAGCAGTAATAAGCAGTAGTAGAATGATGATAAGGCTATTTGTTGAAGGATCTAAAGTGTATGGTAGTCTGCAAGCGTTCAATTTGACAGATATGATGTTATGATTAACTATGCTGATGAAGTGATTTATGAATATGTGACTGTATGACACAATATCTCTTTAGTCTTGACAAGGTACATTATTGTGATGCCCACTATGTCTACATATTACACAATATTGACATAATTTCTGGCATGTACATAGGTACCTATGGACAAATAGTTATACAAAATATTAAAGTATGAATATATCTGATTCATCTTGTTCTTGCTTACTGAGGCTAACTTTGGGATGGGGTTCGGAGAAGGGAAAAGTGAGGGCAGCATGAAGGTGGATGTAGAAATATTCTATTGTAATGTTTTTCATTTATATAAGAATATGAAAAGCTAAGAGGAAAGGGGCCCTCCTACTTGGTTATATTAAAGTTCTAAATATATGATTGCAAACTAATACAAGACTATCATGAAGAAAAACAGTAAAAGTTTTGAGATACTGTGTTGCATACGAAAATTTACAGATGGACAGGCAAATGGACAGAATGGACTAATACCTTTATTTCACTTTCAAGAGAATAATGCATTTAAGTTTATATATAATCCTATTTTTTTAAGCAGATCCACTTTTTCCATTAAGAAGTTTTTATCTGATTCATTTTTTTATTTACAGGTTTATAAATTTTTAATTAAAAAAACCTGAAAATATAAGTTAAAATATTAGAATTGTTGCAAAAGTTGCAATCATTATATATACAGAGTAAAAAACACTGGGTCATATTATGCATACACATATATTTTATTATTTTTAAATCATAAATGTTTAAACTGATTTTTAAAAGAAAATAATGCCACAACATGGCATCTACAAGAATATTCCTTGAATCACTATTAAAAAGTTTTGCACATTGGAGTTTTCAGGACATGCTTAATTTTATTCACCAAAATAAAATAAAAGTAAATTTGATAAAATAAAACATCTTTTCAAATAAACTATATACACTGTTGGTTGAATGAGGGACAAACAATATCATTGTGCTTATTACTATCCCACTTTTAATTAATTACTGGAATTAATAGTCAATTTCACACCTGGTGAAGTTTTTACTCTTCTGAAGTAAGGAATTACTTATCTCATGAACATCCACACTTTCACAGCAATATGCCACTTTGTGGACACAATTAAATGTATACTTTAATCATTGTAACCCTGGTGGTTCAATACAAATCTTAAATGTAGCATGTCCAAGAATAAAATAAAATACAGAAAAATTATAACATTCATCTAGTTTATGCACCAGCTGGGGGGATGAGTGCAGGGCAGAGGGGAAGCCTGCTAGTAGTGGCCAAGCTGGGCCAAGGTGAGCTGCCTGGGGTGGGTTACATAATGCAAGTGAAGGCTGTACTACTAGGTGGGCTAGATGTAAACAACACTTGACACGGTGTATGAAAACATGAATAAAAGCTATTCATTCCAATCAATTTCTTTTGAAAGTTCAGATTTTAAAAGAATAAATCCTTATGCATATATGCTGGGAAAATTAAATCAACAGTGTCAAAGTTGGACAAAATTTAAGGTATTGATTTTTTATTTATGCTAAAAACTTGAAAAATTTGCAAAATTCAGATTTAATTTTGGGTAAACAATTGAATCTTAATTAAATAAAGTTATATTCCTGAAAAAAGTCTCTAGGTTCAGAAATTCTCATGTTAGGTGAGTAAATATATTTCCTGATTTTTTAAAAAATTGCATTATGTTTTGGCCCATAACTTCAAAATAATACCCAATACTGACCTAATTTTTGGTATGTTCATAGAAAATGTATAAAAGAATGTGAATACTAAATACGATCAAAAACAGATCAGTGGTTTTGATATTAGGCAGCCTTGAAGTGTAACAATGGCTTTTTTTTATGGAAAACAGAGTTTTTTTTCCTTAATATCTCGAAGGAACAAAGTCCTAATGACCCAATTTTCGGTATGGTAGGAGATTTTGGGGACATCTAAAATTATGTCAACAGCCTGGGGAGCATAGAGATGTGCACTGAATGACCTACAGTCATCAAAGTGGACTGCTTGACAATGTAAGGGATTACAACAAGAGCCTCCAAAAAAATTCATTAACTAGCCTAATTTTGCAGCTTTTATTTTCAAATTTCAGATTTTAACAGATTAAATCCTTATGTATACATGGTGTGAAAATTAAAATCCACAGTACTTACAGGAAAAAAATGTGCCATGGCCAAAGTTGGGCAAAATTTAAGGTACCAATTTTATATTTTTGCCAATATTTAAAAAAATTTAACAGATTTTGATCTAATTTTTGGTATACAATTAAATTTTGATTATTTAAAGTAGTATTACTGGAAAAAAGTCCCTACCTTTAACACTTTTGGTCTTAAGTGACCAAATATCTTCCTGATTTTTTTACAAAGTCCATTATGTTTGGGCCCATAACTTTTTTAAATTATATAATACTGACTTTATATCTGGCATGTACATAGGAACTATATAGAGGAATATTTATGGTAAAAATGAAGAAAACCAGATGAGTGGTTTTGATATAAGGCAGTCCTGAAGTGTGAAAATGGATTTCTAATAAAAAATTGAGGTTTTTCCTTAATATCTCAAAGGAACGAAGTCCTATTGACCCAATTTTTGGCATGGTAGGAGATTATGGGGACATCTAACTGTATGCCGAAATTCAGATTCGTAGGTCCAACGGTGTCGAAACGTGCCAGTCTTACGGACGGACATCCAGACGGACAGACGGACGGACGGACGGACAGACAGACGGACGGACGACGGACAATGGACCATGACTATAGCTCAGATGACTTATAGTCAGCTGAGCTAAAAAGAGGAAGCCAGAAATCACATAAATTCTTTTTTTCAAAAGGTAGGTGAATGGGCATTTCAGAACATGGGGCATGAAATTATTTGTATTGGTTGATAATTTTGAATAATTACGGTTCAATCTGAGTATTTAGTATTGTTAAAATAACATCAATATGCCCTCCTGTCTATTGCAAAAAGAACTTTACACTGATGGATGCACTTTAGCATATGATCAACACTTTCTTTAATCAAACATATCACCATGATATTGGAATAAAATAACCAAAAGATTTTGGTATTTTTAATACAAGTAGAAGCATATTATCATTTTTTAAAAGATTACAATAAGTAAACATCTGTGGAAAATATGAGCTGATTATATCCAATATTTCACTTCATTTTGATATGCAATTTCTGCTTCCATTTGAGAGCATTTAGCACATACTGACACCTGGTGTCAATAATGAGTACTACAATAGCTGAACCCAACCTTGCATTTGAAATTGCTTTGGGACTGCTGGCATGATGATCAGTTTTTAGCAATGACCTGCTTTTAGCAATGAATGAATGAGTTATTCTTTATAGTTCCTCGGGTAAAGGAAAATCGGCCAGTTGGAATGACAACTACCATTAGGCCAATGTCTGCTAAATCTGTCAGGTCTGTTCCACCACTGAATGCCCATTGGCAATTATACTCTTAAAACTTAAACATTATTATACAATTTAACACTTAAGCTGATGAGAGAGCAAAGGCCTAATATGAGATGTAAAACTACATCACAAAAACCAACATTTATATTTTGCAACCTGTTTCTTCTGAATCATCTGGCCAAGTGACATGGCCCCCTGTCACGGGTTAGCACCCAAACTTTAACAATTACATTTTTAGAATAGTTATAACACACAACAACCAATCAGCAGTTTTTAAATGTAGTTGTTTAAGCATGTGACCAGTTACCTTCAACAGTTTGGTTGAGATGTTGTAAAAATTTTTTATTTGATATATATGACTTTTTATATGACTTTTTTATTAGATATCAGATATTGATTTGTATGAATGACTACAATATGTGCCAATGTATTTGATTTTGGTTTCATTTTAGTTAATTAGGCCTATGCCTCATTCCTCCATTGCAGCTTATCTTCTGGATCAGATCTGAGAGTATAAGAAAAGATTAACAAAATTAAATGGATGCCCCACAGTGGGATTTATAACACACACTGTCTATATGTACTGGATACTAAGATATATGTATAAATATGCAAGTACCTTGAAGTTAATGCTGCCTTATGTTACGAACACTTAGAAAGAAAGCATTATATGTACCAATATGTATTGCTAACACTGCCCCAAATATTGATATAAAAATAAAATGTCCATAAGATAGATATTGATTTTATGTATAAATTGTTACCATCAAATGAAATAGTAAAGTAATGGAATGATGAGAACATAGCTGTTACTTTTTTCTTGTTTTTTTTTTCAGAATTAATTAAATACTGTGTTTTCCTCAATATTACATATAGAGTCAAATGGGGGGGAGGGGGAAGCCATATGGGCACATACCCCCCCCCCCAAATATTGATATAAAAATAAAATGTCCATAAGATAGATATTGATTTTATGTATAAATTGTTACCATCAAATGAAATAGTAAAGTAATGGAATGATGAGAACATAGCTGTTACTTTTTTCTTGTTTTTTTTTTCAGAATTAATTAAATACTGTGTTTTCCTCAATATTACATATAGAGTCAAATGGGGGGGAGGGGGAAGCCATATGGGCACATCCCCCCCCCCCCCCCCGCCCATCCTCTCCCCGGCTACATCCCTGAAGTAGAGGATTTTGGATTTTCATGGTGTTATTCCAACACTATAATCATGATAATTACCATTATGTCCTGCTAATGCAGCCTCATGTAGCGGGTATTCTCCCTTATTGTTCACCATCCACAGGTCCCCTCCTTTTTCAGCCAGGAGTTTAAGCGTAGTCTTTGAGCCTTTCGCTGCAGCACAGTGTGCAGGTCTGTAACACAACAAACAGTCTCACCTGATACTCAGTATCTCTGTTTGACAGTTTACTTTTATATTATTCTTATTAAGAGATTCAGAAATAATGAATACATGTAAAATGCTTTTCAGTAAAAATGTTTAAAAAAAACTTTTGAATTTTCAATCAGGTATATTTTTCTTCTTATATTACCAAACTATAAAGAATATTCACTTCCACATATATTAAACAGGGAATCATAGATGTCGCAAATGTGGGTGAACAGCAAGCCCATGTTTCAACAAAATAGATGAAGGAATATAAATGAAGAAATAATATTAATAATAATAATAATAATAATATTTAATTCATTCAGCAGTAATCAAAAGTGCTTTATAGACTAAGAACAAAATTTTGTTAAATCATTAATAAACAATTTTTTTAAAAAATCAATATCATGTACTTACCTCAACTAGATTTAATCAAAAAATTTTTTAAAAAAATATCCTGATAAAATACAGGAAATATTATATTGACTGAGATCTTACGTTCTGCCCTTCTTGTCTTGCAGACTTGCTTTTGCTCCATTTTCTAGCAAGAGTGATGCACACTTTTCATGTCCGAACGTAACAGCATAAAACAGAGGTGTGCATCCATTACGGTCCATGACGTCAACTTCAGCACCATTGTCTATAAGAACCTGAATACATGAGGCATGGCCCCTCGAGGCAGCACAGTGGATGGCTGTAACATGAAGAAAAGACATATTTTACTTAGTGTGCCAGGGATGAATGATGAACTAATGCCAGGGACAAGAAATGAGAAATGACAAATTGTGTATTACCATGAGATGTATCACTTATTATTGTTAATGTCACAGTAGAGTTAGCAACACTAGTGAATTTTCATCTGACGGTCATCCTTCCATCATGATCATCCCACTAAGGCCAAAAATATAAAGGTATATCCCTCGCATTAAAATTTTTTATTTTGAATTCGTCTTTCAAGAAAAAAATATTTTCTTGATAAGATTTCCTTTGTTATGTAGTGCTTTTACCTGCATGTTTAGCAAAAAAATTCTGTTATTATCTTGCTTTTCCCTGATCATATGACATTTTTATCAAAACATACAAAAAAGGTAAAAAAGTCGCCTGCCCGCATTTATTTATGAAAAAAATGTGCCGGAGAACCAAACCTTTTTTTTTGGCCTAAGTTTTTGGTTGCAAGAGTGACCAAACTTTGTGGAGAACAAAACTGAAAATCTTGACAAAAGCCTCATTGCCTTGTTATCTAATTTTTTTTTATTCCATGTTTCTTTCTTGCTTGCAATCAAAACTAAGTTTGTTTTAATAAAAATCTCAAATTTTTGTTTGTGAACAAAAAAGATGATAAAGAAAAGAAAAAGTTTGAGATAATGTCATGTAATGTCATGTTAGTTTAGTGTTAGCACACCAAACAGTGACATACAGTTACTGGGTTCTATAACACTGCAATTTTTTAGGAAGAAAATATTAAATTATATCAAAATATCACACAAAAAAGTGAAATTTTCAGCAAACAAAAATAAAATTAAAATGAACACAGTGCAATCTAAACTGATATTCTGTATCGGGTCTGATATGACTTTGAAAGATCTTGATTTCATAGGAAGTCATTTTTGCCAAAGATTTTATCATACATATATAATTTCCTGAGACATATCTAACTCAAAACAAAGGAAAATGGTTTAATCATATGTGTCCTTCGACACATGCTGTGCCACTGATAATGCATTCTCAACTATAAACAATCATTATCATAAGTATACTGACCATATGAACTTAAATATACAGCGATCTCTTATATTTTTACTCTCTTTTTGGTCAAACTTTGCTTTTACTGGTCATGGCCAGGTGGCAGCACAAAGATGTGACAAATAATAATATTTGACATGCAGAACAAATTGACCAGTCCAGAAAAAATATAAAACAAATGCACATTCATATACATATATAAGCAGTGGCCTAGGCTTGTACAGGACTATGGACTCCTTGGGCTGGCATGCTCACCTGTAAGACCATCTTTGTCTGTGGCTTGTACCTCTGCTCCAGCATCAATCAGGACCTGACAGCCATCATTACCACCTGTAACAGGTGAACCATAAAGTCACTGAGAAAATGGAATTATAGACCACTTACAAAATCAAGGCACAGCAATAATTTTCAACTAAAATACTGATTATCAAGACATTTGATGAAAGTAATGCACAATAATGATTTTCAACTGAAATACCAAGTAGACCATTCATTGTTAACAGATGCACATTATATTGATAAAAAACCACCATATCTATACAAAATAAGCCAAACAAAATAATAGATCTTAAGCAGGTTTGAAATTTTCATAAATATCACATGATCATGTAACTGTAATATTATTATGTATTAATTTGATTAAATGTATAATGTAAAACCAGAAATCATTAAAAATTCCTATTTCAATATAAACCAGCTGTTGCTATAAACCATGGGCGTGACAGAATTCAAAAGGCACACATCTTAGAAATGCTTGGTCTTAAACATGAGTTACTCAATGCATATCATGAGCGTCTGGTTATATCTGACTGAAAGAAAAATAATGGTGATGTTAATGGCAGATTCAAAATTCATCCAGTCTACATTACATATGTTATAAGGTATGAATGAATTTAAATCTACATTCCAATTTTGTCTTGGTGAGATCACAACTCCAGTTTCAAGCAAGTCAATTAAAAATATGCCTTGACTACTGTGAGGGGCAAAATCTAATAGAATCATATATTTCATTTGGAAAAAGCAAATATTACCATAACTATCTGTTTTTGTTAACTGCTGTTGTGTTGCTCATATCTACCAATATTTTTTGCTGAATATGATTGAAAGTAAAATCATTGAATAAACATGCTACCAAAAGTGTAAATATCTATATTTACTGATTTACCTGCACTAGCTGCCCACAATAACGGCTGGCGCTGGTCAGCGTCTGGGCAGTCTACAGGTACTCCTTTCTGAACTAGAAATTCTAACATTTTGATTCCGAGGCTTGGATCAGCATCTTGTCCAGCCGGACGACACATCTGAGCTGCGTAGTGGATGGGCTGAGCCTTGTGGTTGTCCAGCCAGGCCAGGTCGGCTCCATACTCATGCAGGACCTCCAGAGCATCCATTAAACCACATACTGTAAAATACATCATGTTTATTCATTAAATGTGGTCAACAGGTCATAATGGCACTCGGCTAAATGATAACCTGCAGGACATCTTTATGATGTACATCAAAAGCCAGGGGGGCCAATTTATATGGGGGCACACAAGGGTGCACGCCCCCTCTTTCTCAACCAAAATGTCATGGAGATAGCATACATAGCATACATATTAATAAATTCTTGGTAATTCCTGCTAAGAAAAGATTTTATAATACCTCTGTGATGGATGTATGAGCTTGTCAAACAAGCTGTTAGTAAACACAGCAATCTGGACAAACAGAAAAAACATGTACAGTGTAAGCCCGCCTTGCGACCACCCCACAATTGCAACCACCCCACAAATACAACCACTTTTCTTGGTCCCAAATATATGATTCAGGTAATTAAGAGTCTCACAAATACGACCACCCCCAAATTACGACCACTTTGGTCAGTCCCCAAGGTGGTCGTAATTGTGGGGTTCCACTGTATTCTAAGGTGTTTGGTTGCATATGTGCAGAATTTGATAGGTCACTAGCTGCAAAATGCCCTTTGCAAAACTCTGGTTTGTCTGCCTTGCTGCCAAATGTCCTTGTTGAATGTGTTTAGATTAACAGTGGGCCATGTTATAATGATGACACCCAGAATGCTGAATAAACACTGTCATACATAATGTGGTGTGGTGGGGGTGTAATGGTTCAGGCTTGTGTAAAGACAACTTGAAGGTACTGGGACCACTGGTCAAGTCTTATCCACAAAGGGGCACCCGCCTCACTGATGAGTGAGTGGGTACTAGCTGCTGCAGAGAGCCACTGTGGAATGACTAATTCTGTATGACACATACTAGTATCATGTATTGTTATGCTGTATACTCCCAAGAGAGCCATAGAGAGCTTCAAGAATTCACCAGTGTCAGAAAGTAAAGACAAATGATATGTGGCCTTGAATCGAAAATCGATCTGTCATTTCTGTTATAATTGTAAAATTAAAGTGTCAGTTCAAAGTCTGTTATTCTTAATTGTGCGGTGTAAAAATTATGATTACAAGGGAAACTGCTTAATCTGTTGTTTCTACACTTTAATTGATGATATTGTGTCTAGCAGTATATGTGCTCTTTGATTCCACCTTGTTTAACCCTCCATCCCCCCCCCCCCACCAGAAAAAAACAAGGGTCCCATGGGTCAAGTCGCTCAGCTGAATATTGGAAAATATTAGTAACTGCACACAATTTTTTATTTCTTTTGGTTTTTCATGTATATCAGCATTTGAAAAGCTAAGAGAAAATGGCCCTGATAAAATGAAACACTGTAAATTATAGATTAATGGACATAAGCAAAAGCATATGAACTGTGTAATAAAGGAAACTTGTGGCCTGAAACCATTTAATGATGCACCAAGGGAAAAAAATTGGGCCTGCGGTAAGTGTTTTATGAAAGTTACATTTCATAAACAAATAATGTGTAAGGTAATTTTTAAATATATGGCTATATGAGTTAAAAGTTAATCCCACAAAGTTTAACCAATAATCCTGATTTTAAAATTAAGTTTAACAGTGTTTTAACACCTAGGCCAGACAACTTTAAGAGATATGAATGAAATGCTACAAAGTATTTATACCTTCATAAATCTTAACAGTTAACACTTACATTAGGTCATAATATTTTATCATATTTGAATATTAGGATTCAATTCCTGAACATTTTTTTCTTTAAAAAAAAAAAAATTGTCCAAGTCTAAACAAATAGAATTAATTTAACATTAAAACTATAATATTCATCTTGTTTATTAGTCCTCTGTATTGAAGGAGTAGGTGGGGGTAGGAATCTCGGTTGTTACTGCTCAATGCTAAAAAATGTGAAATTATACGATTCATCTTGTTTATAGTACAGGTCTGTCAACAGAATGCGGTGGAGGGGGGGGGGGGAGGGGGAAGAGTATTTACTGCTTTCAAGTTCAACAAGAGAGAGAGCTTGCCCTAGTGAAGGGATAACATTACAACAGCCTGGGGAGCATAGAGAGCTGCACTGAATGACCTACAGTGACCAAAGTGGGCTGCTTGACAATGTAAATGAATATAACGAGAGCCTCCAAAAAATTCAATAACTAGCCTTATTTTTCAGCTTTCATTTTCAAATTTCAGATTTTAACAGAGTTAATCCTTATGTGTACATGCTGTGAAAATAAATTCCACAATACTTACAAGAAAAAAAGTGCCGTGGCCAAAGTTCGACAAAAGTTAAGGTACTGTTTTGATATTTATGCTAATAACTTAAAAATTTTAAAATTCAGATCTAATTTTGGGTGTACAATTAAATCTTGATTAAATAAAGTTATATACCTTTAAAATGCCTCTAGCTTCAACAATTCTCATGTTGAATGAGTAGATATTTTTCATGATTTTTTACAAAGTGCATTATGTTTGAGCTCATAATGTCAAGAAATTACAAAGTACTGAATACAAAAAAACAGCTGCATGCTTGGATATTTAGCTACTTATTTACTTTTTAAACATTATCTAATATCAGTATGAGTGAAACAAAAAGGACTGAAACATACAAGCTATATAAAAATAAATCTTTGTGAGACAGATTGATTTCTTTAATCCACCCAATAAATACCTGGAAAGCAATCCTCTCACTGGAAATGCATAAAAATGGTGTCTGGATATTGATCATCTCCGGGCATAAAAACATGATACACTGATGGCAGGTGAGAAGTAGGAGTTAAAGGGCTGTTGCTGTCAAAACAAATTACTCAGTCCTGCAGCTTTTTAAGTTCTCTTGCACTGTTTCAGCAAAATTGTCAGTTTTGTGTAGTCTGAGCTCAATATGTACGTGCTGATTGGGAGGTTGTCAATATCCGCAGGTGTGCTGCTAGGCACGTTCTCAATTGCACAGTCAACAATCACAATCAGAAGCAATAATCCTGCCATTAAATGGCAGTTATTATTTTGATCTGTCTGGAACTTAATGCTACCTAAAATTTCATTTCTGTCAATAAATATATTGATATATCAGCTGCAAAATTTTGCAGGATACTTATCCTTGTCAACAGGCCTCAAATTACATACAAGTTCAACAAAAAAAATTATACATTAGCTACAACATTTTGCATAATAGTATATACATGTATATATATATCTTCAACTAGACAGAGGTGTTCATCCATTTGCAATTTGAAAAAAAAAAAATTGATTTGACCTTTAACTTTTGTGAATACAACTTGCCTTGCAATATGGGCAATCCCATTTCAAAGTTTTAATGACTCCAGACACTTTATTTTTTTAGCTCCTGACCCACAGGATTTTACATGTTTAATTTAGGCAGAGATAAAATCATGCTTTGAAAAATTATATTTTACACACCTTTATACTCCTAAAAACAAAATAGGAATGATGAGTACAATGCTTCTGCAATTACTAATATCATTTTTGCGAATTTGATTTTTGATCTGCACATCCCTGTCATCATGATCCATAATTGTGTGAAGGCCATGCAGGAGGGATGCTTTACCACTAATATGGTCCCACTGCTGCCACCAAGTAACAGGTGTCTGGAACATTTACCAGCTCAGACGAATTTTAGGACATTCTTGACACTTGTATTTATATTAAGTTTAATTAAGACAAATCTGACTATAAGCTGTAAGGTCACAAAAAAATGTACTGTTCAACAGACTCTGGTAAAAATAAATATTGTGTGAGAGGACACATTTTTTACAATTTTCTTACCAATCAAGACACTAAGTGAACTTCTGCCAGGTTACCTAGAAAATTAATTTGCTCCACTTCTTGAAATGGTGTATATGATCAACAGAAAATTTATCCCATTTTCCATACCTTCTAGTAAATTTGTGTCACAGCAAAAAATAGCAACATTTCCAAGGACTGGTCAAAACCAAGTCCAACAACCAGCTGTAATATCACGCATAGCAGCCCTGGTTCTGTCACTCTTGCCAACAGCATCAAAATATATGCTTGCTCATAGTCTCAGATACAATTCTACAAATATTCATGAGAGAATTCCATTGTATATGAAAAAGGAACTTGGCAAGTTTGTGGTAGGGGCAGAGGAATAAGTAGAACCCACAGAAATGTGTAACAAGTATGTTCAACATAAGAAATTTGAGTCAAATCAGGGAGTTAATTCTATAGATGTCAATTAATGTCTAGTGCAAATGCATGTGCCTCTGGGCAAAACAAAATTGCCCATGATGTGGAGGAAATGGCACTGTTAGTGGTAAAGAGTTTATCAATAATCAATCACCCGCCCTGGGTAGATAATCAATATTAACATTTATGTCCTTAGCTAACAATGCTTATTACCTGCATGACCATTCAGGTCGATGTTGCAATGTTTAAAACTGCTAAAACGTTTTCTGTCACTTAGATTGACCAGGCTAACTATTAAATATTTTTGTTTACTGTCTCACACCACATGCCACCATACCTATGCAAAGCTGGCAAAACTTGAAACACTGATGAATCTCCAAGAATGTTTGCTGAAATTCTTACAGCATACAAGTATGTTGTCTGAGTTCATGTGATTGACAGCTAAGTCATGTAAGGAGCAGGAAATGATGGCAGTCAACATAGAGATGGGATTTTAATTAACATTACTTATATTCCTTTTGTGATTATAACCTAATGATAATATCACATTTCCAAGTGACCACTGTGGTGTATTTTTTGCCATGACTCATGTCATAACTCAAGACAGACTTGTCAATTCAGTAAGGAAGCCTACTGCTAATTGGTTTCATAGCTATGGTCTTCAAGAACTAACCTGTTGCCCAGTGTACAACAGAATGCCCCTCTGGGTCCACCATGTTGATATCAGTCCCCCTCTGCAGTAAGAACTTCATCATTGGCACATTTCCTGCAATCACAGACAGCTGGAAGGCAGTGTATCCCTCGGCATCCTTCAAATCTACAATACTGGAGTCCCTCTCCAACAGCATGTCCGCTGCTTGTGTGTCCTCATTCTCCACACAGTAGTGCAGCGCTGTCTTACCACTTTTATCAGTCTTATCAACTTTAATCTGAAATGAAGCACAACAAGCAAATTCAAGGAATTAATGTCCCCCACTTTGGGATCTTGTTTAGAGCAATCACTGACCAAAATTTGAATGAAATTGTATAATATTTAGGAAAGTTATCCCACAGAAACAAAAAGCTGACAGAGTGACAGACAGACTGACAGACATAAGCCAGACACTTCAAAACAAATCAAAACCAAGGTAAGCATGAGAGCAATCACTGACCTTAATTTGAATGACATTGGATAATATTTAGGAAAGTTATAGCAGGGAAACGAAAACCTGACAGACGGACTGACAAAGTGACAGACAGACAGACAAAAGCCAGACACTCTAAAACCTGACAGACGGACAGAGAGACAGACAGACAGAAAGACAGCTAGACAGAAGGACAGACAGACAGACAAATCCAAATCAATGTCCCCGCATCGGCGGAGCGGGGGACAATATACAAAATATGCGAACTTATTTCACATGTATTGAACAGATAATTATAATATTAATGTGAGGTAATCTCCATGGCTCAAATGGTGGCTTTTTCTAGTCTGTAGGGGTGGTACGCTCCCGAGGCAGCCGAAATCTTGCGCTTCTAAAGATTAGCAACTGATTTTCATGCTGCCAGCTTGGACCGTTTATGATATATTTAGACACCAGGTGGCGGTTCGTTGTCCGCTGAAAAAAAAAACGTGCGTATGATGTGACAAGCAGCCAATGAGATGCCAATAAACAAACACTCGACAGGCATCCTGGCTCCGCCCATAGCTGCGCTTCAAGCGCCCTTTGATGAGTTTACGGTCGAATTTTAATTGCTCCCTCTGCATTCTTGCATCATCAACCAATTCGATTATGACATTATGACTGTGTTAGCGTAGCCATGTATCTGTTATCTGCAGAACTTAAACCCGCCAGCGAGGTGTGCACACAGCCTTTGTTGTTACGTTTCGTTTGCATTACAGCTCACCGGCCGGGCATCCTATGTGCCAAAGGCCCTAAGCAAACCACGTCTGGGGCAATTCTCTCTGAGCCTGTGGCCTGTTCATACGGTTACCAGGGCGATGAGCTGTCAATCAAAACGAAATGAACATGATTGGCCCTGTGTATTTCTCGCTTGGCAGTGTCTTCCAGCACAAGGTCTCACCTGATTGGACAAAAATACAGTGCTCCCCTCTGGTGTAGCAATTCAGGATACGAGGTCATAGCAAACAGCGCTTACGATATAGGTACTAGGCCTATAGTTGAAGCGCTGTGTAAAGAGCGTATAGAGGTGTAGGGTGTAGAAAAATGGAGGACTTGAGAAAACCACTGATCTTGGACCGGCCACCACAAGTGACTTAGTAACCATGCCAGGAATTGAACATGGGTCACAAGTAGATTGAGAGAGCTAAGCCTTTACATAACTCTCATTCATATAGTAGGCACTAACAGTCATATGTAATATCAAGCATTTTAAAGGATAGATTCATGGCCTGTTGGTCAAATTATTTATTGAATGAGAAGGAAGGTTAGGTAACATAAAATAATTTTTTTTTTCAGCCATCTTGAATTTAGGTTTTATATGTGCAGGGCCAGGAATTGAGGCAATAATCTAATACTTATAAAAGGAATTTGGTTCACGTTTGTTCGCAGTGTTCTCTAAACCCGTGTTGTGTACAAAACTGTGCAATACATTATTTTAAAGGTTATTATCCCGGCAGTGACATAAGCGATATGAGAATATATAATTTTTAATGTATATATAATTTTGAGTGATTTTTCCGTTTTTTACTGACTTGCACGGAGGTTAGACCGAGCACAGCCAAACTGCCTTTGCAGTCACTCAACCTCAAACACTTCTTTTGTTCATATGAATAACGCTTGCTTTCAGTGAGGGATTTGATCCTGTCGGGCCTTATATTAGAATGAGGCTCTCACCCACGTGTGTGGTCAGTAGAAGAGAAAAACATGTTTCTCGCTTTATGAAATGGAGAGTTCAACCTAGGAGGATCAATAACATAACCTAATTCAAGGTCCCAATTTCAGGAACACACGTGGGATGGGGTAGGGTGGAGTGGTGTCGGGGTTTCAGGCCTCAAAATGTGTCTGAATTACGATGAAAAAATGGTTGCAGTGGCTGAAAATAGGATACGGACCCTCTGCATAGAGTCCCGTTGGTCCGCTTCTGCTAATTACGAGGTATGCATATTTCTGTTTCATTCTTCAGGAACAGTTTTCTTGCAACATACATTTAATAAATCTTTCATGTGTTCCTCACATCAACCTAATCTTTCTACGTCCAATGATAGAATCAAGTCGTATATCACCAAAAACCTGAATGCCCCATCATCTCATTCCCGTTCGCATTGTAAACATTATCACCGACCAGGTCTTCAAGGCAAACATACCGGGGTATGAATTTCTTGCCACGAGGAGTCTCACAAAATAAATGTAAAATATATTTATACATATCTTATTGAGACAGTTTCCCTCTGAAAACCTATATTTTCTGTATTTTTTTGTGTACTTTTAGAATAAAAAATGAGCCAACATTCCACATATCAGTTAATATATCTCCCCAACCCTAGTAATAAGCCCGGTATACCGGGTTTAACAGCTAGTATATATATAAGAACTGTTTTACATACATTTCATTAATGTTTACAGAAAGTAAGCCAGAAATGACAAGTTTTACAGAAAATTATGTATGAATGATGCATTTGTTACTAAACCAGACAATAAATTTCAGAAACCGGGACAGGAGAGTCATTAAGTCAGAGCCAGGACAGATAGGGGAGACAGGAATAAGGACAGTAGCTAACAGTCAGAGGGAGAGATCAAAAGAACAGAAAAAGTTGAGTGGAAAATAAGGCAAAACTATTAGCATATCTTTTAGACAGTTGTTGATCATTGTTTAATTTGATTAAATGAAACCAGGAGTAAATTGCATCTTGACTATAGGATTCTCCGTAAGAATCAAAACAAGAATGAGCTGCCACACCTCTCTGGTAATCAGATACTTTTGACCCTCAGACGGACAGTGCTGGTAAGTATATATACAGTCTGAGTCAATGGTTAAACCATTGTACATACTAATACAGAATCCAGTTTAACAAGACCACAATAATACATGGCAGATTCTGTAGGAATTCGCGTCTCCTCTTACAGTATATATACCTCCCAAACAGACAGTATGTGGTTAAATTTACACTGATGATACAATCCATATATCAGTGTTCTCATTTTATTGAAATTAGCCTAAGCAGCAATAATACACTAACTGATCAATGATACAGTGCCTTGTAGGACTTTATCAATCTATAAACATATGTTCCTCTGCCTAGCAACCATGAATGTCTGAACATGCTAATAAACAGCATATTGAACCCCTTCAGTAGCCTTGGTATACTCCATTCCAACACTGCTGTCCACAAAATTTTGTCTCAATATTTCTTTCAAATAATTGTTATCAAAAATAAATGTAAAAGCTTTAATCAAAAGACTGGGGTAATGTGGTGTTCTTTTTGATGGTATATGTATCATTTTCATATATGATATTTTAATGTTTTTGAAAATTTTGAATGGTACATAATTTTGATCAACCAGTATCACCAGACCACATGACAATATCCCAAATTCATTTTTTTTTCTCTACCATTTTTCTTTCATGTTTAAAATGAAATTTCAATTTTTTTTAATTGAAACAAAAGTTAAAAAATTCAGTTTTAAGGTCTTTCTCGAAAAATTATGAGCTCAGCTGCACAGGTAAATTGGTGTATAATCATCAGAACGGCAGAATATAGAGTGGTACTTAGAATTCAAATCAGTTAAAACACCTATTTAACATGTCATGCAGAAAGAACATTTTTTAAAGAGGTGTTGTGATGGGCATGGAAATTAAAATGCCTTAGAGAAAATATTAAAGGATAGAGAGTTGACTTAGAAACATGTGAATATGCCATATATATGTCACAAAAAAGCTCTAATCAACTATGAATGTCAAATCTACTAGCTAGCAAAATGTCTAACCAAGAGTTTATCCAACTTCCCCCATTTTGACAACTTGAAGTTACAGACTTCAGAACAAAAGAAAGTACATGTACCTTGTAATATGAGAGACAGTTAAATAAATGAATACTTCTTGTGTAATTCCAGATAGCTGGAACCAATAGAAGAAAAACATGTGAACTTATATAAAATCAATTATTTTATTACTATTTCTGACTGAAGTCTTCAGTTAAACTACTGGTTGTTTTTTGTTTATATTTTATTGAGTATGCCTTTTATTTGTCAGAAATGTCTCTTTGATGTTTCAAACGAAATTCTTCTTGTTCTATAATGAAGAAAGGTTCCTTCAATAATTCTATATTGGATAATTTACTCTGGTACTTTGTATCATTAAATTCATCAAATTATCATTAAATCTTGTGCACTGATGATTAATGAAATTTTACAATATTTTGAGTTTTTTTATTTCACATTCCATGCTGCCAATTTTTGTTTTTTTTTTCAGATTCACTCTGTGTCTTGTTTTATTGGGATCATAATTTTTCATTGTGGAAACCTTTAACCCTAAGATTTCAGCAATTGAGAAGAGTTAATCCTAGGAGATATTCTGATTGCTGATATTGGACTTGTCCAGGCAGAACTGTGATCCAAAAAGCTTAAACCATGATTAATGTCAGGAAACCTCTGAACCTAATTTCAATGATTCTACCTGTCACAAATATATTTGAATACGATAACTTTAATTGTATATCCCAGCAACCGATGTAACAGTTATTAAATGTTGCCAATCCTTATCATGAAAACAACTTAACATAGCTACTACATTATTAATCAGGTGTTGATGTACAAATTCATATCAACATAGTATATGGCAAAACTTGAAGAATTTTAAGCACTTTCCAAAAGCCAAAAGTTTATTTGTATCTGCAGGTATGTTAACAATTAAACCTTCTGATTCTAAAGCACAATCTTTTCAATGCGAGACATACATACATATGTATCGTTTTCCTTTGTGTTGAATGCATCCCTAGTAATTTCTTGTATGTTCTTTATGCATCTGAATATCTTATATGTAGCATATTTTCTTGGATTCCTTGTAGACCTATCAAATATGTTTAACATGATATTCAACTGTTATTTTTGATGGCTTGTATTAATTAGCAAAACGCCATTATTGTAAGAATAGAGAAGATAATATATAAAGTTCAGTTGAGTTGATACAGACACACTGACAGAACCAATAACATTATAGTTGCTGTCTCTCAAACAGAATATACTTCAGTCTTAAATATATCAAAAGTTCCCAGTTTCTGACCCTTTGGTGTCGCCAGAATCTCGTCCAGTCAGCAAACTTGCAAGTCACTACAAACTGTTTAATGTACATATTTAAACATGTCATATAAATATATATATGGATATACATACCTTCTTCTTGAGCAACAGAGCAACCTGGTCAGCACGTCCTTGCTGACACGCAAGCATAAGGTTGGTAACTCCATCTTTCACTTGTGTATTAGGCATTTTGGTTAATCATGAGTCCTGGACTGAGGGTTGTGTCATTTGAGTACAGTGTTATGGTCACTTGCCCTGGTTATGCTATATGACCTGTGCAAATCCATTCTTGTTCCCTTTCAGGTGCAGTAGTCATGTGGGCAACACACTTGCTGGCCTGTTAAACAAACAATGAAATACAAAATATCAAGAGCCCAATTGGTCACAGGGTAAGCCAATTCACCAGGTTCAGGAGAAAATAAACAAGTCAAGACCTTATGTGTAATGTCTATTCACTATGCAGGGCCTTTTGTAGTGGCAAATCTGCTGAAAAGCTACTCCAAAGATATTAATTCATTCAGTGGTAATGCTGTATTTATGTCAATATCAGTATGAATTTACAGGAGGTTCTTGATTCTCTGCAGTTAAGGGCACCTTAGAACATTAAAATGTTGAAGATTCTGAATTCTTTAGTAGATTTTTGGTAAATTTCAATTCAGGAGATTTTGTGAGTTAGAAATTTCAAGAAATTAAGAACCCACAACTGTAAATTGGCACAACTAGGGTTGATCCAGGGAACAAGAGGGTTTTAACACCCTCCACACCCCTGCCTATAATTATTTTTTTTTTGTACAGTGTTTTTGCTCAAATTTTGAAGGCTACCCCCCCCCCCCCCCCCACCCCCCACCCATCCACCCTCACACACTTTCTGATTTTGTTTTTAACTTTTTAGGGTGCAGGCAAAGTAAGCTCACGAGATCCTGAATCAACTACTGCACATTGGGTTGCCAAGTTTTCATAACAACATAACTCATAATTAGAAATAATTATTTTTATGTTTCTTAATTAATATCATCATAACTGGTCATTACATATACTCTGAAATCATAGGTGACAGGTTATACCAGATTTAACAGATACTACTTGTAGTACATATATATATATATATATATATATATATATATATATATATATATATATATATATATATATAAATATTTCTTTCCAGTTCCATGTATATATGATCTTTTGATATAATTGATCACTGGTTGGCTCTTTGAACAGTTCAGACAAAGGTGAAAACACAACCCCCTTGTCACATAATAACTCCAGTATATATTAGACTTTTTATGATCACTGGGCCACAGGCAAAATCTGTCTCAGAGAATTCTGAACCCACATTTTTGCAGGATTAGGCCATAAGGAACCCTTGATAGGAACACTTGTAATTCTGCTGTACACACACAATACAGTTAATGACAATCCCTTCCTGGCACAGTTCTTTAATTAAACACCTGCATGGATTTATACCACATGGGGCAGGTTTTGTAGATTAACTGGTGTGTTTATCTTGTTGAACCTACCTTAATCTGCTTATTTTCTGCCAGGTTAAACAGCATGGAGTATATATATATATATAATCTTGTTGAACCAAACCTAATCAGTTAAATCTTAGCCAGACTGAACTACCTGTTATGTCATTCATCATAATTAATCCTACCTTGAAGCCTCACAAACAGCATTCATACTCTAAATGGACTGTAATACATATCATATTCTTGTTCCTGAACTTTCTTTTGATTACCCTAAGCTTCCCAAATATATTTACCCATATATAAAACTATCCACTTATGCAAATATATCCATATTTATCAACATCCAATTCTAGACTGATACAAATTATACATTGGTTAAGAGACTTACTTCATTTTTGTCATTGTAGGGTGCTATGGTTGCCTTTTTATTTGCTAGGGTTTTAATTTTGTGATATTTGCGAATGTTAAATATTCCCAAATATATAACCCTCAGGAATAAGATGCCCCATCAACTATGTTGACTTCTGAAAACAACCTCATCAGCAACATAATTTTTGCATGGTTTCAATACTAGCCCATGCATTAGCCATATACACAGACTGTGATACATATCAACTGTGATACAAGTCCTAATTTAATGACTGAACCAGAAATTAGTTAGGTATTGTAGGATTTTTTTCACAACTTTAAATCAATACAGATCCTGCTAGACTTAGATTTTACAGGTTCTGGTGCAATCACAAAAATAAAACCCTCGCTAAACAATAACAAGTGACCCAGGGGTCATGACGCTCAGCTGACCAGGAAGACATTGACAAAAGTAATTTTATCATCTGAATGTCAAATTTGAATGAAATACTTTTTCAAAACTTGACCTTTTGTATAAAATCATCCAATATTCATTGGGGTACTATGGAGCTCTGTAGCATGAAGGATATGGGTAACAGACACCTATTTTCAAGGTTTACAAGATGACTTTTCAGGGGTCTCCCAGCATGTCAAAAAATAAAATTCTAGGTCCAGTTATTATGATTTGTGCCCTGTTAACAAATCCAAATGTTTTTTCTGGGGGGTATTTCAAAGCCGCATAGGATGAAGGATATGGGTAACAGAGATGTTATTTCAGGTGCACAAGGAGACTTTTCAGGGGCCTCCCAGCATATCAAGAAAGGAGATTCTAGGTCAAGTCATTATAATTTGTGCTCTGTTAACAGATGACCAAATCTTTATTCTGGGGAGTACTTCGGAGCCCCAGAGCATGAAGGATATGGGTAACAGGGACCTTATTTCGGGTTTCCATGTAGACCTTTTATGGGCTTCCCTGGAGGTGAGGACAGACGATTCTAGGTCCAGTCATTATGATTTGTGCCCTGTTAATATATGACCAAATCTTTATTCTGGGGGGTACTTCAGAGCCCCATAGCTTACAGAATATGGGTAACAGGGACCTTATTTCGGGTTTCCATGTAGACCTTTTATGGGCTTCCCTGGAGGTGAGGAGAGAAGATTCTAGGTCCAGTCATTATGATTTGTGCCCTGTTTACAGATGACCAAATGTTTAAAGATCACAAAAGTAGAGAAAAATAAATCGTAAAAAATAATAAAAATATAGGTGGCACCACCAATCTCCAGAAATTGATGAAACACTCCATGATCAATATCCATGCAAAGAATCATGGTGATTAATGCATTAGTTGTTCAGATACTTGAGCTTTTGTATTAAATTTTGCATTATTGTGGGGGGTACTTCAGAACCCTATAGCTCGAAGAATATAGGTCACAGTGACCTAATTTCAGGTTTTCAAGGAGAATTTCCATAGACCTCCCAGGATTTCAAGTAAGAAGATTCCCGGTCTAGCGGTTACAATTTGTGCCCTGTTAACAGACAGACGCCTGGATGGCCGGACAGACAACGGACAAAAGGTGATCCCTACAGCTCAGATGACTTTTAGTCAGCTGAGCTAAAAATTGAAAAAATAGAGGTGGCGCCACCAGAATGCAGAAACTGATGAAACATTTCATGATCAATATCCATGCAAAGAATCATGGTGATCAATATAATAATTGTTCAGATACTTGAGCTTTTGTATCAAATTTTCCATTATTCTGGGGGGTACTTCGGAGCCCCATAGCTCAGAGGTTATGGGTGACAGAGACCTAATTTCAAGTTTTTAAGGAGACTTTTCATGGGCCTCTCAGCATGTCAAGAGAGAAGATTCTAGGTCCAGTTGTTACGATTTGTGCCATGTTAACAGATGACCGCATCTTATGAGGTCTCAAAAATAGAGAAAAAAATTTGTAAAAATAAAAAAAATACAGGTGGCGCCACCATACTGCAGAAACTGATTACACATTCCATGATCAATATCCATGCAAAGAATCATGGTGATCACTGCAATAGTTGTTTAGATACTTGAGCTTTTGTATCAAATTGTCCATTATTCTGAGGGATACTTCAGATGACTTACAGTCAGCTGAGCTAAAAACACTTAATGGTCAATATCCATGCAAAGAATCATGATGATCTCCGTATTAGTTGTTCAGATACTTCAGCTTTTGTATCAAATTGTCAATTATTCTGAGGGATACTTCAGAGTCCTATAGCTTGAAGGATATGGGTAACAGAGACCTAATTTCAAGTTTCCACAGGCACTCTTCATGGGCTTCCTTGCATGACAAGAATGAAGTTTCTAGGTCCAGTTGTTGCTATTTGTACCCTCTTGATAGATAACCACATATTCAAAGGTCTCAAAAAAGAGAAAAAAAATTTGTAAAAATTTGAAAAAAATAGAGGTGGCACACCCTCTCTGCAGAAACTGATGGAACAGCTCATGATCAATATGTATGCCAAAAATCATGACCATCAGTGTTGTATTTATTGAGATACTGCACTTTTTGTATCAAATTTTCCATTATTCTGGGGAGTATTTTGGAGCCATACAGCCTAAAGAATATGGGTAACAGAGACCTAATTTCAGGTTTCCATGGAGAATTTTCATGGGTCTCTCTGTGTGTCAAGAATGAAGATTCTAGGTCCAGTTTTTATGAATTGTGCCCTGTTAACAGATGTTCATATCTTTAAAGGTCTCAAAAATAGATAAAACATTCGTAAAAAAACCCCGAACAAATGCAGGTTGTGCCACCAGTCTGCAGGAACTGATGGAACACCTCTTGATCAATAGTTATGCCACAAATCATGACCATCAGTGATGTAGTTATTGAGATATTGAAGTTTTTGTATGAAATTTTTGACTACTCTGGGGGGTACTTTGGGGCCCCATAGCTCGAAGGATATGGGTAACAGAGACCTAATTTCTGGTTTCCATGGAGACTTTTCATAGGTCTCTCAGTGTTTTGAGAATGAAGATTCTAGGTCCAGTCGTTACGATTTGTGCCATGCTAACAGATGACAGCATCCTTAAAGGTCTCAAAAATAGAGGAAGAAATCGTAAAAAAATCAAACAATATAGGTGGCGCCACCAATCTGCAGGAACTCATGGAACATCTCATAATCAATATGTATGCCAAAAATCATGACCATCAGTGATGTAGTTATTGAGATATTGAAGTTTTTGTATGAAATTTTTGACTACTCTGGGGGGGGGGGGGTACTTTGGGGCCCCATAGCTCAAAGGATATGGGTAACAGAGACCTAATTTCTGGTTTCCATGGAGACTTTTCATAGGTCTCTCAGTGTATTGAGAATGAAGATTCTAGGTCCAGTCGTTACGATTTGTGCCATGCTAACAGATGCCAGCATCCTTAAAGGTCTCAAAAATAGAGGAAGAAATGGTAAAAAAATCAAACAATATAGGTGGCACCACTAGTCTGCAGGAACTGATGGAACATCTCATAATCAATATGTATGCCAAAAATCATGACCATCAGTGATGTAGTTATTGGGATATTGAAGTTTTTGTATGAAATTTTTGACTACTCTGGGGGGGTACTTTAGGGCTCCATAGCTCGAAGAATATGGGTAACAGAGACCTAATTTCTGGTTTCCAAGGATATTTTTCATGGACCTCTCAGTGTGTCAAGAATGAAGATTCTAGGTCCAGTCGTTAGGATTTGTGCCAAGTTAACAGATGACAGCATCCTTAAAGGTCTCAAAAATAGAGGAAAAATCGTAAAAAATCAAACAATACAGGTGGCGCCACCAGTCTGCAGGAACTGATGGAACATCTCATAATCAATATGTATGCCAAAAATCATGACCATCAGTGATGTAGTTATTGAGATATTGAAGTTTTTGTATGAAATTTTTTACTTTTCTTGGGGGTATTTTGGGGCTCCATAGCTCGAAGAATATGGGTAACAGAGACCTAATTTCTGGTTTCCATGGAGACTTTTCATAGGTCTCTCAGTGTATCAAGAATGAAGATTCTAGGTCCAGTCTTTACGATTTGTGCCTTGTTAACTGATGTTTACATTTTGAAAGGTCTCAAAAATAGAGAAAAAAATTCGTAAAAAATTAAACGACACAGGTGGCGCCACCAGTCTGCAGGAAGTGATGGAACATCTCATGATCAATATGTATGACAAAAATCATGACCATCAGTCAAGTAGTTAATGAGATATTGAAGTTTTTGTATGAAATTTTTTACTTTTCTGGGGGGTAGTTTGGGGCCCCATAGCTGGAAGGATATGGGTAACAGAGACCTAATTTCTGGTTTCCATGGAGACTTTTCATAGGTCTCTCAGTGTGTCGAGAATGAAGATTCTAAGTCCAGTCATTACGATTTGTGCCTTGTTAACAGATGTTCACATTTTTAAAGGTCTCAAAAATAGAGAAAAAAATTCGTAAAAAATCGAAAAATACAGGTGGCGCCACCAGTCTTCAGGAACTGATGGACCCTCTCATGATCAATATGTATGCCAAAAATCATGACCATCAGTCAAGTAGTTAATGAGATATTGAAGTTTTTGTATGAAATTTTGGACTTTTCTGGGGGGGTACTTTGGGGCCCCATAGCTCAAAGGATATGGGTAACAGAGACCTAATTTCTGGTTTCCATGGAGACTTTTCATAGGTCTCTCAATGTGTCGAGAATGAAGATTCTAAGTCCAGTCATTACGATTTGTGCCTTGTTAACAGATGTTCACATTTTTAAAGGTCTCAAAAATAGAGAAAAAAATTCGTAAAAAATCGAAAAATACAGGTGGCGCCACCAGTCTTCAGGAACTGATGGAACCTCTCATGATCAATATGTATGCCAAAAATCATGACCATCAGTCAAGTGGTTAATGAGATATTGAAGTTTTTGTATGAAATTTTGGACTTTTCTGGGGGGTACTTTGGGGCCCCATAGCTCGAAGGATATGGGTATCAGAGACCTAATTTCTGGTTTCCAAGGAGATTTTTCATGGACCTCCCTGGATGTCAAGTAAGAAGATTCCAGTTCTAGCGGTTACGATTTGTGCCCTGTTAACGGACAGACGCCAGGACGGCCGGACGGACGACGGACAAAAGGTGATCCCTATAGCTCAGATGACTTTCAGTCAGCTGAGCTAAAAATGAAGAAATTGTGAAATTTAAGCCTTGCAAAAATAAAGCCAACTACAGTAATTTACCAGAAATGGAAGATCACCAAAGTTGGTCGTCTTAATCCAGTCTGCACACTCCTGCCCAAGAGGTCAGCTATCTGACAGCCTTAACTAAAGATTATCCCTTGCACTGTATATTATAATAGGCCATAAAATGCAGATCCAACAGTACAAAGGCTGTTTTTTGTTAATATCCACATATTTATAACATGTGGGGGCCTACAAAATAAACTGAACACATTCAAGGACTTCTGGTGACAAATGAGATGGAACAAGGGTTTTGGAAATTGCGTGTTCTGGTGACAAGTCAAATTAACCAGAGTTTTGTCAATGTAGTTAAAAATTTTTCACTTTCCATACATGTTAAAAAATCACATTCACTTGCATGTTTTTTTTTCTGTTTGTCAACAAAAGTGCATGTATGTACCAAGTTAGAGAAACAGTTTGGAGAGAAAAAAGCTCAGTATATCTGCACTTTGCCCATCTGTTTACAAATGAACATGTGGTAGAGAATCCACAATCAAAAGTATCCAACCTGAGAAACACCATGCATGTACTGTATTAACTGATATATATTCAGTTTTGCTCTAAGCTGTTTCAGTGTAGCAATTAGCTTGTTTACTCAACAGGTCTTTAATTTCAATATCCAAAATGATAGAGATACACAACTCTTCATATGCAACAGTTATACTGATGACTGGTTGTTTTCTTTCACTATTGATTGCATTTTTGCATAAGCGATAAAAAATGATTACATCTGCACATCCAAAGAAGTCATATTGTCTGGATAAAATATTCTTATTCTGTCAAAGAAATAAGAGAGAAAGGGTACAAAACAGTCTGTGAACAACATTAAAATTTAATCTTGTGCAATGAATAAGTGTCATTACCTTGGCCTTCAGGATGATGTACTTTGTTAGACTGAATTTACAATTTCAATATTTTAGGTATAATTGTATACAGATTATTAAATGTATATATATTGATGGAACATAAAATAATCGATTAATAATAAATAATCAGTCATCTTTCATTTTCAAACACTCACTCAAAGACAACTATCCCTTTAATCACAATAAGGCTTAAAAAAGAATGTCCAAAGAAAATGAACTGATCAACCATAATAATTAAACCTTTATGATAATTGCATTAAGTAAATTTTTATGACCTACTCCCATAACACTCTGAGAAATTAACTTGAGTATGAGCTTGAAAAGTAGCAGTTTTAGGTGAGATTAATATACAAAATACAGAATGCATAGTGTTAAAATGTTACATTTTTCAGTTTTACAGATAAGGGAATATATAGCTGAACTGATTATTAATTGATTATTGAATGATCAATTTGCCCAAAATAATCATTGATTATGAAATATGAACTTTCTCCTCTATATTACATATATTATAAAAGAAAAACCTCATAGTAGCTCTGAAGAGGTATTCACAGAAACTTGGCACCATGCAATTGCAGTGTCAATCATTCAGTCTATAAGCACACTAATATTTAATATGACCATGAAAGGTTATTTCTCCTGAGGTAATGAACCAGGCAGGCTGTTCTTATACTGTGTTCATACTCATCATACTCCTGTCAATCAATACTGCAACAGCCCCAAGGTCTGGCGCTGCTATCTTGCATTGTCCAGGCCAATCAAAGTGCACACTCCACACCCCACAATGGCTATTAATTAATAACTCGATACTGTACATTCTCATTTAGTTCAAAATTCTGTATAAATTCAAGCAACAAATTAAAAAAAAAAAAAAATTAAACAATTAAAATGTGCAGTATTTCAGCAGCTGGAGTGAACATATATGACTTGAAGTAGCTGCAAAGAAAATTGTATGTCACGCATTTGTCATAGTCACTTTACATTGCACTTTCCTGGAGGTCAACCATTTGCCTTGATTGGTTTATGATAAAACAGCACTAAATGGACAAGACCTTAGATTTGTACCAGCTCATAAGGAACCTGCTGCTCTATGTCAATCCTGACCGGTTAAGAGCATCGGACCACAATACCACAGGATGCTAAACTAAAAAGACCTTTGCACTCCTTATTATTTTGGACACAATTTCAGTACAGGATAGGTCAAACATCCATAACAGCAAGAGAATTTAAGCCATAAATATTAATAATATTATTATCATAAGTCTGTATTTTATTCCTAGTTGCCTGAACAGCTGACTGAATGTCAAGTGCATAAATATGTAAATATGGCAACCATAAAATGGAAGTGGAACATGTGCCACTTGAGTATGGAATGATCAATTCCGTATTCTTTATCTTTTAAATAAGGAGTATTGAATCCATACAAAGGACAACAGAACTGGTTGATTTCACGAAAGACATGACAAAATACATGGACTTGCAACAATATATAAGGCAGATATGCTTAACTTTTGCAATTATCAGCCACTTACCAAATATTGTAGATCAAAGGTCCAAGCAATAGGAAAAGACTTATTTCCTAATTTTTTGTTGTTTTAATATTTTGTATTTCCTTTACAATAACTACTTAATTCTATTCAAACTAAGGAAAATGTACATCTCTGTACTCTGAGCTTTCAAATTAAAAGTAGTCTTTTTAAATTTTTTTCTAAAAAAAGATTTGTTCTTCAAAATTCATATTTTTTTTTATGGGGGGGGGGGGGAGGGGGAGAGAGAGAAAAAAGTCCAGCCCTGATACTGTACCTTATGAATGGACAGTACTTGTTCACTTTTATCTTTTTTATAAACTCTTCTCATATTAATGATTCAGTGTTCTCGAACTGTTGCTACCTTGTCACAGGCTAGTCCTTGTGTAAACATTAACATATCATAAAGCATGTATAATTCCCACTGATAGAAACAAGAAAAAATCAATCAATACTACCTATAGATAGACAGCTGCTGAAAATTCTCAAATTCTTATCAGTTGATGTAAATTTTGGAGCATGTCATTTCTGTGATTAAAAGTTTCTACATAAAATTCACAAAATTAAGCATGGAGAGGGTATAGGTGACATGGGCAGAAAGGTCACAGTATCTGTAACCATAAAGTTGTGGGTTTATGTCTTCATATGGGCACTCATATTGCTAAAAGTGTAAATTTGTTGTTTATTTAATATGTGTATTTCAATTTAAATTGTCTTTGTGTTTGGCTGAACTACCGTTATGCCACTGCTGTCAACTCAGCAATGGGCTGGCTGTCCTGCCTATCCCATATATGTGTGAAAATTGATACAGCAGTGACAGATATGTAGTAATGGAGGTAACAATGAACTGACCCAGAAAAGTGATAAATTATCCAAAATTATATAATAGCAATTTGAGCAACTGTAGAATTATGCAATTCTGATGATAATTCATAAGATGATCAAGTGGGTGTGGCCGGGGAGCTGTAAAGGGGCTTGGCAAATTTAGTTAACTGTGGTGGTATTTTTAGACCATTAATTCATTCTCAACACTCAGCCTAGGTCTGGGCCACAAAAGTAAGTCCTGCAACTGAACTGTAGTAAGAGTGAATGCAAACTGATAATGGGTATCAAGCAAATACTTTTTTATCACTCCATAAAAGTATATATCAAATAAACATAACATATTATTGAATAAAAACGGAGACTGGACTTTTAAAAAAAAATGTTGACTGATACCACTTTAAAATATGTATTATAGAAGTTTGGCCAACACACTTTCTATTAGACTCTATAAGCTCTTATCCAAAAAATACACTCTAATCAGATTGGTTATATAAAAATTAGATTTATTGGTAAAAATATTAGTTTGTTCAAGATTTGCTGGATTATACAAAAGATAAAGAAATTTCTGGTATGATAATAGCATTATAGACCTGGATAAAGCATTCGATTCTTTAGAATGGACTTTCATGCTGACCACACTCAAACAAGTTTGAAATAGAAGAAACCTTTCTATTTTGGATAAAGCAAGCCATTACTTAGAAACTTCAACCTATTATGGCAGTCTCAGTTGTATTTTTCCAAAGAATGCAGAGAAATACTACCAGAATGAGCAAGGCAGACACAATACCAAGGATGTATTCAAGTTGCGCACAAAAAAAAGCTCTGAAGACACCACAAGATAGCTGCCTTGGGGAGATAATCATAGGGAACAAGAACCTAATGTTGACTGATACACATGTGAAATATGACAGATGGTCTTTGAATTTGAAAAGAATGACCCCTAAATGAAGTGTTAAATATATATATACACAAAAATATATAAGTAATAATAATGCATTTGACATCCTGCATTTGACTGGAGTCAAAAAACTATTAAGCTTTTAAAGGTTATGCATTCTCTGCAATGAGCTTTTACTTTTATCTCAGGTAACAAGTTGCATATTTCCTGTGAATGATGGTCTGTCATTTGTGTTCATGTCATAGTTCTGGGGGGGCTGGATATTTATCCAGCGGTGGCCTTTTTTGGTTCCCCCCAGCACTATGTGTTATGTTTATTATTATAATTGTATCACTTGGTGTTTGATTTTACCTGGCAGTGCCCCTTGAGAAGCTTTAATGCATTATAATAACTAACTAGTACATATTAATATTCTCACCCAGGCAATCTTGGACTCTGCTTACATTTCTGCCTGGAATGATTGACATTTAATTTGGGCACTGCCAGCTGAATTATTGAGTCATTTTAATAAATGACATAAACGGCAGACCTTGTTTTCTATCTTTGTTTGATTGAATGCATGGGTGTGTGGCTGGATAAATAATAGTATAACTGGTAAAATTTACTTGCAAAAATTACTTGCAAACTAAATTTTCTGTTTCCTTTAAGTTTTATCATTTTGTTAATTAGACATAATATTGATATCCTCTGAAATTTGACAATATTTGGAACATCAATCAATCAATTTAAATGAGACCTGCAGTTTCAGCTAATACCTTTGTCATGTATTTGTTATAAAACATGCACATGCAGTGTCAAGAAAATATTGTGCAATGGAATTAGTTTATAATGTATACTATGTATCATTTAATTAGACTATGTAAAGTGTAAACGTTATAATGTAAATATATTCATTGTTTATTCAGTGAGGAAATATAATTATGTACACATATTGATGTTGCTGGCCAAGGCTGGGAAGCACAGATTGATTTTGTATGTGTCTTTGTCAGGACCTAAGGGGTTTTGATGTGTTTCATTTGAATCTGACAGTGCATAAAGTCATGTTATGAGACACATGCTGTGCATGCCATAGTAACATAAAGGATCAAGTCAGATGGAGAATTATCAAAACAATGATTACCATTAAGTCACGTGACTACCAAGGTCATGTGACATGCTGTATGCCAGGTGATACCTGGAACTCCCACAGCTTGGTTCAAACAACATTTCAATAAACCTGTCTATCTATGTTTTTGCTCTAGGCAACAGAGAACAATAATTCCATGTCTGATGATACAATGTGTATAAATCAATTCCTGTCAATAACTGCATGGCTGTTATTGTAGTATATAAACGTTATATGTGTTCCCTATGGCCTAGGGATAGTTAAAAGGTAGCTATTTATTTGAGCCTGAAATATATACAAAACAGACTAATATATAATTATATGAAGTATATAAATATATATTTTCCAATAAACACAAACCTAGCTTTTACATGCTTAGCAGTGAACATGTCCTAACACAATATCAATTAAGGTTTTGATCATTCCTTTTAAAATCAATTAATGGTTTCCCATAAATATACAGCTAAAACTTATGAGGTGTTTAAATATGCCTTCACAAACACAGAACTTAATTATCAGGTTGACATGGATGCTTCTTCACCGACTTGTTGTCTTTAAACTTGAAGTCACACATGTTCAAACAACAATTGGCCCAAATTAGATACCAGTACAACTAGATGTGGTCGGACAATGGTCCTCGGAGGGCCCTGCATTTCTGCTAGTGCTGGTCTGGTTCACATATGGGTGAAAAATTAAGTTAAATTTGAAAAATATGACCAACAGAAACAGGTTTTAATCCATATGCATGAGCAGGGTTCTTGCGCCTTTTCAATTTCCAAAAGTAAGACCTTTTTAAGACTTTGTAAGACCTTTTTTTCCGTGAAAAATAAGACCATTTTCTCATGGTTATTATACAGGAAAAAGATCATTAGAAACCTTACATATGTAGGTCTTAATTATATTAGTTTTTATACTCATCAAAATTACAGATGACACATAAATAAATAAATAAATAAATAGGCCTACATTTATATGCCCGTATATTCTCTAGGCCTACTCTTTTGCCGGCTGTTGCCGTTTACTTCTACAGAAATGTCGTTACGATCGGAGTTCATTCCCGTATATTATACATGACAAAGCATGCATCTTTTTATCCATAAATGTGTCCAATAAGTTTACCATATCTATAAACAGCGTTTAGCCATAGAACGGTAATGTAACTTGACTGCTGCAGCCCCACGATCGCAAGGCCCCACTTCTCCCCGTGCAACTTCATTTTCCCGCCAAAATCAAAGAACACGTGCAACCCATGCAGTCGTCATGTACAAACATTTTCATGGACATGTGCGGATAACTTCCTTTACTCAAGTTCACAGAATATCCGCAAAAAACAGCGCAGCGGTAAATTTGGTACGATGACATATTCGCTGACGCAATGCCGTGTGGTTCCAAGCCCCGAGAGTGACCAGTTTCCACTTTGAAACCCTTGGATATCCCGCTGTATTAGCGAAATCTACTGCAAAACCGTAGTGAAGCATATATAAAGAGAGAAGGCTAGTTTGGACGTTCAAAGAATTACGGGGATACGTTTGAAAAAATGCAAATGGATGACACTTGACATCTTTTACATCGGGCAGACCGTAATACGTGGGCAAACACATTCTGGAAACGAGAGCAATATGAGAAAAATTAATTTACGCTAAACAGAACAGATTTCTTGATGTTCATGTACATTTTAGAAATACCTGCTGCATTAGCGTGATCTGCTGCAAAAAAAAAAAAAAAAAAAAAAAAAAAAACACGTGTCCCCGCCAAGAGTGAGACATTTGTAAAGACAGCTGGTGAGCTTGGACGCTCAAATATTTACGGTGATACGTTTGGAAAAATGCAGTTGGAAGAAATTGACATCGTTTACATCGGGGAGACCATATACGTGGGCAAAATAAGTTCTGAAATGCGAGAGCAATATGGTAAAAATTAATTTACGATCAACAAAATAGATTTCTTGATGGTTTATGATACATGCAGTATTTGGTGTTACAGCCTTAAGGCCAATCATTGCTGACACTGATGTATGCTCCTTCCGGGTTGCTTACGCGGGCACAATACGTTATTAGAAAAAAGTCCTATTTCAAAGCATTTTATAGGCCTTCAGGAATAAGATGAGCTTCATCGGAGCAATTATAGCCCCTTATTGCAATGTTCAAATATTTTGAATATATTTTACAGCGCAGACATAACTATATTAACTCGCTATCTTCAGTGTAAGCTCGCCGCTCTATATACAAAATGGTAACTCCGTTGAACTTTCCCGCGCTCCACTTTTCGAAGCAGAATGAACTAGCTCGTACTTTAGTTCCGCAAATTTGACACAATATGATTAAATGTAACTGATTTTAATAAACATCCGTTAATCAAAATTAAATACAAATTATACAATGGTCATATGTGCCCCAAAAGATGTCCTTAACTACAAAGGAGGTAATTTGTCAACGTAATATTTCACAAGACTTTCGACGTAAATATTCAAATGTATTAACTTCTAAAGGGACAAACTTTCAAAACTTGTGTCAAATACCATTCGATATCGTTCCTGGAACAATTCAGCTCACAGGTATGTCGAAGTATGCAGGATGAGCCTAAATCATGCAGAGTTACTGAGTTATTTTAGGACCGAACTCTTTCATGATTTAGTCTGGTTTCCGGAATTTCTTCTACTTTATTTGCATTGCCGACAAACAAACAGCGCGTCGTTACTTTCAGTTCCAAACAAAGTTAATGCGCATCCAACGACATGCAGAAACTGCAGAGGTTACAGGATTTAGGAAAAGTGTACATCAGGGGAAAATACCATATAAACTGGTGATCAACTGGCGCGCAACGTTTGAGTCCCCTTTCACACCGCCGAAACCTGTGAACACGTGTCTTCTGATTCGAATTTATTCTGTGTTTTCCGCATGGAAAATACTCCGCAGGTGCCCTCCATGGTCATGAAACTCACGGTAGTCTGAACATGCAGATGATGTTTGACATGCAGTAAAATACAGGAACAAGCTTTGAAAGAGTAACTACTTTCAGGTTTTTGCCTCCTTCATGATTAAAAACTGAAATAAAATTAATTCAGTTATCGTGAAACAAAAAGTAAGACTTTTGTAAGGCCTATCCTCCCAAAATATCAGAAAAGTAAGACTTTTTAAGGCCTTTTTTTTGGAAAATGAAAAGTAAGACTTTGTAAGACCGCGCACGAACCCTGATGAGGGAAAAAATTCCTACTGGATCAAATGATATAAAAGAAGATATGTCTGAAATAATGTGGGAAACAGAAAATCACCTGGATCCTTTAAAGGTACCAATCATCCCTGTGAATATGGGAAAGGTTTTTGTTATCGCGCGCGAAAGAAAATCAGCGATCGGGCTATGGCGGCCATATTGGAATTCCAACAGGTCTGTAAATCAATAGTTCTGGACTGGAGCCAACATAGGTACCAATCATCCCTGTGAATTTGGGAAAGCTGCAGTATGTTGTTGTTGAGTTAATGCAGGCGAAAGAAAATCAGCGATCAGACTGTAACGGCCATATTGGAATTCCAACAAGTCTGTAATTCGATAGGTTTAGAGCATTCATAGGTACCAATCATCCCTGTGAATTTGGGAAAGCTGCATTATGTTGTTGTTGAGTTATTGGGTGCGAAAGAAAATCAGCGATTGGGCTGTGGCGGCCATATTGTAACTCTGACATGTCTGTAATTCAATAGGTCTTGAGCCCTCATAGGTACCAATCATCCCTGTGAATTTGGGAAAGCTGCAGTATGTTGTTGTTGAGTTATCGCGCGCGAAAGAAACTGTCACTGACAGAAGGACGGATGGACAGTAGGACGGACTGACACGGTGATCACTATAGGGCCCCGCTTGACACTATAGGGCACCGTTTGTCAAGCGGGGCCCTAATTTTGGTGCTATTAGAGACAACTATCATGCTTTCTTGTGTCATTATAAAATTTTTAGTTATCAAATTATGAAAAATTACTTTTTAAATTAAAAAGATAAATGTATATTTTGAGAAAAGTTGGTTGTAACTCCTTTTATTTCTTTTAAAGGCAAATTAAAAAGTTGAAAAGGCACATCTGTTATTTAAAGGACCATCTGTTTATACGCCATACATATGACGAGAGTATGATGGTATACCCACCGTTCATCCTTCCGTCCATTAACTTTTAGTGTCACTGTGATAACTTTCCAGGCTTTGATGGATTTTCACCAAACTGTCCATAACTACTTTCCACCATATTATCTCACCAGAGATATTAGATTATTGGCAAAATCCACACATTTTTAAAAAAGTCATGGGTCACTAGGCTACTTTGTGCTGTGGCCATAATATCTTACAACGAATATGAAGGATATTGATAAAACCAATCAGAAATGTAAACTTATAAAATATCTTGCCCAAGTTTGATTTCCAGCAAAATCTATGCATATTTTTCGAGGTAAGAGGTCAATGCATTTTTATGAAACTCAATAGAAAAATTTACTGATAGAGTTTTTCACCTCAATTAAAATCTCAGCAGATTTCACTCATATTTTATGAGGTCAGAGGTTACCAGGCTTCTTTGAAGTGTTATTATGATAGCTACTTTGTGCTGTCATCATGAAAAATAATGAAACATATGAAGGATTTTGTCAATAAAATATCTCACCTAAGTTAGATTTCTAGTAAAATCAATGCATATTTAATGAGGTCAGAGGCCACTGCACACTGGAGGCACCTTGGTGACTTACCAAAAATCCTATGGATTTTCATGAAACTCATTACACATTTTTACCAATAGTTTCTCGCCTGAATTACCTTCTCTTCAAAATTCTCACATATTTAATGGGGTTATAGGTCATCAGATACATGACAGAGTATTTACAGAATGCATATTTTTACTGATGTTGAAGTCCAGATGAGTATACCTAAGCAAAGGTCTATAAACAAATGTAATATTTTTGTTCCAAGAGTAACATTAAATGTTACATTTGGAAAAGAAAAAAAAAAATGTTTGTTTTTTCAAAATTTCTTGAATCTTGTTGTATATAAAGTCAGCTAAGCTAAAATTTAATTTTTAGAAAAAAGTTTATCTGAGAGTCTTGAATGATTTAGTGCACTGATATTATACTTAACAAAGGTTGTGCCTTCTTTAAAAGAGATGCATAATGCTGCAAGAATTAACAGTTTTACCACTGAAATTTACCTTAAGACATTCATCTTTTGGCAGTGAAAGATTACTCACATCCTTGACAATTTTATAAAAGCTGACATTTGCAGGAAATCATTTTATTACAAATTTTGTTGATTGAGACAGGGGGATAATGAATACATTCTTGTATAAGATCCTAATATTTTATCATATTTCATTTTTCAATTTTATAGATAGATTATACGTTTGCAGGCTAAAAAATAACCTAAAAAATTAAACTGATCCATAATTATATTTATTGCATCATTAATTAAAATTTATTATGCTCATATCAAGTGAAATTATGCAAACATATGTATTTTATTATTATTTTGAATTTTAAAGGAAATTTAAATTCTAACTGAAATTCAAATCAGGTGTCCAAACTGTCAATTTTAAAGGGGGGGGGGGATAAAAACAATATCATCATGCTAATGAACATTCACACTTCACAAGCACACTTAGATCAAACTGTAGACTTATGATTATACAGTAAAACCTAACAACCATCTCAGTTTTGTGATCACCTCAAATAATGTAATACTGATCAAATTCCTTGCATTAACATAAAATTTAATGAGAACCTATATACCAAATATTATCAATTGATATAACACCAGTGGTTTTGGGGACTGGCAGTCTTGGAAAGTTACAATAGGTTTTCAGTGTATAATGTTTTATAACAGCAGCAACAGTGATCTGGTTTCATGAAAGGTTATAGTTTTCACCACATAATAAATGTACACAAAATTTCAGGTAAGAAATTAAGGTTTTGATTCGTGCCATGTTGATATGCATTCAGACAATCAGCTGCCCTACCCAACAGATGGACAACAGACTATAAGAAACATCAATATAGCTCAGATGACTGTAAGTCATCTGAGTTTATAATTTATGGCATAAAAGAGTATGAATTTTTTAACTGTATTACCACTGCCAGTATGGTCTCTCAACCCACATATTCTCCCTGATAACAAGACATGAGTACATTCAGAAAGCTTTTTTCCAACTTGTATTATTAATTAGATGTTTTCCCCAGCCTTTTTTCATAACTCCACATACCCAGTCAACAGGTTTATTTGACTTGAATTATTTACAGGTTTTCTGGATGGCAACAGCAATCATGAATCTCAATGATGGGAGCTTATTCCTATTTTAAGCAAAACAGGTAACACTATATTAATGAAGTTTGCTCCTTAACATCCAGTGTGAAAAGGGTATGAAAATTGCATGTAGCCCTTGCTATATATTCTGATATGATATGCCCAAAACATCCGCTTGTCACTTACTGAAACTAGAATACAGGCAGTCGACAAGTGACTATGTGTATCTGTCAAAATCCGAGTAGGACAGGTGAAGTGACGCATGGATTGAGTGGCAAGGGGAAATAGAGTTAGATGTGTTACATATTAGCATGGATGTCTGCCACGTAAACATGATTGTAGGTGGTGCCACCTGTTATTGAACAAGAAACTATCCAAGATGTATACACATGCAAAATTTCAGGTGGAAATGTCAAACCACTGCGGAGATATGAGAGATTTTATCTCACAGCAGACAAACAGATGGATGCCATGCAAAATGGTTGCAGGTGATGCCACCAGTTTCTTACTTGATATTAGCATGGATGTCTGCCACGTAAACATGATTGTAGGTGGTGCCACCTGTAATTTGAACAAGAAACTATCCAAGATGTATACACATGCAAAATTTCAGGTGGAAATGTCAAACCACTGCCGAGATATGAGAGATTTTATCTCACAGCAGACAAACAGATGGATGCTGTGCAAAAATGGTTGCAGGTGACGCCACCAGTTTCTTGTTTGATAAAGAGCTATGTGAGATCCAAACACATGCAAAACATCAGGAAGATACTTCAAACCAGTCCAAAGATGTTAGCATGGATATCTGCAGCATGAACGTGAATGTAGGTGGTGCCACCTGTCATAATTTCAAGAAAGCTATTCAGGATGTATATGCATGCCGAATTTCAGGTGAATAAGTCAAACCACTGTCGAGATATGAGTGATTTTAGCCCAAGTCAAATGAACAGATGGACGTTGTGCAAAAATGGTTGCAGGTGGCACCACCAGTTTCTTTAATGATTAAGAGCTAAGTGAGATCTGAACACCTGCAAAATTTCTGGAAGATACTTCAAACCAGTCCGGAGATATAAGCATGGATGTCTGCAGCATGAATGTGAATGTAGCTGGCGCCACCTGTCATAAAATCAAGAAAGCTATCCAGGATGTATACGCATGCAGAATTTCAGGTGAATTAGTCAAACCACTGCAGAGATATAGGTGATTTTAACCTAAGGCTCACGAACAGCTGGACACTGTGCAAACATGGTTGCAGGTGGGGCCACCATTTTTTGTGAATGTTATAAAGCTATCCAAGGGCTACATTTGTACAAAATTTTATTCCTGATTGGTCAAACAAGTCCGAAGATATGTGGGTTTATGTGTCAAAACAGACGCACAGATGGAGGCACTTGAGAGAGTAAAGGTTAGAGGTCAAAGCAAACAGGTTAGGCTCCAGTTCACATGTGACCCAATAATTGGTGTAAGTTTCAGAAAAATCAGTCCAGTATTCTCAGTTGAGTTCGCCGGAAATGAACGCAGTGGCGGCAGCTGAACCCGGTCAAAAACATACAAGTAGTTTCCACAAAACTTTGTTTTGGCGGGTACATTGAACCAAATAAACCCTTGTAGAATAAAGTTTTTTTAAAATATTTTTTGTTGTTGAAGGTAAGCGCCTTCATTTTTTTAATGCCTGCTTAACTAAGTATCTGTACATTCCAGTTCCAATACATTCCGGTCTCGGACTATGTGACAGGGCAATAACCAGGTGTTAACCAGGCCTGGTGCCTACTTCATCTGTGGGCCCTGGGTGTGCAATCGCCACCATTGTTGGGTCATTACACCCAGGAATACACTCGTTTGCGAGTGTACCACTGCCATTGTCATCAGTCTAACCTTAGTTTAGAACATTGTGTATAGCCAGGTCTTAGACTGGAGACATTGTATTTACCACCTTCTAGTAATCTTACATTGGCTATCACAGAGTCTTTGATTGGAGATATTGTCTACATTGGAGAATGATTAGAATGAAGACATTATCTATCACCATGACTTGGATCGGAGACATTATCTATCACTGAGACTTGGATTTGAGACATTTTATATCACCAAGACACCTAGATTAGACTGGAAACATTATCAATCACCAAGACTTAGATTGCAGACATTATCTATACCAAAACTAAGATTGGCAACATGGTCTAACATCAAGACTTACATTGAAGATATCATCTGTCACCTCGACTAAAATTGAAGACAATCTCTCTCACCAAAACTTAGACTGGAAACATTATCTATCATGTAGACTTAGATTGGAGACATTATCTATAACCAAGACTTAGACTGGAGACATTGTGTATCATCTAAACATAAAGTAGAGACATGGTCTGTCATCAGGACATAGACTAGAGACATTATCTATCACCAAAACCTAAATTGGAGACATAGTCTATCACCAAGACTTAAAAGTTAAATTGGAGACATTGTCTATCACCTGGACTTAATTTGGAGACATGGCCTAACATCAAGACATAAATTTGAGACATTTTCTATCACTATAACTATATAGTGTTAGACTGGAGATATTGTGTATCATCAACTGGTAATCTGTCTATTACCTAGTCTTAGACTGTCTATCACCTGAAGGTAATCTTAGATTGGAGACCTTGTCTATCACCAAGACCTCAATTATCTATCACCTGTTGGTAATCTTAGACTGGAGACCTTGTCCATCAACTACCCCTGGATTCAAGAGATGGTCTATACCAATTCTTGAATGGGAGACATTATCTGTCTCTGATTCTAATACTGGAAACTTTGTTTAACACATAGTCTTAAAATGGAGTCATTGCCTATAACCTAGTCTTAGAAAAGAGGAACTGTGTGATACCTAGTCTTAGACTGGAGAGATTATCTATGATACTCAGTACCTTAGATCTGAGGTTGCTGATGGGCTAATCTTATATAAAGTCATATCACATTTGTGTTAAGGGAAAAGAACACTTTGATCATTTAATGTAAGCAAGTCTATCCAGTTATAAAATTAAATGACTCAAATAACAAACAACTCCATGTACATATTTAACTTTCTGACCTAAACGTGACTATCACACTTGATTTCAGATAACTCTCTTCAAATGAACCTACCTGAATCAAGAGGAACCATGGATTCATAAACAATTATCCAGTGGAATTAACTTGGAATATCTGACAAGCAGAGCATGTGATTAAACATCAAACACAGCTGAGATATTACAGGAAGGACCCTGCATTCCAAAAAATAATGACAGAATTCCTGCAACTCTCAAATTTATGTCAGTCAGTTTTAACACTAGCAACATGAACAACCCAGTTGACTTAGGACAGGGCATACATTTATATAGATTGGAAATCCCACACCAGGAAGATCTAGTATCCAGTCTCATATCTAATATTGGTATCATGACAGATAATCTGACGTATGTCACTACACTTTAGAACCAATCAATGATGACAACCCAGCGTTTCAGTGCTTATATGGTATTTGCACAAACTGTAAAGGTTGTCATTTGTATATATGTGTATTTTGGCAGACAAGGTAACACAAAGAATCTTCCCCTGACAAAAGTTGCATTCAAAACATCTGGTCTGTAATGGTTAACCCCTTTTATAAATGAGCTGTTCCAGTAAATGAAACATGAATTATGATGGACAGGAAGAAGCTGACAATTTTTTAATTTGCTAAATAAATAGTGCAGACCCTGTCATCCTGGAGCACAAAAATATGAGGCTATTATTACTGGTTGAAATTTAGGCATCACAAAGGACCTTTGGGTCATGGTGCTCAGCTGATATTGATTATGAGAATATTTGTATACTATCTTAATACAGTCAGCTAAGTTAATTAAGACTAATGTGCTACCTAGGAAGTGCTGGATCCAGAGGAAGGTCCAGGTGTCTGCCCCACCCAATTTAGCCATCACATTCAAATTTTAAGCAAAATAAAATTTAAATAATAAATAAAATAAATTTGTAAATTAAATGAATAGAAATTCACAATTTTTTTTACCTGCATAGCAAACAAAGTTTATTTTCCTGCATAAAAGATAATAAGCTGTCATTACAATAATTGATAATATGCTGTGAAAATTAAGTCAACTGTGCTTACCGGGAGAATATGTGCCACAGTCAAAGTTGGGGGATAGTTACTGTATTAATTTAACATTTATGTTACTAATTTAAAATAATTCATGAATTTCTTAGCTTATTTCTGGTATATAAATGAACCTTGATAAAATTAAGTTATATCCTTGGGGAAAAAATCTCTAGCCACAACAGTAACCATGTTAATGAGAAAATATATACTTACTGCTGTCTTGGGAAGGTACCCAATATTCTGGCCCATAACTTACATAAAAAATCTGTACTACTGACCTAATTTCTGGCATGTACATAGAAAATACATACATGAATCCTTATTCTAAATATGAACAAAAATATACAAGTTGTTTTGATATTGGGTAGTCCTAAAGTGTAACAACAATTTTTTTTATGGAATTTTTTTCCTTAATTTCTGGAAATAACCAGGTTACAGTGACCCAGTTTTGGGTTTGTTAGGGGAACTTAGGGGCATCTAACTGTATGTTGAATTCTGAATTAGTAGTTCTGACAATTTCAAAACCTTGCATGTAAATGAACGGACGAACGACGGACAAAGGACCATATCGCTATTGCTCAGATGACTAAAATCAGTGGACCTAAAAATCTGGGAGACAAGCTGCCGATAGTTATACATTTGCTTATCAGTACTACATCCATACACTAAGTGCCACCTGACATTTTGAGAGATACGTCAATAAAATTTGAGCATTGAGGTTCAGTTAAGACGTTTTTCTTTGCATTGACCTTGTTAAGATAAAGTTAAAAATTCCACGATCTCTTACGAATGATCGCATGTGTCCTGTTGCAGTTGAAAGCGAGCTGTTATTTGTTGAAACGCCTACTTACAAAAATTTAAAAAAAAATCTTACCTGAATTGAAGTATCGTTATACCCAGTGATCGCTGACACGTTGCTATCAACTGTGCTTTCAACAGCCGGATCTACAAGCATAGGCCATGGTCTTATAATTGCGTGCGGCGAGGAAGGCTCCGCAAGGCAACAGTCATGCGCCAGATACAAACTTAATAACAACCTGCATCAGCAAGTCATCAACCGGGTGATTAGGTAGGGGTGCAGGCGTCATCACGGGAGCTGAACTGTACTAAAGTTGGTACTGGAGGGACGTAACATGCATGTGTAGTGAAGATCACACAGCCTGGAATTGATTTCGTCATGGCAACCCTCGTTTATTTCAGGTACAAAGAGGCACATCGATTCCCGGGAGAGATCCGTGTATTCCCGATTAAACGCTATACCGGCAACCACGCGCTCGGTCTAATCGCACATATGATCACCCGCAGATGAAGCGTGAAATCCGCCAACGGCTAATTGTTTCAGTCACGAACGTATTCCTTCGCTATCATAAAACGTGATTTTTAAATATTGCCTCTAGACTAGCACGGTAAAGTCGGGTTAAATGAACGTTTGCCTTGGTGCAGCTAAAATGCATGTGATACGGCCCATTCCGACACAATTAAAAGCCCTCCCATGCAGTGAATCGTCTGGCTTTCTTAGAGGTCCACCCTTCTGCGAAATGTTATGATTATCAGTGCCCTACATAATAGTCATGAAACAAGCTAGACAAAACTCTCAAGGAGGCTAGGGAATTTGTTTGCGGTGCTAGTGACCAGGCCCCGACCCGGCGCCGCGTAGAGAGCGTGCGGGGGAGGTGGATATTGATAATATCAAGCAGAGGCCAGGAACGCCTCAACCATTTTAGACTTTGTAATTCTGGCATCTAGAAAACTAAATACGAAAAAAATGATAGAAACCACCCAAAGTTGTATCCCATCACATTATTTTTTAATCTACTCAATGGGCAAGGGATACCCCTCCCCCGGATGTTTTTTTTTTTTTAACTTTTGTATCTCACGATGACAGGATACGTCATGATAATCTGAAATAAAAATTTGAAAGGTGTTGCAAGGGGTTAATATTAAATCTAACGATGCTCAAAGCGATATATAGGTATGAATAAATAAAATAATTGTTTCCATGACCGAATTTACCTAGCGTAGTATGGCATCGTGTGTCAAAATCCAAGTTTCAAACCCGCGACATCACGCTCTCATTAGTTGATGCAATGCGATACATCGGTCTGATTAGTTTTTGGCCCTGTGTCAGCCCTGGTGTAGAAACCCCGAAAAACAGCGGTTAAAGAGAAGAGGCCTGGAATTTCCATAATTTCCTCTGCGTTAGGAGTGTATGTAGTTCAGAGCTGAAGGGCATATCTAAAGTTTACCGAATTAGGAGGTAAATGTCAAAATATGATGTAGAAAACGTATCTGCAGTGATGAAAATATTGCAAATGATAAAAATCAGTTCATTCTGACCGCCAGTATCTAACCGCCATTATAGCTTCTTTTTGCTGGTCCCTGAGAAGTAATTGTGTATTTGAAAAGAACAAAATCATCTCGCGACACATTGACGGTTGACAGAATAATTATGGGCTCGGACCATTGTAACACCACTAAAGATGTGAACGACCAGGTTCCTTTAAAAGTCAAACCATCTAGCTGAAACACTCACATATGTGTACAAGTAAAAGGGCTTTGCGTCTCGAAGTAAGGGTCGTTCACAAGGATCGAGTTCGGTTCTCGAATGGCATGGCTGGGTCTCCGCTGCTGGGATCGGTGGAGGGAATGCGGGTTGCTTCGGGCTTTGTGGCTGTGGATGCTGTAGCTTTCTAACAAGGACTTCAACCCAGGAGAGCAGATGGCGCCCTCTACGGCTCCTTGCTTGGCTTGGTGTGGCACTGCGACTGTTGGCTCAGAGAACATGCTTAAGGAGCGCACAGGGCTGAGGTCTTGACCGCAGCAACCTGTAGCTGCTCGATGAGCGTATACTTCTTTTGGCTTGGCTTGGCGTACACTCCAAAAACTGAATAATACATATGTTAACAACACAAATCAATATATATAAGAAAGGAGACACATTCTCTGGAGAGGCGCTCCATATGTACAAGCACTATTTCAACACAGAAATAAGCCGTTAAGTCCGTTTGACAAACTACACAGAGCAGTCCCTTTGTTTACACTTATCCTGATCACATGACACAAGTGACATCGGAATGTTGCGCTGCACGGCTTACCGTTTGTACGCGCTGTGTTCACAGTACAATCAGTCCAACTTTAGCTACCAACAGTCCTTCGCTGGCGTACTGGTTTAACTCTCAAGGAGCAGTTCACGCAGTAGTCGCTATTTAACGGATAGACGAATCTATCTTGACTTAGAGTCAATGTCTTTCACAGCTGATGTCTCCTGGAATCATCCAGCTCCAGATAACCGAACATGTGTCCACACAGCGATACCCAGTACCTCCAGAGTTGAGCGTTTAACAAATGTCCTCGTTCTGTTTCTGGAAGCGCTCACAACAGGTTTAAATCGCCAGATTTACCAGTCCGTCGGAAAAAAGCGACACTCGCTTTGAAGTCCGTTTCAGAATAAACACCAAAGCCTTCCCGATACATCGACTTACAATGCTTATAGACACCAACTCTCAGCTGCTTCGATTCTGATGCACGCAGACCTGCCCCTGGACTGCTGACATCGTCAGGCTATACCGAACTGGTACGCTGACCGGGCACTTGTGTCAATCATCCTCTGGAATCGAGATGGACTCTACATGATTTCTTGAGTGCTTAATTCCGAGTCCGATTAAAAATTTGGGCCCAGGACCCTCAAGTCCAAGACACCAAAACAGTGGCCTGGCGTCCTCCATCATGCACTGGCGAACACTGGGTTTTCACACGAGTTCCGCCGCGGCCTTCATCTACGAAGAACTACTCTAAGAGCTTTGGACCGATCTTTCTGAAGCCCGGTTTAATTATTGGGTAAGTTAACTCGTGTTCAACAAAGATTGGTGGCGCCACCTGCGATCCTTTTCGCATTGTGTCCATTTGTACATCTTTTTCTAACGATAATAGCACATATCTCAGCAATGGTTAAAAATATTGGACTGAAATTGTGCATGCCCATTGATCATGGATACCTCCATCCTGTACGCAAGACTGATGGCGCCATCTGCAATCATTTTCGCAAGGCGTCCATCCGTGAGTTTGCTTTTGGTAAAAATCATTCATATCTCAGGAGTGGTTCACGATATTGGCCTGAATTTGGCATATCCATTATTTTGGATAGCTATGCCGTACACATGATAGCTGTTGCCACATATAATCACGTATTTGTTGAATATATTAATGCATTTATCCCAGGAGTGGTTTTACGTATTGGCCTGACATTTTGCATGTTTATAGATCTAGGATGGCATTATCTTGTACACATGACTGGTGGTCCCCCTACAATAATTCATTTAGTTTCGTCCATCCGTGAGTCTTGGGATACTTTGGCTCTGATGCCAAAAATTTTGAGAGCTGTAATTTTAGGAGGGATTCCATGCCTCACTTTATCCATGCGTCTGTATTTCGGCGGATACTTGTAGTCGCTTGTCGACTGTCCATATATTCTAGTTTTTCAGTATAGCTGATAATGGATAATATCCAGTAGTGTCTGAATCGTAGGACAGGACGAGAGGGGATCAAATATATTTTGAAGATTATTAGGTTATTTTATGAAAATATTCGCCGGAAAATAAATCAAAGTATAGCCTTAGGGTAGGAATGTCACAAATAAGTTGTCCTTGAAACCTGCAATCGATACAAAAAAGAAAGCTGGTACCAGTATTAGCGTAATTCCGGTTGTAACTGACGGTGGTACCACTTCATGTTTGTGACGCAACTCCTCTGTGGCCACGCCTCGGAAATACAATTTTTTGTTCTGAACCGTCGGGATTCATGCCAATAACATCGTAAAGGGGTAATTTCCCATATTTTCACCTATATCTTTTGAAATTTGACATTTTTTTCGCGAAGGAATTACAAGGAACTACGAGAATTATACACAAAGAGTGGTTGTAAGTGTAAATACTTCCCATAGATAATGATAAATACACACACACCTGATACATTAGGTATAACCTGTAATTTCGTGACGTCATAGTAAAAATGGCCATGTAAACATGACTAAAAAAACGGGAACATAAATATCGACGTGTGCATGGGTAGCAAACTGCCCCTGAAGTTGGCTGCACTTGGTCACCTGTAAGACTTACAGGCTTAAGGCTTGTTAAGCATCCCCCGCAGGGAGAGTGGCTGATAGGGTTAAAGAATCTATTTCTATATCCATGTTTGAGTAAAACATTATATGGGTGAACCTACTCATGTCCTCCGAGTGCAAACCATCGATTTCAATTTTTTTTCTCTTCCGATCGCTCGGGGATTGCATACATCTATTTTTTAATGCTGTAATTTATTGTCGATCTCATCAGCGCCCGAATAACATGCTGAAAGAAACGTAAAACGCTTATGTTTATTTAAGTTTAAAAATGCATTTGAATGCATTATTTAAATTGAGAGCATTGAGCACTGTGTTTTTTATCCCTGACTTTTTAAATGGACAAAATCAGGAGCAATATAATGCTTATTCTTTCACACTATCAGCTCAGTTTTGGTTAACACAAGAGTTTCGTAGCAAAAATCATCCCAGCTCACAATCTCAGTACTTCTCTTTTATATCCGGCCGGTGAGCTATAATTCAAACGAAACGTAACAACAAAGGCTGCGTTCACACCTCGCTGCCTGGTTTAGGTTCTGCAGACAACAGATACATGGCTAAGCTAACACAGTCATACTGTCAGAATCGAATCGGTCGATGGTGCGAGAATGCAGAGGGAGCAATTAAAATTCGACCGTAAACTTTCTTCAAACGGCGCTTGAAGCGCAGCTATGGGCGGAGCCAAAATGCCTGTCGAGTGTTCGTTTATTGGCATCTGGTTGGCTGCTTGTCACATCATATGCACGTTTTGTTCAGCGGACAACGAACCGCCATCTGGTGTCTAAATATATCATAAACGATCAAAGCTGGTAGCACGAAAATCAGTTGCTTCTTTAGAAGCGTAGGATTTCCGCTGCCTCGCTGCGTACTCATTTACAGCTGTTTGACACCTTGTTATGGTTCTGCGTTGTGAGTAAACACAGTCCACGTGCGCCTGTTTACCATATAACAAGGCCGCGTGATCGGAGTTACGTTTTTGCACATGCGCGACAAGTCCTCATACATACTAGTATACATGGATGTTCATGTCCTCTGATATATCTCTGCTGGATGGACATTACGGGCCATGCGCCGAGTTTAAATTCATTGTAGAACCTGTCACAATAGATCTATACGATAGGTCCAGAGCCTCAGCTGAAATGACACGCAGCGTGAGCCCGTGTATCCTGTCCCTGAGAAACCGTAAGACACGATGTTCGAGCCATCGTGAATATTTATTACATTTTGTGGGCCAAGTCAGTCAGGGCATCTGACTCGTGGCGATGCACACAGCCCCACGCGCTGTGATTATATTGACGCCTGTGATTGAGCCCGGTCCTCCTTTATTAACACTCGTGTACAGGTGTAAGCCAACGATTTCAGGGCAATATTTTGGCAGATCACAGAATTCTGTTCCCGATTGTTTCTCAAGCGACTCAAGAATTTTTTTTTTTGCAATCCCATAATCAATACATCAGTTGAAAGCTTATTTTAAGTAGAATAAAGATCTGACGTTTTTGGAGCTTAATAAAATATCTAGAACAATTTCCTACTGAAACATCAGATTTATTTGCCATAGTGAAAAAAGTTACTAAATTGATAATTTTTTTTTGGTACTTTATAAGGTCACATTCAAACTGAGATACAAATTATTGACTCTTATCACCAATATAGCCTAAAAGAACCCTATACATTCTTCAACTCTGGGTCATTTCTGAAAATATAACATTTTGAAAAAGGTCAAAATGGTCATTTCTCATAAGCAGAGAGGACGGAATCTACGTGACAACACTGTGCTGAGTTTCCACTGCTTATTGAACCATTTCAGTCAGACACTTTTTGTTATTGAAGATCCATGTTGACTACTTCTTTCAGAAATAATTTTGAACATTCGCAGCTCTCATTAATTATTTAATATTAATTAATTAAAAAAGGGGAAAGAATCAATGGACACTTGCCTTTATAAAGTTTAATATGGACCCATTCATCCTGTATAATGAGGATTCCTAAATGCTTCACTCCCCATTTGGCAATGATTCCTGACAATGCATACATAAAATACTAGCGTCACCAATCACAGTTTTTGGACTGCACTGAGCCTCTAGTTCTGCAGGTAAAATTTTGACTGTGAAAAAGAATATACTTGTACATTATCTGCTAAAGTTATCTGCTAGCCACATAATCATAACTGGCCATGGTATATATTATTTCCATGTCCATAATTATGGTTTTTTTTTGCAATCCCATAATCTATCATCAGTTGAAAGCTTATTTTAAGTAGAATAAAGATCTGACGTTTTTGGAGCTTAATAAAATATCTAGAACAATTGCCTACTGAAATATCAGATTTATTTGCCATAGTGAAAAAAGTGACTAAATTGATATTTTTTTGGGGTATTTTATAAGGTCACATTCAAACTGAGATACAAATTATTGACTCTTATCACCAATATAGCCTCAAAGAACACCATACATATTCAACTCTGGGTGATTTCACCACTGTCAGTTCAGCATTTCAGCACACATAAAATACTAGCGTCACCATGCAGACACAGTTTTTGGACTGCACTGAGCCTCTAGTTCTGCAGGTAAAATTTTGACTGTGAAAAAGAATATACTTGTACATTATCTGCTAAAGTTATCTGCTAGCCACATAACCATAACTGGCCATGGTATATATTATTTCCATGTCCATAATTATCAACAGTCACATTACAACAGCTTTCATTCTGGTGTTAACTCTTAGAAAAGTTACAGATTTATGAATAAAGGGCTAAGAATGATGTGAAAAATGTAAACTGGAAAAAAAAAATCAGCATGTTTTCTCATGTTTTGTGCAAATTTGTACTATCATAAAATTAATATGTAACCTTGTAAGTCATAATTCAAAAGTAGACCTCCAAAACTTTAAAATGATACATAAATCATGATGTTATAATAATAAGTATTGAAGTAATAAGCTTTTAAAGAAATATTAAGTCCCGAGAACGAAATACTGCATGTCTTACATGCCTTGAAAGATATGCTATTTTTCGTATTAATTCAACATGCTTATAGGCGATAAGGCCTATTTTAATAAGTATAACTTTGAACGCGCCTTTTTTTTCAAAGGGAAGACCTTTTAACTTGCCTGTTTAGATGAATAACATGCACTTAAACACATGGTTTTAAAAGCGGGTATAGGTATTGGTAAGTCGGACGGGGTATGTTGGTCAGTTGGACCACGAATGCAAACCATGAAACCTGACCCTTGTACCAATGGGTATATTCACCTACAGGAAGATAGTTTAGGTATTATTAAAAAAAAAGAATTCAAGAGTTCAACAATGGAGCATGAAGAGAGCCGCATGTTACCATCATGGAGAAGCTCAACCCAGTTACGGCATGGAAAAGTGACCTACCGATTATTAGAAAGCTTTACAGATGGCAAATGAGCCCCCCCCCCCCCCCCCCCGCCACCCCTAACAATGTTCCCCAGCGTAAGGGGGTCTTATTTAAAGAGAACTTTCCCGTTTTTATTGTCTGTGGTTGCCTATTTATTCGCAAGGTTTTAATTTTGCGATATTCGCGAAAGGTAAACAATCACGAATATGAAACCCTTCGGAATAAGATGTCCGATCAAATAAGAGAGATGACCTCTTGAAATAACCTACTCGGCAACCTAATCTGCGCATGATATCGAATCTGGTCCATACATCTAAGCATTCATTATTGTAAAACACGTTGTACACATAGCGGCTATATCGACTTTGATACAAGTCATAAGTTACTGACTTAACCAGAAATGAGTGAGATATTGTAGGATTCATTTCAACTTTAAAATACTTCTACAATTAGATTGTATAATTTCTGTTGCAATCGCGAAAATGAAATCCTCGAGAAAAGTCCAAAATGAAGAAATCGCGCAATTTCAGACTCGCGAATAAAAAGCCAACCACAGTATTTTTTTTTTATTTTAGGGGGGGATATATAGCAAACATGGGTTAGTTATCAATTAACGAAAGGGCCAAATTTTTCATCAGTCTCTTGCAGCTGTTCGGACGTGATGTCTCCAATTTGAATGTCTTCCAATATTTGCAGCTAGCGATCATCAAAACTATCTGTGTTCAGGATATCTGTATCTGCGAAGATTGAATGTCCTGAATATATGCAGGAAATCCAATAGGCCATACATTGAAAATTTGAGAATGTTTTTGAGCAACCAGTACAGGACGGGCCTTTCTTCTGATTTAGTAACTGACTCGACTCTCGTGCAGGATTCGAAGACTTTAAACGGAGACACATTCACTTTTGGACCTTGCTTCTTGGTTGTCCTGTCATCACAATCTTGCCACAGGATTTCAGTCAGCTTTCATTTACAAATAATGCACAGCGTTAAAAATGCTACAGCTTCAACGATATGGAAACATCAAAAGATCTGAGGTTATGGTCTCAACTTCTAAGAATTTTCTTGGGAAGAGACACTTCAACGTGGTCTTCCATGAAACCAAAAAAAAAATGACGGCGTGAATATGCATGGGATGTTTGCAGTAGGGATGGCAACAGTGAAGAATATGAACTGTCTGAAGTTTTTTTCTCTCAAAAAGGGACAGACCAAGGCTTAGACCAGGACCATAAATATAGCGAGGATCGTACAATTCATCCAGCTTGTTCATTTTAAAAGTTTCTTAATATCTCTCGGTCCGGTGGTCTTCATTTAGATTAGGTTTTTGACCATAAACCTTGTCCCTGTATCCTTGTATTGCGTAAAACAGATACAAAAACCCATGAAGAAAGGAAAACTCAGATCCTATAGGTAGTAATTGGCTACTTTCAGTCTGAACTATACACGTTCTAGATGGTCATTGACCACTGAAAGTATACATGCAGCACGACTGCGAAAGGTATCTATCGACCGTAGGGCTGCGATATTAAGGAAAGCCTCCCCGTTTATGACCTTCAAAATGGAGGCAAGGTCAACAATAAATACCAGTTGCAATCTTCCCAAAGGTCAGTTTCAGAAAATCACAAAGACAAGCAGAAGAAAAAGAAAAGTAATTCTTGTCTTCCCCTGTAATCCCTTCTAAGAGCTTAGGCTTAAATATACCATTGTCGTCTATCGTGATACAGCATCAATGTTATAAGCGCCAACCTTTTTAAAATAAGGTCGTCAACATGTTCTGCTACAATAGTCTTCGGAACAAGGAGGGACCTTGTCTCAAATGGTATACAAATATGTTAACATTTATGATTCTTAAATATCTAACAAGTTTACAACAGCATTACTGTAATGTCAAATAAACCGACGAAGACAGCATGTGTGAATATAGGAAACCGACAGTTTCCAAGTCTTCGCACGTCTTCTTTAAATTTATTTAATAGTTATATAACGAATTAACCCTGAAAGTAACAAATTACACCGAAAAATATACTTATAGAAATTCATATTATAGCTATATTATAGCTGTTCAAATCTCTTCAGTAAACCTGAGATAAATAAGATTATTTTACGGGCTGCTAGACAAAAGATTTCCTTGTCCAACGACGAATGAAGCAACTGTCCGAAATTTATTAGGTAAACGCTATGTCATGCCTGTACATAGTAAGTAAAAAGGCTACGTAACTGCCAAGATTCGTTATTCCGGAGAGACTTCAACCAAATGCATCGCTATTAAAGTTGGCTTGTGTGCAGACAAAAGAGAACCTCTACACCATGTGAAGAAAATAACGATGAAGACTTAACAAACGAGTTTATTTCAGCCTAAGCAAATAAACAGGAATGTCATTTGATCAAGTACATGGCTGTCGATGTTCTTTTTTTCTGTTAAAAATTAATATAAACCATAAATCTGTATTCTAATGAAAACAAGCCTCTGCCATTCACTTATTCGGCAAATTCCAAGGGTCCTCCGCGCAGAAGCGACTGTACATTCGTGAATTTTCATTGATGACATTCCTTGATCCGTGTGCCGGTTCCTCACCAAAATCTAATTGATTTTTCAATTAACCGTTCCGGAAATCCCCTGAAACCTACATGAGATTCCGTTCTTGATTGTATGAATTACCATGTAAACAAACACACGAATGGGAATGAACGCACTCCCTCCTGGGCGGACAGACGTACTGATAGGGTTAATAGGCGCATGCAACTGGTCATGGTATGATCTGACGTCATAACATCCCAAGAAATGGTAGTGTTTTTTTAATATTACAGGTCTAAACTTTGCATATTGACCGACATAAATATCGGCATGAAAGCGGATAGTAACTTAATACTTAATAAGCAATCTAAAAGATCAGTCGGATGCCAGCCACTTTTCTCTGACGGAACGGTCATATTTTTTTTTTTCAAACAAGAACACGGCACATTCTGATGAAAAATCTGATGTACTTTATCATTATATTTCAATAAGCATTTAGAACGGTTTGTCCCGTCGATTATTAAAACTAAGTAAAATTTTACAGAGAGTTTACGTCTACCGGTAGCCTACAGGAAATATATTATTTGCATACCATTGCAAAAATTAGCCTTAAAATCAAACAACTGAGTTTTTCAAACATATTAATTATATGTCAGAGGCCCTCCATCAACCAAGTTCATCTGACAAATTTTGTTGGTCTGTAAGACACACAATGATGCAACAACTGAGGTTCGATCCGGTACCACTGGTATTCGTGCGTTGCTCTTATACATCTAAGTCTCCATGCATTCTCCAAAATACACTCCTTTCTGGTAGCAATTTGACGTTCACTGGGGTTCGTTCAAGTGTACCGAAAAAGCACGTTCAACCTGCTTGTGGAGCGAGAGTTAGAGAAAATCAAATGAAAGAGATTCCTGATGATTGCCTTGTTATGGGTTCATAACTGAAATGAGATTTCAGTTATGGGGATCCTCTTATGGAAAAGTGTAGCAGGGGTATATTGGGATATTTGCAAAATAAACAGAGAAAATGGAGGCAATTTAGCAAATTTCTTACCAATAATGGCTAATAAACTGTTCTGGAGTAAAAATAAATTATGTAGAAGTGCCCTTATAAGGAAATTGTTAAGATTTCAACTCATGTGGTTTTTTTAGCCTGCCATGCGGTCATGTTTACCTTTTGTCACATGACCCTGTCCTTGACCTTACTGATATGAGAAAAGTTGTCCTCTGATTATTGTTCCAAATAAATTATAGTAAATATTGTTTCCATAACTTCCATAGGCAAATTTGTTAAAACCTTTAATGATATAGCCATAAACTTATAAAGGACTTATTGAAGCCATATATTATCATTTACTCATAAGTATTATTCATGAAATAAGATTTTTTTAATAGATTTATTAGCAATAAATTACTCTGGTACACCAGAGGTCAGGTCACAGGTCAGGTCATGGGTGACCAGAGTTCATGCCTCAGCAACATGGCTGTGTCAGTGATGGTCTTCTGCTCTTCTCTTCATGATAAAATGCTGTTATATCATATATAACATAAACAGGAGACTCCACATGTATGGAAACTGATATATAAAGGATATATAGGTAGAGTGAGCATAGTTTAAGCTGCATCTTATTCTTAATTACTCTATTATTCTTTCCTTCTGATACATCAGAAGGAACGCTACGATATTTCGTAAGAACATACTCAAGGCTGAGTATGGAGCCCGGGTCACCTGGTGTGTAATTCTCAGCCTTGCACCAAGGCAAATGATTGCCGTTCCTTACCTGTGCCTCCATTCATAACCAAGTTTGATTACTTCTCAGGTGAGTTTGCTGCGCGACAGCTTGGAATTTACTTCTTTTGAACATTTACACTAACCGAAGTTACTCTACAAGACGTATATCTCAACTGCTGCATGCTGAAGCGCGTGAAATTAATAATGCAATTGGCCAATAGGTGGCACATTATACCGTTCACTGCCTCTCCACTCACCCCTCGTTCCCAAGAACCAGTTAGTTCACAGTGATGTTTCGTTCTAACGTTAGAAAATTGTACCTTTAAAACACTCATTACTTAAGATAAAAAAGAAAATATTATTTTCAGTGTTGGTTATCATCGAGTCAAACTGCATTAACTTAGATAATATATATTAGCATAAATCCTGTTCCATCATTGCTAGTTTTTGCAGTGTCGGGTAGATGGCACTGCAAAAGCCTCTTGGAGAAGTAATGTCAAATTCAACAGGATTTATGAAGAGACATAGATATGACCTCCTCTTTAGCCACTTTGGCATGGTTCAAGACCCAAATTTTTTTTTCACAAAATGCAGTCAAAGAATAAAGCTTTCATGAACTTGTAGCCCAGCCAGGTAGTCTAAGTTAATACAACTTATGGTACATATTGTAATTAGCTAGCTTGCTGATGCCATGTTTTGTTTACAGATAAGAAAATATGGACACTGAAACCATTGAGGGGATGGCACAACTATGTTTTCTGCCAGATGACACCAGTTTCTATGGCAACATTATCACACAGAACAAGAAACAGTTTGCCATAACAGGAGCACATTGTGACCGACCCTGTAGTGACTGTCATGAGTGCTGTTTTGAATCAGCTCCGTTTTTCTATGAAGTAAAGTTATTTTACCATGAAGGTGAGGACATCCAGAAAGAGACAGTTGTGAGTCATGTTGCAAGGTCTGGTGGAGATAACTGTTCTCTCACGTCTGATGAGCTGGAGTTTCACACAGATGAACTATTGGTGGACAAAAAGGCTGAAGATATAATACAGAAATATTTTTCTGAGAAACTGCTCGGTCGGAACTGTTATGTTTGTGTTGGTGAAATCAAATTTACAGTAAAACACAGAGAAGATAATGGATGGTTGTAAACCACAGAAAATCTTGTATACTATTAAGCAATTTTTAATTTTTTTTATTTTGTTGAATCAGTTATGATTAAAGGGACATAATCAGAAACAATATTATGCCTATTCTTTCTCAATATCAGTTAGTTTTGCTTTAAACAAATTTTCCCAGCAAAACCTTACCAGCACAGAGTCTTAGTACCTTGCATCAACTGTTTAATACCTTGTTATAACTATGCATTTTGGTAAACACAGTCCACGTGTGTCTGTTTACCATAACAAGGATGTGTAACTGAAGGTCCGATTGTGAGAAGCAACACACAAATTTTCAGCCAGCATGAACATGTTTTACATTTTTATGGACAAGTCAGTCAGGTCATCTCATATTGTAGATGTTGTGGCTCAGCAATGCACAGTCCCACGCGCTGTGTTTATGTTGATACTTTTGATCGCGCCCGGTCCACTGTTTTTAACACTTGTCTACGGGAGTAAGCAAATGGTTTCAGGGCAATGTTTTAGCAGGTATAAATTTATTTTAAAGAGAAGAAGCTATTTTTGTGTTATTTCAACAAGCTTTATAGGTGATTGGCCCCTTTAAATTCATACATATTACAAATAACTATTTTATAATAAAAAAATAATGGCCTGCTACCTAAAATGAAGTGTTAAGTTGTGGTGAACTTGGAAGAGAGTAACTGTAGGATAGCTAGCTCAGTTCCCACTGAAGCAACAATCTTCAATAAAATGCCTCATTTGATCTAAATATTGTATTTTATTTACTGTCACATACTAGGCCTTTGTGAAATGAAATACTTTGTGCTTTGTTCATACAGTAGACACAGTGCAGACAAAGCACTTGTTGTGACCCAATGCCCATGTGAATGGATCACTGGCTACGCCCACAATTGTGGAATGCAAGTACATGTATTACATTTTCAGCAGGATGGACCTGTGGTCACTAGTGATGATGCAATACATACACATCGCAGGCTGAAACAACTGTGTGTGCAACCAGTGGTTATCTCACAGGGACAGGCAATGAACACATCAGGTCACATGAAGTGCTGCATAGCAGCTGGTATGCATTCCGTCCACTAGAGAGTGGTAGCCAGAGGTCTGTGGCTCTGTAATACACTTCAGAACCTCAAATGGGTCCAAGCTGAATATTTGTGCTCTAATTTCTTGCACAGACTGTGAACTCCAGATGTTTGTTATGGTCCTAGTCTTATTTAAATGTACTCACCCATACCTGTCACACACAACACTTAATTGTACCCATACAAATCTGCACAGTACTTCATAGTTCCCTTTCAAATCCACACTGTACTTCTTAGTAGCCTTACAAATCCACACAACACTTAATACTACGCTTGCAAATCAACACAACACTTAACAGTAATCTTAAAAATCCACAAATCATTTAATGGTACCCTAACAAATCCAAGGGTACAAATCAACATAACACGTAAAAGTACCCTTACAAATTCACACAACACTTATTAATAGTACCCTAAAATATCCACACAACACTTACTAGTACCCATACAAATCTGCACGGCACTTCATTGTACCCTTACAACTCCACATAGCCCTTCATAGTACCCTTACAAATCCACACAGCACTTCATAGTACCCTTACAAAGTTGCCAGATATACTGCACAACCACTGGGGGTTGGTAAACAAGTAAAAAAATTAAGGCAACAAAGCACCAATGTTTATTTACATTAATGATGAAACATGAATGTGAAGTTTTCAAAATTTACGTCTTATTTCAAACAGGTAACAGTGATCTACTATGGCATCTTTCACAGAAATGGTATAAGAAACAACAGATCAACTTGGTTTCACCACAATGTACTTTAAAGTTGTCGGGGAAACAATATTGTTGAAACATACCTATTTTTATTGATTGGTGATGTTTATGAATGACAAAGTTCCAATTAAATATATTATATATTATAAAAGAGGAATCATAATTTACATCATTATCTTTTATTATTTCCCTGAATGATTCTGATCATTTCCTACTATATATATATATATATATTATTTATGTTCTTCTGAATGGAGAAGTTCAATGCATATATATACACACCACATATCAAAAACATGAAACCACAGTTCCATATGATCATGCATATAAACAGTACATGTATATCTGATCTAATACTCTGCAGGGAACACAATCAAGATTCCACCTTTCCTGAGAAGTCATTTTTTCCAAAAATCGTTTTAGGTACAAATGTCCGGTCTTTAAGTTTATCAACTTGACCGGTGTCTGTCACTTGTGCTTCCACAAGCTGTCTGTCTCCTCGCTTGTCCTTTGTGCTCTCTGCCCACGGCGTCTCAGCATCACCACGCAGCAACTTCTCTGCATTGTAACCTATGACACCCACCACAGCCGCAGCTGGCCACACCACATACGGTGCATATATACGTAGGAAGTTGAAGATGATAGGCCACATATTACCTGAAAGAAAATTAAGTTTTTTTATCATTGGTGCTTTACAAAACCTACAAACTGGGACTAACTTTGGGGATATATTGTAGAGAATAATGGCAAGACACTGAAAGGACAATAGACCAGTCTGACCAGGGTAATAAAATATCTAGGGACAACTTCACGGCAAGCTTCGACTTCAGAGTGCATTCTCCTTCTGTAATACCTACATTGTCTTAAATGAACAGTATAATGATAATAAGAGAGTTTGGTAAAAAAAAATAGAATAAATCTTGGGCATATACCTTATGAAATGAACAAGATGTGAACGCTGTTAAGATCACTAGATATATCTAGATTCTATGAGCCACATCAAATGGCACATGCGGATTACCCTGGTGTGGGTTTATATTAGTCCACCCAGCTCTAACCCTATATCACAAAAGTAGAGCCAAAATAGATCAAGGAACCAGTGTACAAGCCTGCTATCAACCAATCCAAAAAGCATCCTCATTTGCACTATTTCTGTCCCAATTCAGAATTGCTCAACTGATGAAACACCTAGCATTATGTTATGAAACTTTTGGTGGCAAGGTCTTCTGCTTCCATAGAGTTGAACATACCATGGTTTGGTTTGTCTGTTAGAACTTAAAAATTATGCACAGATTTTGATGAACTATTGGTGGAAGGTTAATCCATTTTTGCATTTAACATTGTTGAAGGTATCTGGATCCCCATAATAATAATAATAATAATAAATTTAAGGAAGCATTCTCTTGTTGCATAAGAATCAGCTGGACTCATTGTGCATGTATTTTCATCTAATTTAGTTCATATTCTCTAGTCAACATTGTATCTGAAATATTAGTCATGACAGTTCACCCTGAATGCTATTTTCATAACCTGGCAACAGGATAAGTGGCTTTGGTATAATAGGTCGTCATTTTCAACTAGAGCTCAGAGCCGAGTAAGCCACACAAATTCCACTGGCTTGGACAGAAAGAAAGCTGACTTTAGTAGTAAGCCGAGTTTTGTGGCTCAACACAGCTTGCAAAATGTCGGCTGGCTTGAACTGACCTTTGACAATGTTGCAATTTAGCTATCACTCTTTGTCCGTCGTCCGTCTGTCTGTCTGTCTGTCTGTCTGTTAACCAAGCACAAATCATAACCGCTGGACCTGGAATCTTCTTACTCGACATCCAGAGAGGTCCATGAAATGTCTTCTTGGAAACCTAAAATTAGGTCTCTGTTACCCAAATCCTCTGAGCTATGGGGTTTCGAGGTACTTCCAAGAATAATGGAAAATTTGATACAAAAGCTCAAGTATCTGAACAACTAATGCATTGATCACCATGATTCTTTGCATGCATATTTATCATGGAGTGTTTCATCAGTTTCTGCAGGTGGCGCCACCTTTTTTTTTTTTTTTTTTAAGAGTTTTAGCTCAGCTGACTAAAAGTTCCACCATGATCTGTTCCATCCGTTCCGACTAAAATCATGAAAGAATTACGAAAATCTGTGACCTTGACCTTCATCTTCAAGGTTAAATCTGCAGAAATGTGAAATTTTTTGGGAACCCCATAACTTTTGAAGTATTCCACATTTAGTCCTCAAGTTTGGTTCGCTAATTGTCCCTACCAAGTTCTCTGACAAGTTTAAAACCTGGTGACCTTGACCAGGAAAATCAACGTCAAATCAGCTGAATTATAGCTATTGTCTTGTGAACACGATAACTTCTGAAGTATTTCAAATTTTGTCCTCAAATTTGGTACACCAATTAATTGTTCCTACCAAGCTCTTGGATGACTTTGAAACCTTGTGACATTGACCAGGATCTACAAGGTCAAATCAGCAGAAAGTTATTGTCTTGTGGATGAGATAACTTCTTAAAGGGCTGCATATTTTCCTCCAAAAGTTGAAACACTCATTGTTCTTACCAAAATTTCATCGGAGTTTGAAACCTGGTGACCTTGACTTTTTTAGCCCATCAGCCTAAGGGCTGATGGGCTATTGTCATCACCCAAGCTGTCCGTCTGTCCGTCCAGTGTTCGTTAACTTTTACCTTGTTAGCAGGATATCTCTAAAAGGATTCACTGTAAGAATTTTATTTCTTCAGTGAAGATGTGTCTCAACAAAATCTCGGTCAAGCTCGAAGATGGGTGACCTTTACCTATTTTGCTACGTCTAGAGCAGATAATAGAAAAACACCTAGAAGCTTATTTCTCAGGAACCATTGGGTGGATTTTCACAAAACTTACTGTGATCATTAGGACTGATGGTCTGAACCTGCTGCACAAGTAAGGGGGCGCCACCTACGTTTTCTGATTTTTAATGAATTTTTCTCGGATTTTTCCACTTTGGCCTTGTGAGGGGGATATCTCTAAAAAGATTCTCTGGAGGAATTTTATTTCCTTGGTGAAGATGTACATTGACAAAATCTCAGTCAAGTTCGAAGATGGGTGACTTTAACCTATTTTTCTAAGTTTTAGAGCCGATTAGAACCTTAGCAGCTTATGTCTCAGGAACCATTGTGTGGATTTTTACAAGACTCACTATGAACATTAGGACTGATGGTCTGTACCTGCTGCACAAGTAAGGGGCGCCACTTACAATTTCTGATTTTTAATGAATTTTTCCGTGATTTTTCAACTTTGGCCTTGTGAGCGGGATGTCTCCAAAGGTATTCAACACATTAACTTCATTTCTTCAGTGCTGATGCATATTTACAAAATCTTGGTAATGTTTAAGGATGGGTGACCTTGACCTACTTTTCAAGGTTACATAGCTTAGAATAGAGTAAAACTTAGGAGCTTATTTCTCAGGAAGCATTTGGTGATTGTTATGAAACATGGTACATACCTCTCCAGTTCAAATTTATAACTGAGACATGTACAGATATACATCCATGTGAGAACAAATATTTCGTACTTGTTACTGTCTATAAACACTATTCTTTTGGCTGAGGGCTTTTGTCAGCTTCTGCTGATATTCTAGTTCTTCAAAGTCAAATCTGCTGAAATGTAACATTTTTGTGAACCCCATTAATTTTGTAGTATTTCCAATTTTGTTCTCAAATATAGTACACCAATTGTTACTACCAAGTTCTCAGAGGAGTTTGAAACCTGGTGACCCTGATAAGGATCTTCAAGGTCAAATCAGCGGAATTATAGTTATTGTCTTGTGGATGAGATAACTTTGAAGGGCTGCAAATTTTCCTCCAAAATTTGAAACACTTATTGTTCCTACCGAAATCTTGGATGTGTTTGAAATTCTGTGACCTTGACCTCTATCTTCAAGGTCAAATTTATTGTGATCCCCATAACTTAGGAAGTACTTAAGACTTTTTCTTCAAATTTTACACACCAGTTCTTTCTGCCAAAATGTCATCAGAGTTTGAAAAGCAGTGACCTTGACCTTCAATATCTAATTTGCTGAAATCTAGATTCATTGTTTTGAGATATTGCATATTTTACCCCTAATGTATTGGGATGGCCCATGGCTGGGGGAGACATAGAACAGTTTTGCACTGCAGAAACAAAGCCATTCTAGTTTCAAATTTTTTACACATTTTTATGTCTTTTTTTGAGAACTTAAAATGAAGCAGCTGTCCATTAACAGGCCCCAAATCATGAATGTTGGGCCTAGAATCTTCTAACTTTAAATCCCTGGAGTTTCATGAAAAATATCCTAGGAAACTTGAAACTAGGTCATGGTTAACTATATTTTGCAAATTAGGGGAGAAAACATGATTTTTAATTGAGTCAGATGGGGCACAAATTTTATCCATTTGGCCTAAAATCCTCATACATGACTTTCAGGGAGGACCCTAAAAAACTCCCTGGAAACCTGAAATGTCAATCTGACCCATTTTCTGCAAGCTGTGTAAAAGAACTTGATTTTTACATTTAATTAGTCCGTTAGCCATAAATGTTAGCTGCTGCATGTAGAATAAGGTCACTGTAACCTATATCTAAGGGCTTTTGGCAGAATGCATGATTTGAGCACTCTGGGAGTCTTTTGCCCATTTTTCAAGGCTCCTTGAATTCAGCTGAGCGTCATGGCCCATGGGCCACTTGTTAAACAAGTTATCTATCTTGCATTTGACATATTGTATCCATTTTACTTTAACTAGTTTGTGATTACATATAAAGTATAGTTTATCCTGGTGGTTTCTTAAGCCAACATTTTCAAACTTAAACTATTTCCTTTCAGCAACAAGAAACAAAGGACAAGTTACCCATGGGGTCATGACGCTCAGCTGACTAAATAAACATTCACAAAAGGAATTTTATTCATCTGAATGCCAAATTGTGTAGGTGGTATCCCCATTTAACCGAAGCTTAGCTCGGAGGATATGGGTAACAGAGAACTAATTTCAGGATTCCAAGAGATTATTCATTTACCTCCATGGATGTGAAGAAAGACGATTCTAGGTCCGATGGTTACAATTTGTGCCTGGTTAATGGACAACAACACCTTTTAAGGTATAAAAAATTGAGTAAAAATGCGTAAAATTTTTTAAAATGCAGGTGGCGCCACCATTCTGCAGAAACTGATGAATCATTCCATGACCAATATCTATGCATAGAATCATGTTGCTCAATATATTAGTTATTCAGATACTGGAGCTTTTGTATAAAATTTTTAGTTATTCTGGGGAGTACTTCTGAGCCCTATAGCTCAGAGGAAATGGGGTAACAGAGACCTTATTTTCGGTTTCCAAGAAGACATTTCATGGTCCTTCCTGCATCTTAAGATAGAACATTCTAGGTCCAGTTATTAGGATTTGTGCCCTGTTACCAAAGGACCACATCTTTTAAAGTCTCAAAAATAAAGAAAAAAATTTAAAAAAATGCAGGTGGCCCCACCAATCTGCAGAAACTGATGAAACACTCCATGATCAATATCCATGCAAAGAATCATGAGGATCAATGCATTAGTTGTTTAGATATTTGAGCGTTTGTATCAAATTTTCCATTATTCTGGAGGGTTATTTGGAGCCCCATAGCTCAGAGGTTATGGGTAACTGAGACATAATTACAGGTTTCTAAGGAGACTTTACATGGGCCTCCCTGCATGTCAGGAAAGAAGATTCTAGGTTCAGTCGTTACGATTTGTGCCCTGCTAACAGATGACTGCAACTTAAGGAGGTCTCAAAAATAGAGAAAACTAGATGTGTTGGAACGACACGAATGCCCCCGCCTGGGGCAAATATGAAACATTTGTTAAATTTTGTAAAATTTTTTAAGTTCAGGAGTTGGTCGTATGGTCAAGGCAGGTCAACAAGGGCAAAATGCAAACTCGATCTGTAACGGGTCATTATCAAGCAACTCACCAAAAATCAGGCCAGTATCTGCAGGCATTGTGAAAAAAAGTCCATACATGTGCATTTTTTTATAAAAATTTCTGTCTTTCATGAAATTTTCTATGTTCAGGATCTGTCATATGGTCAAAAATAGGTCAACTGGGACAAAACGTGAACTCAATCTGTAAGTGGTCATTATGTGCCCACAGACCAAACATTAGGCCAGTATCTGTAAGCATTGCATTGCCGAGACTAGAATATTAGCAAAAGCTGATAATCAGTTATAAATTTAAATTGGAGAGGTATGTACCATGTTTCTTAACAATCCACCAAATGCTTCCTGAGAAATATGCGCCTAAGTTTTTTTCTATACTAAGCTCTGTGACCTTGAAAAACTTGTCAAGATCACCTATCTTTGAACTTGACCAAGCTTTTGTAAATATCATGCAATAGCACTGAAGAAATGAAGTTCATGTGTTGAATACCTTTGGAGATATCCTGCACAAAAGGCCAAAATTGAAAAATCCGATAAAAATTCATAAAACAAGGGACCCATGGGTCACTGCGCTCAGCTGTTATATATGATAAAAAATATGCTTTGGGAAAGAGGCACATGCTTGTTTTGTGTGGTAATAAATATTAGCTTTATTATGAGTTGTTGGTGTTTAGCTTATGTATGATTTTGATAGTATCTTTGGAGACAGGGAAGAGGATTGATTTCATTTATTTTTTTAACAAATGGAGTGCTATTGTCACACAGATTTTGACTTGGCCATATAACTTATAAGCAGCACATATTATAAAAGTTTAATTATTTATTAAAATTTAATAACAAATATTGTGCCAATATAATTTTTATTTTAAAAAAATAATAAGAAAATCATATGATTTTTTAAAATAAAATATAACTGAAATGATTATTGAAATAATATTATAGAATATATTCATGAATGCATTCATGAATACATTTTGAAAGTATTTTCACTGGTATTCATATACTTTCATTTTTACCTGAATTCCCATTCTTTATGCAAAAGAATTTATAATGGAGTACATATTCATATTCATATTTAAATACAATTGCAAAGTATTCGCACCATGTCTGGTATTTATTCAGTTTTCACCAAACAATGATGTTGAGAATCCAGAATATACCAAATTCACACATTTAAATAATGATCATAAGTATCTGGTTTTATGGCTTTTATTTATATTAAATAAAAAAATAAATGTAATATATTCATTTTGGACTAATTTCACATCAATGTACACACTAGACACAGTAGAATCTAGATTAATATTATCAACTGCATCTTTGTCTATCATTAATTTCCTTCATATGATCCCTAATGATTAGTAAAGAATAATATGATTTACTTTTTTATCATTAAAATTGAACTTGAAAAAAACCATATGTGACTGCATGGTGTTATTTGGAATATGTGACATTCTATCCATCAATACAAGATTCTTATATCATCAGTAACTGCAAGTTAATTTCCTTTTATTATACACTAACAAATTCCCTTTTCTATTTTTCTTTAATTTGTTTTTAAAAAACAATAAAAATTTATTAATTTATTGTTTATTGTTATGTTGTTGGTCAAAACTACTAGATGAGTTGGGTTGGACACCTGGATCAACTGTGGCTGTCCTTAAGCTGCCTGGCTGCCCCTGTGTATGTTTCGCCTCAAGCGTGCATAATTTGCTGAAAGTTCAACAAGGTCATACAGGTGACTCAAGAGGGGCTGGAGAGAGCCAAGGTCTGACATGGTATCATAAAAACATTAACAAAAGCTACAATTTTTGGCCAATTTCTTTCAGCTTTCTAAACTACAAAGCTGAAATCCTTATGTGTGCATGATATGAAAATTATATCAACAGTGCTCACAGGAAACAAACGTGCCATGGTCAAAGTTGGGCAAAATTTAAGGTACTAATTTTATATTATACTAATAATTTATAGAATTTGAAAAATTCAGAACTAATTTTGGGTATTCAATTGAATCTTGATTAATTAATGTTACATCCCTGACAAAAAATCTCTAGCTTCAGCAATCCCCTTGTTAAGGGAGTAAATATATTTCTTGATTTTTTACAAAATGTATTATGTTTGGGCCCATAACTTAAAACAATTACGCAATACTGACATCATTTTTAGCATGTGCATAGAAAATGTATAGAAAAATATGTATATTATATATGATTACAGTCAGATCAGTGGTTTTGATATTAGGCAGTCTTGAAGTGTAACAATGGGTTTTTAATGGAAAAATGAAATTTTTCATTAATATCTCGAAGGTATTAAGTCATAGTGACCAAATTCTTGGCATGGTAGGGGATTTTGGAGACATCTAATTGTATACCAAATTTTAGGAACTGAGAGCTGAAGCTGGGGAGCTGATTTCTTGCAAGATGTAAACAATATAACTTGAAAACTTGAATAAAATCTACAGTTTTTGATCAACTGGATTCAAATTTTGGTGTTAACAGACATCCTAACAAAAACATGCTGTGAAATTTAAATCCACAGTACTTTCAGGAAAAAACGTGCCATGGTCAAAGTTGGGCAAAATTTAAGGTACCAATTTTTTATTTTTGTTGATATTTTAAAAAATTTAAAAGATTTTGATCTAATTTTGGGTATATTAGTTATATTACTGGAAGAAAAGTCCATAGCTTTAACATGTTTTGTGTTAAGTGAACAAATATCTTTCCTGATTTTTTACAAAATGCATTATGTTTGGGCCCCTAACTTTTTTAAAATTATATAATACAGACATAATTTCTGGCATGTACATAGGAAATATATAGAGGAATATTTATGGTAAATATGAGGAAAAACTGATGAGTGATTTTGATATGAGGCCGTCCTGAAGTGTGAAAATAGGTTTTTAATAAAAAAATTGAGGTTTTTCCTTAATTTCTAAAAGGAACGAAGTCGCAAAGACCCAGTTTTCGGCTTGGTATGAGATCTTGGGGACATCTAACATTACGCTGAATTTTGGATTCCTAGGTCTTACAGTTTCAAAACGTGCCACATCTACGGATGGACGGAAGGACAGACAGACGGACGGCAAGATGGACAGATGGACGGACAACGGACAATGGACCACGACAATAGCTGGATGACTTATAGTCAGCTGAGCTAAAATTGAGGTTTTTCTTTAATATCTAAAGGAACGAAGTCCTATTGACCCAATTTTCGGCATGGACATCTAACTGTATGGCAAATTTCAGATACGTAGGTCCAATGGTGTCGAAACGTGCCAGTCATACGGACGGACATCTGGACAGACGGATGGACAGACGGATGACGGACAATGTACCACGACTTTAGCTCAGATGACTTATAGTCAGCTGAGCTAAAAATCAGAAATTGTAGGTGGTGCCACCAAAATTGTGCAGGACACACAGACCATCATTCCAAATGATCATAGTAAGTTTTGTGAAAATCCACACAATGGTTCCTGAGATATAGCTTCTGAGTGTTTTTGTATAATCAGCTCTTAAACAAAGAAAAATAGGTCAAGGTCACCCATCTTTGAACTTGACCAACATTTTGTTGATATACATCTTCACTGATGAAATAAAATTCCAACGGTGAATCCTTTTAGAGATATTCCGCTCACAAGGCCAAAATTGAAAAATCCGATAAAAATTGATTAAAAAATCAGAAATTGCAGGTGGTGCCACCAACATTGTGCAGCACATACAGACCATCAGTCCCAATGATCATAGAAAGTTTTGTGAAAATCCACACAATGGTTCCTGAGATATAAGCTTCTGAGTGTTTTTCTATAATCAGCTCTAAAATGTAGAAAAATGGGTCAGGTCACCCATCTTCCAACTTGACCAAGATTTTATCGATATACATCTTCAGTGATGAAATAAAATTCCAGCGGTGTATCCTTCTAGAGATATCCTGCTCACAAGATAAGAGTTAACAGACATGGGACGGCCGGACGCCAGACGGACAGACAGACAGACGGACAGACGGACAGCTTGGGTGACGACAATAGCCCATCAGCCTATGTGCTGAGGGCTAAAAACGGCTGTACATACACATTTGTCATGAAAATTTCTATTTTTCATGAAATTTTCTATGTTAAGCTGTAAAACAATCAAAAGTAGGTCAACCGGGACAAAAGGCGAACTGGATCTGTAACCGGTCATTATCTGCCCACACATAAAAAACAGGGCGGTATCTGCAGGCACTGCGGAAAAAAAGTCCTTACATATGCATTTGTTATGAAAATTTCTATTTTTCATGAAACTTTCTATGTTCAGGAGCAGTCAATTGGTCAAAAATAGGTCAAATGGGACAAAACATGAACTCAATCTGTAACTGGTCATTATCTGCCCACACACCAAAAATCCGGCCTGAATCTGCAGGCATTGCGAAAAAGAGTCCGAACAGTTGCACTTGTCATGAAAATTTATATTTTCATGAATTTTCTATGTTCAGGTGCCATAAACGGTCAAAAGTAGGTCAACTGGGATGAAACACGATCTCTATCTGTAACTGGTCAATATCTGCCCATACACCAAAAATCAGCCAATATATCTGCAGGCATTGTGAAAAAAAGTCCGTACAAGTGTACTTGTCATGAAAATTTCTATTTTTCATGAAATTTTCTTTGTTCAGGAGCCGTAAAACGGTCAAAAGTAGGTCAAATGGGACAAAACGCGAACTCAATCTGTAACTGGTCAATATCTGCCCACACACCAAAAATCAGGCCAATATCTGCAGGCATTGCTAAAAAAAGTCTGTAAAACTGTTTGATTTCGGAAGGACGAAAGGACGGAATGACGAACATGGGTATAACTATATGGCGGGGGCATAGAATTGGTAAAAAAAAATTAAACAAGGCCTACAGGCCTAATGCGAACCTGTGCAATGAGATTACACCAGGTATAATACTTCAATGCTGGACCATAACTTTTCAAGAACAAGTGTAACATGTACATGAACAATGCAAGTACAGTAGAGTGCTGTTTTTCCGAAAGCGTCGGGGGACAGGCTTTTCGTAAAAACGAACATTCGGAAATGCGGACAAGGGTCTAGCGGCAAGTTAGTACGACAGTTAATGATTAACTTAATGCCAGTTTACCCGAGGAACACGGTGTTTCTTTTCGATATTCTAAATTGATGACCTGGACGTATAAAAGATATTGCATTATTGTTGAGCATAATTGGCAAAGATCAGTCTAACCTGCTTTAAGTATACGTGCATGCTCTATTTTTCGTCATATTCACTGTAGGGAAAGGTCAATTGACATCGCCAAAGAACATGGTGTTTCTTATTGATCTACCTAATTGAAGACCAGAACATATAATAGCTGCTCGAGCACAAGCGTTTAATAAATTATACCTCACCAAAGCTGAAGCGAGTTAACTGCTCAGTTATTTGCCATGACATCTTGTCCTAAGCCGACAAATTATGCTTGCTTGAATACAAACAAGATGTGGTTGATAACACACAAGTGCTTTTGGATTAACTGCTCAGTTGCTTGCTACAGGTACAAGGGGCCGAGGGTTGCGGAGCTAGCTGTAGTTTTCACACCTTTTTCCCAGCGACAACATCGGCCCAGAACTAATTAATTAGGGTCACCATTGGGCTTAACACATGACTGCAGGCCTTGTGACTCGTAATTACAATACTCATTTTAGGTTTTTACATACTTTAAATACCTTTCGGAAATACGAATAAAATTTCCTTTCCTTATTTTAATTTTCGGAAGAACGAATTTTCGGAATTTCGGCATTCGGAAATACGGCACTCTACTGTACTAAACACTTAGAACAAGAAACAACTCGAATATGGGTAGTCGACAAGCGACTACGTGTATCCGCCTGTGTTGCATATTAGCATGGATGTCTGCAGCCAAATTGTGTATGTAGGTTGCGCCACCTACCACAAAATCCAGAAAGCCAACCAAGTTGTATACATATGCAAAATTTAAGGCAAATAAGTCAAACCACTACATGTATATGAGTGATTTTAGCCCGTGGCAGACAAACAGATGGATGCTGTGCAAAAATGGTTGTAGGTGGCGCCACCAGTTTTGCGTATGATAAAGAGCTATGTGAGAACTATACACATGCAAAACTTTGGCCCAATCGGTCAAACAGTTCCCAAGATATGAGCTTGGATGTCTGCTGCATAAACTAGAATGCAGGTGGCGCCACCTGTCATAAAATCAAGAGAGCTGTCAGGGATGGATTAACCTGCAAAATTTTAGGCGGATATGTCAAACCACTGCCGAGATATGAGTGATTTTATCCCATGGCAGACAAACAGACGAGAGCTGTGCAAAAATGGCTGCAGGTGGCGCCACCAGTTTAAGAGTTATGTGAGATCTATACACATGCAAATTTTGGCCCAATCGGTCAAACGGTTCCCGAGATATGAGCTTGGATGTCTGCAGCATAAACGTGAATGTAGGTGGTGCCACCTGTCATAAAATCAGAAAAGCTATCCAGGATGTATACGCATGCTGAATTTAAGGTGAATTAGTCAAATCACTGCAGAGATGAGTGATTTTAACCCAAGGCAGACGAACAGATGGACACTGTGCAAACATGGTTGCAGGTGGCGCCACCATTTTTTGTGTATGTTATAAAGCTCTCCAAGGGCTACATTTGTGCAAAAAAATTTTCCTGATTGGTCAAACGGTTCCCGAGATATGTGGGTTTATGTGTGGAAACATACGCACAAACGGACGCAGAGGGCAGAGGAAAGGTCAGAGGTCAAAACAAAATCGGGGCGCAGCAGTTCACATGTGACCCGAACATAATCCCGGGTTTTGTAAAATTCCACCCAGCGGTTACGGAGGAGTTCTCCGGACACCTACGCGGCGGCGGGGGGCTGAAAACATAGTATCCGCAAAACTCCGTTTTGGCAGATACAATTAAACAAACATCACTGCTGAAATTCTAGCATGGGTGCACACAACACAAAAACTAGAATACAGGTAGTCAACAAGCGACTACTTGTATCCACCAAAATCAGAGTGGGATGGGTGGAGTGAGGCATGGATTGAGTGGCATGGGGAGATAGAGTGAGGTGTGTTGCATAATAGCCTGGATGTCTGCAGCCGAAATGTGTATGTCGGTTGTGCCAACTACCACAAAATCCAGAAAGCTGTCCAAGATGTATAAACATGCAAAATTTTAGGCAGACAAGTCAAACCATAATGAGATATAAGTGATTTTAGCCCATGGCCAACAAACAGACGGACGCTGTGCAAAAATGGTGGCAGAAGGCGCCACCACTTTTGTGTATGATTAGGAGCTATGTGAGATCTATACACATGCAAAATTTCAGGGGGATATGTCAAACCAGTCCTGAAATATAGGCCTGAATGTCTGCAGCGTATACATAAATGTAGGTGGTGCCACCTGCCACAAAATTGAGAAAGCTATCCAAGATGTATTAACATGCAAAATTTTAGGCAGATAAGTCAAACCACTAATGAGATATGAGTGATTTTAGCCAACGGCAGACAAACATACAGATGCTGTGCAAAAATGGTTGCAGGTGGCGCCACCAATTCTGTGTATGATTAAGAGCTATGCGAGATCTATACACATGCAAAATTTCAGGGGAATATGTCAAACCAGTCCTGAGATATAAGCCCGAATGTTTGCAGTGTAAACATTAATGTAGGTGGCACCACCTGCCACAAAATCGAGAAAGCTATCCAAGATGTATAAACCTGCAAAATTTTAGGCAGATATGTCAAACCACTGCCTAAATATGAGTGATTTTATCCCAAGGCAAACAAACAGACAGATGCTGTGCAAAAATGATTGCATGTGGAGCCACCAGTTTTGTGTATAATAAAGAGCTATGTTAGATCTATAAACATGCAAAATTTTTGCCCAATCGGTCAAATGGTTCCAGAGATATGAGCTTGGATGTCTGCAGCCTAAATTTGAATGTAGGTGGCACCACCTGTCATAAAATCAAGAAAGCTCTCAAGGATGTATAAACCTGCAAAATTTCAGGTGGATAAGTCAAACCACTGCCAAGATATGACTGTTTTATCCCAGGACATATGAACAGATGGACGCTGTGCAAAATGGTTGGTGGCGGCACCAGTTTTGCGTATGATAAAGAGCTATGGGAGATCTATACACATGCAAAATTTTGGCGCAACCGGTAAAAACTGTTCCTGAGATATGAGCTTGGATGTCTGCAGCTTAAATGTGATGTAGGTGGCGCCACCTGTCATAAAATCAAGAAAGCTGTCCAAGATATATACACATGCAAAATTTCAGGTCAATAGGTCCAACCAATGCAGAGATATGAGTGATTTTATCCCAAGGCAGATGAACAGATGGACCCTATGCAAAAATCTAAGAAAATGCAGTTAGAAAAAAAATAAACAAATGATGACTGATGACTGATTGTTTGCAAAAAATTTGGTGATACTAGCTCCTGCCATTTTTGAGATAGGTATGGTTAACTAGAGACGACGCACAACGCACTGACGCACGTTGGACGATGCAGCAACTTTGCATAAGCTCACAGGTTCGCTAAAAATCTGATAATTTTTAAGATGACAAATCTTTTGCAAAAAAATTGGTGAAACAGCTCCTGCCCTTTTTGAGATAGCTATGACGCACTACGGAAGACGGACGACGCTACACCACTGCATAAGCTCACAGATTTGCTCAAAATGCAAACCAAAATTTTTCAATCAGTTGAAAGATATAGATCCAATAATCTGGGAATTCTGCGTCTAGACACAATGTCTAGACGTCTAGACGCTGTGTCTAGACGTCTAGACACATTGTCCAGACGTCTAGACACATTGTCTAGACACCCGCCAGAGCCAGGTCAGTTGCCATGGTGATGTCTGGACCCCACCTGGTTGTACTGAGTGACCTCTAGACTTGGCGGCTGTAACTCAGCATGTTGTCAAATCTGTTTTCAAATACAGAAAGCCTTTTTCAATTGGCTACAATGCTTTTTAAAGCTGTATATACCCAATCTATTCTTATAAAACTGGCAGAACCCTACCATAGAATAATTCTTGTAAAGTTTAAACCAATCAGCTTAACAGTTTCATCATAAATCAGTGTATAAGCTAGAAGAGTTTAAAATTACATTTTCGCTTGTAAAAAACAGATCAATGTAAGTGGTGCCAATAATACCTCAATTTCAGATAAGACATATGTGACAAACATTGGTATAAAATTAGGTGATTATAGCTCAAGCCATTTCTGAGATTTTAATCTTACTGTGCTTTTTTGGACAGATGACTAAGTTCAACCTCCTGTAACTCGGTCAAAAATCTCTGAACTGGAACCATTCGAACTAACTTGAGAGAGATTATCCCAGGGATCATTTCTGTGAAATACTGGACAATTTGGCTGGACAGTTTTGGTGAAGAAGATTTTAAAAGCTTTTTTAGCATTTCCCCTATAAAATCTAAGAAAATGCAGTTAGAATAAAAATAAACAAAATCCGATAGAGTTTTTCAGATGACTGATTATTTGCAAAAAATTTGGTGATGCTAGCTCCTGCCATTTTTGAGATAGCTATGGTTAACGTACAGAAGACGCACAACGCACGACACATGACGCCACACCATCACATTAGCTCACAGCTTCGCTAAAAATACAGGTGGCGCCACCAGACTGCAGAAACTTATGAAACATTCCATGATCAATATCCATGCAAAAAGTCATGGTGATCAATGCATTAGTTATTCAGATACTTGAGCTTTTGTATCAAATTTTCCATTGTTCTAGGGGGTACTTCGGAGCCTCATAGCTAAAAGAATTTGGGTAAAAGAGACCAAATTTCAGGTTTCCAAGAAGATTTTTCATGGACCTCCCTGGATGTCTAGCGAACATGGCTGTCTTCTTGGTTGATTGAAAAAATATATAAAAAATCATCCTCAGTACCTAAACAGGACGATGATTTGGTCGAGTAATAGACAGGAACAGAAAAAATTAATAGTTGTTTGATAACTTTGTACACTCTTTACACCTACCAAATAGGTCTTCAGGTGTAGGAAATTCATTTACTTTTATTTCTAGATCTTGGAAATTCCAGGTTTTACCAAGTGCCAAGACCCAGAGAGGTTGATGATCATTTGCTGATGGCTTCAACAGTGCACTAGTTTGCCTTGGTGCAAGGCTGAGAATTACACACCAGGTGACCCGGGCTCCATACTCAGCCTTGAGAATGTTCTTACGAAATATCGTAGCGGTCCTTCTGATGTATCAGAAGGAAAGAATAAAAGAGTAATTAAGAATAAGATGCAGCTTAAACTATGTTCACTCTACCTATATATCCTTTATATATCAGTTTCCATACATGTGGAGTCTCCTGTTTATGTTATATATGATATAACAGCATTTTATCATGAAGAGAAGAGCAGAAGACCATCACTGACACAGCCATATTGCTGAGGCATGAACTCTGGTCACCCATGACCTGACCTGTGACCTGACCTCTGGTGTACCAGAGTAATTTATTGCTAATAAATCTATTTAAAAAATCTTATTTCATGAATAATACTTATGAGTAAATGATAATATATGGCTTCAATAAGTCCTTTATAAGTTTATGGCTATATCATTAAATGCTTTAACAAATTTGCCTATGGAAGTTATGGAAATAATATTTACTATAATTTATTTGGAACAATAATCAGAGGACAACTTTTCTCATATCAATAAGGTCAAGGACAGGGTCATGTGACAAAAGATAAACATGACCGCATGGCAGGCTAAAAAAAAAACCACAGGAGTTGAAATCTTAACAATTTCCTTATGAGGGCACTTCTACATAATTTATTTTTACTCCAGAACAGTTTATTAGCCATTATTGGTAAGAAATTTGCTAAATTGCCTCCATTTTCTCTGTTTATTTTGCAAATATCCCAATATACCCCTGCTACGCTTTTCCATAAGAGGATCCCCATAACTGAAATCTCATTTCAGTTATGAACCCATAACAATGCACTAGTTACCTTGATATTTATATTAACAACGATATAATTTTTTTTTTTACCTAATATAAATTTTTGATCACTGTTCAGTGTTATCAGGCTGGATATCTATATTGTTATTAATGTTAAAAAAATTATACTTTAATGTTAAAAAAGATTATACTTTAAGTTTAAGACATTGATATCTTGCTATTCTGAAGTATTCATTGAATTGTTCCCCATGTTTCCGTTTCATGTCCTTCTGATCTTGGTTTCTTAATAATACGTCTAACCTGGCTGTGTATTCGACCCCCCCCCCCCCCCCCCCCCACCTGACTTTTTGACGCAAACTGTTTTGTTCATTGCACAATGACCTTGGTCGATAATAGAGGTTAGCAAAATAAAAGACTTACTCTTTTTGCATCCGTATTTAACTAAACAATATTGTTCAACAACACTGAATCTTCTATGGTCACGCCTTACATTCCTGCTTAAATGACAACGGTTTAAGGCGGATAGCCTTGTTTATCAGAAAACTTTCCCCCTTCTTGAACTGTCAGACTGTGACAGGTGTGACTGTAACTGTACAATTGAATTAGAAAGCCTTGCCCAGTCTGAAGTGAATGGCTACAAACGACAGAAAAACAGAGGACTCGTTCAAATTCCTGGAGTTACTTGACGACAGACGCGGGGTCCTGTGGTCCCATTTACTTTAATTTGTGCGCATGTGTCATATATTACTGTTACCCTGGTGTTGAGGCATACAAGGTTTAAAATAAACCATTGCATGAATGGACTTTCCTTTCGCTTATTAAAAAAAGTGGAGGGAAACTGGGCATGGATCCATGCGTTTCAATTAAAGATGGAATGTTTGGGATGACAAATTTGGCATTAAACATATTAAAAAATTCTTCTAAAAAACATTGGACCATGTGACCTTGACCATACAATCAGCCAAGCTAAAATCGGTGGCGGTAAACTGAGGGAAAACTAAACCTTTTTACTTTTCTTGCTTCAATTCAATTGACACCAATGATTGTACAATATATTTGCTTTTAATTAAAAAGGAGTTTTAAATTTAGTACAAGGGAAGTAAATGAATCGAGCATTGAATCGAAAGTATATAAATCGATTATCGAATCTATTCTTATATTAAGGCTCCTTAAAATTTAAAGGCCTATTTAAATATCAAGGTCAAGTTCTCCATTTTTTTAAACTCTTTAATGAATATGACCGAAACAACAGGTGTGTCCGACCTGAAGAAATAATACGCACTATTTCTACGCTCCCGAGGCAGCGGAAATCTTGCGCTTCTAAAGAAGCAACTGATTTTCACGCTGCCAGCTTTGACCGTTTATGATATATTTAGACACCAGGTGGCGGTTCGTTGTCCGCTGAAAAAAAAAAAAAACGTGCGTATGATGTGACAAGCAGCCAATGAGATGCCAATAAACAAACACTCGACAGGCATCCTGGCTCCGCCAATAGCTGCGCTTCAAGCGCCCTTTGATGAGTTTACGGTCGAATTTTAATTGCTCCCTCTGCATTCTTGCATCATCGACCGATTTGATTATGACATTATACTGTGTTAGCGTAGCCATGTATCTGTTATCTGCAGAACTTAAACCAGCCAGCGAGGTGTGCACGCAGCCTTTGTTGTTACGTTTCGTTTGAATTACAGCTCACCGGCCGGGCATCCTATGTGCCCAAGGCCCTAAGCAAACCACGTCTGGGGCAAATCTCTCTGAGCCTGTGGCCTGTTCATACGGTTACCGGGGGCGATGAGCTGTCAATCAAAACGAAATGAACATGATTGGCCCCGTGTACTAGTATTTCTCGCTTGGCAGTGTCTTCCAGCACAAGGTCTCACCTGATTGGACAAAAATACAGTGCTCCCCTCTGGTGTAGCAATACAGGATACGGGGTCATAGCAAACAGCGCTTACGATATAGGTACTAGGCCTATAGTTGAAGCGCTGTGTAAAGAGCTTACGATATAGGTACTAGGCCTATAGTTGAAGCGCTGTGTAAAGAGCGTAACTATTTAAAAAATTATGTTGGGTTATAATCATCATTATATCTGCAGATTTGACCTCGGAGATCATCCGTGAACATGATGGAAACTATTGGTGTGTCAAATTTTAGGTGAAAATATGCAAAGTTATCACTTTCAAAAGAATCCAAAAGTTGGTGAACTATAATTCGGCTGATTTGACAATGAAGATCATGAGCAAGGTCATTAGTTTTCGATCTCAATCGAGAACTTAAACAACTTTAATTTAAGGACCAAATGTGCAGTATTTCGGATTTAATTGTGTGTCAAATTTGAGGGGAAAATATTTTGTACTTCCTAAGTTATCAGGTTCACAAAATTCCTAAAGATTATGAATACAATTCATGCACCAGATTTGACCTCGAAGATCCTGACCAAAGTCAACAGTTTTCGTTCTTACCCGAGCACTTGGTTGAAACCACTGTGTATCAAATATGAGAACAAAATATCCAGTATTTCAAAAGTTATAGTTTTCACAAAATTTTATCATTAAGCTGATTTGACCTTGAATATCAAGGTCAAGGTCACTAGTTTTCGAACTCCTCAAAGATTTTGGTTGAAACAGTTTGCTTTAAATTTCAGGGGGGGGGGGGGGATGCGTCAAATGTGAAAGCGTTCACAAGATATCGTACAGACGACGACCATGACAGACAATGGGCCGTAAACAATATGTTTCCCCCGAGGGAAGGGGGGGGGACACAATAACACACCAGGATTCAGAACATTAAATGAAACAGAAGCGGCTCCACAAACGGATCCAGGGGGAGGGTCCGGACCCCCCCCCCCTTTCTTAGCCGAAGCAACCTTTTTAAGGGTTATGGACCAATTTTACGGCCTGGACCCCCCCCCCCCCGTTTTCGCACCTTTTTAGGTTTTATCATAGTCCTCCTTGGTTGGACCCCCGCTTCTTCTAAATCCTGGATCCGCCCCTGGGCTTCAGGAGAGGGTTTCAGGTGACCCCCCTTTTCAAGCCTCCGCAGCCATTTTTATGGGGTGCAGACCAAGTTTCCGGCCTGGACCCCATCCCCTTTTTTTGGGGATCTGAAGACCTTTTCAAATTTTCTCATCAGTCTTCCTGGGTTGAACCCCCCCTTTTCCTAAATCCTGTTTCCGGCATTGAGAAACAATGGTTGAGAGACTGATACAATAAAAATAATTTGGCAATCTAAAAAAAGAGATAAATGTGTAGAAAATAGAAAAAATACAGTCTTCAGGAACTGCTGTCATGATCAATAAATATAGTGTTTCAGGACCCCAAGTAAAACCATAGCTGAAAACTAACGATGGCTGCCATTTGACTTTCTCAAAATACTAAAAAGTATCGTAAATTTAGAAAAAAAAACACACATTTGGCGCCACCAGCGTATGGAGCAGGTTTTGAAACTGTCCATGCTCAATAAGCTAAGCAAGGCATTTCATGCATCAATTATCTAGACACTGGTTTTGTGTCAAATTTTAATTATTTTGGGGTGTACAAACAAGCCCCATAGCTCGTAGGATATAGATCGTAGTGACATAATTTTGGTTTTTTTTATGTCACCTCCTTGGATATTCAGTCAAACGTTTTTAGGTCAAGCAGCTATTATTTGTGCCGCGTGAACGGACGACAGGAGGGCTGGACATAGCGCCATTGTTAAAGCTCAGCAAAGAAAAAAATCTATACTGGATGCTGGGTGTATTTATGTCATTGAGTAACATATCCTTCATCTCAAAGTGATAGAAAGAGTCGTGGCACATGCAACGGCATATTGTATATATATGCAAGGAGTTTATAAACTCCTTGATATATGTAACATGGCTGAGCCTTACAGAAGTGGCTGTTCTACACAAACCGATCACTTTACCATCCCGGTCCTACTTGACTTACCACCACCAGACACTTGTATCGAGGCCGTCGTATCTTCATGAAATTAAAGGTTAAGTTTGAGATTAGTTTAAATCTTTTCTAAGTGGACGGACACCGTGAGTTGTGATTTGGATAGTGTTTCTTGAGACTCGTATCTGAAATCCGGTGTACCAAAAGGTTCTGTGTTGGGACCAATTTAATTTCGTTCTACACAATTCCAATAAGGCACAATATAAAAAAATGGATTGAAATATGCTCTTTATGCAGATGATTCATATTTGTACTCTTCATTTCTACCTGCTTGTTTCGACTTTATTTATGCAAATTAGAGAGTTGAGTAAGTGATATTCAGAATTATACATGGATGTTAAAATATAAGCTCAAACTTAACAATAAGGAAGCTGAGGTCCTTTTCATTGGTTCAGTAAACCAACTGCAGAAAGTCAACAATCGTTCCTTGACTATTGGTTGTCGCATTTTATCGACTTTGAAAGTACGGAATTTGTGTTTCATTTTTATAACCAGATGAAACTGAAACCACACATCAACTGTAAAAGTGACACTTAAGTTAACACAGCTTTGAACGTATCTCCAAATACCTTTCAGTGTCCACTGCATCTCAGCTAGCACAGAGCTTCAACCTGTCAAGGCTAGATGTGTGTAATTCGCTTTTATATGGATTACAAACACTCAGGTGTCTCGACTACAAAAAATACAGAATCCGCATAGTATGCAAATGCCCTAAACGTGCTCATAACTCCCCTTTTCTTAAAGATTTACGATAGTTGACGATTGTATCTCACGTGCGATTTAAAATGTGTTATTTATATACAAGTAACATCATGGGATGGCACTTAATTACTTACTTGTCGGAACTATTGCAGTTGTACCAAGCTCCTCGTACTCTGAGGTCTAATAATAAATATCTTCATTTGCATGAACGGTTGAACCTAGAGCTAATATATACTAACCTTTGGAGGCAGAGCAATCAGCTTCTGTTCTGTGCTTCAGTTTTGAGGAATAAGTTGCCAGACTTTATTAAAAGATTTGATTCGGTAGAGAGATTTACGGGTGCATTAAAAGCTTTTAATGCAAGTTTATAGCGATATTTCATAATTCTCCAGTGAACTTGAATGTTTTTATATTTCTCTTTAATCGGTCATTTATGAAGTTATAGTAATAAATTTAGGATATAAGATTACGTTTTGTGTGAAGTGTTAAGTCTTTGAATAACCACTGCATACCTGTATAGTGTATTTTATTAATGTTTGCATGTTTTGTCAGGCGCTTTGAGCAGAATATTTAAAATCTGTATATATACGCAAAATTTTTAACAGTAAAATGGATGAAAATGTCATGTTAAGACCTGGTTAATCAATATTTTGGAATTCGCTAATGCCGAAAGTGACTCAGCACTGTTCAGTTAGGACACGTTTAAAGGTAATATGTTTAACCGGGTTAACTGAAACTTGAATAGACATGTGCCATTTACCATGTAAGCAACTTTAGTAGCGACTTGTTTCACAGTTTTCAAATGATATGCAGATAGGCGTGCACTATATTTTACATATGTTCAATTCACTTTTCAGCGGAATCAATAATGCATCCCCCTTTTCATTTTTATGGCTGAATTATCCAGGTTGGGTTTGAATGTGACTCTATGCATTGAAATACAAATATTAATATTTTCGATTATTAAAGTGCAAAGGATAATGCGACTTAGAATGACCAAATGCAAATTTACTTTCATATGAATTTGGACTTGGGTTTTATCATGCCCGCAGTGTCCCGCAGCCCGAAACCTTAAAATTAAGTTAATGGATAAAAATAAACATCGTAACATACACTGATCAAGATCCCTTGAAGAAATGTGTAAATAAAAGCTCTGACAGTTTAGATGAAAGACAATAAATATATAGTAAATATATAAAAAGAAAAATATATATATATATCCAAAATGCTGAAAAGCATGTGTCATTGATTACATGATTCCATAGAGCACATCGGCAGAACCACTTTTTTAAACTGGTGTATGTTTCATCCACAATAAAAAGGATAGGCCTATATGTAATCTGGATAAAACTTATTCGCAAGAACTCTGAATTCTACTGTAAAAAACAGGACACGCCTATAGATAATCATTTCTGCCATGCCCAACAAACTCAGTGACTACAATTAAGAGCAGATTATGATATTATTTCAAATGTGGCATATCTACTAGAAACTTTACCCGAATTAATCGGACTCAATATTATTAGGCCCTGTCCAATTGGAAGGTCATGGTATATGGAGTCCGTTACATCCGGATAAATATAGCCCAGATATATGTACTTTTTATGAAAGTCAGTTGTGTTTCACTAAGCATGATATTGTATAATCTAAATTGTACAGAAATTATATTTTCCTATATTTATTATTTATTCAGTGCGGCGCAATGAATGAACTGGGGAAAGAAGAAGGCACGACATCTGGCGGAAGGGTGAACAAGGCGCAGTCATCAGTCGACTGCAGCGCCCCCATGTGGTGATGTTTTTTAAGCGTTTGTGACCCTAACGTTCGGGTTATTTCAAGGTCAAGGACCTAAAAGGTCAAGGCCGGTGCTGTCAAAATACACGCGGCGGGCAACACGTTGTGCCGGTGCAGCAGAACTATTCATTAACACTAAGGAGTACCGGTTATCAGCCTCGCTCCCAGGTAGGACATGCATTAAGATTTATAATGTACTATAGTCTATACTATAGCATCTACTATCTAGTTGCACCATATGCTATAAGTATAATATTCTAGGCATTAAACGATGGCACGGAAATATTGGCTGTCAGTGTCATTTCTGAATTTTGATTAAAAAAAAAATTCTATTTACTGAATACTGGTACTACTTAGTCAGGGTTGGCGGTTTTTTTCGCAGCCGGTTTAATCAACTGGATTCATCCGGATTCATCCGGATCGGATAAAACAGGTTTTATCCAGTTTTATCCGAAGTTTGCGTGTTTACTGTCTGTCGGTGAAGAAGACATTTCATATTAAATTTAGCTTTCCACCATAAAATAATAAAGTTCTAATAATACTATAGTAATATTAGTAATACTAATAAGAAACATTTTTCTAGTTGAATTAATTATTATGTAACTATAAAGTTATACATAAAACATACATTTCTTGTCACAGATCTTTTGTGAAAGTGATGCCATGATCTTAATATTATAATAATAAGTCTGAGACTTATTTCTCTTTTTTTAGATTGACTTTTTTAAACATCACATATTTTGTACATTAGTAATTACATGATAAAAAAGCTAAACAGTTACTTAGTATTTACCTGTGCATAATTTGTTTAGTAATCAGTATTAAGTATAATAATTTAATATATTTATATATTTGTAATAATGTTTACAATCAAATATTTGTTGTGTCATTTCAGTTTCATGATATTATTATCATATTTCATTATTTGTGTAATGTGTTTAATTAATAATAAACTGGATAAAAAACACATGGCCATCACTGGCATCATAAAGGTATCAACCTAGGATTGTGGGGTGTGATTTACCATTTACAGTTACACAGGAGGATTTATCCGACAGACCCAAGAAAGCCTTTCATATGTTTACTACATCCTGAAGTTACAAGTGCAGAAAAGGGGGATGGGGTGCTCTGAGTGTGGGCAAGCCACAAAAATTGCAATGGGTAAACAATAGGCAAAAGTCGAAAAGGGAATCTAACCCTCTATAACAGATGCTACTGATCCTTATATAGAAATTCAAAATTTTCTTTGTATTGAAACCTGCTAAAGCTTAGTGTCACACCCACCTTGGGTATGGTTCATTTTTTTACCACTTATGTGGTCTATTCCTTAAAAGTGATGCCAGTGATATTTTAAGTTTTTTTCACATAATGAGTCAGTATTGAAAACTTATATATAGTTCTGTTTAAGTAAATAAATGAACCACTTAAGGGACTTGAAATCTGTGTTCAAAAGAATGCAAGCCTCCACCATGTGGAGACTGGGGAGTCCATCATTTGGGGTCGGGGTACCTGTGGTCAGGTGGAAGGGTTGGGAGTGAAAGGGCACATTAAGTAGCCTAAATTTTCAGATAGCAGAGAGCCTGGTCAAATATTGGACCAAAATGTGTCAACACAAGAAGAATATTTTCTTAATTATCAACCTTAAACATCATTTGATTATGACATTTCACACACTGTATGTGGCTCTATTAAATGAAGTCATACATTTTGTACATAAAATAACAAGGAATGTCATGGTATACACTGTTATTATCATTGATCAACATGCAGATCTGACTTTGCCATGCAAGCTGTGTTACTGCCATTTGAATTTCCTTTATTCTAATGGTGAATTGGCATGCTCTGTATATGTACTATGATTGATTACATGACTGTATTTTCTCTTAATAATTATTACATAGATTGCCTCATCCCCTCATCCCAGGCTTTGTGTTGCCTCTTTGCATAATAAAGTAAATTTTTTTTCAGGATTAAATGGAAAATGTGGAAATTGCCCCCCCCCTCCCCAAGGAATCTTTTCACATGATTTGCATTGGTTTTCCGTACAGATAAAAGTAGAACACGGGCATTTTCAAGGTTTTGAGGATTGCGGGACAAAAGTCCAGTTGAACCACCATCAGTTATAATATTGATATATGCTGAGCTCAAAATCGGGCACAATACATGACAGAATAGAGATACCTCATAAAATTGCAGACATATCAGTTGGGTAAATCGCCAGGCCCCTGCCACAATTGGTTCAACAAAATTTACTTGGGAGAAAAAGGTATAAAAAATAACGGAATAAAGGTTATTTGGAGGCAGCATACACACTTTATATATAATTTTACTGTCTGTGGTGCATATTACTTTATAAATTAATTACATGTAGCTTATAATATTAGTAATGAGCTATAAGCAGGTTCAATGGAATTACCTGCGCAGGGGTGTGAGGAACTATAGTACACAAGCCCTCAGAGTTTCAGTCATAAATTTCACTTTGTGCATGCATATTTGTAAACATTGTGTAAAATCATCATCTTGAAATGAACCTTGAAGAAAAAAATGTGCTAAGGTATTTATGCCTGACAAAAATTATGAGACAACTAGCTTTTAGAAAGGAGTTTTTATTGAAAAAGTATAATGCTTTAATCATTATAGTTTTTTACTGACTCCTGCGATTCAAGATCTCATGGTTGGCTAGCCAGTACAGAGTTCATGAAGGGTAAAGTCTCTGTATTAACATGTATAGCAGTAAAGAGTACTCTTTGAATAATAATTTAAATTAAAACATGTATTTCCTCTACTTTTACATTACATCACCCAGATATCTACATTTAGGTACATGTTCTTGCATTTTACAGTATACTGATAATTTTTTTCTGTCTGAAATTAGGTCAACATATCCAGGTTATACTAAGAAATATTAAAAGATGTTCTCTCAAGCACTAAATAATTTCAGATGTCATGAACATGTATGATGCAGTTTCCTAATAGTTCCTATTTAAAGAGATGTGTAATTTCTACAAAGTAAGTGTGGGTAAACATCAGAAGATCAATATGTTTATCAAATAGATTAAAATATTTGTAAAACCTTATTGTGTTTATATTCAAAGTAAAGTATTAGTGAAACTAAGTATATTACTGGACTTCCTATAGTTTTAAAATAATTGTGAAGAAATGTCATTGATTATTCATGGACTAGACAGGACAGTCTGTGTGATAAACATAGGAAGTCTTGCCTAGAGGAACCAGTGACATTACCATATATATCACAGGATATCTATCAGTCTGTCCGGTTAATATCAGTCCAGTCTGGCAGACTTTGTCATTCGGAGTAGTGTTCGAATTATTTATTTGGACAATGCAACCCCCACAGCTAAGAAGGCCTCAAGACCTTGAATTGAGTGGCAGACCACCCAAATTTTCTGGCAATTTCACAGGAAGACTAGCATAATTTGGTTTGTCCTGGACCTCCTCTCTCAGTACAGGGTCTGATCAAGATTTTTTTTTTTTTGTGGGAATCAAGCAAATATTTTAATGCTGTGCAACTAAAAATAATTATCACATATCCTGTAGGTAGCATTCATGTGAGCAACCCTTCATGAATTTTGAGAAATGGAAAAATATGTTCAAAGGCCATTTAATACATTATTCCTAACACATTGTATTACTGAAAACAGGGTAATCATTAAAAAGATTAAGGTTCAAGTAAATTCTTTGAGGCCAGCATATTTTCTACTGGACACCTTTAACTGATAGAATATTTTGATGATTTCCAGACCTGCCACATAAATATTATACAAGAACTCCATAGTTGTAAGTTAGGTATATATAAGATGATTAAAGGAGATCAGCAGCAGCTGAAATAGGATTAGTTTCAGTTGGATGATAGTGGTGCTGGGATAGTCATCAAAGAGTTGGTAAATGTGTGTGCAACTGTGTTTACCTTCATTATTGATCAGCAGATTGATGCATGGGAAATATAATCTATCCTTACATGTCTATATTGATATGTGGATGCATGTACACACAGCTTATATCAAATATCTAAATGTAAATCCAGACTTTAATTTCCAAAATTAATTCTAGTGTCTGGTTGTCCATTTATGTACATGTAGTTTGTTGCCTACCTGGATGTACTGGTATGAAATATTAATTAGCAATATACATTGATGTATGTATTTGATAATATCTATTTTCAAAATGAATCAGTTTGATGTGCATGGAAGGAAGGTTTTTTTGTCCCCCAGTAGGAACAGAAAAGGAAATAGTGTTAGTAGTGTATGATTAAATATAGTTCTATCATATATTTATATATTAGTTTATATATTTATGAATCTTGAAATACTTGATTTATATAATGTTTTTATCTTGATTCAGCTGGCTTCTATCCCATTTAAGATTATCTGTGTTTGCAGTTATTATTTTTTTTTTGAACAAAATATGATCATTTACTTTGAAACTGGACAAATGTCACATGTTAGTTTTTATAACTCTTGGTTTTGAACATCATGATACAAACTGTTGAACTGGTATATCCTTTATTCTATAAAAATAATAAATTAATACATCATATTAGTAAAGCGCCATTAACATGTAAATTTATGGAATTTTGTCAGCCAAACTCATTGTAAGACTGGCTGAGTTGGTTTTAGGCAAAAGGGTAAAAAACCCCCGACTCTGCATGACTTAATTGATGATGCAGCGGTCTGAACTCTGTACTGGATTCACCGTCTGTATCACCTTGAGCTGAGAGGAGAGGATGTTAAAGTCACCTTTGTACTATGACTGTAAACAACCTCTCACGTGGGATCCCTGAGTGCAGGTTACTATACAGGTCTCTGTTACACACGTTCAACTACAGGCAGGCAGGGCTACCTTGTCAATCCATCTGTTTACAGGAGAGCACAACTGCTGTTTGGGGTATGTATGGTATTGTAATATTACAATAGGTTATGTATGGTAGTCAGGCAGATACTGGGTTGCTTATGGTAGTTAATGGTTTTTGAGCACCACTAAATGTTTACCTTTCTTTGCTCATATGAATGATTATTGTCATATGTAAATACATGGAAGAAACCTCTATAGATTCATGAGGGTCTTAAGTTACTCTTAACTATAGTTGTGATATGTTATGATTCTAGGGGTATTTGCCTTTGAAGTTTTCAAGAACATAAAAAATCACATGTGGTAATGTCCTTCATAAAATGTTCAAGGTTACCAGAAGTAATAAGTTACACACTAACACATGCACACATGTCATATTATGATGAAACAACATCATGATAAGCTCAAAAAGCCTCCAACCATGTGAGGGGCCCTTATTGTGGGATTCCCCAAAAACTATGTTGCATAAAATTATTCAATCCATATTTCCAGGTTTACTCGTGCATATAAGTGACTCTGAATTTGTGAATATTCTGTGGAGACATTCCTGTGTCCCAATCATGTACTGGAACTGGCTAAAATCTGATTGATTCCTTTATTGCCCCATTATCTGACTGTCCTGAAAATATCATGAGATTCCCTTCATGATTGTCGGAATTATGTTGTAAACAAACACACAAACACATGAACAGTGATGAATACATACCCCCCAGGAAGAGGCAAATGTGTATAAATCACTTGCCTCATACAGACTTGATTTTCTTTAATAATCAATAAATTTGGTTTCATTTTGGCTAAATATATCACAAACATATATGTAGGTACATGCAACCATGTCATATTAATCAGACAAATATTCTAGTTCTGTCAGAGGAATAAGAAAGCTGGGACACAAAGTAACAAACAACAAAAATGAACCTTTTGCAGGGAATAAGGCCTCAACAACCTGGACATTCAGTTTCAGCATGGTGTACTGAATTCCAACTGAATTTACTTGGTTGATATTTTAAGTATACCCGTAATTCTATAAAAAAAAATTCACGGTAATATAGAAGGTACATAAATGGATCAATTAATTAATAATCAATCATAGGTTAGTCATTTGGTTTCTTTCAGTCATCGAGCATGATGTTAAAGTCAATTCAGACCCGTATAGAGAATGAACATAAATAATAACACTAGTCTGACTTGTTTAAGTACTGAGCACTATCTGACAATGTGACTTGGCCTGGGCTTCATACAGACTTGATAATGATAATGATAACTTAAGATTAACACAGAGAACATGATGAGTGAAACTCAAGTACAACAAGGTGTTGATGATGAAGTGTCTGGTATATTCCTGTAGTATTTGCATCCTGCAGGGTTGGCTGATAGGTCACGGTCTTGTTGAATTGATTGTGCTAGGTCACCTGTCAAAGACCATTGTCCATTAGTGATCTGACCTGCAAAGTGATGATTGGTCATACACTCATTTTAGGGTTTACAATACACTAGATTGTAATTGTCATCTGAAAACCACCTAGGTATCACAGGTACTATTCATGAGACTGACAGCTTATTAAAAATAATCATTATTATGTAAGTAATAATCTTGTTTTTTTTTATTGGGAGTAATACATGTGCCAGTGTGTGGATCCAGTGTGTCTGGGCCCTACCTACCACAGATTTAACCCATTTGAAGGGCCTTGAGATCTTGGGATGTTTTTATCCACAGTTTAATATGATAAAACAGCTAGAAAGTTAAGTTCTTTATGTGTATACAAATGATTAATCTGTATCATGTCTCAACCAAGATATTAATCTATATATCCAAGATAAATATCTAAAGTAGCAACTTGTATCCTTTTAGCGGAAGGGTATATCACCCAGTCATATTTGGTCTGAAAATTTTGATTTCAGAAGTGTTCAAACAGTGATATTATTACCACATGTAAGAGTGTGGTATTCACAGTTGCTTAACACACAGGTTCTTATAACTTTTTTCCATATTTTCCAAGCTTGCTGTGAATTGTAGCCTCAATGATTCATGGCCTAATCAAGACATTTGTTTCACTGCCTTCAAATGTGTGGATGCCTATTCAGAGGATTTATTAGTAGACAGCAGGTGGTATATAATGATAATCTGGTATTCAAACTGCAATACTCTGTAAACATCTGCTGAGACAACACGTATCAAATGATTGCATTTAGCATCTAGCCTTGATTATAAATTTGTCCCCTTAGTTACAGTTTATTTTTGAATAGAATAATTACCATAGTTACTATGCAGTTTGGTGTTATTGTGAGGAGAGAAATGCCATTTGACAGCTTTTTAGTGTACTTTTTTTTAAAACAGTGGGGCTCATAAGCCTCATAGATAAATAGTTTTCATATTTGGTGCATATCAACACACCCATATATTAATTCCTGTTGTGTATTTTCATTCATAGATATCAGATCAATTTTTTTCTTCATGTGTGTGTAAACATGTGTCATTTGGTGTGCTAGCTTGTTAATGACAGTATGAACTTTGAGATGTAATGCCATTAATTCAGAGAAAATGCAATAATAGGACACAACATAAATTATCAAGTTTAAATTCCATACCAGGATTTTTGCCACCCACATAATCTGACAATGATCTCTGATCATCAGGCCATAATTTGTTCAGCCGGAGGTTTTGATGATCATAAATTTCGCTTTACTAGTTTAACTACTGTAGTCTATTCCTTCACCTCATGTTCACCTGTATTTTGGTAATATTTTTTTCATTGAAATGTAATTAATATATCATTGTTAAGATTGATTGGAATCTTAAAATGCATTATTATATCAGTGCTATATGTTGTGCAGCCTTTCTCAAGCTCCGCAGTATAGCTTCCATCCAGCATTTCCTCTCTACAAATGCGTGCTGTCAGTTCATTTGTGCTGCAGTAACATCACACCTGGATATCTGTAATTCATTTCTCACTGTGTAACCTGCAGAGCAAGTCTCGTGGCTTCAGATGGTTCAGAATAATGAGCACTGCATGCCTCATTCTTAAGAAACATAAGACTGATTATATGTCAAGCCACTGCTCCAACAGTTCCATTGGCTTCCCGCCAGGTACTGTGTACAACACAAAATTGCTGTTTTTGTTTACCTCCATTTCGATGGCTCACTTCCTCTGTATTTGTCTGAAAAATTAATAACCTATTGGCCTTTGAGTGCACTGCTTTCAGCTGGTGGAAACCACCTTTATGTACCAAAATGTATTATTGAAGTTGGTGAATGTTCCTTCCATTTCATAGCCCCAAAAGTCTGGCATTACCTTCCTAAGTACACTTAGAAGTTATCATTTAAAACCACTTTTAAATATATCTCTTTTGGGAAGCTTTTGGTCATTAATATGTACATCATTTGGTTTTCTTAACACAGTTACAATGGAGAATCATGTAAGAGAAGGTGAGAAAGAAAGTGGGTTAGGTAACAGGCATAGATCCTCGTCCCCGAGTAGGTTTCCATGAAATTGTGCTTTGTAAATGGCTATGAGTGTTAGTATGAGTTGTGCTGTGAGTTTGACTATTGGAGGATCGGGGCTATATAAATACTACCTATTTTTTTGTTATCATTGTTATTTTCAGAAAAAAAATGAATCTACAGTCTACATTTGTAATTCAGTAATAAAGAATAGAAATGTTACTTCATGTTTCCTTATGTTCTTCTCCTTGAAAGAAGTAGACATCAGTCAGTCATTTATCTGTGATCAGTTATGCAAAGTGTACCTTATATAGTGTCCTTGATAACCTCCATCTCAGCATCTCCCTGTTATTTTGTGTACAGCATCTGTTTATAAAGAGGGACCAGGTATCCATGCATCACTGTACAATACATGCATCATGTTCTATAATGACAGTGTATAAGATTATACTTTGTACTGTGGGACAAAGTCTCTGTATAAAAGTCATCCACAGTTCTAAGTTCAAGTGACATGATTTATTGCTTGATATCTGTTAAATTCCTTCTATTTGTCAAAGTTTTATCGCAAGGAAATTCTTAAGTGACAGCTTGTGTATATAAACGTTTGACAAATTTATTACTTTGGCCAAGGAGGTTAGTTTTTACTTGCCTGCTGGTTTAATTATTAGTTTTGTATGGGTTTGAATGTAGCAATGGATCAAATAGAAATATTAAGCCATGGGGGAGGTATGCTCTCTAATGATTGATGTGACTGTAATAAATTTGCTTAGTTCAGACAGTTTGTTTATACAGGTGTACAGCACAGACTTATGATTCAGATAGGTATTGTTAATCTACATGTGGCAGAGTTGCACTACTTTTATCACATTAATTTATTTAACGAGGCTTTTCAGGATCAAGAGGTTATATCAATCGTGCTCAGAAACCACTCTCATTGCTTGTCCCATTGGGATATATGATAAACTGTACAACATACAGGTAGACGACAATTTACAAGGCAATGCTTTGATGGTCAAAAGTTTAAAGTATATCTAGACTAATCTAGACTAATATATGTTTATATGTCAAATTAGTTGAGTTCCAGACCCAACTGGATTCCCATCTACACTGTGACATATACTTAGTAAATATCTAATCTATGTTATACATATTCAGCGTTCCTTGTTATTTTCCTGTTATCTATTTTCTGTCATTTGCAAGAACTGGTTAACATTATAAATTTAGATTGTCAATAATTTGACTTGTAGAAATCTCCTTTCTGAAGAATGCAAGCCTCTACTATGTGGGGGGTCCTTATTGTTGGATACTCCCAAAAACATGTTTTCATTCACTCATTCCGCCCATATTCCCTGGCTCATTGGTGCTAAAGTATATTTACAGTTGTTCCTTGAAAATGTTCCTGAATTCAAATCTACACCATAATCTTATCAATTATTCATTTGCCCATTCCTGAAATGCCCTGAAAACTTTTGTTTTGTTCATGATTGCATGAGGTATGTTGTGAACAAACACAAACACACAAATACACAACAAGAACAGGAAAGTGAAAGTTTCAAGGACTTTGATGAAATATGACACCTTAGGCTGAAGTAGGTATATTGTACTAGGTTTGTAGTTAAATTAATTTTGATAAAGATCTCTTGCAGAAAAAACCCAACATGAGCAGTTTAATTATTATGTAATTAAATACATTATGGCACTAAGGGCTGGAAATAGGGAGCATTATTTGTGACTGTAACACTGTGTTAGTACATTTATCAATATCAATTGTACCACAGACAGTGGATCAGTGAATATTCGACAGCCATGTCAAGTACAGGTCATGCACTCTAAAGATAACTCAATCCTCAGTGAAAATATTATTACAAATTGTCACATGAATTTCAGGTATGTCAATGGTCTCAGTTAATAGTCTTTGATCTGACAGCAGCCAGGATGGCCTACTTCTTGGCTTCTTTATGCTTCCCATGGTTCTTTGTTAGACATCAGTAAACAAATCAAGTACAGCATTTATTATCTGTAGATGACCGGGTGATCTGATTTAACTGTCTGGCCATTGATCCTAATAACGAAGGTCACACGTGTACAATCAGTAAAAGTATGCTGTCATTTGTACACTTGTTTGAACACTATAGTCTGTTCCACAGTTTGGTGCCCAATAATTTGTTGATCTTTTCTTGAAATGACCAATCAGATCCAGAAAGTAATCTGCAATGGAGGGATGAGCCATAGGCCTAATTAACTAGAATCAAACCAAAACCATACCTAGTATGATATTTAAGTAATTCATTAAAATCTATATGTGAGAAACAGCCTATTTGTACAATATCTCAACCAGTCTGATGAAGGCTAAGGTCACTGGTCACATGCTCAAACAACTGCATTTAAAAGCTGCTGATATTCTAAAAAATGTAATTGTCAAAGTGAGGCTATTAACCTGTGACAGAGGCCATATCACTTGGCTTGAAAATTGAGAAGAAACAAAAGGTTGCAAAATAATTTTTTTGGTTTTTGTTATGTAGTTTTACATCTCATATTAGGCCTGTTCTGCTTCATCAGTTTTAGTGTCAAATTGTGTGATAATATTTAAATTTAAGAAAATTATGAATAATCGCCAATTTTAAATGGGCACCCCACTGTGGAACAGACTATAGTAAATGTCACATGGAAGGAGCTGTTGATATATAATTCATACAAGGATGCTTTGAATATTATCACTTTCTTTTATTTTCTTAATTGTACACTTACTTATTTAATTATATGAAACAGTATTTTGATATACCAGTAAAAATTAATAAAAAGGTGAATTCAGTTGCATTTTATAATAATCAAAAATTAATATTATAATGATATGCAATTATGCATCCACATTTTTTTGCACTTTGTGTATCATGTTTTCAATAAATCAAATAAGTTTATCCATATTATTTAAAAAACCTATTTTAAATGATTTTGTCCCCTTCTATTTTAATTATTATTCATCAATATATTAAGGTCAGTAACTGGGACTGTGAACTCTCTGCACGTTGACATCAGAAACATGTGTATTGATGGTCTTGTGTTTACATATGATAGCCTTCTGATGTAGGATAACAGGTGGTGTTTATCAGTCCAAAGATTGATTGCACGGCGTGTTAGGTACAAATAAGTATATGATACTGTCTATGTGGTAAAGCAGTATTTTAATTAATAAAAAATTAAAGTGACATTTCAGCTTTTTCCTTAGTATTAAACTTTAAATGTTTAATGTGTTTACTAAGTAACACACTTCCTGGACCAACATTAGTGCATGAATGTAAGTAGAAGAGACAGGGAGACAGATAGACATAGAGGGACAGAGAGAGAAGCAGACGGTTGGCAGACAGACAGACAGACAGCTAGACAGACAGACAGACAGACATTACTTATACCGTAGATGCTATTCCTGATACAGATAATGTCATATGTCATCATGCCAGTACAAGCCTATTTTTACTCTATGAAAAATTACACATCTTTGTACTTTTCCCCACAAAAAGAATTGTGTTGTTTGGTTGGTATTTACTTAGATTGTCTTTATCACATGTGTAGATGAATTTCTGAAAAGCAGTTCATTGCTTTGCATTTGTAGCACCCAGTCACATACCTTATTTAATAGTAATAATAATAATAATAATATATAGTATTTATATAACGCCAATTCTCCGATGGTCTGATACACAGCAGAATTCACACACACACACACACACATACCCACATACAATTTCATGGAAATCTACTCCCTGTGCCTGACCAAGGAAAAAAAAAAAAACGATGTATATTAATTAACAAAAGCTTGCTGAAAGAGATAGGTTTTTAAATTAGTTTTAAATGATACAAGAGTTGGGGATTTTCTAAGTGTAATTGGAAGTGAATTCCAAACTTTTGGGGCTATGAAACGGAAGTAATGTTCACCAATTTTCTTATTACATTAAGGTACTTTAAGAAGATTTCTGCCAGCCGAGCGCAGCGTACGCAAAGGCCGATAAGTTATAATTTTTTCAGTCAAATATGATTTAAGTGGGTCATCAAAACGGTGGTAAACAAAAACAGCAATTTTGTATTGTATGCGGTACTTAATTGGAAGCCAATGGAGCTGGTTTAGCAGCGGGATGCATGGTCGTTCTTACGCTTCTTAAGAATGAAACGCGCCGCATTATTCGGGACCATCTTAATCCTAATGCAAAATGCATAATGTTACTCCTTAAGGAATAAATTTATAAAACATTGCTGGCTCATTTTCAAAAGTGATGTTATCATGGGGTATCCCTAATAATATTGTGACTGAGTCCCTTAATATCACACCAGCATTTGTGTTTACCAATTATTACAGACTATTGAGAAAATATCTTTCTGGAGAAAATAGGTACAACGTAATGCAGGATATGAACTAATGTAGCCATTACAGTAACAAGTTATCACACCTTGGATTTTTAACTGTGTGGCCAATTGGCCATCCTTAAGGTACAGTGAGCTGCTTTCATGGCTGCTGAAATAACTGTCTGGATGTCACTGTCATGTTTGCATCTATTCATCTACTCTTCCAACAGACCTTGTGCCAGATACAGTCTCCAGATAGACTTACAATTAACATGGCATAGCCAAACTAGGTGCTGCTTGGTCAGCATTGCAGGTATCTTTTTTAAGGACATAAGTGCTCTATAGGTGGTGCAGTCATCTGATGCAAAGTGATGTAGAGAATGATCCTAACCTTATATCATTCCATTTTTAAGGGAGTTTCCACAGAAGACCAGAATTCTCAGCAACAGATGCATGGATTGTCATTAAATTTTGTGTGCTCATTGACCTTATATAATTCCATTTTTAAGTAAAATTTTTACAAAAGACAAGATATCTCAGCAGCAGATTCACGGATTGTTCTTAAAATTGGTGTGCTCATTGATTTTGCTTAGCATTATCTGTTGCAAGAGATTTATGACATCAGCTTTATTATGTGTATCTTCAGGTTTGCACAATTCTAGAAGTATTGAGGCACTGTTCTTGACATACAGTATCATATTATATTAACACTGAATCTAAGAGATAAAACATCCTTAGTGTCCCATGTACAAGCAGTTCTAATATAAATTCCAGTGGAACCAGCACATGACTAAATAAGTATGGCACAAACAAATGTTAACATTTCATGCTTAGATGCTTTATCTGATTTGATTAACACAGACCCTGTCTTGATTATTGCATGTTAATCAGTGCTGTATTGGATATAAATGAAGTCTGGATACGCTGATATTGATTCACAGGACATGACAACAACATTTCCCCAGAACTGTCAGCCGGAGGCTACCTCAGCACAGATTGTCTCCCACTTGGCTAATGTGTATTGATCATAAGTCATGCTTGTGTTGAGCAAGGTTCTGATTTACATCACTCTGTCACATTCTTATGGAGAGCCTGGAATTAATTTGTCAGTCTTTTCATGTTATCACCCTAGTTCTGAAAGGGAAATATGTTCCCTTTTCTTTTTTTTTACAATTACATAGGTAAACAGTTATTTTAGGATCAGTGTATGCAAGGGTGGCTTTTAGGGATGAATAGGTTTCTTACTTAAAATAGCACAATAAGCAGAGGAAATGTATCAAGCCAAGCTTAGAGAAATTGTTGCCACAGTTCACCAACTTGATGGTTGCATCACAGGTCAGTTCTGCCTGCTAGAACAAAGGTAGCTCCATTAAGATAACACCTGTGCCCATTGAAAGTGGTGGAAACTTGACTCATTTGTTATTTAAACGTTGTACAAGTTTCCCCCTTTTACTGATGGATGAAGTTGGTCTTGTCTGCCCCTACCTTCCCATAATTTATTAAAATCTGCTAATAATTTTTTATCATAAAATTGGTAACAGGGGAATGACATAGCTAAGTACAGTGGTAAATTATTGGACCATGGAGCAGTGGGTTATTGGATCAAACCTGGCTGGTGGCCAGGTTTGGGAAATGGGAAATCTTGACCTAACCTTAGATGTTACTTCAATGTCCTAATGACAGATAATTACTTCTAGATTATGCCAGCCTTGTGCATATGATCTTGAAATCTTGTAGGCATGAAAAATGACATATCATGCTTATTGTATTGTTTAATTTATCCTTATTCAGTGGATGGTACAACCTGCATGGACCTGTCCTTTAAAGAAGTTGCCAACAGACAAATCAGTGACATACACAAAAAGAGACCACCACTTGTTGGAGCTAGAATGATATTAGTTTCCAGGAAATGTAACATGGCACCTTATTTGTTGTGATATTTGAACAAAATTGAAGCAGAGCACCAGTCCATTAAGTACCATAGTTGAGTATAGGAGAGGAGGGCATGTTAGTGTTGTGAAATGGAGTTCATTGTCACGAAGGTTTCTCCACATGCGTGGGACTAAGTGCCAGATATTGATCCAGTCAGGCCCTAGAGCAAGCATGCAGTTCCTGAAGTCTGTCCATGCTAGGTCATATCTATTGAATCAGTGTGAAACAGGAAGCAACAGCAAGTGGGCACTGTCAGGCACGGTGGTGTGGGTGGTGTAGAAAGAGGAGAAATAGACTGAAGGGTACTGGTATAGGACTAGCCTGTTCTAGTGTAAGCTGTACTAACTTGGCTGGAAGAATAATCTTTAACTCAAAGGAAAGGGTAAAGGTGCAAACTAGAATTCCTGTCTGGTTGGCTAGGTTCTAGTGCTTGATAATGATATTGTAGTCTGTAAAGCTTGGCTTTGTTGCAGTCTGGTTAGAGTTAATCTATGCATAGTCATGATTTATTATATTTATTTACATATTTTGATTAATTACATTAGTGAGGCCAGTAGTATTTTTTTAAAGAAAGGATTCCCAGCAACAGTTTTGTGTTATTTATTTCTTTTTCACTTTTTGTGCCCTTTTACTCAAATCTTCAGTACTTAATTTAAATTAAAGGTCACAGTATAAGTAGTCATGTTCATAAGCTGAGCACCAATCACCGTCAGTCACTAGTGGACAGTAATTTAGATACTAGAATTCAGTCTTTTGTGGTAACCTTGTTCTGGCCAATGTGATCTCAATTCATAGGTGGTCTTATGAGACAGGTCAGTTATTACCAGTATGAATACCTTCAGTTCACTCAAGCATGATCTTAATAGACAGATGGTCTTATTAGACAAGTGGTCTTTCTGACAGGTTTCACTGTTTATAATTTGTCAATATTTTATTGATAACTGTACAAATGTGCTGTTTCGTTACAGACTTAACCTGCAGGGGTGCAGAGACTCAGGAAGTACAGCACTGACTGGTTAACAGTTACTGAGGAGTGAGAGATTGAGGATGTTACGGCTGCAGAGGAGAGTCAGGCTGCTGTCCTCCACAGCACAGCACCTGCTGACAGAGTCTCCAGTAGCTGGAAGACAGGCTGGGTACAGCCTTCCTAAAGGACTGGCAGCATGTCTAGCCCGTGGACAGAGTACACAGAGTGCGGAGAGCACAGTCCTTGAGCCAAGACCAATCAAGAAACTCCTGGTGGCAAACAGAGGTAACGCTGGAAAATATTAACATAGAAAGCAGTCAGAGAGCACATATCTCCAGCAACAACTAATCGTTTTTTTAGCTAAATAATCTCACAGAAATAATTGCATATTCCTTTTCTCAAAACCCACCTAACATGTAGTATCTAATCCTCCCAATATGTGTCGCTGATGGTCATTGACAGTTGTTTATTGGAGATAGATAAAAAATTGCTTTAATTTCAATAATTATTTAAATTAGGACAAACACTGATGTTTGTTAAAGTCTTCTTTGCCAGACACTCTGACTCAGCCTCCCTAAAGATGATATTGAAATCTAAGTATAAGTTTATCAGAATATGTGTATGCAGATTGGACAGGTACCAGTGATTATATGAATTTGACCCAGATTGCTATGAAATGTAATAAAGATTTATCATCATTGATAATCTTGTTTCTGTTGTTTCTCTTCAGGAGAGATCGCCATCCGTGTGTTCCGGGCCTGTACGGAGATGGGAATCCGAACTGTTGCGATTTATTCTGAGCAGGACATGATGCACATGCACCGCCTGAAAGCTGACGAATCATACCTGGTGGGAAAAGGCCTGCCTCCTGTTGCGGCCTACCTTAACATTCCAGAAATCATCAAAATAGCAAAGGTAAATAACATAAAAACAGAGCATTATTTTTGACAAAATTTCTCACTGGGTTTGAATAGAATGCATGGACTTTTTCATAACAAACATTTCCACCTATTAGTTTCTTGCCAGGCATTATGCCAAAGCCTTTGCTGTCACTCTGAAGAATTATTTATTCACATAAAAGATTTGAAGTAAAAAGCACTCTGTGAATATGTGACCTATCTAATCCCTGAGGAGCACCCCTACCCTTTAGACCAAAATTTGCCCTCCTTTGTCAAATTGCTGACTTATTACAGAGTTTGTATGTGTCTTTGTTTTAAATTTGTTTGAAAGTCCTGGAAAATGGCCTGGAAAATTCTGGAATAACTGGGTTTTGGGGCATGTGTACTGGTATATGGTGAAATCATCCTGGAAAACTGATTAGACCTGTGTTGAACATACAGTTTACAAATGCAGGTCAAATTCAGCCCAGTGATTTAGGACTAGAGTCCCATTTTTCAGACATGAGGGTTCTTGACTCTGTTGGATTGTAGATGTTGTATAAGAGAGATAAGTCTAACAAGCATTTAGTAAAAACTGTATATGACAGATATAATCTGCAACAAAGGTGTATTAGACACTGATCACAATTATTATCTAAAATAAAGATTTTGTGTGAGACAAACACATTTTATAATTGTAACTTTAAAGAGACACTGTGAAACATAAAAATCATAACATGTAAAATACATATAACACATTTATAAAATAACACTGTGTCACAGGAGAATGATGTAGATGCTGTACACCCTGGCTACGGTTTCCTATCAGAGCGACATGATTTTGCCCAGGCTTGCCTGGATGCAGGCATACAGTTTGTTGGACCAACACCAGAATCAATTCACCGCATGGGAGACAAGGTCATGGCCAGAGAAGCAGCCATTGAAGCAGGTGAATATACTTAGTAATGTTACTAAAATGTGAGACTTCTGTAAAAAAAAGCTTAAATGGAATTCTTTGGAAACATAGTAATACCTCAGTTGGTAAAAAGTACCAGCTAGTATTCTCGTTAATGACATTTCCTTTGTTAACTTTTTGTCTTTAATATTTATCTACATTGGACTGACATTTTTCAAACCTTTGTACAATAAATGTTATCATATATTTTTGTATTTATCTAATTTTATATGATAATATAAAAGGATTTTTCAGAGTAAATCTAGTGGATCAGTGGCTGTGTTGGCTTTTGAATTTGTCAGTCTAGCCAAAACAGGTCAAAATAATTATCTTTGAATTTGTAAAACCATCAGGGAAAAATAAGGGAATTTTGTTTTCATGAAATGCTTGGAACCTTTTGCTGGTAACCAGTGTACATTTTACAATAAATATTAAAGATAAACATATTTATGAGGGTGTATTGTAAATTCAGTTACTAATCAAACTCGCCAGTTTTATCAGTCCTATATTTAAACAGAATTAATAAACGTTAACGCCATTTCCATTCCAGGTGTTCAGGTGGTGCCTGGCTCTGATGGACCTGTAGCCAGTGCTGAGGAGGCTAAGGCATTCTGTCAGCAGTACGGGCTTCCTGTCATCTTTAAGGCAGCGTATGGCGGCGGAGGAAGAGGAATGCGTAAAGTCACATCCATGGAGGTTCAAAGTTCTTACAGAATATATCAGTAAAACGTTGACTCCTTTTATACTTTTGAAATGTATTTTGATTATAAAGTCTTTTAAGTGGAAGGGCATGGTTAAATCTGTAATCTAAGCATCATAGTCTCCTTTGTTTTACTTCATGCCTTTACATTTGCCATAGCACTTGTGTTCTCCAAGTTATGAGAGGGACGTCCTGATATTATCTTGAACAACATAATTCTCTGTCACTAACTCATCAATGTTATCAGAAGTTATTTTATATTTGATATTGGACAATGCTGTATAGTTATGCATTATCCATTCATATAATAAGAATGATTAAAATAATAAGAGTAAAACCATGTCTGATGACCAACCCAGAAACATCACCTTTCTATGAAGACTATCAGCATTATATCATGGATTTATGTTTGATTGTCCAGAAAGATAAGGGAGATAATTGTTTATGGTTATGAATATTGTTTTATCATGAAGTCTTTAAACATGAAATTAACAAGATTTACTTGTCAGCTTTGAAATCTTTTCAAAGATGATCATCTACAATTGATGTATCACATTTGTCTGTTATTCCTTATAAATACTCAATAATTATTATTATGTTAATACAAAATCAAAAAGGCCTTTGTGGTAATGTCAATACAGAATTTTACATAATTACTAAACAATGGAACCCTGCTATAATAGACAGTCTTGGTGGATGTCTGCCCCAGAGGGGTTCTTTTACCAATAAAGACATACCAAAGACTGTCTGTTATACAGGGATGTTCATCCCCAAGGGGTGTTCACAGCCCAATATTTCACTGTACACATACTTTCTCAATTCCAGTTGATAATTTAATACTTAATTTGATATGAATAAGTTTGTAGAACTGGTGTAACCTTAGGTTACTGTTTTTCACAGGAGGTTGAAGAAGCCTTTGCAAGAGCAACATCAGAGGCCTTGTCTGCATTCGGGAATGGAGCTCTGTTTATTGAAAAGTTTATTGAGAGGCCAAGACACATTGAGGTGCAGATTCTGGGTTAGTGTACACGGACGTGGAAATGTATTTATGTTGATGTGGTAAAAGTTTTAACATTACAGAGATCTTGGAGTCTTGTCTTATTACTCAAATATTTTTTTCATGATTTTCGTTTAATATATTTTGAATTTCAAATAAGAGTTAGCTATTTCAATTTTAAATTTTGTTATATATTAATAATATACACTGCAGTTCTACAAATAACTATGTATAACATATTTAGCATATGCTATAATTTGCTATCAAAAGCAGATCTAGAAACTATATTTAATGTTATCTTTTGAAATAATTTTAAAGGGTACTTTAGAAATAATTGTGTTAATTCAAGAAGCCAAACATATCCAACAAATATATAAAATTTGATAACTTGATAATTTTCTAAATTACACAATACAATTTTATCTTCAAGTTGAATGTTTTACTGCAATAACATTTTGGTCAATGATCACAAGACAGCTTGCCAAAATTGACCTAACACTTTGGATGAACCCAGATAGAGTCATTAAGTGGACTTTTGCAAAAAATTAACTTTACCCATTTAATTATTGATCTAAATACTGTTATTGTATTTCAGGTGATAAGTATGGTAATGTGGTCCACTTGTATGAACGTGATTGTTCCGTTCAGCGTCGTCACCAGAAGCTGGTAGAGATAGCACCAGCACCACAGCTCCCCAGAGAAATCCGGGACAGCATGACCAGCGATGCTGTAAGGCTGGCCAAGCATGTAGGCTATGAGAACGCTGGCACAGTAGAGTTCCTGCTGGATGAGAAGGGAAACTACTTCTTCATTGAAGTCAATGCCAGACTGCAGGTAGAGCACACTGTGACTGAGGAAGTCACGGGGTAAGTTTATTATAAACTGATACTAATGATTAACAGTTACTGTAGTTGGCTACTTAACCCCAGGGCTAATTTTTTCCTGAGGGTTCCATTTTCATTATCTTACCAGACAGTAACCTGCAAAGAGTATATCCATTCCCACATTGGTTATTTAATATGTATACTAAATCTTAACAATATGACAAGGACCTTAAGAATGAGTTGAATCTCTTTCATCCTTTAAGCAAATAATATGAAAGATCTGAAAGCCCATGTATTTCTGTGGTGCCAGTAAACCCTTGCACCTGCAAAAAAAATAGCCCAGCCCAATGATAGCATAGCTGACTGGTTAATGTGCCAAGTTTATGCATTCACCATTCATTCTTTATCTCTTCTTCAAATGCACTGTAATGCTTGTATTTTGTTCCTAATGGAATAGAATATGTCTATTCAACATTTTGCTTTATAAATAAAAAAGAAAACTTATAAAACTTGAAATTTTGATTTTATGAAATTATTTCAAGAACTGGATTGTTAAATTAAAACATTTTTAGCTAAGCTGACTATAAGTCATCTGAGCTTTAGTCGTGGTCCATTGTCCGTCGTCCGTCTGCATGTCCGTCTGTAAGACTGGCATGTTTCGACACCATTGGACCTACGAATCTGAAATTTGGCATACAGTTAGATGTCCCCCAAATCTCCTACCATGCCGAAAATTGGGTCAATAGGACTTTGTTCCTTCGAGATATTAAGGAAAAACCACAATTTTTTATTAGAAATCTATTTTCACACTTCAGGACTCCCTAATATCAAAACCACTCATCTGGTTTTCTTCATATTTACCATAAATATTCCTCTATATAGTTCTTATGTACATGCCTGAAATTAAGTCAGTATTATTTAATTTAAAAAAGTAATGGGCCCAAACATAATGGACTTTGTAAAAAAATCAGGAAAGATATTTTGTCACTTAAGACCAAAAGTGTTAAAGGGTAGGGACTTTTTTTCAGTAATACAACTTTAATTATTCAAAATTAAATTGTATACCCAAAATAAGATCAAAATCTGTTAAATTTTGTTTAAATATTGGCAAAAATATAAAATTGGTACCTTAAATTTTGCCCCACTTTGGCCATGGCAGGTTTTTTTCCTGTAAGTACTGTGGATTTAATTTTCACAGCATGTACTCAGAAGGATTTAATCTGTTAAAATCTCAAATTTGAAAAAAAAGCTGCAAAATTAGGCTAGTAATTGAATTTTTTTTGGAGGCTCTTGTTGTATTCCCATACATTGTCAAGCAGTCCACTTTGGTGACTGTAGGTCATTCAGTGCAGCTCTCTCCACTGAGTTGAGCTTGATCAGGCTGTCTGCAGTTAATACCATACCACAGGGAGCCTTTTTCTCTAGCACCCCCCCCCCCCCCCATTCTGTTGACAGACCTGTACTATGAACTAGATGAATCTTAAAATTAACATTTTTTTCAGCAACGAGCAGTAACAACGGAGACCCCTCCCCCCCACCCACCCCTTCAATACACAGGACTAATAAACAAGATGAATCTTATAATTTTAATGTTAAATAAATTTTTTTTGATGAGACTTGGACAATTTTGATTGTTTTAAAGAAAAAAATTCAGCAATTTAATCCTTACATTCAAATGTGATAAAATATTAGGATCTAATGTAAGTGCTAACTGACAAGATTTAAGAAGATATAAATACTTAGTAGCATTTCATTCATATCTCTTAAAGTTGGCAGGGCCTAGGTGTGAATAATACTGTTAACTTAGTTTTAAAATAAGGAATATTGGTCAAACTTTGTGGGATTAATTTTTAACTCATATGGCCATATATTTAACTTTTGAAAACTTAATTACCTTCACACATTATTTGTTTATGAAATGTTACTTTTATATAACACTTACCGTAGGCCTATTTGTTCCCTTGGTACATCACTAAATGGTTTAGCTCATGTCCATTATTCTTTAATTTACAGAGTTTCATTTTAGCAGGGCCATTTTCTCATAGCTTTTCTAATGATAATATATATGAAAAACCAAAAGAAATAAAAATATTTTGCAGTTACTAATATTTTCCAAAATTCAGCTGAACGATGTGACCCATGGGTCCCTTGTTATTTAGGAGGGTTAAAATATTAAGAGGACATCTGATTTTTTAAATATTTTTGGTGATGGTTTGATTTCTCGACCTCCAGGGTTGACCTTGTACAGTCACAGATCCAGGTTGCCGAGGGAACGTCTTTGGAGAACCTTGGACTGAACCAGGACACGATCCCTCTGCAAGGCTGCTCTATCCAGTGCAGGATGACCACAGAGGACCCGGCAAGGGAGTTCCAGCCTGATACAGGCAGGATTGAGGTAACAAGTGTAGGCAAGCAAAGCATCATGCAGAGGCCTCCTTTGTCTAAAACATCCCTGCATTTAACCAACTTAATTGTAAACATATGATTCCTAGATCTTAGTTGAAGCCCTAGGAAATTCTGCTCACTGTCCATCCAGTTATCTTTTATTATTTTCCACCACACTAGCAACATCTGTTGGTCACAACTGATACTAAGTGATTGGGCCTGATATCTGGACAAACAAATTTTGTATTTGTTATGTCTCAAGTGATTGAAGTTAGAAAACCCAACTTATCCTTAAAGCCAGCTGTTCACCTGTCTTATCTATGGAATTTTATGTGCCTGCAGACATAATGGGTATGGTAATTCTCATTTAGAAATTTTCCTATTATGCCTCTGTGATCAATGAGATTGTTTATGTAAAAGCTCTCAGTAAACATGGTACATGCATTAACTATCTCGAGTTAATCTACGTCATATATCAAAATAGGCCCCTTTAAGGAAAAATTGCTTGTGGGGGTCTCTGGCATGTATCTGGTTTCATTTAACAAAAGCCAAAATATTGACTTGCTGGTCCTGAACAAAGCAGACGACTGTAATGTGCAGTGTGCGTGCGTGTGGAAAAGATTGGTTTCTTACATGCTCAAAACAAACTTTTAACTGCTGTCAGCGTTATTTAATTTGATCATATCAGGAATTACAGTAAATTAATTAAATCTAGCTTTCTTAGATGTAATAACAGCAGCTTAAGACAAAGTAAAAGAAAATGTTGTAATTGCTGGAAATATGGGTCAAGCAAAATATTTTAAAGTTCACGGAACAAAAGTCTGTTTAATAATAGTGATCCTGACTTTTTCCAGGTGTTCCGTAGTGGAGAGGGTATGGGTATACGTCTGGACAGTGCTGCCGCCTTTGCCGGAGCCATCATTTCACCTTACTATGACTCATTGCTGGTCAAGGTCATCGCCACTGGAAATGATCACCAGAAAGCCTGTGCCAAAATGAGACGATGCCTCGAGGAATTCAGAATTAGAGGTGTAAAGGTAAATATTTTCTCTAAACAAACAGATAATCTTAACTGACCAGTTCTGGACTACATCATCCCCTTAGAGAGCAGAGTAATGATGAATTGTGAACCAGGGGCATCTGTGTCCTCCTTTTTAGCTCAACTGACCATAGGTCATCTGAGCTGTAGTGATCACTCACGGTCCCTCGTCCGTCAAGCCATCTGTCTGTCTGTCCGTCCTTCCGGCCGTCAGTTAACAAGGCGCAAATCAAAACCATTTGACCTAAAACTTTTAACCTGAAATCACATTAGGGCCTTTGTAAAACTCTGTGCTTACCAAAAAGTAGGTCACTGTTACCTGTATTTTGAGTTGCATGCATTTTTGTGTGTTTTTAGCACTTTAAAAATCAGACTTTTGCTTCCCACCCTAAAACTAAAACTTTGTGCATCAGTTGCACATTGACATTATAACCATGCAAAAAATGATGAAAATTGGCCCTGCCAGTGTTGCAGACACATTTGCAAAATGTTAAAATTTTCAGCTGTTGTTTATGAAATTTGACTTTAGATAAAATATCTCAGTAATAATTGCATGGATATTTCTGGAATTTAACAATCATATTGATCATGGAAGGCCCTTTCAGCTGTGGAAGACTGGTGGTGCAATCTATATTTTCTTTATTTTTATACATATCTTTATTGTATTTTTTGTACTCAGAAATTTTTGCTGGTCAGTTTTTAACAAGGCACACGTCATAACTGCTTGACCTAGAAACTTTTTAACGTAAAATCTAGATAGGCCCTTTGTATCTCTCCTTGCAAAAATTCACTATGACCTATGTTTTGCTAGTTATGTCTGTTTTTATGTGTTTTTAGCACTCCAGAATTTTAACATTACAGACTGTTTAAGTCAGCTGAACATCATGACCCATGGGTCACTTGTTATCATCTCTGAAATGTTTCCCTGTTGACTGTGAATAAGTAATTGTTTTAATATTTTTCTTTTCAGACCAACATCCCATTCCTGATGAATGTGCTACAACATGAAAAATTCCTGTCTGGCACAGTGGACACCTACTTTATTGATGAAAACCCACAGCTGTTTAGACTGAAACCATCACAAAACCGAGCCCAGAAAATCCTTAAATACCTAGCAGAGGTCATGGTAAATGGACCAGCGACGCCAATAGCAACCAGCATTCCACCTGCTGACATCACCCCCACTGTTCCTGTTACCCCATACAGTAAGTTACTTGGATGTTGGATGTCTTGTTTAAGAGGTGTGGGGGGGGGGGGGGTGTTAGATTGTAAGAGCTGTATGAAATTAATGTTTGCTCATATGTTGACAGTTTGTAAGGACATGCACATTGTTCTTGTGTACAGCACCACATATTTTTGGTTTGTGCTCTGTTTACTATAGTTCTTTCTAAGTGACAGTATATTACAGGGATTAAGATTACATTGATTTGACCCACCTAATCATTCAATTTTCAGTCATGGGCTTGATATTTTTACATCTAAAGACGTTATTTGAATTTAAATAGTTAAACTGTTTCATAAACAAGTAAGTCATTTCAAAATTTAAACATATTTATTTTGAATCTGCTCCAAATTTTCCTTTTTTAAAAATTCTGTAAATCCATAAATGCATGTCAACTTGAATTAGAAATGGGCTGTGGATATTTCGTACAGTGAAATGTGTTTCATGAGAGCTCTGCTTATTTCAAGCCCTGTATAAAGTTTTTCAAACCCTGCAGCCTCTTATTGATTTATAAATTCAAATTTTGACATTTCAATTTCATCCCCCCCCCAGCAACCGTATGTTACCATCAACACTGTCAAAATCACAGAATGCTTCTGTTTTCCAATAATTTTCTCACTGTTTTCCAATAATTTTCTCACTGTACTGTTTTCTTCTCATTCGGCTGCATGTACAAAACAGGTGTAGTCCTATAAATAGTCAGTGTAATTTTTATTCTCGTGGTTTGCATGTTCTATAGTAATATTTTTATTTATTATGAATCCAAAATTAAATATACAACAATGTATACATAGTTTAAATAAAAATGTTTCTATATAACATAATACTGCAAGATAAAAAAAATTGTTGTAATTTAAAAAAGAGGCTCATATAAAGTATGAATTAAAGATCAGTTACATAAATAGAAGTAAAAGTAATTTTTCCAACTTGAATATCAGGTCAAAATTTGATCATTTTGGGATTTTATTGGAGTTGCTATGGCTTTTAATATTTGGGAGTGTTTATGTATTTTTATCACTTTTTGTATACTATCCATATTTTGTTGTTTTCTTGATTGAAATGAAAAGTACTAATTATTGATTTTTTTTTTTCAACACCAAAAAGCCACAGATGGTCATGGTAAGCCTTTAGCTCACCTACAGTTAATGCATTGGTTACACATTCATATTATAGATGCAGTTACTAAGCTATGATCATGCTATGTTGTTTTCGGTGTCAGAGGTTTTAATTTTTTTAATCATATAGATGATTGGATATTACATGCATGACGTAAAGGAAAATCATTGGCAGCATGTCCCCATATAACAGGTCAGATTGGTTAACATTTTCATCCTTTTTTAGGACTTCTTTGTTATAGCTTGGGAATGGAATTAAAATTTGAATTTTATCCTAATGACTTTCCTAAGTTTTATTCCCTGTATAATTCCTTGAGCATGCTCTTTCAATGGGTACTGCTGGGTTAATTGCTGCAAGTGGCTACTATTGTATTCATTGTTGTTATTTTAGGAAGGTAAATGTTTATTTTAATCTTTTTCCAATAAAAAATTAGTAGTTTTTTTCAAATATTGAAACTTAGTAATTTTCCCCCTACTAACACATTGCAAATAAATATTCTGCTTATAATATTGTAAAATAGATTTTTATACATAAAAGCACAATATAGACAATAAACACCAAGAGAAGAGTATCATTTCTAACCTTGCCTATGATTAGAATCCACACACACAGAGGTACATCCATATGTATGCACACTTGCACACAGAATTAGTAAAACAAGCACTGATGAATGCATCTGAATCCTTTCCCAGCATGCAATAATACTGTATGTGACTTACCTTTCACCTGTGGTGTACCTCCTGTGTTGTGTACTACACCGGATAAGGAGGGGTATGAAATTAATATCATATGTAGGAGAAATCATATTTTCAAATTTTTTCTGCATACTTCCAGGTAGTCCACATGAGGAAATTGTGTTCCACACAATGGACATTTATACTGTTTATACACAGTGTAAGGGCTTCATAAAGCTGCACAAGGACTTGCAAACACACACTCACTCAAACCATACCTGTATTCTCCATATATGAACACCTGTCATATCTGACACATTTAAATTCTTGTACCTCTTTTTCCAAACAGGATCTTCTGATCATTATTTAGAGGTTTACTGGGCACTTGATTTGCACCAGTTGATCAATACAAATTGTTCGAAGTTATTATACTTAATTAATAATTGGTGGTCCTGTAACAGTACCAATATAGTCAAGCGGATGTCTGCAACTGTCAGTTCCTTGTTTGATTTCATATATACAAGTAAAAATTTTGATCTGTATGTACGCCTGTGGTAACTTTTTATATTTTCCACCAACGTATGTAAATTAAAATATAATCTAATGCCTGGCTGGATGTGACTGAGGCAGAAGCTTCCGTCATTGCTCATATTACTGGCATGAAACCTAGGTATTTGCACATGTCACAAGGCCATTTAAGAAAATGGAAATTCCCTCTTATTTGCATATTAGCACATCACTTTTCAGGTTTGGGATGATGAGCACTAAAGGACCCACACTTATTTCCAGTTTAGGTCAAAGAAAGCGCCTAATATTGCCAAATCACAGGATCACACCGACAGTTCAACTAAAAAGTTTTAGATGGCCCTGACTACTGCCTTTACTGTCTATTATACCCTTTGTTATGCATGCTGCTGTATGATCATATAATGTGTTTTACAGCTATACAATATCCCACCTTGCAGCGAATAATATTCTTCATTATTGGCTGAAAGCTGTGAATTTAAAGCATGTTGACGTGGCCAGTTTATATTGATTCCTTCCTGCATCATGAAACACCTCTTGCAAAATTTGATTTATGGAAGCACCATTCATAAATTTGACTAATATTTTTATACACACAAAAAGGGCAATAAAAAGATACACAGTCACTTATTAAATATAAACTTCGGTCCAGTTTCTCTGGTTGAGATAATAAAGAAATGTATCCTGCTACATTGTGAAAAACGAAGCCATCAGACATCACATGTTTTGTAGAATTCAGACCATTGATACTAACTAATATTGTACAATTTGATCAATGATAGCTGAAGTGGAAACTGGTAAGCTGTTTGATTATAATAAGGCACATTAGGCAGTGATGCCACTGCCTGCATTTCACATGGTTTTCTAACCCCTTACAGGCAGAGGTGCTTTTTATCAAATTTTCACCCTAACCAATATTTATTTAACCTTATTTGTGAGGCTTCAAATGCTTCCCTAAATGGAATTGTATGGTTCTGTTTTGTTATATGTTACAAGAGAATGCCCAGCATATAATAGCATTTTGTTTTTTTCAGTGAACACATTGGTAAACTCAATACTTTATATACTCTTTCAGTGTCTGTTAATAGGCTTGAAAGATTTTACACAATGCTCTCTGCAGATATCTGAGCAACTAAAATGTCAAATGTGGTAAAAAACTGTTTTTTTAGGAAATCATGCTTTTGAGTAGTATTACTTCACTTTAAATAAACTTGAAAGTTTTATGCATAAAAGTTATAGCAAATATTTGTGATATGTGATATTTAAAATTTTTACTTAATGTACATAATCCTGCATGGTTTAACCAGACCTTGTCACAGGCCACATATAAGTGAATACTGTTTCTTTGCAGTACTCCTTTTATTATATTTTTATCAAACTTTTTTCTATATTTTTTATATTTCTTAATTTTGATGCTATGACCACTTATAGTACATATATATTCATCAACAATTTATATATTAAATATTAATCATACCCAGTTATTTTTTTTTTTTTATTTGCTTGACTGCCTTTTTCAAAAGGTATATTTATGGTATATTTATTTTAAATGGTGACCACTGCTGCATTTTCACAGAATCAGTGACAGGGCATTCACAGCAGCGTGTACCTCTACATTGGCTAATATTTTATTTTACAGCTTATATATATAAAAAATTTAGTATTTCAAGAATGGATAATTATCATTGCAAAATTATGTTATACTCTTGTACTAGTTATGAACATTAGAAAGAAATGGATGTCTTAAAATGTAAATCTGATCTATGGAATTAACTTGCAAGTCTGTTCATTTTTCTCATATGTATATGTGTGTATGTTGGTATGCAGCTCATTTCATTTGAAATCAACAGAAAAACCAAGAAAAAAAAAAAAAAAAAAAACCAAGCCTGTCTCCTTACCTTGAATTAATTACAGTGTTCAGAAAGGCATCACTTGCAAAATAAATTTCTTTGGATCAAACATTTTAGAAGTGATGGACAACATATGGTCCTCAATCATTCTTATAAAGTTCAAGCATGTTGTGTGAATAGTTTAAAAGTTAAAGAATAAGGGATACCTTCTTTTAAGTCCCCAAATCTCAAAACCTATTGAAGTGACAGGCTAAAATTTGTTAGTACAAATAAGTAAAATAATGATAAATAATATATATGATAAAAGAAGCTAAATATCAGTAGGCCAGATGTTAAAATTTGCAAAAGTTTGTATTTCACATGGAATGACTTACCGGTATGCTTTATATTTGGTGTTTGGGGATAAGGGACAGGAGATACATTGTTTCAACATAGATTCTAGAGATCTCCTCAGCTGAAACGCTAATGGTGGAAATAAACAGATCGGTAACGTGCATATAAGACCTTTATTCAAGCACTGTGCTAGCAATTTATATATATATATATATATATATATATATATATATATATATATATACATATTTTATTTATTTATTTATTTATTTAAATATTTTTAAACTGTGGGTCACCTTTTGTTCCCAAGGCTTTCAGATTTGCAATAATTGTGAAATGGAGATTAATGTAAAAAATAAAAGCTTCAGGAATTTTATGCTTACTTGTACCAGGGTGAATACCATAACATTCTTGGCATCTCATCTACTTTAACCATAGTGTCCAAAGTTGAAAGATAAAAGCTGGATATTGTTGAAAAAAACACTCATATTTAGTTATCAGTAAATTCGTTTTTTTTTTGTATTATTTGTGTGTAAATTGTTAGCATTTTGCATACATGAATGAATCATTCAGTAATGACTGTACAATCTGTGATAAGTCTGTTGTAAGATTGCGAAAATGGTATTCGTGTGAAAGACTTAAAAAAAAGTGAAAATGGTTAAATGTTAAACTGGGAATATTAAGCCAACCACAGTATATGCCCTTAAATGAGACACTGATGAAAGAGTGGGGCTTAGCAACCAAGCACTTAATGGGGTTCCCCAGCTTACGTCTGCATTATTAATAATGTAAACTGCTTTTGCATATCAGCACCACCTTGTGTTCATTTAATGAAACACATGTTTGAGAAAGGCATTAAAACTGGATCATTCTTTGTATATTCTTATACATTTGAAAGGATCGCCAACAAGACTACATAACGTTTCACTGCATTGAGGTGAAATATGATTAAAGTTAACATTTAATCAAAAAGATAGGTATCTTAAACTTCTAAATCGTTCAGTGTTTGAAAGATAGATGGTGCTGAAAAGCAAAAGCAGTAATTAATGTAAATTACAATATTGTTCAAAGGTACCCCATAATTATTAAGGAAATGAACATTTAATAAGTATTGAAGAACAGTAACTTCATGTAAATGAAATAACTAGGGTGACCCCAGGTTTGGTATATCTCCAGGAATGTAGTGTTTTGCTCTGGATTTTAGTGCCTGAGAAACCCCGTGGATGGAAGGATGTATTGAATGAGAAGGGACCTGAAGGATTTGCCAAAGCTGTCCGTAACCACCAGGGGCTGCTGCTCATGGATACCACATTCCGTGATGCTCACCAGTCGCTCCTGGCAACCAGAGTCAGGTCACATGACCTCAAGCGAATCTCACCATTTGTATCTCAGAATATGAATCAACTGTTCAGTCTTGAAAACTGGGGAGGTGAGAACAGTAAACACAATTTCACATTATTCTAATTTGATGGCATTCCAGTGACTGTCAGGTCAGTAGACTTAGGATTCAAAAGCACTGAGTTAATTAGTTTAGAGATTATTTTTATTATGGCTGCATCAGTACATTATCCTTTGGAACCAAGGACAATGAATATAGAATTGTTTGTATTTGCTGATGGAGACAGAATATGTGAAACTTTGGCAGCTTGCATGCAGAAAACAAAAATGTGCAGCAATCCATATAAAATTTATGTATATTCATTCTTTTTAGTGAACCTGTGAGCTTATGCGATGGTGTGGCGTCGTCCGTCGTCTGTATGTTAACCTATACTATCTTAAAAATGGCAAGAGTTAGCATCATGAAATTTTATGCAAAAAATTAGTCATCTAAAAAACTATCGGATTTTGCTTATTTTCTGGCTAACTGCATTTTCTTAGATTTTATAGGGAAAAACCTAAAAAAAGCTTTAAAAATCTTCTTCTCCAAAACTGTTTGGCCAAATTGTCCAATATTTCACAGAAATGATCCCTGGAGCAATCTCTCAAGTTTGTTCGAATGGTTTAAGTTCGATGATTTTTGGCCGAGTTACAGATAGTTGAACTTAGTCATCTGTCCAAAAAAGCATACTAAGATCACAATCTTAGAAACAGCTGGAGCTATCATCCCAAATTTTATGCTAATGTTGGTCACATGAGTCATATCTGAAATTGAGATATTGGTGGCGCCACCTGCATTGGCCTTTTTTTGTACGGGGGTCATCAGTGCCCTTATTATACTGACAGCTACAAAAAACTTCTTCTCTGAAACCATATGGCCAAACTGTTTAATATCGCACAGAAATGATCCTAGGGTAGTGCTTTCTGAAGTTTGTTCAAATGGTCTCAGTTCAGTGACTTTTGGCTGAGTTATGGGAAGCTGAATTTAGTCATATGCCATAACAGCCCATTTTAGCTCAGTGGCTACAAAGATCTTCTTCTCAAAAACCACTTGGCCAAATTCTTAAAGCTCACACATTAATTATCCTTAGATGTTGATAATTCAAGTTTGTTCAAATGGTTTTGGTTCAGTGTTTTTTGGCTGAGTAATGGGAAGCTTAACTTAGCCATTTTGCATTATTTTCCCATATGAGTTCTAAACCTGCAAAACGTTTTTTGACTGATGCCACTGAGGCCAATTTGTTTAATATTTTACAAGAATAATCCCCTGAATAATTCTTATAATAATTAATTGTCTTTTATGGTTCCGAAGAATGAATTTTGGCTGAATAATAAAGATTGAATTGAGTCATTTTACCGTATATGTTAGCTGTGTGAAGCAGATCCATCTAGCCTGGAACCAGTTTATCAGCATCCATTACACTATGCTTCCAGACATTTAGATTTCAGGTTATCTTTGGTTAATATTGACAAGAATGTTTTTTAAAAACTTAAAAAAAATGTAGATTTATGATTTTAGATATTCCTTATGCCAGGCAATGTTAACAATCACAGGTATACGTTAACCCATACTATTGGATTGACTGGAGCTAGCATCATGAAATTTAATGCAAAAAATTAGCCATCTGAAAAAATCTGCATTTTCTCAGATTTTATAGAGAAAAAGCTAAAAAACCTTAAAAAAAATCTTCTCCTCCGAAACGGTCAAACCAATTTGTTCAATATTTCACAGAAAAAATCTTTTATACCATCTCTCTCAAGTTTGTTCAAATGGTTCATGTTCAGGGAATTTTTGCCGAATTACAGGAAGTTGAACCTAGTCATCTGTCCGAAAAAGATTACTAAAATGATAATCTCAGAAATGGCCAGAGCTATCATCACCAAATTTTCTGCCAGTGTTGGTCACATGAGCCATATATGAAATTCAGGTATTAGTGGTCACCTGCATTGACCTTTTTTTGTACGGGGGTCATTGGTCATCTGTACATTAACCCATAATTTCTCAGAATAGCAGGAACTACCATCCCCAGATTTTATGCAATAATCTGTCATATATCAAATGTTGTGGGATTCAGCTTATTTATAAAAAAAATGCATCTTTTATTATTCTAGATATTTGATAAAAAGTTTATGAATATGTCAGCTTGAAACAATGCATATTAGTCTTTCATTATGTGTAAACAGATTTAACAACAGGCTAAGATTGTGTCTGTATATTTAAATAGGTTAAGAAACTGCCAACTGTTTCTGATTTGGCAATCGATCAAGAGTTCATTAAGTTCAGCCAGATATATATCAAGAGTTCCGTCAGTGCAGCCAAGCACAAGGCATGTGATCCCCTCATCCGTGACATGTGAACACCTCATGGGCACCATGTGATCACCTCATGGGTGTCATCCCTCTCAGGGCTGCATGTGGAGCCAATCTATTTATAGCTAAGGCAGACTGCCAACTGTATCAGATTAGGCAACAGGTCAAAAGTTCACCCAGTCTAGCCAGGTGCAGGTCATGAGTTCACTCAGTGCAGTATCCTGAGCAAGCAAATTTGTCACAGTTCACTCAGGGCAACTGCCTTTCTCACCTAAGCGTGGTCAGCCCCATGCATCAGACTTATGGTAAGTTTGATGTATTGGCCTGATATTTTTACCTGTCTATGCGTCTTTGATGGGTTTCTCGTTCACAAGACAGGTGTCACCACCTACAATGACTTTTGCACAGTGTGTGACTTTTGTGCCTGCTTATTTCTATAGAGGAATTTGATATATCATCCTGAAATTGGGCATATTTATACCTATCAAATAGCTTTGTCATATACAAGACTGGTGGTGCCACCTACAATAATTTTTGCACATTGTGTGTCCCTGCTTATTTCTCAGGAGGGGTTTGATATATCAGTCTGAACTTGGGCATATGTAAATATATCTGATAGCTTCGTTGTATACAAGTCTGGTGGTGCCAGCTACAATCATTTTTTAGCTCAGCTGACTGTAAGTCAACTGAGGTGTAGGAATGGCGCTTTGTCCGTCGTCCATACGGATGTCCGACCATCCGTTAGCAGGGCACAAATCATAACAGCTGGTCCTAGAAACTTCTAAGTGAACATCCAGGGAGGTCAATAAAAAATCTTGGAAACCAAAAATTAGGTCACTGCGACCTATATCCTTTGAGCTATGGGGTTTGAAAGTACCCCCCAGAATAGTAAGAAATTTGATACAAAATCTCCAATATCTTACGGATGTCCTGCCGTCCGTTAGCAGGGCACAAATCGTAACAGCTGGTCCTAGAAACTTCTAAGTGATTAATGCATGGTTTGTCATGAATCTTGCCTTGAATATTGACCATGACTAGTTTTGTTAGTTCCTGAAACGTGGTGGCACCACCTGTATTTTTTCTGTTTTAACGAATATTTTTCTATTTATTTACTAAAAATAAACTGGCTTCAAACTTGATTTAATAATGACCAACCATATAACTAAATTTATTTTGATTACCAGGATCCAGAGATCTAAGTTTGAGGTCACAGGAGCCACATCTTTAAAAAGATTGTGGATGCACTGTAAATCAAACTTTTCATCCTGAACTTTCCAACGTTCACATATGGCTTACTTGCCCAAAGTGAGGAAACCTGTAGAATTTGAGGTTATCTGGTCAGAGGTCAAGGGCACTTTTTAAAAGATTGTTACAATAATCCTAATGCTGCAAGTTCAAGGATATTAAGTTCTAAGATTTTTTGGTCACAAGGTCATTGGTTAAGGTCACAGGACTGTCATTCTGAAAAATTTCTTTAAAAATATCCTTATAGACAAACTCAGCTGAGCTTGGAGACTCATGGGTCCCTAGTTGTGTTGTGTGCACCCATGCCAGAATTTCAGCAGTGATGTTTGTGTAATTGTTTCTTATTCAAAATGTTTAGTACCTGCATTGTTCATATACATGAGAAGTAATGGTCCAGCATTGAAGCATTATACCTGGTGTATTTCCCAATGAACAGGTTCGCATTAGGCCTGTAGGCCTTGTTCAATAATAGCTTTATGAATAAAAATTGTACATGAATTAATACACACAGTGATATTATTGAAAGAAATGATGCAAGAGCAGCAATTAGCAATATTTATACTTAGAACTTAGCACTTTTAATTAAAAATAAAATTTATCCGTAAAAGTTAGGGGTTGCACAATTATATAAGTACCTTGGTAAAGTATATTTTCAGGATTTAGAGAATTCAAGTTGGAAACCTTAAACTTTTCAAAACCTCCATCACTAGAAGGTAAAATTATAATTTATTTCATGTTTGAAAATTTGGTGCTGAGATAAATGATATATTGTTTTCTAGGTGCCACATTTGATGTTGCTATGCGCTTCCTCCATGAGTGTCCATGGGAACGACTGGAGTCGCTGAGGAAACTGGTCCCTAACATACCATTCCAGATGTTGCTTAGAGGAGCTAATGCCGTTGGCTATACGTCTTACCCTGATAATGTTGTCTTCAAGTAAATATCATTATCATATATGATATTGGTTAATAAAGTACTAAGTGAAGAGTAATTTTTGCAAATTTGGCTGATTAGGTATTTATGTGAATTTTGCTGATCATCTGTGTAACATTGAATTTAAGAAATATGCACTATAATGTAACATTATCTGATCATTGTTTTTTTTTGCTGATAACATATTCATAAATATTTATGACCATCAAGCAGTGTGGTAAACCAAGTTTTCCCACTGTACTTTGAGTGCAAAAAAAAGGATATATTCCTTTACCATGCTTCATTTTATCTCTGGCTTCCTTTCAAGTGACTTAAGTTATTATCATTTTCCTATGTTAAACCAAGAATTTTTGTTATATTCCTTATTAACTTCGTTATGTATTTACAGGTTCTGTGACCTTGCTGTTCAGGCAGGGATGGATGTGTTTAGGGTGTTTGATTGTCTTAACTACATGCCTAATCTTGTGCTTGGTATGGAAGCAGCTGGTAAAGCAGGTAGGTGCTGTCACCTGGTGGTGGATTTTCAAATAATGCTGGCCCTGCCTATCCCAGAAAATTAAAATACTTCCAACACTTCAGCAAATATGTATCTCATGTATCAGAAAATATTATTTCCCTTATTTGGTAAAGTTTTATGTAACATACAATATGACTTTATAGAATGCCATAATTATATTTTAAATTATCACTGTGAAATGATCATATTATAGAATCAGTTGTACAAGTTTATAAACAATTTACTTTATTATTGGTGAGAAAATGATGTTAACCTTCATTAAAAATAAACACATGGATTTAATAAAATGTGTGTATATATGATATATATGGTAGTAATTAGTTCCTATTTGTGAAAAGATACATTTTAGTTTAGTAGTGTAGTTTGTACCAGAAGTACATAAGAAGTTGCTCATGGCTGATGGTAGTTCTTTTGTTTCCCTCTAGGGGGAGTGGTGGAAGGGTCCATATCCTATTCTGGTGATGTGTCCAACCCTGAGAAAACCAAATACACCTTGGATTATTACTTGAAATTAGCTGATGAGTTGGTCAAAGCAGGAACACATATACTGGGTGTTAAGGTAGTATCCTTTTTCTGTAATAGTCACATTAATCAATATTTATTTCTTTTTATATCTGTTAAGCTTTTAAGAGGGAGAGAAAGAGGGAGGGGGAGAGAGAGAGATGGGGGGGGGGGGGGGGGGGCACAGAGAGAGAGAGACAGATAGAAAGAGAGAAAGTCTTAATTGAGGGTTATTAAAAAATTTAATATCTATTTTTTTATTTTGTTTTTTGTTTGCTATATCAATATATTTTTGTAATAATTTTTCATAATATGATTTTATAGTTTTGTACAATAATAGCTCAGTTGTTTTTATGGGAAAAGCTATCTTCAGCCTGACAAATCAGAAATTTTCTCCAGGTGAGAGTCTAGGCTTCAGAACTTAACAAAAAACATATTGGTGAAAAGATAGATATTACAAACTGATGATAGTGAACTCACTGCAGTTTCTTGTATTATAGAATGTGTGTGTGAAATGTATGTTAGTCACCATCGCCAATACAATATCTTACAAGTTTTTCATGGTTGTGGTGTTTGTTCAGGACATGGCTGGCCTGTTGAGGCCACAGGCTGCTAAGATGTTGATTGGTGCACTGAGAGATCGCTATCCTGACATCCCCATCCATGTTCACACGCATGACACGGCAGGGGCTGGTGTTGCGGCCATGTTGGCTGCCGCCGAAGCTGGGGCTGATGTCGTAGACGTAGCAGTGGATTCAATGTCTGGTATGACATCACAGCCCAGCATGGGAGCCCTTGTAGCCTCGGTACAGCGTACTCCTCTTGACACAGGTAAGTACCAGAACAAAACTGCCCCTTCCAGTTGAATGAACCTTCTCCTTTTTTTACCTCCATCAGGTATTATGTTTTACCATTGGTAATTTGGTTTGCCTGTTAACAGTTTTGCACAAACATTCTTAACAGAGTTTGCTGAAATTTTGCTTAGGGTTAGGTTTTTATTTTTATTATACTATTTTATAAATCCATTATATTTTGGAGGTAATTTGGATCACCATCATATGTTTATTCAATCAAAGGAGTCCGTCATTGCAACATCAGGTTAACAATTGAATATTTGTGAACTATGACAAACATTTCCCGTGTTGCTGTGTAGTGATATTAGGAATCCTGTCAGGGTACTGGCCTCTAACACCTTTCTTGCTGGATGATTGGTTAACCTCAGCCTGTGCTGCCACCTATGAGAATCAATAAGTACTAATATTTCCCCAGCAGATAGATGAGGTCTTTGAGGAATAAAATACCAAACCTTCATGTACCAATATTATTGCCATGGCATTAATTCTTAGCATATTATGTCTCCCCTGCTATGGGAGGAGACATATTGTTTTTGGTTGGGCGTCGTCACAGTCAGTAGTCACCATTGTAGTCGTTGTCAGTCATCTGTGTCATTTCTTGTGAACAGGATAACTTTTGAATCACTCAGTACTTTAAAGGTGCCCATTCACATACCTTTAGAAAAAGGATTTATATGATATCTGGCTTCCTCTGGGTATATATTTTTGATCTAAAGGTAATTTGGTTGTGAAAAGTTCTTATTACACCTTCTTGAAGTATGTATGAACTTGTTTATCAACAAAAAGATTGTTAACACAGCAAAATTGACAAACAGGGAAAAGACATGTAACCTAAGGTGGTTGTATGCATATATGGGGAGGTAGAAAGGTCACTTGTTACAAAACGTCATTTGCAAAGCTCTGGCTTATCTGACTTAATGCCAGATGCCCTTGTTTTCATTATTTAGCGGGCCCCCACGTATTATAAACAAGTCGACATATATAAACAAATAAAGCAGTCTGTGTGCAGTGATATCCACGTTTTCTGGCATATGTTTATAAAAGCTCATGACCATCATCTTCAAGGTCAATGAAGACAAAATAAAAATGTTGTGAACCTGATAATGTCTGTAGTACTGCATATTTTTTTCTCCATTTTGAAAAAGTTTCAACAAAGTGCTTGAAAAGTTTGAAAACTAAGGAGTAGCATGAAACTTATTACTTTAAACTTGCTCTTTACAGTAAAATCTGTGGAAATATATGATTTCTGCAAACACTATAACCTTTGAAGAAGTGCAAATTTGTTCTTCAAATTCCAGGATGTTGGGCCAATGGGAAGGGGGGACATATATCTATTTTGCACTGCAAAAATTACGTTATTATAGTTAACCTAAATTTAAAATCAGTTCATTTGACCTAAATTTAGTATCATTTCATTTTAAATTAAGCGCTGGTCAGGTGAGAGGAGATCAGATTGATAAATATGGCAAAGTTCTTTTTTCTTCAATGGATGGTTTTCAGCTATGTTTTAATTGCAGTAAGATAAATACTGTGGTTGGCTTTCTGTTTGCGTGGCTGAAATTTTTCGCTATTTCATTTTGAATGTTTCATGAGGGTTCCATTTTTGCAATTGCAGTAGAACCTATATCAGCTAAAACAGCAGTATCTGCATTTATTATAAAACAAGTACAAATACCACACTCATTTATGTATTTCATTTTATTATGACCTATATCTACAGGATTACTCCATGTTTAACAATAATTAATTCATGTTTCCATGGGCTGGTTTCATTCTTATAGACAGATCAGGCAGATCAGGTTGCTGTTTAATGTACCATGTTTCCAGAGATGTAATAAATAATTCATTTGTGCAGATGCATCATCCCATTTGCTCATCTTAGTTGAAGGGACATCCTATTCTCAAGGGTTTATATTTGTGAGTAATTCCTGTCTGCGAATATCTCAAAATTAAAACCATTGCAAATAAGGAGGCAACCACAGTATGCTGACTCTGATTTGTACAGTTTGCAGTGTCAGTTCCTATTAGTGAAAAATTAGAATGACTCTTGTTAATGCTTATAGAATAAGACATGAAAAGAGTTTATTATTTATGTTTCTCATGATAAGAGATAAAACCACAGTGATTTAAACTTTCAGGTATGGACATGGAGAAGATTTCAGAGTACTCAGCATACTGGGAGCAGGCCAGACAGCTGTACGGCCCATTTGAGTGCACAGCCACCATGAAGAGCGGAAACTCAGATATCTATGAAAATGAAATTCCAGGTAAGTTTATCTGTTAATTACAGTTGAACCTCCCAGTTACAGACATTGATGGGACCTGTTTTTCTTTGTGCCTGTAATAAAAAGGTTGCTCATATTAGAGAGATTAATGTTCACAGATCCTCCTTGTGTCTGAAATAGAGAGATTCCCATAAGAAAATGGTGTCCTGTGGATCAGAGATTCCCATTATTAATTCATAATAATAGATTTTTTTTATGCAGTTTATGGTTTAGATTTAGTTTTTCATATGTTTTAATTGGACAGTGATAAATTTGTTAGAATACTGGTACTTATTAACATGATCATGTTACATGGGATAACATTACAAAAATGGATAATATAGACAACCATGTTAGATTTTGATTATAAAAGATGTTTTTTTTTTTGGAAAAAATTTGTATTTAAACTAGCATGAATGTATTAATAATCATTGTAAACATTTAAATGTGTTTTGTTAGAAAGTAAAAGTAAGAAATAAGCAAAAACTCTAGGTCCACTCCTAGATTTTTGGGATGTACTTGGTTGTAAAGTTTATCCACAAATAAAACTGCTACAACTGTAGCACCTGCAATGGAGCTTCCTGAATATGTTTGTATGAATATAACATACTTGAATTTTGATTTTTGTTTGGTCACACACCCAGAAATACAGTATGTGAGGTTGGGTATATTAGGACCAAAATATAACTACTACCAATTCCCTGCCTTATTTTACATTACTAGTAGAGTTATACCTTTGCATTCTGATCCAGGGGTGGGTTTATACTTTAAAAAAACCTGTTATTTACATTACAGTGTAATCTGGTCTTTATGACCTGACTTGTGTCCTCTGAGTTTTAGTGTATGCAAAATGGCAGCTGCTAGAGCAGTTTTGAGAAACTTGGAGAAAGATGCCTTAAGATTACCTGTCATAAGGGCGCGGGGAATGAACACAAAAGTTCTCTGAGAACCTCGTCAAGGCAAGAATTATCTGCAGGGAGAGTTTGGTGGCAAGGGGGCGTGTATTGGCACATTTCTGTGGCCATGCTGAAAATCACAAATTATTGGCAGGATGCACTAATCCTGCTATTGCTGTTAATGTACAGACTGTGCTGGTTCTTACAGGTGGACAGTACACTAACCTACAGTTCCAGGCATTCAGCCTAGGTTTGCTGGACCAGTTTGAGGAGGTCAAGAAAATGTATAAAGTGGCTAACCATCTCCTGGGTGATATTATAAAGGTATGTTCACCAGAGTTAATAAGAATGTTTTGGTTTTCATTGTGCAGTTACCAGCAACTGTCATAACCTTATGAAGTTATACAACAACAGAATTTTCCCATGTATATGATATCTCAGTGATCAGTAAAGCTGTAATTACCATAAACATGGTTGTCACCCACATCATCACTCTTGTAATTATCTTCCTTATGTTGTGTTCTTCATCTGTCATTTTTACACCATTCACCATTAGTTTGGTCTTCAAAATCACTACCAACTTAATCCTCTTCATAACCACCTCTTCATCAGCAGTATTACTGTGGTTGCCTTTTTGTTGCAAGGGTTTCCAATCTGCAATATTTGCGAAAGGGAAATGTCACGAAAATAAAACCGCAAATAATAGATCCTATTATCACAGACAAGGAAATTATGAATTAAAATAGGTCATGTTTGTTTCATAGATTGATATTTTAAATGACATCAGATCTTTTCATGAATGAGCCATATTTTCTAGATAAGATTATCATTATGTGCCCAAAATATTTGATATAATTAATTCACATAATACTGATTATATTCAGAAATTCTGTAATTAGGTATTGTGAGATCATGAGGAACCCTCGCGAAACACTGAAAAAGTTCAATTTTAATCCTGAAAATATGAAGCCGACCATGATATTATTAAAAAAACTTTTGTCGAGATTATGAGATAATAAAAAAATCATCAAATTTTGCCTTACCTTAAAACACACAAGTCTTCCCACTCGTTAGTATTTCCAAAATAATCCAACAGATGGCAACTGATGTTTCCATGGTGTCAGACAGATTTATAAAGAGAAGATAAACTTTCTGGTTCTGTATTCACATTTTAATCTAGATCAGACTCAAACATAATCAACACTTCATTTGCCTAAAAAGACTCCTTTCCATGTTTAATTGAAATGTATCCATAAATTATCTTTTTATGCCCCCACCACAAAGTGGCCGGGGCATATAGTTTTACCCATGTCCGTCATTCCGTCATTCCGTCCTTCCGTCATTCCGAAATGAAACAGTTGTACGGACTTTTTTTCGCAATGCCTGCAGATATTGGCCTGATTTTTGGTGTGTGAGCAGATATAGACCAGTTACAGATCGAGTTCGCGTTTCGTCCTGGTTGACCTACTTTTGACCGTTTTACTGCTCCTAAACTTAGAAAATTTCATGAAAAATAGAAATATTCATGACAGATACACATGTACGGACTTTTTTTTCGCAATGCCTGCAGATATTTGCCTGATTTATGGTGTGTGAGCAGATATAGACCAGTTACAGATCGAGTTCGCATTTCGTCCTGGTTGACCTACTCTTGACTGTTTTACGGCTCCTGAACATAGAAAATTTCATGATAAATATGAAATTTCATGACAAATACACATGTACTTTTTTTTTTCTCAGTGCCTGCAGATATTGGCCTGATTTTTGGTGTGTATACAGATATAGACCAGTTACAGATCGAGTTCGCGTTTCGTCCTGGTTGACCTACTTTTGACTGTTTTACGGCTCCTAAACTTAGAAATTTTCATGAAAAATAGAAATATATGAAAGATACACATGTACAGACTTTTTTTCGCAATGCCTGCAGATATTGGCCTAATTTTTGGTGTGTGGGCAGATATAGACCAGTTACAGATCGAGTTCGCGTTTCGTCCTGGTTGACTTACTTTTGACCGTTTTACGGCTCCTGAACATAGAAAATTTCATGAAAAATATGAAATTTCATGACAAATACACATGTACAGACGTTTTTTCGCAATGCCTGCAGATATTGGCCTGAATTTTGGTGTGTCGGCAGATATTGACCAGTTACAGATGGAGTTCACGTTTTGTCCCAGTTGACCTATTTTTGACCGTTTGACGGTGCTCTAACATAGAAAATTTCATGAAAGACAGAAATTTTTATGGAAAATGCACATGTATGGACTTTTTTTCACAATGCCTGCATATACTGGCATGATTTTTGGTGTGTTCTTGATAATGACCCGTTACAAATCGAGTTTGCATTTTGCCCTTGTTGACCTACTTTTGACCATACGACACCTCCTGAAAAATTTTCCAAATTTTACAAATGTTTCTAATTTGCCCAAGGCGGGGGCATTCGTGTCGTTCCGACACATCTAGTTTTATATAAAAAAATATATTCTCAGTCTGGCTTTGTTAGTCTAAATGATAATACGTCTCCAGTGATGTAATGATTGATGCTTTACATATGAGTAATCTTAGTGGGTACACACACCAAGAGGTCATCAGTTCATAAGTTATATGAATAGAGTATAAAAGGTAATGTTTTTAATTTTTCAACATAGTTTTTAGTATATTTTGGTCATTATGATGCAAACTTTGGGACTCCTCTTTTGGTAGTTTGAGGCTTTCATCCTGTTCCCACAAATATTAAAGTAAAGAAAATGGGGGAATGCTCACTTCCCTGTACCTCCTAAATCTGACTTTGAATACGTAGTTGTTTTAGATATGACTGAAATTTGCTATGATAACATTATAATAGTTGTATAAGACTTCAGCCATAATACTGTTAGGGGTATCTGGATTTAAATATGATAAATGTATGTTACTAGTATGCTCCTGATGTTCCAGGTGACGCCTTCATCTAAAGTTGTCGGTGACCTGGCTCAGTTTATGGTACAGAACAAGCTGACAGGTGAGATGCTGGAAGAGCGAGCTGAGGACCTCTCCTTCCCCAGCTCCGTCATCGATTACATGCAGGGGCAGCTTGGAGTGCCACCTGGTGGCTTCCCTGAACCTCTCAGAACCAAGGTCTGTATGTTTCTGTGCTGAAAATAACCACTTCTGAACCATGTCTGTGCCTTGTTTATTTGAAAAAAAGTTGTTTATTATACACCCCTCTATGACAGGAAGTATTATGGTATACCCAGGAATGGTCTGTTAACTTTAGTGTCCCTGCAATAACTTACCAGGGCTTAGATGGATACTCACTAATCTCACCATAATTACTTACCAATATATTTTATTGCCTGAATTTGATTGTAGGCAGAATATCCAAGCAAATTTAATGAGGTCAGAGGTCACAAGGCTACTTTTTGGTGTTGCTGTGATAAATTATCAGAAATATAATCTATTTTAATGGAACTCAACAGAATTATTCACCAATATAATATATTGCTTAAGTTTTAATTCCTGACAAAATCCATGCATATTTAAGGAGTTCAGAGGTCACCAGAGTTTGGTGGCACTTTGATGATTTACCAAAATTCTGACGGATATTTGTGAAACTCATTATAAATATTAACCAATATAGTTTCTCACCTTAATTGAATATGCAGGAAATTCACACATATTCAGTGAGGTCAGAGGTCACAAGACATAAGATAGGCGTATTATGCAAGTTTGTGGTGCTCTTGTTTCTATATTTCATGTACAGTTTGGATATGGAAATAAGATTTGAATATACCGTTCATTTACTATAATATGTGTCTGTACTATATATATATTTATGTGATGTATGTTGTATATGGTTATCAGGACATATTCTGTTCCTGTCTTGAATGATGTGAAAACATGATAAAGGTTTGGTCAAGATATCTAATTAATGGCTGTTTTGAGGACATCTAAAAAATGTTTTTATTTATTTAATGCCACCATTCAAAATCAAGATTGGTACGAAAATTGTGACTCTTAGATTATATCTCCGTGACAGGTTTTCTCTGTCAGTGTATAAACCTGAAAACATTGATCCATTTGATCTTTAAAAATGGTGTGTGAATTGTTAATGTGGGTAATTCTTTCCTGTAACTGCATTACATTAGGCCACACCTAAATAAAAGTTGATCTGTTGAAATACTACTCTTATTGTGTGTGTAAATGAGTGTTGCTAACAGCTGCTTTTGCCTCAGTTCCTCGAAAAAAAAAACATATGTTCATATATGTAATTATAATGCCAAATGTTATTTATTAAAATATCTATAAAAGAAAAAAAAAATTGTGTTGCTCACAGGCACCATATCAAGAATTATCACACATTTTTACCTTCTTGGATTCACTTACCAATATTTTCCCTTAACTTGTAAAGTAAAAAATTGCATGTTTAGGCTATATTTTTGGTTTCAGTGTCTGTAGAACAATTTAATTTTTGTGGCCTTAGATCAACCTCCTGTGTTTTCAAAACAGTTCAGCCCTGACTGAAATTAAACCAGTTCTTTTGTGAACTGTGGCCAGGGTTGGCCACTGTTTTAAACCCCTCAGAACCTGTTATATTGGTCATGCCTCAATTAACATGAATTAACTGTGTCCTTTGTAATGAGCACAGGGAACTTTAGTCATAACCTGACGTGGTTTAAATACAGGTAGGTAACAGTTGTAAGGATGAACCCTTTTTCTCAGTGTTTAGTACGTAGTTTGTTATAGAAACACCATGGATAAATACCATTTCATTGAAATTGATGAAATTTGGTTTAAACAATGTTTTACTGCCAAAAGACCAATGAGGATTGAAAATATCAATTCTTCTCCTCTAACAATATGTTACTAAATGTTTCATAGTATCACATTATCAAATGCATTCACATTATCACATTTTACAAGTAATACCAAGACTTGTACCACTGACAAATGACCTGTTTTTTATGAGATCATATGAATGCAGTGACAAAACAGAAAGTATTTATAACATTTATAACTTTCAGAACCTGTGTTTTTACATCGTTCAAATATTTACCTTACTTTAAATTCTGGGTGCTACAATAAAAAATAAAAATATATTTCTGAAAAGTTAAAAATTATCCGCAACAGACAGATTTTCACTTCAGTAAAATAGAATATTTTCATTTTGTGTGTTAATACATATGAGCAAGTTCTGATCACGCAGAAAGAGTGCTTTTGTGAGATCCCGACCAATGAAATTTGTTGCATAAAGTGTTCGTATGAATATCTATGGGTGATTAAACTTTTGACTCAATAATACATACATTTCTCTTGTTGACTGTTTTTAGTGTTTTAGTCGGTGTATCAGCTGCTTAACAGAGCTAGTCATGAACTGATGTTTCAGTCAAGTTCAAAGTTACTCTGACTGAAAAAAAAACATAAAAATATTTGGTTGCAGATCCTGAAAGGAGCCCCCAAAGTTGATGGTCGACCTGGAGAGAACATGGCACCCATGGACTTTGGAAAACTCCAAGATGAACTTCAGGCCAAGCACGGTACTGTCACAGAGCAGGAGGTGATTAGTGCTGCCCTCTATCCTAAGGTATATGATGACTTTAAGGAATTTCGCAGCAAATACGGGCCTGTGGAGTGCCTCGACACCAAGACGTTCCTGGTTGGACCTGATGTAGCTCAAGAAATTGATGTGAGTCATCCAGGTCTCTCTGAACATTTTTGTAGTTCTGTGTATTCATTATAAAATAATTATCCTAGCGAATGTGGAGCTTTAAGGTTGAACTGCTGTGGTTGCCTTTTTTGTTCATGATGGGTTCATATTCGCTATATTCACAAAAGGAAAATTGTCATGAAAATAAAACCGTTGTGAATAAGACCCCATCATCAAACGCAAATCAAAAGGCAAAAGATTTATGAATTATATTATGATCTTGCATGTTAGCTGTAAATCAAAGTGGCTATTCTAAATATTATAAGACCAATAATATACAATTGTTTTTACTTGTTTGATGTCCCTGTAGTCCCTGTCCAGTTGTTAAGACTATGAGCCTATATATTTAATATAATTCATGGAATAATAGATACATCCTGGTTAGTTACTGTATGGTGTAATTGTTAATTGAAAGCCTTGCAGAACAATAAAAAATTAAAATTGCAAAATTTTAACCTTGTGGATATGGAGTCAACCAGAATACATGATAGGGGCCTATTTAGTAAGGTATTGTATAGGCTAAGACTTTAGGCCAACATCCACGTGTGTGTAAATATATGCATACTAGAATATGCACAAAAAATTAACACTAAATTTTGAAATGTGTGAAACCCATTTGTCTGTCAGCATATATGCATATGTGGCTTGTGTCCTGGTGTGTTCTGAAAATAAAGGTACTTACAACTCTTATGCAGTTTCAAAGAAAAAAACTATTTAATTTCATTTAAGGATGATTTATAACAGTTTAGGAAAAAATGTTAAAAATGGCAGCAAAATTTACACCATTGTAATATTGTAATCCTTATAATATTGAAAGGAATTAAACTGTTTGATAGAATAAAAGTATAACCTGTTAAGCCCTTTCATTTTATCTTGCACCTTACTTCATTTAGGAGCCAAAACATTGTTTTCTAGACCAAGATGCATGAGGAATTAACATGAGGGAATTACCTTTTTACAAAAGACCATCAGTCAGTTGATGCATCAATTTAATGATTACAAAGAAAGATATATTAACATTATGTGGGATTTAAAATTTCCCTATAATATTTGTAATGGCTGACCATGAAGAAGACAGGGGGTGCTTGTCAGATAAATTGTGGGATCTGTCTATCCACTTCTGTCACCCTTTTTGTGATTTTCTTGGTGTTCTTTGTAGAATATTCATACCCCAACACAACAGTATAGTATAATTTAAGTTTTGCTGCATGCTTAAATTCATATTATGTAGAACTGCACTTTGTGTGTTTTGGATCACAGATTGAGATTGAGAGAGGGAAGACCTTACACATCAAAACCTTGGCTCAGGGCAGTCAGCTGACCAAAGCTGGGGAACGCGAGGTGTTCTTTGAGCTGAATGGACAGCTGCGGTCTGTTCTAGTAAAAGACAAAGAAGCCTCCAAAGTAAGTAGCTACAGGCACATCTTTATATACCACAGATCCTAATAGCTGTTAGAGTGTATGTTAGTTTATGGGTGTCTGACTTTCCAAATGATAATTAAAAAAGTTAACACAGATATCTGGACATTTTGCACATGTATGGTAAAATACCAGAAGACTGAAATATTTTTTACTTTAAACACTGTTAATCACAAGCCTAAGTGTTTTCTTAAATTTAAAGTCTGAACTAAAAAAAGTAATTTAAATCTAAAGAATTTGTTTTTCAGATAAGTGATTTAGTAAAATATCATATACAACCTCAAAGTGGCAATCAGTTGACTAAAGTTACACTTCATTAGTATTCAGGTGTTGTTCCACATGAAACCTATTCATATTAATCAAAATATGAAGAAGATTAAAATTGAAATATTTAATTTAACAATAAAGTTGAATTAAACCTTCACTGACTGTAACTGAGAAGTATATTTTGACCATGTTTTTTGTATGTTTTATCATTTACCCACAATCTTATATTAATTCAAGATATATACATGTGCATATATAAATCTTACTTTGTCTTTATACATATTTTGAATTAAGCCAATTTATTTTTGTGTGTTTTAGGACATACATGTTCATCCTAAAGCCTTGAAGGGAGTGCGGGGTTCAGTTGGTGCTCCTATGCCAGGTGAGGTCATTGACATCAGGGTCAAGGTCGGGGATTCTGTGGAGAAAGGTCAGCCTTTGGTGATCATGAGTGCCATGAAGATGGAGATGGTGGTGGCAGCTCCTCAGGCAGGAAAAGTCAAAAGCATCTCAGCCGAGAAAGGCATGAAGCTGGAAGGAGATGACCTCTTGCTTGACCTTGAGTGACCTTGACCTTTACCTGATATGAAAAAAAAAAAAAACTGCACAGAATGCTTCCATAGTGTCCAACAGATACTAAAAGGAAACATCATGTGAACAAATACCCAAGGAGCACATGCCATTCTTCTGTCCATTTATCAGAAGCTGAACGTAGGAATAAGTGATACATAGGTGTGTGAACATAGGAATAATTGATACATGTGAATGCGCTGCCCTATTGTGAGGTGAGTCTGCTTTGGTCCCTTTCTCATTGGATCATGAACTGATGGGTTATTGGACTGGAACCAACATGTGTTGAAGAATAAGAAAGCAAATTCATAAATGTAACAGATTCTGCTTTATTCTTATCACCTTTAAGTAGTATAGATAAGGTGATCAAATTCACCTTGAGAGTTTGCCTTTTTTGTCACAATAGCAAAATTAAGCATGAATCATATTAGGTTGCAATTAGTATAATATTATGGTTAACTGTTATTAGATTTTCGGGAAAAGGGTTACAAGTGCTTATATAGTATTATTTAGGATTACATACCACTGAGGCTGTAGGATTTAAGAATACCTTATATAGGATATTGGATTGCATTGTTAAGAATGAAGGATTATGCTGCATGTCGCACTCTCTGGATCTACATCGTATAATGTCATAAGAAACCTACTCTTGACTTATAATATGCATTATTCTCAATACTGGACTTGTGCTTATATAAGATATTTCCCATAATAGTTCATTCCTTTTCTCTTTTGTAATTCAAATAGATCTATTTTTATTAGTTGTTTTTTGCACATGCATTTATGCACAGTTTTATTTTAAATGTTCATGTATCCTTATGTTTGCTCATTGAATGTTTATGGCTTCCAGGAATTGTGTGTTCAAGTATTTGCATTTTTGACTTTTTACTCTCATAGCAGAGCTCTTGTTGAGTGAAACCCTGATTAAATACTGACTGTTAAACCTCTGTTGCCCATACTATGGAAAACATGTGGTTATAGAAAATGTTTATAGCAAATGTTTAAGAATATTTTGTTCTTTTAAAAATTATGGTTATTAATCTTGACTGTATTCATGAGGTGTCCTTGATTATGCCCAAGGCACAGGCTGGAAAATTAATAAAGAGAATATGTAGTTCTTTAAGTAAAAAGGTAAAAGGTCCAGTATTAACTTAAGTGTTTCTAACATAACCAAAGTACTATTTCAACACCAAAGGGATTAATTTGATGTTTTTAAACATATTAGGTGTTTTCTTCATGCAGATACAAATTAGAAAAATAGCCACGTCATGTTAGCTGATTGGTCTTTGTATATTCATGAAAAAGTCAGCATTGTGGAAAGAATGGTTTCATTTAGTAGCACAATAACTTTCAGAAGAACAGGACTTAGTACAATGCATCAATATTATTAACAAATACCGACTATTATAACTTGGTTATTGGATGGACAAAAACAGTGTTCCTTACAACAGGGCTGCTTCTTAGTTTGGTGAGATGTGTTCATGATTTAGGCTTTATGCATAAAATGGAAGCAAATCCTTATTATCCAATCACACCACTCTATTGGGAAAATACAAGTGCTATATTTGTTCAGGGAAACATTTTATATAGTTTGGTTTCCAGATTGTCAGCTTAGTTTACAGATTCTTAGTCAGCCAGTAGTTTAGCATGTGATCACATTGCTTGTTTAATGAAATACCAGTGATGGACACTTTAGTTAGTGGAAATTAGTTTTTTTGTATATTTCAGTGAGTATAGTGAAATTAAGCGTTTGTTAACTACTGTGATTTATAGAAATTTTAGATAAGAAATATCAAGTGCTATAACTGACTGTAGAAGCTTTAAATATCTCTTATTATGCTAAATAAAGAAAGGGTATGTTGTGTAGTCCTAAATTTATATGCCAAATTGCTATATATACATGTATGTTTTTTACAGCATATTAAATATGGCATGTATGATAAGACATGATGCTAAAGAAAATGTTAACAAGAGATCTCATCAAATAATACAAGGTATATGCCATTATTTACACTTGGGAAACACTTGAGGAGAGTATATATTAGAATACATGTCTTTGGAACATTGTTATAGGTGATATATTAACAATGTATAGAAGTTAACTCAAGGCCAGTTTCTTACCATCTTCATTGAATGAACCTAGTCTAGACCTTCACATGATTATAAATAAAAACTGTATACTCTCAAGCTGATAATTTTTGGCTGCTTTTGTAATGCATAATGAAAACTAAGGGTAAACCAACTGGCACACAGTGATAGTCTTGGTTATTTGCCATTTTGGCAACCCAGGGTTATACATACACTATTACTAAGCCTACAGACTTATACTCCAGAGCTAGTAGTATTTTACTTTTACTATGCCAGTGTTGTTTAGCATGGAAGGCTACATCTTTTTAGCGATATGTTCATTTCTCATTTTTTCAGTGACATTGTTCGACCGTTTTATATTAATGTTTAATTGAAGATAATCACATTAAGGAGTCAGTATAGTGATTTATCAAAGTACTGTTGACAGACGATCATTATAACAGTTGCGTTCACCGTTAGAACACGTAGATGTCACATTACATGCTTTCATAGCACGTATCCTTGTGAACTGTAGTTGCTGTCCCTGCAGCAACCTGAGACACCATTATTGTCTTGTGGCGTATACCACTTGGGATGTGTTAATAGATGTTTATTTTTTAAAATGACTTTACCTCTCATATTTCTCGATGGACAAAAAACTACGAGTTAAAGTAACCGAATCATGTGTAAGCTTATTTACTGTAGGTGCCGGTTTGTCGGGACAGCACAGAGCTGTTCAGTTTATATTCAGTTCAGTTATTCGGTTTATTCAGAATATTCATTTATGCCTGACAGCTGTAGGTATATTGAATGTTTTATCGGGTGTTTTAGATCTGTTACAGTGATGATATGCTCATATCTGTCATGGTCTTGATCCATGTTTTCTTTTTTTACGCTTGTGTTCTTACGTATATTATACATATGAGTGCCAGTGTTCTTGTTTCATTTTACAGAATGGAGTGTTTATTTTGGACATCAATTAGTAAAACTCAGAATGTAAAGAATCTTGACTTGTAATTATTAAATAATTTTGCCCTCATGTTGGCGGAACCCTAGGCCTTCAAATCTCACAATTTTCACCTTCAAACGCGCCAACTCTGCGTTGGTCAGCAAAAGTGCGTATTACACGCCAGTCGGGCTTTGTGGTATCTCTTGTAACATATCCATGCATTTCTTGTCAAATAAAACCTATAATTTACCACTTACTGAATCTTTATTTGTTTAACTATAGGGCTGAAGTTTCTTTACATGTTGACTCTCTGTAATCATCATGGTTACATTGATTATTGAGCTGATATCAGATTTGACCAAAGACCAGAAACATATCATGAATACACTAAGAATTCTTCACTTACCGCGGTGTGGCCTCTCTTCGTCACGTGACATATTGAACTAATTAGTGACTGAAATGTTGCGAATCATATTATGTTCAGCAATTAAGATGTTACGTCATGTCTGTAAAAAGGTCTTTGTCGACGTGTATCACAAGTTTGTTTCATTATCTTTACTTAGTTTCTCTCAATTTTCATCACAGAAATAATTGCTACAAGTTCAACATTGTCAGCAGTCGGCATCATTGTAACTTCTGAAGTAAGCGCAGAAGAGGGGAACGAGGGGATGATGAATGATGGTCCCCCCCCCATTCCAACCCCTTTGTCTTGTACTCTTATAGCTGAAACCCCGTTATCAAGATTTACGTGATTTCCCTAACTCGATGTATTAATCTGGTTACATTCTATGTACATGGGATATCTTGACTCCCTTTATTATCCTTCCCTTCTAGTATTCATGTGTACGGTGGCTTGTATAGGACATGCACAAAATTATTTTTTATCTCGTTCCCACGCGATAGTATCTCGTGGCCACGCGATAATTATCTCGTTCCCACGAGATAGTATCTCGTTCCCACGCGATAATTATCTCGTTCCCACGCGTTAGTATCGCGTGGCCACGCGTTAGTATGCCATGCTATAGCTCAAACCCTCATTTGGACAAGAATGTCTGTGGTCTGTTTTATATCGAGCGTCGATGCAGCTTAAATTGTTTGTATGTGTTTCGTTGTATGTGGGTTTGCGTCGAATGCTTTGAGGTAAATTTCAGCAGTTTTCATTGCGTTGGTTCACCATTTCATTGCGTTGGTTCAACTAGCCCATTTTTATTTGTTCATGGAAAACTGTATTGAGTTTGTTTTAGGGTAAGGGTGATATAAACCCTTGTGTACCAAACATGAATTAAGCTGAAACACTTGTTTGTATTTTACCTTCCCAGAAATCTTATTTTTTAGGACTAGGGTTGGGGTTATTTCATTTCGGGTATACCGAACAGGTAAACAACATGTCGGTTTGTGTTATGTCTCAAGGGAGAAGCTTACAACAAAAGGTCTCAGCCATGCCACTTCATTATAACTGGGGGGAGGGGATAAGAAGACCTTTATACGAGAAATTTGCTCATTCTTCCCCTTCACATTTTTCTTTCTACAATAAAACTTCAGTTATGTACTCATAGGCGACGAAACCGTTTGGGGGGGGGGGGGCTGAGCCAACATAATGATGGGTATAAAAACATCCACTCTATTATTATTGGGTATTTGCATCCTCACACACACACATATATATATATATATATATATATATATATCCTCTTCTGCTCAGTACTTGGAGTACCATATAGACAGGGCCGCAGACTCCGGGATTTGCGGTGAAAAAAGTTGATATTCTGTGTGAAAATGAATCCATTGCCAGACAAATAACAAATAATCTCCCTACAAGGAGGTAGTTTCACTTAATAAGCATTGACCAATAAAATGCACCAGAATGCAGTAGTACCCATACAGTTTTTCAAAATTTTCAAAACCTTGAGAGGGTGAGACCCCCTCCCAACAACCCGCCCCCGTCGGGGACTACCCCATCAAATCCCCCCCCCCCCCCCGCCATTTGTGTCAGGCTACGGCCCTTGTTAATAAATATATATATATATATATTTATATGTATACATATATATAAATAATAATATATATATAATATATATGTATATATAATATATATTATATATATACATATATATATATATATATATATATATATATATATATATATATATATATATATATACTATTTGGGTATAATATTGGGCCCCCAATGAAAATTTGGTTTCACTGCCAATGGTAATTTATATTGTGAACATTTATAATTAAAAATATTTTACCGGAACTAGCCCCCCCCCCCCCCCTTTCAACGCTCACACATTCTCCAGACAAACATGGCCCACGAGTGTTGTACGAGTGCCCGTTGTATCATTTCAAGTCTCAGCATATTAATTCCATTCTAAATTCATGCAAATAATTGACCATAGTCTTCATCCAGTGTATAGAAGCATGCCTCAAGGATTTAAGATGTAGGTCTTACTGTATTATCTATCTACATTTATCTCGTTCCCACGCGATAATTATCGCGTGGCCACGCGATAGTATCGCGTGGGAACGAGATAATTATTGCGTGGCCACGAGATACTAACGCGTGGGAAGGAGATAATTATCGCGTGGCCACGAGATACTAACGCGTGGGAACGAGATAATTATCGCGTGGCCACGAGATACTAACGCGTGGGAACGAGATAATTATTGCGTGGCCACGAGATACTAACGCGTGGGAACGAGATAATTATCGCGTGGCCACGAGATACTAACGCGTGGGAACGAGATAATTATCGCGTGGCCACGAGATACTAACGCGTGGGAACGAGATAATTATCGCGTGGCCACGAGATACTAACGCGTGGGAACGAGATACTATCTCGTGGGAACGAGATAAAAATAATTTTGTGCATGTCCTATACGAGCCACCGTAGTACGGTCATAAAAGTACGTCATCTTTAAGTTTCCAAGCCTTTACATTTCCGCATGTAAAGTTCCTCCTGCGGCGCTTTGTGAGCTGTAGATTTAGTGCCATTCTATGACTTTTATACAGAAAGTATAATAAAACTTGTTTGGGAACCATTATATTTGATAATTAATTGAGCGGTAATGTATGTTTTTCCTTAGGTATTCTCCATGATATATTGGTGAAGGTCTGTTTGGATTACTAGTTTATTTTGATCGCGGCTTTTCTGTAAGTCTGTAATGATGCATTATTTCACGATACGATACTGTGATACCTCATTTCGCTTACGATACACGAGACCATACTTATCAGTATTAATAGATTTATCAGTATTAGACTTCCTATTCAAAGTCCTTGCTTTATTTGTTCAAGTTTGCCATGTAGCGCCGTTCCGGCCATCTGACAGATAGTCTATGACCAGCTTACTGGCTAAGCTTACCAGCCCAATTAATTATCAGTGCCTTCTGAGTCGGGTTGTCACGGCTAGTTTGCCATGTTGCAGCCCCCACGCTTATGGAAAAATAATAAAACGGCGGTTCAGTTGGTGTGATCATTCGGCGGTTAGCCAATCAGATGCCGATTAACATATTTTTGGCAAATAGTGTTTCGCTATAGAAGCCAACGGATTCGGCCGAGGAGTTCCGAATGAGTGTTTCGCCATCCACGCGCTGAATCGCTGATCATTATTAGCCTCCGACAATCGCTAGTTCAATGCGAGGATACCTGTTACAGCCATATTCGGCCCTCTGACATCAGAGAGTCTTCGACTAGCGTATTAGCGTCAGAGTGCCTTTACATCTTAAAACGAGGATCAGGACCTAACTTTAAGGCTCTATGAGGATGCAAATATTTTCGTCATTTTTGACCACGCCTCAATGCCTACAAGTACGCTGTCACTTGACCAGAAACCAGAACAACCATTAGCTTTTTTTAGTATACTTTCTAACAACATCTAACATGTGCGAAAAAATCCGTATCACCTCAGCAAATTGGTAAATCGCTCTGCATATTTGTTGAATTTCTGACCGCATGAATATAAGCGGGTCACTGGACGAAAGACAACTTGTACAAGATAGGATTTGACTCGTGACCATAGGGACGGATTTTCAGTTTGGTCTGTGAATGCACGTGTTCTTTGTGTTTATTCATCACATGTAGCCTAATTTTAAGATTATGGGATGTTCAGCACGATATCAATGCAACATTATAGGTGAGCGTTGCAGTACATTCCCCAACATGGCTTATATCAGAACTCAAGTTAGGCTTGTACAGCCCAATATAAACGTTTATTAACGGCTAAATATCTGTTGGATGTATCGATATGTAGACATCTGAAGATATCAATGTTCTTACTTTATTTCGCGATGTATTGTGGCACCCATGGTTGGTAACACCCCTAATTTTCGCGCAACAATGGTGTGGCCGAGAACACTGGTCAACTGTAGTACATATCATGTTGACGGATCAAAATTTTGTGTATAAAACATTTAGTGGACATTTGAGCCATATTGTTTATTCAGTTTGTCAGATTCCTGTAAGCTTATTACAAGGGTGCAATGGACAAATTTGAAAAAAAAAACAAACATTTAAAATACGTTGTCTTAAGAATAACCCACGAGATTGGTAGTTCGATATTGAGATCACATGTACTCGCCAGTGCGTATGGCGGGCCCACGAGGCTTTTATAACATTATATAGCTAAAACTATACATTATATTTTCTTCCTCCGGAACTTCAATGAAGCTTTTTTACTCCGTTCCATCGGCCTATGTTCATCTGTTTTTCAGGGATAATTTTCTTATTAGTTGTAGAGCAGTTGTACAGCAGAGGACTCAAAGCCAGGAGATTGTCAGCCTAGACCCAGATGAGCGCCCTGTAGGCTTAATGAAAAAGGCCGTGGCCAACGGGCGTGTTTTAATCACAAAAGAATGCGCCATTCGCGGGTTCCTTGGTGGTATGTCACAGCATGCGGACAATCACTGACCCCGGGTCCGCACGTGCAGTGTAACCGGGTCTGGTTAACATCAGGATATAAAATGAGAAGATATAGTGTGTTACTGCCCTGTCACGTAGTCCGCAGCCCTTACTGGAATTCTGCACATATACATATACTTGGAGTTAAGCTAACATTAAAAATGGTGGCTAGCTGTTATCTCCAACAAAAAAATTAAAAATATGTCTTTCCATGGCTCTGGTTTTTAGGATCGTTATACATAGCACATCTGAGTAAAGAGGTATGTCTTTCAGGTGACTGCGTTACCTCATATGTCTCGATATCTACCTTGCCATCGTTGAACATATGGCATTAATCAAAATGTGTTGTTATTGTCAACTCTCTCCGTCCAATTATGTAGTTTCACATCCGTTACGATAAGAGACGGATACATAAAAGAATCATAATTTAACATCGGTTACGAAAAAAAGCATGGTCAGTTGCATCCAACACATCCCCTGTCTGATGTAAACTTTTGAACTGTCTTTTTAAATTTTAGTAAAGAATGTTATTAGTGATATAAGAGTCGCTTTGGGAATTCAATGATTTTTATCAACGTTCATTTTGTGCGGCAAGGAAGCATGCACTCTTAGAAAAAAGGTTCTAGATAGTTCTTTTAAGAACCCATGTGGTTCTGGGTAGAATCATGGTTCCATCTAGAACTCTTTCCTCCGTAAAGAGGTTCCATCTGACACTTCTGGCACAGGTTCGTTTCCTGACGATAACTTGATACAAGGTTCCAGAACGATTTTTATCAAAGTTTATTTTGTACGGCAAAATAGCAACGACGGTACCATGGTCGCCCCAGTCACCAATAGACGGTTAGATTCGTAATGATCAAATTTCTAAAGGTATATCGGGAAAGGTAATTGTTACCTCGTAATAGAGAGTCGCTCAGATTTAAATACACCCACAGAATTATTTCAGAGCATTTGCTCAGCAAAAATAGATGCGTCAAGAAAATGTTTGCAATCAAAATGAAGTTGTCAACCCACAAAAGAAAAGAAAAAACTATTATGTTTACAGATTTTTGAGCCATACTAACCTCGTTGTAATGGAATATTTTCTTTAGTTCATATGTGAATAGATATGTGAAGGAAACCCGTCAAAGCAAAGTGTCAAACCATGACACGCTACATAAAGACATCTCATTTCATAAATGGAAAATGTTTATCTGTTTATTGTAAAATGTTTATCAGGAATGGGGGAACAACAAATTAAGTCATGATTATGAGCCATTTTCAGCCTTTCAATCGGCAGCTATAGCTGTATAGGGAAATGCATTCCCAAGACATGTCTGCTGTTGTTGTGTCGTCCCTGTTATATTTTGTCGGACTTTGTAAAGGCAACTATCTTCATGGTTTGTATATCTCTGAGCGATGTTTATGCCTTGTAATTTAGAAAGGTAGAAATCTATCTTCTGGATTATATTAATGTTTCTAAATAAATCTTTTAAGGTAACTGTGAAGACGGATGGGCCGGCTACGACAACCAATGTTACAAGCTGGAAACGACTCTGTCTTCCTGGTACTCCGCGAGGGACAAATGTAGATCCTTAGACAGCCATTTAGTTGACGTTACTTCCCCCGACCAGTTTAAATTTATACTCCAAATAATTCCTGAGGCTCTTCGCCTTTTTGACCAAGTCTGGACTGGTGGCAGTGATGTTGACAGAGGTTGGAAATTATAAAAAATATATACAAATCAGAAATTATATGAAAATATCACCTGAACCGATTCTTTACAGTGTAACCTATGGGAATTTAGTTGGAAGGAATAGAATACATACTCATAGGTACATAAGCCAAGAGTTTCTTAAATGTTGTTTTACAGTAAGATGATAACCTTTCATCTTAAATATATACGCCAATGACAAACGGGACCTCAGAGGTCACAGCTTGGTAAACTTAGAGATTTTTTTTTAGTATTTCTCCCAGATCAGCTACCATGCAGCAGCTACGTTAGAAAAACCGAATCTTTCGTGGTGCTTCAAATTAACCAGTTGTTCTAGAAGACTGCCTTTTCAACATTATAGTTTCTTTGAACAGATGGTTCGTGGACGTGGTCAGTTAATTCAGCTGAAATATGGAGCAAATGGCTTAACGGAGAACCAAATGGGGCTTACAAAGAAAACTGTTTGCATATTGTGATTTCGAGAAGCCAACTTGGAGGCAAATGGAATGACATAAGCTGCTATAAAATCCTCCCATATTTTTGCACAAAGGTGAAAGGTAGATGTTCTTTACAATATGTAATTTCAATCGACTATTTTTTCAGTTCAGATAATATGCCTTATGTAATAGAAATATAATTTATTGGATATAAGTGACATGGGACAATAATCTTTTTTATTAATTATAACCATGACACTCAGTTATTAATTATGAACTCGGCATATTTCTAACATAATAACATATAGATTAAAAAAATTAATAGACATAACATGGTTTTCTTGTAACTCTCTCCAGGGGAATGCAACTGGGGTTGGAAGACGTTACAAAATACCTGTTACAAATTCGAGACAAGAAAACTTACGTGGAGTGATGCGAATCGGAGTTGTGCTCTACAGAACAGTCATTTAGCTCCCGTCACCTCTGAGCAGGAGTCTAATTTCATTCACCAATTAGCAATGAGAAATGTTTATTCTTTGTTTAGAGGTACCTTTCATGCCTGGATTGGTGGCAGTGATATTGAGAAAGGTAACAGTAAACTTACTTATTCATGTCTCTAATTTGTTTCGAATATTTCATTTGTTTTAGGTTCTGTAGCATGGGTTAACTTTACATACCTATATATATATATATATATATATATATATATATATATATATATATATATATATATATATATATTTATAACCCTTAGGTATTATGCATGGTCTATCTTAAAGAAATAATGTTACTGAACTATATATAATATATATGTGTGTGTGTGCGTCTCATCTTTTTCTGTAGAGGGCACATGGGTGTGGTCAAACAAACAACGAATACCGTGGAGTCACTGGGCTGAAGGTGAACCAGGAAACAAGACTTTGAATTCCCGCTGTTTGTATATAGCCCGCGCACGGGAAACTGACAAATCACTTTGGTATAATCACCCGTGTGAAGCTAAATTCAGCTTTATATGTTCAAAACCAAAAGGCAAGGATTAACAAAATTACATTTCTTTGTCGAATAATAATTTAAATACCCTTATGCAGCTCAATCTTTTAACTTACCTCAGAGGACATAAATTTCAATCCCTACTGTGAAACTATGGAATAATTATACGATATGATGACTATTGAGCGATTACACATTATCTCTATATTACACTTGCCACAGATAAAAGATGTACCGGTACAGTGTTATTTGTATACATTATTTTATAATCGTCCTGGTCCTACAGGTACAGGGCCTCGAATGCTTCAAGTTAAAGCGAGCTCCACTAAAGTAACAACACCGTTTGTAGCGAGTGATTCGCCCTCGCTTCTTCCGGAAAAACGAGCTCCAGCGAATGATCCTCCGAGCAGTAATCCTTCCCGGAAATTCATATACCCAGTCACCACATCACTAAAACAAAACACAGAACAGCAGGGGCACGATGAAACGATGCCCGTTAAGACATCTGTGGGTTTAGTATCGACTCCCCTATCGAAGCGAATGTATGCATCCAATGGAGACGAGACCTTTTTAGCAAATGTCAAGATGCAGTCAACAACCGGCAGGAGAATTACAGAAGAGAGCAAAGAAACTCCCACACTCAGACTCGATTTGGAAAACGAAATGCCGACGGAACTGCCATCTGAAGAAGAGACAGCGGAGGCTGAATATGCAGTCAGCATCGGATCTGCTTTCGCTACACTGATCTGCATCTCTGCTGTCTTTGTTGTAGTTCTGGATGCTGGCAACATTGTCAGAAGTATTGTCTACACCTACAACAACGTAAAGACATTTGTATTAAGACTAAAGCGCCGTTTCAAGCAGCGAAACCAGGTAAATGTCATTGCCGAAGATAACGTTTCTACGCTTAGGTAGAACCTGTGGTGGTGAAGTTATGTTTGACAGGCACAATTATATGAAAAGAAATGAGAGTGTCAAATGTTATTAAACAGACCTCAATCGACAAAGCGTTCTAAGGATGTAGCTGTATAAGGTCTGATGATAAACATTTCAATGAAATGTACCGAAACGAAACAGTGTAAATATTGTGACGAACAATAAAGAAGGGGGAAAAAACGAGTTTATTTTCCGTCATGGCACAGTATTTTGTGTTTCCTGCGGTCCGCAAATCATGTGTCAGATGTTTATGAGTAAATTTAAAAAAAAAGGAGTGGAGCCACTGAATAGCGTCAAACCTGGGATTAAATGGCCAGGCCTTCAGTCAATGATGTGTAACTCAGACCAGAACGGGAACGTTAAATTGACCATTGAACTTAAAATGAGATTACTTTGATGGTTTGTTTTTATTCATAACTGTTGTGAATTAGTGTGGCAAGCTAGGGGTTCGGTAAAAAATTGCAAGATCAAGGCAGCCGAGCTGAAAGAACAGATGTAGCAAGAAAGCTGATTGTCCCAGAGAGGATACACGCCGCTTACAATTAGACCATCATAGAGTCGTGGTGAGGGACATACTGCGACTCTCAGTGTGGCTATAGACGCATCACTGTACAGTATCTATGTTGTGGTGTGATAACGGAACAGTGCCCAATGTGCGCTGATTTCGGGACATTTGTGAGGGCCCCTCCTTTGAGTTTGTTATTATTACATTAACTTGAATCGGCGGTGCGTACTTTGAATTTGCATTATATATTACTGCTTTTAAGTTTACATTTATCCATTTACCCGGTTTTTTCTTGTTTAGACAGTTGATGTTTGACAATATAAACTGATTGGGTATATTTTAAATGGTATATGTTACAAATTTTATGGACCATGACACAATTTATTCTGTCGAGGATAAGAAAAATTAATGGTAGACGGAGGACCTCTACCACGTCCATAAAGAATGTTTCCATGAAGCCCAGTTTAGAGGGGGAAACAGCAAAACAGCAGACAGTGTGAAAATGATTACCAGAATAACTGGAACTTTTGAAAAAGGAATGCACAACACGGTCAGGTTTGTCTACTTGGATATATGATGAGTAATTTTTATTCCGAAAAATGGGACAACATGGGGGTCGCCGAAATAAGAAACAGATGCTGTCAGAATGTTGGTGACCGTGATCTTTTTTTTAGTTTTACTGGATGCGGGCAATTTTGTCATAAGTGCTTCGTTCACTTACCAGGATAAAAAGAATGTTTGCATCGGATATGATGTATCATCTAAAGCAGAGAAAACGCTAAAGAATAAATTTATTTCACTGTTAAAATGTTGGTATGACAAACTGCATAAGGGTCACACCTGAACAGATAAGTTCGTTATTTTGATGGCTTCTAGGTATTAATGTCCGCAAATTCTAAAAATCGCAAAATATAATATTTACGATAAATATTATTAGCGTCAAATAGTTGGGCCGGAAGCCCAAAACCGCCCAGGAAGGTACTTTGAACGAGAACTTAAAACATTGTCTGTAGCTTGAACAGTGCTGGATGTTTTTTCTTTCTTAGCATTCGCGTGTGGGGTAGGTTGTTGGAATAAAACTGCTTAGTCTCCCCTGTTCTCTAAATTTAAAATGTTTCGTTTGTGTGGTACTGAATGCTGGTAAGCGAATACTTTATTGAATTTGTATTGTATGACAAATAGACTGCATATGAATCATTGATCAACAGGAAACTAAAACGATTTATGTATTCTAACTGCTTCACATAGAAGACCATATAATAAAATCTGATCAAAATAAATGTGTATTCTGTTTCACAGGTGAAAGAGATAATATAGCTGGTGTTATGGGTTTTGCTAAATTGTATCAAAACAACGCAGAAAAAAGACGACAAGATCTCTGGGTTGATACTTCCGACTATCAGCCTTAATATTAATTTTAGCGATTTCCTTCAGAAGTATATACCAGACGTCTTTCAGTAAACTTAAGGCGGCAATACCCGCAATAATATGTTGCGCAATATGTTCTATCATGCAGTTTTTCAACAATTTTGTTTTACATGTTCTCTCCAAATGCGAACCATGCACACATGCATATGCAACATGTGGCCAAAGTAACATTCTATCTTGAAGCAAGAATTAAAAACTCTTTACGTTTTCCGTCATAGGACTTTGAATCCTTCGGTACAATTTATTCATGCCATGGAATAAAACCTGACACCATTCAGCATGATCCACGAAACAGAGAATGACCTGTTGATCGATCAAGTATAATGTAGAAAATCTAAAACATCCTCTAATAAAATAATGAAAATATATCGATATTTTGGAACAACGGAAAAAGAGACAGTCAGGACTAAGTGTTTAAATAAGGAAAACGCTTAGACATGTCTTCAAACAGCCAAGATACCATATACTTCATTGCCTGCCCCTCTTATTATTTTATATTATGTTACTCACAACAATATCCAATATAAAGGAAGACCTTCATTTGAATTGTCTCTATTAATACACCTAATAAGTAGCTTTCGTTCCCACCAAATTTACCTCCTCGGTATCTGTTATAATTTTGGTAATAGGTACAACATAATGAATGCCCCTATAAAGTAACTTAATATGTCTCTAAAAAGCAAGAATTTGCACTATATTCTACATGGAGGTTTTTCTAGAGAAACCAATCACGGATACTGAGAAATCTAAGTATAGATACAGCAGGTAAGTTAAGCTCATACGGCTCCTTAAATGATATGCCAGATGGTTTTATATCAGAAACCCAAAAGACCATGACGCCATCCTGATTTTCTTTAATCAGGCTGCCATATAGTCCGAGTATATCACAGTTAGCGTGTATTGTTTATATGAAACTTACAACGTCGCTTTGAGAACTCTTTCATAAAAGTCGTTTAAGATATTATTGGTTTATAGTATATAGTGACAGATTTGCAGAAACTTCGTAGTTTAAACAAACACTAATCGTATTGTAAAGGATAAGCGACAAAGTATTAACAAAAAAAACATTAAATATTCAGTACATAATCAAAAACCGAATTAAATATTAGAGGGGTTTCTCACTACAGTTAAATAGACAATTCCAGGGTCATCTTAGAAGAGGTCTGTTTTCCCTTAATAAAATATCAAATATTTTGTAATGAAATAAACCAAGCAAACACATTGATTTTTTTTTGCTTTCTTTCATCCTGCCTTACTATTACTCATCTGTTTGGCTAGGTTCTGATCTATCCTCTCTGTTCCCCTTCAGCCGGCTCCCTGTCTTTTAAGTTCTTCCATATGACCTAGCTGTTTCTAGGCCTTTCCTCCTTTTTTTCTTTTTAAGATATCAATACTGGTCACATCGATTCCCGCATAACATATAAAGAAAATGCGCTTGAAAATGCGCATTTACCTTGATAAGGTTTCCCAAAGTGTTTGTGTCAAATACCTCGGACAAATCCGGTAAAAATGTTTTATAGGGCGCGAATGAGAAGAACAGAGGTACAGAAGAACAAGGGGCGGCATAAAATAGGTTTAGAACCAGTGTAAAGTGGCCAATGGATATTAAGTGTAGGTAACGGCAGACAATTGTTGCGCTCGGGTTTTCATGATCGCTTTATCCAGACTCCAACTTTATCAAGAATCATCTATTCCGGTTTAATGCTTCTCATATATTACCCCTGCCATCAACAAATTAATTATTGCCTTTACTAGTCCGATAACACACAATTAAACACGATAACGCACAATCGCATGAAACAAACCCTTGTCCCTGTTGTATTTTTAACAATGTGGAAAAACGACAATTTTATACGAAATGTTATAAGTATGTTTTACTGAACAAAATAATGTGTCCCTGCCAGGAAAAATGTATAATTATTTATAAGCCGTCACATTATAAAAGCAAAGCGCATAAACATCCAATCTACGGATGGAAGGCCAAAAGAACGCCTTGTTTTGAAATTTTTCTTATTGTTCAGTCACAAATAGATATGTCAAGCAAACCTTTTCAATTACATGTAAGCTGTCACAGCATCAAATGTAGCATCACATTTTCCATTGTAAAGCGTTCCTTTTCTAGAAACAAAATCTGTCATTGCCATCGGAAGAAGAGACGACAGAAGCTGAATATGCAGTCAGCATTGGATCTGCTTTTACTACAATGATCTGCATCTCTGTTGTCTTTGTTGTCATTCTGGATGCTGGCAACATTGTCAGAAGTATTGTCTACACATACAACAAAGTAACACCATTTGTATTATGATTAAAGCGCCGTATCAAGGAGCGAAACAAGATAAACATTACTTACCTGAACTTGCTTCCGGGAGGTCAAGTTTGGTTTGAAAAATACAATTCTATTGACTGAAATAGAACTTTCAAAAGTCCTATTTGACAGGGTTTGACTACAAAGTTCCTATTTTGCTGCATTATAATCTCAGCCTGCGGTTAAATTTACCGAAAAGACAAATGGTGAAAAAACAATAAAGAAAAAAAAAGCTGTTTTATTTTCCAATATGGCTATATATATATATGAGTATATTTTTATCAAGTAATTACGCTAATACTCATATATGCAGAATATCTGATGTAAATATTATTGGCCGAATAATGGGTACACATGTACAATACATGTGTTTAAAATTGCATAAGCCAAGTAGCGTTAGCGCATTACAACCTGAAAAGCGTAACATTAATGAACAGGTAAAGCGTAAAAGAACATATATGAACATATATATTGATTGGATGATCGAGGTGATAAGGCACTTGTGGTTTAAGCCACGTTAACATTGCATTATATGTTCTCAGGACAAAGGTTATAACAGAATTGAACTTTGTTCCTATATATTTCTCGCATTTATGATATCACGTTTTGCTGGAATCGATGGTGCATACTTTTTATGTAGAATATTATTACTGTAATTAAAGTTTACCTATTGCATCCAGACAGAAATCTAGATCTAAACCTGGTATATTGTGCTATGTTTTACGTTGATAAAAACATGTTTCTTGATATAAAGTCTTTTTTCTGGTTTGTATGATTCAGATAGCAACAAGAACATGACTTGGGGTGATGCCAGGAATGTGGTCCCTTTGTTAACATTTAAAAAGAATACGGGTCAGTCACACACATACACACACACACATATATATACAGCTTTTGTTCTCACTTCACCATCCAGATCTATAGTTCTTATATATTAGTATTGCAGTATGGCATGTTGGCATGATTCCCTGAAATTATGTGGCCTTGGGGTGCTTCATGTATTTGCATGCAAATACAACTTTATCTAGATTTAAATAATTTTGTTTCTTTAATAAGGTGTAAGGTAGGTATATTTATTCACCTTGTTGATAATAAGGCCCTGTAATCCTCTTTCCAGGACTATCATTTTTCCCCTTGAAACAAACGTAACTCTAAAAAATTATCATAGCATAAAAATAGGTGGACATGAGGTAATGAAACGGACAACATCGACTAATCAAAGAAATGGTAGCTTAGGGAGGTACTCTGTATCACAAAATAACAGTAAACTGAGGTTGAAAAGCAAGAGGTGTAACCTGCTCGGCTGTCACAATAATATAAATATCAATCAATTCAGTTAATAACAACACTGAAAGACTGACATAACCGGGGAGTTATATATGTCATTAGGTACGGGAGGAGAGTTTGACGTATAGAGTCACTGGCAGGCTGTCCCGACTTTTCTAGCGCACTACGTCACGCATGGTTACGTGTTATCACCTGACGTGAATAACAGCTACATTCATAGACCTGAAAACAAAGCAAAAGCCAATAAGAGCTGTGTACAACGTTGTACCATCCACCAAACTGTTCCGAAGCAGTACAGCATCTCTTCCTCAAGGTAAACAGTTTATGATTACTTTTGGGTATTATCGCCCTGATCTTCTATTTTGTACATGTGAGCTTTCAATCGGTAGCATACAGGTCAGTGGTTTATATGTATGGACTGTCATATATGTCTTCACATTTGAGCCGTTATACACACTTTATGTCACACAACTGTTTAACTCCATCGAATGCCTGAATTACATCACCATAGCATGTGTTCACACGGGCTTGTGTGTTGATAATACATTAATATGACAGTAAGCACAACTTAATGAACTCTAAGAAAACGTGTAAACAGCGGCCGTGGCCCATGTACCAGTTACAGACGGACTGATTAAGGTAATATTCCCATTTACTCAATATGGAATCGAACAGTCTGCTCAGGATACTATAAATCTTGCTACCATGTTTCATTATTCCGTGTCAGTGGTCTATATTTGATTATATAATTAACTTTAAAGTGTGTGTTTATGTGTGTTTTAAAGTGTAACTTTTATTTTCTTGTGTGAATCAATATTTTAGGGGTGTGCGTATTGATATATCGTTTTCATATGTATCGATATTTTTCGACTTTTTGCCACACATGACTGAAACTTATCTACTGCATGTAGTAAAAATAGGGGCGAAGCCAGGATTTAGGGAGGGGAGGGGACCGAAATGTTTGGCACAGGCAACTGAAGCATATATATATATATATATATATATATATATATATATATATATATATATATATATATAAAACTAAGAATTAAGAAGTATGATAGAGGTAAACAGGTAAAATCGTTTATAGATTATATAAAGTCATTTCAGTACAACTATGAAGCATTGCAGATAAATTGTAGGTTCAAAGTGGAGCTCACAAAATAGGTTTTAAGTGACATCTTGAAGCAAGAAAGTGTTTTTATTTATGTAATGCTGCTTGGAAGTTTGTTCCACAGCTCTGGTGCAGCATAACTAAAACACCTTTCTCCATAGATTATGGTCCATAATTTGGGTTTGGCCAAAGTTCAACATTTTTTTTGACCGGAGTGATCTAGCTGGCCTATATATATATCTGACATCTTGATATATTTTGGTGACTGGTCGTTCATGGCATTATAAGTATGAACCAATAGTTTGTATTGTATTCTGTATCGTATATATATATATATATATATATATATATATATGTGACAGTAAGGCCAAAAAAATATAAAAGTATGGTTCTCAGGCACCGCCCGCATCAATTTTAAACCCCCGCATCAAAAAGTTTTATTTTGACTTTCAATAGAAATTTTACCATTTTGAGCTGCAGCCGCTTGGACATCTCTTTCAAGAAGATATAAATCATACAGTTTCCTTTGTTATGTAGTGCTTTTACTTGTTTAGCAAAATAAATATTTTATTATCGTGCTTTTCACTTATCATTCGATATTTTTATCGAAACATACCAAAAAATTAAAAATTTAAAAACCGCCCGCCCGCATTGATTTCTGGAAAAAAGTGCCTGAGAACCATACCTTTTTTTTATTTTGGCCTAACGGGCTGTTCTTGTGACTATACGTTCTACTGTGTTCTGATCACTTAATAATTCTATCTGAAAACCAGGCAACCCAAACATAAGAGCACTGCAAAGGTACATGCAGTCGAGGTTGTAATTATTCCCTGTACAAGCGATTCTGTGGCTATGTTATTCAGGTAGTGTCTAATACGTTCAGTCTTACGCAATTGTGTGTAGAACGCACATGTTTTATTTCCAATATGAAATATTAGTTTTACAAGATGATAAATGAAATAATATATTTTCCGGATCAAACCTAAAGATATGTAGAATTATCAAAAGAACAATACATTAATAACTGCATGTGCAAATGCTTTATAATGAAATGAGTCCCAAATTTGCGGAGACCAGTGACAGGAATTTTATGATTGTGTTTTAGAAAATTTAATCATTATTAGACAAAGTGAAATTCTGGATTAATTCCGGAGGGGGGGGGGTACCCCCTGAGACCCCCTTGGCTACGCCCCTTGTAAAAATAACCTAAATCTAAAGGGGCTAAGTTTAGTGAAAGGATTATGTTTATTGAAAGGATGAAAGTGAAAGTGTCTACAAACACTCCTCTGGCCGATTATCAGGAGATTTTCAAGTAGGATTGATAGAGCATATGATCGAATTTCCGTCCCAGGGAATTTGAATATTCATCATGATGAGTTATTGTTACAAACAAAAACAAAATGATTGCCACAGAAAAAGAAACCAGGGCCCAAACAGTCAATATATTAATTAATTATTCTAATATTACTGCTTTCCATTGTCCAGTATTATGGAACAAGAACAGCAGCCTTGTGATGTGGTACACGAATGTGTGCATCACCTATCCCTTCCTGTGCGAAACCACAGTGCAAAAATGTCTTAATGCAATTAGGTTATAAAAACTTGTGAGGTTTAGAGGTCATTCGTCCAATCAACTTGCTTTCAATTTTTCTTCGAGGTCTGTCAACAATAATTAAGTACTTTACTGCTTAATTTTGCCATATTTCCTTTGTGAAATAAACTTTATTGCATCAATATATACTATCGTAATAAGACTATATTCAACATGATAACAATAAAATGATATTTTAAAATATGTTTTATATACTAGAAAACACACTTAATACATATACTTATTATACTTAATATAAATAGTACATTGATAAAATGAAAATTTTTTCGATACATATCGCAGCAAGAAACCATCTATCACTACATTGCAATACGAATACTGTAGGCGATACCCAGTCCTAATGTAGCGTATATGTGAATTTTAAGTGTATTTCCCTTATTTTCTTACGTAAATCACTACTAATTTTACAACGTGAAATCTGTCTGTTAGTTAGATATGTGTTTGTTTTTCATACTCAGAAATAATGAGCATATAACAGGAGATGACGCATATTTGTGTGACAAGTAAAATTGTCATTGTACTTTAGCTCGGGTCCTTTATATGAAGTGTATACATCAATATTATTGAATAAATAATGGAAGATGGAAACTTTTATGGCTATGTTGAACTTACTCTCTTTTGTCAAGAGAACATTACAAAATAAAGACATCTCCTGTTGATCATGTACCTACGGTCATGTACCTACTTACCTTATATCTTAATTACGTGTGAAAACCGCAAAATGACGTTAGAATTCTCAGCCATCGCAATCCAAAGAATATAATATAAAGCAAGTAGTGTAACTTGAAAAGGACGTAAATCACGAACTAAGTATAAATCAGTTTATCACCATAACAATAATGAACAATATTGGTGTTTTTTCACACCTAATGAATTTGGAGAATGAAATTTCCTCCTAAAAGATTAAAACTAATCGATCGAACGCTTACCCTTTAAATGTATTATCACAATCCACATGCCTTTCAATTTAAAACAGAGACAATTTATCTAAACTTATTTTTTCAGTAATAATAATAATGTTTATATATTAATTATGTTAATATATTAATAATAATAATAATAATAATAATTACTCCGTAGAAAGAACCTATATTATCGTCACATAGCAGGCGTCGTGGAGATGGGGGTTGGGGCATCTATATAGTGATTGCTCGGCGATTGCAAACCTCTATAGTTAAATATATTATTATTATTATTATTAGCAATTCACAATAAAAACACGGGGCCACATGAATACTTAATCATTTATTCAATTTAAGTTCTGGGTTCACTCTCAATTTTGGGATTACTGTCAACTGCCATAAATACTTTGTCCATATATATACTACATTTATTCGCCGTCAGTTTCGTCAGTAAAAATGTAGGCGGAAAATAACTAGGCGTACTGCAATGGCCACATGAGAGTAATAATTATCTATAGTGAATGGGCTGTAATGTAAAGACAACATGAAATGGAACGCGTGGTCTGAAAACAGTTTATTCCACTGTATGAATATTATATATAATACAACGTGGCGGCTATAGAGCATTAAGAGAAGAGGGGGTTAAATAGAGAGGCCTAACGCACCGAGGGATGTAGAGGAGGGGGTAATCAACGACTATGGCGTGGAAATGTTAAAATTTTATTCTGTTATGGTGCAATTCAGATAATATTGGTATTTTTGTGCAGATTTTTTAGGGTTTCAGAAATAAGTCGGAAATGGGGGTTTAGGTGTGTGGCACTTGCGTGTGGCACAGGCGCGGATCCAGGGGGGGGGGGGGATCTTTTTTTTACACAAAGCTTATGCATGACGGAAGGGGGGGGGGGGGTTGAGGTTCGAGATCCCCCTGCTCTTAACCAAAGACCGTTCTTTAGATAATTTTTATGCATGACACCAGTTGACCCTTTCCTGCTAAAAATCCTGGATCCGCGCCTGCTGGGCCTTTCTTATATCCGGTCCTGGGAGACGGGAACATATTCCATGCTGATTCGAAACGAGCCCCATCACAATTTTTATGGCAAGCAAAAGTTAGGAGAGATACGAACACTGAAGAAATATACCTTGTACAGTATGCCTGATATCAATAACATCAGAGAGAGAGAGAGAGAGAGAGAGAGAGAGAGAGAGGGGGGGGGGTTCATGCAACCGTAATTGTACCAGCTAAAAACAATACCGGCTTTATTATGAGTTCTGTGGTGTGATAGGAATGCAGGTTACAGGCTTCAGGTCAATTCCTGCTGTGTTTTTTTTCTGTTCATAATCTACATCTCTATTTGCTTACAGAGTATACACTATATAGACAGCTAGCCATACACAGAGTACACACACGACAGCCAAAGATGAGGACAACAATTACTTCTTCTCTAACGCTGCTGTTACTAATTTCAACATCAGGTAGGGCTATCTGCAAATAGTTGAAACATGTATAAGCTATACAAGGAACCTATGCATTCGTTGCAGTTTTAGTACGATACAGTTATAGGGTATATATCCAGACTACGTCACGACAGAGACATGTTATATTTTCCCTTCATTCACGTAGCTTGTTCGACGCATTTAATAGACTGGTAAAGGTAGCCGTGTCCATGCAGTGGAGATTATGGTACATTACACGATGTATGTTCATGCATATTGTGAAACTTCATCAATTGATACAGGCGCGGATCCGGGGGGGGGGGGGGGGGCCGCTCTGAAAAAAAATCCTGGATTTGCGCCTGCGATATCTCACGTACGTAACCCGTGTAGCATCTGGTCTGAATATTGATACGATACTAGAATTAATTATATATTATTCATGTTACTCGTAGATCAAAGATGAATATTGTAAAGATTATCAAATGTTCTATATAACCAACCAAATACTGAACACGTTCGATGTCCCTCTTTTGATTTGACGCTCACGGTCGCTGAATAACCAACCTTATTTAATTTTTTTAGGGGAGGGAGTTCTACTTTGCCCTTGTAATTACGTCTAGATATAACTTGAAGTCTCAGTTTGCAATAGTATCCATTAACGCTTCCATGCATGTGATATAGTGGTAAATCGGAACATAATTGGAGTTCGTATGAACGTCGAAGTGAATTAAACTATGTAATTGGCTTGATATATGACAATGATAATGATTCCTGTTATACGGACATAACTTCCTGTATTATTTTCTTAACATCAAAGATGTCAAAGTCATTCTGTAATTCTTCCTTTCATGCATGAATATTCAGTTCATTTTATTGTTGTTGCTCAATTATTAATAATTTATGTTTAAATATATATCAATATGCTATATATATATATATATATATATATATATATATATATATATATATATATATATACCCGAAAAATAATGTGATCGGACATTTAAATGCGAGACATATATTATGAACTTGTTTCTTATTCGTCACAGCGAGCGGCCAAAGATGCTCATCGAGGGGCTGCTTCATCGCGTGTCAATACGGCTTCAAGAAAGATAGCAACGGCTGCAATATATGTAGTTGTCGGTCGGATCCCTGCGAGGTATATAACACAAACACACCCACACGCTCAAGAACACAAGCACGTATACGTCCTCCTGCGCCCAAAGCACTCCTGTTACTGACCACTACTAATTACATATGTGAACTACATATATATTGGGTATGGGTTCATCCCCGGAACCTCATGAAATTTTCAGGGAATTTAGGAAATGTAGCACTGAAGAATCGATTTGATTTTTGTGTGGGTCTGGCTCATGATCCGGATCCGGAAAAGATTTTCAAGAATATTCACAAATGTGCAGTTACAATTCTAGTTGAATTGGACCTTTTCAATTGGAACAATGCTGTATACGGACCGTTGTCTGAGTTTAAACACAAATTCTTTGGCCATGTGTATCGGTTTGCCCTCAGTTGACGTACCTTCAGGTACACCAAATCAGGCCTAAATGCCATTCCTGCGAAGAAAGTCTACCAAATAATAATTTAACCACTTCCTTCAGTGGCGCAGTAGGCCACAACAGGATGTACGCCGGATTAGGCGCACATGCGTTATACATTAAATAAGTATTTTATCAAGCTGCATCTGGACTTACAACGCATGTGCGCACTCAGTCTTCCGGTCTGTCTTCTTTCATCTCTTTCATACACACACGTAAATACACAAGCACATCCATATTTGTCTCGGCTTTAACCCTTCGCAATAAAAAGTGAATCTGAAATATGGCGATTAACCTTGGCTTCAAGTGAAAACATAACAGTATTGAAAACATTAAGTCTCCCCCCCCCCAAAAAAAAAAAAAAAACCAAAACAGGTATGGTTCTCAAGCACTTTTTTTAGAAATCAATGCGGTCGGGTGATTTTTTTAAACCTTTTTTGATTGTTTAGATGAAAATATAATATGATCCGGGAAAACCTGAAATTAACAGCATTTTTTGCTTAACAGGTAAAATACTACATAACTAAGGAAATCTGATCAAAATTGTATTATTTTATCTTCTTGAAAGATGAAAATCAAAATAAAAATTATACGATGGGGATTAAATTTGACGCTGGCGGTGCCTGAGAACCATACCTTTTTGGGCCTAAAATAACCATCTTTTTTATTTAAAGTGTCGATAAAATACTCAGCTTGCATTGTATTTTGTATATTACTCAGACATATACATGCAGCATACTGTATTTTTCATTTAATATCTGTCTCATTGTTGTTTTTACGAAGACTGCTTCTTGTCCCCCGGGTCGCATGTGTCGCACGCAACACGGTTTATGTCCAGCCACGCAACCTGACTGTGGGCCAACCGTTGTCTGCTCAAGTACGTACATTAGGAATTCAGTTGTATAATAATCCTTTGATTTATAAGTAAATATAAGAGAGAGTTATATAAATAAATTAATTATCTGTAAATTCCAAAAATATTTTTTTCTAGCTCAGATTGGTTGCCTTAAACACTGCGGCCGCATTATATTTTTCATAATTTTGATATATTTTTTCAAATCGGTTTCAAAGTAGGTTTATTTAATTATTTTTTATTTAGTTTGATTCTGATTTTGGACTTAGTTTGGTGTATTATTTTGACTTCAGCAAAGATTGTGAGATAAGAGGTCAAAGTAGGGTAAGACACCATGGCCCTACGGTAAAACGTCCAGCCCATATAACGAAATTATGCAGGAAGCATAAGTCATATTGTCTTACTTTTTTCTGACTTGTTCAAAAGACCGACACTCTATTGGGTTATTTTATAAGAGAAATTATCTAGAAGATGCCTAGACCAAAGACGTTTGTAGATGTTATACAAGACAATGTGAGCTTACATATGCTTTCCTTAACGAGGCACAACCAACACTGGTTAAAATATTTATGTTTGTGCAGCACTATTGACTTTTATGTTCGTTATATATATTTAAGTGTAGGGTAAAGTCTAGTGGTTAAAACATTGTAGCTGAGGTCTGCGGGTTGAAAGCTGCACATGCCTTCAAGACAGAATGTTAAGCTCTCCCTTGTGCCAGAAGGTTTGACATGTGGTACATAATTAACGTTTAGTTGTGCTACAACGGTATGTTGACCTACGGGCTACAGCAGCTTCATAGTATATGTTTTGATGTCATATATCTTTCTCATACACTAACAGACTGTCGCTTAATTTTAACAGAACCGGAAGAAGCTTGTTTCCAGCCCCAGGAATACGGCACCTGTAAGGCTAACCTTCCCCGTCTGTACTACAACGCCACCTCGCGACAGTGTCTGCCCTTTCAGTATTCTGGTTGTGGTGGAAACGAAAACAATTTTCACACAGAGTCAGAATGTAAACGAGTGTGCGTTGACTATTTCAAACCAGGTTAGTAATTTATACACAAAAAAAGAAATCTGCATTCTTATCAATGCAAGCCTCCGAGATGTGGAGGGTTCCTCTTGTGAGATGCTGCCAAACCAATGCTGCATTCACTTATTCGGCTTATATTTCCATAAGTGCATACGTGATTTTACATTTGTGAATATTCCTTGACGACGTTCTTGAATCCGGATCATGTGCCGATCCATATCAAAATATAATATGATCTTTATAAGCCCATTCCTGAAATGGCCTGAAAATTTTATGAATTTCCGTTCATGATTGCGTGAGTTAATGATCGTTGTGAACACACACAAACACAAACCCAAACGAGGATGAACGTACACCCTCCCTGTGTAGACCACACCAAAATCTATAACTAATCTACATTATCGCAGCATTTTTTAAAGGATATTTATTTTTAGCGAGCAGCAGGCCCTTGGTTTTCGTTTTACTACTTGTCGTCCTTGGTTTATACGTATTTATTTAACCAGGATGACAAAAATAGCTTTTCTGCAAATGCAAATGTTTTCTTTGGGAACATACATAAAAACAAAGATGCTTTATACTATACAAGGTTATGACAAGTGGTTAAAGTCACCATGACTTGGTGAAAACATACCTGCTTATAAAAATGAAGACATACTTCACAATAGAATGCATATTACATAGTTACACCTCGATCCGTAATAAAAAAGGAAATTTCCTGCTCGTTAGATATTCTTTTTTATCTCGGATTCAATAAAACAATTTATTTTTTATTCGTGTGACCTAAGCTAAGAATACATGTGATGATAAGTTTCTTTGCTTGAGGCATGACTCTACACCTACAGTATATTCGAGGAATAGAAAATGATAAAATTAAAAAAAAAAATATCATTGTACATCATATCTAATATTTATATGATCAAATACTTATTTTCTCTTTTAGATGTGACAAGAAAGCAATCGTCTACCTGATTTTTTATTCTCTTGCTTGTATTTTTGAAATATTTTGACATAAGTTATTTTTGTGACAGAGAGCGGTCATGTTATGACGTTGGTTATGCTTGTGACAGCGGGCGGTCATATTATGACGTTGGTTTTGTTTGTTACAGGGAGCGGTAAGAATTGCTCCTCCAGAAGCTGCTTCATCGCGTGTCAGTACGGCTTCAAGACAGATAGCAATGGGTGCCCTATATGTAGTTGTCGGTCGAATCCCTGCGAGGTATAATACACATACAGACTCACGCACACAATCACGTGTACACCCTCTTATGTCTTCTGCTGTATTGGTTACCATTCATGATCACAATATGCCAATTGGTGCAAGTAACTTGCAACCCTGTGGTTCCCGATTAACAGAATAATAGGCCAAATGACCAGATGTCGAGGTTGTCATAGTAACCAAACAGGAACTATAATTTATGTTTCATGTTACATTTGATCAATTTTATTTGACTTTAAAACTATTATTTTGACTAATATAATTTTCGTTTTATTATTTGCTCTCTGCATGCGAACATTGCTGTAGAAAAAGGTGAAGGTCGCCGTGAGTGACAAATGTTGTTACTTAACAAGCTCCAGTTCGCCGGTGGTAATTTCCACTGGGACAAACTGTCTAATGCTACTTTCCATATGTCAACTCGTTTTTACAATATTACCCAAAGATAACGAATGAAACATTAAATACTGACATACAACGCATGCGCACACGTTTTTCCTGTCTGCTTCTCGTTCTCTTTCTTTCATACATACATACATACATACACACATACCAACGTTTACACTGACGCATACCATATTTGTTTTCTATTTCGCTGTCAACCCTTCACAATAAAATGTATATCTAAAATCTGCTGATTATATGATTTTTTTCTTTATATGAAGGAAAGGAAATGGTGAAAACATTATAACAACCATCTTTTTTATTAATATACGGAATTAAATAATCAAGTTTGTATTTCGTTCTTTATTCGGAATTATACATGTAGCATATTACCACAATGTATTTAATATGTGCCTCGTCTCTATTCTGTCGCAGACTGCGTCTTGTCCGGAAGGTTACATGTGTCGCACGCAACACGGTTTATGTCCAACCACGGAACCTAACTGTAGGCCAACCGTTGTCTGCTCAAGTACGTGCATACAGAAGCCAATTGTACATTTATCATTTGATTCATAAGTATATATAGAGACACAGAGTTGTATAAAGAAAGTCATTAGCCGTAAATTCACTTATATAGAATAATCTTTTTCTAATTTAGATTGGTCGTGAGCCCGTAACCTCAGGTTGCATTAATTCTGCGCTTGCATTTGATTTTTATACTTTTCATAAATAGTGTCCTTTGGTATTAAATTGGTTTAATTTATTTATTGAATTAATTCTGTTTTGGACTGAGTCGAATGTAACGTTTTGATTTTACGTTACTCAGCACGATTTTGAGATACAGAGGTGTCAAGTTAGGGTAAGGCAACCCCCACCGTAAACCTCCACCCCTAATATTGTGCAGGAAGCATAAGTTGTAAATTGTATTTTTGTTCTTAATTGTTAAAAAAAACACACACACCAAATTAGGTTATTTTATATAAGATATTACTCAGATTTAAGACGTTATGAACTTTATATAAGAACATGTGAGCTTTCATTTGCTTTCAAAAAAGAGGCACATCTTTTCGACAGTGTTATAAAAAATGCACCTTACCACAACAAGATTATCTTTAAACTGGTTCCTGCACTATATAATCTCACTCGGCGCCTCAATCGATTAAGCATGTATTTTTTATTTAAGATAAGGCTATAGTTTGGCAGTTAAAGCATTGTAGCTGAAGGTCCTCCCGTTTCCATGGAAACTGCCCATCACTTCAACGCTAAATGGTACAATCTCTGGAGGCTTCTTTGTGCTGTGCCATGGTCTTTGTGTCCGATTCTTCAAGTACCAGTCTCCAACAGTGGGAACGCATAATACATAATACGGTGAATCGGTTCAACGAAAGTTTGACCAGTACTGAAAGAGTATGACATTTACGACATTTCTTCGAGGGTCACCACATTGGGACTGAATATAGTACAAATCCCGACCAGCCCAGTTCCGGGTATTCCCCGAATTCGGCTGGTCGATTCCCCGAATATCGGCCAGCATGACTATGGTATTACATGTATAACTACTGTCAGACCGGTAATTATGACACGTGATACATATTTTATGTTTATTTGTGCTACAATAGTTGGTGACCTACAGCAGCTTGATGTTGTATGATTGAATTCATACATCAATTTTCCTACACTAACAGACTGTCGCTGAATTTTAACAGAACCGGAAGAAGCTTGTTTCCAGCCCCAGGAATACGGCACATGTAAGGCCAACCTACCCCGTCTGTACTACAACGCCACCTGGCGGCAGTGTCTGCCTTTTCGGTATTCTGGTTGTGGTGGCAACGAAAACAACTTTCACAAGGAATCAGAATGTAAACGAGTGTGCGTTGATTATTTCAATCCAGGTAAGTCACTCATACACAAAAAAGAAATTTACATTCTGAAGAATGCAAGCCTACACCATGTGTGCGTGTGTGTGTGTCACGTGTGTGTGTGTGTGTGGGGGGGGGGGGGGTCCCTATAGTGGGATACTCCCCAACCCGTTTGAATTCACTTATTCGGCCCATATTCCCAGGTTCAATCGTGCAAATGTGAATATCCATTTGTAAATATTCTTTGATGGCGTTCGTGAACCCAGACCATGTGCTGGATCCACAGCAAAATAAAATATATTTTCATTGGCTCCTGCATCCCGAAATGGCCTAAAAATTTCACGAGAATCTGTTCATGATCGAACGTGAGTTATGTCGTGAAAACACACACATACAAACGCATAGCTTCCTGGCGGAGGCAAACCTTTCGTAAAAGAATAGGCCACACCAAAATCTAAAACTGTTCTACGGAATCGCCGCCGTGTTTTTATGGATTTTTTTTAGTGAGCACCATGTAGGTCCCCGGTTTTAATGTTCCTGCTTCACATTCTTGGTTTAAACATATTTATATAACGAGGATTAAAAAATAACCGTTCAGCTAATGCAAATGTTTTCCGGGGAATATATAAAGAGATATTATACACGAGGTAATGACAAGTGGATAAAGTAACAACGACATGGTGAAAACAAGCCTACACATTAGCATGAAAATACATACTACACACAAAATATGCCTACTATTTTACACCAGATCCATAAAAACGAATTAGACTATTGAACCGAACTTACTACAGAAGCGGATCCGGGGGGGATGTCCCCCTTATTTGGACCTGGGGACCTTTTTTTTTTTAGGTTTTTCACTAGTCCTCCTGGGTTGGCCCCCCCCTTTTTTCTAAATCCAGGATCCGCCCCTGTATTATAAACACCGTTTCGGGAATTTCATGCATTTGTGTACGTGACTAAAGAGTAAAAATTATTTGTAGTAGTAACTAATTGTAACTTAGGTTTAACTTAGTTTTCCTTGAGTAATTTTAAGAAGGGGTTTGTGGAAATTCAATACCGGGAAATTCTTGTAAACCAGCAAGACGTGTGCGTCTCTTACCATAATCCTGCCGAATAAATTAGTACTTGTATTAATAATGCAACGCTTTAATCCATACTTGTTGCGGAAGCCACTGTGATAGAATCACATGATGGAGGGAAGCAGAGCGAATCGGAATAAAGCGTCTTGGGACGAGACAACATCCATACAGGCATTGTTAAAAATGTGTTGTTCATATTTATTCAAGAACGGTTGCAGAGTTTTGTATCCTTGCTAAGAATTGACAATATTTTACGAATCGTAAAATTAAAAAAGATAATTCCCCGCTCGCTAGATAGTTTTTTTTTTATCTCGGAGTCGATACAACAATTTACTTTCTTTTGGTTGGGCGTTAAATAAGAATACAAGTAATGATACTGTTCCCTGCTTGACGTATAACTTTAAGCCTATAATGTAATCGATGCATTGAAAATAATGAAAACCAGCAATATCATTTTCCATCATATCTTATTATATTTCCAAATATCGAATCGCTCTGGTGCTAGTGTGAAGAGTGCCGTCGTCTACCTTATTTTATATTCTATTGCTTATAACAATATTATATAAAAGTAAATGAAATTAATTAAAAACTAGAGTGAATCCGTTTTGCAAAAATAAATATATAAAATATGCCTAATCCACAGATTCGAAAAAAAACCGCACAACAATTATGGGGTGCACAAAAATCCTAGATTTAGGAAGATTTGACCTCGAAGCTGAAAATCAAGGTCACCAGTTTTCCAACTCATCTGAGATTTTTGTAGAAACAATTCACGTATCATATTTTATGAAAATTGGAAAAGTGGTGAGATTTCGAAGGATTAGAACTGGGAGAATCTCCATTAATGAAAATATATATATAAATGTATGAAAATATGTTTAATCGATCAGAAGTTACATTTTTTTTATATCGGCTTATTTCAACTTGAAGATCAAGGCCAAGGTCACGGTTGCTCAAACTCATCCGAACATCCGAACAAACTCAGACTATGATAGATAAAAGTCACGTACTAAACTTCAAGAAAATATACGGAGTGGTCCAAAAGTTATATTGTTCACAATAATAACTTGTTTACAAATCTGAGGAAAACTATGAAATACTTCAAAAGTTATGGGCATCACAATTTTTCCTTATTTTGACTAATTTGGCCTTGAAAATCCAGGTCACCGATTTTCTCGTCCGAGATATTGGTAGAAACAATACAAATATCAAATTCCATGGGAAAATATTGAGTGATTCAAAGGTTAAAGCGTTCGCAAGATATGACACAAACGACAGAACACTATGCCCCCAACCCTGATGGGAGGAGAGACAATACAAATATTCCGTAATTCACTGTACGTTAAATGCTATCCTTCAAGTGTGCCAAAGGTATAAAAGAGTTATTGATTTTGATTGTTTATGCAACCCGTGTCAACCAAATATATAAGTTCTGTTGAACATCTTACAGGAAGCCCGCCTCCGCCGGTGCCTTCTTGTGGACCGGTTTGTGCTATGCACTGCAACTTTGACTTCAAAACGGACGACAAGGGTTGCCCAGTGTGTAGCTGTAAGCCAAATCCTTGTAACGTGAGTTCTTGTTGTGTATCAAATGAAATAAAAGGTATCTGTTATTCATCACACTCCCCACAAATACACACACTCACACACACACACACACACACACATATATATATATATATATTCATATTATCAAATTTAATAGTTACATTTTCTTTTAGTTTTTACGACTTTTAAAAATAAACCTGCCCTATGAAATTAATTTAAAGTTATATTTTAGTATTCTGCAGAAATAAACTATGGAAGAAAGAGGAGTAAAATAATTTGTTTCCCTAAGGTCATTTTTATTCAGATGATTTTAAAATAACCAGAGAATCAAGGTTTTTTAAATGGGGTTAACATTTCTGATAAGGAGCCATTTTATTTTTATGTGCCTACTTTAATACTGTTCTGTTAGTAGGCATTAGCATTTATTAAATTAGTAGGAGATAGTTCTCTAGATTGAACATACATATCAAGAAATTTTATAAACCACATGTCGTTTTTAAGCAGTATTTCAAGAATTGCCTCACATTTGTTATCTTTCCTTCAAGTTGACACAATTTCACTTTTCTCTCTGCCGGTATCCCCCTGGCTCCAAACAAAAAAAAAAAAAAAAAACAAAAAAAAATCGTACCGTTGTTTCATATATAGAATTTTGGTCCTTTTTGCAATAGGACAATTTTTTTATTTGTGGCCTCATCTATGATACCAAACAACGACGTCATCTAAAATCGCTACCTGTCTTGTTTTTATTCAGGGTGGGTTATGTGGCAGTGGTTATGTGTGTCGTCCAGAGAGAGGAACGGACTGTGGGATGACAAAGTGCCCGTATAAAGCTACCTGCATCCCGCTGACCAGCTTAGGTAAACCACACCCAAACCAGTAGCATTTAACAAAAAAGGTAGAATATTGCCTGGTTGTTATGACTACGGAGGGAAGGAGTCCGGTCCTAAACCCGCCAGGACCTCCAAGGTTAAATGGATTTAAATCTAAATAGAACCAGAGATATTTGCCCTTATATCCAAACGACAGCTTATGCCTTCTGAATTATTCCTAATCTTAATAAAAAAGTCATGTACCATCCCAGTACGAGTGCAAGTCCGAGTCCAGGCTTCTCAAGTCCGAGTACTTGAGGTTCGACTCCAAGTCCACCTTCCGAGTCATCTGAAACTTGAGTCAAGTCCAAGTAAAATCCCATTATTAGAAGAAATTTAAAATGAAAATTTGACAATACCATAATTATTTTGATGTAAGTTAACACGTGCTCTTACTTAAATGTTTAGTTACATTTAGCTCGTGAAATAGAGCTGAAGATTTTATATATAGTCTTTTTTTTGTAGTTTTCTGTCATGTACATAAATGTCCTTATGTGACAGAAATTCCCTTCCACTGGAAACGATCTGATTTCTCGGGTCCTTACCTCTATATCCAAGTACAAGTCGGGAGTCCAAGGCTCAGCGAGTCCAAGTCCCTAAAAAAGTGGACCCAAGTCCAGTCGTCTATCATTGCCTGGTCCCATACATTCAAAACCTGAAACCCAGAGGGTCCATCATAATAATAATACAATAATAATATGATAATAAGACCTTCATCACATTTATGTTATCACATTTATCTTCATGCAACAGACAGTGGCATTAATGGGCCATGGACCTATCATTAAGAAAACCCCTCGAAAACATATCGTGACTGACAGCTGATCGTAGCTAGCGCTTGCCTCGGGTATATCTGGGAATACAAGAGAGTGCGCAAAAAGCGAAATATACTTACGCAAAATCAAGATTTTATCCGCGATTTGTATATATCCTTCTGGTCTAAAAGTTCAAAATTATTCCACAATAAACAGCTTTCCCTGGAGGTGGTCAACTCAAAACAATAAAAAACCCTGAGTATATTTATCACTTCAGCAAGAAATGTTATAGTAATAATTCTCACACACTGAAAACGGACAGAATTTTCCGAAGAGGCATTTGAAAGTTTTAACCAAAAAGGGGACACGCAGAGCATGATGTATGTTACGGGGTGACATAAAAGCGGACCGAACTGTCTCGCTAGTGAAGTTTGCATTTCTAGCGAAGCGGTTGGTACGCCGGACTTCTGCGCCACCAACATGGGCTCGAATCTGGGATCAGCCAAATGTTTTCCCCTGGGCAATTTGTCTTCGTTACAAAATGGGGGCTCGTCTAACGTGACGGTTTACTTTGTGGCCCAGGGAATAAGCTCACCAATTAGTCTTGTTCTGATAGCAGGACGCTCTTAAGAGGGGGTGTGTTTCGAGGTGACATAAAAGCAGACCGAACTGTCTCGCTAGTGAAGCTTGCTTTTCTATCGAAGCGTTTGGTACGCCGGACATGTTCGCCACCAACATGGGTTCGAATCCCGGATCGGCCCAATGTTTTCCCCTCAAAAATTCGTAACATGTAAAACAGAGTTATACAAGAGCACCGCAAAGCGGAACATCCCCTGGCATGGGACATCAATAGAACGGGTGTATTACACAGTGTGAAAATGAGGAGGGGAGCTCTGTGGCCTTGACCTTTGACCCTGAGACGTAAAAATCAATAAGGTCCTTAATCCATGGGTGGATGAGCCATTTTTGCAAGATGAAAGGTTAAGGTCTAACGGTTTGCCTTGAAATCGATCCACAAGCCAATTCAGGACGGACAGACGGCACGACGGACGGACAGACGGACGCTCGAACGGGAGCGTTACCATATCCCTTTCGCAACTTCGTTGCGAGGGGATAATAAAAACATACAAGCGAAGGCTTGCGAAAGTCACACAGTGTACTGTTGTATAGGTCAGAAATTAGGATTATGGTTTTCATCATTTGGATCTATGGTGTCTAATCAACGTATTTAAAGAATACCGAGTTACAGCATGAATTACTCCTAGTTCATCAGATCTAATGATTTATTGTAAAGCCTGGACAGCTGCTTAGCAAAAGCTCGGCTCTCTCCGCTGGCGATCCGGGTTCAATTTCCGGCGTGGCTGTGAGAGAGGGGTTGTATACACTAGAGTGGCCCGTTCAAGGTCGGTGGTTTTCTCCAAACGCCAATATCCGAGCCATGGGGAGTTATTTTAACTAGCTGTACAATCCATGTAAAATAAATAAAGTTTTTATCTCAGTAAAACGAATCCAGCAAATGTGACCTATTTTCTTTTGTTCCGTAAATATAGAAGATAAGATGAATCTATCAATATAATTAAAATTTATTTTTATTCTTTGGTTAATATTAACTATTTCTGTTTGATTTAACAGGAACAGATATAGGATGCCCTGGAGGTGGAAGACCGGAAGTGACTCAGACCACCAGATCCTTAAAAACGTGCGGTGACGGTGGAGACGAATGCTCCGATGGTTACCAGTGCCAAACCCCGGCAAACAGCAATCTCCAAGTGTGCTGCCCAAAAAGTAAACTTCTGTTATAACTTGGTTTTATCATTACTTGTCGCTGGGTCCTTTAGTTTGCATTACTAAAAGAAATTTCGGTACTCTTGCTCTCACGCTACCACGGAGTTCTCGCTTCATTGACGAAGCGGGAACAAAATGGGAGCGTAATATGACCTATTATTTGATAAGAGTAACATGTTAATATCATTCATACAGGGATGGATTCGGGATTAAGGAGTGATGGAGTTTAAACCGCCCCTATGACTGCGAGCATCGCCTTTTATGCAGTGTTTCATGAAAGCTTTCAGGCTAAGTTTGCTGGATATTTTGGGAGAAAAAAACTAAAAAACGATTGTTGGTTTAACGCCCATGCAGTTAACGCTGTCCTGTAAATATACATTCTGTATTGAACTCCATAATTGATAGTATAAATATTTAGTCTTCGTATTTATAACGATTTCCAGCTGCAGTTCAGGAGAGTTTGAATAATATAGAGGCTGACATAACAAGTATTATACGATAAAAGAAGAACATCAACATAATAGTGTACACCGTGCTTAGTCTAGTGTTATGCAGAAATTGCGGATGTTTTCAGTGTCTTCATGCTTGATATCGGACTGCGTAAGACTATTGCTGAAGCAGGTCAACATATTGATTTGGAAATTGCAGCTTAAATAGCGCTATGCCAGGCCTTTTTAGGATGTAATGAATATAAAGAAGGTAATATTTTTGACATGTTAAGCAGTTTTCCTTGTCCCTTTTAAATACTGTAATATTGATGACGTCATATGATATCAGAAGTTTCTGTTATATCTTTTAAATGAAACACGTGAAGACCTACAATGTCTTACAGGGACTTGAAGCATCCGGCATAGCTGACTCACTAGACCGAACGTATGTTCGTAAAAGATATATATTTAACCCAGTAGTGTAGGATTCAAGTCATGACTTTTATTCGAGTCCGGACTCAAGCCCAATCTTTCAGGGAATCGGACTTGGACTCAAAGGTCCTTGACTCGAGAAATTAGCCCGAGTCCATCTCAACCGAGTATAACCGGAAAAGATTAGGACATTCAAATGGGGGAACACACTCCTATATAAAGACTGTTATATGAACTATTCACAGAATATTAAAATAAACAAGACTGTAATCTGTATATATATAAATAAATGTATTTTAATATCAAAGCCAAAACATGTGTAAACTTTATAGGTGTGTTTCCATATGTGCGTATATGCGCGAACTGGCAGACTAATATATTTGTACAGTGAATCGAGCAAGCCTATCACAAAAAGATGGTAAAGTTACGTTATTTTACTCCAGATCCCTCAGTTCACGCAGCCCCAATGCGTGAAAATCGTTCCTGTTTTTCACGCATATACGCGCATATGCATACAAGCTGACGGACACATTGAAACACTCCAGTTACAAAATCATATGAGGAATTTTTTACGCATTTACGCAATATACGCACACAAGGAAACACCCCATAATAGAAATACTATGATAATCTCGAATTTCCAATTTTAATGTGTTTTAAAATTATTTTATTGGACTCGCACTCGAGCTTTAAAGAATCTGACTCAAAGACGGTGGACTTGGACTCGAACCTAAGGGACTCGGACTTTGACTCGGGTGGCTTGGCCTGTCCCTTGTATCTGGTCTCGGATGGTGTGGACTCCACTGCATCACTGATTTAACCCCATATTTTTTTCAATTGTTATCATTGAAGATCTCGTCCGGTGCCCGGCTATAGGGTGTAGAGAGCCGTGTCCTCATGGGAATATTCTCGACACCAGTGGCTGTCCGACGTGTCGCTGTAAACAGAATGCATTCACAGCGTGTAACGTGAGTTCATTTTTATTTTAATCAATCACACTCACTCTATCATTCCCTTTTCTCACGGACTGGTATAATTTACTGCTGTACATTTTATTACTTTAACTTGTTTAAAGCAGCAGATTGAGCCTGAGACTTAATATCACTGTACATCTCTTTACTGTCATTTACACCACACAAAAACTGGGACTCTTGTTCAAACAAATGGAGCAGTTTTCTTTACATTTTACACGTTTTTAATTTACCTGTCGAGACCAAACGTTCGATTTCGCGAATTTACAGGAAGAAACAAATATGTATTTAAATTCCTGAAAAGTTGCATATCAACAACACCAAATAAAAACAACTAAATTAGGCAAAAATGTATGGTTCTCAGGCACGTTTTTTCAGATATCAGTGCGGGCGGGGGATTTTTTATTTTTCACCTTTTTTGTATGTTTCGATTAAAATGTCATATGATCGGGGAAAAGCATGATAATGACAGATTTTTTTTGTTAAACAGGTTAAAGCACTATATAAAAAAGGAAATCTTATAATGATTGTATTATTTTTATCTTCTTGAAAAGAGACAATCAAAATGAAAATTTTTGATGCGGGGGTAAAAATTGACGCGGGCGGTGTCTGAGAACCATACCATTTTTTTGGCCTTACATACCTTTCTTTGAGGGATCGAGAAAAGAAATCCCTTTAGCGTCATTAAGGAAGACTTGGTTCACACAAAATGAGCCGTGATAAGAGGCACTGCAGAACAGTTTTATGTGCGGTTTTAAAACTATTTTCCATTTTCCAACGCAGGCGCACCAGTGCTCATCCGGGAATTACTGTCGGCCTCATCGAGTCACGTGTGTCACGACTCCCTGCCTACTACAACCCCGCTGTTTTAGACAAGAAGATATCGGTGAGGCAAACATGCAGCTTTGAAAACTAAGTTATAGGAAACTTTGAAAAGAGTCTAATATTATATGAAATTATCTATTTTAGTATAGAATAAGGATAAGTAGAAAACATGTAAACTTGGGTAATATATATATATATATATATATATATATATATATATATATATATATATATATATATATATTGTTACGGAACCTAATATAAACAGATCACGTATGCGTGATGAACACAAATTTTGTAATGGAGATAAAAACAACTCAGATTCTGTAACACTAGGCAGCGTGAAATGTCTTGGGGAATGAATAAAGAAATGTCTAGGGGAGTGAATAAAGAGGTTTTTTAAACATATATATATGTATGTACATAATATTGAATTTTGCCAATTGACTTTTTCTACGTATTCTACTTAACGGAATGACAGTTCCAATAGAACTTTGCAACTAACCCTACCTATGTACAATGAAATAAAGAATACGCATGCGCATCACATGGTGCTTCTGAATTGCCTTAAACAGTATTTTGGACCTCCTATTATATATTATATGGAATCCTGTTCCTCCCATAATATAGATCATATTGTTTTTTTTTCTTTTCATCTCGCTGGCAGCCCAGGAGTTACCATGTCCTAATGGGGGCACCCCGTTCATCGTTAACAGAGCAGTGAGGGTTTGTGACACGGAAAATACATGTCCATCTGGACACACCTGCTCCCCGCATCAAGAAGGATTCAGCATTTGCTGCTCAGTAAATAACGAAGGTAGGATGGAGCAGATACGTTTAAAATGAAACGTACCGTAGAACTGGATATCTTCAGGAGCATGTGATTTTCGCGAATTTCACTAGGTAACCTTGATTCGCGAATTCGCAAAAATTACATGCCATGCTCAGTTCATACGGGGACTCTCCACACACCGCCCGCCTGATTTATTAAGCACAATTGAATGCATTACTGACCTGCGCAATCATCCATAACCCAATTTTGTTAACGTATATTTTCTATTTTGATTTATTTGATTGTTTTTAGTGTGTGAAAAACGTTTTCACAAGCATTTCGTTAAAAATAACATGGTCGCGAAAAGGTCCGACTCAGCCAATTCACGAAAGTTCACGAGTTTCGCGAAAATACAATATTTAACGGTATAAAATAATTTAATTTAGGCCTACAAACTGTGTGAAATTAAACCTATTGAATAAGTTATTTATCCTCTGGTCATTTTGACCAAAATATTATATAATTCTTTAAGCATCAAGTCTCTAGTAACGAAGCATATGTTCAGGTCAGCACCAAGTGACAATTTGCCTCTCAGACTTTACTAATGACACTTCTCATATAAGAAAGGCTTTTGAGATGTAAGAGTGGCATGCCCTCTATACTATCGAGAACCCCACTGGAAAATTAATTGAAAATGCAAACTTTTGTCATCATATTTTTGAATGTGTCACTTGAAAAAAGCCATTGTTTGTATGCTTTCTAATAACACCTATCGTGTGCGAAAAACATCCCTTGTGAATCATATTATTAAATCCCTTGCATTTCTGACCGCATACAAACATGTCTCCTGCGCGTGTGATTAGGTCATGCGCCAATCAGTTAGGAAATGATGGAGGTTACCGTAGCGATTGGATTTACATGAATTTAAGTGCGCACGCAATATCTTGATTTAAATTAGGATGAATAGCTATGGCACTTTATGCGGCAAGGGAAACGGTCTTGCAAGTAACGGAACTTTCATTTTTGGAGTCTAAGAACGTTTCTTGGTGAACTAACAGTCTACAGGAACGGCTCCTGTCTTTATCTCCAGGTCAAGGCCCATGCTCCAGACTGCCGTGTCCGAAGTCCTGTACGAATGGCTTCGTCATCGACAGCCGGGGCTGTAACACTTGTCAATGCCAAGAGAGCCCGTGTGACGTAAGTGGCACTGTGGCACAGGATGCTCTGAATTTGCGCTAACCAGTGGCGTCAAGTTATTTATACTGAAGGGTTTGGGAGGACTCGCAACGGGAGGGTGAAGTTGGGACTTTTTTTTATAAACATATATTTTCGTTGTTATTGTCCGTGTGACACATGAAAAAATTACAATTTATTATAAGGTTTTGAGAAATAAAGTATTATTTTTCCGCTACAGGTTACTTCTGAACCAGGTTTAGATATATAATATTTCAGAGTAAACTCAGAAAGGGAACCGGAGTCTAATTATAATTATTAACATAGATTAGTTCCAATATATAAAGATTATTCTCTGAAAAGCAAGGGGAATGATTGAAAAAAAAGGAAGAGGGAGAGAGAGGGGTGGGGGAGGGGTGGGGGGGTGTGGGTGCGGGAAGCGGGCGGATGGGGGTGTTGGTATATACCCCATCACCCTGTATTGACGCCTCTGGCCATATAGTTAATCATATGGATTAGAATCACAATGGTGATCACTTTCCTGACTCTACTCACACGAATTATATGTTCATCAACATTATGTATAGCTGAAGACGCAGAGTAAATTATTGTAGCATTTATGTTGTTTTTATGGTTATGACGGTGTCCACAGCATGGTCAGATCTAATCATATAGCTATACCACTACAAAGGCATCTACACTGGTTTAATAAGCAAACAATTTGTAAAAGTATAACGGGAATCGAATTAAAGTGAATAAAAAAGTTTTTTTTTATGAATGGATTTGAAACTCGATTGTATAAATCATTAGTGTGTTTGAGTCACTTTAATCGAAGTCTTTAAATATTATAACAGGTAAATAAAGCTTTACGTTATATTTGATAATGAATGATATATCTGATTTTTACCTTTAATTCAGAACCATAATTGTCCGTCCGATTACACCTGTCGTGCAGTCAAGGTTTGCAGTGGTGCCATCTGCTCGCTACAGCGTCACTGCTTCCGGACGGAGTTCTTGTGTAAGTATACTCTCGCCCCCTAGCGGTAATACACTTCTGTCAAGCCTGGCATGTGTCGTGTAACTGCTGCTTTCTATATGGCAAGGTCTCTGGGCAGGAACACCAGGGTGCGCACAAAGCAAAGAACTGTGATCAGACCACTGAGAGCGTGGTATTGCAGGATGCATCCATCCAAAATTTTAAACACGCGACACCCACTATCAAGCTTTAAAAAGTTAAATAAATCAAGTATCTTTTAATCCTAGTGTTGGGCACATCGTGAGTTTGGTGGGTCAGTAAATTTAACATGTCGGGCTCACCCCTGTATTACAAATGGTATTAATTATGAAGGAGAATATGAATTTATGGCCGAATTAAAATTTTATAAATGTTTAATTTGTGCTCTTTGATCATGTTTTCCCTTTTAGTGCAAGTCGTTGCGTGTCCTCAATGGGGAGCCCCGTACCTGTTGAAGGACATTGTTAAGATGTGTGACGTACGAAGTCAGAATTACTGTCCGCCGGGGCACAGGTGTACCTCCCACCGAGACGGCGTCAACATCTGCTGTCCAATCAATAATAAAGGTAAATAATACATTTCATGTCTGTATCCATATTGGATCCAGTAGGGTTAAGAATAAATTCCTGAATTTTTTTACCGGAGTTAGAACCGAACTTTCGGATAAACATACCTATTGCGCGTGGTTCTCATTCCTGGTTATTTTTTGTACATTAAAATATGCTCTGGGCCTGTATTTTAACCATCTCCGCTTTTATTTCTCTATGTAGTGTCTACAAATTTTATAATGTTCACCGAGTACATTTTCACGTTTTAGCGTTTACTTAAAACTACTTAATCCATTGCTCAAGGCACTCTTGGCAGTTAAATATTCTGAAAACTAAAACGGCTCTTATTTGCCAATATTGTAGCTATGAAAACTTAGGAATTTTATAAATCATGTATATTTAACGTTTAATTAATTTTAAAAAAATGCTACAGAATTTCTGTTTTCACATTGCATTTTCGTACGGTGTTTAGTTTGACATACTAAATCGCTACCAAACTCAACTGAAGGGAAATATGAATATTTTTTTTTCTTAAAACCGGAGTCGCCAGTTTTTAAGATATTAGATATATAACATAAAAAAAATCCTCATTTCAGTAAGACCATTACCACCCACGCTACTAAAGTGAGCGAAACTAATGTTTGGTGACATAAGTTACGAAACAGTTTACTAAAATTAAATCTATTTTGGATAGAATATAAATTGAGATGATATTAACGTATTTATGGTGACATTTCACATATTTCTCCCACATTCCTTACATCCATGGAAATATATTTTTGTATATTATTCTGAGATATATTCTATAATTTCTTAACTCCGTTTTAAAACAAACGAAATACTATATTTCTGTAGAGATTTTATCACTTTTGCACTTGTGCTTCAAGTTCACCCCTACCCCAAGTGGTTAACGCAAAAATGCATTGTGCAAACAGAAATTCTGTTCAATTATTAACATTTTACACTAATTTTACTGGCCTACAAGCTTTAATTCATATCTAATTAGCTGTTGTTTATAAGACACATATACTTATTATTAAGTTTGGCTAAATTAATAACAGTAATTTTCTTTAAATCCGGATCTTATATATCACCCCTGACAGTGCCCAGCTGCCCGGCGGGTACAAATAGGAGGCCAGAGACCAGCAGTAACACAGGACAAACTAAAGTGTGTGGGAGTGAACGTTACCACGAGACATGCAACGCAGGCCATACATGTGTCAAAGCTGACGGCGGTAACACCGGCATCTGTTGTCCCACACAAGGTTCACAAGGTCAGTATTAAGTCATGTTTGGACCATAGGTTAATATGGTCAATTATTTACAGAAAAAATTCCGATATTTGATTTTTAATCGATTATTTAATGCACCTTTTCTGACTGACAAACTTTTGTATTTCATGAACCCAGGTTACATATTATTGGAGGCATCTTCCTTATTTTTCTTCTTGAATTAAAAGGGGTTATTCCCAGATTATGATATAAATTCTTAACATGTGTATGCTTTATGTATCGATAAACGGAAGAGCACTCGTATTTAGCAAAAATAATTATTACTTTGGTCATCATGCCTAGAAATGAGGTTACCAGAAGGCAATCTTACTTATTGGCACTTAAAGGATTTATATAATATACATATATTCACACACATATATTTGTGTACATACCGCATGCAGGTAAAGGTTGATTATAGGGGATCTAATACAACTTTATCTTGTGAGTAAACCTAACATGCAGTGCTTGCATTTGCATAAACTTTTACTTGTACTCTTTACTTTAGTACAAGTACGGTGTTTACAGTCACTAAAATTATTATAAAAGACGTTGTAATGTCGGGAAAATAGTTTATTTTGAATTTTCTCGAATTAATATGTATTATACGCTATACCCCCATGAACGGACAATTAACAATGTGTCAGTATTTTATTCTCCTTATAAAAAATGTCTCCTTTTTCCAGTTTGTTATTTTATCTATATCATGACTAGTCTTTTCATGTACCTGTTAATTTAAGAAAATTGTCAAATATATTTATTTATTGTGACTTTTCGTGCCTATAAATTTATAGTCTTTATTTTTTATAATGTTTGCCTCAGCTGTAGAAAAAGTGTGTCCCCCGGTTCCCCCTGACAAAGTAGGAATATGTGTTGAAGCCTGCTCCGGAGACAGTGCTTGTGAAGGGGAGAAAAAGTGCTGCTACAACGGCTGTGGTCACACTTGCACGGCCCCTATCGACAGTGAGTCAGTCATTGTTATTTTCTTTCATTGTATAATATTAATAAGTAAGTTGATGGGCTTTTTGTTTTATATTTTACATAAGTCTGAATAAAATATACTTTTTGTAACCCTGTTTACCGATTGTTAATGGTTTTTGTCGGAACTTTTTTTTATAAAACGTTTTCATTATTTTTCTATTATTTAGTGCCTGTGATATATAAAACTATACTTATAATTAATTCTTATATATACTTTTTTTAATGCGCATAAGGGCGCGCTTATTAAGTTTATTGGCATCATTCTTTAATTTAATTCATTTTTTAATTCGTTTTCATATTTTGGTTCATTTTTACTAAGTTCATGCAACAGCACATGACTTCCTACAATAATCAAATTGAAACAGAGATCGTTTTACAGTGCTTGTTTTTAATAAAAAGTTTATCATAAATGTTTTAAATAGGTTATTATAATATGTAAACATAAGACTTAAAGAACAGTACATAGAGACCTTAGATGCCTCTAACGTTTGACAGGATACAAATGCCCTTCGTCTGAGAAGCCGAACGGGACCAGCTGTGATGACCAGTGTAGCGGTGATGAAGACTGTACCGGTGTCCAAAAGTGTTGTTTCAGAGGATGTGGATACAAATGTACCGACCCGGTAGACCGTACGTAAGATATTAATTTGTCTGCCTTTATGAACCACCGGTTATGAATTAGTATTTTCAGATGACTACATATTTATGTACATTTTTCTCTCACCATGTTACAAAATTATTATTCAGTTTGAATTTACAGAGAGAGAACTTCCTGCTAAATTCTGCCTGCTGCCGAAGCATCCTGGTTCAAGTTCCTGTAATGACGAGTCCACTGTGTACTATTGGGACGCCCACAAATCTCAGTGTCTGCCGTTCACATACAGCGGATGTGGGGGCAATCAAAACCGCTTTCCTACCCAGGGTGACTGCAAGAGAGCCTGTTCTTATTTCGGTACGTGATAGGATTTACCCCTGTTTACCATAAATTTTGAATTACATTCTGAATCATGTACACTTAAGTTGTCTTAAAGTCCGTACAAAAAAGGGGTGCCTATCGTTTTTTTGGCGATATTTTATGTAAGGTTAGTTAATATAGGAAGTTGTATATATCGGGAACGCCTGAAACTATTTAAAGGAAAACATCACTGTAGCTAGGAACAACTTTGAGCAAAACACTCATTTAAGTGTTTGAGAATCAATGTATTTTGTCATATCTGTTGACTGAATTGACGAGATCAAGGACCTCTTGTGACATAGTGTTTGTCCTTTGTTACCATAAATATATGATAAACTCCGGCGTCATCTAGACGACGCCATAAGCACCATCACTACATGAAGGATGCATAGAAAAGGTCGTAACGTATTGAAGAATAAGCTCAAATCAAATATTTCATTCTCTTTCATCGAAATACATATACTACTTGTCATCGTCAAACACTAAACCGATATATTTCATAATTATTGCCAAAAACAAATGAAAATCCATTGAGAAGACCGGACTATAATTAAAACTGATTCCTGGTTTACGATATATTTCGAGCGAAATTATCATTGGATATCCAATATATTTTGCGTAAGGGTTAGGTTTATACGTGGATTCGCCTTTTACGTAAATGTATTTTCCCCAAATGTTGTATACCTATTAAGCTGAGAGGCTCAAAATGTTCTTGGTATTTAAGAGCAAAATAATAAAGAGGGAATTTATTATGGTTTATAACCAAACTTTTTAAGGTTAGCAGAACACCCTATAGCTGATGTTTTAAAGGTAATTGTCGGTTAACTCTGTTTAATCACTAAATAATAATAATTATAAAGATCATAATAATGTGTTGTCTTGCAGTTTGTCAGCAAAGGGCAGATGAAGGTACATGTGATATGGATTTGGACAGGTATTACTACAACGTGCCTCTGAAAAAGTGCGAAAAGTTTACCTATGGTGGTTGTGATGGTAACGCTAACAACTTTAAAACCCTCTCCATCTGCAGACGGATCTGTAACCCCGGTGAGTGATTCTGCGTTTTCATATATCCGCATATATAAATGCTGACATAATAACGTATTGGGTCGGTCAATTTTCCTTGGAGTTTCATACTTATATGTTTATATTAACATTATACAGGCGATTATCTAATACAACGGAGACCGCCATTTTTATTTGAACAGCGAATATCACTTGGCCTCCCCTAACCGGATGAGGGAGTATAGAACAAGTTTTGTGAAACTTCGTCGTGCAGACTGTAGACGCTCACATTCTCAGACGACACAGTGGTCCCCCTACACAGACGACACATCTAATTCAACTAATCTTATGCATATTCATGACATTAGCGATTGTTACGTCACTCACTACCTACCAGGATGACTTTCCCTTGTGGACGCCGTAGAAAACATGTTAAAATATGAAACAACAATTTCGTGAAATACACATTTATTCATTTTAAGATATTCATACAATCATTAGACGCCGCAACATTCACGTGGTGTAATTAGTCTGTTAGGGATCAGTGAATAATCTCGAGAAACTGATGGGCGCTCCATGGTGGGACGAAGTATAATTCTTTCGTTTTTTTTTTTTTTACAGAAGCTATTGTGCAACAATCACCTCAAACACCTGTGTTGGCTCCTTTGCCTCATACTTGTTGGGTAAGTCTTATTCTTAGTTCTTGCTAAATTTGTTTTGTTAAAATGTCTGCAGAAAATAATAATAATGATAATAATAATAATAATAATAATAATAATTGAGCATTAAGTCAGTTTACCTTAACACCAATATAGGATATCCAGATGAAGCTATATTTGAGGCATAAGGTCTTTTATGACTCGTTTGCATCGCAAATAAAATCATGTTAGAGTAGTCACCATATTCTATCATTTTATGATTAAATAAATCACCGACCTGGTGCTTGTATTGAATAAGGCTAAGCATGGGTACTTTCGGGGTACAATTAACTCTTGGGTAGAAAAATGTTGAAAGCCTGTGTTGTCGAAGAGGAAATAGAATGTGTATGTTTGTGTTACCTCCGGATGGCATTCGCTACAGCTAAGTTTTATCTAAGAAAATATAATATGATTTATGTGTGGGATACGTATACATCAATTGTTAACTAATTAATATTTAATCAGCCGGTTGAGTCTATACATATATAAATATGAATTATTTACTAATTAATATTTAGTCTGCCGGTTGAGTCTTTGTTCTGTGTGTTCTATCTAAAGAACTACAAAGAGAACCGGGTATTTCAACAACTAGATGGTTAACCTTCGAGACAATTTCTTTGTTACATGAATGTTAACTGATAATTCGAACGCTCTTATACAGGACGGCCTGTCATGTGACCGGAGTCAGGTATGTCTCATGATCCCTCAGCGTTGCCATGACGGCAGTTTACTGTGTGGCTTCCACGCCGAATGTATAGGTAAGTAACGTTGTTTAACAAGAATATGATCTTAGCTGGACAACACTATTTTGATTAAATAATAGTTTGATATTATTGATCTCGGCACCAGAATATGTTTTTAATTTAAAGGATTATGTACCCTTGTGAAATAAGAGAATTTAATTATTCTTTACCCGGCCGATGGCCAAAACGGGTCATTGGTATTAAATGGGTCGGCTTAGGTGGATGATGGATTTGGCAAATCGTTTCAGCCATTTCCCGAGTAACTTTGCACACACTACAGTTTGATTAAGATTTCTTTTCAATAATATTAGACCATAATCAATATAATTTAAGGGATTTTTTATAGGAGTGAACGTTGCGTATGAGCAAAGTGTCTACTGGTATAATATATGTTGTAAAATAAAATTGTCATTTTCATAGAATGTTACAAAAATTTTCCCTCCAAACTAAGTAATTTTTAGTAAAAGTGTGTCCATCTGACGTTGACATTGGTTAATCAACTGGAGTAGAGTTAGAAAGTTGTTAAACAGTGTATGTACAAGGCCAGGGTGGATACTGATGACGCGGTAGGTGTAAACACGATGTCAATCCCTGATAAACAAAACGACATATATAGATAAATAGTCACTTTCGATATGGAGCTTGAATGGTGAAGAAACATTTATTCTTGCTGCAAACTCTCGTAGAATATTGTCGAGCGAATACCCTATGTTAGCTTTACCATTATTATCACTAGATATAAAAAAAACCGCATTCCACAAATTAATTAAAACAGATTTAATAGACAAATGGCGCTCACCGTTTGGAAATGAAGACCTGCAATTTAATGTGTCAAGCGAATTTGAATAGTTTCATGTCCTTTCCTTACAGTCCCCCAGGTGGCGTGTAGGCAGCCTTTGGACACGGGGTCGTGTAATGATAACCTGGAGCGGTATTATTACAACTGGGAGACAAAGAGCTGTCAGACCTTCACGTACAAGGGGTGTGGGGGAAACACGAATACTTTTTATTCTTTAGCAGACTGTCAGAAGACTTGTCAGGATTTCGGGCAACTGCCATCAGGTAAATAGAACTAATCCTATAATAAAATAGTCTCATCTTTTTGGGATGGCTTTATGGTTAACTTTTCAGGCTTTTTCTTCAGGTGCTACGTTTTTATTTATATAAAATGCGCTGAATAAGTAATTCGATTTTCCTTTACCAAACACGCAAATATATAAATATTGACGTTAGTCATTAAATTATTATGAGTGCCCCTTATGCAAAGATGGAAATAAATAAGGGGTTAATAGATAAAAATATATATTAATATTATTTGGTAATAAAATATAATGGTATTATAGACAAACTATGTATAACATTTTGATGTTTATTTTGCAGAGTGCACGGAGCCCGTTAAAGTAGGGCCATGTGGGGCCGCTTTAACAAGGTACCACTACAATATGGTCCTGAAAAAATGCGACAGTTTCACTTATGGTGGCTGTGAAGCCAACGGGAACAATTTTAACACGAAGGAAGAATGTACTGAAACATGTATGGGGAATTGAGGCAGTATGTTGAAGATTTGACAACTAAGAAAAAAAAACAGATCGGTCTCTTCATTATAGTTATACACCTCTCTTACAGGGTATATTACCTTGTGGACTTGTACCGATAACATTTCGGATTCGGTAAAACCCGGAAGTTCCGAGAGATTTCGGGATAAAAGTTATAAGCCAGTAGATTTAGCCAGAATATAGACCAAAGGTAAAGTCACTTAAATCAAGTATAAACTATATATATAATCAATCTTAAAATAATGAGGTTTTAAATGGCAGGCTTCTGTGACATTGGGTCCAGATTCTCCGAGAAATCTCGAGTCGCCTCTGAAATGTTAGCGAACATAGCGGTCGTCCAGATAGTTTCGAAACTATTCAATAAAATCGTCCGCTTGACCTTAAAACGCCGATGTTTTGGGCCAGGATAAGACAGAAACGGAAAGATTAATAGATGCTTGATTTTTCGTACAATCTTTACTTTGTACCCTTTTACCTCCTAAATGGGTCCTGACTTGTATGAAATGCATTAATTTTTATTCTGAGATTTCTCGGCAAGTCCGGGTTTTACCTAGTGCCTATTAATTCGTGGTTACATGATAGCATGTTTTTTTAGTATTTCATGTCAAATTAGAGAAAAGAGGGTAAGAAATGCATAATGCATGGAACATATGAGATATATGGCAGATGGTGTACCTTTGAACAAGATTACTGTTATTTTTTATAACAACCGCTTATGCTTCTCAGCGACATCTAGTTTTCAGATGTTGAACGAATTAGAAGTTTTATATATCTAATTTTTCGATTAATCGTTAACTTAAATCATATTTAAGTGAAACGGTATGGATCCCCGTTGGCAGTCTACTCAAATGTGTAAGAATATTCAAAGGAATTATCCGTTTTACTGCCTTACTCAAACGTTATGTGTTTTACTAAATGAAAACAAGATGGCGTGGAGTTAAAACGAGGTTTAACCGAAATTAATAAAGAAGACCTTTTACGAGGTACCTCATTTACCTTGGGTATTAGTTAAGCACAAAAAAAGATTAAGTTATATTTGTTGTTTTTGACACGAGAGTCCTAACACAACTCTTTCTATTCCGCTAAAATGTTTATGACAAAAAAATCCAAGAAAGAGACTGAAAATGGCTTTAATAAACTCACAGTGGTGCGATGGCCAAGGTGATCTCACGTGAGTTTCATGCTTAAAGTGTTCACTTCTAGAACATCATGCCATTATCCACAGCCAAAAGAGTTTGACATTATACAAAAGGCGTTAAATGGTTTAATCTTTGAAATCGCCTTCTGATTTCTTGTTTTTTTTTTATCATGGGCTAAGCTTGGAGCTTTATGATTTGAACGACTTACTTAACCCTCTTCCCCAGCCAATGATCTACAAACAGTATAAAAGTAAAAAAAAAAAAAAAAAAAGAAAAAAATGATACATGTATGAATACAAATCCTACAGAATAATCTATATTTGCAACATCCGTGACATTTAATATTATTGCCTTATACTATACGTTGAATTTGAATTGTTTTTATGTAATTAAATATTTTGTAAATAAAGCTATTTGTATTACGTAGATCAGAGTTCTTGTCTCCGAATGTACCCGACTATTTTCTAGTTCAATAACCATTGACTTAACCTCGTATGTGTCTCCTGAGTTCATTATGAAATTTTATTGTAGAAGCAATGTTCAATTGGAATAGCAATCAATTGTAAAGTCCAGAATCTTTTAAGAGTCCGTTTCATTAGGTCTCTATAATCACAAACTGATGAGCTAGAAATTTATTTATTTACTTATATATTCCATCAATTTCTTTCTTAATTTCTTCATACTTAACCAGCACCAACTTAATGTATACGATCCTTTTTAATTTTGAAAAGTAAATTGTAATGTTTCTCCGAAATATAGAATAAATGAACCATACATTTAATTATCTGAACTCAGCTTATGGTTATAATAGTGTGTTAGAATATTTTTTCCAAACATTTTATTTCAGACAGAACAGAATTTTAAGCATAATTTCCCCTAAAATTTATGAAAAGTTTTAAAATCTTTAATATAAATTTTACTTTCGAGATTAATGTTGCATTTAGTCGAAATGATTCAGGTTACATCAAACCTTCGCTTTGTTCGAGTAGACCTTCTTGGCTGCTGCGAAAAGCCTCTCGCCTGCAGGAGACCCTTCCTGATGCTGGGTTGCGCTCCTTTCGAGAGATCTTGACTCGGGATTCGAAACATCACATACTCTATGTTCTCCTGGTTGTCTTTCCCCTGTTAACCCTTGTAACTGCTCAGGCTCGAGAGGGGTTACCGAAATCGTTGACCTCATTTCCTACCTCACTATCAGGGGTCAGCAATGTGTGTCTAGCCCTTCGCAACCATAAAGGTAAAGAACTATCAGTGCAAGCTATAGGTCGTTGAAATGCCAATATTCCTCTTTATGCTTCTGACGTGTTATAATCAGATATATCGGAGGATTTGATTTCACAATTTAGCAGGGACTTCCGTACTGGCTGCAGTTTCGGGCTTTAAACCTTTTTGCTAGCCCTCTCCCGCAGACATACCACATCCCCAGGAGTGAAATAGATTTAATTTAATCTCAGGTTGTAATCACATTCTTGGGTTACCAGTGTTACGGAACCTAATATCAACAGATCACGTTGTAAGATTTGGCATGAAAGGTTGTATATTCTTGGTATTTCATGTCACACTAAATGAGTTCAACGGGCTTCTCTCTCTCATTTGCAGCTGTTCTCAATAATATGAATATTTTAATTATTATTCTAACTTTACTGATTTTGTGAATTTAATCTTCCGTATTCATTCAAACCTCTGTGTTACCTTGTGACATATCACACATGTATACCAAGCCTTTGTTCCATGATGCCCGGGTACTGATTGCATAGCCATGGTCACTGGGTCCCTTATTTGTACAGGCCAGGTCCTAATCTGTTAAACTCATTAGGGTAAAGGTATTTAACTCATCAGGGTGACCACTGATGGGGGTCCCGTGATGTTTAGTCAGCTAGGAGCACACACAGATAGATGATATCAGGATAACGTATAATTACACTGTATGTAGACCTTGTATATGTCAGAGTATAATCAACAAACTCTCCATTCATTTCATTGGCCAGTACAAGGGATGGAGTTCACCTTACCCGTCTGACCAATGGAGTGAATGGGGTGATGTTATTGGTTATATTCCAATGAGAGAGAGAGAACAAAAGCTAGGAAATAATCATGTGTTGGGAGACTCCTTTTTGGCCACTCTGCACTGAGGACACTTTTTATGTATTGACATTTTTATATATATTTGGATGCTACTGAAGAATAAAAATGGTTACCTAAGTTGCCGAATTCACCTGTTGTGGCTGTGTGCCACAAATGCCACAAACTTGCTTGAATGAGAACGTGAGTGGGAGAAAGATTAGTTTAGTAAAAGTAACACAAGTTTACAACGTAGTCGTGACGAGCCTAAATGTTGTTATAGAGATAAAAAAAATCATATTCTGTAATACTAGGCAGCGTGAAATAAAGTGGTTCTTTGTTAACAAATAACTATAATTTATTCTTAAAACAATCCTAACGTTACAATACATTTAATTAATACAATTTCACAGTATAACAACAGTATAACAGCAAATCAATACCATCACACAGTAAGATAAACAAAGTGCACAGTACCTGGATACCATCACTGTCACAGCTATAAGTCCTTTAAAATGTAGAAGCCGGATGAATAGTTCACACAAATCTTCTCAGAGAATAACAGTCCAATGTAATTACAAAATCAATCTACCGTAATCCAAAACTAAAATTCTGGCTGTGATCCAAAAGGCAAACTGAAGACTATATAAGATCTGTCATAAATTTGAAGAAAATCTCTAACTCTAACAATTTGGCATAATGATTTCGCAGAAGAAAATTGTTCTAGTTTTTTAGCGTTTTCTCTATAAAATCGAAGTTAATTCAGAAAGTAGAGAAATGAGCTCAACCCGACAGAGTTTTCTTAGATGGCTGATTTTTTTTTTGCATAGCTCATGCCGTTTGTGAGATGGTATGGGTTAACGAACGGACGACGAATGACGCCACTCCATTGCAGAAGCTCACAGTTTCGCTAAAAAGTGATTTGAAAGTCTGAATAATTCACTTAGTATATGGATGTATCATATGGACAGGGTAAGATTAATAATTTCTTATAAATGGTACCAGAATGTGTATTGAAAAACTAAGCACTAGTCTCCAGTATATGGCATATGCACGCAGACAATTTTGTGCAACAACATCGTAAAAATACTGGACAAAAAAGTCCTAAGACTTCGACTATGATAGTACTTTTTTTTCATTTGTTTATATACGGTAAATTCAGCAAGAGGCTATTGCAAAGTTTTCTGAATTTAACTATAAAATACTGCATAATATCCTTGTTACCACTGCGAGTATACATGAATGGGACAAAAATGCCACCGAGCAGTGTGGCATATATCATGAAACAGAAGACAGTGAACATGTTATTTACTCTCGTGAAATCGTAGAGCTAATATGGCGAATGCTGGAAAAAGTTTATCATTGTAAATGTCAGTAGAAGCTCATTGCGTTAGGCTATAACTTTGGAAACGATAATACAAATACTATTCAATAATGTTTAGCAAAATTTGCTAGGTTTATAAACAAGTTAAAGATCAAATGTAAAATGAAAATAAAACTGCATCAAAGGAGGTATTAATATCATGTATGGAATGTGATTAGAAGTGCTTCATGAAATTCATTCATAATATAGTTAGATGAAAGAAGATGATCACCTTTCAGGTGTAAAATATTGTTATAATATATGTTATAATATTAACAATAAACTTATGGTTATGTATTTTTTTGGTAGATTTCAACACACATCATTTCAATTTCATATAAACGCTGACGCATAGAAGGTACCTGCCGGACGCTATGTTAAAAGTATATGGCAAACATTCTTGAATAAACTCAAATATAATAAAAACCCAGATAGATCCCCTCCCTACGAGAGAAGTCTATAACAACCTGAAATAAAAGGTGGTTATCGGCAGAATGTATGTTGCTACATTTTATTGTTATTTTTTTTTTCATGCAGCAGTAATGACGAAAAATACCCTTTTTTATACCCTTTAAACGTACTTTTGGTATTTCATTTTCTTTTTAGTATGTCAACCTTTTGTTCACATTAATGTTGATGAGTAGCGGATAGAATATCCATGATAATATCCTTAATATAAGGTAATATGTAATGTGAGATATTGTACTAAAGATATTTACACAATGAATATAGCACAAATATGGAAGTATCATGTAAGTTTTCTACATTTTATCTGTATAACGTACACGAGATCAATAGGCATGAGCAATTTTGTGTGGTTGGCTAACATGGCACAAGCCTAGGCGGCAAATAATCAGTCTCAGTATATTTCACAGACACAGCAACTTACACTCAAACAACCTTTTATTATTATTATTATTATTATTATTATTATTATTATTGTTACAATTTGGATATAAATACAAGAACAAATATATATATATATATTTATTATTTATATTAATGATCCTTCATTAAACAATTATAACTTCATAGCGACCCTTTATTTCTCTATTAAAACACACTTTGGATCTAAAAAGAACAATAAATTGGTATTACATATATATATATATATATATATATATATATATATATATATATATATATATATATATATTACAAATCACAAAGTGAGCAATATCAATAGGAAATAAGTTTATTTTGGAGGTCTTGTTAAACAAAATAGCTCTAAATGATTTACACTGAATAACTAATGACTCTGTCTTTATTTATTCAGGAGAATACTAGCCTACCACTGCGAATAGCAGTGTATACACAACAGGACACACCATGTTTTCAGACAAAAATGGATGTTTGCAATGGAGCAATTGGTACAAAAAGCAAGTGGCCCATGGGCCATGACGCTCAGCTGAATGTTGAACAATGAGCAAAATGACTGCCAGAGTGCAAACAAATCATAAATTTGGTGAAAAGTCCTTAGAAATTGGTTTCAGCGGGCTTTTGGACAGATGACAACTTCATTTGAAGGTCTCATAAATAGAAAACAAATGCGTAAAAATTTGAAAAAAAATGCAGGGAGTGCCACCAGTCTGCAGGAACTGATGCAACACTCCATGATCAATATATATCCAAAGAATCATGGCTATCAAGGCATTATTTATTCAGATACTGGAGCTTTTGTTTGTATCAAATTTTTTATTATTCTAGGGGGTATTTATGAGCCCTATAGCTAGGAGAATATTGGTAACAGAAACCTAATTTCAGGTTTCCAAGGATTTTTTTTACATTAGTCTCCCTGGATGTCAAGTAAGAAGATTCTAGGTACAGCAGTTTCAGATGTTAACATGTTAAAAGATGACCACTTCATTTGAAGGTCTCATAAATAGAGAAAAATTGCCTAAAAAATTGAAAAAATACAGGTGGCGCCACCAGTCTGCAGGAAATGATGGACATCCCATGATCAATATTCATGCAAAGGATCATGGTGATCAATGCAGTGGTTATTCAGATACTTGAGCTTTTGTATCAAATTTTGCATTATTCTGGGGAGTACTTCGGAGCCCCATAGCTCCAAGGATATTGGGTAACAGAGACCTAATTTCAGGTTTTCAAGCAGATTTTTCATGGACCTTCCTAGATATTAAGTTAGAAGATTCCAGGTCCAGTGGTTACGATTTGTGCCCTGTTAACAGATTACAGTTTCATTGAGGTTTGAAAAAAAAAAGAAAAAAAAAATGCAAAAAAAAATTGAAAAAAAAAACAGGTGGCGCCACCTGTCTGCAGGAAGTGATGGAAAATCCCAAGATCAATATCCATGCAAAGAATCATGGTAATCAATGCATTAGTTGTTCAGATATTTGAGCTTTTGTATAAAATTTTGCCTTATTCTGGGGGGATACTTCAGAGCCCCATAGCTCTGAGGTTTTTGGTAACAGAGAGACCTAATTCCAGGTTTCCAAGGAGACTTTGCATGGGCCTCCCCGCATGTCAAGATAGAAGATTCTAGGTCCAGTTGTTATGAATTGTGCCCTGTTAACAGATGACTGCATCTTATAAGGTCTCAAAAATAGAGAAAAAAATCGAAAAAATACAGGTGGCGCAACCAGTCTGCAGAAACTGATGTAACACCTCATGATCAATATGTATGCCAAAAATCATGACCTCAGTGATGTAGTTAATGAGATATTGGAGTTTTAGAATGAAATTTTTGACTATTCGGGGGGTACTTTGGGGCCCCATAGCTCAAAGGATATGGGTAACAGAGACTTAATTTCTGGTTTCCATGGAGACTTTTCATAGGTCTCTCAGAATATCAAGAATAAAGATTCTAGGTCTGGTCTTTACGATTTTTGCCCTGTTAACAGGTGTCCATATTTTTAAAGGTTTCAAAAAATAGAGAAAAAAATTCGTAAAAAATCGAAAAATATAGGTGGCGCCACCAGTCTGCAGAAACTGATGAAACATCTCATGATTAATATGTATGCAAAAATTCATGACCCTCAGTGGTGTAGTTTATGAAATATTGAAGTTTTTGTATGAAATTTTTCACTATTCCTGGGGGTTCTTTGGGCCCCATAGCTTGAAGGATATGGATAATAGAGACCTAATTTCTAGTTTCCATGGAGCCTTTTCATAGGTCTCTCAGAATGTCAAGAATGAAGATTCTAGGTCCAGTCTTTACGATTTGTGGCCTGTTAACAGATGTTCACATTTTTAAAGGTCTCAAAAATAAAGAAAAAATTTCGTAAAAAAATCGAAAAATACAGGTAGCGCCACCAGTCTGCAGAAACTGATGAAACGTCTCATGATCAATATGTATGCCAACAATCATGACCATCAGTGATGTAGTTAATGAGATATTGAAGTTTTTGTATGAAATTTTTGACTATTCGGGGGGGGGGGGGGGTACTTTGGGGCCCAATAGCTCAAAGGATATGGGTAACAGAGACCTAATTCCAGGTTTCCAAGAAGATTTTTCATGGACCTCTCTTGATGTAAAGTAAGAAGATTCCAGGTCCAGCGGTTACGATTTGTGCCCTGTTAACGGACGGACGGACGGCCGGACGGACGACGGACAACAAGTGATCGCTATAGCTCAGTTGACTTACAGTCAGCTGAGCTAATGAGTCACGGTTCCATTCAAAGAAGCATGAAAAGAAAATAAACGACCTGATCGTCAACGACGCAGCAAATTGTAGATAGTTTGAACTCTATGGTTTTATTGACAACTAATATAACCACTCGAATAAACAAACGCCCTTGGCTCAAGCAGCAACATTATGGTTTGGCTTGGTCACGAAGATTGACACGCTAGTGCCAGTCATGTGATCACTTATCAACTTCATAGCAGATAGTTGTCGGTCGGTGAGCCTGGCCAAATGTGATGTTGGAACGTGTACATGAAAAAAGACCCTGCTTTTTACAGTAAACACTGTATCAAACATGGCAACAACACTGGCATGAACAATATACTGACGCAAAGCGACCTATAGAATATAATATATTCTTATAGAGTTCCAATTTTTAAACCAATGTTCTGGTTAAGATTTAACAGGAAGAAGTTTGATTTTGACGTTGCACCATCCTTTTATACATCTTAAACCTACACCTACTTCATGTATGCAGTTCATATAATAAAGTTTCAGATTATAAATGTTGATGCCTGATAGTAGTCATAGTGTGAGGCTGGCTTCTGGGCTAACTTACGCTTCGGACCGTAGAAAATCAATTCCCTATTTTAAGGTTAAACTTTTTCATTGTGTACGTATGTACAATATCCAGAAAACTTTCTTTTGTAAAAAAAAGATTTCTTCAGAAATCCTGTCTATTTTGGTCTGTTCACCGGGTGCAAGTTAAATATAGGCCTATATATGAGTTATAGTCAATGTGAAAAAAACAGCCAATTTGTAAATTGCCTGAAATTTTCACCTCGGCAATTTACAAAAGGACTAAAAGGTTTAAAGCTGCCATTCAACTACCTTTTGAAAAAGTATTTGTTTGATTTCTGGCTTCCTCTGTGTTTATATCAATGATCATAGGGAAATTCTGGTTAATAATGCCTCCGTGAAGAATTATGTATTTGATTATCAACAGCGTGTTTGTAAACATTGCCATGTTGACAAACGTGGAAAAACATGTAACCTTAGGGGTAGGTTGCATATATGCGGAGGTAGAATGGTCACTTGTTGCAAAACGCCATTTGCAAAGCTGTGGCTTATTTGACATGCCGACAGATGCCCTAGTTGAATTTGTTTTATTTTGGCGAGCCCCCAAATATCATAAAAACGTTAAACAAGCAGCCTGTCTGCGGCGATATTCACGTTTACTGGCCTATTTTTAATAAAAGCTCCAAGGGTTTATCTTAGGTTTATAAAGGTCAGATAAGTGATTAGACCCCTTTAAATGATATTTTATTTATTGTATGTACCTTAGTCTTACAAAAACGTTGTAGAATTTACATCATATTATTTAATGTTTCATGTAATCAGAAGCCTTCATTTGGTTCGTGGAGAAATAATTATGTAATCATATTATATATTAATATTATAAAGTCTCAAGGGTGCGATTTCCTTTTGCACTTTGGAGTGGATGTGGGCGGGGTGTCCCCCTTCCCCCACTGATGGTAGGGGGACAACTCGGCCTTAGAAGCCCCGCCCCCTCCAACCCTTGGATCCGCTGCTAGTAATTTTGTATTCTTGAAATCTGCAGGAATAAAGCAATTTTTGCTTTAATACTTGAGTTTCACAATGTCATGGAAACGAGTAAAGCATGTCATATATATTAAATTTAGGTACCTCTGAAAGATTACATTTTATTGATATTTAAGATTAAAGGAAATTTTTACACATTTTTTAAATAACTTTTATTTTACGTATTGATATAAGAGCTCATTTTAATGGCAAAATTACATTCTTTTTTATGACAATAAGAAGGTTTGGGTGGGTGAAGATAATATCCACTATGGTTGGAAAATTTGACTGCTCAACATTCAAAACCATCAGGGTATGGCTTCATTTAGAGAATGTAGATGACAAATTAACTCATTAAATGAAACAAACACAGACGGTAATTTTGATTAAGCTGAAGCCTTTAGCTGACTGTCTAACTGAAGATGTTTTAGATTTATCGAGCAGCTACAGGTTGCTGTAGTCAAAACTCCAGCCCTACGCGCTCCTTCAGCGTAATTTTGAATTTTGAAGGGGCCAATAGACGTGATTCGATCAAGCCAAGCAGGAAGCCGCAAGAGGTGACTGAGGAAAGCTGAAGCAGCCACACCCACAGAGCCCGGAATGGGCCACGCACCGACACCAGTCCCTTTGAGGTGGCATCGTCGTTTGCACTCTATTTTGCTCTCTATTCTCAATAAAAAAATATAATTTGATTTCATAACTTTTTAAGAACGTTAATTGTTTACAATTAAATAAAAACTTAAAATTTTGTACAAAAAGACACACTGTAGCAGGTAGCAAATTTTTCAATAGGCTCATGTAGTAATACATGATAATATCTTGAGGCAATTTTTGGTTTAATGAACTTTCACTTATTTTCCATGTTTAAAATGCAATTATAAAATTTTGCTCCTATCAGAATTGACTTTTCCCGTAAAAAAAAGCCCATAACTTATTTCAAAATAACATTTCGAGAAAAAAAAAACACATTATGGGAAACATATTTGACTTTATCATGTAATCGATATAACTATGTGGTGGTCCTTTACCGTTCTTAATCATACATTTCACATATTATTACAAATTTTTAATGATTTATTTAATCAGAAGCTTCTATTTGACATGATCCTGAATCTTAAAGAGGCAAAGATGGAGTCAGGCATAAAATTTACTCGAAACTGTCGGATTATACCATTTGGCCATGAAAGTTTCACAATAATGAGATTTGTTAAACAAAAGGCTATTTCATATTGATATAGTCAATTTGTTTATTAAACTGTCTGATTTTCCAATCAATTTGTAAAATACCTGAAATATTCTGTCATTTTATAAATTACCTGAGTGAATCAGGAACTTTATAAGGTGACTGAAAATAGCAGACAATGTACAAACTGACTGATCTTACACACTGACTGTAACATATACATTTATCAACAATATCTAGAAAAACTATCTTTTGTAATCAATCCTGTTGTGTCTATTTCCGGCTGAATCACCAAATGGTGGTATGCTCCATGCTCTCTATTATAAATGGGGATTTTAATATAAAAAAACATAAATAAATAGAAATGGAATTGCTATGCTTAAGCTCTCATCAATTGTGACGCTTTTGAGGCTTTAATATATCATCTTCATAATCATCTGCATAACGTGTATTAACTGTTGCAAAACCCTTCCTGGCTGGTGAATGAGCAATGTCAAAAGGTTCACAGAACAAGTGACCCATGGGTCATGACGCTCAGCTGACCGGGAAGAGATTTGCAAAAGGAAATTTTAACATCTGAATGTTAGTATGTAACCATTCAACTGAAGCATCAAACAGATTAACCAACAGGCTGAGATTGTGTCTGTATTTATTTATCTAAAAAATAGAGAAAAAATGTGTAAACTTAAAAAAAATACAGGTGGCTCCACCAGTCTGCAGAAACTAATAAAAACACTTAATGGTCAATATCCATGTAAAGAAGTATAGTGGTCTCTGGATTAGTTGTTCAGATACTTCAACTTTTGTATCAAATTTTCCATTATTCTGAAGGATACTTCAGAGTCCTATAGCTTGAAGGATATGGGTAAGAGACCTAATTTCAGGTTTCCACAAACACTTTTCATAGGCCTCCTTGCATGACATGAATGAAGAGTCTAGGTCCAGTTGTTACGATTTGTACCCTGTTGACAGATAACTACATCTTTAAAGGTCTCAAAAATAGAAAAAATAATTGTAAAAATTTGAAAATAAAATAGAGGTGGCGCACCCAGTCTGCTGAAACTGATGGAACACATCATGATCAATATGTATGCCAAAAATCATGAGCATCAGTGTTGTAGTTATTTAGATACTGGAGTTTTTGTATCAAATTTTTCATTATTTTCGGGGTGGGGGGGGGGGGTATTTTGGATCCAAACAGCTTAATGGATATGGGGAACAGAGACCTAATTTCTGGCTTCCATCGAGACTTTTTATGGTTGTCCCTGTGTGTCAAGAATGAAGATTCTAGGTCCAGTAGTTACAATTTGAACACTGTTGACAGATAACTACATCCTTCAAGATCTCAAAAAATAGAGAATAAAAATTGTAAAAATTTGAAAAATACAGGTGGCGCCACCAGTCTGCTGAAACTGATGTAACACCTCATGATCAATTAATATGCCAAAAATCATGACCATCAGTGATGTAGTTAATCAGATATTGAAGTTTTTGTATGAAATTTTTCACTATTCTGGGGGGGGGGGGGGGTATTTTGGGGCCCCATAGCTCAAAGAATATGGGCAACAGAGACCTAATTTCTGGTTTCCATGGAGACTTTTCATAGGTCTCTTTAAGAATGTCAAGAATGAAGATTCTAGGTCCAGTCTTTACGATTTGTGCCCTGTTAACAGATGTCCACATTTTTAAAGGTCTCAAAAATAGAGAAAGAAATCGTAAAAAATCGAAAAATACAGGTAGCGTCACCAGTCTACAGAAACTGATGAAACATCTCATGATCAATATGTATGCCATAAATCATGACCATCAGTGATGTAGTTAATGAGATATTAAAGTTTTGTATGAAATTTTTTACTATTCTGGGGGGGGGGGGGTTACTTTGGGGCCCCATAGCTCGAAGGATATGGGTAACAGAGACCTAATTTCTGGTTTCTATAGAGACTTTTCATAGGTCTCTCAGAATGTCAAGAATGAAGATTCTAGGTCCAGTCTTTACGATTTGTGCCCTGTTAACAGATGTCCACATTTTTAAAGGTCTCAAAAATAGAGAAAAAAATCGTAAAAAATCGAAAAATACAGGTAGCGTCACCAGTCTACAGAAACTGATGAAACATCTCATGATCAATATGTATGCCATAAATCATGACCATCAGTGATGTAGTTAATGAGATATTAAAGTTTTGTATGAAATTTTTTACTATTCTGGGGGGGGGGGGGGGTTACTTTGGGGCCCCATAGCTCGAAGGATATGGGTAACAGAGACCTAATTTCTGGTTTTTATAGAGACTTTTCATAGGTCTCTCAGAATGTCAAGAATGAAGATTCTAGGTCCAGTCTTTACGATTTATGCCCTGTTAACAGATGTCCACATTTTTAAAGGTCTCAAAAATAGAGAAAAAAAATCGTAAAATATCGAAAAATACAGGTGGCGCCACCAGTCTGCTGAAACTGATGTAACACCTCATGATCAATTAATATGCCAAAAATCATGACCATCAGTGATGTAGTTAATCAGATATTGAAGTTTTTGTATGAAATTTTTCACTATTCTGGGGGGGTATTTTAGGGCCCCATAGCTCAAAGAATATGGGTAACAGAGACCTAATTTCTGGTTTCTATAGAGACTTTTCATAGGTCTCTCAGAATGTCAAGAATGAAGATTCTAGGTCCAGTCTTTACGATTTGTGCCCTGTTAACAGATGTCCACATTTTTAAAGGTCTCAAAAATAGAGAAAAAAATCGTAAAAAATCGAAAAATACAGGTAGCGTCACCAGTCTACAGAAACTGATGAAACATCTCATGATCAATATGTATGCCATAAATCATGACCATCAGTGATGTAGTTAATGAGATATAAAAGTTTTGTATGATATTTTTTACTATTCTGGGGGGGGGGGGTTACTTTGGGGCCCCATAGCTCGAAGGATATGGGTAACAGAGACCTAATTTCTGGTTTCTATAGAGACTTTTCATAGGTCTCTCAGAATGTCAAGAATGAAGATTCTAGGTCCAGTCTTTACGATTTGTGCCCTGTTAACAGTTGTCCACATTTTTAAAGGTCTCAAAAATAGAGAAAAGAATCGTAAAAAAATCGAAAAATACAGGTAGCGTCACCAGTCTACAGAAACTGATGAAACATCTCATGATCAATATGTATGCCATAAATCATGACCATCAGTGATGTAGTTAATGAGATATTAAAGTTTTGTATGAAATTTTTTACTATTCTGGGGGGGGGGGGGGTTACTTTGGGGCCCCATAGCTCGAAGGATATGGGTAACAGAGACCTAATTTCTGGTTTTTATAGAGACTTTTCATAGATCTCTCAGAATGTCAAGAATGAAGATTCTAGGTCCAGTCTTTACGATTTATGCCCTGTTAACAGATGTCCACATTTTTAAAGGTCTCAAAAATAGAGAAAAAAAATCGTAAAATATCGAAAAATACAGGTGGCGCCACCAGTCTGCAGGAACTGATGGAACGTCTCATGATCAATATGTATGCCAAAAATCATGACCATCAGTGATGTAGTTAATGAGATATTGAAGTTTTTGTTTGAATTTTTTACTATTCTGGGGGGTTCTTTGGGGCCCCATAGCTAGAAGGATATGGGTAACAGAGACCTAATTCCAGGTTTCCAAGGAGATTTTTCATGGACCTCTCTGGATGACGATTCCAGGTCCAGCAGTTACGATTTGTGCCTTGTTAACGGACAGACGACCAGATGGCCGGATATAGCTCAGATGACTTACAGTCAGCTGAGCTAAAAAGTGACCTGTCATAAAATTTTCTTATCCGTATGTTCACTCCCTAGGGTTCTATACATTGAATGTGTACGTAAGATTTATTTATGGATATTCATTTGCGTGCCTCTTTAGAAACTGAATGTTATCAGTCAGGAATAGTATAAAAATATATCTAGCATCTTGTAATATACAGATGTGTCAGATGATATTATCATTGTTGCCTCTTACAGGGACGATCAGAAGCCATCTAAAAAAAACGATACAAATACTTTTTTGATCACACCACAATTTCAATAATGGAATTAGAGAGTAATTAAGGTGCATAAAGTCTCAGGAGTTACTCGTTTTTTTCCCAAATTGATATTTAAACTGCACTCGGTGACCTGGCCTTTGGGCTCTGCATGGGAAATGCGGATATTTTTTCATCCGCAGTGCAAACTAATAGTAACTATCAGAAGAAATGTGTGTGTGTTAAACTTTGAAAAATACTAGTGTTTACTGCTTTTAGGTTTTCGAACCAACTATAGTATTCAAAGTAATGATTTTCAACGGTCTGACCGGTCTGCTCGGTAATTTATAACATATTTAAATTATGAAAAATTATATTTATATTTCATAATATGTGGTAGGAGTGAAGAAAATTATGATAAACTTGAAGCCATCTTAGAGCGAGACTTTTAGTTGGACTAGTATTTCATAATAGAGTGGTTACAGCTTGTTGATTTCATGAGGATATATATTACGAGGTCGATAAATGTATTGAATGGGTTTACCATGGAGTTCTTTCAGGGAAACAATTGAATCTTACCAAGAAACTTTGGGAAGTAGAAATGCCGCCATTAACTTCGGGGTATATGCAATAAAGATATAAAATAATGTTTGTCCAAAACACACTCCAAACAAAAGCCAATTGGATCTTCTATTGCTTATTTGTAAGTTTATAGTATTTAAATATATGACGCCTGAACACTTGAGTGGAAAAACGCTCGGCTCTCTCTGCTGGTCATCCAGGTTCGATACCCGGGGTTGCCATGAGAGTAGGTTATAGAGACCAAGGTCGAGGTTTTTTTAATGGTCCTCTGGTTTCCTTCACCTCTACAGACTACCGAGCGCCACCATCCGAGCCATTGAGAGTACCTCGTATTACCAATTATTGATAGCTCACAATCCGTATAAAAATAAATTATGTTAATAGAAAAGCTAGATTGCAAGGTTGCTGAGAAAAATGTTTGTTTATTGCATACAGAAAAATGGGGGATAAATAACTGTAATATTATAAAAATGACGAACCACACAGAATAGTATGTCCTCTGTGTAACACAATATCAAATGTTGTATTGAACGTATTGGAAAAAATTGACATTTTAGGAGGAGTCTATGATCTAGTATAGAGGTATAGAGACTAACCCCTTGAAGATAAACAAAAGAGAAAAAGAAGGCCTTACATGGCTATTTAGAATTGAATTTTACAATAAATCTCCAGTTTGCGTTTCACAATTTGTTGGACTCTTTACAATGATCTGACAGGTCAGATGTCTCCCGGCATGAGTAGCCATCTTTGTTTTTATTTGGTTATATTTTTTAGAGTGTTTATTTGACATCATCGAAGAATCAGCTGTCAACTGAGGCTGTATTTGCTTATGACCTTGACTGTCATAAGTGGGGCTGAGGTGTTGTAAAATGAAGACTTATTTATCATATTTAAATAAGTTGTTAGGTAGGTAATGACTTTCTTTGTTAAAAATTAAGCCATCTAATCTTCTACCAAAACTTAACATTTTCCCTTGAAATGTAACTTATTAAAATTTGTATACCCAATTAAAAGATGGACACGAGGTTATGGAACAGACAATAGTACATATCCGGAAACTGGATATCTCGTATTTATTTTATTTGCTGATATTGCAATGTCATCAAAGCGGTTTTCCCCAAAACTGTTCATGTTCCCTCAATACTAAGTACAAATGGGTATCTCAAAATCTTACACTGGATTCATTACTGCAGTCCGTTTCCAAAGGTTTTAGGAAATAAATGATTAAATGCGCGTCTTTTGTCAAAAAGGTAACAATGGTAGATCTGTTTACGAATAAAATATGTGATTCAAACTCATGAATATTAATTAGGTATATTGTCAGGTTGCCGTTTGTTAGCTGGCGATGAATTTTATCATACTTACGGTACCAGTCTGAATATTTACTTCTGTCTCTAGTTCTTTATGACCTTTTGAATGAACAAGACATTACAAAATAGAATTTTTCCGAAGTATTACACACATTCTTGCAGTATATTGTGAAAGTTTATGTTGAAATAACAACCGGAGTGATGGATTCATCAACTGACAAGCAATATTTATATAATGGTTTATAATGAATATATCGAAACTTGTTGGCCACCGCCTGGTGGAACAGACTATAAAATTAGAGAATTGTTTTCAATAAGAAGGTTCGTCACAAGATTTTGTAAAGGAAGATCTGAGCTCTGGTCGGGTCTCTTGATTCTTTCTCTTTTTGGTCATCTATTTTTTGGTTTCGGTTTCATCTTACTTCTTCGGGGCTGAAAGGAATAAAAAATATAACGTTTTTAATTTGTCAATCATCCACAGACGTTGGAAAGTAATTATATAAGCCTAGACAAAAAAAGAGTGGGTTACCAGTCTATATACTGTGTAGGTGTAAGGGTACTGGCACCAGGTACCTTGCGGACATACGATTGTTTGCATACTTTTTTTTTAAAAATGAGAACGGTATTCTGATGTATTAAAATACGTAATTCAGAAGACAAACCCGATATTTAATGAAAGAATATTGAATATGTGCTTTAATAATTATATGATCGTATGAAATACCTCTCATTTATATAATTTGAAGTACAGATATCTGATGTAAATGTTTCTGAGAAACATGTCACGTATGAGAGGCGAAGTCAACATGTACTATAACTGAAGGAAATAGAAACAGAACATATCAAAACTTGTTAATATGAGAATATCGATACACCTGCTATGTTAATAAGATGAATATCTTAAAAATTTGGGGGAAAAACTCGTATGCGGGATAAAACGACCAGAAAAACAGAGCTATTGTCCACTTTATTACTCGAAACCGTTGCGACGGAAATATATTCATCATTGTCAATATTATTTTCCTTTAGGTGGGAATTAAGAAATAAGTTATGAAAACCTAATAACTAATAAGAAAGACGATAAGAGTCATGATTCTTGTAAACATGACCATATGAAGATTATTCATTCAATCTGACAAAGGAATATTACACATGGATGTGTTGTAGTTCAACATTAAGAGTAATATGTGATTTAAGGAGAATCTCGTCCTTGAGTTTACCCTATTATGAAGCAAATACAAAACATGACTAAGGAGTTTTGGCTTTGGTCAATTAGTATGACAGGGAAGTTCAACAATAATTCTCAAATTTCCGAATTTGGAACGTTAATTGATATTTATCGTGAAAAGTACTTTTTGATGGTTAACTTGATTTGAAAGAGTGTAGAGCATTGATCATTTTCCAAGATCGCCATAAAATAGAGATAGAAAACGTTTTGGTTTTATATCAAATAAGTTGTGTTCTTACGGTTACCAAGGCAAAATTAAAGCAACATTACATACGATCCTTGGTAAAATTCAGAACTTCCGGTCGGAGTATTTACAAAACGGGACTGTATGTAATGTTATTTTCGCACCATATGAGGCGTTAACTAGGAGATCGGGAGAAGCTTATATAAAATCTAAGCAAATTAAGTGAAAATGTAACCTGTAAAATGTAAAAGTTACAGAAAGCGACAATGAAATTGCAATGACTGATACAGTTCTCCCTGCTGTTGTGTTAATACTGAGCCTCATTTGAACCTTGCTTAAATTACTTCGTATGGTTCTACAAACTCACGGTCCACAGCTGTCATACAGTGGTGGCCACAGCCGTTAGAGCAGCACTTTTCTCCTTCTGCACAGTCGCTGTCACTGCCACAGGCCTCAACACATATTCCAATGGTGTCAGGTGGAAGCGCTGGACATACTTTGTCTACAAATAAAACCAAATGGATATCTCCCATCTCAACCACTGCATTTACATTTTTTTATCGACACCCCTTTAGTCTCTTTTAAAGTGCATATTTTAGTGCATATAATCTTGTTATTAAATTCAGGCCCCTGGTATTTTCTGAACTATGTTGAAGCAATATGTGTGTCAAATATCAAGCAACATATTGAGTAGTTACAGAGTTGATTTTTTCCATTAAAAAGTATGTATAAAATAATGTATGCCCATATAATCTGTATTGATTCTCCATTAACGTTAAAATGGAAATATTAATAATGGTAAAGTAAGAAATTACAGACATCGTCAGTATGATTAATGTGTGCCAATAATATAATCAAAGTAAACAGGAGCAAATAGTGTGCATTATAATGTGGATATTGTTACGGAACCTAATATAAACAGATCACGTATTGCGTGATGAACACAAATTCTGTAACGGAGATTAAAAAAAAATCAGACTCTGTAACACTAGGCAGCGTGAAATGTCTAAGGGAATGAATAAAGAGGTCAGTGGTTTTTTTTGTTAACAAATAACTATAATTTATTCTTAAAACAACCCTAACAATACAATACTCTAAATCAATACAGTTATACAGTAAATGTGCACAGTACCTGGACCCTGGAAACCAACACCGTCACCACGATAAGTTCTTTAAATGTATACTCTCGGAGAATAACAGTCCAGTGTAAAGTTCTTGCAACAACCCAGAAAGTAAACTGAAGTCCAAATGCATAAAATCCAGGAGAAAGTCTTTGAAAATCTATAAATGCCGCATTCGTCGGATAAGGTCCTTGAAACTGACAGCACTTCTGCTTCCGCAGTAATCTGCTCTGCTCTCTCTGCCCCCTGCTTAAACACAACCCCTTTATATACCTTCACACCCCAAGCCGAGAATTTTCCACTTCTCGAACAGTCCTAAGGATCCCACACAACACAGTAAACACGCGTTTCAGGAATACTCCAGTAAAACAGCGCTGTGGGTATCTCCACATACCAGGCTCATCACGTGACCTCGGCCAGGCGTGAAAAACCAAGGCTAACCTGACAACGAGAGTTCAACCAGTACGGATTAAAAATAGAATGTAATACGCAGCCAGACACGAGTGCCACACGAGGAGTAACGCCCGTGTCACATAATAAAAAGAGTACCTGTAACAATATATGAAGGTTACATATATGTCGGTAGTATGCATACCTGGTTTGCATTCTATGATTGGGAAACATGGTGTTGTAAAGCATTGAACTTCGGTCTCTACGCACGTCTCACCGACGGGGCATTCCTTTTCCTGCAAAGTAGGAAGCTTATACACTCATTTACCCAATTTTAAACTAGCAATCTGAATGTCATAAACCTGTCTGAGGGGAGAAGCCCGGCTGCCCATAACCAGGGGAGGATTTAGAAATTAAAGAAAGGGAGCGCTCAGCATCCTCCAATCATTAAACAGGTATGCCGTGAATGTAGTAGACTTTATCCGTGTCTCTTATATGCTGACGTATAGGAAAAAAAGGCACCAAACGGAAAATACAGCGCCGTTTACATTAGTAAGCTTGTATGATTCTCTTTCAGGATTTAAGGTGGAAAAATACCCTCTAAATCCGCCCCTGTTATCCGATAATACTATCCTGAATGTGGTGTTGCCTGGAGTATTTTTAAAGTGTGTCTCGCCAAGTTCGCAACAAATAGAAAATAATGAACCTTATTTGAAAATTTGGATCTGCAACCGACAAGTGATTATGAGAGATACCGCCGCCATCCCTCACACGGAACTCCATCGCCTATAGATAAATCAATGCACGTTTGTAAAATAACACAAACAATATGACCGTGACCTTTGATTCATCATCACTGAACGCTTAATCAGCGGTTAGACTTTCAATGAAAGTTCTTAAAATAAACTGTTCGACAGAACACACACATATATATAAATATATAAATTCAGGTATTGCGTATTGGTGTAAACAGCCGCGTGTCCCTAGACATGAAGCAACACGTCAGCTTTCTTTGAATAAATGGCCCATTAGTAGAGACATTTGTTGCATTAGGAAAAATGTAATATGCATCTGACAATATTATGCCTTTTGTGTGCGTATCCCGCTTTCTCCTTAATTTTATGCATAAAAATGGAATTCACACATCATATTTTTTGTCTACTTTTAAGCATAATATTATTTTTAAAATGTGCTGCTTTATATATGTATCATTACATTTATTTTACACAAGTTTCTGCAAGTAGGAACATTTCCGGCAATCCAATTAGAAACATTGATATATGTTCTAAATAATATCAAGAAATTGGACTCTGGACCTAGTCAGGGGCTGCTAACCTTGCATGAAGGTCTGGTGATACACTCACACGTCTTACAACCGTTGTCGTCAAACACGTAACCGTCAGGACATTCCATACATCTGAGTTGTGGGCATTCTGTATAAAATATTTTCGTATTAGATAACTGTATAAGCATGTTTGTTTTCTTTCTTTTATTCATCTTCTCAACACTTATTTTGAGAAAAAAAATATGACGACTGTACATGCATGTGATGTATTGCAGTATAAAACTTTTGTTGAATTTATGATATGGAAATGTTCCATGCTTGAATTTTAACAGATTTTGTAACAAACACATTATTATATTAAAAAAACGGGGATAATTGCCATGGCCAATTGCCTATACATTACATCTGCCCTCACTTAACTTCCTGCTGTGAGGAACGTTAATGGATGTGATGAAGAAATTAGCAAAGATATTTAATCTATAACTCACGCGCACGGTAAGTTTAATTAACCGGAGTCTTTTTAAACTGTTACTTTCACATATGGTAAGACGATGCACCATCGATTAACGAGAAATTAATTTTAAATGATAGGAAGAGTCAGAAAACAGATATGAAACATACTGTTGGAAAACATCGAAAAGATTCCCTTGATATTTCGGTAATTAATGGAACAATATTTTCAGGGATATAACTTTAAATCATGACTATAAATCATGTTTAGTCAAACTTTGTGAACGAAGATTTAAGGAAGAGTATAACTTCGGGAACGAAGATTTAAGACTAGTCCAAGCGTGTAGCACGCTCGCTTGTGATGAAAACTCCATTTCGGTAAACACAGGCCCGGCCACAGTGATTGCAAGGGAAAGCATATTCTTGGTTGATGCTGCATGCTGTCTTTCGGGTTTCCACTTCCTCAGTTTATCCTCAAGAATGGTCGCGCCAGAGTTAAACTAGGACACGAAGCAGCTTCTCTCCAATCCAAAAACATATCAATCATTGGCGCAGAACACCTTGTTGGCCTATGAACCCCACATGTGCGAAACTATGAATACATAAACTGCGTATAGAACAATCGTGACTTCGGCACACCAGTTATAAAGCGTTCTAATCTGTCAGAACCTCAGACAGATTAGAACGTAAACATCAGGTATAGGTGACTATTCATTGGTTGTGTTTTGCCTGAACAGGCGTAGACAAACTTGTTACCAAAGTTCTATACCAAGATGAGTCCTATGTTGTGGCGATAATAGTTCCCTAGAATTGCAGCAAGCCAGACACACATGGGAGGCCGTTTACACGTATCTTCTGACCAGGGCTTGGCTCTCGTCTACCGTTCAAGTAATCAGCAATAGTCATGAACATACCGGAGACCAACCACTTCGATTTTCTTTAAATTCTGCCTAAAAATGCTACGCTCCTCGAACAGCGGTTATTCACTGAATTCGTCCCAGATCTCGTTTCGTGTAACCGCTGCTTTTTAAAGCAAGATTTTCTGAGTAAGGAAACGTTATTCTGATTACACCATTACCGGCACAGATCCAAGAATCAGACCAACGAGAATGGGTACCCAGGTGTAATCAAACCAATGAGAGCGGGTGTCGCATGTTTAAAATTTGGGGCTGGATGCACAATGCGATACCACGCTTTCATTGGTCTGATTACAATTCCTAGCTCTGTGCGCACTCAGGTATTCATGTGAGATTAGCGTAAATAATGTCAACTGCACGATGCTTACACACATCGACACTTTTCAACGTCTTCTCTTTAGACCTTCCCCTATACCTATAATCTGATTAACAGTTCCTCTTCACCTCTTCTCCCTGCAGTAGGTTGGACATATGCACAACCGTCTCTCTCTCTCTCTCTCTCTCTCTCTCTCTCTCTCTCTCTCTCTCAGTGTGCATTTACTTGCCTTTACTCTGCCTTCAAACTTCTTCGAGTTTCCTTCTCTGGGGCCCCTAAATTTTTACGACCTAACAATTAATGTGCGATGAATTTGCACGAGCTAATCCAAAAGATTAACTATATTTGGTTTGACCAAATATAAATCACAATTTTACACGAAAACAAGTCTGAAAACATTAAAATCGACACTGCTGCCACTGTTTTTAAATGAAGAAATTATACAGATATGATATAATGAAAAAGACAGCTTCCCTCATATTGTACATCAATACACAACTCTAAATCTACATATAAAGAATCATTTGTCACCTAGTGACAGTAACCAAATTTAATAAAAATACACATAATATAAAATAAAAGGCCTTTAATAGTATATTTGCCTTTTATTTTACATTATGTGTATTTTTATAGTATATGTGTATTTATATATCATATGTGTATACAACTAAAATGTTCACTGGACCCAGGACCCCATTAAAAATCAGCATACCGTGCTGAATAGGCATCCTGGTAAAATAGCTTTCTAATAAATAATAAAATTATAAAACAACAAACCATTTCCCCCTGATATGTTCCAGCATCGCACGTGTACCCTGACTAATCCTTTTCTGCCCTCGAGGACAGTAGGATCAGTGTCAGTCATTTACTTGCTCTCCCCGATACGCACAGAGCATAATCTCGTAATTTCGTAAAGTCTCGGCTTTTCAAACAAAGTCGTTAGCTTCATTCTAACAACATTCACCTGAGGACCGGGTCACAGTGAAGTCTGTAGTGAATTTACAGTGTTGTTATTCTTCATCGTTATATCTCTCTGGCCTTGTCTGAAGGCCATAGAGCGCTTTATACCGGAGGGTAACTCTACCATATATATATATATATATATATATATATATATATATATATATATATATATATATATATTGTATAAGACCTAATTTGAATCTGCGAATTGTACCTTTTGGGCTCTGTCGACAAGGGAAAATTCAGTCGGTTCTCATGCCAACGACATGAAAACAGGTAAAACTGTGATAAAATATTGTAACAGTTTAATTACAGTTAACCAAGTACTCACAGACATATTTATATATATATATATATATATATATATATATATATATATATATATATATTTATATATATTTAAATGTATATATAATCACACATACTATCAATGAAATGATAGCTTCCCTCATTGTGAACAAAAAGGGCTACAAAATCCTAAAGCTACATATAAAGAAATATTTATCACTTGGTGACAGTAACCAACCTGTTTGGGGACAACACACAGCGAACGTATCATCTGGGGCAATTACACATTCGTATCCCGGGGAACAGTCCTCGCGATTTGGTCCACGGCCACAAAACTTCCTGGCGTTGTAGGTAGTGCTCCATTCAGGTTCACCGAGGCACGGGGACGTTTCTTTTCGAACATGCGCATGAAGAAAAGAAATTATTTAGTACTCATTGAAATGAAAAGAATGATAAAGGCCCTCACAAGTTTGGGCAGCTCTGTAGAATTAAAGAACATTCAAGATGAATCCTTAATGTAGTTTTTACCATTGTTCCCTTACACAAAACGTCGGATTAGTCATGAATATGTATAACAATGGAGCTCCTGCACAACAGCCAGAGGTAAGGTGAACCTTTACTAATGACTCATATTTGACCCATTATACTGTTTTTACTAATAGTCACATTATGAATACAAAAGGATGTGTTTCTCTGGTATCATGGAATGCTAATGGACCTTAAAATAAACTAGACACAAGTGACGTAAGAAAACTGATACATGAGAATCAAATAATAGGTATTACAGAAACCTGGGCAAATGATGATGATGACTATATACATGCTTTTACAGATTATAAAGGATATGGTAAAGCAAGGGGGATCTGGGTAGAAGTGGGGTTTTATTATGTGTTCACAAAACCACTGTTGTTGTGATTAAGAAGGTTATTAAACACACAGATATTATTATTTTGATTATAAAGGAAGGTACGTTAGGTGTGTTGACTGATATGGCTATAGTATGTTGTTATATTGCCCCGATGGGTTCTCCCTTTTATGAAAACGAGACAGAAAGTGATGGGATCATTAGACTAGAAAGCATATTAACAGAAACTATTACAGAATATGGTTATTTAGATTTTATCATTTTTGGAGACTTTAATGCCAGAACTGGAAAGTTAACAGATATAATTGAAAATGATTCATTGAAATACCTTGGGGTGGACACCTCTGTATCGGGCATTACATGTAATGTACCAAGAATATCAAAAGATTGTGTAACCAACAAAGTTGGATATACTTTACAGCAGTTATGTTGTGAAACAGATTTATTTATACTGAATGGTAGGGTGAGTCCAGATATACCGGGTGAATTCACTTGTATAACAACACACAGTGGTTGCAGTGTGGTTGACTATGTAATAGGAAGTAGCCAGATATTTAGTTTAATACAAAGTTTTAAGGTTTTGAATTGTGATATTTCTGACCACTTTCCTGTAAGATGTATACTTACTATTGACACAATGGAAGAAAGGAGTGAGGAGGCATTACCACAATTCATTGAATTAAGGAAATGGGAAGAATATAAGATTTCTATGGATTTGGATTAAATATGTTCAGAATTACAACAAGGTGTATGTGTACAATTATTACATTCATGTAAGGAAGAGCTAGAAACAAACCCTGATAAAGCAGGTACAATATTCACAATGATTCTTCAGAGACTCTCAACAAAGTGTAAAGTAAAGCATTATGATAAAAGAAAAGTATTACAACCAGATTGGTGGGATGCGGAATGTGAATTGATGAAAAATAATAAATACTAAACAGATATAGAAAGTCCAATGTAATAACCGACCCTAACAATTATAAGCATGCAATATCAAAATTTAAACACATCTGTAAGGTAAAGAGAGAGAAGAGATTAGTTGATGAGGCAAACAAAGTATTAAGTGCATTAGATATGAATACTATGTGGAAAAACATAAAAATGATCAATAGAAAACAAAGAACTACAGTAATTGAACCCAGAAACTGGTATGAGCATTTTATGACACTAGTGAATATTTCAAAGACTGAAGTTGATATACAGTTTAAACAATATGTCAGTGACTTCTTAAAAAAGGAAAGGCACTGTAACTGGTAAAAAGATGAAATAAATAGTGAAACAACAATAGATGAAGTTAAACAAGCACTTAATCAAATGAAAAATGGAAAATCGCCAGGCCCAGGTGGAATAACAGTTGAAATATTGAAACAGACATTCATTTATTTGTCTGAATATATCCTACAGTTATTTAATAGTATCCTTATTAAAGGTGTTTTCCCATCGGAGTGGTGTGATGCTATAACATACCCTATTCATAAAAAGGGCCCTACAACAAATCCCCAAAACTATAAAGGAATCTCTCTTCTAAATACAATTAATAAACTTTTTACAAAGATATTAAATAATAGACTACAGCTGCTAAAGAACATATGACAGTGGACAATGCTTTTACTCTGATGGGGGCAATACAGAAATACTTGTTGAAAAAGAAAGGAAGGTTTTATTGTATATACATAGTTTTTACAACAGCGTTTGATGGTATACAACATGATTTATTATGGTATACACTAATTAAATCTAGTACAAGAGGAAAAATATTAAAGGTATAACAATCTATGTATAGTAACATAAAATCATGTGTTCTGAAAGATTATGGATTAACTAATTATTTCAGGTGAAATAACGGGACACGTCAAGGATGTATGGTGAGTCCATTGTTGTTTTCTATTTTTATAAACGAGTTTCATACTCAATGATGCAGATTGTCAGGGAATCTTTATAAATGAAAATAACCAAATCTGAACACGTTAATGTATGCAGATGATCTAGTTAATTTTAGTGATACAGTAGGGAGATTACAAGATCAAATTAATCAGTTATATAATTATTGTTTGAAGTATGGTATGAGGGTGAATGTTGATAAGACAAAGATAATGGTGTTCAGGCATGGTGGACCTCTGAAAAAAAGTTGAAGCATGGCATTAATAATCGAAAAATTAAAATTGTGCGATTTTGTAATTATCTGGGTATATATTTTACAATGAAATTAACATGGTACAAAACTCAGCGATAGCAGGTACTACAGACAGAGAGAGCATTTGGTATTATTAAAACATTTCATAGAAAATGTAGTCACTTTACAGTGAAACAATTATTTTATTTGTTTGATTGTTTAATTAAACCAATATTGTTGTATGGGTCTGAATTATGGGGTTATGAGAGTAGTGAGATTATAGAAAGAGTTCAGTATAAATTTTGTAAATATGTCATGAAATTAAGTTCATCTACATCTTATTTAGCTGTATTAGGGGAATGTGGTAGATATCCATTGTATGTAAATCAAGTAATCAATTTTTTTCAGAACTGGGTTAAATTAATCAGATATTCAGATTCTAGGTACCCAAAACACATTTACAATATGTATAAAATGGATGAAAAGTGAAAGATAACATGGGCAACACACATATAACATATACTTTTTAGTGCAGGATTTGGATATGTATGGATGGCACAAGATGTAGGGGACTCAAATTCATTTATACAAGGATTAAAATTAAGAATAAGGGATATGGTTATGCAAAACTAGTATAGTGATGTTCAGAAAAGCAGTAAATTGGAACTATATAGTAGTTTTAAATCAATGATTACTTTAGAGAAATATCTTATTTGTGTACCGAGAAATATCAGATTTGTGTACCAAATAAAAAATATAGACAAGCATTAGCTCAATTAAGATGCTCAACCCAAAACTTGCTAATAGAGAAGGGTTAATAAAGGGACACATAAATATGGATAAAGAAGAGAGAGTATGTCAGTATTGTATTAAGTATGGTATAAATGAGATAGAAGATAAATATCACTTTTTGTTAAGATGTTTAATGTATGATGATTTAAGATAAACATATTTGAAGAAAACATGTCATAATGCATCAATTGAAAATTTCTGACATAAACTTAAGTCTGACAATAAACACCATCACTGTGCTGTCAACTCAATCTCCCTGTTACACCACCACTCTGCTGCCAACTCACTATCCCTGTAATACACTACTCTGCATTCAACTCACTATCCCTGTAAATTCTTACCCATCTGTCACCCCACTTTCACAACAGCACCATTCTGCTCTCAACTCAATCTCCCTGTTAAACCGCCACGCTACTGTCAAATCACTATTCCTGTAACTGCACCAGGCCGCTCTCAACTCACTATCCCTGTGAACCCCACTCTGCTGTCATTCCCCTTCCCCTGTGCTTCTCTCTATACCCCCACTCTGCTGTCAACTGGCTATCAATGTAACATCACAACTCTTCTGTCAACTCAGTTTCCCTGTAACAACACCACTCTGCTGTCACCCAAAAACCCCTGTAACACTACAACTCTGCTGTTAACTCACTATCCCTGTAACACCACCACTCTGCTGTAAACTTATTATCCCTGTAAGAACATCACGCAGCTTTCCAGTCACTATCCCTATAAACCTCCATTCTGTCTACACCCCAGTCTTCTTGTAGACCCCCACTCTGAAGTCAGCTCACTAGTCTTGTAACCGCATCACGCTGCACTCAACTCACTATTCCTGAAACTGGACAAAACTGCTCTCAACTCACTATTCTTGTAAACTCCCTGTAAACTCCCACTCTGCTGTCACCCCACTTTCCACCTCTAACTTCACTGTCCCTGTAAACCCCCACTCTACAGTCAACTCACTTTTCCTGTAACTGCACGACGCAGCTCTCAACTCACTCTTCCTGTGAACCCTCACTCTGCTGTCACTCCCCTACACTCTGCTATTTACTCACTATCCCTGTTATAGCACCCCTCTGCTCTCATCTCACTATCCCTGTTACAACACCAAGCTGCAGTTAACTCACTATTCCTGTAACTTCACCACGCCGCTCTCAAATCACAATCCCTGTAAACCTCCACTTTGCTGTCAACCCACACTTTCTCTAACACCAGCGCACTGCCGTCAACTCACTATCTTTGTTGCACCACAATGAAGTAACTCGGATGAACTATGAACGTTTCACGCCGAAACCAAATGGAAGACCGATTTTATTTATATCACACAACAACACACACCATCCAAACCCCCCCCCCACACACACAAACGTCCGCACTTATGTAGTTATGTATTTCTTCTGTTATTGAAAAACCATCATTTACTGGGGAGTACCAATAAATTCATCATTTTACCCTCTCTCGTTGGTCTGATTACACCGGTCCTGGTGCCGATACATAATGCGATACCACGCTCTCATTGGTCTGATTAAAAATCTTTACCCTGGTGTTCAGACCCGTAGAACTTTGCCAAGGCAACGGTTAAAACAACAGAAGACCAAGGACGACTGCAGTGTATAACCACTGCATGAGGAGCGTAAAGTCACTGGTGATCCATGGTGGTCATGAAGATCGCAGGTGGAAAATCGGTCGTAAGGAGGTCTTGGTCCGGCAAAAAGAAAGCTTGCCTACGACAGGTCTCGTACGATGGTCTAGCACAGTCGCAACCTATAATATATGTCTCTACCGTTGGTCATAGAATATGGTCTTATGGCAGTCGAAAGACCATCGCACGACTACAAACTACAAGTCTTAAGATGGTCATGGATAGTTTTATGCAGGTCGTGCGACAAGTGCAACGAGTCAGATGACAAATCGTAAATGGTCTATGGTGGTCGTGCGATGTTTGGGCTATAGTCTTATCCTAATTTGACCGCAAATGTGGACAACCTATGTCAAATGGTTGCCGTGTAAGAACGCCCTTTTTCTAGGAATAGTCAAAGCTATTCGTAGCTCAACTGTGATTGGATAATTAGTAGCTACGCCGGAAAAGGAGTGTTTTGCGGTACATACAAGACGCACATACACATATACACACAAACCGAGTGAATAGTAATTTCCTTACATTAACTCTGCATATCCTTTATTTTGATTAACTGAACTTACCGTCACGAAAGCAGCGACCTTGGCTGTGGCAGTTTGATTTCCCTGAACATACGACCTTAGATTTGCAGGTCCCTCCTTCAGGGCATAACATTTTCTGCAGAGAAAAACATAGGATAATTCATATATAAGCAAAGTGACACAAAGTTGAGACCAGTTGCCTTGACTGAGCTCTGCAGAAGACAAAATTAAAAAAAAAAAAAAAAATAAGCCAAAGTTTGTGAATTGACAAAGCTATGAGGAAAATATATTTTGAAGTGTTTTGAAGTGACATATATACTGACAAAGTGACACAAAGTTGAAACATGATGACTTGACCAAATTAGGAAGATGACCCAGAGAAGGATGATAAGCTATAGTTTATGTAATTAAGGTATATAGTTTTGGAGATATGGCCAAAAATGATTTGTTGTAGTGTTACGAGTGCTAGTAGCTATTTTCCGAAAATGAGTTTTAAAACCAGTTTAAAAAGTAAAACTGTAGAACGGTGGACTATAAAATGCTACATGTAAGACCCGAGATCCAACAAGAAGGCGAATTTAGGACATATTACAAACAGACAGATATACTGACAAAGTGACACAAAGTTGTGACACGATAACTAGACCATATTATGGAGAAGATGCAGAGGAAGAAAATGAGCTTAAGTTTGTGAAGGTAGAACCAATATTGACAAAGTTATAAAGAAATTAATATTTCGACGTTTTCTGATGAATTTGACCTTGACCTTTAACAATTTTTGAACCAAAACAACTCGCTACCAGGACCTTTGATTGTCTATCAACTGTAAAAGTTTAAAGCAATTACTGCAAGATTGTGGTTAGCAGAGTACTGACAAACAAACATCGTGACAAACAGACAAACGCAACTGACCAACATGCTTGCAGAAATCTTCGATGATGGGCAAGCAAAAATTTATGCAAAATCTATGTTTATATGTTTTTTTTATAAACAATCGTGTTTTATGATGGACATGCATAATGAGATTTGGAATACGTTTGCTTGACCTGTTATATGAATCCCACCAGTATACACTTACATCGCACACGTCTTTCGGGCACTCGCAGGCAGGGCACGGAAGGTCGGCTATCATTGGAGCCTCCTTGTTGCAAAAGTCCATGCACACCTTATTGCACATCCTCCTGTTTTCTTCAACTAAAAGAAAACGTTTGCATTATTTAACAAGTTTGCGTCATAGACAAAATTTCTCTACGCTTTCGCCGCTCCTATCTGCAGGGGATACATTAAAAAAAATGAATACCAAGTCCTCGTTCATCTTGCTAACTCCTGCTATATTTAAATTCCTTATAATAATTTTTAAAGGTATGACAAATGGCCCATGGGTCATGACGCTAAGCCAAATTTAACTGGGTGTTCATTTCTTTTATCAATGTTATACATCAAATGTGAGAATAATTTATGGATAATGTAAATCATGTATAAAACTACGGAATTTTGCATTTTGAGATGTATCATAAGAATTAAGTGACCAATTTAAATATTCAAAGGATACTTGCAGGTTTTACAACAGAAAGGTTCCAAGGAAAATGAATTTAATTTGTACCCTGTCTGTCTGGGTGCTGAAAATCACGTTTCTGGTCCGTAGCTTGCACAATGTAAGTCACCGTGAGCTATTTTCAGGTTTCTTTACCAAGGACCTCCCCGAATGCTATTTTAGAAGAGTCTAGGGCTAATGGATACAATCCGTACCCTGTCTGACTGCTCAAAATCATGCTTCAGGCCAGGAGCTTGCAGAATATAGGTCACGATGACCTAATTTTTTTAATTTTAAAAGAGATTTGCCCAGATTTGGCCTATTGCAAACAAGTTTTACCCATCTGAAGTTCAAGTTGCTCAAACAACGGTTTTGGCCTGTAACTTGCAGGTCTTCAAAGGGATTTGCCAGGAACTCCCTGGATGTTGTGTTAAAAAATTGCAGGGCTTATGTATACAATTTGTGCCCAATCTGACTGTATTTCACATGTATAATAAGAATTAAGTGAGCTTATGTCAGGATTCGAAGAGGACTTGCCATGGACCTCTCTGGATTTTGCAATAGCAGGTTCCAAGGAAAACAGATACAAATTGTACCCTGTCTGTATGACTGTCAAATTCATATGTTTTTGCTCATGGCTCACAAAATATAGCCTATTACGTCACCATTGCCTAATTTCAGATTTCAAAAGAGATTTGCTTGGAATCTTCCTGGATGTCAGAAGATATGAGGCCTAATAGATACAATTTGTGTTCACCTGACATTCAGGGTGATTAAATGACGTCTTACTCCTTTCGCTCAGAGATAAATTAATGTTTCCACATACATTCGCCTAGGACCTCCCTAATTTTGACATTAGATGATTTTGGGCCTAACAGGCTCAATTGTGCCCTGTCGGACTGTATGGGTGCTGAAAATCAGGGTTCCAGCTCGTATGTTACAGAATTTAGGTCATCATGACCTCATTTCACATTTTCAAAGAAATTTGCTTAGAACCTTCCAGGATTTTGCGTTAGCAGATTCAACACCTAACAGATACGATTAGTGATCATCGAACGTTCAGGATGCTCATATTATATCTTTTTCCTATATGTTGCAGAATATAGATCACAGTGACCTAATCCCATGCTTCAAAGGACATCTGCCTAGGACCTCCCTGAATATTATGTTAGAAGATTCTCGGATTAATGGATACAATTTGTGTCCCTTCTGACTCTCTAGGTGCTTAAAATCAAATTTTGACCCGTAGGTCACAGAATATAGGGCACCATGACTTAATTTCAGGTTTCACAAGAAATTTGCTCAGAACCTCTCTGAACAAATCTTTCTAGAAGTTTCTAGGCCTAACAGATATGATATGTGCCAGTCTGACATTCAGGATGCTCATATTTGAAAGCCGGATAAAGGGTGATCGATAAAGCTAAGATGATTTACAATCAGCTGAGCTAAAAACTGTCCAAAGTTTGTTTATCACAACACTTAAATATCTGTATCAAATGTTTGTACTTTCTTGCAAAGCTGGTAAAATTCCACTTATTGTGTCCTGACTAGTAAAATAACATATGTTTTTTTCCCTGAGTCCCTACAACAATATTTTTATGTACGTTGGCTTAGGCATGAAAACTGCGGCACTCATGTATTAATGTTGCTTATCATTTGATAATTGAAAAAATGCTTTGGATAGCATGCACATACTGTCTTCTAGGGACCATGCTCGTTTTAGAAAAACCAATATACTTCCTGGATTTCTTTACAAATGGAAGTGGTTTACACATTTTTACCCTATAACTATATAGTCCTATACTTTTTTTTTATGATTTTTATGTTTTTGCAACTTCACAATATTCGCAATGTAAAATCTAAATTCAAAATTTACTTATCATCCAAGTCATTTTAATACTGAGATCTTTTACAGGAATTTATAGTAATGATCAAAAGTCTTTCAACATTTACATTACCTGTCCTGCTCTTATGGCTATATCTTTTCACTGTATTTCGAAGTCAAACAAATCAATAGCAATATTAACAAAAATTATGCCAGTCTTACTAATTTTTCCAACAATATAATATGGAAAATAACCTCAAACAGAATTTCCCTAGTGTGTTTGAAGATATTGTGTGCTTTGAACAACTTTCTTTGAAGATTCTCCATACTTTCAGATGAAGCAGTAAAATAATTAAACCGGAACTTTGGTTACGTACTGTTAATACAGAAGGCACCAGGTACCATCAGGTTGTCAAAACACTTCTCACCAGGGCCGCATTTGTGGTTCTGGTTAGAAAAAACCAGTGATGAGAACATTAAAACATTCGATATATTCCACAAACACTGTTTCTAAGTGTAGGAAGTCAAGGGGCTACCAGATAAGATTTAAAAAACGTTATCTTAACGGTGGATTCTGCCCTGGTATATATTTGGATTTTCTTGACAAAACTATCCCAAATCTCTCCCATTAACACCCGAATACAGCAGACCATGCATAGGTACACGCACTGTGCAAAAAGGTCTGTTTGATTAAAATAAAATCATAGAATTCACACCGGATAAAGATATATATAATATAATATAGTAAATTATAATTATAATATATAATTAATGCTATAGCCGTGTTAGTCCCTTGTCGGTGTGTAGGTATAGGCGAAGACTGACGCCTTATTTATTACTACTTCTATCGTTCGATTAATCCCCTCATGTCCACCTGTTTTTTTTTATTACAAAAATATATAAGTGACATTTTAAGGGGAAAATATAGTGCAGAGAAAAGGATTTATTGACCTAATTTTCAACAAGCTAAATAAATAACTACATTTCACCTTATTTATGAAACAGAATGATTAAAAATATGAGAAATCAGTCTACATTTAACAACATAGCAAACCGAATTATGGCGGTCAAGGTCTTTGGTCACATGCAAAACAGTCTCAATTGACAGCTGTTGATTGGATGATTCATGTAATCACTCTTAAAAATATAACCAGCTAAAAGAAAGATGGCTACCCATGCAGGGGCACATCATTTCAACCAGATCGTTGCGAAGAGACTAAAAAGTGGGGTTTTATTGGTAAATTCTTAAATGCCTTTTGGGCTATCATTTCCATATGTAGGTTTCAAGGACATTTTTAAAAAATATAACCTTTTAAGAATGTTATCTACAAAAAAAAAGAAAGAGAGCAGGTAATGAAACGGCCAATAGTATTAGGTGGTGAAACGACCCATAGTATTATTATTTTTGTTATAATTATTTTTATTATTATTGTAAAATATTATATATATATATATATATATGATATATATGATTAATTCATGGTTTCTGTCACAGAGCGTCCATCGCCTTTAAATCTATATCATTTACCAGTCGTATAGTTCCAGAGAAATATAGATTTGTGGGAGAAAGATTTTGGTTCGATGCGCCTAAAAAATGTTATATCCTGTCGGCCTTTATAATAATGCTGTAGGGATGTGTTGCTTTTCATGTAAGGTTTGAAAACTAATTTAACCTTGCATGGACTGCTGTCCGTCTTACACTCGCAGGTTTGGCAGCCATATTTGTCCTCCTTGTAACCGTTTGGACATGGTGGACTATCCATAGGACAATCATGGACTGGGCATGGACCTACTGAAGAAAAACTGTGGTGAGATAATGTACACGTTAATTTGCAATATATGTCATATGGTGCATGTGATAGGTGAACTTACATGTGATAGACAAAATTATTTGGAAGATGAACTTATGAAATTACTTTTCTTTAACTGACGACAAATTTTACAATATATATGCTACCGAGTAGAAACATCGTCAAATCAACGTCAGTCAAAAGCTATGCTTAAACCTGTCTGTAGATTCAGCACGTGTTTTTAAAGGGACCAAATCACTTATAAAGCATGTTGCATTAACACGAAAAATAGCTGCTTTGAAACCGTTTGCTAACTCGTGTAAACGAGTGTTAAAAACAGTGGACCAGGCGCGATCACAGGTGCCAACATTAATACAGCGCGTGAAAGTGTGTGCAACGCGGAGCTACAACACGTGTCAATCAGGAGATGCCCTGAATGACTTTGTCCAAAATTTAAATCTAATACATGTTCCCGTGGGCTGAAAACTGCGTTTTGTCGCTCACAAACGCACCTCCGGTCACGCGGCTTTGTTATGGTAAACATACTCACGTGGACTATCTTTACCAACAGGAGTAGCCATTACAAGGTGTTAAACAGTGTTATGGGAGGTACAGAGGTCGGTTGCTGGGATGCTGTTGCTGGGATACTTTCGTATAAAGCAAAACTAAACTAAAAATGTGAAGGAATAGGCATAACATTGCTCCTGATTATGTCCCTTCAAGCCAGTTTTTTTCTCACATGGCGGAACTATTTTCAAGAAGCGATGAATATCTTTGACAAACATACCATAAATCCCATTCTCATGTGTGAAAACCTTATTAGTTTAAAGGCCAGTTTACAGTCAGGACACAGTCTTAAAATATACAGTTAAAGGCCAAATAATGATTCTTTTAAAACACCTTAAGTATGTTATATATACATGAAGTGTAGTTTTTACTCCTTAAAATATTATTGGATATCTGCCAATATTTCGTTTTAAAACAGTTTGTTCACCCCGGTACATACGTGGAGATAACTTGCACCAGGCGCGATCGGTGACGCAAAAAATACAGAGCGATCACGCCACCTGGTGGCTGTATCGTGCCTTTTCTTTCAAGATTCTACTCCTAGTTTCGGGGTTGCTGCGCATGCTGTGGATCATACCTCAGTTCGCGCAGTCTTGTAATAGTAAACAGACACGTTAACTGTGTTTATTCACACACAGTATCATAACAATGTATAAAACTAGTAAATTAAGCCCGTATGGTTTTGCTTAGAAATTTTTATCCAACCGAAATTTACTAGCGAGGGATTATCGTAAATGTTTATATAACATAAAGAATAGAATCCCATGTTATGATCTGGGTTCTTGTCTCTAGGCCTGGGGTTTCAACCTTACATCATGACACAACACAAGATATATCTTTACGACAGACCTGTTAAATCTGGACCTCTAACTTGTTCCAGGAGCAACCACTTGGTCGCGGCACATATACATATCATCACATCTCCCTTTTTAGGAGCATCTGAATAATCTTAAAATAGTAAACAAATATATCTGTTCTGTAGAAATGAAGTTTGTTACAGTTAACTTATCTCATCCCGAATAAAGAAAGTTTGTGTCTTATATGGAGTTACCTGTTGTAAATCGAGTATTGGTTAAATAAGTTATTACTGTTACTTTAATGGTTGTTAACATTAAACAATCTAAAGGGGAGAGGTTACCGGAACGTGCCAGGAATTATAATAAATACCTGACTTTACCCTCGCACAGATATACAGCATCTGTGTTCCTCACTATATCACATATTTTAAATCAGTCTTAGTGGGGGGTCTGTTCGCTCTCTGACTGCGCCGCGGTGTTGGTTCTGTATCACCTTGAGGCAGAGCAGCCTGGCTCCTTGCTTGATCAGTCGGCTCTAAATCTACAAGCCGGTTGATGTCTGTTGGAATGTTAGGTACTCGTGTTATGAGAGGTTTTAGGTGTACCGTATTGCGCCTGTAGACTGTGCCATTGTAAACATTTTGTCCACTGTATATACATTTCTTTAGAATGGATTCGGTCGATTTGACTGAGCTCTCAGCCTGTCCACTTGCTTTCGGATAATGCGGGCTTGATGTGACGTGATTTATTTGCCAGTCTTGCACAAACTGTTTGAACTCTCTGCATGCAAACTGAGGACCATTGTCTGTCACCAGCACATCAACAGTACATCGTACAAAGATTGATTTAAATACAGTAATGACAGATGTTCCGGTTGTCCTGTTTAAAGTAAAATGACCTCTAGCTAGTTAGACAGGCAATCAGTCACTATCAATTATTCCTCCCCGTCATGTGAAAAAGATCTGCGCCAACTTTTTACCATGGCTTTCTTTGAATTTCATGAGGCTGCAAACTTTCAGGTTGCTGTTTTCTTCTGTATCTCATACAAGTTTGACACTGGTTAAACATTGCTGATCATTCATTTTTGGCCAGTAAAGTAGTTCACATGCACGCCTCTTGCACTTTTCTATTCTGAAATGACTTCATGGACTTTTGAAAGAAATGATTTTCTCATCTGAGTTGGAATCACGATTTTGGACACTTTCATAGGAAAACCATCTAGTATTGTAAGTAGCTCGCGTACATTCTAGTATTATGTGATATCTGGATGACCTGCTGTTACTTACAGCATCTGCTGTTACTAGCAGCTTACCGGGTGTGTATATCACATCCAAGTCATATTTCTGGACTTAAGCATTAGTCTTTGTACGCTGAGTGGACAATCAGATGGTGCTTTCTTGAACAGACTAATAAGAGGCTAGGGGTCTTTTTCTGCCTGAACTTTGGCTCCATATATATATATATATATATATATATATATATATATATATATATATATATATAAACTGGTGAAACCGATCACATGCGTAGGTAATGCTGAGGAGCTCCTTCTCGAGTTGTGTATATCTGGTTTCAGCGCCGGCCATAGCTCAAGACGCATATGCCACTGGTTTCCAGTCCTTTTGGTGAAGTTGATAAAGTCCTGCCCGAGATCATTTTGGCTGGCATCAGATGATATTCTGATTGGTTTCTTCTGGTCATTCTACACAAGTACTGGCTTTGTGGTAATGACATCTTGAGAGTCTGCCATGACCTTTCTTGGTCTGGACCCATTGGCACTGAGATGTCCGGAGCGGTAACATTCTAAGTGGTGTTGTTTTTTTCACACAGCTCAGGCACCTATTTGCCTAAATATGTGATCATATCAAGGAATCTTTGTATGTCCTGCTTGTTTTGGGACATTCTGTTTGCAATAGGAGCGACTTTGTTTGGATCAGGTTTTACCCCTTCACTTGTCAGTTTGTCTCCAAGAAACACATGTTCCTGTACACCAAGCAATCATTTACTTGGGTTTAATTTCAGATTGTTCTGGCTTACAGCTTCCAATGCTTGTTTTAAGGCAGCATCACGTTAACTTCAGGTATCCCTTTAAATATTTAGAGAACTTTTTTATGATAAACCTCTGGAGGTGATGAATGGTAACCCCAGGTATCGATAGCGACCAAACGGTGTTGTGAATGTGCATTGTAACTCCTGCTTTCATCCAGTTGCACTTGCAAAAACCTTGTGAAGCATCCAATTTGGAGAAATAATGGGCATTTGAGAACTTCACCATTATCCCATTATCTCCTCTCTGCTTAGCAGTTTGTAATGTCGCTTTATTGCCCTATTCAAGTTTCGCGGATCCATACATACACGGATGTCCCCATTAGGTTTCTCAGTAACAACAACATAGTTCACCCAGTCCGTAGGTTCATTAACTGGTTTTTTGACTTCGAGTTTTTTCCATTCGGTCTAGTTCTGCTTTAAGATTATCATGTACTGCGTGGATTGACTTGCGGTGATACTGATTCATCAAACACTATTGTCTGTTGACCTGGTAAAAACATCCTAGGCCTTGAAATACACGTTTATACTGAACCTTCAAGTTTTTTATGTCTGTCTACTGTTGTTGTGGTTATCTCACTGATTCTTTTGATCAGTTGGAGTTTTTACTCATGCGACACGTCCAAGTACTGAGAGGTTGCCCCTGGTACAACATAAAATATCTTTATATGTGACCCATTTTGATCAACTGATAAACTGCATTTTCCAACAACTGGTATTGGATGACTGCAATACCTACTCAGTTTCTGTGAGGTTGGGCTTAGCACAGGTTTGTTATATAGACTATTGTAGTCAGATTCTGCCAGTATGTTTACTTGTTCCCCTGTTTCCAGTTTCACTGTAACATTATGTCCATTCACCTTGACTGTCTTTAACCAATCACGATGCTGTGTGACTCTATCTATTGTGATTGTGTCTAGAGTCAGGCCATCCTCTGAACTATAATCTTCCTCAACGGTATCTATTTGGTTTCTGTAAGATCTTTGAGACCTACAACACTTAGCAATGTGGTTTCTCCCTTTGCACTTCCGACATGTTTAGCCATAAGCAGGGCAATTTCCTGATGCGTGTTTTGGGCTACATCTGCCACATTTGTGACTTTTCCTGGACTGTTGCATGTTTTGTGATGTGTGTGACCTGCGTGGTTGTGACACTTTTTGTGCTCTAAGATGTGCTTATTTCATAAGCAAAAGCTACACTTGGTTCTTCTGTTAATGTTGGACCTGTAGTTTTGCTGATTCACAGCTCTGCCTATTCTTAGTGCTTTATCTAGTGTTAAGTCATCCTCTCTTAATAGTCTTTCTTGTATGGAACTTTCTTTAATTCTTTAACATTGAATTTCAAGGTGCCAAAAGTTACAGATTTTACTCAGTGAGAAACATCTCCACGCTTCCTCAAGCACACGGGTTACATTCCGGGCTCGACGAAGGGGATTTGTCGTTCTGGGCGACGAGAAGACTAGAAACCCACTTCTGACACCATGTAATGATCTGGGTTCTTATGTCTGGGCCTGGGGTTTCAAGCTTACACCAAAACACAACACAAGAGAAGTCTTTACGACAGCCATGTTTAATCTAGACCTGTTACTTGTTCCAAGAGCGACCACGAGCTGGCGGCACATATCATTACAAACCCCCATTGTTTTAAATGGCTTCTGATTCGCTGTTGCGATTACCCCTAATGCGATTTTTTGACTTAACTGAACTAAAACGGCAGAGGGGGTTTTGTTCAGTTAATTAGGCTGCGCGGAGTATATTTGTAAATGTAGCTGGTATGGCCTGGATAATTTTTTAATTTTTATTCATTTGACTCATGCAAATTACTCCTTGCATGGGAACAAACATAATCCTTAAACCACAACAGGAAGCAAATGTCATAAAATTGGCAAACTGCTTAGGCGTAATAATGACTAATGGTTTATAGATATTTTTACAGTATTTAATGGATTATTTTAAATATATGTTATCATTACACGATGATAAGTTCATCCATGAACTACTTATATGTAACTGTGGCATACGTTGAAAGTGTATCTATTTATTGTGAAGTCATGGGTTGGCCTTTGATTATTCCCAAACTCAAGAAGCATCTGCAGATTAAAAGGCTCTGATGAGCCATCGGTGCATCGGTGCATCGGTTCATTGCAATGCGAAGTCAAATATCGTATCTTCTCTCTCTCTCTCTCTCTCTCTCTCTCTATATATATATATATATATATATATATATAACCAACCAGCAGCAAGTCTCGACATTTTACTGCATCAACCTTTGTCATTAGTAGTGGACAAAAGAGCAAACCCCCGAGGTACCAACATTTTGCCACTGAGGCACCGTCCGGATTCGAACTGGGGACCTTTTTCTACGTAGACCAACGCCTTAACCACAAGAGGCTACATTGTTTCCCTATTTTAAGCTAGATTTAAGGCTAAATCAACTCCTTGTGCATATATCATATTTTCGGCACTCACGACAAATCCTCTCGCAGGCCTCCTGGTTTTCGAAATTGTTGTCGTTTCCGCCACAGCCACCGTATATGAAGGTTTCACAGTTGTTCGTGGTAGAGTTGAAGAACCAACGCTCAATGGCCGCTTCGCAATTCCCAGGTTCTGGTTCCATTGAACAAAATTCGGGAACCGCAATGGTCCCTGAAAGTTGAAAATACCATTCATTTAAAACGGTATACTTTGATGATATACAAATACATAAGCCGCAGTGGGACCTGAATAGGCAAAAATGAAATATAATACACTCTAAGAAAAAACTGTTCTTGATTGTTCTTTTAAGAACCCAATAGTTCTGGATAGAAGCATGAGTCCATCTAGAAGTCTTTTCTCCGTGAAGAGGTTCGATCTGGTACTTGAAGGTTCGAGCCCTCATCATAACTTGATACAAGGTTCCATGACAGGACCTCCAACAGGAAAATTTTAAGGCGTTACCAGAAGGTTTCCGGGACTCTTCTCCCCTCCCCCTTCCCCCCGCCCTAATTAAGCCTAATTAGACCTAATTAATATGGGTTTAATCAAATATGTATTCGATTAAAGGCCGAAGAAATGCAGCCTAAGGAAGGGACAACAGAAAAATTGAATAAAGAGGATCGAGGGATGCACAGGAATGCTTGACTTGTTTTACTTTATTTTAGACCATGTACTAGTATGTTCTGATGCATATACTTTTACCGCCATGATTAACTCCATATCATTATGGAGACTTCATTAATACACAAGAATGTACGAAACATTTTATGTATCAAAGTGATGAAAGGTATTTTTACTATTACTTTACTGTATATAAATATAATATTGTCGTTCAGTTATATTATTCACGTAGACCAAACCTTTAAACACCTGACAGACAAGGCCTAATTGTTAAAAAACAATGTTATAAAACATTGAAATTATTATAATTGCTTTATAAACGGGCATCACTAAAGCCTGAAAGCAAGCAAAGTACACGAGGTAACCCATGCAACAGTAGTATGTGTCTCTTATACTCTGCTTTTTTTATAATCAAAGGTACTTTTCACAAAAACGACAGAAAAAATGGGAACTTCGTAAAAATTACCGGGAAACGAAAGGAACTTTATATAATATTTTTATTTTTTGATAGATCACCATGCATCCCCGCCTCGCAAAGCGAGTGCAGATGCGTCAGTTTCTTCCTGGTATTCGGAAGCAATAGTTTTGCCCCTCCAACGACAAATTCCAAAATGATTTAGCCGTTAGATAAACATTGGAGACTCTTTTCCTTATTTATGAATATACATAAATAACTCACGGTTTACATATATCAGCATCATGTTCTAGGACACAGATCAAACCTACCATTTACATTAATTGTTTGTTTACTTTCTAAGGACATCCAACGTGTGGGAAAGCTTAAAATAAATAACACCAAGCATATACATGTATTTGCTTTATGTTGAATATGTGGCATGTATATCTAAAACGCATCCATATAATGGTCACAAAATAAGCTACGTCTGTTCATGAAAAGTTGATAGTCGACATCTTATTATGTTTGTAGGAATGTAAGATTTATTAAACAAACTTTAAGTGAGTCTCCCATTCAGGCATTTCTCCGCCGGCATACACAAACGTTAAATTGATCTCAGTCACCTCAGACAGAATCATCTATATGCATCACACATCATTAATAATACTATTGAAATACACGTTACCTTAAAAAAACAGGTTTCCAAAAACATAAATGTGATATAAATATTTAAGCTTATACTCAAAACTGGACGGTTTATATATTCAAATTTAAAAAGACCAAAATGACATTTGGTCCGAATGAAAATAGCCTGGGTACGCTTTCTATACAGGAATATTGCAAATTAATATAAATGAGGCAAATTTTTTCCACTGTGTCGATACATATACTTTCTGGAAAGGAAGCAAAACTCTCAGTCAATGTAACCTTGGATTAGGTCAATCTGAACTCGACGCTGAGGATATATCATGGGTATACAAGCATATCAGCAGACACTGTGAGAAACATACAGCCTCGTAGAAAGAAACCCAGCTGAGATACGCACACACAGTCAATGCAAAGGTCCAGGCAATTGTAAATTATCCTATTCCAAAAGACAAGAGATCACTGAGGCGATATGTCGGAATTGCTGGTTACTACCGCAGGTTCTGCAAGAACATTTAAAAGATAATTTTTCCGTTAAAATATGTTAAAGATTTAAAATATGTTAAAGAAAAATGTTACATTCCATTGGAATAATGACTGCCTATTGGCCTTTGATAGAATCATTGAGCTATATATAAATTCTCCTATTTTAATATCTCCTTCCCTAGGAAAACAGTTTAGTTTGTCATGAGTGCATATTGAATATACGAGTAGCAGGCCCGAGCTGTAGCAACGTTTGGCTCAACATGTCGTTCGTGCTCATTTTCCCATGACAGTATATTCAATAATGCTAGTGACGCTTACGCGGCTGGAGGTGTGTTAACCCAATAGGATAACAAAGGGATAGAACGAAAGGTTGGTTACTTTTCACGAAAATATGAATAAGCGATTTGCTCGTTGGAGTTTACTCTTTCAGGAGTATCATTTAATAATCAATCACATTAAAGGCACAGAGAACTTAGTGGCGGAAAATGTCCAGAATTAAGTGAGATGCATGATATTGATATCTTGACCATTGTATTTTGTTAAACTAAGAGAAATTAGAATATCAATTTTAGGAAATAAAGGATTTATATTAATCCTTTTATTTTTGTTTTGGTTTAGATGGTATATATATATATATATAAATATATATATATATATATATATATATATATATATATATATATATATATATATAACTGCATTACTCATGCGAACCTAGAAATTAGAGGAAATTAGAACCAGTCATAGCATAAACTTACGCAACTTCGCTTCTCTGTATAAATAGATATACATACCTTTTATAAGCACCGCTAACGTAGCAAATAACAGAGTACGCACAACACGACACGCCATGTTGCTCGAGTGAAATGAATGTTTGCCCAAAAAGAGCTATGATTACAATAAAGCCAATCACGGCTGGGCAGTGAGGCACGGAAGGAAGATAAATAGTCCTGATATTTAACAACGCAGAAAATTGTCCGTATAGGTTGGACTTGTTGCTCAATTGACAACTGAAATATTGACTAAAATTGTACACTGTTATACTATTTACGATTACTTTTTATTCTGTCATATATTTGTAAGTGAGGCAGGGGCGGATCCAGGATTTTTGAAAGGGGAGGTGGTTTGTAGGGAAGAATAAAAAAGAAACCTAAAAAAATCCTCTGGTTCGATAAAGCGCGGGTCCAGTACGCAAAAATTGTTCCTCCCCGCTATCCAAAAAAACGTCGTTGAGGCTCAAATTAGGGGGGGGGTGGATAGGGTCCAATTAAAGGACTGAATGGATCGCCCGTCTGGATCTACCACTGTGAAATGCGATGAATATTCTCGTATACGGTGCAGAAACTTCATCATACTGACCTCTATGCTCAGAATAAAGACGGAACCTGCATGCATAAATGTACTATCCGTTCATGGTATATTATTTTATTCTATGCAACAAGTATCAAAATATTGTAGATTAATTAAACCAAGAATATCAGTATGGGGAACAAACAAAAGGACCTAGCTAAACTCTATGATTAAAAATCTCCTACACGGTTAAGCTGCGTTAAAATATCAGGACAGGCTTGTAGCTATTACATGCTGTAACGTTCGTATCAAACATGTGATCATTAATTATTTTCACAGGATACACTTGTCAGTTGTTATGAATCCGGCCACCGATGAGACTATAACGTGCACCTAGAAGTGGTAAACATGTTGTTTACTGTACATAGTTATCTAGGAAAGGCAATGACTTCGAATATTATATGCTGTAATGAAGGCTAGGTGTGGTATCAGCATCAGTGCCCATTAAATGTAGGACTCCAAACAATCAATACTATTATAAATTGTCTGTACTTAAAACCCATATGAAGCCCTTTATAGCCTTAGCAATGAGAATATTGCCACCAACAGATCTTCCTGGCGCTTGGCCATCGCTAGAGGATCGAATACCTCTCAGGCATCATACCTGGACACACTGAAAGAGAGACGCAAAGAGCCATAAGGATCAATTATCACCTGCAGGCGGCGGTAGTGATATGTACATGAAACTGCCATCTAGGACTCTGAGTTCTGCTGTCTAGACCTTTGTACCCACTTTTTTGCATAACTTAATTTTGCCGTTATAGCGTTAAAATCTAAATATTTGATTCTTAAATTTTGACTTTTTGAAAGGTTATCGTTACCTGACATTCCGTAATTAAGATAATAACTCAAAATAACTCAAATAACTCGAAAAGTGATGAACACACCTCTATCACTCTTGTCAGTTCACTCCTTCATTGTGAATGGCACAAGATCATTAGAAGTAATTAACAGCCAATAAAAAAAGTCACAACCTTTTTCAGCAAAGGTATTTTCGGGGTAGGTGCAGAATTCAACAATCTGGGAACTGGAATAACTAGCTAAGCCTGCCCGTTCATTATTTCGCACATGAAGACGAGTTTGATTTCATCCCAAATACGGCAGATGGCGTTTTATTATGAAGACGACAGACTTAACTATAGATAGCACAACAACACATTTGTGACATAAAGATTTTGTTGCACAGCATTGGTTTAACATTGCCTAACGTTTAGTCAGCTGGCAAAATCTGAAAATGAGCTCCAGAAAACATTGTGTGCACTTCTCAGAGTAGAAGCTGCCAACTGGTATCTGGTTAAATGGATTCCTTAGGGATAATAATAGGATGGTTGTCATTTTTAAATATGCCTGAGATGATTTTTATTGACGCTTTTGACAACCGAGTGAAAAGCGAGTGAAAGTTAGGTTTTACATATAAGGCAAATAAATATCAAACACTATAAACGGAATATTTGTTTTAAAAAAATAATACATACTAATGTTCATGCCAGACTTAAGAGTGAAGGATTGAAATAGAGATGTGTTTATAACCGTTTCATTTACTGTTTCAATTATTGTGTTGAGAGAGTTAAACATGCTCAGTATCCCATTAACTCTAACTTATACACATTATTGTCCTAAGGAAATCACTTCAGGCTCTCAAGCTAACAATATCCCATGTGGTAATTAGTCCTAATTCTGGTCATCTAAATCATCAGTTAATGAGTTCCTGCACCATGTTGCACGAGCACAACCCCAAGCACCTATACAGTACATGTCCCTCCTATGGCAGAGGCAACGCCTTGTGCTGCATAGTACGCTTTCCTCTCTGCAACCGCAAACTGTCAGTGCAAAGCAACCGGCCTGCACAGGCTCCCTGGTGAGTAGTTTGGGTTGAAGTGTACCATAAACCATTTACCACCAGTGGAGACTTGTGAAGGTAGCTGCCGGTGTGTATCAAGGTAATGTTTCCTTAATAATGTTTGATAATTTGCCCTTTTGATATGGACACTAAGGCATCTTGTGTTAGTGGTAATTAATCAATATTGGTTTTTAGTTTCCTGACATTAGTGCAGCGAATTGCCTGGATGGAATGGTATATTAAAACTTGGGTCAAACAGTCTGCAGACAAATTGTTCAACCGAGGCGATTGTTGCTTGGCTTAGAACCATGTCTTGACCTTTTGAACACTTTGCATGCAGACATTTTCCCCTTCGTCATTCCAGGACTCTGAACCTGCATTCCTTGAACATCATCCATGCTTTGCTTCAGATTTTGGATGGCGGTATAGGCTGACATATATGGAAATATACAGAATGGCTCTGTTGGGCTTAATGGTCTTTCAAAGGCAGCTTTCCCTGGTAGCAGATTTTAGCGATCACTCTTTGTCTGGGGTCCGTCCGTCTGTACTTCCGTCTGTCTGTCTGTCTGTCTGTCCGTCCTTTAACCAGGCACAAATTGTAACTGCTGGACATAAAATCTTTCAACTTGTCATACAGGGAGGTCCATGAAAAATCTCCTTGGAAAACTGAAATCAGGTCACTGTTACCCATATTCTACAAGCTATGTTGCTAATAAGTACCACCCCTCCCCCAGATAATAAAAAATTTGATACCAAAGCAGAGCACAAATCATAATCATTAGACCTAGAATCTTTTAACTTGTTACCTTCTGTTAACTGTGGGTTCATCTAGTGTCCTGAACATCATATATGATTATTGATCATGGCTATAGTTTTGTCAGTTCCTGGGGACTTTTGGTGCCATCGGTATTTTTTATATCTTTCCAAGCACATGTACATGTACTTTTTACACTGACAAATTCAAATCAATGGTGTCAAATCAGTGTCCTAAAACATGGTGTCATTTTTATAACATAAATTGTTATATCAGTTGTTGAAGACTGGTTTGAACCAGTTGCAAATGCCTATTATCACTATTTTGCCCTGAATAATCAACTGATGTGCTTTATGCATACAAATCTTCCTGTTCCTCCCCAAAGTTTTAACAACATTTGCATTCGTTTCCTACTAAAAAAGACAGCAGTTTCTAAAAAGTAGGCCATTATCTCATGTTTGTCAGCTGAGCGTCATGACCCATGGGTAACTTGTATACAAATGCAAGAAGATTAAGTCAGCTTAATTATCAAAGTGTCTTTCCAGAAAACCCTTTTAAGCTGAGTTGACTGAAAGTCATCAAAGCTATAGGAATCACCCGTCCGTATGTCCAGCCGGCCTTTAACGGGGCACAAATCGTTACCTTAAAGCCTAGAATCATGAACCTCTGCATCCTGGGAGATCCTGAGAAACCTGAAATTATGTCACTGTGAGCTATATTCTTTGACTTATGGATCGTGTTAAACCCTCCCCCCCCCCAGAATAATAAAAAAAATACACACTAATTGCCAGATTCCTCAGGAACAACTTGATGGACTGTCTTCAAATTTGGTGTGCTTATAGGTCTTAATGAACCTTAGCTACTTGGCATGAAGAATGGCGCCATTTGCCTTTTCTAAATTTTTATAAATTACACTTAGTCTGTTAACAAGGCACAAATCGTACCCGTAATGGCTAGAATCATGAATTTTGCATCCTGGGAATTTCTCAAAAGTTCTTCTCATAGGTCACTGTGACCTATATTCTTCAAGATACGGGGGTGTTTGATCACCCTAGAAATATTGTAACAAGTATATAAAAATTCCTGATTTCTCAGGAAAGCCGGATGGCTTGTTATTAAATTTGATGTGCGTATTGGTCTTGATGAACTGAAGCTAATATGCGTGGATGATGATGATGCCACCTACATTATCTAAATTTGTTGCCTGTGCATGGACATATTGTCAACATGTCAATCGGCTGAGCGTCATGATGACACCCATAGTTCACTTATTCTAGTTTGGCTTTGAAGTGCTGACCCCTGTGTATGCCTGAGTCTACATTAAAGTCAATCACAAGTGCACAGTGTCGGTCCCATACATCTTTCAGGCTATTTATTTCTCCCCTTGCAAGTTCATCAGCTACATTTTGCAAACATATGTTTTGTTGATCATCTAGGCTAGATTTTAATGAGCTGCGTTTGTGTTTTCTAAGGAAATGGCTGTAGCAAGTCAGGGGATATTTACCTTTTGAAGCTATAAAGTCACTGACACCTGCAAATCTGTACCGCAAAATTGCATCAAGCTAAGCTAGTTGTAGAATGTTGTTGGGCAAGTCCATTGTCTGAACATTGTGCAGCTTTTCCCTTGACTTTATGTCTTAAATAAACATGCATTTTTTCCATATAAAAGGAGGCAATAAGCTTCCCTGTGAACGAAACTGGATGTCAGATACCTGTCCTTCAGACGAGGAAGACACTTTAGTCCCTTCTTAACGCTTCCTCATTCTTGCTTTGTTAGTTGCATTTATAAATGCAGCATAGCATTTTTTTGTGCCATTTGATGTTTTCTGGGTATCTTTTCAGATGGTCCTGGATGCGGTACAGAGTGTCCATATGTTCTTCATCTTTATATTTTAGTCGTTCAGTTGGATTTCATGATGTCCAAGCCTTTTGCAATTCCCTGTCCTGCTTGCTTGTTCCATTATCCTTTTGACAAAGAAAACCTTTCAGCCAGTCTATATTTTCTGTTCTCCTTCTTTTAACAGAGGGCACTGCTCCTATTGGTTCCATTGCTGCTTATCGGATACAAAAATAAATGTTACCACTAAGCTAACCACCACCAAGCTAGGTCTGATAAGCCACAAGCTGTATTGAGAAATAATGGAAAAGACACACTTATGCAAAGGTATGTATATGCAACTATGTCAGGTAGGTCATATGGATCAAATAAAATATTCATTCCCTTTTTTTTTATTTGGAAAAAAATACTCCTGATAAGTCGCAAGCCACAAAGAACAAAACTGGAAAAATATATATTTGTGCAAAAGCTATGTACATATTACTACTACTCAGGCAAGTAATATGGATAAATGAAATATCGATTTTATTCCAGAAGAAACTAGTGAAATTAGTGAACCAATAGTTATGGCATGCACAATTGGAAAAACCACATGCAACATATATGTGTGCACAGTTTGCAAGGCAGGATGTGTATCAAAAGCTTAAACTCTAACTTCAGAATAAAATACCAACTCAAACTATTATTGTATATTAAGGTTAGTGGCCAATATATATAAAACCTTTACAACCGTTTATACATGCAGTTGACAAAGAAAGATGCAGTCATTAATGTCTATGTGGAATTAAGTGTCAAGTACTTTTGGTGAAATTAGGATTTTACCTGTTTTTCCTTAAGCCTCAAAAATGACTATAAAATAAATTTTGGAGATGACAACCTGTCTAGAACAGTTGTCATAATTTCCACAAATAATGATAACTAAGTTGGCAAATTTTACTCTGATGTGTGATCAGGTTTTACAATTCCAGGTTTTGCCCCCTGACTAGTTCGGCAAATTGAAAATCTTCACATTGAACTGTGGCCTTGATTCAGAGTGAAAAATCTGTGTTTTGCCTTGACAAACTCAATCTCTTGATTTATGGAGAAATTAGGAAAATTGCCCTTCAACAACGTGCATATCCGAGACGTGGTCACAAAGTTATTATAATATAGTGCGACCACCGTCGAATATAATATAGATTTCATATTGTCACATGAAGCCGAGATTTTTAAACAATTTTGTAAATAACTATAAAAATCCCATCTTTCCTGGATTTCTGATTTTCATTAATCAGGCGAGGAAAGTATTAATTTTCAACTCTTTTTCAGAATCCTGCTGTGGTCATGTGAATAGACAATAAGGTTGCCAGGCTTTTTGCATACATGTAACAGTGGAATGCTGTTTGTCAGATTTATATTTAAAATTATATCAGTCCCTGTTTCCTAGCCGTATATTAAGAGAATATTCTGTATAAATTTGGATCTATTCTTACTAATGTAATACATAGGCAGGGGCAAAGAAAGGTGGCACGCAAGGGGGCTGCGACTTCGTATTGAAAATGAAAAGAATTGGGATGATGTACTTTCTTTTGTTCTGTTTGCCGCCATGGTTGTGTACAAGACTCTTTATGGTTTTCACCGTTCGATCTGGTGTTTAGACACTCCGTCAGAGGGCCTCTTAAATTAGTTTTGGGTGGATTCAAAGCAGAATGAACCCGTATTAAATTTTGTACAAGATTTTCGAGACAAGCTGCATTAGGTAAATAACCTGGAATCTGGAACAGGCCGTACAGAAAATGAACTTTTGTGTAATAGAAAATCATAGGTCAGAAGCTTCACTCCTTGGGACAAGGTTTCGATATACTTCCAATCTCAGGTTATTCTCTGAGAACAAAGTTCACAGGACCATATACTATTAAGTCAAAACTGAGTGATATTAACTACGTAGTAGAAACTCGAGATCGGTAAAGAGTAAAGAGCTCTCATGTTGATATGCTTAATAAATATTATGAAAGAGAAGGGCAAAAGAAAATTTGGAATACCGATCCACCTGTGAATTTAATCACTGAACAGGTTAAAATTCTAAGACCATGGCAGTATCAAGACTTGTTTAAGCTGGAGATTGAAAACAAATTGTATATACCAATTTAGTTGACGAACTCAGAACTTTCAAAGGATATTTTGGGAAATTTAACCATTATATCAAAATCGCAACAGGGTCATATACAGCAGATATTAAATCAATATACTGAAGTGTTCCCTGACACACCAGGAAGAACAAATGCCATTAAGCGTGACATAGACATAGGTGAGGCTATCTATCAAGTTACATCCTTATAGGGAAAACCCCCATAAGTTACATTTGATGCAAGAGAAATAAATTACATATTAGGGAACAATATAATTGTTCAGAGGCATAGCGATTGGAGTAGCCCAAGTTTGCTAATTTCAAATCCTGGCGGTTTTTGTACAGATCATAGGAAACTCAATGTTGTTACCAAATCAGATTCCTTTCCACTCTCTAAGGTGGAAGATCGTATTGATCAAGTAAGTGCTGCCTTGTTTGTCAGTATGTTTGATCTCTTAAAGTGGTACTGGCAAGTTTTGTTAACGGACAGAGCCAAATAAATATCTGCTTTTGTTACTCCAGATGCGCTCTACCAGTATGAAGTCATGTCATTCGGGCTCACAATGAATAATTATCGTCACGAAAATCTTCGTGCTTTATCGCACCTGTATAATCGCGAAGATTAAAATTTGGTATGATCACATGACTCCGTTGTGAGGTAACAAACCACGCTTCATATAAAAGGGTTTTGCCAGTCTTTAGATCAGAGCTCCTTAGAAAACCATGTTGAGATATTGTCTAAGTATTCTCTCATGTGTCGTTCGAATAACCTGGTCAAAAGTCATGTACGACCTTTTTTAAATAAGCTATAGTGTATATGTTGTTATAATCTTTCAAGATAAGATATCTTACGACATACTCATTAAAAGAGTTTAACTTATTTGAACGACGTATGTAATGCCTATCGATTAACCAGTGTATATCTTATAAAATATATATATATATATAACTAATTCACTAGCAAAATGATTTAATATTTGTCCACAGGGTTTGTTTTTGTACCCATTCTGTAAGTGTGAGGCCAGATCACTAATGTTATCATGGTCCGATCTATGAGTGTAAGGCCCGATCACTGATGTTATCATTGAGAGGTGCTTGTCGTCTTGGCCTGGACACTAACAACCAAACTACTACTCGATTAAGAAAACTTTAAGTGTTATCCAAAGGACAGCCTAACCATAATTCAGGATACTCGGTGCACCTTGACACGTATATATGGCCATTTGAAACATATGTACCACAGTGTATCAATAAAATTGTTAATGTGTATTTTATAATTAAACTTTTTATTTTCAATAAATCGGTCGTGCTCATTTCCCCATGACATAGTCTATTCAATGATGTTAGTAACGCTTATGCTGGACGTATGTTAGCCGGATGGGATCACAAAAGGGATAGAACAAACGGTTGGTTACTTTTAACGAAAATAGGAATTAGCGAATTGCTCGCTGGAGTTTACTCTTTCAGGAGTATCACGTAATAATCAATCACATTAAAGCACAGAGAACTTAGTGGATGCATGATATTGATATCTTGACCACTGGGTTTTGTAAAACCAAAAGAAATAAGTATATCAATTTTAGAAAATAAAGGATTTATATTAATCCTTGTATTTTTATTTGTTTTAGATCGTATATATATATATATATATATATATATATATATATATATATAACTGCATTACTCATGCGAACCTAGAAATTAGAAGAAATTAGATGCTAATCATAGCATAAACTCAGACAATAATTTCTTCGCTCTTCTGTATCAATAGAAATACATACCTTGTATAAGTACCGCTAACGTAGCGAGTAGCAGAGTACGCACAACACGACACGCCATGGTGCTCGAGTGAAATGAATGTTTGCCCAAGAAGAGCTCTTATTACAATAAAGCCGGCCGCGGCTTGGCAGTGAGGCACGGAAAGAAAATAAATAGTGCTGATATTTAACGACCCAAATTGTCCGTATAGGTTGGAATTGTTGCTCAATTGACAACTGAAATATTGATTAAAATATTGCATACTATTATACTCTTTACGGTTACTTTTTATTCTGTCATATATTTGTTAGTGAGGCAGGGGCGGATGTAAGATTTTTGAAAGGGGAGGTGGTTTGAAGGGAAGACTAAAAAGGAAACCTTAAAAAAATCCTCTGGTTCGAAAAAACGAGGGTCAAGTACACGAGCATTGTTCCTCCCCGCTACCCGAAAAAAAGGTCTTGGTAGCTTTAATAAGGGGTTTGGATAGGGTCCAATTAATGGACTGAATTGATCACCCCTCTGGATCTACCACTGTGAAATGCCATGAATATTCTTGTATATGGTGTCGAAACTTTATCATAATGACATCTATGCTCTGAATAAAGACGCAGCCTGCATGCATAAAATGTATGTATTTCAAGTGTGTTCCTGTACGTGTTTAACTTTCTATCCGTTCGTGGTATATTATTTTATTCAATGCAGCAATTATCAAAAAATTGTAGTTTAATTAAACCAAGAATTTAAGTATGGGGAACAAACAAACGGACGTAGCAAAACTTTATGATTAAAAATATCCGACACGGTTCAGCTGCCTAAGAATTTCAGGACACGCTTGTAGCTATTACACGCTGTACCTATCACACGTTCGTATCAAACATGTGATCATTTATTAATTTCACAGGTAAACTTGTTAATTGTTATCAATCCGGCTACCAATGAGACTATAACGTGCACCTATAAATGGTAAACATGTTGTTTACTGTAGATAGTTATCTAGGAGAGGAAATGACTTTGAATATTATATGCTGTGATGAAGGCTAGGTGTGGTAACAGCATCATGTGCCCATTAAATGTAGGACTCTAAACAATTCATACTCAATATAAATTGTCTGTACTTCAAACACATATGAAGCCTTAGCAATGATTGTCTCTCTGCAGCTAGCCCAGCCCCCCCCCCCCCCAAGCCGCAGCCTTCCCAATCCCTAGAACCCCTCAAGCAAATTTAACATCATACCAACTTTCAACTTAGGTTAGTACACATCAAACCAGATGTCCTTGTTCTTACAGAAACTTGCTTGGGAGATAACATCGATGAATTATCAGTCATACTAGCCTCGCTATGTTTTTTTTGTAAACAGGGCGGATTAACCATTGACGCACATGCTAGGGCGTCAATACAGGAGAGGCACGGGGTATATCCATCAACGCTTTAGTAAGGAGGGATTATCATCCCTCGCTATTCAGCTAATAATAATTATTTACTTGAAATACTGGAAATGTTAATAATTGCAATAATATACTTCCATTTCTCCATTTCTGAGCTAAATATAAATTTATATCTAAAAATTATATTTCTGATCCTGGCTTAGAACAAACCTTTAATGGAAAACAATTTTTCTCTATTGTTAACAACCTTTTACTCAGTTGTAATATATATGACCATGACATCCTCCTTAGAGAGATTGACACAAGACTATCCAGAATCAAGGTCAAAACTTATCTAGTCCTGTTAAATCTTTCTTTTAAACTGAACACATAACAGCCAGACACAGTCTTCCACAGTGACAGACAGTGAGATTCGCAGGCCTATGAAGAAGCGTGAACGAACAGGCCAAGGACACAACACAGCCGCTTTGATCCATAAGTTTGAGCCAAGGCAACACACTTAAAGGACCCTTTATTCACATACAACGTATCTGTTGAATATATATGAACATTTGGCATGTGCCATTTATTCGTTCTGGAACAATTTGTTTACTTGAATACGAATGGCAATAAGCTTGCACCGGGCGCGATCATTAGTGCTAAACATTAGCATAATGTGCACGTTCCTGGTGACCGTTTCGTGCAACTTCACAAATCAAGCTTCTGTGTTTCTATTTTCATGTTATTTTCATTTGTTTCGGAGATGTCGCGCATGGGCAAGTTCGGACACCTGCCCATACAGTTTTTGTCCCCCGTCGTCGCCGAAGGCGCCGTCGGCGGGGACATAGAAATGGTGAGCGTCCGTCCTCCCGTCTCTCCGTCCGTCCGTCAGCCACACATTTGGTAACGCAATAACTCGAAAAGAATTTGAGGTACAGTCACCAGACTTATAGCACTGATGCACCTTATCAAGGGCTAGGGAAAGGGCAACATGAATGACCTTGACGCATTTTCCAAGGTCACAGCGGCGATAATCCTATAACGATTGTAACGCAATAACTCGAAAATAATTTGAGGTACAGTCACCAAACATTTAACATTGATGTTATTCATGAAGGACTAGGTCGAGTTCGAATATTGATGACCTAAATGCAGTTCAAGGTCACAGAGGTAACCTTGGTCTCTGACATTGACCCATTTTAAATATCATACATGTATTCACAATCTTTTTTTCCAGCTATTCTCATATTATAGGGCATTTTACATCTTTTACTATAAAGCAACCATGACCTTGAGCTGACTCTGCAGTTCCACAGGCCTCTGCCCTCTGCAGTTTCACAGCCTTCCCCCTTTCAGCTAACTAGCTGATCATCACTGAAGAGGATTAACCTCTTTGTCAAATAAAAGGTATAAACTTTGGTGGGCAAGTACTGTCCTCTAGTTAGTGTAATTAGTGACGTGTAGTGTAGTTCTAGACAAGCAAACTTAATAGAAATTGATTCCTTACGTTTGAGTTATATTTATGTTTCCGTATAGCAGCTTATGCATGAAAATATGTTTAAACGTTAATACTGTTGTTAGCTAAATATATGAATATGTTGAATTTATAATTACTTTGAATATTTTAAAGAGGCAATGCTTGATAGGTGTGTTCTAGTTACGGACATTTCCACTTATATGGCAGTTAACAATTGAAGTTTGGTAAGTGATCATTCTTTAAAATAAAAATATGGTAATTCTAGTACACTCCGTCCTTACCAGTGAAAGTAAATTGAAAAAGTCACATCATCAGCAAAACATGGTGACGGTATCTACTCACCAAGATACTTATTCAGTATAAATATATGAAAATAAATGAAAATTTTTAGTTGGCTACCTTTTTGGTTGTCCTTTATGTTATTTACGGGTTGAAAGCAGGCTGACTTTTGGTAAAACTGCGGGGCGGGCGATCGTGGGCTGAAAGCCAAATGTGCGGGGCGGGTGCGGTTCGATTTATTCTTTATTGGTGAACTGCGCTGCGGGTTTTTACTGCGTCCAAGAAACAATAAAAACTGCTGAGATATTGTCATAATAGGGGTTTAAAATGGAGCACTTTAAAAATTGAAAATTTCCACAATGTGGAAACCTGTATATTTTTCAGCGAACCTGTGAGCTTATGCGATGGTGTGGCGTCGTCCGTCGTCTGTACTTTAACCCATACTGTCCCGAAAACGGCAGGAGCTAGCATAACCAAAATTAATGCCAAAATTTAGTCATCTATTCAACTCCATTGGATTTTGCTTATTTTTTGGCTAACTGCATTCTCTCAGATTTAATAGAGGAAAAGCAAAACAAACCCTTTAAAAATCTTCTACTCTGAAATTGTTCAGCCAATTTGTCATTTTTTTACAGAAATGATTCCTGGAACAATCTCTATTAAGTTTGTTCGAATGGTTTAAGTTCGGTGATGTTTGGCCGAGTTACACTAAGTCATCTGTCCAAAAGAGCATACTAAAATTACAACCTCAGAAACGGCTGGAGCTATTATCACAACATTTGATGCCAATGTTGGTCACATTAGTCATATTTGAAACTGAGGTATTGGTGGCGCTACCTGCATGGACCTTTTCTGTACAGGGGTTATAGTCATCAGTACATTAATCCATAATTTCTCCGGAATAACAGGAGCTAGCATCCCCAAATTTTATGCAAAAATCTCTCACATATCAAATGTTGTGGGATTGAGTTTTTGGTGGCGCCCACTGCATTAATTTACATTTTATGGGAAAAAAGCTAAAAAAACTTCCTCTCTGAAATCATTTAGTCAAATGGTTCTATATTTCACAGAAATTATCCCAGAGACCAGCTCTCTCAAGTTTCGTGCAAATGGTTTTGGTTTGATGAATTTTCGACGAGTTACAGGAATTTGAAATTAGTCATTTGGCAAGTAAGCATACTAACATAACAATCTCAGAAATGATAGACTTTGGATCAATAAATTTCATGCAAATTTCGATGAGGGGACTCATATTTGAAATTTCAGTTTTTTTGTGGCGCCACCTACATTGACATGTTATTTTTACGGAAGAAACCTTGTAATTTTAGCCCCTTTAAGTTTAAATATTCAATCATGAAACTCTGAAGCTGAATGGTTTAATTTACAAGTATATTCTAGGATAGGATTTCTTTAATTGTATTTGATGGGTTTATTAGTTTTTGGTAAAGTCATAGAAAGCTTAAGTTGGTCACGAGGCCATTAGTAAGCCTATTTCAAATTGAGGACTGCAATAGTCTCCTTCTGAAAAAAACTGTTGTTTCAATTTATGTAACATTGCACAAATATTATTCTTAGGTGGTCTTCGTTCAAGTTTACTTAAATGATTTTTGGCACAATAATAAGACCTTTAAAGATGAAAGGACTGCATCTTTTACTATTCTAAACATGTTTATGTAATGAATGTATCAGCTTTAAAAAAAGCATTTTAGCCAAAGTCTTTCAGTATGTGTAAACAGATTTACCAAAAGACTAAGATTGTGTCTGTATCTTTAACTAGCTTGGTAGACTGCCAGCTATTTCAGATTTGGCAACAGGCCAAAGGTCAGCCTGGGACTATTTATAGGTTTGGCAGACTGCCAACTGTATCATATTAGGCAACAGGTAAAAAGTTCACTCATTGCAGTAGCCGCATTCTATTTATAGCTTTGGCAGACTGCCCACTGCATGACATTTGGCACCAAAGATCCTCCTGGATCTATTTATGCCTTTGACAGACTGCCAACTGTGTTTTATTATGCTACAGGTTAAGAGTTATTAATTTAAATATTCAATAAAATATTAAATTAATTACTTATAAAAGACGGTAGGAGACCTTTGTTAAACATACATGAAAAGACGCACACAACATAAATCTTCGGTAACTCAAGAATATTCAATGACTGAAATAATATACTATTTTGTACTCGAGAAGATGTGGAGAAGTGATTATTCTTACAGCTTTTTTTAAAGTTTAATTAACACATCAAGATCGTGTTTTTTAGCAGATCCAAAAACTTCCATACAATATAGGTAATGTATGGATATATAAAGCTATTATACGATGAAACCATGCAAGAATTAGGTAGCACTTTACGAGCTTTACATACTTCTAATCCTCTAGAGATTTTGTTACGCAAAATCATAATCTGATCATGCCAGTTTAATTTATCATCCAAAACAACACCTAAAAATCTAATTTTTGACAATTGTTTAATGGGATATTGTTAATCAATATTTTAAAGTTCCCTTCAAACTTAGCCTTTTTCTAGATTTCTTAAATACCATAAAGTGTGTTTTATCAATGATCAAAGACAATTTATTGACATAAGGCGACACAACGAATTTAGATAACTCATTGTTTTCTATATCAGATAAGCTTTTTCCATTGTCAAATATATTGTTTTTATATCATTACATGGTTCGAATTTTAGAGGAAAAATTTAGATTTTAGGGGATGGGTATATTTTACAAACACATATATATATTTAAAATGCTTTAAGCGAATACTTTTAACCTGATGGCTCTTTGAGTCTTCCTTTAAATAGGTTCAGATCAGACATTCTACGATCTAATCGATTTCAAACACACAGACATATATTCAGTGTTCCTGTTATTAACTATCACACATTTGTGCTCCAGAGTACCGATTACGTTATCGTTTGTAAAAGCAGTCAAGGTAGGGTGTACATAATGCTATGTGAGTTTACAAAAATGTTTACTGTCTGTGTCTTTGTGTTTGTTCTTCAGACATGTCGCAGTAGCAGGACATATTATTTCTTGGACGTGAACGCAAAAGGAATGGATGTATGGTGGACCTCATCGGTAATATTAGTGTTATACTTTATATGCAACGTTTACAGTAAGAGGTAGGAGCACACACATAAAAACTACACATATCCAGTACACCACTAACGACAGCTCCGTGTTAATTGTGAATTTTACTGTTTTTATGTAAATGTTAAAAATATCTGTATGAATTTCAGGTACACTCACTCTTATTAACATTACGTCTTTTGCTAATGCACTTGGTTTTCTTCACGAAACAGACAACCCTGGATTTGCACGTATTTCTTTATCCTTACATTTCCTTATTTTCTGTAGAAATTAGATGCTTATAAATAATACAGTTAATAATAATAATAATAATAATAATAATAATAATATAATTGAGTGTAAATGTAAAACAGCCGTAAATCATAACTGTCCGCATATATGAACCACCAATTATGAATTAGAATTATCAGATGACTACATATTTTCGTACACTTTTCACTCATCATCTAACGCAATTATAAATCATTTTGAATTTATAGAGGGAGAACGTCCTGCTAAATCCTGCCCGCTGCGCAAATATCCTGGTTCCAGTTTCTGTAATGAAGAGTCCACTGTGTATTATTGGGACGCCCACAGGTCTTAGTGTCTGCAGTTCAAATACAGCGGGTGTGGGTGCAATCATATCCGTCTTCAAATCGAGGTTGAATGCAAGAGAGCCTGTTCTTACTTTGTTACGTAATTGGATTTACACCTTTTTACCATAAATGTTGAATCACATTCTGAATCTTGTATACATCAGTTGTCTTTATGTCCGCGCCACAAAGGGGTGGCCATCGGTTGTTGGCGACGTTTTGTGTAAAGTTAGTAAATATTGAAAATTGTATAAATCGGGAACGCCTGAAATTATTTAGAAGGAACTCATCACTATAGCTAGGAATAATTCTGAGCAAAACACATTTTAGTATGTGAGAATCAATGTATTTTTTCATATATGTTGACTGAATTGACGAGATACGGGACCCCTTGAGGGAGAGTGATTGTCCTTTTTAGCTATAAATACGATAAACTGCGTCGTCAGCTAGAAAACGCAATCAGCACCATCACAACATGAAGAGGCATAGAAAAGGTCGTGAAGTATTAAAGTAATAAGGTTTAATCAGATATTTCATTCTCGAAATGAACATACTACTTGTCATCGTCAAACACTGAACCAAAATATTCAATAATTATTGCCAAAAACAAAGGGGCATCCATAGAAACCACCGTACTATAATTGAAGCTGATTCCTAGCTTACGATATACTTTGAGCCATATTATCACTGGATATCCAACATATTTAGCGTAAGAGTTTTTTTTACGTCGATTGCGAATGCGAAGAAGTTTATTAATATCCTCAACTTATGAATGAGAAAGTGATAAACTGTGAATAAATTAATAACTTTACTGTAAATTAATAACTTAATTGAGAATAACTGGAAATAGAAATGGACAATATGAGAGATGTTACAGCTCCATGGGGGGGGGGGGGGGGGGGGGGGTCCGCCTCTGAAAAAGACTGTTAGGATTCAGATGGCAAAAGGGATCATATTTCGAAGAAAAGCCTGAGTCTGATGATGCTATTGCAACTGTTACTCCGTAGTGCGAGATACGTTGTATGTTTATCTTAGCTGTTTACAGATAACGTTTTAGCGTGGAAATTTCAACACTGCAGGGACATCAGTCAAGAGGAATTTGACAATGTCTCTAACTTCTTTTTTAGACGGATGTTGAAGATGATGTTATAATGACCATCGCTTGCAACTAGATAAAAAATAAGGACGACTTACACAAGATACTATTGGTGGGATCACAGCAAAATTTAAAAAAAAATTAAGAGTATGGTGCAAAAAATATCAGTGTATTTAAACACCGGACGATAAAAAACATTGTTCTACTGGAAAATCTAGTCATTTTCGCCATCAGCAAATCGGCTAAGGAAGATTAAAGAAGTGATAAACTGATAAAAAAATATGTTTGCATTGAGAGGGTGTCATCTATTTTTACTTTTGATGAGGGTTGTACATAAAACAATTTACATTGCGTAGTCCAGTGGAATTATTTGCAAAATCAACAACCTGTCCTAATTATTTTTTTATAATTCCCCTGATCACAAAACCGAATAATTGCTTATGTTTTGTCATGTTTCTAAACTTTAACAAAATATTTTCTTGATACATAAGAATAAAAATATCACACCCGTAATAATTTAAAATAAATCCTATATATTTAAATATTTCAATCATGAGCCTGAACATTGCCACTACAAACTAAAATTGTGATATGTTTAATAGTCATCATAGGTCCATCATCCTTGGAGATGCATAGTTGTCTGTTTACATTAACATTATTCAGGCAATAATATAATATGAAATTATAATCCAATTTTTTTTACCCAAAACATTGAAAATCACTTGGCTTTCCCCAAACAGGATCAAGGAGAATTAACACATGTTTATGTGGACCTTATTGTGTCAACAAGACGCCAAATTTTACAGCCGACACGGTGCCGCCCCTACACAAACGACACTTTTAACGAATCAAATGCATACTCATGACACTAGGGCTTGCTCCCTCACATACTACCCATCAACATGGCTTTCCTGTGTAAACGCTGCTGGAAACGTATAAAAATATGAAAAAAAAATGAAAAAAAAATATCTTCTTCAAATACCCTTTTTTATTTTAAACATATTCACACCACCATTTGATGCCGGAATGTGCACGCATCTAAAACATGCACATGGTGTAATTGGTCTGTGTTTGGTTAGTAAATATTCTCCAAAATCCGATTAGCGCTCCTTGGCGGGATGAATATTTATTTATTTTTTTTACAGAAGCATTTGTGCCACAAAAATATTGGTCACCTGTGTTGGCTACACTGCATCATACTTGCTGGGTAAGTCTCATTCTTTGTCCGTTTTTTATATATTTCTACAGAAAATAATAATAATAATAATAATAATCATAATAATAAAGGGGCGTTAGGTCAGCTTACCTTAACTGGAATATAGGATATCTAGTTGAACCTACATTTGAGGCATATGTTATTTTTTACCGGTTTGCATCACAAATGAAATTATGTATAAGTAGTCAACAGATTTCTTATGCAATGCTTATATGAATCATCAACCTGGTGCTTGTATTGAATAGGTTTACCCGAGGTACTTTAGGGGTATAACTGAATCTTGGCTAGAAATATTTGAAAGCCTGTGTTGTCGAAGAGGAAATAGTATATGTGTGCTTATGTAACCTCCGAATGGCATTTGCTACTGTATTATTTATCTGAGAAAACATAACATGTGGTTTATATGGAATACATGCACAGATACCCATACCTATGTAATTTTTCTTTATATAGTTATATTTAATCTGTCGATATAGTTTGTCGTCCGTATGTTCCATGACAAAAAAAAAAGAAAAGAAAACCAGGTATTTCAACGACTTGATAGTTTATCTTGGAATAATGCATTGTAACATGAATGTTAATTTAATTATTCTAATGCTCTTCTGCAAGATTGCCGGCCATGTGATCGGAGTCAAGTTTGTCCGATGCTCCTGAAGCAATGTCATGACGACAGTTTGCTGTGTGGCTTCCACGCCAAATGTATAAGTAGGTACCGATGGCAAAAACCGTTCATTGATATTATATGGGTTCGGCATTTGCGGATATTGGATTTTGCGAACTGCTTCAAACATTTCCCAAGTAGCTTTGCAGACATTACAGTTTGAAAAGGGTCCATGGAAGGGTTTGCGACTACTGAAATGCTATGAATTAAAAAAAAACACATTAATAATAAATAATTGTAGAAATAACCAAAATAATTTAAGGTATTCTGTTTCTTTAAGATAGAACTTTGGGAATGAACTGTGTACTGGCTTATGTTGTAAAACAAAACTAACCCTTTTTAGAATGTTAATGACGTGATCTCTCTCCACCCTGAATAATTATTATTAAGACTGTTTCCTTCATCTAGAGACTGATGTAGGTTATTCACCTGGAAGAGTGTTAGAAAGTTGTCAAATAGTGTGAAGACTATAGTGAATGCTGATTACGCGGTCGGTGTAAACAAGATTTCAAACCGAGAGAAACAAAAGGAAACAGATACATGGTCACTTTAAATATGGAGCTTGAATGGAGAAACACTCAGTCTTTCTACATACTCTCGCCAAATATTGTCGAATGAATATAACCAGTTTAATTATAACGGATATAACCTGCAGATATCGCTAACCGCTCGGAAGTCTTGTAATTTGATGTGTCCGGTGTATCTTAATGTTTTTGTGTACTTTTTTCTTACAGTCCTCCAGGTGGCATGTAAGCTAACTTTGGACACAGGGTCGTGTAATGATAATGTGAAGCGGTATTTTTACAACTTGTAATATTGTTATTTCCCTTTCTCCGCAAAAAGGGCATATACATATGTACATATATAAATATTGACGTTGGTCATCATATTAATATGAGTTTAACGCTGCCATATACAAGGATGGAAATGTTAATAAATAAAGGTGTCTTCTGATTTCCTGTTAGGTTCTGCTGTAAAACACACACGTTCAATATTGAAATATATATTGACATTTCTTAAGTTGTATATTCATCTTGCTAAATTTAAATACGCCATTGTGATTCCACGACGGCTCTCCAAGGCCGAGATTCCAAGGGTGAAGGGCACGGTCCGTTGGCACGGTCCTTTCGTTCGTTGACCAGGAGCTGGGATTACTCTCGTTTTTCTACAAGGATTTGCCTTTTCGGGACTTATTCAGGAACTTTATAAATTGTGTTGGGACTTATCCGCCATTTTGTGTATTGAGCGGATGTACTTCCCAGGGACCACCACTACAGGAAGCTGAGTATGATGCATGTTAACATTTTGAATTCTTTAGAATGGACTCTGTATTGATATAACATATTTGAAGACTTGCCCACATTAACTTGATGATTGCCATTACCCCAAATATTTGTATTTCTGTTTTATTTCTGTGAACCTTGAGCAGTAGTAACTGTTGAATTATTTTTATATGAAGTGATTTTTTAAGCAGATTAGAGACTTTAAGATTACACATTAGGATTTATGTCATCTAAGTTTGTTGTTGTTCAATTATTATTCTGAATTTGAAGCCCTGTAGGACTTTGAGCATTTTGGTGCTTGGGCTTCCACACTGGATTTTGTATTAGGACCAGTGGTGTTTAGCAGAAGGATGATTAGTTTTCATTGGAGATTGCCCATTGTTATATAACTGATCGGTGAATCGCAGTAATTTTTTGTTTGTAAAAGAGTCCCAGTTTGCTACAATGTCTTCGGCTTGTGTTGTCTCGCTTCTCAGTCTGTCGGGATAGCTGGTGAGTGAGGCGAGGGCCCGCGAACTGATTACAGGTAAATGCGACTCTTACTTTTTTCATGTGTTCTGGACTGTCAAGTTTGTTGATCAACATGCCCTTGTTTACACTTGATTTCACTCATAGGTTAGTGACAATTGTTTACATCTGAGTTTACATTTTCTGAGTAAAGGCCCGAGTCCCTAACATTTTGCTTCACCAGCATACATCAGTTTAGCCTAGTTATGCTGATGCATAGGCTTCAATTCGTAAACAAATGTTAATACCAAAGTTGAATATACTACACACCGTTGGTATTTTGGATAACTTGGTAGTATAGAACATATTGATCGATACGGTGTAGTGACTGGATTGGGTATTTTGCATGATACTAGAGATTTTTTTAAAAAGATATTAGTGATGTCGCCCTCTCTTGTATGTTGATGAGGCTCTTTTTGCATGTTTATTACTGAGCTTCATAATCGAGAAGTTATAATCCAGGTTTATATTGATGACAATACCGTAGTGAATTTTAACAAACATGTCAGGAACCTAGAACACGGGTTCCTATTACACACTACATGTTCAGTGATCAGTTTAACCTGATTATCTATTTCGTTAACATTGTCGTCGGAATACAGTAAACTATAGACGTGTAACGTGTAGCAGGTATTCATGCTATAAAATCCTAGGCGCACTTATTAGTTATATAGTAAGGCCAGTTACACAATCACAACTTTAATTTGGCAATACATATCCATAAAAATGCCGGTGGATCCACCAAAGCCTGACTCTGAAAATATACAGGAATCTCAGGATCCTCTGGAGCATGAGCTGTCAGATGCAGAGCTGGATAAGAAGGCATCGTATCTTCAGAAATCTGGGAGATATGTAGTCAGTAGACCGTCTGTTGTGAAGACGGAAGGTAAGACTGAAGGAGCAGTAGAGAATGAACAATTCGATCCGTGTGCCACTTCACCTCGCATGGCAGAACAGTCCTTTACGTATACGCCGTACACCTACTCACAAGCTCCAAGGATATCCTTAGTCTCTCCAACAGACGCCAGGTGCCGCTACCGCTCTTGCACCAATACTTCTGTTATTGGACGCCATTTTTTTTCAAGAATCTTGAAAAACGGAAGTGCCATTGGGCATGCGCAAGGAAACCCCCCCTAGCATCTGGAGATGAATCCATAAAGGATGTCGCCCTTGCACAGACCCGGCATACCCCAGTAAAGCCAAGTAAACAATATTGTTTGGTTGTGTGGCAAAAATAATCCACTTTTGCTATTCTGTTTTAAGGGTGGTATAGCAGGGGGATTCCTTGCGCATGCCAAACAACACTTCCGTTCCTAAGAAAAATGGCGTCCAATAACAGACGTACTGGTGCAAGAGCGGTAGCGGCACCTGGCGTCTGTTGGAGAGACTAAGGATATCCTTTTTTTCTGGGGAAATTCCGATGCCGAAAGGCGAGGTATCCATAGATGTCTGGAGGTATGAAATACAGTGTTTACAAAGAGATGCCATTCACCCTGAACCAGTGATACGCCAAGCCGTAAGGCGGTCCCTGATAGGCGAAACCGCGAAAGTTTTACTCCAACTGGGCCAGGAAGCCACAATAGAACAGTTTGTTCAGAAGTTGGATGGAATTTATGGAACTGCTATTACTGGCGAAGCCTTGTTACAGCAGTTCTTCACTCAGTGCCAGGAGGAAGTTGAATCCGTTGCAGCATGGGGGTGTAGATTAGAAGATATATTACACCAAGCCAGAGAAAAGGGCCTTCCGGGACTAGGATTAACTGACGATATGATCAAAATCAGATTCTGGACTGGGTTAAGAGACGACAGATTAAAGAACGCCACCAGGCACAAGTATGATACGTGCAAGAGCTTTGATGAATTGAGACGGATAGTGAGAGGTGCGGAACAGAGATTGAGAGGTCAGCATACAGCCAGACCAAAGAAGGCACAACTCCATCAACAACATGATGCACCGCAATCACAAAGTTATGAGTCTGATATGCAACGAATAATCAGACGTCTCGACGCACTGGAAACGTGTTCAAATGATGAGAGGTCGCAAACATCATCATCCGGTGCAATGAGAATTATATTGCATCAACTGGAACGAATTGAAGAGCCGTTCAATCAACCAACAATTGGTGATGTGAGACACAGCGATGAGCGATTTGAAGAACACAACCAACCAATACCACAGTTGATGAGATACAGTGGTGTGCATTAGAATCGTGGAATGTATCGGGGAAGACGTTATGCTGGTGGATTCAATAGACCGAACCAGGGAAACCGACGTTTGCCTCTTCGGCGGGGCAGGGAGCAGGCTTCATAACTGATTATCCCAGTGATATTGGAAAAGTAAGATTATGACAGGAAAGTCCGATCCAGTGATGTAAAGCCTGGAGACCGTGTTATAGTACAGAACGTTGGACTCAAGGGTCGACAAAAGTTAGCAGATAAATGGTCTTCTGATGTGTATGTCGTGCTCGAAAAGCCAAATCCTGATATACCAGTGTTCACCATGGAACTAGAGGATGGGTCCGGGCCGAAACGTACACTACACCGGAACATGCTATTGCGCTACGCGTTGCCATCTCACCCGTAGGAGGACAATCAGCATAGATCGATTCAAGGCATATTGAATCGAACTCATGAATCCACCCGATCTTCTGTTAGTATGGATAGTGATGATGACGACTGGTGGAGGGTGAAGGTTAACAGGACAGAACGGCGCCGCGCAGCCGCAGACCCAGGAACTCAAACAGCCGACGATGAGATTGTTTTGCGTTGATTCGGTTTATGATGTCTCGTCACCTGAAGTGATCGATCTGGTTGATGAAGCACCATCAACAGACGTATCAACGGAATCGGCAGACGTATCAACGCGATCAGCATCCGAATCAGATGTGGCTGCGCCTAGGCGATCGAACAGAACGAGGTGACCAGTCAAGAGGCTACAATATAATTATATACATACGCCTTCTGCACCTTCGCTAACACACACTACACAGACAAAACGGTTGACTAACCAACTGGTGATCTCGAGTGTTTATCGACCGGTGTGTCTAATTTGAATTATCTGAATGATCTCGAATAACTTCCGTTCATGGTATTTTTCTATTGGATCTAGTCTAATAGATGTTATCTATGTGTCTTCTTTAGGCCTAATTAGGTAAATTCGTAGGTGTCATGTTAGATATCTGGATTTGGTCGGCTCAGCTGTGGAATCGAGGCTGGTTTAATTCATATTCGTAAGAGCTATCCCTTGTCCATTTATCTGAACTGATGGATCAATCGTTTGTCTGCTTATCTCATAAATATTTACCTGGTACACACATCAGTATTTCTCTATTGTTTTCATCCAAATGCTATATAATTGGATGGGGGAAGCCTGTCATAGGTTGAAATGACAGGCCCTAATGGGACCTATATGTTACGGTATTTCAAGTTGTTCAACAACTTATGTTTGGTTTTGCGCGCAACTGACCGTGTCAAGTACTTGATATTACAGAGACACATGTAAGGCGGATAGGGCCCGACCTGTTGTTTTTTTTTTAATTAGTGTCAAAGGTCACGTAATATAACCGAGAGCGGACGCGGGAAACTGTGCATTTGGCCGTTTCCTGTTGTCACGCACGTCGATGTGATACTTATATTGCACATCTGTATACGTTACAGGTATGTGTAATTTATTTATGCCTGATTTGCTTAGGTCTGAGTTAAACTTCATATATCCCTGATACATGTTATTGGTGGAAATGTAGACTACCCTCTGTCTGAACTGAACTACCTATGTTCAGTTAATGTCTCTGTACGACGTTATGGTCATTCATTATAGTATGTAAACGGCACGGACAATGTAGTAAATTGATACTGAATAACGACGTTGCGTCAAATTCAGAACCAGAGAGATCATTGTTTAATGTTTCCTATGTATTTATGTTAAGAATATAAATGACATTATATTGCATTAATTTGTATTAAAGACCCAACCGTTATATGTACCATTTATTGTAAATTATCATGTCTGGGCATTTGGCCGTTTCCTGTTGTCACGTACGTCGATGTAATACTTATATTGCACATCTTAATACGTTACAGAATAATTCACTTTGGTCAACCACTTTGGTGTTCCATTTTCTGCCGCCCAGACCCTTCAGTCCAGCTGGTGCCACCACTGTTCTGGCGATCGTTCGCACCCGTTCATCAATTACGTTGGAACCTTAATTAACCAACACCAACTTGTAATATATACGATCTTTTTAAATTTTAAGTCATAAATGATATATATATATATATATATATATATATATTATATATATATAATTTTAAATGACGATTAAATAAAGCCTACATTAATTGATCTGAACCCAGATTCCAGTCAGTGTGTTAGATAATTCCCTCTAAACAATTTTTTTCAAAGAAAATATATATTAAAGCTCTTAATTTACCTACAATTTATATAAAAAACAATGAAAAAACATTTTTTTCTAAAATCTTTTGTTAAACATTAGAAATGCTCTGTTGGTTAAATAAGTTTGGTAAAATCAGAATATGTTAATATCTGAACATTTACTCCCATTGCGTTTATAATTTAACATTGTCAAAATTAATATTATCAAATAATGTATTAACAATTTTTACACATATATAATTATTAAATTCTAAGATTTTTACATCACCTTAACCACGTGGTTCATAAAGTGAAAGAATTCTTGTCTTCATTATTTACTACCACTACTACTTCTACCACTACTACTTCTTCTTCTTCTTCTAATAATAATAATAATAATAATAATAATAATAATAATAATAATAATAATGATAATTCATTTTGATCTTAAGACCAAACGCAAACAAAGAGGCTACAGGATTTATTCATTAGAGAATATTTCATTGTCCGTAATACATCAAAGTTGATTTTTACCAAAACTTTTCATGCTTTTATCCAAATTAAGTAGTTAAACAGGCATGCTGAAACGTTTCTCCGTTTTTGGGGAGAAATGAAATGTGCATATTGTGTCCAATCAGTGACAGTGACAGATCGGTTTGAGAATGAAATATTTGATTCAAACTCATGAATTATATTCTCCACGACTCTTTTGGCGCTGATACATTAAGTGAACCGTCGGGGTGTGAGCTGGCGATGTATTTTATCATTTTGTGGTGCTGGACTGATTTCACAGTCAACTAACATCTCTTGTGAGGTGTTGTTCGTCACTTAAATCAATATGTCTTGATACTATAATCTTTTCTCGGAAATAAAATAAATTGTTTGCTGGTTTCGTGAACGGTATGGTGATGGTTTCTTTACAATAAACCCTAGTGCCTGATCCAATAAGTAACAGGTGATCTGCAATATTATCTTGATAGATTTCCTTTGTGGAATAGGCTAAAAATGAACGTTTTTTTCTCAATAAGTAAGGTTGTCACAATATTCTGTCTAGGAAGATATGAGTCCTGGTCTGCTTGTTGCCTCAAGCTGCTATTTGTTCTATATGTTTTTAAATCTTATTGAATATTTTGTAAATTCGTCTTATTTTATTACATACAACCGAGTTCTTGTCACCGAATGTATCCATCATGTTCCAGTTTGAAGACCATTGACCTAATCATGTAATTGTCACAGGAGTTCGTATTGAAATTATATTGTGGAACCAATGTCTAGCTGAAGAAATAACAACAGTCTATGGCAAAGTACATAATATTCACTTAAATATTCAATTTCGTAAAGTTCCTCTTCAAATTAGGTTTTAACCTTGAGAAGCTAGGTTATTAATATATTTATATTTCATCGATTACGTTGTAACCTTACTTAACCAACACCAACTTGTTATATATACGATCTTTGTAAATTGTAAATCATAAATGATATATATATATATATATATATATATATATATATATTAAATCTAGAATTATTAAAGCTTACATTAATTGATCAGAACCCAGATTCAGTTTGTTAGATTATTCTCTCCTAACATTTTATTTCAAACAGAATTTATTAAAGCTTTTAAATTACAGACAATTTTTATAAAAATACAATAAAAAAACAAAGTTTTTCTTCTAAGCTCTTCTGTAGAACATTAGAAATGGTTTGTTGGTAAAATAAGTTTGGTAACATCAAAATATGTTTATATCTGAATATTTACTCCCATTGCGTATAAAATTTAACATTGTTAAAACTAATCTTATCAAATAATATATTACCAATTTTTAGTCATATATAATGACTTAATTCGAAGATTTTTACATCACCTTTACCACATGGTTCATGAAGTGAAAGATTTATTGTCTCAATTATTTACTACTACTTCTACTACTACAACTGCCACTTCTACTAGTAATAATAATAATAATAATAATTTATTTTGATCTTAAGACAAAACGCAAACAAAGAGACTTCAGGATTTATTTATTATAGAATATTTCATTGTCCGTAATCCATCAAAGCTGATTTTTACCAAAACTTTTCATGCTTTTATCAAAACTAAGTATTTAAACAGGCATGTTGAAACGTTGCACGGGAGATTATGTGTCCGTTTCTCCGCTTTTGTGGTAGAAATGTAATGTGCATATTGTGTCCGATCAGTGACAATGGCAAATCGGTTTGAGAATGAAATATAAGGTTCAAACTCATGAATTTATTCTCCATGACTCTTTTGGCGCCGATACATGAATTGAAGAGTCGGGATGTGAGCTGGCGATATTTTTTTTATCATTTTTGTGGTGCTGGACTGATTTCACAGCTAATTAACATCTCTTGTGAGGTGTTGTTCTTCACTTAAATCAATATGTTTTGATAAACTATAATCTTTTCTCGGAATTAAAATGAATTGTTTGCTGGTTTCGTGACAGTATATTCATTCTAGGAAGATATGAGTCCTGGTCTGTGATGCCTCAAGCTGCTATTGATCTCCCGGCCGCTGGTTTTTGTGTCTTCCTACTTTCTCTCAGCTAAAAGGAAATAAATGTAACATTATTTTTTTCGAATCAATAATAATAGTTGGAAAAATTAGCTTAGCTTTTAAAAGAATAGATAACCAATATTGCTGATTGAAAAACTGTAAACAATTTTTATTATACTATGCTCTTCATAACAGAAAGAGTTTTTGTTTAATCTTTAATAGGTTACTACTTCCACCTGTGATACCATGAACATTTATTTTAATTAATTCCAATGATAAGTGCCAGCTTGAGTATTTACAAACAGGAGTTGATGTAATGTTTCTTTCGCACTTTGTCAGGCAGGTGAAGTTACCGAGAAAAAAGGGAGAAGTTGATATATCATCTAAGTTAATTCAGCAAAAATCTAATTTGAAAACGGTTCAAGAAAAGATTGGGAAATGTCATTGACTTGGAAAGTTTTCTTCGCTGTTTAGTTTATAAATAAATAGTAACTAGCTCACACGAATATTGCTTTGTATTAGTTCGTATGTTCATACGAATCCAGTTAGAAGTATGTTCGTATATAAACTCACGGTCCACAGCTTCCACACACGCGTGACCACATCCATTAAAGCAGCACAATTCCCCTCGTTCACAGTCGTTGTCTGTCCTACAGAGGTTCACACATATTCCAAATGGACCAAATGGAGGCGATGGACATACTTTGCCTAAAATAAGACCAACGTGTACAGGTGTTAACTGGGAACACACTGGGTCACTTTTCAGAAGACCTTGCATGGTAAAATTATTGTATATGAAGTATACTTGAGTTCCACAAGGCTGAGTACTTTGGCCAATTTTATATTTGTTATACATTAATGATATGGTTGATGTTTCTCAGGTACTCGTTCTCATATTTTTTTGCAGATGATATTAATGTTTTTATATATGGAAAAACCACATCTGATCTATTTGATTGGATAAATAAGCTTAAACTTAGTCAATTTGTTAGTAAATAAAGTAACACTGAATACTAAGAAAATTCGTTCAACTTTTTTCAGCCCTAACAAAGGAAATATTAATTGTAGTAAGAGTATTGTGATGAATATCTCCAAAGTAGACTCTACAAAGTATTTAGGAATAATGATAGATTCAAAATTGAAGTGGTCCAAGCACAAACAGCACATAAAGACTAACATTCGAAGGGTAAAGGAATTATAGGGAATGCAATGAAGATATAACAAGTGAAGATATTAAGAGTCTACTCTTATTACACTTTATTATTCATTTATCTCTCCATATTTAACCTTTCGTATTGAGGTGAGAGGTTCTGCAGGGTGGTCTGCACTAAGAGAGCTATAATAATCACCTCATTTCCATATAATTCAAACACGTGACCTGTTTATTTCCATTAGGTTTGTATCTCTAGAAAATAACTACAATTATAGTGTTGTTTTATTTATGTATAAGGTTTATTATTAAATTTAACCTTTAATTGTATCTCAATTATTTTGCGAAACGTAGATGTAAATCATTACAAAACAAGGAGAATGCATGTATGGGTATGTAAAACTGCAGCCAACAGTAAAACATAGCAATTAAAAGGGGTTGGAATTTGAAACAATTTTTAAAAAAATATCGATCCTTGTTGTGTAATTTTACCGTTTAAACGTTGTCTAAAGGAATATTTTCCTCAACTTAAGAGTCATGTTAATTATATTTAAATTTATTTTCATAATAAATTGTTTATTATTTTGTTTTCTCTTTACTGCGAAAAGTGTAATTTTAGTTTTCTTATTGCACAATGTCTGCACCATATAACCTACTATTTTTAATGTTATTACTGAGAGGGCATATACTCTATGGTTCAGTCCTGTTTGTCACTTTATAAATATATATAAATGAACTGTTTCATGTATAATGTAATATCTTCTTTTAGCAATAAAATGATTTGAAAATTGAAATGAGAATCCTAACTTAACATGTACAAGCACCTCTAATGCAGCATATAGCAGTGTAAACACAAGACGACACGCCATGATTCCAGACAGAAATGGCTGTTTGCTATCGAGCAATTGGTACTAAAATGAGTCACGGTTCCGATCAATGAAACATGAACAGAAGAGAAAAAAAACCTGACCTTCAACGTCGCAGAAAAGTGTAGATAGTTTGAAGTCAATAGCTACATTGACAACTGATGAAACGATTAATCTCGGCCTTTGGTCCGGTCATTCTGTTCGGGCAAATGTACCAATCTAATTTAAGTTTTTCATGGTCTTACATAAAGGTACATGTTTTTTCTGCAATCTTTTAAAATATAAAAAATGAGATGCATATTATAATATGAATATTGGAGTTTTGGGATGCATAACTCTGTTTATCAAACATGTAAATGTATGTATATTTCAACGATTGTGAATCGCATGCATTCTATTGATTGCATGTTTTTTCCCGGCTACATGAGTTTTTATGTTAATAGCACATCGTATAACCACTGAAACAAACCAATACCAATATATCGCTTCGCTACGTTACTGAAACGGACGCGCCCGTGCCAATGCTGTAATTACTGATCAATATTTTCTGTAGTAATAAGTATCAGATCTTAACTTCCGCTCAGGAATACGTGTTAATATTATTTCTGAACATTTTCCAGTATACTATGTTGTACTTGAGAAAATAGTTGCAGAATTTGCTTGTGAAAGCTTTCATGATAAAAAAGTTGCATTCCCATTATTAACATAAATTGACGATCAGTGTCTAAATTAAGAATTGTTGCAAGTTTTATCGGCACTTACGGCACAGAAGTATACGTGAAAATGTATATGCACCGACAGCAAAGGTCATTGAACTTGCTCGGCTTTGGTGTTGGATACCCTCACTGAGAAAAGAAACTGACAGATTTCAAGACACCAAGGATGATATCACAATATAAATAAAGGAACTTAAAATTTGATGAAACGTTTGTCACATACTAAAATCAGTAGTGTCGAAGATGAAAGTCGCTACAGTTTTGAATGTTCTGCCTATTATGAACCCCGAACAATTCTTTTTGATAAAACATCTTTTCCAATAACGCACATTTTCTGGAATTGATAAAACAGATCAATTGGTTATTTTTGAACACTGTTAAATTTTCGTAGAATACTTGGTGCACTGTTGGAACAAGAGAAAATATTAACTCTAAGGTCCGTTTTCCATAATCGCTTTTTTCGCGTGCGAAAAAAAATCTAAAAAACGTGTGCGGAAACGCGATCAACATGTTTAATGCTGCCTTTGTGTCTCACTCAGAAAAAGATCTACAAGTATTACGCTCAGCCTTTGCAACTGTATATGAGGAATTTGGCCTGAGAATAAGCATTAAGAAGACCGCGGTCCTAGCACAAAGACATGGCCAAAACAGGTACAAAGATAAAACTCCATCCTCCTTCGAATATTGGATGTGACCTGGAAAGATCACTTCTCGAATTCAGCCCCCTCCGCTAAGCTGGACATGTAAATCGGATCGATGACAACCGCCAATCAAAATCAATTCTTAAAGGAGAACTGGCTAACACTCCAAGATGTAAAGGTACAAAGACGCCCTGAAATGCGATATGGACGCATTCAATATTAATGCTAACAAAGGGGAGAATATTGCCACCAACAGATCTTTCTAGCTCAGAAGGACCGAAGACCTCTCATAGTAAATCTGCCAGAGGGTTACTCGTTACCAAACAGGTGACGATTGCTATCCATGTTTATTTTAGAAAGGTGTATGTTTGTAGATAATAAAAATGTCTGATAGCAGTATGAAAGTGGTAGCTTTCTGTAAAATATAAGCCCGTTTTGAAATGTACTTGCACCGAAATTGCAATTTTGCGGTACATACTGTTTTATTTTTTATATATATTTATATATTTATATATATATATATATATATTATTTAGTTATAACATCTTATATGTTGCCTTTTTTAAACAAGTTTGATAGTAGACATTTATAGCTTTCATCAGGTGTGTTATTCATGGATATAGCTTTCCAAATTTTAAAGATATGAATACTTTTCCTCATCCTGTATCATAGCATTTTGTAAAACTTTAGCTAATTTATTAAAAAAAGGTGTATTTCTGATAAGATAAACCATGACAAGATTGTTTTTTTTACGAAGTGATTAATGAAGTCAGAAGTGTTTTAGCTGAAAAAAAAGACATGTCTGGCACCCAACTACAATAAGTGGAATTGGGCGTTGTCACAGAGGGTGCTATTCCTTTCTAAAGTAAGCCGATACATGTCTCATTGCCACCAAATATCCGCAGAAACAATTAATGCCTAGTTGATGTTTTGAGTACTTTTGTGTCCCATACCCATGCGCTTATCGAACCATGTTTGGTTAATCCTCCCAGTTATTCCACTCGGCTGCTATCGGGGATTATGTTTCAAACAAAAACCTAGCAGTCCATTGTCAACTAACTTTCCCGGATTTGAAGACATACATGGTTCGCCTTGGGCTATGTACTTGCAACATAGAGTGCCATTAAGATCCTTTTGATGCTCCTTAAGATACTCATTTAAACTAATTAACAATCACGTAGCCAATAAAAATTACAACTATTTTCAGCAAAGGCATATTCGGAGTGTACGCAGACCTCTATAATCATGGAACAATCCGTTCATTATTTTGCTCTTGAGGAGGAAATTAGTTTCATCCGATATACGACAGAAGACTTTTTTTCATGGAGACGAGTGGCTAAACTATCTTGATTTAAATATAGATAACACAATAACACATTCGTGACAGATAAACAGTTTGTTGCACAGCATTGGCGTTACTTTGCTTAACGTTCGGCAAATTGAAAAACTTCACCTGGAACCGTGGCTTTGATTCAGAGTGAAAAACATGCCTTGACATACTAAATTCAGAGTGAAAAATCTGCCTTGACATACTAAATATAAGTAGCCGACAGGTGGCGATTCGATAGTCCCTTCTATAATAAATTTGAAATATCTCTTGATTCATGGAGAATTAGGAAAATTGTCCCTCTTAGGGCACACTTTACATCCTTCACGACAGTTCAAGACCAACAACGTACATATCCGAGACGTGGTTATAATAATAAAGTGCGACCACTGTCGAGTGTAATATAGGTTACTCTATGTCACATAAAGCCGAGAATTTTAAACTACTGGGTAAATAATTGTAAAAATCCCGCCTTTGTTGAATTTCTGATTTTCATTAATCAGGCAAGGAAAGTATTAATTTTCAGCTTGTTTCTCATAATCCTGCTGTGGTCATGTGAATAGACAATAAGGTTGCCAGGCTTATGGCATACATTTAACAGCGGACTGCTGTTTGCCAGATTTATAGTTGACATTATATCAGTCCCTGTTTCCTAGCTGTATATTAAGAGATTATTTTGTGTAACTTTGGATCCACATACACTAATGTAATACATGGACAGGGGCAAAGAAAGAAGTCACGCAAGGGGGCTGCGACTTCATATTGAAAATAAAAAGGATTTGGATTAGGGACCCCCTTTTGTTTTGTTTGCCGCCGTGGTTGTGTACAAGACTCTTTAGGGTTCTCCCCGTTTGATCTGGTGTTTGGGCACTCCGTTAGAGGGTCTCTAGAATTACTAAGGGAGTTGTGGGTTTATTCAAAGCAGAATGAGCAGTATTAAAATTTGTACAAGATTTTCGAAACAGGCTGCATTAAGTAAATGCCCTCGGTAGAGAACATCTGGAACAGGCCCAACAGAAAATAAAGTTTTGGTATGATAGGAAATCAAGTGTCGGAAGTTTCTCAACTGGGGAAAAGGTTTTAAAATTTCTTCCCATCCAAGGTAATCCTCTGAGAGAAAAGTTCACAGGACTATATACTAATAAGAAAGAATATTAGACACTCCAGATCGGAAAAAGAGTGAACAGCTCTGTCATATTAATATGCTTAAGAAATATTATGAAAGAGAAGAGTAAAAGAAAATTTAGAAACAAAACCCACCAGTAAATTTGATCACTGTACAGGTAGATATTCCAAGACCAAGGCAGTAATCAAGACTTGTTGAGCTTGAGATTGAAAACAAATTGGTATCCAGTTTGTCTTCAAACTCAGAACTTATGAAGGATATTTCGGGAAAGTTAAACCTTTTATCAAAATCGGAAAACAGTCAGATACAGGAGGTATTGAATCAGTATACTGAAGCGTTCCCTGACACACAAGCAAGAACAAATGCCAATAAGCATGACATAGATATGTGTGGCTAAACGTATCAATCCAAATAGGTTAAACCCCATAATTTACATTTTATGCAAGAGAAATAAATTCCATATTAGAGGACAATATAATTGTTCAGAGGCATAGCGATTGAAGTAGCCCAAATTTGTTATTTCCAGATTATAGGAAACTCAATGCTGTTACCAAAACAGATTCCTTCCAACTCCCAAGGGTGGTTGATTGTTTTATCAAGTAGGTGCTGCCAAGTTTGTCAGTACGTTTGATCTCTTAAAGGGGTACTGGCAAGTTCCTTTAACGGTCAGATTCAAAGAAATATCTGCTTTTGTTACTCCTGATGAGCTCTACCAGTATGAATTCATGTCACTGGGGCTCACAATGGCCCCTATGACCATTTACAGGCTTATGGCAAATGTGCTGAGATATTTACCAATTGTGCTTGCTACATAAATGATGTAATTTTGCATAATGAAAACTCGATAGAACATTTTCAGGGTATTAAGGACTTGTTTGAAAATTAAAGAAGGGTTGGTTTTACCATCTATTTAAAGAAAAAAGAATTTTGAGAAGCCACTTTTCAATATTTGGGATACAAAGTAGGCCAAGGAAATGTATAACCAGTCAATGCAGAGGTCGGGGCCCTTGTAAATTATCCTATTCCAAAATACAAGAGATAACTGAGGCGATATCTCGGATGGCTGGTTACTACCGCAGGTTCTGCAAAATGTTTCATAGATCATTATTCCGTTAAAATTTGTTAAAGAAAAATGTAACATTCCATTGGAATTATGACTCCCAATAAGCCTTTGACAGAATTAATGCGGCATATCAAAGTTCAGCTGTTTTAATATATCCTTCCTCAGAAAAACAGTTTAGTCCATTCAATGATCCTAGTGATTGTTACGCTGGAGGAATGTTTGTCCAATAGGATAACAGCGACATGCCCGCTGGACTTTACTCTTTCGGGCGTATCACTAAGTATCACATTACAAACTACATTACTCATGCGAACCTAGAAATTAGAGGAAATTACGTACTTATCATAGCATAAAATTACGCAATATATTAAGCTTGCTGCTCTGTATAAATAGACATGCATACCGTGTATAAGCACAGCTAACGTAGCGAGAAGCAGAGTACACAGGACACGACACGCCATGTTGCTCGAGTGAAATGAATGTTTGCCCAAAAAGAGCTATGATTGCAAAAAATCCAGTTACGGTTCGGCAGTGAGTAACGGAAAAGATAATTAGCCCTATTATTTAACGACGCAGAAAATTGTCCGCGTAGGTTAGACTTGTTGCTCAATTGACAACTGAAATATTGACTCAAATGCAACAATTATCAAAATATTGTAGTTTAATTAAACCATGACTATAAGTATCGGGAACAAACAAACGGACGTAGCTAAACTTTATGATTAAAAATCTCCATCACGGTGCACCTGCGTAACGATGTCAGGACACGCTTCTAGCTTTTACACGCTATATCTATTACATGTTGGTATCAAACATGTAATCATTAATCAATTTCACCGGATAAACTTGCCAGCTGTTATGAATCCGGCCACCGCTGACACTCTAATGTGCACCTCGAAGTCGTAAAAATGTTGTTCACTGTGGATAATTATCTAGGAGTGAAATGACTTCGAATATTATATGCTGTGATGAATGCTAGGCATCAGTGCCCATTAAATGTAGGAATTGAACAGCTCGATAAACTGAATTTCAAACACATATGAAGCCTTCTATAGCCTTAGTAATGTTTGTCTCTCTGCAGCTAGTCCTACCCCCCCCCCCCCCAGGCGCAGCCTTCCCCTTCCCTAAACCCCTCAAAGGAGAACCAGAAAAGGTACAAGCAAATTTAACAGCATATCAACTTAGGTTAGTACACATTAAACCAGATGCCCTTGTACTTAACGAAATTTGGTTTTCTGATAAAAATCGATGCAATTTCAGTCATACTAGCCTCGCTATGTTGATATGTAAACAGGGTAGATAAACAATTTAGGCACATGCTGAGACGTCAGTGCAGGAGAGGAACGGGGTTTATCCATCAACACTTTAGTAAGGAGGGATTATCATCCCCCTGCTATTCAGATACTAATAATTTTATACTGGAAATAAATCATGTTAATTAATAGAAGGCTATACTTCTATTTCTTCATTTCTGAGCTAAATATAAAATTTTATATAAAATTATATTACTGAGCCTGGTTAAGAATTAACCTGCAATGGAAAACAATTTTCTCTATTGTTAACAACTTTTACTTAGTATAAAAATATATGACCATGATATCCTCCTCAGAGAGACTGACGCAAGATCATCCACAGTCAAGGGTAAAACCAGGTCTAGTCCTGTTAAATCTTTCTTTCAAACGAAACCAATAACAGCGAGACACAGTCTTCCATGGGCAGACAGTGAGGCACGCAGGCCTATTAAGAAGTGTGAGCGTTACAGGCCAATGAAACAACACAGCCGTTTTGACCCCCAAGTTGGAGCCGAGGCCAAATGTTTAAAGGGCCATATATTCACATACCACATATCTATTGGATATATATGAAATATGATGTTTCTCCTTGATATATTTTGGCATGATGTTTTTTCCTTAATCTATTTTTGCACGATATTTTCTCCTTAATATATTTATGCATTTGCCAATATTTTGTTCTGAAACAGTTTGATTACTTGTTTACAAATGGCAATAAGCTTGCACGGGGCGCAATCATTAGTGCTAAACATAAGCATAACGTGCATGTTTCTGGGAACCGTTCGGCGCAACTTCACAAATCAAGCTTCTATGCTTCTACTTTTATGTTTCTTCCATTGTTTCCATTCGCGCACGGACGGGTTCGGACATCTGCCCATACAGTTTTTTCACCCGCCGTGACCGAAGGCGCCGTCGGCGGGGGACATAGAAATGGTTAGCGTCCGTCCTCCCGTCTTATTGTACCTTCGTCCGTAACGCGTTTGATACTGTAATTACTCAAAAAGAGTTTGAGCTACAGTCACCAAACTGATAGCATTGATGACCGTTATCATGGGCTAAGTCAAGTACAAACATGGACGACCTTGTCGCATTTTTAAGGTTACACCAGCGATAATGCTAAAATGATCTTTGCGTAATATCTCGAAAAGAATTTGAGGTACAGTCACCAAACATGCGGCATCGACGTTATTCATGAAGGACCAGACAAAGTTGGAATATGGATTCAATATTGAAACATATATTGACATTTCTTAAGTTGTATATTCATCCTGGTAAATTTAAATTAGCGAATATGGTAACATATATAAAATTACGTTTAACATTTGATGTTTGTTTTTCTGAGTGCACAGAGCCTGTTAAAGTAGGGCGATGTAAAGCTGCCTTTACAAGGTATCACTACAATATGGTCCAGAAAAAGCGTGAAAGCTTCACCTTTTGTGGTTGTGATGGGAACGCGAATAATTTTAACAGGGAGGAAGAATGTAATAAAAAATGAACTAAGGCAGTATGTTGAAGATTTCACACCTTCGTAAAAAACACATTCTCCATTCCAGTTATACAACTTTCTGATAGGGTACATTACCCTTTGAACATGTATTAATATACGATCGTGGTAACATGACAGCAGAATTTAATATTTCTTGTTGATTCACAGAAAAGAGGATGCGAAATGTATGGAACAGATGTTAAACTAGAATACGGGAAGTCGACAAGCGACTACGTGTGTCAGCCGAAATCAGAGTGGGACGGGTGAAGTGAGGCATGAATTGAGTGGAAAGGGAAACTAGGGCGAGGTGTGTTGCATTTTAGGATGGATATCTGCAGTCAAAATGTGTATGTAGATGGCGCCATCTGCCACATAATCAAGAAGGCTATCCAAGTTGTATACAGATACAAAATTGTAGGCAGTAACCTTACTTAACCAAAACCAACTTGTTAAATATACGATCTTTGTAAATTATAAATCATTAATGATATATATATATATTGAATATATATATTAATAAAGCTTACATTAATTGATCTGAACCCAGATTCCAGTCAGTTTGTTAGATTATTCTCTCTTAACATTTTATTTCAAACAAAATTTATTAAAGCTTTTAAAATATCTACAATTAATATAAAAATACAATAAAAAAACAAAGTTTTTTTCTAAACTCTTCTGTAGAACATTAGAAATGGTTTGTTGGTAAAATAAGTTTGGTAACATCAAAATATGTTTATATCCGAATATTTACTCCCATTGCGTATAAAATTTAACATTGTTACAACTAATGTTTTCAAATAATATATTAACAATTTTTACTCATATATAATGACTTAATTCGAAGATTTTTACATCACCTTTACCACGTGGTTCATGAAGTGAAAGATTATTGTCTCAATTATTTACTACTACTTCTACTACTACAACTGCTACTTCAACTAGTAATAATAATAATAATAATAATAATAATTCATTTTGATCTAAAGACAAAACGCAAACAAAGAGGCTTCAGGATTTATTTATTATAGAATATTTCATTGTCCGTAATCCATTAAAGTTGATTTTTACCAAAACTTTTCATGCTTTTATCAAAACTTAGTAGTTAAACAGGCATGCTGAAACGTTGCACGGGAGATTATGTGTCCTTTTATCCGTTTTAGGGGGAAAATGTAATGTGCATATTGTGTCTAATCAGTGACAATGGCAGATCGGTTTGAGAATGAAATATTTGATTCAAACTCATGAATTTATTCTCCACGACTCTTATGGCGCCGATACATGAATTGAAGAGTCGGGATGTGAGCTGGCGATATTTTTTTATCATTTTTGTGGTGCTGGACTGGTTTCACAGCTAATTAACATCTCTTGCGAGGTGCTGTTCTTCACTTAAATCAATGTTTTGATAAACTACAATCTTTTCTCGGAAATTAAATTAATTGTTTGCTGGTTTCCTGACAGTATGGTGATGGTTTCTTTATTATCGTGATAAATTCCTCCTGATGGAATAGTCAAAAATGAACGATTTGTTCTCAATAAGTAAGGTTGTCAGTATAATCTGTCTAGGAAGATATGAGTCCTGGTCTGTTTGTTGCCTCAAGCTGCTATTGATCTCCCGGCCGCTGGTTTTTGTGTCTTCCTACTTTCTCTCAGCTAAAAGGAAATAAATGTAACATTATTCTTTTCGAATCAATAATAATAGTTGGAAAAATTAGCTTAGCTTTTAAAAGAAAAGATAACCAATATTGCTGATTGAAAAACTGTAGAACTGTAGAATTGCTTTAAATTACTTGGTATGTTCATATGAATCCAGTTAGAAGTATGTTCGTATATAAACTCACGGTCCACGGCTTCCACACACGTGTGACCACAGCCATTAAAGCAGCACTTTTCCCCTCGTGCACAGTCGTTGTCTGTACTACAGAGGTTCACACACATTCCAAATGTACCAAATGGAGGCGATGGACATACTTTGCCTAAAATAAAACCAACGTGTACAGGTGTTAACTGGGAACACACTTTGTCACTTTTCAGAAGACCTTGCATGGTAAAATTATTGTATATGAACTTGATGATAAAAGAAAAGTTAACAAATTTTCCAACACAAACTTTGTTGAAGCATCCAGTCTTTTAAATATCAGGGTAAAATGTGGAATAGTTGAATAGTTATGACATTCACAAAAATACATATAAATGACTGCAGGTCACGACAGACCAAACACACCTCTGCAAACCCGTGTACTGCCAGGAATTTCTGAAAAGTGTTGAGCAATTCTTAGAATCTAGCCAGTTTGGTGTTCCCGGGATCCTGTTGATTTTCTTTTAAGAAAAAGAGCATATATAATTAACGTCAATGTCATCCGTAATGATTATCAGTTATTATCAGGTATAGCCCAGATATTCTTCGAATCGATTTTGAAAAAGATGGACATCATCTCTAAGTTTAATTCTGAAGATAAAGGTTACATATATGCTGTTCCTATACATACCTGGTTTGCATTCTGACACTGGCTAACATAGGGTCCTAATGCAATGAACACTAGGCTCAACGCACGTCTCACCCTTGGGATATACTGTTCCCGGCAAGGGAGCAAGCATATACACTGAATTTTCACATTATAAAACTATCCTCCTTTAAATGAAAGATGAAGCTGGAGAGGTCCGCAAGCCTGTTTTACCCCCTAACTGATAGACAATGTTGTTTTCCTGTAATGACGTATTTTATACAAAACGACTACGTAATATAACGAAACTTACATGTATTTGAAACTAGGATCTGCAATCACTAAGCGATCGACTAGTTAGGGAAGCCTCAATCCAGTCATCCAATAATTCAACGCCTACAGATAAATTTGTCACTTAAACATCTTGAGGCTGTTTGGCCTTGGTCATTGATTTTATGTGATATTGTGCGATATAATAAAAGGGTTCTAAGTGATAAGGAGGACAGGCTTTAATATGCATGAAGAAAATGTGACACTGAAGTTAGATCATTAAAAATGTCCACCATTATGCCCTTCGGGAGGCTCTTACGACCTCATCTGTCAAATTTAATTACGCCCTTATTGGCTTAATGAGATTAACGAAATGGTTCATGCTTTCCATTAACTCTAATCGAGCAGGTAGAATACGAAATAGAGTTTAGTCGACTCAGGAATTTTTTACAATAATAATATAATTCCCGGGCCAAAACTTTCTTGGATTTATCGTTCCTGGTCATGCATTTTATCAAAATTCATCCGTGAACAGACCTGAAAATAAGCCAAAGATCGCTGATTGTTCAGCTATATCCTGCAGTTGCCTTTTTACTGGGTGCAGTTATCTGTTTGTTCTCAATATCACACGCTATCCTGGGGAGCCAAACTGCTCTACCAAAGATATAAATTACAGTTGTATCACTTGACAATTAACTAGATTAAATTAGTCTTTACATAAAATATTTTAAATATGACGAGATCTTCAACTTACTCAGGGATTTTGTCAATTTTGTAAAGATACCTTTTACTAGTTTTCCTACTTCATTTTTACTAGTTTTAAAGAGCCTGATTTCACATGAATGGCGTCCATAAGTTGAAACAGATAATAATTATGTTAGAAATAAAGCTAAATTTATGTGATGTGCTTTCAATATTAAATAAATTATAATGATAACATATAAAAATTTTGATTTAATATGAAGAAGAGACCACGATATTAGCCGCTGACAGGCAGGAACCTAAAAAAACCCGTTGGACTCTCCAAAATTTTGACCCGGAAGTCCCGGACCCTCCAAAATTGTCCTATTGAAAGCCCTGATATATACTTCTTGCATATGTCTCTAATTTATCACTTGAACAGGGGATATTTCCTGATCAGCTTAAAATTTCTTAAGTGTTTCCATTAGTGGTGATAATATGTTCATTATTTGTTACAGACCTGTTTCAATTTTACCATTATTCTCCAAAGTACTAGAATTTTTTTTAATAGCAGATTGATAAAATTTGCTAACAAAAATGAGCTTTTATAATTTAGTGGTTCCATTAGTGGTGATAATATAAGCATTAATAATTACAGACCTGTGTCAATTTTCCCATAATTCTCCAAAGTACTAGACATTTTTTTTATAGTAGATAGATAAAATATATCAACAAAAATGAGCTTTAATATTAATATCAGTTTAAGGGAAAAATATGGAACCAATCTCGCTTTATTTGTGTTAACTGACAAAATAATGAAACATATGGATATTGGTGATATAGTACTGCTTGATTTTTTGTAATGCTTTTGATACTTTAAATCCTGCAATATTATTTGACAAACTATATAACTATTGACTGAAGGGTACTGCACACAGATGGTTTATAAGTTATATGTCAACTCGCAAACAATATGTCTGTTTTAATAATATCTCATCAAGTTGTGAAACTATACAATGTGGAGTTCCACAAGGCTGAGTACTTTGGCCAATTTTATATTTGTTATACATTAATAATATGGTTGATGTTTCTCAGGTACTCGTTCTCATATTATTTGCAGATGATATTAATGTTTTTATATATGGAAAAACCACATCTGATCTATTTGATTGCATAAATACTTAACTTAAACTTTGTCAATAAACAGCCCGTTAGCTCATTGTTAAAATAACCGGGTGTATCTCAAACCTATGGTTAATCTTCACATCCCCGCTAACCCCCCGGTTTTTAACCAGTGCATCTGACCGCTGGTTAGGACCCCGTTTTTAAGGAAACTCATGTTGATATCTGCGAAAATCTTTCATTCCAGGCGCCTGCAAATATACTTTGTTCTGAGATTGACATAAGCATTCTTTTCATTGTGCCCTTTAGTTTCAAATCCAATTAAAATGTGAACTACTCCAAAGTAAAATAATAAGCAACATCATCCAAATATTTTAGTGAAGACCTCCCCCCCTTCTCTTTCTGGTCACACTGGCAGTCAGATTATAAAACATGTTAGATGCCTGAAGTGCCATTATAAAATAAGAATGACACACTAGGACGCATACCTCCACGAGTTTAAATAAACAATAATCCTACTGGTTGAAATGTTAAAGCCCTACCTCCGCTTTCTTGGTGTGTTTTCACATATGATAGGTATGAACCTATAAATAAAACTAATGTGCACATTTCTAACATTAAGAAAATTATCTTTGTAGCATTCACAAAAAATGTGTTATAGTTTAATTCTGGTTAGATTATAATATATTAATATTTAATTTCACACCTTGGTTGTTGAATTACATACACTATGGTTATTAATCTTAAGATTAACAGTAAGAGTAAAAAATCTGTCAACGTTTTTAAATTACCAACGAAGCTATCACTATAATATCTTATTCTTAAAATATAACGAAAGCATTATCTGGAAATTACTAGAAAAGTTTCTCAAACACATAAACATAACTATATTTAACATATTCTTTTTTTTCAAAATATTTAATCATATATTATAAGCATGTTTCCGATAACTGACAAATCAAAATCTATCATCTAACACGCGGAATGTTTTCTCGTATGAGTGGCCATATTTGACTACGCCTTTTATATTACAAGTCAGTTGATACACGTTACAGATATGTGTACTTTTTTTCTTTGTAAGCAGCAATCTTTGCCTGTTTTAAAGTTTGTTCTTCACAGAGGTGCAAATTGAAAATATTTATAACGCAATATTTTCATAAAATTGCCCACAACGTAAGTTGCAATTAAGGACTGAGGCACATGCCTAATTTATTGTATTAAAACCAAAACCATACCTTGAAGGTAATTTAGTAAACCGATAAAATTCGCTTTACTAATTAAACATTATTTGCAAAATAAATTATATTTGTAATGTAATGTAATTTATAAATGAGAAGCAGTGCATTTTTATAATAAACCACATTGATTATGGTCGATGTTACTGGTCACATGATTGAACAGATACAACAGCTGCTGAATAGTTAAATAGCGTCATAAATATTATGAAAAATGTCAAATAAATGTAAAAATGTTAATGTAAAACATTTGTTCTCTGTGTACATATGTTAAATTTTTACGTAATAATCACCAGAACAATGGTCAAGCGCTGCTGAAAAAGACTTTAGAGGAAAGGAGTAAACAATCAAGTACTTATGCAAATATTATATATTTAATAAATACAATGATATATTGACGTCAAGGGAATGGCAAATTCAGAATGATGTACATCCAAAGACTAATATTGCAGACACGTTTTATCCCCGTATTAGTTTCTACCCAATCATATTCGGTGATCACGTTGGAAGGGGTTCTCGTCCTATCCGTCCCCCCCCCCCCCTGTCAATGAAAACCCAGCTGTGGGTTAAAGATTGTGTGAGAGAGAAAGGCTTAGGGGGTAAATCCTGATAGAAAATCTGGAGCCGGAGTCCTAAAGGCGGCTCGAGGCTGTATTCAGCAGCGTCCTGTCGACCCCCGTGACGGCGCTGAAGTCATACATACTTGCATCTGCCTTTCTATTGGATCTTTCAATGACGTGGAGGGGGGGGGGGGGGGTACGCAGCCTGGGTAACAGCCATTCCTCCATACTCAATCACTAAGGCTTTTTGCGCACTGAAGAGGACACTCCAGATTCGATTCACAGCGCCGACACAACACAGATAGGATTGGCGTAGAGTTAGAAGCCAGGGGGTGGTTTCGACGGTTTGAGAGGGCCATCGCGTCTAATTGGGCAGCTACCGCCCATCTTAAGCTTGGCAAACCCCAACAAGTCAGGTGATGTCTCAAGGTCCGTGAGCCTCACTGGATGCGCGAGGCGTAGGGTGCAACTGACCAGCAGTTCGACAATTGTGCACCATGCCACCGGGTTTTTCTGACGATTTGCAAGAAATCAGTGACTCTCACAAGACTACAATCATTGACATTGAGATGAGCAGACTGCAGATGGACATCGTTGCCCCCCTGAAGACCAGACTCCCAGGAACAGAAAGTGTGAGAGGGAAAGACTTTTTCTGTCAGGGGAAACCTCCAGATGATACCTGGGAACACAGCGTGCATCACCGCACCTACAGTGGAATCTGAGAAAATCCTGTTCTGTCAACTTCACTCCTCTGTTTTCCAAGTCCACCTAATTAGTGTCTATCTTATCTTCAGCAGATGCTACGGACAAGTTTTATGATCTGCTTAATGCTGTCATTCCCGAGTCATCCCCGATCAAAACGCTGGCACCAGCTCGATCTGATTCTTACATGGCGTTCTAGCTTACCTAGCCTCAGGATCACACTTAGCTACCACAGTGCTGGCTGTGACACAGGCCACCTTCTGGTGTGCAGCAAAGAGAAACTGCATCATAACAGACAGGAAGGCAGAGAGACCCCGTATTGAAACCAACAACATGCACAGCCAGCAGGGGAGAGGTTTGCAAGAGCACTAGAAGAATACCTCCCAGTCCCACCGGGTGCAAGAAGACTTCAGAGACTATCTACAACGCAGCCATGTCCACCTTCTGCAACAAAACCAGCAATTAAGCAGACTGGTTCCACGCCCACTCTGAGAAATTATTACCCCTGATCGAGGAGGGGAGGAACGTGCTGATAGCCTATCAAAACTAACCCAAGCAAACAAGACCTACAAACACCTCGGGCTGCCCGCAGCAAAGCTCAGCAGAATGCCAGACGCTCTGCTAACGAGAATTGGATACAGCTTTGCTCCAAGATTCAAATTGCAGCTGCTGACACAGGCAACACCAAGGGAATGAATGACGGAATCAAACAGGCACTGAGCCCAGTACAGAAAAAGGGCCCCACTGAGCAAAAGTTGAAATAATCAAGAACAAAGCACAAAAAAAAAATGGACCGCTGGGTGGGACACTTACTCTTACCAGTCTAACAGGGAGAACCAAGACAGGGCAATATGAGAAGCCTTCCGAAGTAGGGAAAAACAGGGCTGCGTCCTTGTACCGACCTTGTAAGGCATCTTCTTCGCTGTCCTACTGTAGCAATCTTTTGGATATGCTACCGAAGGTTTCCAAATCCAAACAAGATCAGTCACAAGATCTTCTGCTGAAGACAACCATGTCCAGGCTTACACAGCCTGCGTTGTGAGCCTTAGGCGCCCGACAGGAGCACAAGCTGAATGCCTTCTACATGCGCTGTCTCCGCCGTATCCTGGATATCAGCAGGCAGAATAAAGTGCAAAACATCGCTGTCTTGAATAGGGCAGAGTGTACGCCATACTCAAACAAAGACGCATGCGATGGCTCGGCCACGTCGTGAGAATGGGTGAAGTTTGCATCCCGAAGAATCTCTTTAAAATGAACTAGTACAGGGAGCACGCCCTACAGGTGGATCCTTACTCCGCTACACGGATGTCTTCAAGAGACCTCTGAAAGCCATGGCCATCGAACTGAACAACTGGGAAGCCACAGTCTTGGAACGAACAACCTGGAAGCAGACAGAAAAGAAAGACCTCAACAAGTTCGAAGAGACCCTAGCTCAGCAATCCAAATTCAAGAGGCAGAAGCGGAAGCTAGGAGCTTAACTGACAGTACAGCAAAAGAATTCCTATGTAATCCATGTAGGAGAGACCAATCCGGCATTGGCCCGATCAACCATATTAGACGCTGTTCTAGATTATCCATCAAGGGCGCAACCCCACAGTCTTACAAGACTGAAGGATGCCACTGGTGATTATCAAAAGTTTTTCTTACGTTCTGTGGATGAAGGCATGCTGGTCTAGAAACGTAATCTTTACATATAAACTCACGTGGGATTCCTTTTTTATCGCATCGTTGTGGGCTGACTAAAACCAGTTTTCTTTCTCGTCCATATGTAAATGGTGCAAGTAAATATTGTGTAATCTTTCATAAACATCCATGTGGAATGGTTTGAGTTGCGTTAACACTTTCGTGTTATAAATAACAAATGTCACCTATTTTTTTTGGTTTCTTTGCTGTATTCATTCCCACAATAAATAAACCATATACATTTTATATCTACTATGTGCATGTCACGCCCTCCTTTCTGTTCGTCTACAAGACATATTAATAATCGCCTATGTAGCAAAGATCTAATGTAATTACAAAATAATGTACCCTGTAAGACAAGTGAGTAACTCGAATGGGTAGACCGTTCCATTTTTAACATGGGTGTCAAATCTTCAACATCCTGTCTCAATTCCTCATACATTTTTCATTACCTTCTTTCATATTGAAATTGTTCCCGTTGCCGTCATTACTACCATAGGTGAAGCTTTCGCATATCTATCGGTCCATATTGTATTAATACCTTGTTCATTAGGTCCAACATCACCCTACTTTAAAAACAGATAAAGATCAAATATTAAAATTAATTCGTTTATGGTCTCATATTCGCCCATTTCCTTAACTAATGAATATACAACGTTGAGGAATATTAATATTGATATGTTTTATATCGAAAAGAACATTATTTTGTTAATCCATTTCCTATAACGATACAGCTAGTTATTGAACTAAAAAAAATAGACGGAACAGGATTTTAGAAAAATCGTGTTTTTTTTACAAAAGACCGATATTTCTGGATATGGTTTATATATATAGACCTATATTTAACTTGTACCCAATAAATAAAACCGCAGGCATTGCTGAGAATGGTTGGCACTAACGCAATGGCCTGAATTGCTCTCCTAACCGTTTCAACGTGGTTTGTTTAAGCCTTGGTGCATTGGAAGCATGTACGTACACATGGTAACATTTTATCCTTATAAGACGGATATTATTTTCTATGTCCCGGCTGGAGCGTAATGCCGCTAGCCTGGAGGCCAGAATTTCCCTTATGACATAACCCTTTAATAAGATGAGGTATCCCAATTTATTATCTGAAATGGTATTATCACCCCAACTGCACATGTAGTCACCTGATGCAAGGGCAAATACAAGGATTTCAAACTAACCTGGTATGGCATTCCATACCATGCTAGTGTCGAAACTACTTTCCATACCATGCTAGTGTCGGAACTATTTTTTCTCAACACATTTCACCCAGTAGTCTTTGAAGTATCGACGTATCGTCTGCCCCAGTGAGGGTGTCCGCTAGTTTTTTTCCGGGATAATTTTTTTATACAGGTGAAGCAATGTAAACCTTTCTGGTCAAAAGATTGCAGGTGCTAAAGAATAAAACCTCACCTTGCTTTGATTTTGTAAGAGATCAATAATCAAAAATATGATAAAACAGGTTACAGCGTGAACGACTATTTCATTGCCAAAGAATGTAGGCCTAATATGATTGATGCACTCTTTGGCTCGAATAATAAGCCAGGCAAACTGATGACGTCAGTCCATTAAAGGTGACGCGCGACCGATCATTGTGACGTCACATTGTCTCACAAACACCACGCAGCCATGACATGGAATGTGTTCGGACAGTGTTCCATGGATGAATGTACTTTCAAGCACTGCAGCAGTCAATATCGGTCCATCAGCATAAATTTCGCAAAAGAGCCGCAAAGTAAATATTTTTTACATGATATATTATATCTCTTTACACAAGATAAGCAGAATATCTGTATATTTACTTTAAACCAAACTGTAATATTGTTAAAAATAAAATATTATTTGCGAACAGTACATGCGGACAAGGGATTTTGGGACGGATAAAATATACTTTCACCAAAAGTTATCTATGTACGTAAGGACACTAAGTACACTAAGTCTAAAATAAAAAAAGGAACTAAATAATTATGGGCCCCCTTTAACATACATATACTGATATAGCTTGACACCATGGAATATGTTGCCTGCTGTTCCACGACATATACCTACCCTGCACCTAGCAGAAACTTCAGGTGGCAGAAAATGTTGTCCAAATGATCTTCTAGGCCTACCTGAATATTTCTTGGATGGTCTAGATTCATTAAGAAATGGATAATACTGACATTTTAATGTGACTTGGCAGAAAATGTATGTAATCGTAATAAATTTCTGTAAAATTTTAATGTAGTTTTAAGAAATTTAATAAACAGGTCATAATATTAATTGGAAGTGGCTTAATTTCTGGCATTATTAAATACAGCCGGCATTGCCGGCAGTTTAGTCATCTACTCATATATATCAATAGTCTCTTTGACTTTTAATTATACTTTACTATAATTTGAACAGCTCGGTCAAAGTACGTCCAAATTAAAGAAAATGTTTTAATAGTTATGATCTAAGAATGTTATGAGAATTTTTTGGACATCTAGACCTATGACAGGATATAACGAAATATTGCACAACTGTAACCATACAATTTACCATCTTTAGTCTTTAATGTTATTATATTTTTAAACATATTATAAGAACATATTATTGTAACCTATATATATATATATATATATATATATATATATATATATATATATATATATATATACTAAATAAAATATTCACAAACTTCTCCACTTAAATTGAGATACCTCACTAAATTAAGTATTTTTTAACGTCCGTACATACATGTACTCATGACAGAGAGCTTAGCACTGATTGTCAGATCATGTAAACACAAGTTCATTTTATTGAAGTTGTTTCGTTCAGGTTCTCATGTTGTCAAGGACGCTTAGCAACCTGCGTTTGTGCTCATGATGCATGTCTTTTGACGTTTGTCTTCACCGCTTGAAAACACTTGTTTTAGCTCAAGTCCAGCACACTTTCTCATTAATTTTATACCTCTCTGCTCGGCCCAACATCAAACATGTAGGAGAGTTCCTCTGGGCAATTTTTGGTTCCAATATAGAGGGTTACACATTTAGTTATTCTTATGGTTTAAATGCACAGGCACTCGTTTCCAGCACTACAATGTCCTAGAAACGATAAACACATTGAGTATGGGCGATATACCCATTATAATGGGTATATCGCCCATACTCAATGTGTTTATCGTTTCTAGGACATTGTAGTGCTGGAAACGAGTGCCTGTGTTTAAATGGATCTCTGTGTGTGGAAGAATCGCACCGTGGGTGAAGTTCATCAATGAAATTCCTTAAAAAACATTTACTACCAAGAAACATAGTCCTACTTATTATTTTGAAATTAAACATATGATTGTAGCTAGTGAGTGATAATTACATCCTTAATTTTCAAACTGAAAATAAGCTCTTTTATAGAGTGAGAGAGGACTAAAGATTTAAAATTCCTATGGTTTATATGGATCACTTTAGTTCGGTGTAATAATATGCAAATAGGTGTAGGAATACTAATCTTGTAATACATGTTGGGTATCAATGAAATTCCATAATATGTTTACTATTAAGACATAGTCCCACATAAAATTTTGAATTTACTGAAATAAAAACACATTCTCACAGATAAAAACACATTCATGTGGGGTGATAAATATCAAACCAGGTTTGTGCGTGACACATGAGAGGTTACCGGGTGAGTCTGGTGTGGGCAATTCACAGATCAGGCTCGTGCGCGCACTCACCTGATCTGTGAATTGCCCACACCAGACTCACCCGGTAACCTCTTATGTATCACGCACTCACCTGGTTTGCTATATATATACAGTTCCGATAAATATAGCAAAAAATAAATATAGCGGACGTTAAAAAATACTTAATTTAGTGAGGTATCTCAATTTAAGTGGAGAAGTTTGTGAATATTTTATTTAGTATATATATATATATATATATATATATATATATATATATATATATATATATATATATATATAGGTTACAATAATATGTTCTTATAATATGTTTAAAAATATAATAACATTAAAGACTAAAGATGGTAAATTGTATGGTTACAGTTGTGCAATATTTCGTTATATCCTGTCATAGGTCTAGATGTCCAAAAAATTCTCATAACATTCTTAGATCATAACTATTAAAACATTTTCTTTAATTTGGACGTACTTTGACCGAGCTGTTCAAATTATAGTAAAGTATAATTAAAAGTCAAAGAGACTATTGATATATATGAGTAGATGACTAAACTGCCGGCAATGCCGGCTGTATTTAATAATGCCAGAAATTAAGCCACTTCCAATTAATATTATGACCTGTTTATTAAATTTCTTAAAACTACATTAAAATTTTACAGAAATTTATTACGATTACATACATTTTCTGCCAAGTCACATTAAAATGTCAGTATTATCCATTTCTTAATGAATCTAGACCATCCAAGAAATATTCAGGTAGGCCTAGAAGATCATTTGGACAACATTTTCTGCCACCTGAAGTTTCTGCTAGGTGCAGGGTAGGTATATGTCGTGGAACAGCAGGCAACATATTCCATGGTGTCAAGCTATATCAGTATATGTATGTTAAAGGGGGCCCATAATTATTTAGTTCCTTTTTTTTATTTTAGACTTAGTGTACTTAGTGTCCTTACGTACATAGATAACTTTTGGTGAAAGTATATTTTATCCGTCCCAAAATCCCTTGTCCGCATGTACTGTTCGCAAATAATATTTTATTTTTAACAATATTACAGTTTGGTTTAAAGTAAATATACAGATATTCTGCTTATCTTGTGTAAAGAGATATAATATATCATGTAAAAAATATTTACTTTGCGGCTCTTTTGCGAAATTTATGCTGATGGACCGATATTGACTGCTGCAGTGCTTGAAAGTACATTCATCCATGGAACACTGTCCGAACACATTCCATGTCATGGCTGCGTGGTGTTTGTGAGACAATGTGACGTCACAATGATCGGTCGCGCGTCACCTTTAATGGACTGACGTCATCAGTTTGCCTGGCTTATTATTCGAGCCAAAGAGTGCATCAAACATATTAGGCCTACATTCTTTGGCAATGAAATAGTCGTTCACGCTGTAACCTGTTTTATCATATTTTTGATTATTGATCTCTTACAAAATCAAAGCAAGGTGAGGTTTTATTATTTAGCACCTGCAATCTTTTGACCAGAAAGGTTTACATTGCTTCACCTGTATAAAAAAATTATCCCGGAAAAAAACTAGCGGACACCCTCACTGGGGCAGACGATACGTCGATACTTCAAAGACTACTGGGTGAAATGTGTTGAGAAAAAAATAGTTCCGACACTAGCATGGTATGGAAAGTAGTTTCGACACTAGCATGGTATGGAATGCCATACCAGGTTAGTTTGAAATCCTTGTATAGGGCCTTTCCCAAATTTATGCATACGTCACTCGCGCATGCGCGGAACTGCTTCCGGCGGGCAAAAGCGTTGTTTGTAAACAGAGGTCGCACATGCTGATATCTAGATCTGTCATTTGGAGATCGTGCAGTTTTGGAAAATGCCGGATAGCTGTTGTGTTGTTGGTTGTGCCAGGCGGAGGAATGAAAATTCCCGGTCGCTAGGCTTAAGCTTTCACAGATTTCCATCAAATAGACACCAGAGAGCAGCGTGGATCCGGGCCGTCAACCGGAAAAATTGGAAGCCTGAGACATGGCATAGAGTGTGCAGCCGTCACTTCATTTCTGGGTGGCCCAGTGACGATCCGAGTGAAATAGACTACAGTCCAACATTATATATGAGAGGACAAGGAGCAGTTGTTTGTGATACCGTCACAAAGAGAGAGGAGAGACTACACCGGAGGGAAGTTGTGAAGGTATTTTATTTTTATTATGACAGTTTCTTATGTCATGACAGTATTTTGATAATATTAATTATTATATTATTACACTTTAATCCATAAACATGTCGTGTTCCGTGCAACATTTATTATATAATGCCTAGTTTATATTATGTTTTCTGTGATTTATTAATAAATAAATAAATAATATGTTATTTTTATAAATAATTTTATTTCTAACACAATTAATATAAATATATATAAATATGTTGTAGACCACAACAGGCAATATCAACAGAGTTAAACTACCCAATAATTGATAGATATTTGAGAAAAGCTATCATGTACATGCCAACAAACAAAAATGTGTTTGGGTGTGTTAATAAATTAAGGAAGTAAAATGTTTTTTTATTTGGTATGAATAAGATGACAGACGAACAATGATTTATAGTGGTAATTTTAATAGATGTGTATGTATTTTAGAGAAGCAGGTAAAAATGTGATCAGTTGAAGTTTTATTACAGTTATATGTGAATAAAAATAATAATCATAAAATGTATTTATTAACTGTTTGTTGTGTAGAGTTTATCAATATGTCACAAATAATTTACACATTTTTTTAAATGTATATATAGATGACATGTAAATTTATATTATATATTGATATTATATATTTTTTTAATGGTGAAGTGTTGGGGGATTCAAGCAATTAAGTTTTATCCTGTTGCCATTATAGATTATCATATTTTTATAAATTTGTATATATTTATCATATAATGTTAAGAAACAGAACAGCCCTTGTTTGTTAAAATGTGAAATATTTAATGCTGATAATAATAAATTTAACAGAATGACTTAAAATATTAACTGTAGGTGTTTGAAGAAAAGTGTCAGCCACCAGAGAGAGGGAGGCAGGAGAGGTGTCACTGCAAATGCATGACTACATCAGGCCTACCATTATCAGCCCTGCAAGTGATGATGCTGCATCAGGACCAACCTTTGCAGACAAAGGTATTTTATTTAAGAAATTATTCATATTAATACTGAATGGTGATAAGTAATAAAATAATATTTCAGTTTATGTATAAATAAGAAGAATTAAGATAAATAGTTAAAAGTATGAAATAATATTAATTAAATAACACAATAATATATTTTTTTTAGTTTAAAATTTTTAATCAATCATATTTTAATGTAACTGCAAATAGTGTGGTTAAGTAGTGGGCAATCATATTATCCTCATGTTGTAATACATAATCTAGTCAAAATATATTTAAACAGTCCTCATATAAACCATGAAAGCCAATAATAAATATAAAAGTGATTTGATATATTTATTGTATTAAATAAGTATTTTTTTACAATTTTAATAGATCTAATCAAAGAAATATAAGACTTGACAATGATTGATGCAGGTGTGCAAACTGAAGATGATCTGGTTGCCGAAAATCAACAGCTGAAGAAAGAGGTGGCTGCTCTTAAGAAGAAGGTGACCAGTTTGACATGGAGTGTGGAAAAGATAAAAAATGATGACAAAGCAACCAAATTCTACACTGGTCTGCCCACCTTTGCAATGTTCCTTTGGCTATTCAGGTAACAAATACAAAATGAAGTCCATTTTTCCTATTGTATTTAATTTCTAGTAATAATTTTTTTAATTATATAATTAATATTTTATGGATATACATGTATGTTACTTGTTTTCAAGGAAAATAAGTATGGGTTTCTGTTGGAAATATTAAAGTTTTCAAAATCCCAAAACATGGGTAATAATGTTATTGATTAGGCAGGCTTACATTACATACATTACTGTTATAAATATAATGTTACTTTGTGACTGTACGAAAAAAGTAAATAAAAATATATTATTGGGGACAGTCGAGTGGTAACAAGTTTGGGTTTCTCCACTGGGAACCCAAGTGCAATTTCCAGTGTGGCCGTGAGTATGTGTTGCACTGACACATCCAAGGTCATTGGTTTCCTCTGTGTCCTCCAGTATTCTCCACCTCCAATTAATTCTGAATGCCACTGTGTGAGCCATTCGGGATTGCCAAGTATTAGTTATTATAATAATTTGTACAATCCTTGTTAAATAAATAAAGTTAGAAAAAAAATTGTTTTAATTCCTTTAAAAAATGTACATGCAGTTTAACTACATGTTGATGAAATACATATATCCATTATGGTTGAGATATGACATAAGTTACAACATTATCACGTGGCATTTGTATAGTTTATGTGAAAAGTGTTTAATAGTTACTCATTTAAAATTTAACTTGTGAATTAATAGATACGAGGTCCTTAGTTAATTGTGGTAGTTTGTACATTTTATATGGTCTAATGGCTAGCCAAATAAAAAAATGCAGTATGGCTGTTAAATACAAGGTAAGGAATATAAATTTTTAATGTACATAAGCCATGCATTTTTATATTATTATATGAAACATATTATTGCTGTATATAATATATTGCAGGAAATATTAGCAATATCTTAAATGCTTCTTGTCAGATTACTATGCAAATTTTATATAAATCTAATAATCAAAAGAGGAACATAAATTGTAAATTAATCTGGGAAAAACAGGTATCATATCACACTGGTTCTCAGTTATTATTTTTTTCCAGGAAGATTATTGATTTCTCTCCACCCCCACCCCCCCCCCCCCATCACACAAAAACACATTTAAAAAAGTAAATTCATGTGCAGTGGCATATGTGGGCTGTGAATATAGGCATATGGTGTTAATTTGTTTGAAAAAAAAAATTATGACAAGATTTATATTTTATGGGAAATTTGTTTCAATTTAGATTTCTCAGTCCTAAAGCAGAACAAATGTCCTACTGGGGAGACAAGGTGATGCACAGGAGGAACACACGGCGACTCGGAATGCCACTGATTGACCAGTTTCTTGCAACCATGATGCGACTGAAGGTAAAGTTGTGGTAATTGTTGTATAAGATTATACTAATTTTAAGTCCAATCTTCTGGATAAAAAATATTATGTAGTACAATGAATATTTCCTTAAGAAGATGTCCCAAAGTGTGTGTATTTGACTGATGTTCCATGGGGATGTGTTGAATCACCAATTTGTGACAGAATCCAGGAGGGAAGTGAGGGTGTTTCCTAAATAACACAGAGTTAAAATATTATTTAAGTACATAACTGTAGCATAATTTAAACATTGTTATGATTTTCCATTTTCTTAATTCAAAATATTGTACACCAGGGGCAGATCCAGGATTTTTGGGAGGGGTGTACTGCTACACCAAAGGGACTAATGCCCTTTAAGAGGTCCACAACACCCAGAAGGGGGGAGGGGGGGGGAGGTCAGCATAAATAATGTGAGGAAAACACTGCAAAAAAAAGGTAATTCCACGCAGTAAGGGGTCTTTAAACTCCTTAAAACCCCCCATTTGGATCTGCCACTGTACAAATAGTGCATATGACCATCTCAGGTGTAGGCTGGCTATGAGCAGTTGAACAATTAATCTAAAGTTATTAAATGATGATTGATAATATATATAGTTAATTAATTTATTAAATTTACAGGTTGGTCTATTCCTGAGAGATGTGGCAGACAGATTTAATGTTTCGACAGCACTGATGTCAAGAGTGTTCACCACGTGGATATTTCTAATGGAGAAGGAACTTGAGAAGCTCAATCCATGCCCAAGCCAGACTATGCTAAAACACAGCATTCCTAAACAATATTCCAAGTTTCCTAATATTCATTTTATCATTGATTGTACTGAACTATTTATTAAACGAGCTTCTTCTCTTGTTGCACAAAACCTAACATTTTCAAACTATAAACATCACACTACTGTTAAATTTTTGGTGGCAATTATTCCAAGTGGAGCAGTTTGTTTTGTTAGTCATGCATGGGGTGGGAGAACTTCAGATAGACATATAACAGAACATTGTGGATTCTTAGAGTTAATTGAAGAAGGGGATTTAGTATTAGCAGATAAGGGGTTTTTGATCGGGGACTTACTTGCAAAGAAGAAAGCTTTCCTAAACATTCCTCCTTTTTTGAGATCATCACAATTTACATTATCAGAAGTTCAAGAAACAAAAGACATAGCAGAAGTACGTATTCATGTTGAAAGAGCAATTGGTCGTATTAAGCAGTATCATATTTTAGATCCAGTAATCCCACTTTCTCTGAGAAAAGTTTTGGGTAGTGTATTTCGTGTGTGTTCATTTCTCACAAACTTTGATAAACCACTTGTGGCATAAGTAAAATAACAAGAACACACAACACATATATACACCAGTGCTGTAGTCACGTCTACGCAATAAGAATCTGAGGGAAAATGCCTCAAGTGCAAGCCAGAGTCCCTGATGATTAAATTTGAGTATAATCAATAAAGTTACCACAGTTAGGCTCCCACTGAATTAATTTCAGTGCAAGTATCCTCATTTTTTGTATATTATCTATAATTTCAATCAACATTGCATGTTATCATTGACTACTACCTAAATGTTATCCCTTACTTAAATGCAAGTGTTCTCACAACTTGTGCATATGAATCGCTTAATATTTATTAGCAAGTATATTTACAACTTAAATGTTATCATTGAATGTAAAATAAACCTGCAATATCTCTGTGTTAACACTTACTACATACAATTCTCCCTACAATTAGTTAGCTATGAGCAGGTATGTTCATAAACAAGGGACCCATAGGTCATTGCTCACCTGTTAAAAGTTAAAAATCTAAAATAATATTAAATGGAAATAAAGTCTGAGAGGAACAGGTAATAAAGACCATGTATAGTTGATATGATCAAAGATATTGTCGCAAATAATATTTTGTGATCTGACCATATGTTTCCTAATGTTGAACTGAAGCATGTTACGGCAGTTTGTGAATATATCATCTATACTATTACCATGCTCGTTGGCTTTTTGATCAGCTGTTGACAATTCAGCAGTTTACACATTTAATTATTCTGGGGGGTACTTCTGAGCCCCATAGCTAACACAGACTTAATTTAAGGTTTCCAAGGAGATTTTTCATGGACCTCCCTGGTTGTCAAGTAAGAAGATTCTAGGTGCAGTGTTTACGATTTGTGCCCAGTTAACAGATGGATAAAGGGTGATCACTATAGCTCAGACGACTTTCAGTCAGAAGAGCTAAAACTGATCTGTTACTGATTTATTCACTTAAACTTTGGTAAAACAATTTCAGGGACAATAAAGGTCTCATAGAAGGAAACTAATTTTGGCAACATTTCTTCCTTCCACAGTTGAGGATCAAAAGCAACTGAAATGATCTCCATATCCTGTGGAGTCCATACAATCATATGACACATGTTGCAGCCCATCAATGCCATTTGCCCTGTTACCTGGTAATAGTAACCAGATGTTTTCCTTAGCTCTAGGCTCCCATCATCATTTATATCAATATGAGGGTAGCCACTTTCCACAAGTTCTTGAACAGTTTTGTCCCTTCCTGTGTAGGGACATTTCACCTCAACAACAACATCCACTGTAACTCCATCTGGACTTGTTCCAATGTATGGATATGTGTTGTGTAAACACAACCCACAAGCATCAACTTTAACCCCAAGGAGTTCTTGATACTCAGCCAGGGCATGGGCTTCATGTTCCTTCCCCCATTCTATAGCTTGGCCGTATGATTTGCTTCAAACAGAAAAACAGGAAAAAATACAATCCTCATATTTCACTGTTATGAAATTAATACAAATTATTAAAATTTTTTCATGTTAATTATGTTGTTAACCTCATATTTATCATAACTATTGGCCCATGGTGATTAGCTGAATCTGACATTGAAGGCTGTATCACATAAATAGGTAACAGTGATCTATTTTAGGTTTCCAAGAAAAAATACCCTAAATTGTCTGTATGTAATTGAGGATTTCCTTGGCCTTACCATTAAGATTTGTGCCCTGTTAATGGACGGATGTACATACAATGGATAAAGAGTAACTGCTTTAGCTCAGATGACTTTCAGTCAGCTTCACAAGAAACAATAAATTATTAAATGCTCATGAATTTTGGTTTAAAATACTATTTAATATATCAACTAAGTGGAATATATAAAACACAAATGTAATTATTTAACCTGTGTTTAATTCATATTAATTTTACCAAGCAGTAAATGTTATTATCAAATATGAGTAATTGGGATGTACCTGATACCCATTATACTCTTCATCAAGGTCTTGGAAGGCATGCTGTGACACTTCATTATGTCTCCAAACAGGGAACTGGTAAGGCGGCCCTTCCTAAGTTGCTGCCACATTGGGTTTCTGCTTTGACCTTTTGTCCCATTGAACACCTTTTCTTGAACTTCTGCTGTTATCGGCCTCATTATTATTTCTGGTGGTGTGTGACCTATAGTAGTATGATGAATTTGATAAGTGTGCCAAATTTCCTCACAATTTAAATAATATAATTTTATGATATGTATAACAAAATGATGAATGTTAATGAACAAATGAACAAAATTGCAAACTTTCTATTATTTTTTTTATAAAATTTAGGCAAAGAATGGTATGTATTTCAACATTATTAAACTTTTTAATGAAAATACTACATCAATTAAAGCTGCTAACTGTTCCTTTTTATTAGCTCAGGAAAGGCTGGTTGGATGGTCATCAAATTTGGTGTGGTTATGGGTCTTGATGAACATAAGATAATATGCATGAATGATGATGCCACCTATATTATCTTAATTAGTTTCCTGTGCAAGGACATTTTGTTGGCTGTGGGTCATGACCCATGGGTCACTTTTTACAAAATTCCCTTAGAGACTGAGTTTCCCATAGTACAATGTATTTTTTAACTACAATACATGTATCCACTGAATCACAGGGGCATGTGCTATGTCATGAATGGAATGTTTCATCATGTGAGATCTCTTTAAATCTAAATTAGGCATCAGAGATGCCAAAGTATGGCCAGACTTTGGTAACACCACCTTTAAAATAGGCCATGTCTTAATGCCCCTATCTTTTGAAATGCTACATAGCACAAGACACTGATCCAATAAATTACCACTTACCATGATTGTCTGATCAACTTGGGCAGTTCAGGCTAATTACCCGGTACTCACCTTAATACTTTTTTGTTTGGTATCAAATCAAATGTGTATAATGTTTAAAATGAATGTGTAAATGTTTGCAAAGTTATATATCTACGTTTCATGGATGGGGAATATAATTAACAGTATTTACCTGACTCAATTATAAGGGTGTGCATATCATCAGGTGCTGTGCAGGTTGAAACAGTGATTTCCAGGGCAGCATCTGGAGGCTGAGGATGAATTCCCCACAGATGTCCAATAGCTAGTTCACCACATGCGCCTATTAGCTCTTGCACAGCAGTCATGTAATGGTTATCTGGTTGATCCCTGTGTGCTGGTGCTCTGGGAACAAAGGTTGTAGTGGTTGGATTTGATTCTGTGTCTTTACTAACTGAAAATAGTTACAATACAGAGTACATATTGCTGAACGAAAATAAATGTCAAAAATAAATAATAATAATACTATCATAAGTTAATACTGTATGCACAAAACTGGGGATATGAATGGATAGTTTCATTCAAGCATAAAAAGTAAATATTTATGATCCTTAATTTTAGTTTGCTGCAAATTGAGTCCCTTGCAACTCTGTTTAAATTAACATATCAAGTACAGAGATAACACAGTTTTTGAGTCTAAATGAAGTTCAAGATAAAAGGGAAAGGAAGTTCCCTTTAAAACTGAACGAGGGTTTACGGTTTGATATTTTAATTAGGTCTTTGAAAAATGAATACTGTAATTAACTTTTGATACCTTTTCTGTACTTAGGAGAAGTAACTTCAATGTTAAGAAGTTGTTGTGGCTCCAGTTTCATTGCTCTGGGAATGTTCCACTGGCTAGATTTTGAGGTCCGTGAAATGCTTCCACTCCTTTTGCACTCTTCAAGTGAAAACAACATTGCCCCAATGTGGCTACAGTGTTGGGCAAGACTGAAATTAACAAATGTTGAATAAAATTATTATAAAGTGTTTATTATGTAAATGTTCAAAGTACAATTTTTTTCACAAACCACTAAAAATTATCCAAATTATACATAAGTTGTTGTAACAGATCAATAAACAAATTTTAAGTTTTTATGCATTAAATTCATGCATAAACATTAACATGCATAGATTTAACATGTGTTTTTATAATTTACATATGTGGGGAATGACATATATGTGAACTTTTACAACTAATAATGAGTTTGGGTAATATGAAATATATTACTCTTGACATGTTTTAAGTTAAATTGCTATAACTAACAAAACATAAATGTATGCTAATTTCATATGACATTTCATATTTTTATTCATGTTAATTAACTTATTTTTACATTGAATCTCATTGATATGTCACAACAGTACTTTTAATTGTTATCAATGTTTATTACATCAACTAAATTAACTTCTCTTGTTTTACACTTGAAAACTGACATTTTTTATTGATGTAGACAAAAAATCATTGCTTACCCAATTGGGCAGTCACATGTTGCAGCAAGTATTGCTCCATTGTTTCTCACAGCAACAAAGCATGTGTATCTTTTACTCTTCTGTGAAGCAATACATCTACACCGAGCATATACTATATCATTCACCTGCAAAAAAATTAATTTTCAATCAATCATCTGGATATATATATATATATATATATATATATATATATATATATCAGGGTTGGACGCGTAATACCCAGGCAGGTAAACCTAAGTGGGTAATACTCTTTATTACCCGGGCTGAAAATAAGTGTTAAAACTCATATGTAGGTTTTATGGGCAATATAATATGGACTTTTCTGAAACTTTTTGTGTTTATATATGATTTCCAAAGTACAAAGTAGTGTAATATTAGGAAATCCTGTCATATATTAACATATTAGTATTACTGTTTACATGTGATTGAATTGTAAAGAATCAAGTCAATAACTGTCCAAAAAAGTGAATTTAAATGAACAGTGTCATCAGTTTTTCAATTAAGAGTTCCTTATCAGAGCCCTATAGAATTCATAATCTTGAAAGCCTTCTTTTTCCCAGTCAGTGTGTATTAATTTAATAATGTGCATTGCTGTGCTATTCAGCACAAATGACTAGACAAAGTGAATTGACAAAGTAGAAACATCAAGGCTAGCCAGTCATGACAGCCTGACAGGAGATTTTAATTGTATCAAGGTTTCTGAGAAATCCCCTTCCCAACCATCACTTGACTAACTGATATCTACATCTAGGCATTTGTTAACAGTTTAAACTGCACAAGACCTCTTTTAGCCTGCCCATAAATACTGGTAAGAAACAATAGAGGCTGTGGCTGGGGTGTGCACTGCACAAGATAGGTGGCTGAATCAGCAAAGAAATGTTAAGTGAATATCAGTCAACTTGTGCTTGATCATCATTTTCTTCAGAGTGGAATTGTGGTATTATCCCATATGATGAGATGATTACTGAATTATGTATCTAAGAAGTTCCGTATATAGATGTTTTTTTTTTAATTTTTTATACTTACATGTGAAAAAAAGTTGATACAATATCTATAATTAACTGAGTAAATGAAGTTAGTGTAAAAGACTTGCTAACCATGCTACATTTTAAGTATGCACTGAAAAAATATCCAAAATAAAATTATCAAAATGATTTCTAGTAGCCAGTTTCTGGTAGCCAGAAGCCACTTCTACATCAGTTTGACTTTACATCCACAAAGCAATCCACTTTCAAAGTTTCAATGAAAAAGTCCTGAAAAAAAAGTGAACTGATGGGCAATGGTATGAGTACTCTATGTTTACAATGTGTCTAAAGACTCACATTTTTTTCTCATTTTTTTCAGTTAAGTGTATCATAATTAAATGTGTTATGTATTAAGTATTATATATCAGACAATGCTATTGATATTGCTTTATATTAACAAATATATAAAGCACATAATCATATTTACCACTGCATATAATCATATTCAATTTCAGATTGATATCATATTGCCCATAAAACAGGTAAAACCCATAAAAACCAGGTTTACCCAAGAAAACCAACTGGGCTGGGCTTTATGCTTAAATCCCAGGTTTTGCCCAACCCTGATATATATATATATATATATATATATATATATATATATATATATATATATATATATATATATATATATATACATATATATATATATAATCTTCACAATTTTTCCAGATTATTAAACATTTATGACTCAATATTTCATTCACATTACCTGAGCAAAAATCTATAAATTACACGTGAACCCCCCCCCCCCCCACATATTTTTTTAGCAAAAAAATATCAGTCATACTCAATCCTTAATTTAAAATTTCTTACCAATTTAGCTCAAAAACCATTAATGAGTTAAATGTTATTGTAACTAATTTTTTATTCAACCAAAATTAAATTTTTAGAAAATAAGGATTTCAATTCGTACAATCCATAATTAAAAAATTGACATTTATTTTCAGTACTATGATATTGAGTGAACATGCTAATAATATATACATAACATGATAATTATTATTATAATTATGTTACTTACATATATGCACTGATTAACATGCCCATTTTTCAAATATCCCTTAAATGTGTGTTTTTCTTTTTTTTTAATCCATGAATTTTGCATATGCTTTTGTAAATTTGATCTTTTGAAGTTTTGTTTACATCACTTACCACGGAAACACAAATGTCACTGACATCTCCTGCCGCCGTGTGCTTCACCGCCCGGTCAAATGCTTTAAATGTCCCCTTTTCTGTTCCACGGAAGTGAGTATAAATGTCTAGGAATCTGATTCTTGGTACCAGGTACAAATTGTTATATGTTAGAGACACGTAATTAAGCTCACTGTCATCAAATGACAGGGGAGTCTCGCACATGTCAATGTTTACAATCGGTTGATCAGCTGTCCTGATGCCGCTGTCGCATGTCGCTCCCTCTGTTAAACCACAGGGGCGTTTGTCCATAATGCATTTGATTAAATCCGTTCGAGTCAGCCTCTTACAACATTCTTTTCCATAATTCAGGGACCTGGCTATGCCCTCCAAATCTTTTTTCAGGTCTCTTTCCTGGTAGGCCATGGTTGTTTACATTGGATTCAGAATGGCTTTTGCCCGCCGGAAGCGGTTCCGCGCATGCGCGAGTGACGTATGCATAAATTAGTGAATTCCCCAATTTGCCCTTGTATCAGGTGACTACATGTGCAGTTGGGGTGATAAATATAGAGTATGTGTAGGTTTGAGATTGTATGATAGGATGGTATTTAATCTAAATCAAGCAACTCCCTGATAAATCTTTATTGGAACATTGGTTTGAAATTTGGAACTATCAGAATATATTATGTTCTATCGGTCGCTTTAACGTCTCACATTGTTAATTCCGGTGTCGTTGCCATGTTGGACATAGTGTTTACTGTGAACAACCTGCTATTCCTTTCCTGGGTACACGTTCTAAAGTCACGGTCGGCCAGGTACATCGACTGACAAGTATCTGCTATGACATCGATCAATGATCACAGGATTGGTACGAACGTGTCAGTTTCAGTAACTTAGCTAAGCCATAACGGTGTTTGTTTCAGTGGTTATAGGATTTTTGCTATAAACATCAAGATTCATGTAGCCTGAAAAAGCATACAATCAATAGAACGCATGCAGTTAACTACCGTTGAAGGTTCATACCTGTACATGCTTATTAAACAGGGATATGGATCTCCAGGATTCAATATTTTATTATAATATGCATCTGATTTCTTTTATATTTAAAAAGGTTACAGAAAATACCTAAAAGTTAGACCATGGGAACTTTTTAATGGAATTTGTATATTAACCCTGACAGAATGACCGGACGAAAGGCCAACAGTAATCGTTTAAGTTCATCAGTTGTCAATGAAGCCACTGAGACATAAGTGCAAGGCATACAATGTCCTAGTATCAAAAGGATTGCTCTAAAACTGTGGCCTGTGGAATGTGTTACGGGCTGACATAAAAGCGGACCGAACTGTCTCGCCAGTGAAGCTTGCTTTTCTAGCGAAGCGTTTGGAACGCCGGACATGTGCGCCACCGACATGGGTTCGAATCCCTGATCGGCCCAATATTTTTCCCTGAGCAAATTGTCTTCGTAACAAATGGAGGCTCGTCCAAAGTGACGGCAAACTTTGTGGCCCGGGAAATATTGGTCAATTACCGCAATCTAGTTCACCGATGGTGTGACCCCTGGGATAGTATTGGTCTAATAGCAGAAGTCTCTTAATAAGGGGTTGGGTGTAAGCGGGTGACATAAAAGCGGATCGAACTGTCTCGCTTATTTTAGCGTGCTTTTCTAGCAAAGCGCTTGGAACACCGGACATGTGCGCCACCGACATGGGTTCGAATCCCGGATCAGCCCAATATATTTTCCCCTGAACAATTTGTCTTCTTAACAAATACAATATGTAAAATACAAGAACCAGGAAGAAGGAATAATGGAGGACAACTGAGAGACACAAAGTCGAGAAAAGATGACAGAAGAATGTTAAGGAAAAGACACAGAGAAAGAAAATGAGCAAAAAACGCTTTGTAGACTTTTAACTGGGCCGTTTCCATTCATCCGCATGCATAGTGCGTTTGCTTAGTCCGCATGCGTAGTCCGTATCCGCACGCTGCCGGGAGCGATTTTTGCGCACTACGCATACCAATCATCGTGTCGATTTCAGGTTTAGCATAGAGTTTTTCCATTCAGGCCGTGCTGTATGCACAGTCTCTATGTCAAACTGGTATAAATGTCATTTCTGGCATCAGTTTTCCGGAAACCAAGCATAATGGCCTTAGGCTGAATTTTGTTTCTTTTCTTTATCACAAACAACATGTTTTTTATATGATTGAAGCGTAAACATCACTGTCGCTATAAAATATTACTTATCACGACCTTTTAATAATTTTATTATTTTAATTTTATAATTTTAATTTTTGATGCTAATATATACAAATGTACAATCTATAATGGTTAAATAGCTTGCTAAAAAAGAAAAACTTCAGCTATCGAGCACGTATCAATACGGAGTACGGACTACGCATAAACGTACTTATGGTAAACGAACTTTGCGGATACGGATTACGCATACGGACTTCGCATGCGGACTACGGATACGTACAACGCTCTTATGGAAAACCACCTTTATAGTTTTGGAGATATGGCCAATAGATGATATGTTGTAGTGTTTCATGTACAGCGCCTCTAGCGGCTATTTTCCAAAACTTAAATCGCCTTTGATACAGCCTGTGACATAAGTTGTATCGTTTAAAAAGGATTCGTGCAAAACTGTGGACTGTAGAATGCTATATGTAAGAAACAAGAACCAGCCAGAAGGCGAAATTGAGGACAAATGACAGACAGACGGACATACTGACAAAGTGACACAAAACTGGGAGAAGATGACCAGATTTTTTTATTGAGAAGACGCAGAGGAAGAAAATAATCCTATGTATATGAAGAGAGGACCAATATGAACGAAGTTATGATGAAAATAATAATTCGAAGTTTTTCGATGACCTTGACCTTTGATCTATGATGACCAAAAACAAAAGGTTACCAGGCCTTTTGACTTTCAATCAACCCTGTTAGTTTCAGATCGATTGCTCCAAAATGGTGCCCAGGAGGGTACTTGCAAACAAACAAACTGGACGACCATAGGTCGAGCGCTTGCAGGATATTGAAAGAGAAACCCCTTGACGACGGTTGCTAAGCCCAACATTTGTGTACAAGCGGGCTCATGTTCTCAGTCAACGATAACATGGCGGCGCCCGGAGACTCTCTTGTACATATCTCTGAAAAAAATATCATTTTCGTTTTTTCACGAGGAAACTCATCTTTAAGAACACTTAAAAGAAAGGCTCTCAGATATTTGTGCATGATATCAAAATATCGGGAAAACATCGGAAGCGATGCCGTCAGAGTAACAGCCCGGTGCTGCGTGGTGCTCCATGCGGAAGGCTGGAAGCCTCACAATCTTCAGTTCGAGCTAGAGGACGACAGAAAAAATGAGCCAGATATAGTAGGGTAAGTTTAATTAACACTATTTACATTATCTTTCAAATCATATCTTATATAATTTTCACTTTTTCGTGAATGACGATGAGTAATACTGACAGTTCGACACGGTAATCAGTTACATAACTTACCTCGGTTGCTTGTTAACCAAGTGATGCCATGTGACTCGCGGCTCAACGTGAAAACAGTGCCCGTTATATAATAAAAGGAAGGGGGTTTAAAGTACTGCTTTTGTATTAAATTATTTTTATAAAATTTATCTGGCAGAATTATTAATTCACAGCAGTAACGAATTTATTTCCTTTACTCTATAAATACTTGCGTGCATTCTAATTATAGTCTATATTTTGGACTATGGCTATGTTATACATTATTAAAAAAACTAATAATAGGCCTATTATCATTAAAATAAATATATATATATATATTTATATATATAATTGATTTTCGATTTATCATTGTTTGTTGTGTCCAGATTTCTGAAATATTCAAGGAAGCTTAATTTATCAAATCATTATCTGAATGTCACATACAGAACTTTCATTTTTAGATGGGTGATTAATTCTGTTGGCAGCGTTTGATGTAATAATAGTAAGCCTGTCAAAATGTCAATATGAAATTTTGCTTTTGCTGAATTGAAACTACGTTTCGGAGAAAGCAAGTTCGGACAAGAGGTACAGCTACCAAATAGCCTAATTTTAGGTGTTTGAGAATTTGGCTGGTTTCTAATATTCACAATTGATCTGTCTTTAACTACGTTTATTATATAATGCACAGTAAAGTGGATCGTTTGAAATATTTAATGCATATACAGCCATTGATATGAATTCAACACGCCAATTAATGGGGTTTGTATAATTTTCATTTTGAACAACGTGATAGAAAATATTTTAAAAACTCTCACTCATGGACGTGCGATTAATATGTTACAGAAAAATATGAAATTCTAATTGATTTTTTCCCTCATATATTATGGTGAAGTGAGGGTAAACCTACACATTGAACGTTCAGATTTGCGGGAAAATATAAAATTCTAATTGATGTCTTTTCCTCATATGTTAGGCTGAAGTGGTGGTGAAACCTACACCTCGATCGGTCTGATGTGCGAAAAAGTATAAGATCTTATATGTGATTCAGGTGTTCATTTAATGGGCTTTGTATAATTGTCGTTTTGAACAACATAAAAATAAAATATGAAAAACTCTCACTTATCGACGTGCGCTTTATCTGTGACAGGCCGGTTCATAAGACGTTAAAGATCGTGAAAAAAAAACAGCTTCAGCAATGAAGCTTTGGTTATTTATCACCCCAAACTGTATTGAATGTGTACCTCACATGGTATGTTTACAAAAATGAATCAATCGAGAGCCAAAATTGATAATTAAAAATGGTTAAGTCACATAGAACAATGCATAGACTTGCATATTTCGAAAGCGAGTGTTAATACCTGTTACATGCATTTCCACTGTTAAAAGACAGTAATAAATAATAGTTATTGCATAATTATATAATTTAAGTATTTATTTATATATGAGAGTAGTTTTCGTTTCAAAGTTGTTCCAGCAGTTTGCAAGGAGATTTAGACATTCATTATTTAACATATTTATATTGCTTATACATATATCAGTTGTCCTGTTGTGCAGTCTGTGAATCAAATCCGTCAAATTTATTATGCCGAACGTGCGAGATAATATGTCGTACGTACGAGATAATATGATATTCATATTAGATAGGATTTCGTAGGTACGAGATAGTATGTCGTACGTACAACATGAATAATTTTATTTCCTTTTGCCAGGTGGCAGCAATACGCTTCCGTACTTTCACGCTTAAAATACAAAGTAATAGGAATAAAAGATCATTAGGCTTACATAAACTAGGTTATGTGTCTGGTACATTTTTCATCTAAAATTGTTAGCATTGCAATGCTTGGTTAAAAAATACTCTCATACTTGGCAAAACCAAGGGCATTAAGTCAGAAACAAATTATTAACTTCAATATTCATATTTATAATTATATGGAACCCCGCTCTTGATTGAAAATATTGTCCCATGCCTATGATTCACGACGCTATTTCTTCAATTTATTTAAATAAAAGGAAACATCTGCTTGTAGACTAATTATGTGCAGCTGCAACAAGCAGAACCAAAGCCAGAGAAAGGAGGATGTTGGGATCTTCAACTGCCCCTTGACTCTCCTGTAACACTTCCTGAACAGTATAGGCATTTTAACAAGATATACAGTGACATACAGCTAGAAAATCTGTGACACAAATGCCAATCTTTAATAATATCTAAATGATACATTTGTCACGTTTATTTTGTAAACATCAATGTTTTAACAGTCTTTTCTCCACAATGAACTCTTGAAATGTATCTTGGGTTTATGTCTAAGATTGTGACAATCTGGAATGCTAGAGCCAGGCCGCATCCTCACAATGAACATTCTCTCAACTTAACATACAGCTTCTATCATTTCCCTTGTATTTCTAAGACAATCTGCACCAATTGATAAATTTCTTTGCTGATTTTTTTCATTGAAAATAAAGACATCCATGTAGCTTCATTACAGCATGGCAAGTTCAATGAGTGAAATGTAAAGGAAAATTATCTGAAACAGTTTCAATCTCACCACCTTCATAAATGTGGTTTTGTGATAAATAAGGAATTCAATTACTTAGGTGCTACTCCTGATGAAAAGGTTGTATTGAAGGTAGAACAGCTATGTGGAAATTAAATGTCCCTATCTTACAAGAAATATGACAATCAACGATGCCTGTACTAATGATAGAAGACGGCGCTAAGTCAAGAATAAGCCGTCATCCTCACAATGAACATTCTCTCAACTTAACATACAGCTTCTATCATTTCCCTTGTATTTCTAAGACAATCTGCACCAATTGATAAATTTCTTTGCTGATTTTTTTCATTGAAAATAAAGACATCCATGTAGCTTCATTACAGCATGGCAAGTTCAATGAGTGAAATGTAAAGGAAAATTATCTGAAACAGTTTCAATCTCACCACCTTCATAAATGTGGTTTTGTGATAAATAAGGAATTCAATTACTTAGGTGCTACTCCTGATGAAAAGGTTGTATTGAAGGTAGAACAGCTATGTGGAAATTAAATGTCCCTATCTTACAAGAAATATGACAATCAACGATGCCTGTACTAATGATAGAAGACGGCGCTAAGTCAAGAATAAGCCGTGGCAGTCAGACTCAGTAGGCAATGGTACTTTCATCATGTTGCATTGATTTTGTGGTAAACAGCCCATATTCGTAACATTATGCTTCGGATGATGAATGAACACAAGAGAATACGTTTGAACTCACAACCAAAACTGAAGCTCCGTCTCTATGGTAACGAGTAATTTCCTGTATCGCGTACAAGTTGGATGCATCTTGGAACCCGTGAGAGCGATGCCTGTATCCATGCGGTCAGAAATTCAACAAACATGCGGACGGGTTTACCAATATGCTGAGTTAAAACGAAATTTTTTCTCGCTCATGTGTGGTGTTGTTTGAAAGGACACAAACAATGCTAACGATTAGTCTGGTTTATATCAATTGACAGTGTTCCTGTAGGCCATGAGGCGTTGTCAAAAATATTTGCATCCTAATGGGGCCTTATAATGCGATCACGGACCTAGATGTAAAGGCCATCTGGTCGTAATGTCAGAGGACCGATATGGCTCTAGTCCAGAATTTAATTTGTGGAAGAGTTCAAAACTTGTCCCATCTGTTGTGACCTTTCTCTGTCCCATTGCCACCAAACTGTCTACCGATATAATTCTAGACAGGGCGTGTTCCTCTAAGTACGTTTGAAGTTATATGTAAATGTTTGTAAAAATGTTATAACAATGGTGGTTGTTGTTGGTGGTGGAAAGTTCCGTTATGATTCTACCAAACAAATGCCATTCCTTGAAAAAAAAAAAACCATACGATTCGTCCCCTATTTCAAAACGAAAGTCTCAGTTTGTATTTTGAAATGTTATCACACCAATTTGTGTAAAATTGTATATAATTTAGGAACTTCATATCAATTACAACATTTATTACAATACTGCCATTATTACAAGAATGACCGCGTCTAGAAACCACTTTTGTAATAATATTATAATAAAAATAAGTGGCAACTTTATCTGACGACGTAAGAACATCAACCACTATTGAAAGAAAAAATTATTACAATGGTGGTTGCAACTTCATCTGAAATAGTATTATCGGAACTGTATGCATAAAAAAGTGTTGATTTGAGATGTGTTAAAGGACAAAATCAAACTGAAAATCTGTCTAAAATTTGGAACTCTATAAGAATAAATGATATTATATCCGTCGTATTTAAGTTATAATTTTGTTCATGGCAGTGTTGAGGCAATGTTGGATACAATTTTTGCTGTAAACAACATGCTATTCTTTTCCAAGGTACACTTTCCAACGTCAGAGTCTGTCAGGTTCACCGACTGACAAGTAACTGCTATGAAATTTATCAGTGATCACAGGATTGGTACGAGCACGACGTTAGTTTCCGTGAAGCAGCCAATATATAACTAGTCCTTGGGCTTAGGGGGGTCTCGTGTAAAATCGTATGTCCCCTAATTCTTACTCCTGAGCCAGATAGGAAACCCTTATGGGAGTAAAAAAACTTGGGTAGACCATACTGGATCGTGGGCAGAAAGGGTAAAATTCAAGATGGTGTCCAAAATTGCCCCCAGACCATTGCATCGTTTATAACTCGAAAAGTAATTGAGGTAGGGGAATGATTTTGGTGCCTTTGCCTATGTTTTCAATGTCAAGGAATCTATTGAAACCATTTCCAAGACAATGCCGTATTTGATTACGGTGATATTCAATATGGCTGCCAATATGGCCGCCGTACCATAAAATCATACATAATTCAAAAAGTAATTGAGGAAGGGGAATGATTTTGGTGTCTTTGCCAATGTTTTCAGGTCAAGGAATACATTGAAACTATTTTCAAGACAGTACCGTATTAGGTTACGGTGATATTCAATATGGCTGCCAATATAGCTTCTTAACAGTTGAGTCATGTCTGACAAGCAAAGGAATTAAGGTTGGGGATTCAGTTCAGTATCTTTGCCAATGTTTTCAATGTCTAAAAAAAGTAATTGAGGTAGGGGAATGATTTTGGTGTCTTTGCCTATGTTTTCAGGGCCAAGAAATCTTTTGAAACCATTTCCAAGACAGTACCGTATTTGGTCACGTTGATATTCAATATGGCTGCCAATATGGCCGCTGTACCATTGAATCGCACATGACAAGACAAAGAATCAAGGGAGGGGATAGCTTTAGGTGTTTTCGTCTATGTTTTAGGGCCCAGGAGTCTCTTTTAATTATTTTCAAGACTACACTGTTTCTGGTTAAGGGGAATTAATGTAGGGGTTGATATTTTGATGTCTTTGCCTGAGTTTTCAGGGTCAAAAAGTCTATTTAAACCTTTTTTTTCCAAGACAATACCGTATTTGGTTTTCGTGATATTCAATATGGCTGCCAATGCGGCCACTGTACCATTGCACCATGTCTGACTATCCAAAGTTTAAGGTAGGGGATAATATTCAGATGTCTTGGCTTATATTTTAAGGGTTAAAGTATCTAATGAACTTTTTAAAGACAATAAGGTATTGGGTTATGGTAAAATTCAACATGGTTGCCATTATGGCTACCAGTATAGTAGCTGCACAACTGAATCATGAGTAACTCACTAAAGAATCGAGACAAGATTCATTTTGTTGTCTTTTGTTAAATTTTCAATGGTCAAAAAAACTACCAAAATCATCATAAGGCAGGTATCTTTTCAGGCTAAAGTGGAATTCAATATGGCACCGATATGGCAGCCATGTCACTGAATCATCCAAAATTCACCAAGGAATACAGCTTGGTGATTCACCTGAAGGTTTCACATGCAAGTTTCATATCTAATGGGTACCAAGTCCATCATAACTTATCCAGGTTTATTGTGCGCAAATTTACTTGCTTGCAATTTGCAGAATATGAAGCAGGGAGGTCTCTGCTTCCTGCAAGACCATACACACTAGAGAAAGATTCTCCAAACATACATATCTTATAGAATGCTTTAAGGTACGGCCCTGGTTAGAATTGTTTGTTGGTGGTAGATCCTGAAGTGAAGTTCCTGTTCGATGATGCTACATTGTGTACTGCAAATGATCAACAGTTGCTCTAATTTTCACGGTTTAGTACCTGAAAAAGGTATTTTTCTGCATTGCACAGTCTTGTATATTTCCATTCATCCGTCTGAAATCTCTAAGAACATCTTTTGCTCTAGATTTGTCTCAAGTTCTGTCATCTTTTCATGTTTGTTGTTCTTTTAGCTCAGCAGACTGTACGTCATTTGCTTAGGCAAATATCCTTAAAAACAAGAAATTAGGTCACTGTGATTTATATTTTTTTTTATACTGGCTATAGGAACAAAAGAATGATTTGTGCACCCTGAATGTGAGATTGGCATTTATAGTATCTAATAGGCCCAGAATCATCTAATGCAACATAGGAACTTCTAGAAATATTTTCAAGGAAATCTAAAGTTCATTCATCGTGACATATATTCTGCAAGCTACAGGGCTAAAAGATGATCTTGAACACCCAGACAGTCTGACTGGCTTCAAATGGTATCCGTAAACCCTAGAATATTTTAACATAACATTCAGGGAAGTTCTGGGCAAATCTCCTTTGAAACTTGAAATTAGGTTCTTAGAGCATTTTAATATAACATCCAGAGAAGTCCTTGTAAAGTTTTTGTCGAATCCCTAAACTAGATCACTGTAATCTTAATGCTGTGAGCTAAAGGAAAAACACGAATTTAACACTGAAAGTCGATTGGTACAAATCATTACAGTTTGACCTAGAATCTTCTCACATAAAATTTTAGGTCCACCCTAAATCTCCAGAGATAAAGATATGTCAATATAATTAATTACACTAAAACCGCTCTTATATTCTTATGCATTTGAAGGGATTGCGTAACGTTTCTCTTCGTTCAGCTGAAATATGAATAAAGGTAACGATTTATCGAAAAGATAAATATCTTAAACTTCGTTTGAATACTAGATGGTGCTTAAAACAAAATATCTTAATAACAATAATGTTGTTCAGCGGTATCCCATTTACCATATATTTGTATCCGCCAAAAATAGTTTTGCGGATACTATGTTTTCACTTGCACGCCGCAGCCGCCGCCTAAAGGTTTCCGGAGAACTCAGCCCTATCCACTGGACACCATTTTATAAATTTCGAATTATGAACGGGTCACATGTGATCTTTCCTCTCTCTAGTGCAACCAATTGTGCGTCTTTTTTGACACATTAACCCACATATCTCCGGACTCAATTGACCAATCAGGATAAAAATTCTATACAAATGTAGCCTTTGGATAGCTTTATAACATAAACAATAAATGGTGGCGCTACCTGCTTCCATTTTTGCACAGCGTCCATCTGTTCATCTGCCTTTGGATAAAAATCACTCATATCTCTGCAGTGGTTGGACTTATCCACCTGAAATTTTGCGTGTGTATACCTCCTAGAAAGCTTTTTTTATTTTATACGGGTGGCGCCACCTACATTCACGATCAGGCTGCAGACGTTCAGGCTTATATCTCATGACTAGTTTGACGTATCCTCCTTAAATTTTGCATTTGTTTAGATCTCACATAGCTCTTTATCATGCGCAAAACTTGTGGCGCAACCGGGAACTATTTTTCCACAGCGTCCATCTGTTTGTCTGCTGTGGGATAAAATCACTCATTTCTCGGCAATAGTTTGACTCATCTGCCTAAAATTGTGCATGTTTATACATCTTGGATAGCTTTCTGAATTTGTGGCTGGTTGCGCCACCTACATAAAAGTTAACGCTGTAGACATCCATGCTAATATCTCAGGACTGGTTTGTCGTTTCCCCCTGTAAATTTTGCATGTGTATAGATCTCACATAGTTCTTTATCATACACAATATTGGTGGCGCCACCTGCATCCATTTTTGCACATCTTTCTGTTTGTCTACTGTGGGATAAAATCACTCATATACAAGCAGTAGTTTGACTTAACTGCCTACAATTTTGTATATGTATACAACTTGGATAGCCTTCTTGATTTTGTGGCAGGTGGCGCCACCTACATACACATTTCGACTGCAGTTATCCATCGTAATATGCAACACACCTCGCCCTTGTTTCCCTTTCCACTCATTTCATGCCTCACTTCAATGGCTCCTGCAACCTTTGGCCTAGAACCTTTTATATTGTCTCCTTTGTATAAAAATATCCCGGAAAATATGCCGACTAGGGTACTGGTACAGTATACACGTGTTCTGTTTGGTAGAGGTATTACAAATTATGCAAATTTTCTTATTGTATGGTGACTGACGGTTTACAGTAATATCGGCGATCTTATTGGCTACATGGAACAGTTATGCTCATGTATAGTATACATATATATATATTAATATATATATATATATATATATATATATATATATATATATATTTTAGTTTCTTTATTTTCAGTTTCTTAGTTATCTTATGAGAATTTGAGAAATAAAGTCATTAAGATAAAACTCTATAGATTTTTTTTAAAGATTACTTGAGAATATAAATTTCTCAGCATATATTTAGTGTCTGGAAAGTTTTTCCTCAATATTATATGTAAAGTCGGAATGGGGGGGGGGGGGAGCTATTGCCCCGCGAGGCATCCCCCTGGCTACGCCCCAGACTCCAACACCAGGTATCGAACCCAGGTCGACAGCGAAAAGGGTCGAGCGTTTTACCCGTCAACTGTATAGTTACATAAATGATCAGTTCACACATGGGCTACTTGAATGTAATTTTTTTTAATGTCAAGTCTTGTTTTGCCTTTTTTTAATCTCGAACTCATGTGTAGATTATATAGGGTGTGACGAGTAACCAGTACAACGGTTCACCGCACTGCAAAGTCAGATCTATTATTGGTAGCATATCACACAACCCCCGGCGCAGGGTTGAGGTTTATTGTGTGTTCATTGTATAAACCCTTCTGTCAGTGACGGATTTAAGCATGTTTGAAAATGTGTTGCCCACATGTATGATCAGTAAATGTGAACAATAAGTGACTCTCGATCTCTAGGCAGTCATTTCTTATGTCAGCATGCATTAATGGTAAATCTCCAATTCACCCAGATAAACCTTTTGCACAATGTTGAAATTATCACATAAAGTGTCGCTTTGCATTTACATCTTCAACAATTCCGGCAACATATGTTTCACGAAAACAAGCCAAGGAAGCACGTGCTGTTTCTGTTTATACTTACTATACCGTTTTACAAATATTAAAGCGCAAAATAGATCCACAGGTTAAACAATATATATAAATTATGTTTCACGGACAAATACATTCTGTTTGTTATATTTGGAATGGATGTTGTTGATGTACACTGGATGTTTATATGCTTAATTTACTTATTTACTTAAGTTTTTTTTTTATTTTACACTCTTCTGGCGTTTTAGCTTGATTTCTGTGAAAAGCTAGCACGCCGCTAGCGTGCTTTGTGAATGAATGTTTGCAGGAGGTTAACCTTGACATTCATAGATAGACCTTCTGTGTGGAGAATTGTCCCAACATTTAGCTGCAGGGACCTCTGTCATTAATAGTGGTAATCAGCCCAGAATATGCATGCGGAAATATCATTGGCCAGAAATCGGTTATTCGACATCTGATTGGCTATAACCGCCACACGATCAAACCAATCGAATGGGATCTTTAATTGTTTCTTATTAACGGCATCTTTTTGCAAGGGATCCCTGATGCAGTAAACGCGAAAATAAATGACGCAAACAAGCTGACGGTCACATGGGTTTCACACATTTCGACACCCGTATAAACTGTTTTTCATACACACACATACACGGGCAGAGGTTTCAAGGGAAGTTTATTTAAAAGGTAGGTCCATAGCCTGTTGGTGGCAATGAGTATATTGGATAAGGAGGAAGGTGGCCATACACTGAGGTTTATTATTACGCCCACTGGATTTCAGGTTTTATATGCATCGATTTACGAATAATTTAGAAGTCATGACTTTTTGAGACATAAGGGCAAACCTCTGATGTTCTGGGTATAGATTTCAACATTTTGCTATTGAGGCACCGTCGGGGTTTGAACCGGGGACCTTCAGTCCAATGCCTAAACCACAACTAGCCACGTCCTACCCCTTTTTTAGTTAGATTTAAGGCTAAATTAAACCCACTCCTTTTGTAAATACAATATTTACGGCACTCACGACATTTCCTCTCACAGGCCATCCGTTCTTCGAAGTTGTTTTCGTTTCCGCCGCAGCCGCCGTATATGAAGGTTTCACATTTGTATGTGGTAGAGTTGAAGAACCAACGCTCAGCGGCCATTTTGCAATTCCCAGTCTCTGGTTCCATTGAACAACACTCAGGAACTGCAATGGTCCCTGAAAGTAAAACATACTGTTAATTTAAACTGTTTATGTGGATGATATACAACTACATGAGACGTGGTGGGCCCTGAAAGGAAATAAAAAGTTAAATATTATTCGAAACTGCTTACTTTGATGATAACTATATTCAAACATGAGTGACATAACCCTCTTAACATGTTTCTTCAAATGAATATACATCAACTGTTACACTAGAAACCTTGTACGGTCACAAGTCAGTCACGGATAGCCACCTATCTCCGCTGATCCTCAGAGGTCTGGTTATTCCCTTGGTATGGCCCATACGATGGGATTGCACTTATATTATAATATGGTACACACAACCATACGATTTACCATATTTATATTGATTAATACCAGTAAATATATGCGCAGTGAATGTTTGACCATTAAAAGACATTACTGTGCATTTAAGTACGCTATTTTGCATCCAGGGAATGAAAATATGTACATAGTATAATAGTCTACGGACCTTGGATGGGTGGCGCCATTTTCATGGACAGTTCTATACAGGGCCAATACTACAATTTCCCTAATAAATTTTCAACGAATACTTTTCGGGTGAATCTGCAGACAGATAAATCAACGGGAGGTCAAACATAAGACATTTCGTCCCTGACGGAAGTGTTATAAGACTAACCCGTACTGGCCGGATGCCGACAGGGCAACGCCATATATACTCACAAATACTGTAGCGTCCCCTGCCTTATCTTGTCAGTAGACTGCAACGTGAAAGCCCCTCTTAGCTGATCGTTGTAGTTAAAGGTCCTCCTAGACTGAACATACGGCTGATCTCAATAATGTCCCACATGCGGCGGTGGTGTTGTTTACCTGTAAGTGTCATCATGGACTTTAGTTCAGTTGTGATCTTATCTTCACATTTGTACCAACTGCTTTGTATAACTTAAATATGGTGCTAACTAAACTGATCCATGTGCTAAAGAATGGATGGGTAGGCAAAGCTAGTTATGCTAGCTTCTGATCACTTTCTCTTTTTTGTATTGCCTACCTGGCTGTTCAAATCTATATTTTAGGAAGAAAGCTTAATAACTTTTAATGAGCCCGCGCTAATCACAAAGTAGGAGTGTACAGACAAGTTTGACAGAGGTGTGTTCATCACTTTCGGAGTTATTGGCAAATTACAAAAAGCCACGTCACGATTACCTCTCAGGTAGTCGTAAGTGAAGAATCAAATATTTAGATTTTAACACTAAAACACCATAGTTAAGTTATGAGAAACAGACTATTTCACGGGATGCGACCCGATCATCAGGTGAATGTGGTTAGAATGAAGCTAACGGCGTGGTTTGAAAAGCCGAGACTTTACGAGATTACGAGATTATGCGTATTCGGGGGGGGGGGGGGGGAGCATGTAAAAGACTGACACTTATCCTATTGTCCTGGGGGTACAATAGGATGGTCGGGGTACGCGTGCGATACTGGAACATAACAGGGCAAAGAGGTTATATATATATATATATATATATATTTCACACATAGGCAATAGTTTAACTTCGCTTCATTGTTTTAATAGACATACATACCTTGTACAAGCACCGCTAAGGTAGCGAGAAGAAGGGTACACACAACATGACGCCCCATGTTGCTCGAGTGAAATGACTGTTTGGCCTAGAAGAGCTATGATTACAGGAAAGCCAGTCACAGTTCGGGATAGTAAGGCACGGAAAGAAGATAAACGGTCCTGATATTTAAAGTCGAAGAAAATTGGCAGTATAGGTTGGACTTGTTATCCAAATGAGAACTGCAATATTGACTGAAATATTGTATACTGTTGTACTCTTTAATGATGACTTTCTATTTTGTCATACATTTGTCAGTGAAGTATGAGCGGATCCAGGATTTTTGAAAGGGGAGGTGGTTTGAAGGGAAGAGTGAACATTTTTAGTAAACCTAATAAAAGATCCTCCGGTTCGAATAGCGAGGGTCCAGTACGTAAAAATTGCTCCCCCCCATTCCCCCGCTACCCGACAAAGTTCGTGACGTTTCAAATAAAGGGGACGGATAGGGTCCAATGGACTGAACGGACCCCCCCCCCCCCTTTGGATCAACCACTGTGAAGTGCAGTGTTCTCGTATAGAGTGTTAAATCTTTGTAATACTGACTCAGAATAAAGACGGAACCTGCAGGCATAAATGTATGTATTTCAAGTGTGGACCTTTACGTGTTTAACATACTCTCCGTTTGTGGTACATTATATTATTCTATGCAAGAATTATCAAAATATTGTATTTTAATTAAACCAAGAATAAAGGCATGGGAACAAACAATCGGATGCAGCTAAATGTTATTATTAAAATCTTCGACACGGTTCAGGTGCCTAACAATATCAGGACACGTTTGTAGCTGTTAAACGCTGTAACTATTACACGTTTGTATCAAACATGTGATCATTAATTAATTTCACAGGATAAACTTTCAGTTGTGATGAATCCGGCCACCGATGAGACTATAACTTGCACCTATAAGTGGTAAACATGTTGTTTACTTGTTGATAGTTATCTAGGAGAGGCAATGGTATCGAATATTTTATGCTGTGATGAATGCTAGGTGTGGTTTCAGCAACAGTGGCCATTAAATGTAGGACTCCAAACAACTCAATATAAAGTTTTATAGCCTTAGCAATGATTGTCTCTTGCAGCTACCTGACTATATACCATATATATATATATATATATATATATATATATATATATATATATATATATGACCATGACATCCTCCTCAGAGAGACTGACACAAGGCAATCCAGAGTCAATGTCAAAACTATGTATAGTGCTGTAAAATCTTTCATTCGTACTAACCATATAACAGCGAGGACCAGTGTCTCAGTGAGGTACGCAAGCCTATGAAAAAGCGTGAACGTTACAGGCCAAGGACACAATGCACTTTTCAAATTAACAGATGTAATCTTGGTGTGTGACATTGACCCATCTCAAATTTCATACGTATTCACAACTTTTTTTCAAGCTGTTCCCACAACAGGTATGGTCATACTAGATCTGTTCCACACCTCAACGTTTCCCTTGTGTTATCGTTAACAGAAACGTGTAGACCGCGTTTACTCACAAATAGAACCATAAGCTCGCATTAAGCATTTAGACTGAAGTGAGAAAGTCTACATGCCGAAATTGTTTACTTGGGAAATCTTTAAGTATTAAGCCAAAATGAACTAATAACGTGATTTAGTGCACATATTATTGCAAATGATTTTTACCTTTAAGGTGGATCATACAATATAAAACGCGTTCTATATCAATGACTTTAACCTAGGCCTTCCTGACCCCAACCACACTGAAACAAACTAAATTCCAATAAACGATCTTAGAAATTAAAACGCCTTCACTCCGAGGCCCTTGACAGTCCATCTCAGATAAATTGTTAACAAGACAGTACAGCTAAGGCAAATATGCCAAATAAAAGAATTTGTTCCAGTTTTATCAGACGACACCGGGGACATCTCAGACTTTTGTCAAAGCTCCCACCCAAAAGCATTATTGTTGACCAAACTGCGGTTCAGACAAAAAAAATAAGATATACGAACATTCGGACTTTATTTGCATTTCGAGGCCAGAACAAACTATTTTGGAAACACGTGCAAGGAGGAGATGCGGTAGGAAAAGCTGTTAACCCCCCCCCCCCCCCCGAGGGAATAAAACTTTCCAGGTTCTTTTGAACGGGGGACTAAACCAGCCGAAACTCGCACATACACTCAAATAGACGAGAAAGTAATGTGTTAAAAACAAAAATTATAATAAAATAAAACTTACAATCCCCTTGAGAGGCGTTCTACACTCAAGGTGTAACTATCCTTGGTGTCCATTTAATTACACAAATCCACCGAGTCCAAATTAATCCTAATAAGTACAAATAACAGAATATTTACCAGGCAACACGTGACACAGGTATGCACTCCTCGAGTCCAGGAAATTTATAATTATATACACGCTACTCACTCGCGCTTCTCGCCGCAAATTAAAACACTGGCTTGAAACAGTCCCCTCTCTTGAAATAAAGGCGAAACCCTGAAACACTGACAGACAGGCTTACAGCCTTATTTGTAATTAACTTTACTCGGATAATGTCATCCACTGCATTATTACCCTGGATATGTCCAGCACTCTGTACCCGAATTGGTCATCGTAGACGATAATATTCGGTACCAATCACAATGATCAGTGTATCAATTCTGGAGCCTGGACATTTGAGCGGTAAAACGCTCGGGCTTCCCCGCTGGCCACCCGACTTCGATCCCAAATGAGAGTGGGTTTTAGTGGCCCGTCCAAGGTTGCTGGTTCTCTCCGGGTTCTCATGCTTCCTCCACCTATCTCACTCACTACGATATTCCACTCTATCAGTATCTTCTATTTCCGCCTTAAATATCTAACTTTAATTAACTCAGTCTGTCAAACTTTATCGTCATTGCTGAGGGAGCCATTGCAGGTCCTTTTTTCGGAGACCTCTCACTGGCTCGAGGGCCCCATTCACTGTCAGTCAGTCAGTCATTCGGTGTATCAATTGCCCTGGACTGTTTACTGGGCTTCACCAGAGCAGAAACATATCGCCTACTTACAAGTCTTTCTGTAAACACAACTTACAAGACCGTTAGTGCTGTAAACACAACTCGGAAGTACATTAGTGAAATTAACGTTGGTCACCCGCAGACACTAACGTACACCAGGAAATCGTCCCTCAGCTGATCAGTAAACAGAAAACGTCGGACCCTAGAACTGTTGACTACACCATCTAGCGCGCTGACTTAGTAGATGTTCTTTACTTTCCGTTTTCAGCAATAGATACAGATGCTGTAACGCCGCATATCCTGATCGTTCTTTCTCTATCCCCTATTATTCCCCTATAAACCTAATATCCGGCCTGTCATTCAATGGATGAATACTAAAATGGACGCGCCTTCAGAGGCAACAGTATTGGAACTATCAAGTATGCCGATGCTAGCACTGGAAATCGTCTAGATTAAAACCACCAAAACCGATTCTAACGGAATTACAACTGTACAGAAACCAACATCAAATAAACACCAGTGTTTTCTAAACCTACGTGCTGATGCTAACATTGATACATGATACCGCATCATATTATACAACACATAATAGAAACAGTCATCTGGTTATACTCTCCTTTCTTGAATGTGCAATATCATCATTAAAAAAAATAGAAAGGAGTCTTACTTAGCATCTGCTATAGTAGGACTTATTTCGCAGGCTACTGTTCTGAAGTTAATTATACTTTAATTAAGGGTTGACTGGGACACCGATAGACCGATGGTGTATAAACAATATATGTCCGTGGACCAATGACACAAACTAAGTTAATTTCGATATCAGAGGGCATATGGTATGACCTTTAGACCGGTTTCACTTATATATTCAGGGCCCGTTTCTGAACGCTAATTCACCATTGATTATTTTGCACTGAGTTATTATATCTGAAGTTCGTTTTTTTTTTTGCAAATTTATAAAGTGTTTTTAATTTTTTTTTAAATCAAATATTATAGGCTTCGTTAATGAATTTGAATATGGATCATTTTACAACTTGATTATTATACCTCAGGCAGCTCCTTAATTTTTTTTTTTTATAAAAAAAAATTAAAATCAGCTTGTTTACTGACAGATATCTTCAAGACAGAAACAAATAGAAGCACAATGAAGTAAAGAGACACCTAGAGGTGCGCTGAATTTTTATTTTCTTTTCATAGGCAAGGCTTTATTAAGCGGTGATAGAATGTTGTAGAAACAGAAGATGAGTGTATCGTATTTCATTATGTGAGTGTTTATTTCGGGGAAATATGAAGAAAATAGAACACTACCAGTCACCCTGTGGGGCAGGTTCGTAGCCAGCGGTGTGTCCCCTTCCCATCCGACTTGTATGTTATACTGAAGTAAAAAAAATCAAGACTCTAAATATCTTCTAAGAAAATTTGAGTATGAAAGTTAAGATCAAGTTCCATTACAATACACTTTCAGGTAACAATTCATACATAGAATGGACGTCTTATTTCAGTTTAACATAGGATAACTCGGAAAAGTAAAAGTTTGAATCATGCATCTCTGGGGCTGGGTTTTATACTTTTGCAAGGATACCGAAGTTCTCGGCTTGTCTGATTTATATATACATGTGAACTTTTAGCCGCCCCCCTTATTTTCAGCCTTGTTTTTTTTTTTTTATAAAAAAGCATTACTAAAATGAGAAAGTAGTCCGAAGCTGCGAACGTTGTCAGCAAAAGCAGATTTAGAGTATGCACAGACCTCAACAATCTGTGAGTTAGAACAACTAGCTTCTCCTACCCATTCATTCTTTTGGAGGCAGTTTAGGTTCAACCCTTAGACGACATATTGCGTTTTATTAAGACGAAGACTGGCTAAACTATTTTCAAATTAATACATAACAACACATTCGTGACAGATTAACATTTTGTTGCACAGAACACAGGAATTACATGCCTGAAGGTAATATGTTATTTAATAAGCAGTAAATAAGAAAAACCTTTTATTTTCAAACTTTACTTACTACATGTTTCAGTAAAGGAATCTAATTGTGTTTGTTGCTATTCTAGGAATAACGTATGATTTTGGAATGTCTGACTTTAGGAGTCTCCGAAAATTTATAGATAAAAAAGAAAAAACATTTGTTATTCGAAATTTACGTTACCTTACCTTTGCTTAACTTTCAACTAATTGGAACTGTGGCCTTAATTCAGAGTTAATGGGGTGTTCCGCTCAATCTCAATTGCCGACAGGTGGCTCCATAGTCCCTTCGATAATTAATTTGAAATATATAATGATACATGGAAAAATAAGGGAAATGACCCCTGCTAGGACACATTTTAGATCATTCCCGACTGTTCAAGACCATTAACGTGCAAATTCGTTGCCACAAAGATTTTTGCTAAGCTGACTGGATGTCATCTGGCCTATAGCGATCACTTTGTTTGTCGTCCGTCTGTCTGTCGGGCCTTTTGTCCGTCCGTCCGGTAACAGGACCCAAAGCGTAACCACTGGACCTAGAATCTTCTAAATTGACCCACTGGGAGGTCCATGAAAAATATCCTAAGAAAGCTTAAATTAGGTTTGTGTTACCCGTATCCTCCAAACTAAGTTTCGGTTGAATGTGGATACCAACGCATTATTTGACATCCAGATGATAATATTCGTTTTGTGAAAGTCTTTTTTAGTCAGTTGAGCGTCATGACCCATGGGTACCTTGTTTTATTATGGTGCGACCACCGTCAAATTTAATTTTGATTACATGTCACATAAATACTAGATTTTTTTTTAAATAATAGGTAAATAACTGTAAAAATTCCATCGTTTATGGATTTCTGTCAGAATCCTGCAGTGGTCATGTGAATGGACAATAAGATTCCCAGACTGATCACATACACTTAACAATGGCCTGCTGATTCGTCATATTAACATCGGACATTATATCAGCCCCTGTTTCCTGGACGATTGGACTGGTGTAGTTTCTGACGGGTGGCCGAAGTCGTTCACTGGTGTAGTTACTGATAGAGGGCACTGCAATAAACCTTTAAAAATAGAATGAAATATCTCATGATTTGGGTAAAAATAGGAAAATGACCCCCCTTAGGACACACTTTGGATCATTCCAGACAGTTCAAGACCAAGTTCGCGCATAAAAAAGAACATCCTTGGAAAAAAAATACTTATAAAAATACAGTTCTTAACAGCATGAATGTTCGGTTCGCAGAAAGATTACTGACCAGGATGTGTAACAGGATGTTATAGGAAAATAATATAGAATATAAGTATCATTGTAGCCATATTAAAGTTTGTTTACTACACATGTATTTATAACTTATATTAAAACTTAAATGATTTCAATGAGTCTCTGTGATCTATTTCTAACATGTGGTGAGTTTTTCTTGTATTTTGCAACCATTTATCCTTGACCACGACTGGAATTTGACTTTCTGGCTAACTAAGGCCAACATTATCACCACTTATATCAACACTAGTATTACCTGACAAAACGTTCTGCTGGGTTGTAACTGTTTCACAGGACTCACAGCCGGGAGATCGTGAGTTCGAATCTCAGCCGAGGCGGTGAGAGTTTTCACGGTCGGCCCCCACCCAGGGTGAGCGCTCTGTAGGCTTAATGGGAAGGCCGTGCCCAACGGCCATGTTTCACTCACAAAAGGGTGCGCCTTTGGGGACTCCTTGGTGGTATGACTCAGCAATGGGGACGATTACACACCCAGGGCCCGCAGGTGCAGTAGTCACCGGGCCTTGTTAACGCCAGGGTATAAATGAGAGGAAGCGTGTGATACAGCCCTGTCACGTAGTCCGAAACCGGAATTAAATTCTGCAGATGTACATTAATGTAGTTAAGTAAGCATTCAAAAATGGAACCGGTTACCTCCACCGAAAAAAAAAAATTAAAAAAAAAAAATTTCTTGAGGTGCAAATTGTTAATCATAATGTGTTTCTTTCTCATCAAGCTGTGTTTTGCTTCGTGCACTTGTACTTAGTCCTGATAGGTCTATCAGCTGATCAATATAACGTGTCCACAACATGTCTCTCACCTCAACAGTGTCTGTTACGGAGCTAAGTTTGGCTGTTACAATATCCCCCGTCCACGATGATTGATTTTCCTTTGTAATCCGGTACAAGCACAGGATCTCTACCTTCAAGGCTTTAATCTTGTCAACACTTGACGATCTCTTGAATTCCATGAATTAGAGATATTTAGGCGAAGAATGCCAAGTCTAATACGAATTCTCCTACCAATGAATAAATCTGAAGGTGTCGTACGGTATGACATGAGAAATCTGCATAATTTCTTATGTATGGTACTAGGTTCTTCTTTCATGGATTTCATAGCAGTTTTGAATCTTCTTACAAATCGCTGAGCTGTACCATTAGAACTAGGATGGTATAGTGCAATAAGCACATGACGAATACCAACTGATGAAGAAATTTTTTAAACTCCTCTGAAGTGAACTAACTGCCATTGTCACTCACAATTTCTTCTGTTAGTCCATAACGCAAAATAACTCTCACAGTATGCCATTTGTCTTTGCGCTGGTTTTTTCTCTCATCATAGTTACTTCTGCATGGCCATTTGGTACGAGCATCAACAACATTACAGAAGTATCTGTTCATGAATGGTCCTGCGAAGTCAATGTGTGCTCTCTGTGTTACGGGGTGCACATGAAAGCGAACCGAACTGTCTCGCTAGCGAAGCTTGCTTTGCTAGAGAAGCGGTTGGTACGCCGGACTTGTACGCCACCGACCTGGGTTCGACTCCTAGATCGGCCCAGGATTTTCCCCTCATTTATTGGCCTTCGTAACAAAATGGGGGCTTGTCCGACGTGACGATAAAACTTCGTGGCCCAGGGAATAAGCTCACCAAAGTGTGACTCCTGGGGAACATTAGTCTTGTTCTGATAGTAGAACGCTCTTAAGAGGGGGTGTGTTACGGGGTACACATAAAAGCGGACCGAACTGTCTCTCTCGCTAGTGAAGCTTGCTTTTCTAGCGAAGCGGTTGGGACGCCGGACTTGTGCGCCACCGACCTGGGTTCGACTCCCGGACCGGCCCAGGATTTTCCCCTCATTTATTTGTCTTCGTAACATCTGTGATGAGGTCTTTATGGCCAAACCCATGGGTTGGTTGGTGTACACTGCTTAGTTTGTGATTCGCTTCCAGATAGCCAGTTCCCGCCTAACAGTATAGGACCTGAACCTTCAAACACATGCAAATGTAATATGGCTTCCTGACCTTGGTATTTGACCTAACACCGGGATTTCACCTTGCATGTATGTGCGCAATTTAGATGAAGACGGTGTTTGTCTCAAATGTATAAAATGTTTCTCATACACTTTTCTGGGTAAAATGAAAATACATGCCCTAGTGTCGATGTCCATTTTCAGGGAAACATTTTCAAAACATATATTTAAACTGTATTCTCCTTTTGTTGAACCGGAATTAACAGAGAAAATGGTGTTACATGAAATGCTTTGTTTCTCCTGGCTGTGAATCAGTGTCTGGAGTACTTAATACATCAACGTAACTGACATAAGGTTTTCTGGGTGTTAGCTGACTGTGTGGCTTTCTAACAAGTTAACCTGAACTGCGACACACCTTTTGTAAATGTCCTACCTTGTTACAGCCTTTGTACACAACATCGTTGAATCTGCACTTGTCAGCTTTATGTCTGGTGTCACCGCACCTATAACAGTAGGTTCTTGATAATTTCTGTGGTTTGCTTTTATCACCTTGACTGGAATGTTTCTGAACAAAATGTACCTGACTGTCACCTGTGGGCGACAGTTGTTTACAGTCTCTAGCAGCAGCTTCCATTGAAATAGCGATTTCATCAGCACGGTTGTAAGTAATAACCTACGTTGAATGGGTTCGCTCTTGAGGCCAAGTACGAACTGATCTCGTAATCGCTCACTTAAAGACAATCCAAACTCACAGTAGTCACTCAGACGCTTCAATTCTACATGATAGTGGGCAGTTTGCCAAAGCTATAATTAGATACAGACTGAAACTTTGCCACTTGCCAAATCTGAAATGGTCTGCAGTCTGCCAAGCTATTTATAGATACATACAAAATCTTGGCTTCTTGCTTAATCTGTTTACACATACTGAAAGACTTTGGCTACAATGTTTTTTTTTTCATGCTGACATATTCAGTTTTTATGTTTTGAATAATAATAGACGTCTATTAAAAGCAAAATCAGAATACATATAAATGTTACTAATGGATTTATCTTACACTTAAGTTGGATATGGACACCAAGTTTTTTTGTTGTTGTTGCTGGCACAGCTCTGCTTATATACCTACAGAGCTTAGCTTGCATCCACATTAAATCTATTAGCTTTGATTACCAAGGTGTCTCACAGGCCTTTTACTGTCCAAAAGTACAACTAAAAATCATTAAAGCAAACGTGAATAAAGCCCACCTAGGTATAATTTTTGTGCAATGTTACAGAATTTGTAACAAAAGTTTTGCAGAAGAAGACTTTTAAAGCCCTCACAGTGATTAAGGCTTACTTGGCCACAAGACCAACTTCAGCTTTCCATGACTCTACCAAAAATCAATTAACTCGATCTATTCTTGTTCAATTGAATGAACCCTACTCTAGTTTAACTCTTGCAAAATAGGTGTATTTCGCTCGACAGTTTCATAATGAAACATTTTTAATGCAGAAGCTTAAAGGGGCTAAAATTACAAGATTTTTTTCGTAAAAAGGCTAATGTAGGTGGCTTCACAACAACCTCAACTTCAAAAATGAGTCATGTGACCAACATTTGCACAAAACTTGGTCATGGTAACTCATGTTGTTTCTGATATTGTAAGTATGCCTACTTGGCCGAATGACTAAATTCAAATTCCTGTAATTCGGCCAAAATACATCGATCCCAAACCATTTGAATAAACTTGAGTGAGCTCATTACTGAGATTATTTCTGTGTAATATTGAGCAATTGGCTGAATGATTTCAAAGCGGAAGATTTCTAAAGTTTTTTTTATTTTTTGTTGATGCAGGTGGCGCCACATAACGCTTATTTCCACAACACATAATTATGACGATTTTTTAAAAATAAAATTTCGGAATGCCAGCTTCTGCTGTTCCTGAGAAATTATGGCTTAATGTACTGATAACCGATGACAAGAAAGGCCGATGAAAGTGGCGCCACCAATACCTCTATTTCAAATATGACTCGTGACAAAATTTGGTGAGGATAGCTCCAGCTATTTCTGAGACTGTAATTTTAGTATGCTTTGGGCCATATGACAAAGTATAGCTTTTCTTAACTCGGCAAAAAATCAATTAACTGAAAACATTTGAACAACCTTGAAAAAGATTGTAATTAGGATTATTTCTTTCTGATTGAACAATTTGGCTTGACGGTTTTTAAAGTATTTTAGCCTTTTCCTTGTAAAATCTAAGTCAATGGAATAAGTTAAAAAATAAGCTCCATCTGATAGAGTTTGACATGTGACAGATTCTTCCATAAAATTTGGCGCAGCTAGCTGTGACGGTTTTTTGAGATAGCATGGGTTAACGTAAGGACGACGGACGACGGCGGACGGACGACGCTGCGCCATCGTATAAGCTCACCTGTCCACTAAAAAATGTATTTCTTGAATATAACAAATTTTAATTTTAAAGTATGACAACTGAGAAAAGTCCCACAGTTCCGAATTTGCAGAGATTCATTAAAAACAACGACCTCTGGCGGAAGCGTGTGGATTTACCTGGCATGGATTAAGGATGACCTTGTTGCAGCATGTTTGGCAGCCATTTTCGTCCATCTTGTAATCGTTGGGACAGCCTGGACTATCCATAGGAGAATCATGGACTGAGCATGGACCTACATAACAAAATTATGGTAAAGTTATGTCTACATGTTTGTTGGAATACATGTGATTAGGTGCGTTGATGGTACCTTTTAAGTACAGGATACAGTGTGTGTTCATTCCCGTTCGTGTGTCTGCGTGCGTGTTTATAAACAATATAACTCCTTCAGTAAGGAGGAATCTAATGGAATTTTCAGAACATTTCGGGAATGGGCCAATGCATCATCGATTAGATTGTGTTGTGGAATAAACACATAGTCCGGAATATCAATGAACAGTCTTTTATGCACGATGAACCAGGAATATGGACCGAATAAGTGAATGGCGGAAGCCTTCATTCACAAGAATGCAGATTTCTAATTCCATTTTTGACAATTCCGTAGTGATTTACCAGCAGTAGGTTAGTAGGAAGGTTCAGGTAACTTGTTCCCCATTTATTGCTCCAGTACCAAAAATATTGAAAAAAAGAAACAGCCAGCAGTTATTTCCTTAAATGAGGCCAATACGTTGTTGTTTCGTTCTTTGCATATATCACTAAAATGACCGGGCCATACACATTTCAGGATAGATACTCTTTTTACTCGAATAACTGGATGGTCCATACAAGACACAACATCATTTTATATAAGATGTTCACTCAAATGGATCAATCCTGGCGGTCTTACACTTCTGTCGGCTCAGAAGAGGTTATCAAGTGGGTTTATCATATCGCATAATGTTGATAATTTTTTATACGTAAAAATATATTGCATAACACCAATACTAAAATCACATAAATTAGCTAAACTTAATTGCTGCAACTACTAATAGCTCAGGTGTTTCCAAATAAAAGTGTAAAAAAATTATCGATTTTCGTAACGAGTCTATAAAGAAGTATAAGATTTATATAGTAATTATAATAAGATGTAACTTAACGTATTTGACCAATCAACTTAAAAATGCATTCCGGATATTTACAAAAACTTTATAGTCTGTTCCACCAAGGACTGCCAATTGAAATTATGATTATGAAATTTAAATTTATTTCATAGACAGATCAGATCCAAAATAAAGCAATGAAGCAATATGACCTAGGTCTAATTAATTAACGTAATGAAACAAAAATCTGTTAGAAATGCAATATCTGAGAAAAAAATAAGCATAACAAATCATCCCATTCCCACTTACGGTGTCATTAGTCACATTCACCACATTTATAAACTAATGCATGTCACTAAATATACTAAAAAATGTAAATATTAAAATGTTTGTCACTTTGCCACAAGGTATAACGATCACAACACATCCACTCTGGTGGCGTTGCTTGCCATAAGGTGTTAGAATTAATTGGAAAAAGAGTTGAAAGAATCAAAGTTAATTGAAAAAAGCGTTAAAGAATCAATATTACTTGAAATATGAGTTTTAGGAATCAGCATTAATTCAGAAATGAGTTGAATGGATCGGAATTAATTCGAAAATGAGTTGTAAGGATCAAAATAAATCGGAACATGAGTTAAAGGAATCAAATTTAATTGGAATATGATCTGAAGATTTTTATTCCATGAGTGGGGGACCCGTTGAACTATGGCAACTATTCTCTCAAATGTATATAACATACATAGAATCAGAAACCTGAATGTAAGATAATTTGTGACTAAGGTTCTAACATAAGATGTTAAATATCATGACAAAAAAAATTGACATGGGATCTGATAAATGTTGCCAATGAGTTTGGGATCATGGGGTTCAGATGTTGCAATATAATTTATTAATATATATATATATATATATATATATATATATATATATATATATATATATATACATATATATCCTTAAATATCTATTTCATTTCATTACTTAAATGTTTGGCAAAGTAAGGTTTTGGTGTTTGTGCCTCGTTCCTTCATTACTTTATTAATCCAAATGTATGAAAATATTGGCAATGTTTAATGGGTCCGAAGAGTAACAGACCTGTTAGTATTCAGACAAGATTTTCTTGATATTATTTGAGGGTAACGAGTGCATCATGTTTGTACATCAGACATAAACAGATATTGCTGACGAAGCACTTTCAGCATGATTATTTAAAGAGACTGTGGTACAGAGCGGATGTATTGTAAGACCATACAATGCAAAGTTATATTTCTAAGATCATTATATATGGCAGGGATAAAATATATCTCTGACATAATTAAAACAGATGGTGCAAAGAGTGTTTGGTTAAATCATAATGAGCTATGTCATAAATTCAATGTTAAAATAGATATTATAACATATAATGGAATAATAAATGCCATCCCAAAACTATGGAAAAGCTTACTTGAAACCGAAAAACCTGAAATTATTACCATGCCTTATAATTTTGACTTTGATAGAATAATAAGGACTAAATATCTTACTAAAAGTGTATATACACCAAGGTGATTCAGAAAAACCTGGAGAAGCCAACTTCTGCAATCAAGAATTGGGAATCTGACCTACAAACACAATCTGAGGAGAAAGTATATAAAGGTTTCAGTAATATATTTAACTGTACTATATCTGTAAAATTAAGGATGTTCCAATTTTATATACTACACCGCAGAATTACTTTAAACCCTTTTCTTTATAGGATAAATATAATTAACTCTGCAGAATGTAGTTTTTGCAAAAATGAGGATGAAACCATTTTACACTTATTTTGGGAGTGTTGCTTTTCCAGATTGATTTGGAGTGATATTCTTTCTATATTAAAATCATATGGAGCAGTTGAAACAACATTTATATGGTCAGCTGATAATGTTATCTTAGGGTGTTACAATACAAGATGGTTGAATTTCATGACTTTACTTATCAAAAGGTACTTATATATTAGTAGATGTAGAAGAGAACAACCAAAAACCAGGAAGTGTAAAATGTTTATTAAAGGAATACATAATATTGAAAAATATATCGCTCTCAAAAGAGAAAAATTGCAACAGCATGAAAATAAGTGGAAATCTCTCCACTGCCTTATTAAAGAATAATTTTATGGAAGTGATACTGACATTGGTAACATTTCATTACAGTATTCATACAGAGTTGTTGAAATTTTCTGATATTATTACAGTTGGAGATTTGTCAGTATGTATGTATTCTATTTTTTTCCTGTATGTTTTGTTTATTTATAGCTGGGTATAGAGAAATGTATGTATAGATACATACATATATTCTACAGTCGGACTAACTTAATGTTGTTTGCCTTGTGTGTATTTTTGCTGTATACTTTTTATGTATTGTTCTTTTGTCAATAAATATAAAAAAAAAGACCATACAATGCTGGTTAATTGAGTTTGAACGGCGTGGCTGAGCGATGCTGCATACGCATTGCTTCCCTAATGGTGCTATGTGTTGGAATTTTAAGCATATCGTGTCAATAGTATGTTTGGGAATTAAAGGAGACCATTTAGAACCATTATAAAGTTTGAGTTTACACAGAGAAGAGCTAATCAGACATTCAAGAATGTTATGTCTTGGCTGTAGAGACTGTTTGAGCACCCCATAAATAATGCAAAATACACAAATTGTCAGATTTAGTTGCCTGTGCAAGGGCATGTCAACATGTCAGTCGGCTGAGCGTCATGACCCATGGTCCAATTGTAACAATACTTGTAGGGTATGATATTTACAATATGGTTCGTTTTTATTACAATATGGGCCGTTATAACAATATGGGACTTTTTTGTTACAATATGGGTCATTTGATTACAATATGGGCAGGGTTTGGTTATTACATTATGGGAAGTTTTATTACAATATAGACCGTTATTACCATATGGGCCGGTTATTACATTATTGGTCGTAAAAAGTGACAGCTTCTTAGTTATATTTAAAATGTTGACAGATTTCTTTTTATCTTTTAAGATTAATAATCTTTGTTTGTGAAATCAAACAACCAAGGTGTGAAATGAAATATTTATATATTATAAAAAAAATAAATAAACTATTACATCTTTATGTGATGCTACACAGTCACATCATTGTACGTCAACATTTTAATGTACGCTATAGGTGCTGGGTGGCAGCAGTATGTTTATGTTGAATGTATAAAACAAACTCCAAACAAAAGCATATATACCAATAGATGTGATAAACGAAAACCAGACATGATGAACTTTAAGCGATTTTTTTTTAAATATCTTTCTGACAGAAAGGTATATTGCAGTCAAGAACGAAAAACTGATAAAACACGAAACTAAATGGGCTCCATCGAAATGTCTGATTAACATAACATGTAGGGAATAAAAGCAAAAACGATTTAAATTGCTGTTTTTATTGATGAGGTATCTGAGCAGATTAATTTACATGATGGGTATATGTTAAGATATTTATACCTCTCAATGTACAAAATGCATCAACGATAAAAGTGTTATAAATATTTACGTGTGAACTTCAAAACATTTTCAGAGTTACGCCGGAAGGAATACGCACAAGAATATCAAAGAGACTGTAGTATGTTTCATTTGTGTTATGTACTTTGTGTATTTTTGTTTATGTATTAATTGATCAAATATTCAGTTAATTATGTAAGAATTGACATTTAAACAACAAGTAGTCAACGGTGCAAAGCATATACAGTATTTAGAAGCAAACAGTGAAGAGAAGTACAGTATATTTATTATATACAGCAATATATAAAACCAAAACCGTTTTTATTGTGTGATCACCAGATTTTTCCGAATGTTCAGGACTCTATAGTGATGTGAAGCCAATGCATGTTATTGTCGATGCAATTTTGCTTATGTAATAAAAAACGGTAAAAACAAAGCAAAAAAAAAAAAAAAAGCATATTGGATGTTCCATCGCTGATTTATAAGTTTATTACATTTAAATATGCAGCCGATGTGAGTGTCAGATCACTATATATATCGTTATCATCGTAGGTAAACAACAGCCAGAAGGCAAGGAAAAATAAGTTTATTTGCATGCGTTTATTTGCAAAATGGGAAAAATGCCTGAAAATAACACACGACATATAATACATATTTTCTTTGTGTAACACAGTATTAAATGTTAGATGTTAAGTTGATGAATACTTTTTTTTTTTTTGGGGGGGGGGGGGGGGGGTCTTTGAGGAAATATCAGATATAATAAATAACAGATCACTCTCTGAGACTAAGGCTTTAAAGATAAAACATAAAAGATAAAATAAATAAATAAAACTCAAATTAATTTTTACGTGTTAGTACAAAACACGAACCTAGATGCTTCACTATTTTTTGTGTTTGCTGATATTAGAATCTTATTAATCCAACAAAGGGTTTCACCTAAACTGTTCAACACTAAGTACTAATGGGTATAGTAAAGCCGTACACTGGATTCATAACTGCAATCCGGTCCTAAAAGTTATGGAAAATGAATAATTAAATAATAAAATGCGCATATTTTGTACAACAAGTAATAAAAGCCGGTTTATGAATAAAATATGTAATTCAAACTCATGAATGTTTATGAAGTATACAACGTTTATTAGCTATATGATGAATTTTACCATACGGTACCATGAAGTCTGAATTATAAACCCAAACGACTTCTGCCTCTAGGACTGTATGACCTCTTGAATGGCATTACAGAATAGAATTTTTCCAAAGTATTACAATTAATCTTGCAAGGTTTTGTGAAAGTTAATTTTAAATAACTACCGGAGGGATGGATTCATCAACTGACAAGTAATATCTGAATATTGGTTTTAAAATGAATATATCCATACTTGATGGCCACCGCCTGGTGGAACAGATTATTGAATTAGAGAACGGTTTTCAGAAAGCAGGTTTGTCAAAATATTTTGTTTCTGAGCTCTGGCCTGGTCTGCATAAGGTCTCCTGATTCTTTCTCTTTTCTATCATCTATTTGCTGGTTTCGGTTTCATCCGTCTCCCGCGGGGCTAAAAGGAACAAATATAACGTTATTAATTTTTCAATCATCCACAGATGTTGGAAAAAATAATTATATATGCCTAGATATGAAAAAGTTGGGGCACCAAGTCTATAACGTGTAGGGTTAAGGGTACTTGCACTAGGTATTATACGGATATAGAATTGTTTGCATGCTCTTTTCTTAATGAGAACTGTTTTCCGATGTATCGAAATGCGTTGTTCAGAAGACAAAATCCGACATTTATTAAAAGAAATTTGAATGTTTGCTGTTAAAATTATATGATCATATAAAATACCTCTCATATGTATAATTCGAAGTACAGACACCTCACTGTAAATTTTCTTGAGAAATATGTCACGTATGAGAAGCGAAGATGTAATGTAATATATTGAAAAAAAAAGATACAGTGTATTTCAAATCGTGTCAAGGTGAGAATATCGAGACACCTGCTATATAAATTAGAAGAATATCTGAAGAATTTGGGAAAAAGTTTCGAATGAAGAAAATTACACACAGATGAACAGAGCTGACCACTTTATTCATCGCTCCGTCGCGACGGAAATATATTCATTAGTGTCAATATTATTTCAGTAATTCAGGTAGGAAATCCGAAATAAATTAAGAATAACCAATAACGAAAATGTTAAGTGAAAATGTAATATGTTAAATGTAAACGTTCAAGAATACGGCAATGGTATTGCAATGACAATAAGTTTTCCTTGTTATTTAGTAAATACTAAGCCATTGCCTTATATGAATCTTGCTTTATATAACTTCGTATATTCCTACAAACTCACTGTTCACAGCTGTCATACAGCGGTGGCCACAACCGTTAGAGCAGCACTTTTCTCCTTCAACACAGTCGCTGTCATTGCTACAGAGCTCCTCACATGTTCCAATGGTGCCAGGTGGAAGTGCCGGACATACTTTGTCTACAAATAAAACCAAATGGGTGTCTCCCATCTCGATCACTGCTTCCACATTTGTTCACCGGGACACATTGGGTCTCTTTTTAAAGTTAATAAATAAGTTTTTAAGAATATAGCCTTGATATGAAAGTCAAGTCACTGGTATTCTAAGAACTTTGTGGAAGCAATACGTGTGTCAAATGTTAAGCAAAATATGGAGTAGCTGACTGTTTTTATGCCGAATAGTCACAGTGAGTCGTTGCGACCGCCTGTTTTCTACGACTAGCCGCGGATGCAGGAGGTCGTAGCTCAGGTATGACTGGGCAATGAGGCGCTACGCCGTACAAGGAGTGCTGTACGGTACATACAGTTTTTAGTAAGCTTTATGAGAACCAAGCCGCACAATAGCCGTCATTATACGACTCAGTATCTAGGCACTATATTTGGCTGGAAAGCCTAATTTGAAGTCATGACGTAAGCCATATCGAGGAATGAATCGTAGTGGACTTCCCTCATGTTGCATGAATATCGTGGTAAACAGCACATTATCTTAACATGAAGCTACGAATGATGAAGTGTTAATACAAAATAATGCATGTAAACTCACAAACCAAACTGAAACTCAGTCTCAATCGAGTCATGCTCGTGTTCATGCGGTCAGAAATCCAGCAACCATGCGGAGGGATTAACCAATTTATAAACGGAATTTTTTCTCAGTCATGGTAGGTCTTGTTGAACTAGAAAGCTAACAGTCTGGTTGTCAATTGCCAGCGCACTTGTAGGCCATGAGACCTTAAAAATGACGAAAATATTAGCATCCTCGTAGAGGCTTAAAATGAGTTCCTTGTGAAAGATGTAACGGCACTCTGACAGTCAGTACGCTAGTCGTGGACTCTCTAGTGTCAGGGGGCCTGAAATGGACCTTGACACACACACAACAGTGAATATTATTTTCCTTATATTAATCTGCATATCCCTGTCTTTCATTTTGGGGGGTAGGGCTGGGGGGTTTAACTGAACTCACTGTTACGAGCGCAGCGACCTTTGCTGCGGCACTTGCTTTTTCCTTTACAGACGACTTTGGACTCGCAGGTCTTCCCTTCTTGGCATAACATTGTCTGAAAAAAAAATCACAGTAACTTTATTTACAGAAAAAAGTTGAATGCATTATATGTGAGTATACATTTCTGACGTCCAGGATGCCGTAGATTCCCAGGATATTGGCAATACACTCTTTAAATAATCCCCTCTTTCTGACACACACACATCAGGGATCGGGTTATTGTAATATCTAAAAGTAATAGAAAACAGGAAATTACAGCTTTTCAAGAAATAGTAATAGTAATAGGAATCCCAAGTAATAGAATAATTACTTTTTCTCTTACTATTACAATCCACGACTAACACAGGTTAGGGATCGATTGATTATTTGATTATATAATGAAACACAAGAAAGGGCTCAAGTTGTAGTGTGATTAGTCTATGCTAGATGCTGTAATGGTGCAGTAGACACTGGACGCCATGCATTGATTTGAGCTGATACTGATAACTAATTAGATAAACCATCGGCTTGTTTTTAGATTCTAAATCAAGTAATTGTAAGCTGAGGCTATACAGTGCTGCTTTTGCAGTGCTGCTGATGTCTGAGTACTTATGAGGTTGACGGTCTTATAGTAATAACATCTGATTAGTTAATTAGTGTTACCACAGACAGTGAATAAGGCCCTGCTCGCAATGACACCAATATTGCATTCTTAGTATTATGGCATGTGAAGACTTTGCTGAATGTGTTCGAAAATCTAATGTGTATAATGTGCAATAAACACCTGCTGAAGATAAATTAAAATGGACTAATCATGAACTTGCTGGAAATAAATAACTCTGAACTGATCCGATTTAAACACATTAATTTAAGGTGGTAGCTCATTAATGAAAAAGGATTTCAATAAATTAGAGAACAAAATTTAAACATGATAATAACACGTTAGTTTCGCTCACAGTGGATAGGTATGGAGCAATGTAGAGGAAAAGGTGAGCAAATGCTCATCCCTTTATTTGATAGTTTAGTAATAGTTAAATAATATAAATAGAAACCAAGTAATAATAACACAAATAGTAACATATGAACAAATGTAATATTAACAATAATAGTAACAGCTAGAATAAGGAATAAAGGTATTAATAATGTAATACAATCCCTGTAATTGGAGCCAACCCTGACACACACACACATATATATATACAGTGGAACCTCCGAATAACGGACACTGACCGGACCGGACATTTTGCCCGCATTAGGGAGTTGCCCTTAAGAGGAAAGTTATATATTTCGAGACAACCTTTATAAGGACCGCCCGTAACTGGTCGTAAATAAAAGGGGCCCTTTGTACAGAGGTACCCGTATATATATATATATATATATATATATATATATATATATTATATTTACCTGTACAAGGTTAGTTCATCATAGATAGCTATTATACAGGAGGCTTTGACCAACATTTTTGAAAATGCAAATTTTCAAATTAACTTATTAACTATTAATTTATTAGTTATTTTGTTGACATTTTGTAAAGGAGCAGTGATTGGTAGATAAGCAGCAGGTCAAACAAGACGTCAAGAGAGTCTTCAAGTGGCACTGATATTAAACGGCACACAAGCGGCAAATAAATTGCTGATGGTGCCAAGAGTCTTATTTCTAAGATAAACTAGTCAGGTCTTTGGTAATGCTGATTTTTTTAAACAGCTCATTGCACTCTTAGGAGTCCAATGATGTCTGTAATTTTTACCCAAAATGCCTTTATTTAAGGTTATTTTCACTTATTATATAGATTATGGTACCATTAAACAAGTTCTTGTCTTATCATCCATATCTATGCAGATACCAAGTTTGAGAAGATAAGTCGAAATATGTTAGGTTAACCTGTCAACAAGAACTGTCTCACAGGCGGTGGCAATGGAGGCAGTGCAACGTGAGTAAATCCTATAGTACGATACAATGGCATACATGCTTCAAAGCCATATTTAAATTAATGTTACAAAAGCAAGATATTTATATCAGGGAATTTTTCCGTTCTACTCTTTATCCTTTAACCTAAAAACGTGAAATATTTTTTGAGATTGCTTGAATTAAAAATAGCGACAGAACAACATGATGACACTTAATATCTTAGCACAAATATCCACTAAGAGGTTCGAGTGATTATTCTCCCATCTGGTGACCATCCAGTAAACTAAATTTAAACAAACGGATATTGTTTGTACAAATGAAGGCTAGGTCCTTGATGATGTTGCTAATTTGTGCTACGATATAAAAAAAAGAGAATTTTTAAATATTGGAAAGTAGACTTTATTTTGTACAGATCATGAGTACTAAATCACGAACTTGAGAAAATGTTTGTATTTTTTAGGCAAACTGGCAAAAATCCAACGCACTGTGTCTTGGTCATTACGAAAAATAAAAGGAAAAGCAAATCGTCCGCTCGAACCATGTGTGGAGATATGAAGTACTGTTACATGGCGAGCACACATGTTCTGAATAAACTGCAAACGGTTTAATTCCTTCTGAAAAGCACCAACGAGCAGTCTGTTGCAATAATCGACCGCAGTCAATCATGACTAATGGTTTAGCTAAATAATTCCTTGTATTCATATAAAGTTTCACCCTATGCAATCTTTTTACATGATATATTACGCGGAGCATACTTACTTATATGCTCCCTGACATTGGATGCAGTGTACTACGGATGTAAAACTATTTTTCTGACACATTTAGGTGGATAGACAATATCATCACAAATCTTTATTGTAAGATCCTCAACATTCTTCAGGGTAAAATTAAAATCATTGATAATAACTCATGTCTTATCTTCGTTCAGTTTTAGCTCTATCTCACTCATCCATGCTCAAATGGAAAATATATACGTCTTGAGGGCTAAAGGTTAGGTAAAAATATAAGCAGGTAGCATTGTTAATGTGTTAAGGAAGTACTGCATTCAGAACAGAGACTTGGTCTTAATGAAATTGGCTGGTCCTCAGTGTGACGTCACGGAAAAAAATATAGAAAAGATTTAACTATAACAATATATGTTTTTATTCTCCGCTTCAAGTTTGGTACTGACAATGTGCTAAATACTAAGCTTTTGTTGACATCTGGAATATTTAGTCAGAGGAAGTTTCCCTGTGGCTGACGACACTGTCAAGTTGACGGTGCTAATGGACGTGCCGATAGCATTTAAACAATTCACACAATCTCATTTGTATTGTAGAAAGATAAAAAAAAACAAAGTTTTTCTGCCCGGGTAGTGGGTTCAGTGTAATAGTGTATTTTCCCGTCAATGGTCGAAGTGGTGGCCGATGATGCAAAATAATAATCGCTTCTTCTTGACAATACTTAGTCTTAATTTCATAAGTAGGCGTGTTATATGATAATATGACAGTAATAAACTATATCTGGAATACGTTTGCTTGATCTGTTGTGTGAATGAAACCAGTATAACGTACCTTGCACGCGTCTTCGGGACAATTACATGGAGGGCAAGGAAGGTCGGCTATCATTGGAGCTCTCTTGTTGCAAAAGTCCATGCACACCCTGTTGCACATCTTCTTGTTTTATTTAACTAAAATTAAACGTTTGTATTATTTTCGAAGCTTGGGCCATACAAAAAATCTATTGATCTAGGGATTCGCTACTGTTTTTCGTGAATCCAATTTTGGATTTTGAAATGTAGACCAGTCCTAGTTAAATGGCGAATTTTCGCTGTGGCACGAATTCCTAAAAATAATTCTTTAACAAAATTAAAAAGGTATAACATTTTTTCCCCAAATTTTGTGTTAATCATACATACGTCAATATCAGAATAATTTTTTTTTGTATTTTCTTGGCATATCCGCAAAATTCCACTAACTGTGTCTTGAACAGTAAAACAAAATTCATATTTTTGTTCCCGGAGTCCGCAGAACAATATTGATGTTGTCTGTGGCCAAAATCATGAAAAGACTTTTTAGTATATCACTAACTACATTTCTTAATAAAATGCATTGTGCAAACAGAATTTCTGTTGCAATTTTTTTTTACCTTTGGTCTTTATTCTGGCTATATCTCCTGGTCTTTAATGAGAGGACTAAATGAACATGTTTCTCAGTAATTCATTACAAATGAAAGTGGCTGAGACATTAGTAATATCACTAAACAGTCATATGAACATTATATTCAGAGTATCCTTACATTCATATTGCAGGTACGGAAATACGTTTTGCAACTTCTCAAGTGCTTTGCTCTTTACTTTGAGAAATCTAACCCCTTGTGTTATTGTTTTTCAAGATTTATTTATCGTTCAAGTCATTCTGAAACTAAGATGATTGACAGAAACATCAAGGATGATACAAAAAGTCTATTCACATTAAAATTATCTGTCTTTCACTCATTGTTCTAGCCTAATTCAGTGCATTTTGAAGCAAAACAAATTAATAGTGCTAATGCCAAAATAAATACTTAATACCCTAATAATCTAATTAAGATATAATCTTTGACCGAATATAATCAATTCCTTTGAAGAAATTGGCGAATGCTCTTTCTTTTAGATGAAGCCCGTATTATATATGGAACCGTTAATATGGTTACGTACTGTTAATGCAGTGGGGACCAGGTACCATCAGGGTGTCCATACACTTTTCTCCAGGACCGCATTTGTGGTTCTGATAATAAAAGAAACCAGTTATGACATAAAAAACAGTCGGTATATTTCCCAAGCACTATAAATGTAGACGATGAAGATGATAATGATGATTAATATATATATATATATAAATGAAAAAGACTGAATTCCCATTGCTCTTACAGCTATCATTTGCAATCCTAGTTCAAGCGAAAAAAAGATTTGTTAATTGGTGGGAGCACGATTGTCATCGGTATGCGTCCTCAAAATGTTTGATACTGTCGGCTTGTTTGTAATAATGGTGGAAGAATGTGTTTCCCTGATTAATAAGTTTAAATACTGGTTTACCTTGCATGGACGACTTCTCTTTGTCTTACACTCGCAGGTTTGGCAACCATATTTGTCCTTCTTGTAACCGTTTGGACAGCTTGGGCTCTCCATTGGACAATCATGGACTGGGCATTGACCTACATAACGAAAACTTGTGTTGAGATTATGAACACGTTACTATTCTTTAACTGACGATAGATATGTAATATACCAAGTAGCACCATCGCCAGATCAACGTCTGTCAAAAGTTGTCCATGTCCCTCTCACTTGAGTCAGCACGTGTTATATCAGCCATTTTTTCTGACTCGGCGGACTCATTTTTACTAAGTGATGAATGCCCTTGACAAACCTACAATAAATCCCATGCTAATGTCTGACAACCTTGGATGTATGGCCAATTTACAGTCAGTACACAGAAAGTCCTAAAATATGCCGTTAAAAACCAAATCATTGGAATTATTCTAAAGATACTTATTCACATAAAAGGTACGTTACATACATGACGTGTGTGTTTTCTACTTAGAATATTATCGCATATCTGCCAATATTTCGATCTAAACAGATTGCTTCCTCTTGAACAAAAGTGAAAATAAACTTAAAGCGGGCGCGTTCAGCGACGCAAAACATAAACATAGCAATCACGCGGGTGCAAAGAAAATTTTGTATTCAGCCAAAATAAACTATAGCGAGATAAAATAAACACATATTATTAGAAATGCTTATGTGCCGTCAATTATATATTCATAGAAACTCCTTGGTAGACTGAATTAGGGATGTGTCTCAAGCTACCAAGCGGTGTTTCTGTCTATTTCCTTTTTTTTCTCCTCCTTGTTTGGGAACTGTCTTGCATGTGAAAGATATGGCCTTTGATAACACAGTCTTGTTATGGTAAACAAACACATGCGGACTGTGTTTTCAAAACCATGACACATATAAAACAGAGCGAAATGTCTTAATGCCGTGATGGTTATGATTGGAAACTCTTGTATGCACGCAAAATGAACAAATGACGTGAGATAATTCATGTAATATTACAAATATTTATGAGTCTTTTATAGAGTGCGAGTCGCTGGTCGGCGGGCATTGCAGCTGGCTTTAATAGTCAGTCATAAGGTTTCTGACATGTCAGAATACTTGTGATTCACTTGTGATATATATTTTTTTTCGAAATGATTTATGATTAAACATTGCCCAACTGGAAGCGGATGTATTGTTCAAGTAACCAGTGGCAGAATAAGTTTGTAAAGAAGGTGTGGCCCAGACAAATGTTTATCTTATCACCGGACAGGAGGACGAGCCGATAACTGGTGATAAAATTATACAGATTATATTAAATATTATTGCTCGCCTTTCTATAATTGCCAGCATCCAGAACTGAACATTATTGGCATTGTAGTGTGACAGGTAAAGGAATCGGAAAACTGGAGAGAACCCAGGATCATAGAAAGGCGTTTCCAACCAACTCCACAACCCACTCCAAGGGGCGTAGTCGGGATTTACAGAAGGGGGGGGGGTGCTGTGTGTGTGTGTGTTTTTTTTTTTGGGGGGGGGGTCGTAAAGCATATATATATATATATATATATATATATATATATATATATATATATATATATATTATTTTCATTTTCTATTTCTTAGTTATTTAATGACAATTTGAAAAATAAAGTCATCAAGATAAATCTTTTAAGATTATTTGTAAAGATTACTTGATAATATAAATTTTTCAGCATATATTTAGTGTCTGTTAAGTTTTCCTCAATGGAACACCGCGGCATCCCCCTGGCAACGGACCTGACTCCAACATCAAGTATCGAACTCAGGTTGACAGCGGAGATGGCCGATCGAGCTTTAGATCTGTAAACTAAATAGTCATATACATGATCAGTTCATACATGGGCCTCTTGGATGTAATTGTGGTTTGCGTTGAAACTGTCTATTAAATATAAAGTCTTTTTTTGGTCTTAGTTTATTCTCGAACTCAAATGAATGTGCAGATTGTAAGGCTGTGACGAGTCACCGGTACATCGATTAATCACACTGCAAAGTCAAATATATTATCAGTTGCGTATCAGCCTCAATATACTAATGATATGAACAGCCAACAAGAAGTCTCAACACAACCTCCGGCGCAGGATTAAGATTAATTGTGCATATAAATGAACCCCTCCTGCAAGTGACGGATTTAAAGCATGTTTGACCTTATGGGGTATACTTGCATGATCAGTAAATGTAACAACATGTGACTCTCGATCCCTTGGCAGTCATTTCATATGTCAGCATGCATAAATGGTAAATCCTCACTTACCCAGGTTAACATTTTTCATAATGTGGAATTTTTCACAACAAGTGTTGCTTTGCTTTTACTTCTTAAACAATTCTGGAAAAAGGCTTTTCCTATAAAACCAATCCAAGGAAGCACGTGTGTCTGTTTATATTTCAAATACAGCGTCACGAATATTACACGGACAAATAGATCCACAGGGTTATCAATATATTAATATGTTGCACGGACAAATACCTTCCTTTTCTTATATCTGGAATGAATTCTGTGTGTATATTTGTTTCGTATTCTTAAATTTTGTAATTTACACTTTTCAGGCGTTATAGCTCGATTTCTGTGTAAAAGACGCTAGTTAGCCGAGCGAATGAATGTGTGCAGGAGGTTTATCCTTGACATTCAGAGACACACCTTCTGTGTGGAGAATGGTCCAAACATTTATCTGCAGGGACCTCTGTAATTAATATTAGTATGCGGGCCAGAATATGCAAGCGGAAATATAATCGGCCAGAAATAAGTTAATCGACATCTGATTGGCTATAACCACCACACGATCAAACCAATCGAATGGATCTTTTATTTTTTCTTATGAACGCAATCTTTTTGCAAGGGATCCTAGTGCAGTAAACACAGAAAATAACTCACGCAAACAAGCTGACGGTCACATGGGTTTCACACTTTTCAAACCTCGTATAAGCTATTTTTTATACACACACATACATGGGTAGAGGTTTCAAGGGCAATTAATGTATGAGGTAGGCCGATGACATGTTGATGGCAATGCATGAGTATACTGGGGAGAAAAACGAGAAAGGTGGCCCTACGCTGAGGATTATAATTACACCCACTCGGTTTCAAGTTTATATTCACAGATTTAAGAATAATTCAGAAGTTATGACTTTTTGAGACATAAGGGCAAACCTCTGATGTTCTGGGTATAGATTCCAACATTTTGCCATTGAGGCTCCGACGTAGTTCGAACCGGGGACCTTAAGTTTTGAAGTCCAACACCTTAACCACAACAGGCTTCGTCCTTAATTTAGGTTAGATTTAAGGCTTAATTAAACCGACTCCTTGTGTATATACAATATATACTCACGACATTTCCTCTCGCAGGCCATCCGTTTTTCAAAGTTGTTGTCGTTTCCCCCACAGCCGCCGTATATGAAGGTTTCACATGTGTTTATGGTGGAGTTGAAGAACCAACGCTGAAGGGCCCCTTTGCAATTCCCAGTCTCTGGTTCCATTGAACAAAATTCGGGAACCACAATAGTCCCTGAAAGTAAAAAAAAAAAGAACTATTAATTTTAACTGTTTATTTGAATGAAAGACAAATACATAAGCCGCAGTGGGCCCTAAAAGGAAATAAAAAGTAAAATATTATTCAAAACGGCTTTCTTTTGATAATATTTATAAACAGACATGAGTTTTATAACCTTTTAACATGTTATCGCAAGTATTTAATAGAAAATGAATACACATCAACATTAGAAAGTTTGTACGGTCACAAGTTAGTCACGGATGTCCACCTATCTACGCTGATCCTCGGACTTCTGTTTAGTCCCTAGCTATAGCCCATACTGTGGGACTGCACCTACTTTGTAATATGGTACACACAACCATGCGATTAAACATATTGATAATGGTTAATATCCAGTTGACCTATGCGCAGAGAATGTTTGATCATTTAAAGTCGTTACTGCGCAATCCGGTGCTCTATTTTGCATCAGGGAATGAAAATATGTACATAATAAAATAGTATACGGACCTGACACGTTAAGCATGGGTGGCGCCATTTTCATTGACAGTTCTTTATAGGGCCAAGAAGTATACTTCAATTACTGAAAAAAAAATCAACAAATGCTCTGCAGATAAATCAACCGGAGGTCAACCATAAGGCATTTCGCCGCTGACGGAAATGTTATAAAACTAACCCGTACTGGCTGGATGCCGACGGGTCAACACCAAGCTCAGGTCCTGCCACCTGGCGGCAATTTATATTACATACGTGTCTGCGCATAATCCTACGCACGGGAGTTCGACTCTGCTGTTAAGGAATTGTGGAAAGGAATTTTTATCCCCACATGGCACTGATGCTCCCCAATGCAGCAGAGGTGCAGGTGTATAATAGAGTAAAGAAGTTCAGTACATGGCTAAGACGTATTTGGGTTACCCTTCACCTTTAACAGATAACTCTTTTGTTTTTAGAATGCACATGGTGGCGCCCCGTTACAAGATGGCAGCCCAGACGTATAGGCTTCCTTCTTCACTCAAAACACTTTCAACATACAGTGTAACGTAAGAAATTGTATAATATAACAACAAGAATTATTTTTATTCGAATTTCTTTCAGTTGCGCTTTTAGTTTCCTTTCCGATTCACGCTAAAATCCCGTTACACCATTATGGACGTCAGCGACGAAACAGTCACACACACACACATATATGTATATAAATATACGTAAATATATATATATAGACATACACACAAATACTGTAGCATCCTCTGCCTTTTTCTTGTCAATACACTGCAAGACGAACGCCAGACTTAGACGAACAATGTAGTAAAGGATCAGGTAGATTGAGCTAACGGCTTATCTCAGTAATGTCCTACATGCGGCGCTGGTCATGTTTTCATATAGGTGCCATCATAGATTCTGAGTTAAGCTGTGATCTTGATCATTGCACCCACTGTTTTGAATAACTTAACTGTGGCGTTTTAGCGTTAAAATATAAATATGTTATTTTTCAGTTTGAGTAACTCAGAGGTAATCCTGACGTGTCTTTTGTTATTTGCTAATAACTCGGGAAAATAATGAACACACCTTTATCAAACTTGTCAGCAAACGCATACACTGTGAGTGGTAAAAGGCTCATTGAAAGTAATTGATCTTTCTTTCGTAAATGCAGACGTCAACAGCAAGGTAGGCAATACTAAAAATAGAAAGTAGTCAGAAGCTACGACATTTGCCACCAAAAGCAGATTTAGAGTAAGCGCAGAACTCAACAATCTGTGAGTTAGCATAACTAGCTTGGCCTACCCGTTTATTCTTTTGCATATGGAACCAATTAAGTTTCATCTCAAAGACGACAGATGGCGTTTTATTATAATACATAATGGCCACACTATTTTAATATTGATAGATAACCCAACAACACTTTGACAAATCAACATTCTTTTGCACTGACCATCGGAATAACATGCCTTAAGATAAACTTTAAATTAATAAGCAATAGAAATTAAAGAAGTTTCTTTCAGTCCCTACCTACCAAATATTTCATTATTAGAATCAAATTGTGTTTGTTGATGTTCTAGGAACAACGTAACATTTTGAAATGTCTGACTGTATAAATCTCAGAAAATGTAAAGATATAAAAGAAAAAAAAACCAACTTTTTTTGTTATTTCGAAATTTGCGATAAAAAAATGGAACTATGGCCTTGTTTCAGAGTAAAAAAATATGTTCTGCCTTGATATACTCAATATACATTGCCGTTCGGTGGCTCCGATAGTCCCTTCGATAATTAACTTGAAATAATTAATGATTTATGGAAAAATAAGGGAAATGACCCCTCTTAGGACATTCTTTAAATCAGTCCTGACAGTTCAAAACCAGTAACAAACATTTTCGCGGACACGGTCTTTATATCATGGTGCGACCACCTTCAAATATAATTTTGATCACATAATGTCATATGAGTACTGGATTTTTAAACTCATGGTTAGAAAACTGTAAAAATCCCGTCCTTATTGGATTTCTGATTCTCATTAATCAGGCGTGTAAAGTATTAATTTTCAACTGGTTGTAAGAATCCTGCAGTGGTCATATGAATAGAAAAAAAATTTTGCAAGGCTGATGACATACACTTTTTGTCTGGCACAGTTTTTCCTTTTTCTTCTGAATTCGAGAATTATGTATAGTCACAATTACCCTCAAGAAAATTTAACCAAATACTTTTCCGTTGAATCTGTTGATAGATAATTCAATCATGGAGGGGGGGGGGGCAAATATAATTCTTTTCGCTTGTACGCCGACAAGGCAACACCAAGCACAGGTTCTGCCACCTCACGGCATTTGATATAACATCCGTCTCTGCGCAAGACTTTAACTCTGTTGTTTAGTGATTGTGGGGGAAAGAAATTATATCCATACATTACACTTATGCTGCTAAATGCACCTTGGATGCAAATGTGTAAGATAGCAAACACAGCCGTGTAAATATTCTGGATAAGAATTGTTTCAATTAAATTACACTTGAATGTTTTAAATAATTTTATGAAATAATTGACTGGCTGTTAGCATGCTAAAAATATAAAGCTTTTTGCTGAATTGTGACAAAATGTAATTTTACAGTTTGACTTTTGAACACGAAGTCCAGGCCGTCCCTGATTACCTAACTTGAAGAGACTTACTTTGAATAGAAACAGCCTGTGATGGAGGAGTAGACCCATGCAGCAGTCTCAGACACAGTTTCGTATATCGCGGCATAGAATTACGTTTTATTTTAATAATTTACTTGGGTAATATAATAATTGACGGTCTAACTGGTTCAGGTCAATGATTTATCATTAGATGCAGGCTAATCAAAAAGTACCCAGTTACTTATTTCAAAACTTTCACATAACTCACTATTTTGGCCCATAAATGTTTGAAACTATATTTTTTACCATATAATTTAAAATCTATTTTTCTGCAGATGTAATAATGACATTAAAACCTGTATTATATCTTATATGGGACCGGCTTCTGTGGGTTAGGGGTAGTGCACAGGACCAAAAGCCAGGCTGTTGTAAGTTTGAATCTAAGCCGAGACGATGTGATTTTTCACATTCGGTCCCCAACCAGTGTGAGGACTCTGCGCGCCTCAAGGGAAGGCCATGCCCACGACCTTGTTTCACTCACGAACGAGTGCGCCTTTCTGGGGTTTGTCGGTGGTATGAGCCAGCAATGGAAACGATTACATACCCAGCAGCTGCAGTTGCACTAGGCATCCAAAAAAATCAAGTAAGAGTATTCATAAACTAGAAAAGCACTCGAAGAGCGCAGACCTCTCCCAAGGCAAATCATTACCCTTATATGGCATTGTCAGAAATGCAGTATTTTTCCTTTAAAAAATTCCTGGATCCAGATGGTGGATCTACATCTTGCCAGCCGTCATATATATACACACACACATATATAAAACATATATAACATATATCTATATGAATCACATATTCGAAATACTATAACTTCGGTTCATTTTTAAACAGATATACCTACCCTGTATAAGCACAGCTACGGTAGCGAGTAGAAGGCTACACACAACACGACACGCCATGTTGCTCGAGTGAAATGACTGTTTGTCCGAGGAGAGCCAGTTTATATAAAAGCCAGTCACGATTCGGGGCAGTGAGGCATGAAAGGTAAATGACCTGATATTTAACGATGCAGAAAATATAGATGGTGTTTATTACTTTATTAACTAATTACTTGGCAAATTGTCACGATGATATATATATATATATTGTATACTGTTATACTGTGTAGTACTGTGCAATTAATTTCTACTCTGTCTTTATTTTTGTAAAATAAATAGGGCGAATCCAGAAGTTTAAAAGGAGAACGTGAATTGATATGATTACTACACAGAAAACCTAAAAAAAGTTCCTCTGTTCGAAAAGGCGGGGGGCCAATCCGCAAGAACTGTGTCTCCCCCCCTTAAGGAACTTGCATGTATGAATGTATGTACATATCAAACGTGTTCATGTATGTGAGTAACATACAATCAGTTCGCGGTATATTGTTTTAATCTATGCAACAATTATCAGAATATTGTTATTTAATTAAACCAAGAATATAAGCTTGATAAACAAACAAACGCACACAGCTCATGACAGTTTCATGATAAACTAAATCGCCGTCACGATTCAGCAGCGTTACGATATCAGGACACGCTGTACTTGTTACACGCTGTACTTGTTACACGCTGGTATCAAACGTGGCCATTAATCAATTTTACAGAATATAATTGTCAGTTGTAATATGAATCCGGCATCCGATGACACTTAAACTTGCACCTTAAGTAGAAAAAATGTTGTTTACTGCAGATAGTTATCAAGGAGGGCAATGACATCATTTACTGTGGACATGAATTTAATGTAGGACCCCAAACAACTTATACTCAACATATAGTCCAGGACTTCAACCAAACATGCAGCCCTTCCCAATTTATCACTGACGGTGTATTTATAGCCACCCTGCCCCCCTACCGAATCCTTAGAATCACTCGAAGTACTTACCAGAAACGGTACCACATGTCAGTCCTGAGCTGTGACAAACAGGACCAAGCCGGATGTCCTTTGCTGGAAGATAAAATGGCCTCAGGATCAGTCATACTGGACTTGCTATGTATTAATAATAATAACAGGGTGGATAAACTATTAAGGCGTCGATACGGGACACGATCGGGATATCTAAACGCATAACAGCGAGACAACCCGTACTATGGGTAGACAGTGAGGTACGCAGGCCTATGAAGATGCGTGACCGTTACAGGTCAGGGCCCCAACTCAGACGTTTTGACCCCCAAATCTCTGCCAAGGCCAAAGACTTAAAGGGCCCTTCTCCCCACCACGTATCTATTGAATATACATGAAATACAGTGTTTTCTCCTTAAAACAAATTGGCATTTGCCAATCTTTCGTATAAACCAGACTCTTACTTTTGTATATAATTGAGTAGGTTTCACCGCTTTTTGAAAGCTTTTTCAATAGTGCAAAACATAAGCATTGTGTGCTCGTCACCTGGTGACCGTTCCGCGCAACATCACAGATCAAGCTTACGTGATCTACTTTCATGTTTCTCCCATTGCATTGGAGATGTCGCGCATGCGCAAGGATGGACATCTCCCCATTCAGTTTGTTAATGTAAACAGACTTTTAGACTGTGTTTACTCACACCGAGAACCATAAGCACGTATAGAGCATTTGTATTGGAGAGTGAAAGTTCGTGTGCCGAAATGTTTTGCTGGGAAAACTTTATATAAAGATATATTGAACTAATTACGTGATACAGTAGACATTTTATTGCAATTGATTGCGTACCTTGAATGCGGATCATACAACGTAAATACTGGGCCTATATATCAAGGACGTTATCCCCCGCCTTCCTGGCATTGACCCTTATCCCACTGAAGGAAAACTAAATTCCAATAAACAGTCTTTCTCATTAAAACACTAGCGCCCGGATGCAGGTTTTGCTGGTCCACTTAGGACAAGTTGTTAAATTGAAGGTGCAGGTGAAGCAAATGTCTATAATTAACTATTCGTTTCAGAATATCCAGTGGACACCGGTGACGAGTTTTACTATAAGTTTTACCATAAATTATTAGATGACTGACGCAAACAAGATGATCAGAAGAGGCTTCAATGCAGTTGAATTTTTATTTCGAAATTGTTGTGTACACATGCGGTTCTCATTTTAAAGCTATTTTTATATAAGAACAATTACTCTTTATAAATTATAATTTTTATTTTTCTTCCTTGTCGTTTTTTATCATATTAAGGAGTTTCACGTAGCATTTACTCTAGTCGACTTATTTGGCTGGTTATTGTTGTGAAGTTAGTTATCCTTTAATAAAGGGATGTCTAGCCCAATGTGACACCGGAAGTTACTGATAGACCGGTGGTGTATAAACAATATCTTTATATCCGTAGGCCGATTACACAAACCAATTTAATTTTGATATCAGGGAGCCGATGATATTAAATCTAGGTCGGTTTCAACGATTTTTCCAGGGCCAGTTTCTCATGGCCATGCACTCCGTCCCTGAATCTCAATTATATAAGCGATTGTATCTGAAATTCGGACTCTGCCAATAAATGAAGTTTTCACATTCGCAAATTTCGGATTTAAGTTATTTTCATATCACATATTATAAGCTTAGTTGATGAATTTGAATATGGATAAATTTCAATTAGTTTATTATTCCTCAGGAGCTCTTTGGTTTTTTTAACAAACTTTTAAAAACAAAATCTTGTATAATGACAAATATCGTCAAGACAGAAACGAAAAGAAGCACAATTGAATAAAGAGACGCCTAGAAGTGCGCTGAATTTTATGTTCTATTTATCTACAAGGCTCTTTTAAGCGATGAAAGAAAGTTGTAGAAATCTCATCAAAGATTAGGGTTTCGTATTTCATTATGTGTGTGTTAATGTCGAGGAAATATGAGAAAGATTGAGCACTATACCAGTCTCACGATGGGGCAGGTTAGAAACCAGCGGTGTGCTCCCTCCCCATCCGACTTTGCATGTGTTTTTGAGAAAAAGTTTCCAGACTCTTAAATATCTGCTACGAAGATTGATAGTATGAAAGCACGTAAAAATCTCGTTTTTAAAGTTTTATCTCAATATGTCATAGGATTACTAAGAAAATAAAAACTATGAATCATGCATCTCTTGGGTCGAGTCTTAAAAATGTTGCAAGGACACTGACTTTCTCGGCTAGGTTGATTCATAAACACATGTGAAGTTTTAGGCTGGCCCCCTAATGTAGAGCCTGAGTTTCTACAGTAAAGCTTGCAAAACTAAAGGATCGGAGTTCTGTGGTTATGTGTATAGGGTCACCGTGTATACAGCGAATTTGCGTTTGTTTGAGTCCTATTTGTCTTTTGCAAGCGTAACTGATGCATTTAGTGTCAAATATACAATGTGATATCAATACAGCCTTTTATCCCTGACGAGATAAGAAAAAATAAAACTCCGTATTCCATAGCGAAAAAGGCATAACCGATATTACTTAAAATTAAATATACTAAGTTAAACACGTTAACTTTAGCTTGTATACCTTACTATATATACAATTTAGCTTGTATACTCTTCACATGAAAAGTTACCTCGCGATAATGATTTTTCAAAAATTATATAATTAATGACAGAACTCAAGTATTTCCTTGTCTTTAAGGATAAACCGTCATTGATAGGTCTTACTGATTTCTGTGTCTTAATTAGTGACGACTCATTTTAAAATGTTATACTTTAACAAAATCAAGTACAAACGATTGTACACACTAAATGTAGTCATGTTTTACAAATAAACAAGCTTAAAGTGAGTATACACTGTTTATTGCATATTTAAAAATTAGACAGATTAATCGTCTTTGGAAAGGTTCTTCTCTGGAAGACTGGTCCGTGGTTGTTCCCCCGTTACTTCGTTTTAGGTGCCCACTACTTTCACTGCTTCGTTGCTTTTTTGTTTGCTTTCTTGTTCCCTCTGTTCTTTCTGGGCCCTGTCAAAATGAAAAACAAGAATTTAAATTAAAAATCTCTGTTCAATAAAACTTAGAAAAATGATTTTAAATATTAAAGATAAAATGATAAAGAACAAGATGAAAAAAAATCTGTTGGGAAATTGTCATATTAGGTATTTAAAATGGCGCACTTTTAAAAAAATCGAAATTTTCCACAATATCAAACCTGTATAAGATGTAACTTTTACAGGAAGATTTAATATTACCAGGATTGGTATATTACACACATATATATATGAAGTGCTTTAAGACAATTCTTGTAACCTGATCACCCCTCTAATCTCGTTTAAATCATTCCAGATCAAACGTTTTACGATTTAATAGAAATCACACCTGCACACACCAACACAGACAGGTAAGTCATTTTCGGGCCTACGTATGTTACTGACTATCACATATAATTGCTTTATAGTATAACCTAAGCATTATTTGTACATGCGGTCAAAATAAGATATACGGAATGCTATGTGAGTTCTTAAAAATGTTTACTGTTATCGTGTGTGTTTGTGTCTGTCTTCCAGAGATGACACATTAGCAGGATATGAACGCAAATAGAATGGGCATATGATACACCTCATGATGAAAATTAGTGTTACACTTTACAAGTATCGTTTAAAAAGCCGTGATCGCGAGGAACAACGAATAGTTTAGCGAGGGAAGGCAAAAGGATCGCGAGGGACCGCGAGGTTATTTTTTATACTACGACCCAGTGAAAGGTGTTACTTAACCGCGACAAACATTTCCTGCGTTGCAATGTAGTTTAAAAAGGAAGGTGGTTTTAATTCTGACTACTTCTCGCATATCCGTAAACCCTTATATCCGAACAAATTTTTATGTCTAACAGTCTATTCGGATTAAAGAGGCTCTCCTTAATTACAACAACTACACGTCCGAGATAGATTTATTCACCAGCATCCGCAGAAATTCTTCTCTTCGAAATGCCTGTTACGTAAATGCAACAGATATCCACTTACCTCACATGTTTCTGTCGGGCACTTGCAGGCAGGGCACAGGAAGTCAGCGGGCAGTGGGGCACGTTTGTTGCAGCTGCTCATTCACATCCTGTTACACATCTTCTTCTGCTTTTTAACTACAAGTTTTAAGTGTTGGTGGTTTTATATGGCATATATCAATTGCAACGTGTCATATGATTTCACGCGTATTAGGCAGATATGACGTTTCAGTTAACACACAAAAACACAAAGGTTTTCCTAGAAAATACAGTGAAAAGTGGCTAAAAGTGGTCTTTATTCACTGGTGATCTTATTCTTCTTTTATAGGTCAGTCAATATTAATGCTTTCGGTTCACTGAAGGATGGTCTTAATAGACAGGTGGTCTTATTTGACAAGTTGTCTTTTGGACAGGTTCTACTGTAAGTATATGAAAAAGACCGTGAAGACGAACATATTCTTCATTAATTTATTTTAATAATTATTATTTAATAATTAAACATGGTTATACTTTACTAATGAAGGTTGCTGAGGCTTCCTTAATATAGCTTTACTTTCTCAATTATTAAATTTAGAATGTGCTTAAATCTACGGATAAAGGGACATTTCTGCAACTTCAAAATTTCTGTATCTGCTATGAAAAATCTATCAAAGGAATATATTTTTATTCAGTAATTTGTATTGAGATGTTAGACAAAATTTTGCAAGTCATTTAAAAAAATGCAATATCGCATTCTATGTTAATTGCGGATCTCCTATCTAATAAACACACTTTTGCAACCTACGTTTGTTAACTATTATTTTACAAACACCTTATAAATGTTGATTTTCTAAATGCTTAACGGTAAGCCGGGCATTCAATAGGAAGAATAATGGACAGTCCTGGACGTTCTAGTCAAAGTATTTGGGTCACATGGAATTTTGGAGTCTCCTAAAGGGAGGGAATCTTTGTCAAATGTATTATAGTGTTCTGTAATATTTAATTAATTGTTTCGTTTTAGTATTTTACATTATTATTGTATGATATATGGTTATAAATCGTGTCAGTATGTGATTATCTTAATTATTAAAGTTAAAATGTAGGGATCAGTTGTCAGATGTCAGTTTTGACTGGGTTATCACTTATGGCCAGTGACTGTTATAAAAGAGCCGGTTCTGATCATATCGGTCCTATAATCAAATTCGCGAATCCCTACGGAAGCTCGGACATCTAGATATAAGAGTCTGGAACAGGTTTCAAGCGTCACAGACATTTATCCCCGCTTTCCTGAAAGCCCTGGATACGATAATAAAATATTATCTGTATCGGGAGAATCATGACAGAGTTTCTGGCATAGCCTATCTATGTCTACTTTCGCTGTTGACAAAAGCCCCAATGTTGACAACTTCTAGGAGTAGTGCCCATGCTCATATATTTGTAATATGTTTGCTTTGTAGGCCGTCATATATAAATAAACCTCAACCGCTGTTTCCCCTATCGAGCAAAATTTTATACTTCCACATAATTTCTAAACGTATATTCTTTCAAAGACTAAAAACGGATTTCTGTATCAAAGTTGGTGCGAGAACCACTTTAGATCATATGCGTGTTGATATGTGCATGCCCGCAGAAAAGTAAACAAATATATAACAGCAAGCGCTTTAACTGAAAAAATAGAGCCGGATTCCATATCATTATATTTTTCAAACTACCCTGAATTGCGCCATTGGAAGCGAAATATTAAAATGTGTCTACACCATGTGTGTGTGAAAGGCCTCCTCCATTAGCCATCTAACCATGCAACCCCTAATCTTAAATCCTGTATCATTTTCTAAATTAATTATAGATTGCAGACAATAAGATAATAAAGTCATTATACACCGCTGTTACGTCATTCAAAATCCTACTGGTAGGCCACAAAATATAAGGTTTGGTCTCAGGCACTATTTTCATAAATCAATGCGGGCGGGCGATTTTATTTATTTATTTTGTTTTACATTTATTGTACATTTCGATAAGAATGCAAATGATCAGGAAAAAGCATGATAAGAACAGATTTTTTTGGCTAAACAAATGTTTGCAAAATTGTATTATTTTATCTTCTTGAAGAAATGTAGTGAAGAGGGTACAGTTTTCTATCAAATATGTTCGATATGAATTGTTTCAATGCAAATTATTTAAACATGGATATCATTGTGGTATTCACGGAATAGAAAATATTGTGTAGGCAGTGGGGATGAGAAACGTAACAAGATCTACAAGCCTAAAGCTTACGTCAGGTATAATGCATTCATGATAACATACCATTATTTGTAAAACACTTGATTACTTTTCAGGTACATGTGTGGCATGTAAATGTACCATACAACTACTCAATAATTGGACCTGAGTACGAGCACAAATCACACAAACGTTATTCCTGAAATACTGACAAGGATGGACACAACTTGCACCCAAATGAACCGAAACTAATTGCAGGTGCAACTAATCCACTCTGTGACCTCTTGACATGTACCTGGTTGCTCTGAGTGAATTTTTGACCTGTTTCCTAATCTGATATAGTGGCAGTTTTCCAAAGCTATAATAAGATACAGACTAAAATTTGGCCTGTTGCTTAATCTGAAATGATTGGCAGTGTGCAAAGCTATTTGTAGATACAGGCAGAAATTTGACCTGTTGCCAATCGGTTTACACATACTGAAAGACCTGTCTACAATTCTTTTTTCCTGCTGACTTAGTCTTTCTATTATGTTTTGAATAATAACAGATGCCTATTTAAAGCAAAATAAGAATACAGATAAATTTTTATCATGTTTATCTTACACATAAGTGTGATATGGACATAATTATTTATGTTTCCTATACAGCTTTGCTTATATACCCACAGAGCTCAGCTTGCTCCCACAAGAAATCTACTAGCTTTGTTTACCAAATTGTCTCAGAGGCCTTTGACTGTCAAAAATTTTGGCCAAAATTTAGTTACGTAAACTTGAATAAAGACCACCTAAGAATTTTTTTTGGTGCCATGTTGCGGAATTTGAAACATCATTTTTGCAGAAGAGGACATTTGAAGCCCTCAGTTTGATACAGGCTTACTTGCCCACAAGATTAATTTTAGCTTTCCCTCGATCTATTCTTGTACAATTAAGAGAACCCCACCCTCGGATAACTCTTGTGAAAGACAATTAACTCTTTGGCCCGACAGTTTCATAACGAACCATTTAAATGCAGAAGCTGAAAGGGGCTAAAACTCCAAGGTTTCCGCCAGTATAAATACAGGTCAATGAAGGTGGCCAATATGAGTCATGTGACCAACATTTCCACAAGACTTATTGACGCTAGCTCCTGTACTTTTTTATATTGTTATTTGAGTTTGCTTAATTGGCAAAATTAAGCCAAAAAAAGTTCAATCCGATAGAAATTTGACATGTGACTGATTCTTCCATAATATTTGGCGCTGCTAGCTCTGACGGTTTGACAAAGCATGGGTTAACACAAGGACAACGGACGACGGCGGACGGCAGACGGATGACGCTGCGCCATCGCATTAGTTCACAGGTTCGCTACAAAAAATAAATGGTAGTTTTAAAGTATGACAGCTGAGACAAGTCCCACGGTTCAGAACTGGTAGAGGTTCGTTTTAAATAAAACGACATCTGGCGGAAGGATGTGGATTTACCTGGCATGGATTAAGGATGGAATTGTTGCACTCGCAGGTTTGGCAGCCATTTTACTTCCAACTTGTAGCCGTTGGAACAGCCTGGACTATCCATAGGACAATCATGGACTGGACATGGACGTACATAACCAAATTATGGTGAAGTTATGTCTAAAAGGGCTGCCAATTGAAATTATGATTTTGAAATATAAATTTATTTCATAGACAGATCAGATCCAAAATCAAGCAATGAAACAATAGGACCTAGGCCTAATTAATTAACGTTATGAAACCAAAATCTGTTACAAATCCAATATTTGAGAAAGAAATAAGTATTACACATCAACCCAATCCCAGTAAGGTGGCATTAGTCACATTCACCACATTTTCAACTGCTGCTGAATTCAGAGTGTCACTAAATATATTATAAAATATAAATATCAAAATGAGTTTTTCATCCCCAGACAATCTAGACGCCATGTCACTTTGCCACAAGGTATAACCATCACAACACATCCACTCATCTGCTCTCAAGGCGTTGCTGGCCATAAGGTGTTAAAATTAATTGGAAAAAGAGTTGAAAGAATCAAAGTTAATTGAAAATAGCATTAAAAGAAACAATATTACTTGGAATATGAGTTGTAGGAATCAGCATTAATTCAAAAATGAGTTGAGGGGATCGGAATTAATTCGAAAATGAGTTGAAGGGATGAAAATTAATCGTAAAATGAGTTGAAGGAATCAATATTATTTAAAAATGAGTTGAAGGAATCAAAACTGATTGGAATATGAGCTGAAGACATTGAACCCGTTGAACTATGGCAATTATTCTCTCAAATGTATATAATATACATACAACTAGAAACATGAATGTAGGATAATTTGTGACTAAGGTTCTAACATGAGATGTTAAATATCATGACAAAAAAAAAGTGACTTGGGATCTGGTATATGTACGCTATTTATATATATATATATATATATATATATATATATATATATATATATATATATATATATACTCAAATGTCTATTTCTTATCATTACTTAAATATTTTGCCAAGTTAGGTTTTTGTGTTTATGCCTTCATTGCTTCAGTAATCCTAACTTACGAAAATATTTACAATGGTAAATGGGTCCGAAGAGTAACAGACCTGTGAGCATTCAGACGACATTTTCGTGTCAATAGTATATTTTAGAATTAAGGGAGACCATTTAGAACCACTATAACGTTTGAGTTTACACAGAGAATGGCGGATCAGACATTCAAGAATATTATGTCTTGGCTGTAGTTTTATAATACCAGTCAGATTTCTCCTCAGTTTTTCTTTTACTGTGGATGGCAGGCATAATTTTTTGGAGGATTGGGTATGGAGGGTTAAATTCAATACTGGAAGTTCAAGACAATTTAACATTAAAGTTAATAACACAACATTCATGTACAGCCATTGCAGAGACCACCGAACAAGTATGCACTGACACCAAGGCCATCTCTTATTAACCACTGATGAAATAATAGAACAATACATAACACAACAGGTAACGTTTAAGTACAGGTAGAACGATGAAACAACGAAGAAATTTCTTTTTTTAACGATTTTTTTTGTAGAACATTGAAAGATGCAGTCATCTTTTAACAGAGCTCAAATCATAATTACTGGACCTTGAATCTTGTGTCTTGACACGCAGGGAGGATGAAAAGTCTTCTTGGAGGCGTAAAATTAGCTCACTGTTACCAAAAAACCTATGGGCTTCAAAGTACTCCTCCCCCCCCCCCAAAAAAATGGAAAATTTATACAAAAGCTCAAGTATCTGAACAACTAATGCATTGATCACCAGGTGTCTTTGCTTTAATATTGATTAAGGAGTGTTTCATCAGTTTCTGCAGACTGGTTGCGCCACCTGTATTCTCTAATTTTTTTTAACGATTTTTTTTCTCTTCCGTTCAGAATTTAAAAGATGCGATCATCTGTTAACAGGGCACAAATCGTAATGACTGGATAGACCTAAAAGCTTGTGTCTTTACATGCAGTGAGCCCCAGTTAAAGTCTCCTAGGAAACGTAAAATTAGTTCTTTGTTACTAATGACCTATGAGTTACCCCCCCCCCCCCCAGAATAATGGAAAATTTAATACAAAAGCTGAAAGTATCTGAACACCTAATGCATTGAACACCACGATTCTTTGCATGGATATTCATCATTGAGTGTTTCAACAGTTTCTGCAGGCTGTTGGCGCCACCTGTACTTTTTCGATTTTTTTCGATATTTTTTCCTCTATTTTCGAGACCGATAAAGATGCACTCATCTATTAACAGAGAACAAATCATAACCACTGGACCCTGAATCTTTTAACCTGACATCAAAGGAGGCCCTTTAAAAATATCCCTGGAAACGTGAAATTAGGTTACCCATATTCTCTGAGCTAAGCATCCACAAGAATAATTTAAAATTTTATACAAAGGTAGGGCACAAATCCTAACCATTGGACCAAGAATCTTCTGACCTGAATTCCCGGGAGATCAATGACAAGTCTCCTTGAAACGTGAAATTAGGTGTCTGTTACCCATATTCCTTGAGCTATAAGGCTTATAAGCATCCCCGGCATATTTGCAAATTTGATACAAAAGCAGGGCACTAATCATAACCATTGGATCTAGAATCTTCTAACTTAAATTCCATGGAGATCCATGAAAAGTTTCCTTGGAAACGTGACATTTGGTCTCTGTTACCAATATTCTCTGAGCTATAGAGCTGATAAGCACCCCCCCCCACCCAAAAAATTGAAAATCTCTTAATTATTGGACCCAGAATCTTCTCACTTGACATCCTGAAAGTCCTAAAAATGTTATCCTCAGAAAATTGAAATAAATCACTTTGAGTTTTGGGGATTGTTTGAGCACCCGAGAAATAATGCAAAATACACAAATTGTCAGATTCCCTAGGAAAGGCTGGATTGTTTGTCATCAGATTTGGTGTGCTTATGGGTCTTGATGAACAGCTCATATGCATGAAAGATTATGCCACCTATATTATCTCAATTAGTTTATCTGTGTAAGGACATGTCAACATGTCAGCGTGATGACCCATGGGCCAATTGTTACAATACGGGTAAGGTATGATTATTGTTTCCGCCAAAACAGAGTTTTGCGGATACTATATTTTCAGCTGGACGCCACTGCCGCATAGGTTTCCGGAGAACTCCTCCGTAACCACTGGACAGAATTTTTTAAAATTCGGAATTATGATCAGGTCACATGTGAACCGTGCGTCCTCATTTTTTGGTTGACCTCTGACCTTTCCTCGCTGCCTAGCGTCCATTTGTGCGTCTGTTTCCACACATGAACCCACATATCTCGGGAACCGTTTGACCGATCAGGCTAAATACTTTTGCACAAATGTAGCCCTTGGATAGCTTTATAACATACACTTAAAAAATGGTGGTGCCACCTGCAAACATTTTTGCACAGGGTCCATCTGTTCATCTGCCTTGGGATAAAATCACTCATATCTCTGCATTGGTTGGACTTAACTGCCTAAAACTTTGCATGTTTATACATCCTGGATAGCTTTCTTATTTTATGACAGGTGGCGCCACCTACATTCATGTTCAGGCTGCAGACATACAGGCTTATATCTCAAGACTGGTTTAACATAGCCTTTTGAAATTTTGCATTTGTATAGATCTCACATGACTCTTTATAATACGCAAAACTGGTGGCGCCATCCACAACCATTTTTGCACAGCGTCCGCCTGTTTGTCTGCCGTGGTATAAAATCACTCAAATCCCGTCGTGGTTTAGGCTTATCTGCCTAAAATTTTGCAGATTTATACATCTTGGATAGCTTTCTGGATTTTGTGTCAGGTAGAACCACCTACATTTATGTTTACGCTGCAGACATCAAGGTTTATATCTTAGGACTGGTTTGCTGTATCCGCCTGAAATTTAGCATGTGTATAGATCTCGCATCGCTCTTTATCATACTGGAGACGCAACCTGCAACCATTTTTGAACAGCGTCCTTCTGTATGTCTGCTTTTGGATAAATTCACTCGTATACAACTAGTGGTTTGACTGATCTGCATAAAATTTTGCATATGTATACAACTATGATAGCTTTCTGGAAATGTGGTAGGTGGCGCCACCTACATACACATTTCGGCTGCAGACATCCATGCTAATATGCAACACACCTCACTCTACCCTTTCCACTCAGCCCATGCCTCACTTCACCCATCCCACCCTGATTTCGGCGGATACACGTAGTCGCTTGTCGACTACCCGTATTCTAGTTACAATATGGGCCGTTGTAACAACATGGGACTTTTTTGTTACAATATGGACCTGTTTGATTATAATATGGGCAGGGTATGGTTATAACATTATGGGTAGTTTTTAATTACAATATGGACCGTTATTACCCCATGGGCCGGTTATTACATTATTGGTCGTAAAAAAGTGACAGCTTCTTAATTATATTTTAAATTTTGACAGATTTTTTTTTATCTCTTTAGATTAATAATCATTGTTTGTGAAATCAAACAACCAAGATGTGAAATTAAAATTAGTAAATTATAATATAACAAGAAAAAAAAATAATCTAACTATTACATCTTTTATGTGAATGGTACACAGTCACATCATTGTACGTCAACATTTTAATGTACGCAATAGGTGCTGGGCGGCAGCAATATGTTTATGTTAAAACACTCTCCAAACAAAAGCATATGTATCAGTATATGTGGAAAACGAAAACCAGACATGATGAACTTTAAGCGATTTTTTATATATTTTTCAGACAGAAAGGTTTATTGAAGTCAAGAACGAAAAACTTATAAAACACGAAACTAAATGGGCTCCATTGAAATGTCCGATTAACCTAACATGTAGGGAATAAAAACACAAATGATTTAAATTCCTGTTTTTATTGATGAGGTATCTGAGCAGATTAATTTATATGATGGGTATATATTACGATATTTATACCTCTCAATGTACAAAAAGCATGAACTACAAAAGTGTTATTAATATTCACGTGAGAACTTCAAAACATTTTCAGAGTTACGCCGGAAGGAATATGCACAAGAATATCAAAGAGACTGTAGTATGTGTATATTTGTGTTATGTACTTTGTGTATCTTTGTTTATGTATAATTGATCAAATATTCCTGTTAATTATGTAAAAATTGGCATTTAAACAACAAGTAGTCAACGGTGCATGGCATATACAGTATTTAGAAGCAATCAGCGAAGAGTAGTACAGTATATTTATTATATTCAGCAATTTATAAAACCAAAACCGTTTTTGTGAAGCCAATGCATGCTATGACTATGCAATTTTATTTATGTTATAAAATATGGTAAAAAACAAAAAAAAGCTTATTGGATGTTCTATCGCTGATTTATAAGTTTATGACATTTAGATATGCAGACAATGGTAGGGTTAGATCACTATATGTATCAGTATCACTGCAGGTAAAAACAAAAGCCAGAAGGCAAGGTAACTGAGAAAAATAAGTTTATTTGCATGCGTTTATTTGCAAAATGAGAAAAATGCCTGAAAATAACGCACGGCATAGATAACATATTTTCTTTGTGTAACATAATATCAAATGTTGAATTGTTAGTTTATTAATATTTTTGTTTTTATTGGGGAAATATAAGATAAATAAAAATAATAGATCACTCACTGAGACTAACGCTTTAAAGATAAAACATTGAAAAAATAAATATGATAAAGCCCAAATTAATTTTTACGTGTTAGTACAAAACACGAACCTAGATGCCTCACTATTTTTTTGTATTTGCTGATATTAGAATCGCATTAATCCAACAAAGAGTTTCACCAAAACTGTTCATGTTCGTTAAACACTAAGTACTAATGGATATAGTAAATCTGTACACTGGAATCATTACTGCAGTCCGTTCCTTAAAGTTATGGTTAATAAATAATTAAATAATAAAATACGCATATTTTGTACAACAAGTAATAATGGCCGGTTTATGAATAAAATATGTAAACATGACTGTTTATTAAGTATACAACGTTTATTAGCTATATGATGAATTTTATCATACGGTAGCATGCAGTCTGATTTTATACCCAAACGACTTATCCCTCTATGACCGTATAGCCTCTCAAATGACATTACAAAATAGAATTATTCCGAAGTATCACAATAATTCTTGCAAGGTTTTGTGAAACTTAATTTTAATTAACAATCGGAGTGATGGATTCATCAAATGACAAGTAATATTTGAAATTTGGTTTAAAATGAATATATCCAAACTTGATGGCCTCCGCCTGGCGAAACAGATTACGGAATTAGAGAACGGTTTTCAGTTAGCAGGTTTGTCAACATATTTTGTATAAGAGCTCTGGTCTTGTCTGTATAATGTCTCTTGATTCTTTCTCTATTCGATCATCTATTTGCTGGTTTCGGTTTCATCCTTCCCGTGGCTAAAAGAAATAAATATAACGGTATTAATTTTTCAATCATCAACAGATGTCGGTAAAATAATTATATAAGCCTAGATATGAAAAGGATGGGCACCCAGTCTTTACCGTGTGGGGTTGAGGGTACTAAGATTGTTTGCAATCTTTTTTTCAAAATGAGAACTGTTTTCAGATGTATCGAAATCCGATGTTCAGAAAACAAAATCCGAATATCAATAACAGAAATTTGAATGTTTGCTGTAAAAATTTTCTGATCATATAAAATACCTCTCATTTGTATAATTTGAAGAACAGGTACCTCACTGTAAATTTCTTGAGAAATGTCACGTATAAGAGGCGGAGTCAAAATGTAATTTTATTGGAAAAAATATATACAGAGCATTTCAAACCTTGTGAAAGGTGAGAATATCGATACACCTGCTATATTAATAACAAGAAAATCTGAAGAATTAGGGAAAAAAGTTTCGAAAGCGGAAAAATTACATACAGATTAACAGAGCTGACAACTGTATTAATCGCTACATTGCGACGGAAATATGTTTATTAGTGTCATTATTATTGCAGGAATTCAGGTAGGAATTAAGAAATAAGTTAAGAATAACAAATAACGAACGAACGGGCGATAAGAGTCATGATTCTTGTAAACATGAACCATATGAAGTTTCCTCATACATTTCCTCTGAGAAAGGAGTTTACGGATGAATGTGTAGTAGTTCAACATTAAAAGTAATCTGTGAAAAAAGTAGAATCTCATTCTTGTTTTTTACAGATTATGAAACATGATTTAGAATATTTTTTGGTCAATTATTATGACAAGGCAGATCAACAATAATCCTCAAAATTTCCGACTTTGGAACGTAATTGATATTTATCGTGACTGGTACTTTTGAAAATTAACCTGATTTAAAAGAGTGAAGAACATCGTTTGATTTTCCAGGATCTTCATAAAAGAGACCGAACACTTTTGGGGTAAATATATAATTAGTAGCAGTTCAACCTGTGTTTAGACGATTACCAAGGTAAGATCCAGAACTTTCGCCGGAGTTTTTACCAAACGGGAGTGTACATAATGTTACTTCGTTTAATTTGCTTAATGTAACGATATCAGGCAGTTACCAGAATACCAGGAGAAATTACTATAACATCTAAGCAAATTAAGTGAAAATGTAACCTGTAAAATGTGAACATTCAAGAATATGGCTATGTTTTTGCAATGACAATAAGTTTAGTAAATACTAAGCCATTGCCTCATATGAATCTTGCTTTATATCACTTCGTATATTCCTGCAAACTCACGGTCCACAGCTGTCATACAGTGATGGCCACAGCCGTTGGAGCAGCACTTTTCTCCTTCTGCACAGTCGCTGTCACTGCCACAGGCCTCGTCACATGTTCCAATGTTGCCAGGTGGAAGCGCTGGACATACTTTGTCTACAAAAAAAACCAAATGGGTGCCTCCCATCTTGATTGCTGCATTTACATTTGTTCATCGGGACACATTGGGTCTCTTTTTAAAGTAAATAAGTGCATATAGCCTTGTTATGAAAGACAAGTCTCTGGTATTCTAAGAACTTTGTGGAAGCAATACGTGTGTCAAATGTAAAGCGAAATATGGTGTAGCTGAAGAGATACTGCGAGAAGGAAAATGTTTAACAGGGGACAACTGCAGCCAACACAGGGAAGACAGACGAAAACACTATACTGCAACCCTAGGACAGTTAAGACATGAATTAGCGCATGTAATATATCATCAGTATGGACCTTATATGATTTGCAATCATGACATAAAATTTGGGAGCTTTGAGAGACATTTCTCCTATCTTCCACCACACTTTAACCAAAAACACATTTAAAATTCTGTGCACACCATTTTACTGCCCCATGGCCACCTCGAATCTATCAAGTGTTACCTGCGTTTCTTTGATAAAAAACTTATGTATAAATCAATAAATGCTAATATCAACTATATTGCTTCTAAATCAATGTAAAAAAATATGCAATAAAATAATCATAATAAAGAAAGAAATCCCATCCATTGTAACTTAGGATTAACAAGTCACGGTCAGTCATCAACTCTTTTTCAGAGTCACAAAAGGAATCTACATCTTTATTACAATGAAATTCCTCATTCCACATTATCAAAATATTCAGGGAGAAATAGTGTGCATATTAACAAGGTGTCATTTTTGCATAATATATAGGATTTTAGGATACAGAAAGAACCAGTATTACATTTTAGTTGTGTATTACAATTTTTCTATATTGTTACACAATCAGGTTTCTAGGTTTTACAATTTCATAATTAATAGTATATACCATGTTCTAAGCAAATAAGACTGAGCCACATGGTATTTAAGCGGCATTCCATTACTTTAACTTTTTTAGTGTAAATCTTTTGATAGAGGTTAGATATGTGTGATACGTACGTGGTTTACATTCAAATATAGGATCACATGGGGTCGTAATGCAGTGAATCCGGGTCTCAACGCACGTCTCGCCCTCCGGGCATGGCATTTCCTGCAATAAAACAAGCTTGTACACTCAATCGACCCAACATTAAACTATATCCCGCTGCCTCCTTTTAACATTACTTTAAAGCAAAATTCTATTCATTTGACTGCTCCTTTATTTTAATTGGAAGCATTTATAAATGATGTACAAAATGACAAGAAACTTGGCCTATGTAAACGAAGATATAGCAAATTTTCAATTCGGAGAGCAATGGCAGAAGGTTTTTTTGCGTGCAGCTGCAAGAGGTATTTCAAATTCGCAAACTTAAGAGAGAATGCGCCGTTGAGCAAATTTGTGAAAGTTTTGATGACATCCAAAAATAATTCTGCGAGAGGTTTGCGATAGACTTTAACTGGAAAATGCCTTTGCGAGAATTTTGATCACATAGGCGCATGATCTCTAGACAGTGTCAAGGCTACTAACCTTACATGAAGGTTTGGTGATACACTGGCACGTTTTACAGCCGTTGTCGTCAATCACGTGACCGTCAGGACAAGCCTTGCACTTGAGTGCTGGGCACTCTGCATAAATAAATGGTCAATTTAGATATGTGTATAAGCATTTCAATATTCTTACTACAAATGTATTATATATCTTCTTAACATTTGTTTTGAGAAAAAGTAGGATCACTGTACATGAATGTTGTGTATACCAGTATGAAGCCTTGTTTAATATATGATCCAAAAGGGGATTGTGCTTGCAGGAAATATGAAATATGACCGAGAATATTTGCAATGGTCATTTACTGTTACTTAACATTTTAATTTATGTCTGCCCTGATTAATTTCCTACTATGAAGAACTTAAATGGATATTAATAGAGAAAATACGAAAGGAAATTATATTTATAACCTGTGCTTTTAGTTTAATTTATTGCCGTAATGTATTGCTGGAGTGTTTATGTTTACAAACTTTTTCTTTCTTATATGGTCAGACAGATTCGCTATCTATGCACTTTGATTAAAAACGTATGTATAAATTAATAAATGCTAATATCATCTATATTGCTTCTCAATCAATGTAAAAAAAAAATATGCAATAAAATAATCATAACAAAGAAAGAAATCCCATCCATTGTAACTTAGGATGAACAAGTCACGGTCAGTCATCAACTCTTTTTCAGAGTCACAAAAGGAATCTACATCTTTATTACAATGAAATTCCTCATTCCACATTATCAAAATATTCAGGGAGAAATAGTGTGCATATTAACAAGGTGTCATTTGTGCATAATATATAGGATTTTAAGATACAGAAAGAACCAGTATTACATTTTAGTTGTGTATTACAATTTTTCTATATTGTTACACAATCAGGTTTTTAGGTTTTACAATTTCATAATTAATAGTTTATAGCATGTTCTAAGCAAATAAGACTGAGCCACATGGTATTTAAGCGGCATTCCATTACTTTAACTTTTTAGTGTAAATCTTTGATAGAGGTTAGATATGTGTTATACATACGTGGTTTACATTCAAATATAGGATCACATGGGGTCGTAATGCAGTGAATCCGGGTCTCAACGCACGTCTCGCCCTCCGGGCATGGCATTTCCTGCAATAAAACAAGCTTGTACTCTCAATCGACCCAACATTAAACTATATCCCGCTGCCTTCTTTTTTCATTACTTTAAAGCAAAATTCTATTCATATGACTGCTCCTTTATTTTAATTGGAAGCATTTATAAATGATGTACAAAATGACAAGAAACTTGACCTATGTAAACGAAGATATAGCAAATTTTTAGTTTGGAGAGCAATGGCAGAAGGTTTTTTTGCGTGCAGCTGCAAGAGGTATTTCAAATTCGCAAACTTAAGAGAGAATGCGCCGTTGAGCAAATTTGTGAAAGTTTTGATCACATCCAAAAATAATTCTGCGAGAGGTTTGCGATGGACTTTAACTGGAAAATGTCTTTGCGAGAATTTTGATCACATAGGCGCATGATCTCTTGACAGTGTCAAGGCTACTAACCTTACATGAAGGTTTGGTGATACACTTGCACGTTTTACAGCCGTTGTCGTCAATCACGTGACCGTCAGGACAAGCCTTGCACTTGAGTGCTGGGCACTCTGCATAAATAAATGGTCAATTTAGATATGTGTATAAGCATTTCAATATTCTTACTACAAATGTATTATATATCTTCTTAACATTTGTTTTGAGAAAAAGTAGGATCACTGTACATGCATGTTGTGTATACCAGTATGAACCCTTGTTTAATATATGATACAAAAGGGGATTGTGCTTGCAGGAAATATGAAATATGACCGAGAATATTTGCAATGGTCATTTACTGTTACTTAACATTTCAATTTATGTCTGCCCTCATTTAATTTCCTACTATGAAGAACTTAAATGGATATTAATAGAGAAAATACTAAGGGAAATAAGATTTATAACCTGTGCTTTTAGTTTAAACGAAATTTATTTAAAATGGAAATATTTTTGGAAAACATTAACAGTAAACATTTTGTTAAAAATAATGAAAAAGCTAGTAAAACATTGTTAAGTTTCCCTTTTTATTTCGCCAATAAGTAAAACATTAGTTCTCGTTGATATTACTTAATAGTACCCCGTATCTTCATACGAATCGAGTATTAAGTATGAGCATGTCATGTTGCAACTTTGTGAAAGGAGATTTAAGGAAGAGTTTGTCTTCGAGAAAGGAGATCATGCTCGCTTGCTGTGAGAAGGCCATTGCAGGTAAGACGGTGACAGCAAGGGAAAGCATTGGTTGAAGCTGCTGTCTTTCGGGTTTTCCTCGTTCTCTGTTTATCTTGAAGAATGGTCACGCCAGAGTTCAACTAGGACAAGAAGCAGCTTCTCTCCATGCAATGAAATTATACACCAGTTAAAAAGCGTTCTAATCTGACAGAACCTCATACAGAGGAGTACAGAACATGACTGTTCGGGACATATTTTTAATCTAATAATCTATGCTTAATCTATCAGATCATAAATAGGCTACGAACAGTCCAGTTCTGGACTACACAAAGAGTAGAAAGACAGCCAGACATCATGCATGTGACTACTCAATGCTGTTTTTTGCGTGAACTGATATACCCAGAGTCCTATTATGTGGCAACATCGGGATCTGTCAGCGTAATCTCTCTAGGCCTTCTCCTGTCATCTGGGTTAGTTCACTTCTCCTTCTCGCAGAAGGTTAGACACATACAAAATGTTTTTGGTCCAACCATTTTCTCCCTCTTTTTTTCTCTCTCTTTCTCTATGCCTTTACTTGTCTTTCTCCGGCCCCAAGTTATCTTCTCAAGGGGCCCGTAGACTTCACGACCCAGCGCTTACTGAAAGGCGCATTTTTATAGACTTATCTAAAAGATTAACTGAAAACAGTGTCCTTCCAGGTGACTTTGGTCGGACCAACTGTCTGAATTTAAAAAAATCGCAGAGCTTTCCTCATTGTGTACATAAACGGTACAAAATCGTAAAGCTACATTTTCACAAACATTTGTCACCTGGTGACAGTTACCAACCTTTCCGGGGACAGCACACAGCGAACGCATCATTTGGGGCAATTACACATTCATATCCCGGGGAACATTCCTCCTGGTTTGGTCCACGGCCACAGAACTTATTGGCGTTGTAGGTAGTGCTCCATTCAGGTTTACCTTCGCATGGACCTGGAATGGTGTAGTTATTATTTTTAACATGCACATGAAAAAAATTATTCAGCGCTCATTGAAATAATAAGAGACCTAACAAGCAAATAAATGGTCATATTATTAAAAAAGATATCAAATGTATTTCTTTTAACAACAAAATCTCATTTGGTCCATTCTTCCAGCTTCCCTCTTCTATCAACCTACTATCACAGCTGTTGTCTGCGTGGACAAACTTAAATAAGTCTTACATGGGTTACCTGGTGATAGTAAGGCCGTGCAAAATAAATACTTCTTTACGGATTCGCGGATCCTATTTTTCGTGTCAAATAATATTGGGAGTGGCGGGGGGGGGGGGGTGAGGTGAAGACCAGATCCTCAGTAATTTTGCTTATTAGCGCTATGACAGAAATGTGGAATAATTTAGCAATAAGCATATACATGTACACCATTTCATGAAATGAAGCATATTTTTTTTTTTATTTTCTAGGCAAACTGACCAAATTTCACGTATTGTATCTTGACTGGTAAAGAAAAAATGCCCTCTCGCACCAATTTTTTTTTCAGGGCCGTAGAACAATAAGGTTTTATGTATGGCCTCCCCGTAGTGGGTACAGCACACAGCGAACTTTTTTATCTCGGGCAATTACACATTCGTATCCCGGGAACATTTCTCACAGTTTATCTCTGTCACATCACCACTCTGCTATCGACTGATCGACTCAAGCACTGCCAGAAACGTTTAAGTATGACCAAACCAAGACCAATTTTAAATGTAAACTAGAACTTTGCACACGAAGAGTTCATATCTCCGCAAAGGCAGCTCATTATTCTTGTATGGGATTGACAGAAATGTGTGATAAACACAGCAGGACAATCGCTGAACGTTATAGCATACTGACACTGAGCGCCATCTAGTGGCAATGAAGTAAACAAGGCAGCTCATTACCCCCATATGGTATACACAGAAATTTACAAACGGAATTTTTCTCAGTCATGGTAGGTGTCGTTAAACTAGAAAGCTAACAGTCTGGTTTACGCCAATTGACAGCGTACTTGTAGGCCATGAGACGTCAAAAATGACGAAAATATTAGCATCCTCATAGAACATTAAAATGTGTTCCTCGTGAAAGATGTAACGGCACTCTGACAGTCAGTACGCTAGTCGTGGACTCTCTAATGTCAGGGGGCCCGAAATGGAGCTTGACGCACACACAACAGTGAATATTAATTTCTTATATTAATCTGCATATCCCTGTATATCATTTTTGGGGGTGGGGATTGTGGGTTTAACTGAACTCACTGTTACGAGCGCAGCGACCTTTGCTGCGGCACTTGCTTTTTCCTTTACAGACGACTTCGGACTCGCAGGTCTCCCCTTCTCGGCATAACATTGTCTGTAAAATAACCACAGTAACTTTATGTACAGAAAACAAGTTAATGCATTATATGTGAGTACACATCTCTGACGTCGGGGATGCCGTAGATTCCCAGGATATTGGCAATACAATCTTTAAATAATCCCCTCTTTCTGCCACACACATTAGGGATGGGGTTATTGTAATATGTAATAGTAATAGAAACAGAAAATTACAGGTTTCTAAGTTATAGTAATAGTAAAAGGACCCTAAGTTATAGAATAATAGCTATTACCCTTACTATTACAACCCTTGACTAAAACAGGTTAGGGATGGCGTGTTTATTTAATTATAATGAAACACAGGAATAGGCTCAAGGTGTAGTGTGATTAGTCTATGCTAGATGCTGTAATTGTCCAGTAGACACTGGGCGCCATGAATTGACTTGAGCTGATACTAATAACCAATAACATAAACCATTGGCTTTTTTATTTAGATTCTTTGTTTAGGCACTGTCGGTATACATTGGAGCAGTACTTAGTCAGCTTACACCATATATGTGGATCAAGATATTGTCAGTTGAGGCAAACAGTTCTGCTGTATATAGAGCTATATTGAAGCTGGTTTCTCTGAATGAAATCAGACATCAGTGCTGCTCATATCTGAGTACTTTTGAGGTTTGATTTGTTAGTTAGTGTTTCAACAGAGACTGAATAAAGCACTGTTTGTACTGACACCAATATTACATTCTAGGTACTATGGCATTGACAAACCTTTTTCAATGTGTTTGAAATCAAATGTTTATAAGGTGTATTTAACACGTGCTGAAGATCAATTAAAATGGACTGATCATGAATTTTCTGGAATTAAAAAATAATAAAAGAGTTCAATAATTTAGTTTCCTTTCAATTTAGAACAAAATTTACATATACTAACAACTTAGTTTCGCTTACAGGGGATAGGTGTGGGGTAATGTAGAGGGTAACGTGAGCAAATGCTCATCCCATCATTTGATATTTAAGTAATAGTTATAGTAATATTAATAGAAACCTTGAAATAATAACACAAATAGTAACAGATGAACAAATGTAATATTAATAATAATAGTAAAAGCTGGATTAATGAAAAAGAATAATAATAAGTAATAATAATGTAAAAGAAACCCTGTAATAGGAGCCAACCCTGACACACACACATATATACAGTGGAACTTCCAAATTACGGACACTAACCGGTCCGGACATTTTGCCCGCATTAATGAGGTGCCCTTAGCAGGGAGATTATAGATTTCTGGACCTTCTTTAAAGGGACTGGCCGAAAATAATAGGTGCCCTTTTTCCAGAGGTACCCGTATTAATATATATTTTATATATATTTTAACCCACTACAAGGCTAGTTCATCATATATAGCTATCCAACATGATGTTCTGACCAACATTTATGAAAATGCAATTTTAAAATAAACCTTTTACTATTTATTTATTAGTGATTTTGCTAACATTTTGTTAAGTAGCAGTGATTGGTAGGTAAACAACAAGTCAAACAAAAAGTCAAATGTTGTTAAGTGGCCCTTATATTAAACGGCACATAAACTGCAAATCCGTTCTAGATGGTGCCACCAGTCTTATTTCTAAGATAAACTAGTTAAGATCTTTGGTCATACATATATTTTTTTTATAATCCATGGCATTCTTTAGCAATCCAAATTTTTTACCCTATATTGATTATGGCCCAATTGAATAGTTCTTGTCGTATTATCCATATCTATGCACGTGCAAAATTTGAGAAAGATCCATCGAAATATTTTTTAGTTATCTCGTCAACAAAAACTGTCTACAGCGGCGGTGGTATTGGAGGCAGTGCAACGTGTGTAAATCCTGTAATATCCCTGACCGCTCAGTTTGGGGATACAATGACATTCATGTCATATTTACATTCATGCTGCATAAGCTTGATATAGATATCACGGAATCTTTCCGTTCTATTCCTTATTTTTTCACCTTATCACGTGAAATTTTCTCTTGTTAAGTAGCAGTGATTGATAGATAAACAACATGTCAAACAACAAGTCAAGTGTCGTCCAGTGGCCCTGATTATAAACGGCACTAAAAAAAGGCAAATCCATTGTAGATTGTGCCATCAGTCTTATTTTATGTTTTTATTCTCAGCTGCAAATTTGGTGCTGACAAAGCGATAAATACAAATTTTTCTTGAGATCTTGAACACTTGGTCACAGGAGGTTTCCCTGTGGCTGACGTCATCGTCAAATTGAAATCATGTGTATTGAAGAAAGATAAAAAGAAAAAAAAAATGTTTTTCTGACCGGGTGTAATAGTGTATTTTCCGGCAATTGTCGGGCCGTTGATGCATAATAAAGATCGATTCTTCTTGACAAGACTTAGTTTTTATTTCATACTGTCCCTTCTTGTGACCCAAGAACCTCTCTCCTAGTACTTCCGGTTCACACAGGCTAACAAAATCAATGGTTTCGGATATTGAACTATATTTTGCGATTCATCATCCCCGACACTTAATCTATATTAATATGTTTTTATAAGCAGGCGTGTTATATGATAATATGAAAATAATAAATTATATCTGGAATACGTTTGCTTGTGTGAATGATACCAGTATAACCTACCTTGCACGCGTCTTCTGGACAATTACAGAGAGGGCAAGGAAGGTCGACTATCATTGGAGCTCTCTTGTTGCAAAAGTCCATGCACACCCTGTTGCACATCTTCTTGTTTTCTTTAACTAAAATTAAACGTTTGTATTATTTTCGAAGCATGGGCCATACAAAAAATCTATTGTTCTAGGGATTCGCTACTGTTTTTCGTTAATCCATTTTTTTTGGAAATGAAGACCAGTCTTAGGTAAAGTGGCGAATTTTCGCTGTGGCACGAATTCCTGAAAATAATTCTTTCACAAAATTATAAAGTTATGAAAATTTTTTCCAAATTTTGTGTTAATCTTACATACGTCAATATCAGAATCATTTTTTGTATTTTCTTGGCATATATGCAAAATTCCACTAACTGTGTCTTGAACAGTATAAAAAATTATATTTTTTGTTCCCGGAGTCCGCAGAACAATATTGATGTTGTCTGTGGCCAAAATCATGAAAAGGCTCTTAGTATATCACTGACTACGTGTCTTAATAAAATGCATTGTGCAAACAGAAACTCTGTTGCATTTTTTTTTTTACCTTTGGTCTTTATTCTGGCTTAATCTCCTGGATTTTTAATGAGAGGACTAAATGAACATGTTTCTCAGTAATTCATAACAAATGAAAGTGGCTGAGACATTAGTAATATCACTAAATAGTCACATTAACATTATATTCAGAGTATTCGTACATTCATATTGCAGGTACGGAGATACGTTTTGCAACTTCACAAGTGCCGTATTTACTTTAAGAACTCTAACCCCTTGTGTTATTGTTTTTCAAGATTTATTTATCGTTCAAGTCATTCTGAAACTGAAATGATTGACAGGAACATCCAGGATGATACAAAAAGTCTGTTCACATTAAAATTATCTTAATACCCTAATAATCTAATTAAGAAATAATTTAATCAATTCTTTTGAAGAAATTGGCGAATGCTCTTTCTTTTAGATGAAGCCCGTATTATATATGGAACCGTTAATATGGTTACGTACTGTTAATGCAGTGGGGACCAGGTACCATCAGGGTGTCCATACACTTTTCACCAGGACCGCATTTGTGGTTCTGATTAGAAAAGAAACCAGTTATGACATAAAAAACAGTCGGTATATTTCCCAAGCACTATAAATGTAGACGATGAAGATGATGATGATGATTAATATATATATATATAAATGATACAGACTGAATTCCCATTGCTCTTACAGCTATCATTTGCAATCCTAGTTCAAGCGAAAAAAAGTTTTGTTAATTGGTGTGAGCAGGATTGTTATCGGTATGCGTATTGAAAATGTATGATACTGTCGGCTTCTTTGTAATAATGGTGTAAGAATGTTTTTCCCTGAATAATTAGCTTGAATACTGGTTTACCATGCATGGACGACCTCTTTCTGTCCTACACTCGCAGGTTTGGCAGCCATATTCGTCCTTCTTGTAACCGTTTGGACAGCTTGGACTATCCATTGGACAGTCATAGACTGGGCATTGACCTACATAACAAAATATTGTGGTGGGATTATGTACACGTTACTTTTCTGACTTCTCATTTTAAGAAAGTGATGAATGCCTTTGACAAACCTACCATAAATCCCATGCTAATGTCTGACAACCTCAGTTGTAAGGCCAATTTACAGTCAATACACAGAAAGTCTAAAATATGCCGTTAAAGGCCAAATTATTGTTATTATTCGAAAGATACTTATTCACATAACAGGTACGTTAGATACATGATGTGTAATGTTTTCTACTTAAGATATTATGGTATATCTGCCAATATTTCAATCTAAACAAATTTCTTTTTTTTTTGTATTAAATTGAAAATAAACTCAATCCGGGCGCAATCAGCGACAAAAAAACATAAACATAGCGATTTCGCGACCAGGTGTTTCTTCATTCACGTTTCTTCTCTTTGTCGGGAAGTTCCCGCGTAAGCGCATTATCATACCTATGGTCCCAACGTCTTGTAATTGTAAAAAGAACAAGTGGACTGTGTTTGCTTTCACGCAGAACCATTACAACGTTTAAACAAGTGAATTGAGACAGGGAGTCCGGGTGCAAAGAGCTTTTGTATTCATCCAAAATAAGCTATAGCAAGAGAAAAAGAAACATATTTTTGCAAATGCTTATGTGCCGCCAATATATGTTCATAGAATCTCCTAGGTAGACTGAATCAGGGTGGTGTCTCAAGCTCCCAACAGGTGTTTCTGATAATTTTCTTTTTTTTTTCTCCTCCTTGTTTGGGAACTGTCATGCATGTGAAGAAAAGGCCTTTGGTAACACAGTCTAAACACATGCGGACTATGTTTACATAACCATGAAAAATATAAAACAGAGCGAAATGTCTTAATTCCGGGATGGTTATGATCGGAAACTCATGTATGCACGCAAAATTTACAAATGTCGTGTGATAAATCATGTAATATTACAAATATTTGTGTGTCTTTTATCGCGTGCGAGTCGCTGGTCGACGAGCTTTGCAACTGGCATTAACAGTTAGTCACAAGGTTTCTGACATGTCAGGATACTTGTGATTCACTTGTGATCTATTTTCTCGATGCGATTTATGATTAAACATTGCCAAACTTGATGCGGATGTATTGTTCGAGTAACCAGTGGCAGAATAAGTTTGTTAGGATGGTGTGTTTCAGGCAAATTTTAATTTTATCACTGGACAGGAGGACGAGCCGATAACTCGTGATAATATTATATAGATTATATTAAATATTTGTTGCTCGTCTTTCTATAATTGCCAGCATCCAGAACTGAACATAATTGCCATTGTAGTGTGACAGGTAAAGGAAACATGAAAACCGGAGAGAACCAAGGACCATAGAAAGGCGTTTCCAACCAACTCTACAACCCACTCCAAGGGGTGTAGTCGGGATTTACGGAAGGGGGTGCCGTGTGTGTGTGTTTTTTTTGCGGGTGGGGGGGGGGGGGGGGTCGGAAATCATATATATATATATATATATATATATATATATATATATAATATATATATATATATATATTATTTTCATTTTCTACAATTTCTTAGTCATTAAATGACAATTTGAGAAATAAAGTCATCAAGATAAAACTTTTAAGATTATTTGTTAAGATTACTTGATAATATAAATTTCTCAGCATATATTTAGCGTCTGCAAAGTTTCCTCAATGGAACACCGCGGCATCCCCCTGCCAACGGACCTGGCTCCAACATCAAGTATCGAACCCAGGTTGACAGCGGAGATGGCCGATCGAACTTTATATCCGTCAACTAAAAAGTCATATACATGATCAGTTCATACACGGGCCTCTTGGATGTAATTGTGGTTTGCGTTGAAACTATCTATTAATATAAAGTCATGTTTGGTCTTTGTTTATTTTTCAACTCGAATGTACAGATTGTAAGGCTGTGACGAGTCACCGGTACATCGATTAATCACACTGCAAAGTCAAATATATTATCAGTTGCATATCAGCCTCAATATACTAACGATATGAACAGCCAACAGGAAGTCTCAACACAACCTCCGGCGCAGGGTTAAGATTTACCCCTCCTGTAAGTGACGGATTTAAGCATGTTTGACCTTATGGGGTCCACTTGCTTGATCAGTAACTGTGAACAACATGTGACTCTCGATCCCTTGGCAGTCATTTCATATGTCAGCATGCATAAATGGTAAATTCTCACTTACCCAGGTTAACCTTTTTCATAATGTGGAAATTTTTACAAGTGTTGCTTTGCTTTTACATCTTAAACAATTCTAGAAAAAGGCTTTCCTATAAAACCAATTCAAGGAAGAACGTGTTTCTGTTTATATTTCTAATACAGCGACACGAATATTACACGGACAATAGATCCACAGGGTTATATATAAAAAAGTTGCACGAACAAATACCTTCTGTTTCTTATATCTGGAATGAATGTTGTGTGTATATTTGCTTCGTTTTTTTTTTTAAATTTTGTAATTTACACTTTTCAGGCGTTATAGCTCGATTTCTGCGTAAAAGACGCTAGTGTGCCATGAGAATGAATGTGTGCAGGAGGTTTATCCTTGACATTCAGAGACAGACCTTCTGTGTGGAGAATGGTCACAACATTTATCTGCAGGGACCTCTGTAATTTATTTTGGTAAGCGGGCCAGAATTTGTAAGCGGAATTATCATCGGCAAGAAATCAGTTATTCAGCATCTGATTGGCTATAACCGCCACACGATCAAACCTATCGAATGGGATCTTTTATCATTTGTTATGAACACAATACATTTGCAAGATATCCCTGATGCAGTAAACACAGAAAATAACTCACGCAAACAAACTGACGATCACATGGATTTCACACTTTTCGAACCCCGTAAAAGCTATTTTTTCATTCACACAGATACACAGGCAGAAGTTTCAAGGGAAATTAATTTATAAGGTAGGACCGTGACCTGTTAATGGCTATGCTTACGTATATTGGATAACGAGGATGGAAGTCATACACTGAGGATTATCATTACACCCACTGGATTTCAGGTTTTATATGCATTGACTTAAGAATAATAAAGAAGTCATGACTTTTTGAGACATAAGGTCAAACGTCTGATGTTCTGGGTATAGATTCCAAAATTATGCCATTAAGGCACCGACGGGCTTTGAACCAGGGACCTTCAGTTTTGAAGTCCAACGCCTTAACCACATCAGGCTACTTCCTATCCCTATTTAGATTTGATATGAGTTTAATTAAACCGACTCCTTGTGTATATACAATATTTAAACGGTACTCACGACATTTTCTCTCACAGACCTCCCGTTCCTCGAAGTTGTTGTCGTTTCCGCCACAGCCGCCGTATATGAAGGTTTCACATGTGTTTATGGTGGAGTTGAAGAACCAACGCTTAATGGCCGCTTCGCAATTCCCAGTCTCTGGTTCCATGGAACAAAATTCGGGAACCGCAATGGTCCCTGAAATTAAAAAAAAATACTATTAATTTATAACTGTTTATTTGGATGATATACAAATGAATGCGCCGCAGTGGGCCCTAAAGGAAATAAACATGAAAATTTTATTCGAAACTGCTAACTTTGATGACATTTATATTTGAACATGAGTGTTAAAACCATTTTAAACCTTGTACGGTCACAAATCAGTCACGGATGTCCACTTATCTCCGCTGATCCTAGGACTTCTGTTTAGTCCTTAGCTATAGCCAGTACGGTAGGATTGCACTTTTATTATAATATCGTTCACACAAACATACGATTTAACATAGTTACAATTATTAATATCGGGTAGATCTATGCGCAGGGAATGTTTGAGCATTTAAAGACGTTTCTGTGCAATTCAGTGCTCTATTTTGCATACAGGGAATGAAACTATGTACATAATATAATAGTAAACGGACCTTTGACGTTAAGCATGGGTGGCGCCCATTTCATTGACAGTTCTATATAGGGAAAAGATGTATACTTCAATTACCGAAATAAATTTTCAACAAATACTTTTCGGGTGAATCTGCTGACAGATAAATCAACGGGAGGTCAACCATAATACATTTCGCCCCTGACGGAATGTTATAAGACTAACCCGTTTTGGCTGGAAGCCGACGGGTCAACACCAAGCTCAGGTTCTGCCACCTGGCGGCAATTCATATTACATATGTGTCTGCGCATAACCGTACGCACGGGAGTTCGACTCTGCTGTTAAGGAATTATGGAAAGGAAATTATATCCCCTCATGGCACTGATGCTCCCCATTGCAGCAGCGGTGCAGGTGTAGAAGAGAGCAAAGAAATTCATTCCATGGCTAAGATGTATTTGGGTTATCCTTCACATTTAACAGATAACTCCTTTGTTTTTAGAATGTACATGGCGGCGCCCCGTTACAAGATTGCAGCCCAGACGTATAGGCTCCATTCTTTCATACAAAACACGCAACATAGAGTGGAACGTAAGAAATTGTATAATATAAAAACAAGAATTATTTTTATTCGAATTTCTTTCAGTTGCGCTTTTAGTTTCCTTTCCGATTCGCGCTAAAATCATGTTAAACCATTATTGGCGTGAGCGACGAAACAGTCACACACACACATATATAAATAGATAAATAGAAAGACACACACAAATACTGTAACATCTGGTTGTAAGAATTTTGCAGTGGTCATATGAATAGATAATAATTTTGCAAGTCTGATGACATATACTTAATAATGGCCTGCTGATTTGTCAGATTGACATTGGACATCATATCAGACCCTGTTTCCTAGCCGAATTTATTGGCGTAGTTTCTGGCAGGTGGTCGACATAGTTCACTGGTGTAGATTTAGGGCACTGTAATAACCCTTTCAATATAGAGTGAAATATCTCAGGATTTGGGTAAAATTGGGGGAAATGACCCCCTTAGGACACACATAGCATCATTCTCGATATAGTTCAAGAACAAGTTTGCGAATATCCGTTACGTGGCCACAGAGAAACCCCGAGAAATAGTCCACTGTGGCCACCGTCAGTTATAATACAGAAACACGTTGAATATCGAAAAAACAGCTCCTGAACTTTTTTCTAGCACAGTTTTTTCCTTTTTCTTCTGAATGCGAGAGTTATTTACAATCACAATTTTACTCAAGAAAATTTAAACAAACACTTTTCCGATAGATCTGCTAATAGATAAATCAAAGGGGGGGGGGGAATAATACTTTTCGCCTTTGACGGAGAAGTCTTGAGATTTACCCGTTCTGGCTGGACGCCGACAAGGCAACACCAAGCACAGGTTCTGCCACCTCACGGCAATTTATATAACATCCGTCTCTGCGCAGCATCGTACGCATAAGACTTCAACTCTTCTGTTTAGGAATTGTGGGGAAAGAAATTATATCAATACATTGCACTGATGCTGCTAAATACACCAGGGATGCAGATGTATAAGAGAGCAAACATGACCGTGTAAATATTCTGGATAAGAACTGTTTTAAGCAAATTACACTTGAATGTTTTAAATAATTTTATGAAATAACTGATTGGCTGTTAGCATGCTTAAAATATAAAGCTTTTGTCACAAAATGTAATTCTACAGTTTGACTTTTGAACACGAAGTCCAGGCCGTCCCTGAATACCTAACTGGAACAGACTTATTGTGAATAGAAACAACCTGAAGGAGTAGAGCCAACGCAGCAGTCTCAGACACAGTTTCGTATATCGCGGCATAGATTTACGTTGTATTTTAATAATTTACAAGGGTAATATAATAATTGACGGCCGAACAGGTTTAGGTCAATGATTGATGAGTAGATGCAGGCTTATCGAAAAGTACCGAGTTACGTATTACATAACTTTCAAATGACTCACTATTTTGGCCCATAAATGTTTGAAACTATATATTTTACAACAGAATTTGAAATCATTTTTTCTGCAGATGTAATAATGACATTAAAACCTGCATTATGCCTTATATGCGACCGGCTTCTGTGGGCTAGGGGTAGTGCACAGGGCCTAAAGCCAGGCTATCGTAAGTTGAATCTAAGCCGAGACGATAAGATTTTTCACGTTCGGTCCCCAACCAATGTGAGGACTCTGCGCGCCTAAAGGGAAGGCCATGCCCCACGACCGGGTTTAACTCACGAACTAGTGCGCCTTTTTGGGGTTTGTCGATGGTATGACCCAGCAATGGGAACGATTAAACACCCAGCACCTGCAGTTGCACTAGTAAAAAAACTGGAGACGGTTACCTTCAAGTAAGAGTATTCAAAAACAAGAAAAGCACTCGAAGAGCGCAGACCTCACCCAAGGCAACTCATTACCATTATATGGCATTGTCAGAAATGCAGCATTTTTCCTTTTAAAAAATCCTGGATCGAGTTGGTGGATCTAGATCCTGCCAGGCCGTCATACACACACACGCACACACACATATAACATATAAAACATATATTTATATGAATCACATATACGCAATAGTTTAACTTCGGTTCTCTTTTAAACAGATATACCTACCTTGAATAAGCCCCGCTACGATAGCGAGTAGAAGGCTACACACAACACGACACGTCATTTTGCTCGAGTGAAATGACTGTTTGTCCAAGGAGAGCCAGTTTATATAGAAGCCAGTCACGGTTCGGTGCAGTGAGTCATGAAAAGAAGCTAAATGACCTGATATTTAACGATGCAGAAAATATAGATGGGATTTGTTACCTTATTAACTATGTACTTGGCAAATTGCCACGATGATTTATATATTGTATACTGTTATACTGTTTAACAATTACTTTCTATTCTGTCTTTATTGTTGTAAGTTAAATTGGGGCGAATCCAGGATTTTAAAAGTAGAGGGTGATTTGAGGGGATAACTATACAGAAAATCTAGAAAAAAAGATCCTCTGTTCGAAAAGGCGGGGATCCAATCCGCAAAAACTGTGGGGAGTGGATCCGCCACCGTGAAGTGTAGTTTATATTTTCGTATACGGTGCTGAAACTTTATCACACTGATATCTATGTCGGGAATAAAGGCTTTGAGATATAGAACTTGCATGTATAAAAGTATGTACATATTAAATGTGTTCATGTATGTATGTAACCTACAATCAGTTCGTGGTATATTAAATTGTTTTATTTTATGCACCAATTATAAGAATATTGTAGTTTGTTTAAACCAAGAATATAAGTTTGAGAAACAAACAAACGCACAAAGCTCATGACAGTTTCATGATAAACTATATCGCCGTCACGATTCAGTAGCGTTACGATATCAGGACACGCACGTATCTGGTACACGCTGTACTTGTTACACGCTGGTATCAAACGTGGTCATAAATCAATTTAACAGGATATAATTGTCAGTAGTTCCGGCATCCGATGACGCTCAAAAGTGCACCTAAAATAGAAAACATGTTGTTTACTGCGGATAATTATCTATGGCAATGACGTCATTTGTTGTAGGACTCCAAACAACTCATACACAAGATATAGTCCACTACTTCAAACAAATATGAAGTCCTTCCAAATTTAAACACTGACGGTGTATTTATAGCCGCCGCCCCCCCCCCCCCCCCCCCCCCCACCCCCGCAGTACCAAGCCGGATCTCTTTTGCTTGAAGATAAAAATGGACACAGGATCAATCATACTGGACTCGCTATGTATTAATAACAACAGGATGGCTAAACAGGGCGTCGATACAGAGCAGGATTGGGTATATATCGATAAACATTTAAGCAAGGAGGGAATATCACCCTACCATTCAATTAGTAGTTATATATTAATATATATAGAATATATTAATAATTATAATGATAGACTTTCATTTCTGCATTTCTGAGTTAAATATAAAATTAGATAAAAATTATATACATTTGAGTCTGGTCGAGATAATAAACTACTGGAAAACATGTTCCATATATATATATATATATATATATATATATAATGTATCATAAACAGTGAGTTTTACTTCATGTACTACAGAAATGTTTCGTGAGAACAGCTGATATATAGCGATTGTTACAAATTAACAATTCGTTTTGGAATTTCTAGAAGACACCGGCGACCACATTGAATAATAAAGTGTTAATATTGTTTTATATATATATATATATATATATATATATATATATATATATATATATATATATATATATAATAGAAAAGAACGCGGTTTTCGAGGGAAAGCGAAACGAACGCAAGGGAACGAAAAATTATCGCGTGGAACCGCGAAAAAAAAACACACATGTCCCTTCAGGAGTTCCGTAAAATGCTTATGAATGTCAAGTAATTAAACCTACTCTTAACGGAACGTTCTTTGCTGACACACTTGGTTTTCCTCCAAAAACTGCATATTTTTACCGATGCACATTTCCCTGTTTGTAGAAAAAATATGCTTTACAGTACAGTCAAGGAAGTATAAACTAATGTCCATCTATTTATCAGTGCCATATATTAGATTCTTATAACATGAGACAAAACAATTTTAATAGTATAAATATCACTTTATCGTTCTTTCGCTCACCATACTATTACCACTGTTTTTTTTTTTGCTTTTGAAGATTGTTACTGTTTTAGTAGATATTAACGTATTGTAACCAAAATGATGCCAGTCTATATATAAACACGACACAAATATCCACCGAGAGATTCTATTAAACTAATTTATTTTTTATCATTCCTCCTCTAACAATTAAAATGATAACCAAAGTTAGTTTATAAACAAATCTGAACCATTAAACAATAACAAAAGACAAAGCTCAAAACTTTGAGTTTATGGACAAGAATTTTTTTGGAACTAACTTTTAGATTAATTTGCTTTCGAAGATAAAGCCAGGCCACTGTTTTCGGTAACATACTTAATTGGGCGCATGCGCAAACTTTCTTTATAGGTCACTTTTTACTCCGGATTTTCCTCCATTTAGTCTTTTCAAAGTACTACTGGTACTTTTACCAATACAATAAATCTTTGATTTTACTTAGTTAGGTAGCAGTTTTACCAGCAAGCAATATTTACTGGTTTATAGGGCGGCGGAATGTATATAACGTTTATAACACCTCCAAATGACAAGGTGTAATATGTTTTATCCTTGGTTAATTGATTCGTCAGTGTAAAATTTTGACGCAAAACAATGATATACAGATTTTGTTGAGGATTAGGAAGTTTAGGAACTTTTATGATATAATCCATTAACTCTTTGGAGTAATCTTGATCACCATCATGTTTTCCATTCAAAGGTATATTTATCATCATGGCAAACTGCTATTTCTTGTGTACCAGAGCCATTTTTCTTATACAGCGATCCATTGAATGATTATGAGGAACTGTGACAAACATTTCCTGCATTGCGATGTAGTTAAATAAGGAAAGTGGTTTTGATTCCCATTTCTTCTGACTATTCTGACTAAATTTAAAACCGTATACGCATACAGATTTGCGAGCCAGCACCTGTAATCCGAAACACTCTAAGGAATTTTCTCTTGCATGCAGTTCTCACACTACTTTTACAATAATAGCTACATACAAGAAAACGATTTAGAAAAAAGATGAGATAACGATGAGATAACAAAGATGAGATTAACTAGTCCATATTTATATGACCACTATACAACCCTATATTGATCACGTTTAATCATTTGGGGCCATCAAAGTCCAACTAACAAGAACGTTGTCTAGAAATTCCAGAATAGGGCTGCCCATATAATTTCTGGGAATTAAAATATGAATACACCTTGTTCAACATTGATATCAGCCTTAATATGGCAAAACATAAATCAACGATTATTGTACCTCTCTTATATATTCATGTTTAAATGTCTGAATGGTCTAGCACTGGTTATCTTTATAATCTATCAGAAACCTATCAGAAACCCGTTATGAAAAACACTCTTATAACACGATACATTCTTGTCAACTCAAAGTACCTACATTTAGAACTGAATTGCTGCGATAAACATTTATTTATCAGGGACCGACATAATGGATTTTGTTACGGAAGCTTCACGTAAGATAGATAATTTAGATAAGTTCAATAAAAGATTTTATGCAATATTCTCTATGCCGTTGATATAATATCAATAAATATATTTTTACTTTTTTTTACATGGTATTCATGCATGACATTTTATGCTTTACGAATACAAGTAAGTGAAAACACACTAACATAACTATGCACACTTTGCTTGTGGTTTGTATTATTCTCAACACTTATTTCATACAATGTTATTAGTATTGTTAATAACCTGAATGGCCTATGATTATCTGAATAATATTCTTTAATAAACTCCTAATAATAGTTATAATAGTACAGAAAACTAACAATATATGTAAAATTCAGTTAAAATATTCTGCACATATATGTTTGCTTGTATAGTACTGTCATGCTATTGGATAATGTTTAAAATATCAGTTTATTTCAGGGCCTTGTGGAAGATCAGTATATTCTGAACAAGCCACCCTGAATAAAGATATATTAATAAAATGATAATAATAATTATAATAACTGGCATATTTGGTACCAGCCTGAAGTAATAGCTTAGTATACTAATTGAAAAATATGGTGAACCTCGCATATCCGTAACCTCTAATATCCGAACAAACTTTTCGGATATTAGAGGTTCTACTTTATTACTACTACTTCAAATCCCATAACGTTATATTCACATTTGCGGAAATTCTTCTCCTCAAAATAGTTGTTATGTGAATGCCACAGATATCCACTCACCTCACATGCGTCTGTCGGGCACTTGCAGACAGGGCACGGAAGGTCAGCGGGCACTGGGGCACGTTTGTAGCAGCTGCTCATGCCCATCCTGTTACATATCTTCATCTGCTTTTTAAATACAAGTTAAAGTGTTAGTGCTTTTACTAAACAAAGGCATATATCAATTGTAACGTGTAATGTGATCATGCACGTATTTAAAGTGCAAGTCAGAGATGTTTCGGCACAGGGAAATGAATTTCCTAGAAACTCCAGTGAAAAGCGACTAAAAGTGGTCTTAATTCACTAGTAGTCTTATAAGGAAGATCATTCGATGTGAATCCTGTCGGTTCAGTCAAGGTTGGTCTTAAAGGGCAGGTGGTTTTATGTAACAAGTTGTCTTTTTGACAGATTCCACAGTATGCACATAGTTGAAAAAGACCGTGCTCATGAACATACTTCTCATCAATTATAATAATAAGCTTTATTTTGATAATTATTATTTAATAAACATACATGGTTATATTTTTAATGGAGTTGCTGAGGCTTCTTTGATGAAGCTTCACTTTCACAATGATTATTTTAAGATTGTACTTACATCTACTGAAAAAGAGAGAATTCTGCAACTTCACAATTTCTGTATCAGCTATGAGAAATCATAGGAAATTTTATTCAGGAATTTGTAATGATATGACAAACAACATTTTTCAACAGGCATAACTCGGCTTACCGCAGATTTCTCTCTATTCTTGTTCTTATTTGAAAGATACAGGTTAAGAAGCCTTTAAAAATGATGATATTTTATAAATATCGTAAAAATTTTGATTTTCCGGTAAACCGGGCATTTAATAGGAAGAAAGGAGGAGAGTCGTGGACGTTCTAGCCAAAGTTTTGAGTCAAATGGAATTTTGGAGTCTCCTCAAGGGAGGGAATCTTTCTCAAATACATTATGGTGTTCTGTAAAATTTAATCAATTGTTTCGTTTAAGTATTTCACGTAATTACCGTATGATTTGTGGTTATATATCGAGTCAGCATGTGATTATCTTAATTATTATAGCAAAATGTAGGGGTCAGTTGTCAATGCAGTTTTCGACTGGGTAACCACTAATGGCCAGTGACTGTTATAAAGAGCCGCGTCCTGTGGGATGCTCGGAAATCCAGATTTGAGAGTCTGAAGAGGTTTCGAGCGTCACTCACACTTAACCCCGCTTTTCTGAAAGTCCTATAAGCGAAATAAAAATGAAATGTGAAATGTGTGGTATCGGAAGGATCATGGCCTATGACGAAAAAACTTGCTTGCATAACTGGGAAACTGGTTATACGGTCTAATGGCCGAAACCGCAAGTATAAAGGCATTGCGCCTCGAAACACTGACGTTCACAAGATCAGCTTCGGTTCTCGAATATTTTTTACTGTGGCCGTGCATTTAATAATGTAGGACTCCAAACAACCTATACTAATATATAATATCAGTTCTTGAAACAAATTTGAAGCCTTTTCCAATTTCAACTCTGACGTTATATTTACATCCAGCCCTAAAAATATTTTGCATTTGCTAATTTTCCGTTCTAACCTCTTTGCTTACTTTTCTATACGAATGGCAATAAGCTTGCATCGGGTGCGTTCATTAGTGCCAAACATAAGCATATTGTGCACGTCACTTGGGGACGGTTCCGCGCAAATTCACAGATCAAGCTTCTGTGTCCTACTTCCATGTTTCTGCCCTTTGCTTGGGAGCGCATGCGCAGGAATGGACATCACCCCATACAGTTTGTTATTGTTAACAGACTTTTGGACTGTGTTTCCTCACACCGAGAACCATACGCACGTATAGAGCTTATCACTTGATATAGTACACATATTATTGCAAATTACTGTGTATCTTCAATGTGAATCGAACAACGTTAATACTGGGCTTATAAATCAATGACGTTATTATCGGCCTTCCTGACAAAGACCCTTATCCTACTGAAGGAAAATTAAATTCAAATAAACGGTCTTTCTCATTAAAACGCCAGCGCCGGGAGGCTAGTGTTTCTAGGCCACTTAGGACAAATTGTTAAATTGATAATGCAGGTGAAGCAAATGTTATAAATTAACTTTTCGTTTCAGAATATCAAGAAGACACCGGGGACGACATCTGTTATTGTTATTGTAGAAAAACCTATTGGGGGAAACTCGTGGCCATGATGCTGAAGGGGACGCTTACATTTCCTTATCTCGACCGCACCACGGAGTTTTACCATAAAATTATTAGATCACTGACGCAAACCAGATGATCAGAAAATGCTTCAATGGCAGTTCAATTTTTAATTTCTCAATTATTATTTACACATGTGTTTCTCGTTTTGAAGCTATTTTCTATATAAAACAATAACTCTTTATAAATTAAAAATTTTATTTTTAATCCTTTTCATTTTTTTTCATGCCAAGGAGTTTCACGTGGCATTTATTCTAGTCGACCTATTTGGCTGGTTATTGTTGTGAAGTTAATTATCTTTTAATAAATTGTTGGCCGGCCAAACCTGACACCGAAAGTTTCCCAGTGGACCGGTGGTGTATAAACAATATCGTGATGTCCGTGGGCCGATGACACAAACTAAGCAAATATTGATATCAGAGGACTGATGGTATTTAATTTGTTTTGGTTTCACTCCAGAGCCAGTTTCTAATCGCCGGTCCGTCCCTGATTCTCTTGCACTATTGGGTTATGTTTGAAATTCGGTTTTTGCCAATAAATGAACATTTTACTCTCACACATTTTGTTTTTAATGTATTTTCAAATCAAATATCATAAGCTTAGTTAATTAAATTGAATATGGATAACTTTACAACATTAAAAAACAAAATCTTGTATAATGACAAGTAAGGCCAAGCACAATTGAATAAGGAGACACCTTGAAGTGCGCTGAATTTCACAGAAGATTAGTGTATCGCGTTTCATTAGGATTGTGTTTATTTCGGGAAATCTGAAAAAAAAGGACAACCAGTCACCCTGTGGGGCTGGTTAATAGCAAGTGGTGTGTCCCCTCCCCATCCGACTTTGCATGTGAACTTGAGGAAAAACTTTCCATCCTCTTTAAATATCTACTAAGAAAATTTATAGTAAGAAAGTGCGTAAAAATTGAATCTCATTTTTTAAAGTTTTATCTCAAAATGTCATAGGATAACTAAAAAAAGATTATGAATCATGCATCTCATGGGTCGAGTCTAAAACATGTTGCAAGGATACTGAAATTCTCGGCAAGGTTGATTTATATAAACATGTGCAGTTTTAGACTGGCCCCCCTAATGTAGAGCCGGGGTTTCTACAGTAAAGCTGGCAATTTAGCTTATTCTTCACACAAAAAAGTTCCCTCGCGATAATGATTTTTCAAGATTTATATTTTATGACAGAACTCATGTATATCCTTGTCATTAAGGATAAACACATCATTGAAAGGTCCCAACGGAATTCTGTGTCTTAATAAGTGACGACTCAGTTTAAAATGTAATACTTTTAAAAAAATCAAGTACAAATGATTGTACACACTAAATGAAGACATGTTTTACAAAACAAAAGAAGCTGTAAGTTCAAATTAAAAATCTTTGTTCAATAAAACTTAGAGATATTAATTTTAAATATTAAAGATAAAATGATACCGAAAAAGATGAAAAAAAAAAATCTGTTGAGAAATTGTCATATTAGGTATATAAAATTTGAAAACAAATCGAAACTTTCCACAATATCAAGCCTATATAAGATGTAAAATTTCAAAGGAAGATTTAATATTTACTAGGATGGGTATATTACACACATACATATTAATAAAGTGCTTTATAACATTCCTTGTAACCTGTCCACCAATCTTATCTTGTTTTAATTTTTCCAGATAAAAAATTAACGATTTAATCGAAATCACACACGCACACACCAACTCAGACAGGTGAGTCCTCATCAGGCCTACTCATGTTACTCACTATCACCTATATTTGCTGTGGAGTATAAACTAAGCATCATTTGTACATGCGGTGAAAGTATGGTGTACGGAATGCTAAGGGAGTTCATGTCGTGTGCGTTTGTGTTTGTCATTCAGGAATGATACGTCAGCAGAATATGAACGGTAATAGAATGGACATACAATACACCTCATGAGGAAAATTAGTGTTACACTTAAGAAGTAACGTTTAAAAAGCTGTTATAGCACACATATACACACAACACACATCCAGTACACCAACTAAGACAAGTTCGTGTAAATTATAAATTTCATTGTATTTATGTACGGAACTATGCCACGGACCCCCTAAGGTGACATAATGCTGCATTTATTTTGGGTTGATATCGCGTTCCAACTCGATTTGTTCCTGTTCCCTTCACTATATATATATATATATATATATATATATATATATATATATATATATATATATATATATATATATATATAAAATGGAAAGATGGCGAGGGACAGCGATTGGATAGCGAGGTAAGGCGAAAGATCGCGAGGGAACGGGAGATTATGAAATACAGACGTCCCATCAAGGGTTCCGTAACATGCTAATATGATTGTGAGGTTAACTCACTCTTAACGCAACGTCCTTTGCTGACGCACTTGGTTTTCTTCTCAAAACAGACCACTCTGGATTTGCACGTTTTTCCTGATGCACATTACATTGTCTGTAGAAAAACAGATGCTTTACATACAGTACAGTCAAGGAAGTATAAACTAAATATCACCCATTTGTCAGTGTTATATATTTAATTCATGTTACATGAGACAAAACAATTTTACAGAGTAGTATAAATATCACAATATCGTTCTGTTGCTCTCACCACTCTATTACTTTAAAGTTTTTTCTTATGAATGTTGTTACTGTTATAGTAGATATTAACGTAGTGTGAACCAAATGATGCCAGTCTATATATAAATACAGCACAAATATTAACCGAGAGATTCTACTAAACTAAATTTATTTTTTATCATGCGTCCTCTCACTATTAAAATGATAACCAAAGTTTGTTTATAAACAAATCTAACCCATTTAACAATAACAAAAGACAAAATAAGCCTTAAAAACCAATTATTTTTTTTACCATACATAGCTACCAAATAAAAAATCAGGCCTATGAATAGCCAGTATTTTTTAAAAGTTAAAACCTTTGAGTTGATGAACAAGCATTTTCTGGAATTAATTTTAGATAAATTGGCTATTGAAGATGAAGCCGGTTCAGCGTTTTGGGCGACATACTTAACTAGGCGCATGCGCTAACTTTCTTTATAGGTCACTTTTACTCTGAAATTTCGCCATTTAGCTTTTTTTCAAAATACTAGTGGTACTTTTACCATTACTTAATTCTTTGATTTTTTACTTGGTTGAGGCAGCAGTTTTAACCAGCAAGCAATATTTACTGGTTTATAGGGCGGCTGACTATTTATAACGTTTATTACACCACCAGGTGGGAGATGTATGTTTTATCCTTGGTGTATTGATTCGCCTGTGTTTAAATTTTACCCAAAACAGTGCTGAACAAATTTTTTAAACATCTTTTTTGAGGATTGGGAATTTTAAAGGTACCTTTAAAATCCATTAACCTTCTCGAGTAATCTTCGGTCACCATCGAGAATTTCATTCAAAGGTGTAATTACCATTGTGACAAACTGCTGTTTCTTTTGTACAAGAACCATTTTTTTTTTACTACAACCAAGTGAAAGGTGTTGATACACCGCTTCGATGTAGTTAAATAAGGAAGGTGGTTTTGATTATGACTACTTCTGCTATTCTGACTAATTTCAAAGCCGTATAGGCGGTCTGATTTGCAAGCTACCTGTAATCCATAACACTCTTAGGAATTGTCTCTTACATTTTTTTTCAATAATAGCTACATACAAAAAACATGAATAAGAAAAAATGTTTTGATGTGATAACAAACCTGGCAGGGTCAAGATAAGCTAGCATATTTTTTTCCGGCCTGTAGTAATTGCTTAGTATACTAATTGAAAAAAATATGGTGAACCTCGCATATCCGTAATCCCCTATATCCGAACATATGTGTATGTCTACCAAACTATTCGGATTTGAGAGGTTCCACTTTATTACTACTACACATCCGAGAACGTTATATTCACCAGCGTTCGCGGAAATTTTTAACCTCGAAATGCCTGTTACGTGAGGGCCACAGATATCCACTTACCTCACATGCGTCTGTCAGGCCCTTGCAGGCAGGGCACGGAAGGCCAGCGGGCACTGGGGCACGTTTGTTGCAGCTGCTCATGCACATCCTGTTACACATCTTCTGCTTTTTAACTAAAAGTTAAAAGTGTTAGTGCTTTAACTTAGCCATGGCATATATCAGTTGTAACGTATTATATAATCACACAGTTATTTAAAGTGCAAGGCAGATATGTTGTTTCAGATAGCACACAAAAATGGTTTTCCTAGAAACTACAGTGAAAAAAGGCCAAATGTGGTCTTAATTCACTGGTGGTCTTATTAAAACAGGTCAGTCCATGTGAATGCTTTCGGTTCACTCAGGGAAGGTCTTAATAAACAGGTGGCCTTATTTTACAAGTTGTCTTTTGGACAGCTTCCACTGTATGCACCTATATGAAAAAGACCGTGCACATAAACATATTCTTTATTAATTATAATAAAACGCTTTATTTGAATAGTAATTATTTAATAATAATAAATGGTTAAACTTTACTTATGGAGGTTGTTGAGGCCTTTTTGATATAGCTTCACTTTCCCAGTAATTATTTTTAGAATGTGCTTACATCCACGGATAGAGACATTTCTGCAACTTTACAATTTCCGAATCATATATGAGAATCTATCGGAATACATTTTATTCAGGAATTTATATTGAGATGTTAGACAACAATTTTCAAGCCAAACACAAAAATGAAATATTGCTTTCTACGTGTCTCGCGGATCTCTAATCTCATTAAGTTTTGCAACCTACGTTTGTTAACTATTATCCAGTTAGCCTTATAGGAAAGGCATTAATATACTAGAAAATGTAACTATGGTTACTTACCGTTAACACAGGTGGCGACAGACGTTTTGTTCTGATTAGAAAAGAAAAAGGTCATGATGACATAAAAAATTATGATCTTTTCAAACACCTTATATATGTTTAATTTTAAGTGCTTACCGTTTAGCCGGGCATTCAATGGGAAGTAAACTTGAATGTCCTGGACGCTCAAGCCAAAGTTTTTGAGTCATATGGAATTTTGGAATCTCCTAAATCTTTGTCAAATGTGTTATAGTGTTCTGTAATATTAAATCAATTGTTTCGTTTCAGTTTTTTAAGGCATTATTGTACGATTTATGGTTATATATCGTGTTAGTATGTTATCACCTTTATTATAACAGTTAAATGTTAGGGGTCAGTTGTCAGTTGTCAGCGCAGTTTCCGACTTTGTAGTCACTAATGGCCAGTGACTGTTGTAAAAGAGCCAGTTTTGATCCTATCGGTCCTATGATCAAATTCGCGCATCCTGCCGGACGCTCGGACATCGGAGAGCCTGGAAGAGGTTTCGATCGTCACAGACGCTTACCCCCTTTTTCCTTTAAGCCCTGGATACCTTAACAATGGGCGATCTATGTCTGCTTCTGCTGTTGACAAAAGCCCCAGTGCTGGCAACTTCTAGATGCAGTGCGCATGCCCATATATTTGTAATATTTTTGTTCGTAGGCCATCAGATTTATGTCAAACTGATCCGCTGTTTCCTCTATCGAGCAAAATTTTATACTTCCATATAATTTCCAAACTTATATTCTTTCAAAGATTTAAAACGGATTTCTGTATCAAATTGGTGCCAGAATTACTTTAGATCATATGCGTATTGATATGTGCATGCCCGTGGAAAAGTAAACAAATATAACAACAAGCGCTTTTACTGAAAAATAGAGCCGGATTCCATATCATTATATATATTAAACGACCCTGAATTGCGCCATTGGAATCGAAATTTCAAAATGTGTCTAAACCATGTGAGGTGTGAGAGACCTCCTCCATTACCAACCTAACCCTGCAACCCTTATTTCAAATCCTTTATAATTTTCTAAATTCCTTACGTCATTAAAAATCCTACTGTTAGGCCACAAAATATAAGGTTTGGTCTTAGGCACTTTTTTCCTAAATCAATGCGGGCATGCGATCATTTTTTTCCTTTTTATGTATATTTCGATAAAAAAAGTGTAAAATGATCAGGGAAAAGCAAGTGAAAGCTCTACAAACCAAAGCAAATGTTTTCAAAACTGTATTATTTTATCTTCTTGTAGAAATGTCCGAGCGGCTGAAGTTCGAAATTACTAAGTTTATATTGAAAATCAAAATAAATTGATGCGGGGGTTTAGAATTGATGTAGGCGGTGCCTGAGAACCATACTTTTATTATTTTTTGGTCCTACAGAGTCACAGTGTGGATTATTAAATCATTTACATTGTATTGATGCGGTAAGGCGGAGTGGACCTGAATATAAAGATTAACATTGCACAGAACCTGATTCATAAGAGTACGACTCTGCTGGTTTTAGAATATCCGGCCCACAATGCACCTGAGCTTCTACATCCACATATAGTAAGTGATACAGTGTATGTCCATTACCGTTCGTGTGTCTGCATGCGTTTTTATAAACAATATAACTTCTTCAGTAATGAACGGAATCTAATGAAATTTTCAGAACATTTCGGGAATGGGCCAAGGCATCATCGATTGGATTGTGTTGTGGAATAAACACATAGTCCGGAATATCAATGAACAGTCGTTTATGCACAAATGAACCAGGAATATTGACCGAATAAGTGAATGGCAGAGGCTTTCAATCACTAGAATGCAGATTTCTAATTCCTTTTTGTCACTTCTGTAGAGATTTACCGGCAGTAGGTTAGTAGGAATTTTCAGGTAACTTTATTCCCAATTTATTGCTCCAGTACCAAAAATGTTGAAAAAAAAAACAGCCAGCAGTTAATACCTCAAATGAGTCCAATACGTTGTTGTTTCGTTCTGTGCAGATATCACTGAACATGATTGGTCCATTGACATTCAGGATAGATACTTCTTTAACTCGAATAACTGGATGGTCCGTTCAAAACACAACATTATTTTATATAAAAATTTACACTCAAATGCTTATATGCTGGCGTCTTACACTTCTGTGGGCTTAGAAGAGGTTGTCAAGTGGGTTTAATATATCGCATAATGTTGTTAACTTTATATTTTATACGTAAAAAATATATTGCATAACACCAATACTAAAATCACATATATTAGCTAAACTTGGTTGCTGCATCTACTAATGGTTCAGGTGTTTCCCAATAAAAGTGTAATCAAATTATCGATTCCCGTAACGAGTCTGTAAAGAAGTATTAGATTTATATAGTAATAATAAATAGTATGTAACTCAACGTATTTGACCAATCAACTTAAAAATGCATTTCGGATATTTACAAAAGCTTTATAGTCTGTTCCACCAAGGGCTGCCAATTGAAATTATGATTTTGAAATTTAAATTTATTTCATAGATAGATCAGACCCAAAATAAAGCAATGAAGCAATAGGACCTAGGCTTATTAATTAACGTAATGAAACCAAAATATGTTAGAAATGCAATATCTGAGAACGAAATAAGTATTACACATCATCCCAATCCCACTAACGGTGTCATTAGTCACATTCACCACATTTATAAACTGTTGCGTGAATTCTGAATGTCACTAAATATACTATAAAATATAAATATTAAAATGAGTTTTCCACCCAAGACAATTTAAACGCCATGTCACTTTGCCACAAGGCATTACGATTACAACACATCCACTCATCTGCTCTGTTGGCGTTGCTGGCCATAAGGTGTTAAAATAAATTGGAAAAAAGAGTTGAAATAATCAAAGTTAATTTATAAAAAAGCGTTAAAAGAATATCAATTTTACTTGGAATATGAGTTGTAGGAATCAGCATTAATTCGAAAATGAGTTGAAGGGATCGAAATTAATTCGAAAATGAGCTGAAAGGATCAGCATTACTCGGAAATGATTTGAAGGAATCAAAATAAATAAAATAATTGATTATAACATATATAACATATATAACAAATATAACATACATAGAATCAGAAACCTGAATGTAGGATAATTTGTGACTAAGGTTCTAACATAAGATGTTAAACATCATGACAAATAAATGTGACATGGGATCTGGTATATGTTGCCGATGGTAGTAGAAGACCATTCAGTCGTACTTCGATAAATATGTTTTAACATAGGACCAATGAGGTTGGTGTTCATGGGGTTCAGATGTTGCAATATAATTGATTAAAAAATGTTTATGCCTTCATTGCTTCAGTAATCCAAATTTACGAAAATATTGACAATGTTAAATGGGTCCGAAGAGTAACGGACCTGTAAGTATTCAGACAAGATTTTCTGGTTATTGTTTTAGTGCAGCGGTTGTATAATGTATGTAGATAAGACATTAACAGAAATTGGTGACGAAGCACTTTCAGCATGATTATTTAAAGAGACAGTGTTACAGAGTGGATGCATTATGAGACAAAACATTGCTGGTTAATTGAGTATAAACGGCGTGGCTGAGCGATGATGCATACGCATTGCTTTCTACTGGTGTTATGTGCTGGAATTTTAAACATGTCGTGTCAAAAGTATATTTGAGAATCAAGGGAGACCATTCAGAACCATCATAATGTATGAGTTTATACAGAGAATAGCAAATCGGACATTCAAATATGTTATGTCTGGCTGTAGTTTTATAATATCAATCAGATCATCTCCTCAGTTATTAATTTATTATGGTTGACAGGCATGATTTTTTTTAGTAGCTGGGGTACGGAGGGTTAAATTGAATACTGGAAGTTCAAGACAAATTAACATTAATGTTATTAACACAACATTCATGTACAGCTATTGCAGACAACACAGGACAAGTATGCACTGACACCCAGGCATATCTAATTAATTGTATCTAATTAACCACTGATAAAATAATAGAACAATACATTACACAACAGGTCACGTTTTAGTACAGGTTAAACGATGAAACAACGAAGATATTTGTGTATTTATGATTTATTTTATTTTTTAGACAATTTACAGATGCAGGCATCTGTTAACAGGGAACATAAATCTTAATGGCTGGACCTAGAATCTTGTATCTTGACATGCAGGGCGGCCCATAAAAAAGTCATCTTGGAAACCTAAAAAAGGTCTGTGTTTCCTAAAACCTCTGGGCGTTTGGGCTTCTAAGTAATACCTCCCCCGTAAACAAAAATAATGGAAAATTTTATACAAATGCTCAATATCGGAACAACTAATGCATTGATCACCAGGTGTCTTTGCTTGGATATTGATGAAGAAGTGTTTCATCAGTTTCTGCAGACTGGTTGCGCCACCTGTATTCTCTCAATTTTTTACGATTTTTTCTCTTTCTTTGAGACTTTTATTAAAGATGCGATCATCTGTTAACAGGGCATAAATTGTTATGACTGGATAGACCGAAAAGCTTGTATCTTTACCTGCAGTGAGACCGTCTAAAAGTCTCCTTGGAAAGCTAAAATTAGTTATTTGTTACCAATGACCTTTGAGCTATGGGGCTTCGAAGTAACCCCCCCCCCTATTCCACATTAATGGACAATTTTATACAAAAGCTCAAGTGTCTGAACAACTAATTCATTGAACGTCATGATTCTTTGCATGGATATTAATCAGGAAATGTTTCAGGAAATATTTTTTTTTTCGATTTTTACGATATTTTTTCTCTGATTTTGAGACCTTTAAAGATGTGGTCATCTGTTAACAGGGCACAGATCTTAAAGACTGGACCTAGAATCTAGTATCTTTATATGCAGGGAGGCCCATTAAAAGTCTCCTTGGAAACGTAAAATTAGTTTTTGTTACTAATGACCTATAAGCTATGGGGCTTTGAAGTAACCCCCCCCCCAAGAATGATGGAAAATTTTATACAAAAGCTCAAGCATCTAAACAACTAATGCATTGAACACCACGATTCTTTGCATAGATATTCATCATTGAGTGTTTCAATGGTTTCTGCAGACTGGTGGCGCCACCTGTATTTTTTTCGATTTTTTACGATATTTATTTCCTTTATTTTTTAGACCTATAAAGATGCAGTCATCTTTTAACAGAGAACAAATCATAAACACTGGACCCAGAATCTTTTAACCTGACATCCTAGGAGGTCCTTAAAAATATTCTTGGAAATCTGAAATAAGGTCTCTGTTTCCCATATTCTCTGAGCTATGGGGCTTATAATCATCCCCAAGAATAATTGAAAATTTGATACAAAGGTAGGGCACAAATCATAACCATTGGACCCAGAATCTTCTGACCTGAATTCCCGGGAGATCCATGACATGTCTCCTTGGAAACGTGAAATCAGGTCTCTGCTACCCGTATTCCTGGAGCTATGAGGCTAATAAGCATCCCCAGCATATTTGAAAATTTGATACAAAAGCAGGGCACAAATAATAACAATTGGACATAGAATCTGCTAACTTTAATTCCTGGGCGGCAGCAATATATTTATGTTGAATGTATGACAGAGATATGCAGACAATGGTAGGGTTAGATCACTATATATACCAGTATCATTGCAGGTAAAAAAAGAGCCAGAAGGCAAGGTAACCGAGAAAAATAAGTTTATTTGGATGCGTTTCTTTGCAAACTCGGAAAAATGCCTGAAAATAACGCACGGCATAGAATATGTGTGTTCTTTGTGTAACACAATATTAAAGGTTGGATTGTTTTTTATTGAGAGTCTTTGAGGAAATATAAGATATAAAAAAATATCAGATCACTCTCTGAGACTAACGCTTTTAAGATAACACATTGAAAAAATAAATATAATGAAACCCAAATCAATTTTACGTGTTAGTGCAAAAAACGAACCTAGATGCCTCACTTAAAATAATAATTAAATATTAAAATACGCATATTTTGTACAAGTAATAATGGCCGGTTTATGAATAAAATATGAAATTCAAACTCATGAATGTTTATGAAGTACAGTATAATACGTTTAATAGCTATATGATGAATTCTATCAAACGGTACCATGCATTCTGAATTTAAACCAAAACGACTTCTCCCTCTAGGATTGTATAGCCTCTCAAATAACATTACAGAATAAAATTTTTCCAAAGTTTAGCAAGAATTCTTTGCAGATTTTGTGAAAGTTAATTTTAAAAAACTATCGGAGTGATGGATTCATCAACTGACAAGTAATATTTGAATATTGGTTTAAAATGTATATATCCAAACTTGATGGCCACCGCCTGGTGGAACCGATTATGGAATTAGAGAACGGTTTTCAGTAAGCAGGTTTGACAAAATATTTTGTATTAGAGATCCTGTCTGGTCTGTATAAGGTCTCTGTTCCATCATCTATTTGCTGGTTTCGGTTTCATCCTTCCTCGGGGCTAAAAGGAATAAATATAATTAGTATTAATTTTTCAATCATCCACAGATGTTGGTAAAATAACTATATAAGCCTGGATATGAAAAAGGATGGGCACCTAGTCTATACCGTGTAGGGTTAAGGGTACTAAGATTGTTTACATACTTTTTTAAATGAGAACTGTTTTCAGATGTATCCAAATGCGATGTTCAGAAGACAAAATCCGAATATCAATAAAAGAAATTTGAATGTTTGCTGTTAAAATTATATAATCATATAAAATACATATAATTTGTATAATTTGAAGTACAGGTTCCTCACTGTAAATTTTCTTGAGAAATATGTCACGTATGAGAGGCGAAGTAAAAATGTAAAATTTTGGGAAAATTAGACACAGAGCATTTCAAATGTTGACAAGGTGAGAATATCGATACACCTGTTATATTAATTAGAAGATAATCTGAAGAATTTGGGGAAAAATTTCGAATGCGGAAAATTACACACAGATTAACAGAGCTGACCACCTTATTACCTTATTGCGACGGAAATATTTTTATCAGTGTCAATATTATTTCATGAATTCTGGTAGGAATTCAGATATAAGTTAAGAATAACTAATAACGAACGAACTGACGATAAGAGTCATGATTCTTGTAAACATGAACCATATGAAGTTTCCTCATACATTTCCTCTGAGAAAGGAGTTCACACATGAATGTGCTGTTGTTCAACATTAAGTGTAATCTGTGATAAAAGGAGAATCTCATTCTTGAGTTTTACAAATTGTGAAAAAATGGCTAAGAACATTTGCTTTGGTCAATTAGTATGACAAGGCAGTTCAACAATAATCCTCAAATTTCCGACTTTGGATTGTAATTGATATTTATTGTGACAGGTACTTTTGAAAATTAACCTGATTTAAAAGAGTGGAGAATTTGCTTAATGTAACGATACGAGGCAGTTACCAGAAGACCAGGAGAAGTTACTATTACATCTAAGCAAATTAAGTGAAAATGTAACATGTAAAATGTGAACATTCAAGAATATGGCTATGTTTTTGCAATGACAATAAGTTTAGTAAATACTAAGCCATTGCCTCATATGAATCTTGCTTTATATTACTTCGTTTATTCCTACAAACTCACGGTCCACAGCTGTCATACAGCGGTGGCCACAACCGTTAGAGCAGCACTTTTCTCCTTCTGCACAGTCGCTGTCATTGCCACAGGCCTCATCACATGTTCCCACGGTGCCAGGTGGAAGCGCTGGACATATTTTGTCTACAAATAAAAAAAAAACGGTTGTCTCACATCTCGATCGCTGCATCTATGTTTATTCATCGGGACAAATTGGGTCTCTTTTTAAAGTGAATTAGTGCATATAGCCTTGTTATGAAAGTCATTGGTATTCTAAGAACTTTGTGGAAGCAATACGTGTGTCTTATGTAAAGCAAAATAGTGGGTAGCTAAAGAGATACGGCGATCACAAAATAGTTAAACAGATGGCAACTGCAGCCACCACAGAGAAGACAGACGAAAACACTATACTTCTCCCCTTGGACAATGTAGACATGAATTAGCGCATGTAATACATCATCAGTATAGACCTTATTTGATTTGCAATCATGACACAAATATATGGGAGCTTCGAGAGGCATTTTTACCATCTTCCATCACTCTTTGGCCAAAAATACATAAAAAAAGTCTGTGCACACCAATCTACTGCCCCATGGCCACCTCGAATCTATCAAGTGTCACCTGCATTTCTTGGATTAAAAAAGTATGTATAAATTAATAAATGCCAATATCATCTATATTGTTTCTTCATTAATGTAAAAAATGTGCAAAAAACTAATCATAATAAAGATAGAAATCGCGTGCATTGTAACTTGGGATTAATTTGTACAAATTATCAAACTATTCAGGAAGAAATAGTGTGCATATTAACAAGGTGTCATTTGTGCATATAATATAGGATTTTAGGATACAGAGAGTACCAGTATTACATTTAAGTTGTATATTATAGTTTTTCTGAATTGTTGGACAATCAGGTTTTTAGGTTTTACGATTTCATAATACATAGTATATAGCATGTTCTAAGCAAATAAGACTGAGCCACATGGTATTTAAGCGGCATTCCAATACTTTAACTTTTTAGTGTAAATTTAATAGAGGTTAGATATATGTTATATACATACTTGGTTTACATTCAAATATAGGATCACATGGGGTCGTAATGCAGTGGATCGGGGTCTCAACGCACGTCTCGCCGTCCGGGCATGGTATTTCCTGCAATAAAGCAAGCTTATACACTCAATCTACCCTACATTAAACCATATCCCGCTGCCTCCTTTTTCCTTACTTTAAAGCATTATTCTATTCATATGACTGGCACTTTATCTTTAATTGGAAGCATTGTTAAATGATGTACAAAATGACAAGAAACTTAGCCTATGTGAACAAAGATATAGCAAGTTTTCAATTCGTAGGGCAATGGCGGAAAGTTTTTTGCGATGTGTGCTGGAAACCTTTGTCATGTCTCTCGCAGTTGCGCTATTTATCAGCTGATGCGAATACACCGCGTTCTATTGACTTCAGGATACCCCTGCGCCGTACAAAAATAGACAGGAATTTATTCAAAAGTTATCAATTTATTTATTTTTTTATATAACATGTCCCGATGGATCTCCATGTGCAGTTTGTACAGTCCAAAGCCGCCTTACGTATTATTATACATGCTTTTTAATGTTTAAAGGCCCATGGGTTGTGGCTGTACTGTAAATTGAAGATGAAGGTAACACGAATAATTTGAAATTATTTAAGACTGAATTCAAGGTTTCAAGGGCACGTGGCTACGAGACACCAGAAACCATAACCTGTCGCTAAAATGAGATATTAGAGCGAATCCCTGACACGATATTTTCTTAAAGGCTCAGAGGGAGAAGAGATATAAATGATATTACACATTTAAGGCTATGATATTTCAATTTTAAGGCTTGTGCAGGCCTTAGTACATGAAGCATTTACGGTCTCTCGGCTCCGTGCATCATCAGGTCTGAATGAAGCTGTGAGTGCCGCTGCGAGAGGTCTTTCAAACTGGCAAATTTAAGAGAGAATGCGCCTTTGAGCCAATTTGTGAAAGTTTTAATCACATCCAAAAATCATGCGAGAGGTTTGCGATGAACTTTAACTCGAAAATGCCTTTGCGAGGATTTTGATCACATAGTCGCCGGATCTCTAGACAGTGTCAGGGCTACTAACCTTGCATGAAGGTTTGGTGATACACTGGCACGTTTTACAGCCGTTGTCGTCAATCACGTGACCATCAGGACAAGCCTTGCACTTGAGTGCTGGGCATTCTGCATAAATAAATGGTCAATTTAGATAAGTATATAAGCCTTTCAATATTCTTACTACAAATGAATTATATATCTTCTCAAAATTTGTTTTGAGAAAAAGTAGGATCACTGTACATGTTGGGTATACCAGTATAAACCTTTGTTTAATATATGATACAAAAGGGGATTGTTCTTGCAGCAGATACGAAATATGACCGAGAATATTTGCAATGGTCATTTACTGTAACTTAACATTTCACTTATGTCTGCCCTCTTTAAACTTCAAGTTAAGAACGTAAATTGACGTTAATATAGAAAATACGAAAGGAAATTAAATTTATAACTTGTGATTTAATTTAATTTATTACCACAATGTAGTGCTGGGGTGTTTATGTTTACAAACTATTACTTTCTTATATGGTCAGGCAGATTCGCCATAATTATCCATTTCAAATTTATTTGAAATGGAAATATTTTTGGAATACATTTATGAAACATTTTGTTAGAAAAATGAAAAAGCCAGTAAAACATTGTAAAGATTCCCTTTTTATTTCGCTAATAAATGCAACATTAGTTCTCGTTGATATTTCTTAATAGTACTCCGTATCGTCATACGAATCGAGTGTCAAGCATGAGCATATCCTGGTAAATTTTCGAACGGAGATTTAAGGAAGAGTTTCTCATCGTGAAAGGAGATCACGCACGCTTGCTGTGACAAGGCCATTGCAGGAAAGACGGGCCCGGCCAAAGTGACTGCAAGGGAAAGCATTTTCTGGGTTGTAGCTGCTGTCTTTCGGGTTTTCCTATTTCTCTGTGTATCCTCACGCCAGAGTTCAACTAGGACAGAAGGAGCTTCTTTCCAATCAAGCAACGTATCAATCATTAGCGAAGCACACCTTGTTTACCTATGACCTCACACGTCGCATTGACTGCTTACGTAGGAATCGTGACTTCGGCACACCAGTTAAAAACGTTCTCATCTGACAGAGCCTCCTACAGAGTAGTCGACAACAGGACTGTTCGGCACCTGCTTATAATCTAATAGTCTATGCTTCCCGTAACACACAGACTTTCTGATTATAAATAGACCCCGAACAGTCCAGCTCTGGATTACATACAGAGTATAAGCCGGACAGAGGGACAGCGAGACATCATGCATTGGCTGTTTTCTGCGTGAATAGACGTAGACAACATGTTACCAAAGTTCTCTACCAACATGAGTCCTGTGCTGTGGCGACATCATGTCTATTTTTTCTCTTGGCCTTTTTCTTTCATCTGGGTCTGTTCATTTCCCCTTCCTGCAGCAGATTGGACACAATGTTTTTGGTCCAACCCTCTTCTCCCTTTTTTTCTCTCCCTCTTTCTCTATGCTTTTACTCGTCTTTCTACTGCCACAGGTTTCCTTCAAAAGGACCCGTAGACTTCAAGACCCTTCACTTACTGAACCGCGCATTTTCATAGACTAATCAAAAATATTAACTGAAAACAGTGTCCTTTCACGTGACTTTGGTCAGACCAGCTGTCTGAATTTTAAAAAAAATCACAGAGCTTCCCTAAATATGTACATAAACGGTACACAATCATAAAGCTACATATACACAAATATTTGTCACCAGGTGACAGTTACCAACCTTTTCGGGGACAGCACACAGCGAACGCATCATTTGGGGCAATTACACATTCGTATCCCGGGGAACATTCCTCGCGGTTTGGTCCATGGCCGCAGAACTTCCTGGCGTTGTAGGTAGTGCTCCATTCAGGTTTACCTTCGCACGGACCTGGAATGGTGTAGTTATTATTTCTAACATGCACAAGACAAAATACTAGAACGGGATAATTTTGTAGTGCGGGGAAGGGCAACGGATTGGAGAATAAAATGAGCCACAGTTTAAGTGGGGACGATTATTTTTACCAAAGATATAACGTATTACGACGGTCTTACACATTCTCTACGACCATAAAGCTGGTTTCATGACAGTTATAAGACCATCGCACCCTCAAAACGACTAGTCTCAAGATGGTCATAGGTAGTTTTAAGATATTTGTGTAACAAGTTGCAAATAATTGAAGGAAAAATCGCAGGTTCGTGTGATCGCCTGTTGTGACCGCAACTGATTTTATGCCGAATAGTCGCAGTCTGTCGTTGCGAACGCCTGTTTTCTACGATTTATTGCGGTTGCAGGAGGTCGTAGCTCAGGCATGACTGTGCAATACGCGTGACTGAGATCCCTGCTCTCTAGTAAAGGAGGTTAAATTAGCCATGGGCTTTTGACCAGTATGGGTAAAAAAAAAGCACCATGGCGACAGGCAGTTAAAATGTGGTACACATTAGGGGAATTTATTTTCTTTATACTTATGTTTAACATGAAGATGAACATTTATATTTGGCCCTGGTTTACTCGTGGTGCGCATGCATCTGTTATTCGATGCTACGTCACAAAATATACAACCATTCCTCAGCCAAGAGATGTTTCAAATGTCAGGGACATTGGCATTTTGCGGTGAACCTGCCAGCGAACATCAAGCCACCTGTCCCTAATATACATGTTATAACTGTACATGTCCAGCATTCCAAGCATGTACAAGCGTCTGTGACATGACGTCACAAGTCAACCAATGCTTTGAAACACAGCTTGTGACACGACGAGGGTAGCCAGGCGGATAAAACGCACAACCAGTGTCCAAACAAAGCGGCTACCCTCATCTAACTGTAACAACCCAAAGAAACGCGTTTCGTATTGAGGTTTGAAAATAATTAAAAACTTATTAAATACCAAACGAATGTAACTAAAATTTACCCCCTAAACACTAAAAACCTGGTCGCTATAAACCCGGTCATTCCTCATAATAATTTACATAGAACACGGTCACAAAAATAGGGAGAAACCCAACTTATTTCCGCAACAGACCTGACATAATACATGTAGAATAAATGAAAATTCATGGACAGCAAATGGAAACTAATTACATTATTATCCTTTTTCATTGTTGTACTAGAGTTCCTGCTTCCAACCACGTTTAAAATGACTGTATGAATTCTAAATGTGCATATACCGATCCTAGTTCGAATCCTGTAAGTGTATATAAAATATACGTTGATCATGGCAATTAAAGCTGTGATTTATGGCTTGATTCCGGTAAAAAATTCTCAGAGGCGAGTACTCCCACCCACCATCTTGCATTTTTGCCCAACACTGAATAATCGTAAATGACATTTTTCTCCTTCTCTTTAAAAGAGTTTACAGTAAGTAACGGAAAAGTTCGATCCCCGGACACGCGTATGAGGCGCTACGCCGTACAAGGAGTGCTGTAAGGTACATACAACTTTTAGTAAGCCTTATGAGGACCAAACGCGCACTAGCCGTCATTATACGACTCAGTTTAGGCACTATGTTTTTGGCTGGAAAGCCTTACTTGAGTCCTGACACAAGCCATATCGAGGAATGAATCTTAGTGGTTTTCCACCATGTTGCATTGATATCGAGGTAAACAGCGCATGATCTTAACATTAAGCTACGAATGATTAAGCATTAATACGAAATAATGCATGTGAACTAACAACCAAAACTGAAACTCAGTCTTAATCGAACAAGTCATTTCCTGTATCGCATGCAAGTTTGCTGACGTTCACTAACCATTGCTTGCCATGCTTGTGTTCATGCGGTCAGAAATTCAGCAACCATGCGGAGGGATTAACCAATTTGTACTGTGTTCAAACGGATTTTTTTCTCAGTCATGGTATGTGTATAGAAAGCTAACGATTGGTCTTCTCTATGTCATTTGGCAGCGTACCTGTAGGCCATGAGACGTCAAAGATAACAAAAATAATTGCATCCTCATAGGGCCTTAAAATGTATTCCTCGTGAAAGATATAACGGCACTCTGACAGTCAGTACGCTAGTCATGGACTCTCTCATGTCAGGGGGCCGAAATGGATCTAGACGCACACACAGGAGTGCATGGTAATTTCCTTATATTAATCTACATAATCCTGTATTTCATTTTTGGGGCTGGGGCTAGGGGGCTGCATGGACTCACCTTTACAGCGACCTTTGCTGCGGCACTTGCTCTTTCCAAAACAGACGACTTTGGACTCGCAGGTCTTCCCTTGTCGGCATAACATTGTCTGAAGAAAAAACACAGCAACTTCATTTACAGAAAAAATTAAACGCATTATATGTGAGTACACATTTCTGTCGGGCAATCGGGGCTTATTAGAGGACAAGGTAAACGAATGCTCATCCCTTTATTTGATAGTTAAGTAATAGTTAATGTAATATTGATAGAAGCCAAGTTTTAACGACACAAATAGTAACAGATGAACAAACATAATATTAATAATAATAGTAATAGCTGGATTAAGGAATTATAATAATAATTATTTTAAAGAACCCCTGTTATAAGAGCCAACCCTGACACCCACACACATATAAAGTGGAACCTCCTAAAAACGGACAGTAACCGGACCGGTCATTTTGCCCGCATTAAAGGTGTCCTTAGTAAGAAGGTTATAGATTTGGGACATTCTTTAAAGGAACTGCCCGTAACTGGCCGTAACTAGGTTATAGTTCATCATATATAGCTATCGATCATGAGGCTCTGACAAACATTTATGAAAATACAAATTTTCAAATAAACTAATCAACTATTTATTTATTAGTGTTTTTGCTAACATTTTGTTAAGTAGCAGTGATTGGTAGATAAACATCGAACAACAAGTCAGAGTCGTCAAGTGGTTCTGATATTAAACGGCTCACAAACGATGAAAACATTATAGATGGTGCCACTAGTCTTATTTCTAAGATCATATTGATTTTTTTTTCAAATCCATGCCATGGCATTCTTTGGTAATCCAATGATTTCGGTGATTTTTACCCAAAATGCATATATTCAAGGTCATTTTCGCTTATTATTTATAAATCATGGTCCCATTAAAAAAATTATCGCCGTATCATCAATATCAATGCACATGCAAACTTTGAGAAAAATCAGTTGAAACATTTTTATTTATCTTGTCAAAAAAAATGTCTACAGCGGCGGTGGGAATGGCGGCAGTGCAACGTGTGTTAATCCAATAGTATCCCTGACCTTTCAGTTATTTTAATTCATGTTTCATAAGGTAGATAGAGAAATCACGGATTATTTCCGTTCTACTCCTTATTTTATCACCTAAAAACGTGAAATTTTCCTTGAGACTGTTATAGAGACGGAACAAAATAATGACAGTTAATATATAAACACAGCACATATATCCACTGAGAGAGGTTTAAGTGATAATTTCCCCATCTGGTGCCGATCCAGTAAACTAAATTAAAATTAAATTTTTTTTATTTTTGCAAATAAAGTACTTTGTGATGCTGCTAATGTGTGCTATGATACAATTTCCCTAAAACCTTAAAGGGTTGTAAAATGAGCTTTATTTTGTAAGTACTATTTCGCGAACTCTTTTCTAATCAAATTGGTAAAAAACACGTACCTTGCCTCGGCCATTAAGAAAATAAGAGGAAAAGCATTTTGCCTGCTCGAACCGTATGTGAAGAAATGGAAACCTGTTTCATGGCGAGCACACGTTCTGGATATACTTCAAACGGTTTTATTTCTTTTAAAAAGCACCTAAGAGCCGACTGTTGCAATAATCGACAGTAATCAATCATGACTAATGATATAGCTTAAAATTCCCTTGAATCTGATTGATATAATGTTTCACCGTACAAATATTTTTACATGATATATCTAGCGCAGCATACTTTACTTATATGCTCTCTAAAACTGAAATTTTCAGACCCATTTAGCTGGATAGAAAATATCAACACCAATCTTTTCTTTAAGATCCTCAACTATCTTTAGGGTAAAATGAATTCCATTCATAATAACTCCAGTTTTATCTTCGTTCAGTTTAGCCCTATCTCACTCATCCATTCTCCAGTGGAAAATATAAAATTCTTGAGGGATGAAGGTTAGATAAAAATATAGGCATATAGCATTGCTAATATGTCAAGGAAGTCCTGCATACAGAACAGAGACTTGGTCCTAATGTAATTGGCTGGTCTTCAGTGTGACTTTACGGAACATTGAGAAAAGGCGTAACTATTACAATATGTGTTTTCATTCTCCCCTGCAAATTTGGTGCTGACAATGTCATAAATATTAAGCTTTTTTGAGTTCTGGAATATTTAGTCACAGGAGGTTTCCCTGTGGCTGACGTCAGTGTCAATTTGACGATGCTAATGGACGTCCCGATAGCTTTGAAACAATTAACAGAATCTCATGTGCATTGTAGAAAGATAAAAGGGAAAACAATGGTGGTCGATCATGCAAAAAAACATCAATTTTTCTTAACAATACGTAACATTAATTTCATAAGTTGGCATGTGTTATGATAATATGACAATAATATATGATATCTGGAATACGTTTGCTTGATCTGTTGTGTGAATGAAACCCGTATAACTTACCTTGCACGCGTCTTCTGGACAATTACAGGGAGGACAAGGAAGGTCGGCTATCATTGGAGCTTCCTTGTTGCAAAAGTCCTTGCACACCCTGTTGCACATTTTCTTGTTTTCCTTAACTAAAATTAAACGTTTGTATTATTTTCCAAGCTTGGGCCATACAAAAATATCTACTGTTCTAGGGATACGCTTCTGGTTTTTGTGGATCCAATTGTTTATTTGGAAATGAAGATCAGTCTTAGGTTTTGTGGTAAGTTTTGCTGTGACACGAATTTCTTTAAGTAATTCTTAAAGGTATAACAAACAGCCAAATGTTGTGTTAATCATATAAATGTCATTATCAGAATATTTTTTTAATTTTCTTGGCATATCCGCAACATTTTTCTTATTGTGTCTTGAAGAGTAAAACAAAATTCGATCGCTCGCATCATATTTTTGTTCCCTGAGTCCGCAGAACAATATTAATATTGTATGTGGCCAAAGCCATGAAAACTGCCGCACTCATGTATAAATGTTGCTTATCATATGATATGATAACATGCTTGCAGGACTTAACAAAGCAGATATCATGTTTTAGATTGCATGCATTCTTTTTTCTAAGAAAATTTATACGTTAAAGAGAGGAACTAATGAACATGTTTTCATGTAATTACAAATGAAAGTGGCTGCGACTTTTATTATTTCACTCAATAGTCATATAAACATTATATTCAGATAATTCTTATTTCAATATGGCGAGATACGTTTTGCAACTTCACCCGTATTCACTTTAAGAAACATAACCCCTTGTTTTATTTGTTTTACAAGATGTATTTATCGTTCAAGTCATGTTTGACAGAAACATCATGGATAATACAAAATGTCGTTTCAGATTAAAATTTTTCTGTCTTGAACTTATGGTTCTATTCAGTGCACTATGAAGCCAAACAAATCAATAGCGGTAATGAAAAATTATAATTAATAATCTAATAATCTTATACAGAAACAATCTAAAACATATTTTTTTTTCAATTCTTGTGAGAATATTGTCGAATAATCTTACTTTCTGATGAAGCCTCTAATATATGTATAACCGTAAATATGGTTACGTACTGTTAATGCAGTGGGCACCAGGTACCATCAGGGTGTCCATACACTTCTCACCAGGACCGCATTTGTGGTTCTGGTTTGAATAATAACAAATAATGACATATTTACACTTGATAGAATATCCAAACACTGTAAATGTCGGTAGTCAAAGGGCTATTACATAAGATATAAAAATGATCCTTAACGGGAGGTTTTCCCCAGACAAGAAGGACCCGAATACGACAGATGCAGTTATGCATAGTGCACATGCTCATAGAAAAGGTCTATTTGATTGAAATATATAGATAGCGGATCTTCTTGTAATATATAACTTTTAATGGTAAAAATGATAATGATTTGTATATATATAAAAGATACAGATCGAATTCCCTTTGCTCTTACAGCTATCATCTGCAATCTTAGTTCAAGCGAAAAAAGATTTGTTAATTGGTGGGAGCTTGATTGTTTTCGGTATGCGTTTTGAAAATGTATAATACTGTCGGCTTGTTTGTAATAATGGTGTAAGAATATGTTTCTCTTCCCTGAATAATAAGCTTGAATACTGGTTTTACCTTGCATTGACGACTTCCCTCTGTCTCACACTCGCAGGTTTGGCAGCCATATTTGTCCTTCTTGTAACCGTTTGGACAGCCAGGGCTTTCCATTGGACAGTCATGGACTGGGCATTGACCTACATACCAAAACTTGTGGTGAGCTTATGTACACGTTACTTTTCTTCAACTGACGATAGATATGTAATGTACCAAGTAGCACCATCGCCAAATCAACGTCTGTCAAAAGCTGTCCATGATCCTCTCACTTTAGTCTGCACGTGTTATATAAGCCATTTTTTTCTAAATTGGCGGACTCATTTTTAGGAAGTGATGAATGCCTTTGACAAACCTACCATAAATCCCATGCTAATGTCTGACAACCTCAGTTGTATGGCCAATTTACAGTCAGTACACAGAAAGTCTTAACATATGCCGTTAAAGGCCAAATTATTGTAATTATTCTAATGATACTTATTCCCATAACAGGTACGTTACATACATGACGTGTAGTGTTTTCTACTTAGAATATTATTGTATATCTGCCAATATTTCGATCTAAACAGATTGCTTACTCCTGAACAAAAGTGAAAATAAACTTAAACCGGGCGCGTTCAGTGACGCAAAACATAAACATAGCAATCACGCGGTTCCAAAGAAAATTTTGTATTCAGCCAAAATAAACTATAGCGAGAGAAAATAAACACATTTATGTGCCGTCAATTATATATTCATAGAAACTACTTGGTAGACTAAAAAGTGTTTCTGTCAATTTTCTTTTTTTCTCCTCCTTGTTTGGGAACTGTCTTGCATGTGAAAGATAGGGCGTTTGGTAACACAGTCTTGTTATGGTAAACAAACACATGCGGACTGTGTTTACAAAACCATGAAACATATAAAAAAGAGCGAGATGTCTTAATGCCGGGATGGTTATGATTGGAAACTCTTGAATGCACGCAAGATGAACAAAAGGCGTGAGATAATTCATGTAATATTACAAATATTTATGTGTCTTTTATCGCGTGCGAGTAGCTGGTCGCCGGGCCTTGCAACTGGCATTAATAGTCAGTCACAAGGTATCTGACATGTGATTCACTTGTGATCTTTTTTTTTTCGAATCGATTTATGATTAAACATTGCCAAACTGGAAGCGGATGTATTGTTCTAGTAACCTGTGGCAGAATAAGTTTGTTAAGATAGTGTGGTTCAGACAAATTTTAATTTTTATCACCGGACAGGAGGACGAGCCGATAATATTATATAGATTATATTAAATATTTATTGCTCATTTTTCTATAATTGCCAGCATCCAGAACTGAACATAATTGCCATCGTAATGTGACAGGTAAAGGAAGCCGGAAAACTGGAGAGAACCCAGGACCACAGAAAGGCGTTTCCAACCAACTCCACAACCTACTCTAAGGGGCGTAGTCGTGATTTACGGAAGGGGGCCGGGTGCCGTGTGTGTGTGTGTTTTTTTTAATTTTTTTAGGGGGGGGGGGGGGTCGTTAAGCATATATATATATATATATATATATATATATTATTTTTATTTTCTACAATTTCTCAGTTATTTAATGACAATTTGAGAAATAAAGTCATCGAGATAAAACTTTTAAGATTATTTGTAAAGATTAGTTGATAATATAAATTTCTTAGCATATATTTAGTGTCTGGAAGGTTTTCCTCAATGGGATGGGGGGGGGGCTGTTACCCCATCGCGACATCCCCCTGGCAACGGACCTGACTCCAACATCAATTATCGAACCCAGGTTGACAGCGGAGATGGCCGATCGAGCTTTATATCCGTCAACTAAATAATCATATACATCATTAGTTCATACATGAGCCTCTTGAATGTAATTGTGGTTTGCGTTGAAACTATCTATTTAATATAAAGTCCTGTTTGTTCTTTGTTTATTCTCGAACTCAAATGAATATTCAGTTGCATATCAGCCTCAATGTACTAACGATATGAACAGCCAAAAGGAAGACCCAACACAACGTCCGGCGCAGGGTTAAGATTTACCCCTCCTGTAAGTGTCGGATTTAAGCATGGTTGACCTTATGGGGTCCACTTGCATGATCAGTAAATGTGAACAACATGTGACTCACGATCCCTTGGCAGTCATTTCAAATGTAAGCATGCATATAAATGGTAAATCCTCACTTACCCAGGTCATCCTTTTTCATAATGTGGAAATTATCACAAAAAGTGTAGCTTTGCATTTACATCTTAAACAATTCTGGAAAAAGGCTTTTCCTATAAAACCAATCCAAGAAAGCACGTGTTTCTGTTTATATTTCCAATACAGCGTCACGAATATACCACGGACAAATAGATCCACAGGGTTAGCAATATATATATAAACATGTTGCACGGACAAATGCCTTCTGTTTCTTATATCTGGAATAAATGCTGTGTGTATATTTGCTTCGTTTTTTTTTTAAATTTTGTAATTTACACTTTTCAGGCATTATAGCTCGATTTCTGCGTAAAAGACGCTAGTTTGCCGTGCGAATGAATGTATGCAGGAGTTTTATCTTGACATTCACAGATAGTCCTGTGTGGAGAATGGTCCAAATATTTATCTGCAGGGACCTTTGTAATTAATAGTGGTAAGCGGGCCAGAATATGCAAGCGGAAATATCATCAGCAAGAAATAAATTTTTCGACATCTGATTGGCTATAACCGCCACACGATCAAACCAATCGAATGGGATCTTTTTTTTTTTCTTATGAACGCGATCTTTTTGCAAGGGATCCCTGATGCAGTAAACACAAAAAACAAGCTGACGGTATAAGCTATTTTTATACACACACATACACGGGCCGAGGGTTCAAGGGAATTTAATTTATGAAGTAAGCAGATGACCTGTTGATGGCAATGCATGAGTATATTGGTGAGAAAAACGAGAAAGGTGGCCATGCGCTATGGATTATTATTACCCCCATTGGATTTCAGGTTTTATATGCATGGATTCAAGAATAATTAAGTTCAGTGTTCTGGGTATAGATTCCAACATTTTGCCATTGAAGCCGGGACGGGGCTGGAAACTTGAACCTTCAGTTTTGAAGAACAACAACAGGCTTCGTTCTAAGTCCTAACCCCATTTAGGTTAGATTTAAGGCTAAATTAAACCGACTCCTTGTGTATATACAATGTTTTTACGGTACTCACGACATTTCCTCTCGCAGGCCCTCCGTTTTTCGAAGTTGTTGTCGTTTCCGCCACAGCCGCCGTATATGAAGGTTTCACATGTGTTTATGGTGGAGTTGAAGAACCAACGCTTAAAGGCCGCTTTGCAAATCCCAGTCTCTGGTTCCATGGAACAAAATTCGGGAACCCCAATGGTCCCTGAAATTAAAAAAAAATACTATTAATTTATAACTGTTTATTGGGATGAGATACAAATACATGAGCCGCAGTGCGCCCTAAAAGGAAATAAAAAGTAAAATATTATTCAAAACGGCTTTCTTTTGATTATATTAATTTACAAACATGAGTTTTATAACATTTCTAACATGTACACCCAAGTAATTAATAGAATATGAATACACATCAAGACTAGAAAGCTTGTACGGTCACAAGTCAGTCACGGATGTCCACCTATCTCCGCTTGTCCTCGGACTTCTGTTTAGTCCCTAGCTATAGCTCATACGGTGGGATTGTTCATATATTATAATATGGTACACACAACCATGCGATTAACCATATTTATAATGATTAATATCCAGTAGACCTATGCGCAGGGAATGTTTGATCATTAAAAGACATTAATGTGCAATTCGGTGCTCTATTTCGCATCCAGGGAATGAAAATATGTATGTAATAGTCTACGGACCTGACACTTAATGCATGGGTGGCGCCATTTCATTTACAGTTCTTTTTAGGGCCAAGAAGAATTATACTACAATTACAGAAATAAATTTTCAACAAATACTTTTCTGGTGAAGCTCCTGACAGATAAATCAACGGGGGGCAAACATAATACATTTCGCCCCTGAAGGAAGTGTTAAAAGACTAACTAACCCGTACTGGCTGGATTCCGACAGGGAAACACAAAGTTATGCCACCTGGTGGCAATTTATTTAAAATCCGGCTCTGCGCGGAATTGTTCACACGAGAGTTTGAATCTGCTGTTTAGGAATTGTGGAAAAGGAAATTATATCCCCATATTGCACGTATGCTGCCAAATGTAGCAGTGGTGCAGGTGTACAAGAGAGCAAACAAATTCAATTTACTATTAAATCTTCTTTCTAAGAATGCACATGGCGGCGCCCCGCTACAAGATGGCAGCCAAGACATATAGGCCCCCTGCCTTTTCATACAAAACACTTCAACATACAGTGCAACGCAAAAATTTGTATGATATTAACAATAATTTTTATGATAAAATTTCCTTTAATTGTGCCTTTAGTTTTCTTTTCGATTCGCGCTAAAATACCGTTTCTATATAGACTTCAAGAAGAAGGCCCAACTTTGCCGAACGTTGTAATTAAAGTAAAACGTCGATCGAACATGTCTGGCGTAGTTTCTGGCAGGTTGGCGACATAGTTCACTGGTGTAGTTTATGATAGCGGGCACTTTAATAACCCTTTAAGTATAGAGTGAGATATCTCAGGATTTGGGTAAAATTAGGGGAAATGACTCCCCTTAGGACACACTTTGCATCATTACCGATATAGTTCAAGAGCAAGTTTGCTAATAACCGTCACGTGGCCACAGAGGAACCCCGTGACAAAAGTCCACATTCGGTCCCCACAGTGTGAGGACTCTGCGCGCCGAAAGGGAAGGCCATGCCCCACGACCGTGTTTTGCTCACGAACGAGTGCGCCTTTCTTGGTGGTATGACCCAGCAATGGGAACGATCACACACCCAGCACCTGCAGTTGCACTAGGCATCCAAAAAACTGGAGATGGTAACCTTCAAGTCAGAGTATTCATAAACTTGAAAAGCACTCGAAGAGCGCAGACCTCACCCAAGGCAACTCATTACCCTTATATGGTATTGTCAGAAATGTAGCATTTTTCCTTCAAAAAATTCCTGGATCCAGATGGTGGATCTACATCTTGCCGTCATATATACACACACACACACATATATATAAAACATATATAACATATATCTATATGAATCACATATACGCAATAGTTTAACTTCGGTTCTCTTTTAAACAGAAATACCTACCTTGAATAAGCACCGCCACGGTAGCGAGTAGAAGGCTACACACAACACGACACGCCATGTTGCTCGAGTGAAATGACTGTTTGTCCAAGGAGAGCCAGTTTATATAAAAGCCAGTCACGGCTCGGGGCAGTGAGGCATTAAAGGATGACAAATGGACCTGATATTTGACGATGCAGAAAATATAGATTGGACTAGTCACCTCATTAAGTATGTACTTGGCAAATTGTCAGGATGATTGATATATTGTATACTGTTTTACTGTTTATCAATTTCTTTCTATTCTGTCTTTATAATTTGTAAGTTAAATAGGGGCGGATCCAGGATTTTAAAAGGACAGGGTGGTTTGAGGGGATGACTATACAGTAAACCTAAAAAAAAAGATCCTCTGGTTCGTAAAGGGGGGGAGGGTCTAATCCGCAAAAACTGTGTCCCCTCCCCCGTAACCCTAAAAAGTAGTGGCGGGTGAAAAAAAAAGGAGAGGGGGGGGGGCAATCCCCCGTCTGGATCCGCCAATTTGAAGTGCAATGAATATTTTTTCGTATATGATGCTGAAACGTTATCACACTGAAATCTATGTTTGGAATAACGGCTTCGAGATAAGGAACTAATAAATGTATGTACATATCAAATGTTAATGTATGTGTGTAACATACAATCAGTTCATGGTATATTGTTTTATTCTATGCAACAGTTATCAGAATGTTGTAGTTTAATTAAACCAAGAATATAAGTTTGAGAAACAAACAACGCACACAGCTCAATTGTATGATAAACTAAACCGCCGTCACAATTCAGCTGCGTTACGATATAATGACACGCACGTAATAGTGCACGCCTTACCTGTTACATGCTGTACCTGTTACACGCTGTACCTGTTACACGCTGGTATCAAACGAGGTCATTAATCACGTTAATAGGATATAATTGTCAGTCGGTATTTAAATTCGGCTACCGGCGACACAAAAACGTGCTCCTAGAAGTGGAAAACATGTTGTTTACTGCAGATAGTTATCTGTAGGAGGGCAATGAGTTCGAATATTATTTAATGTGGCCGTGCATTTAATAATGTAGGACTCAAAACTATCTAAACTCTACATATCATGTCAGTTCTTGAAAGAAATATGAAGCTCTTTCCAATTTTAACACTGACGGTCTATTTCCAGCCGGCCCGGGGCCCCCAAAGCCCCTCCAATCCCCCCCCCGATTCCCTCGAATCCCTCAAAGAACTACCAAAAACGGCACAATCCACTAAGGTACCAAATAATTGTCAGTCCTCTGGAAATCCTAGCAGAGCCGCACGGTGTGACAAAATCGATAAAATCGCCACAGGATCAGTCATATTGGACTCTGATAACAGGGGGTCGATACAGGGGAGGATCGGGGTATATATTCATCAATATTTTAGCAAGAAGAGATTATCATCCCCCTGCTAGTAGTTTATATTGGAAATGAAATATTTTTATAATTAGAATGATAGACTTTTATTTCTCCATTCGTGAGCTTAATATAAAATTATAATTATATATATATATATATATATATATATATGACCATGACAACCTTTTCAGGGAGGATGACACAGCACCATGCATCTAGAGTCAAGGTCGAACCTGCGATAAAATCTTTCATTAAACGCATAACAGCGAGACACCGTGTACTATGGATAGACAGTGAGGTGCGCAGGCCTATGAAGGTGCGGGACTGTTACAGGTCAAGGACACAACAGACGTTTGGACCCCCAATCTCTGCCAAGGCCAAAGACTTAAAGGCCCTTTTCGAACACCACGTATCTATTGATATATACATGAAATAAAATGTTTTCTCCTTAAAATATTTTGGCATCTGCCAATTTTTCGTTCTAAACCTGTTAGCTTACTTTTGTTTACTTATAACAATAAGCTTGGTGCAGGCGCGATCATTAGTGTAAAACATTAGCGTAATGTGACCGTTCCACCCAACTTCATTCACAGATCAAACTTCCGTGTTGTACTTTCATGTTTCTTCCTTTTGCTTAGGAAATGTCGAGCATGCGCAAGGATGGTCATCTGCTCATAGTTTAGTTATTGTAAACAGACACGTGGACTGTGTTTAATCACACAGAGAGCCATAAACACGTATACAGCAGTAGTATTGGAGAGTGTTAGTCCGTGTGCCGAACTGGTTTTGCTGGAAAGCTTTGTATAGAGACAAAATGCATTAATAACGTGATATAGTACATATATTATTGCAAATGATTGGGTGCCTTAAAGGTGGATCATCCCACGTAATTATTGGGCCTATATACCTATGACATTATCCTCGGCCTCCCTGACCCCACTAAAAGAAAACTAAATTGAAAAAAGGCCTCAGTCATTTAAAAGCCAACTCCCGAAGGCCTTTGTTGCTAATCCAATTACACAAATTGTTAATTTATACAGGTAAGGCAAATGTGCTCAATAAAAAATCGTCTCAGAATTTCAAGAATGCACCGGCGACGATATCCGGATTATTTAAATCAAGCATAGATAAACCTTTGGGGAAACTCGTGGGGTGTGATGCTATAGAGGACGCATTGCATTTCTTTAACTCTACCGCACCATGGAGTTTAACTGTCAATTTATAAGATGACTTACGTAAACAAGCTGATCATTTAATGCTGAAAACGGGTTCCATTTTTATTTCACAATTGTGAATTTCACAATTGTTATGTACACATGCGTTTCTCGTTTTAACGCAATTTTTATAAAAAAAAAAATATTACTATTTATAAATTAATTGTTTTGAGTTTTTTTCGTTTCGTTTTTTATCACACCAAGGACTTTCACGTAGGCTTTACTCTAGTCGACCTATTTATTTGTTTCAAAACAGAAACGAAGAGAAGCATGCACAATTGAATAAAAAAGACACCTGGAAGAACGCTGAATGATATGTTCTATTTATTAACAAGGTTCTTTTAAGCGGTTATAGGAAGATGTAGAAATCTCACCGAAGATGAGGGTATCGTATTTCATTAAGTGTGTGTTTATATCATGGAAATATGAGAAAATGGAACACTACCAGTCACCCTGTGGGGCAGGTTCGTAGCCAGCGGTGTGTCCCCTCCCTATCCGACTTGCATGTAATATTAAGGAAAAACTTTCCATAATTTTAAATATCTTCTAAGAAAATTGAATGTATGAAAGTGCGTAAAAATTGAATCTCGTTATTAAAGTTTTATCTCAAAATGTCATAGGATAACTCAAAAAAGATTATGAATCATGCATCTCATGGGTCGAGTCTAAAAAATGTTGCAAGGATACTGAAATTCTCGGCAAGGTTGATTCATACAAACATGTGCAGTTTAAGGCTGCCCCACCTAATCTAGAGCCTGGGTCTCTACAGTAAAGCTGACAAAACTAACGATCCGACTCCCGTGGTTATGTGTATAGTGTCACTGTGTGTAATTTTGCGTTTGTTTGAGTCATTTTATGTCTTTTACAAGCGTAGCTGATGTATTTACTGTCAAATATACAATGTGATATCAATACAGCTTTTTATACCAGACGAGACAAGAAAAAAAAAACAACTCATTATTCCATAGCGACACAGGAATAACGAATATTACTTAAATTATGTAGATAAAGTTAAACACGTCAACTTAAACTTATATATTTTTTACTATATATACAATTTAGCTTGTATATTCTTAAAAAAAAGTTTCCTCTCGAAATTTTTTTCAAGATTTTTCATAAATATTATATTATAACAGAATTCAAGTTTATCCTTGTCATTAAGGATAAAAACATATTTGGTAGGTCAAAACAGATTTCTGTGTCTAAATATATGACGACTCATTTTAAAATGTAATACTTTAAATAAAAGTACAAACGACTGTACACACTAAATTTAGTCATGTTTTACAAATAAACAAGCTGTAAGTGAGTATACACAATTTATTGCATATTAAAATGAGACAGATTAATCTTTGAAAGAGCGATAATTCGCATGATGGTCTCGTCTTTGGGAAGGTACTTCTCTGGAAGACTAGTCCGGGGTTGTTCCCCCGTTATAGACGTTTTGGGTGCCCATCACTGCTTTCACTGCTTCGCCGCCTTTTTGTTTGCTTTCTTGTTTCCTCTGTTCTTTCTCGGTCCTGTCAAGATGAATAACAAGAGTTTAAATTAAAATCTTTGTTCAATCAAATTAAGAAAAATTAATTTAAAATATTTAAGAAAAATGATAGAGAATAAGATAAAAAAATCAAAGTAAAATCTATTGAGAAATTGTCATCTTAGGTATTTAAAATGACGGACTTTTGAATAAAAAATTGAAATTTTGCAAAATATTAAAACCTGTATAAGATGTAAAATTTTAAAGGAAGATTTAATATTAACTAGGATGGGTATATTACACACATATATATTTGGAGTGCTTTAAGACGATTCTTGTAACCTGATCAGCCCTCTAATCTCGTTAAATCATTCCAGCTCAAACGTTTTACGATTTAATCAAACACACCAACACAGACAGGTAAATCCTCGTCTGGCCCACGTATGGTCCTGACTATCACATATAGTTGCTGTGGAATATAACCTAAGTATCATTTGTACATGCGGTCAAAGTAAGGTGTACGGAATGCTATGCGAGTTTAAAAAAATCTTCACTGTTATCGTGTGTGTTTGTCTGTCATCCAGGGATGACAAATTAGCAGGATATGACCGCAAATAGAATGGGCATATAATACACCTCATGAGGAAAATTAGTGGTACACTTCACAAGTGACGTTTAAAAAGCCGTAAGAGCACACATGCATATATACACATCAAATACAATAAACAGGACAACTTCGTGTAAATTATAGATTTTATCGTATTAATGTAAATGCAACGGACCCCTAAAGAGACATAATGTTGCATTTATTTTGGGTGGATATCCATTCCCACCCGATTTGTTCGAATTCTTTTCACGATATATATATATATATATATATATATATATATATATATATATATATATATATATATATATATATATATAATCGAAAAGATCGCGAGGGACAGCGAATAGTTTAGCGAAGGACGGCGAACTGATCGCGAGGGAACACAAGATTTAGAAGCGGGACCGCGAAAAATAGCACAAGTCCCATCAGGGTTTCCGTAAAAAATGCTAATATGATTGTCAGGTAAACTCACCCTTAACGCAACGTCCTTTGCTGACGCACTTGGTTTTCTTCCCAAAACATACCACTCTGGATTTGCACATTTTTCCTGATACACATTTCATTGTCTGTAGAAAAAAACATGTTTTACATACCGTACAGTCAAGGAACTTTACACTCAAGTTCATCCATTTGTCAGTGCCATATATTTAATTCAAATTACATGAGACAAAACAATTTTACAGAGTAGTATAAATATCACAATATCGTTCTGTGGCTCTCCCCATTCTGTTTTTTTTTTCTTTTAAAGGTTGTTAATTTTATAGTAGATATTAACGTATACAGTGAACCAAATGATGCCAGTCTATATATAAACACAGCACAAATATCCACCGAGATATTCTACTAAACTAAATATATTTTTTATCATGCGTCCTCTCACAATTAAAATGATAGTGAGACTGGCAGGGTCAAGATTAGATACCATATTTCGTACCGGCCTGTAGTAATAGCTCTGTACACTTATTGAAAAAAAAATATGGTGAACCTCGCATATCCGTAACCCCTTATATCCGAACAAATGTTTATATCTACCAAACTATTCAGATTTTAGAGGTTCTACTTTATTACTACTACTACACTTCTGAGAACGTTATATTCACCAGCGTTCGCGGAAATTCTTCTCCATGAAATGCCTGTCATGTGAATGCCAAAGGTATCCACTTACCTCACATGCGTCTGTTGGGCACTTGCAGGCAGGGCACGGAAGGTCAGCGGGCACTGGGGCACGTTTGTTGCAGCTGCTCATGCACATCCTGTTACACATCTTCTTCAGCTTTTTAACTAGAAGTTAAAAGTGTTAGTGCTTTTACTTAGTCATGGCATATATCAATTGTAACGTGTCATATGATTACACACGTATTTAAAGTGCAAGGCAGATATGATGTTTAAGTTAACACACACAAAAAATGGTTTTCCTAGAAACTACAGTGAAAAGTGACAAAAAGTGGTCTTAATTCACTGGTGATCCTATTTGACAGGTCAGTCAATGTGAATGCTTTCGGTTCACTCAAGGTAGGTCTTAATAGACAGGTGGTCTTATTTGACAAGTTGTCTTTTGGCAGGTTCCACTGTATGCAAGTATATGAAAAAGACCGTGAAGACGAACATATTCTTCATTAATATATTTAAATAATTATTATTTAATGATTATATATGGTTATACTTTACTTATGGAGGTTGCTGAGGATTCTTTGCTGTAGCTTCATTTTCCCAATAATTATTTTTAGAAAGTACTCACATATATACGGATAAAGAGACATTTATGCATATTCACAGTTTCTGTATCAGCTATGAGAAATCTATCACAGGAATTCATTTTTATTCAGGAATTTGTATTGAGATGTTAGACAACTTTTTTTAAGCCAATCACAAACACGTAATATTCTGATACATTCTACGTTTCTTGCGGATCTCTCTTCAAATAAATTAATAAACACACTTTTGCAACCAAAGCTTTTTAACTATTGTCCAGTTATCCTTATAGGAAAGGCATTAATATACTAGAAACTGTAAATATGTTTACTTACTGTTAACACAGGTGGCGACTGGCCTAACTCGGCTAACCACACATTTCTCTCCAGCACCACACGTTTTGTTCTGATAAGAAAAGAAACTGATTATTAGGACATTAAAAAGTTATATTTTACAAACACCATAAAGTGTTTTTCGGTGAGCCGGGCATTCAATAGGAAGAAAACTGGAGAGTTTTTGAGTCACATGGAATTTTATGAGTCTCCTAAAGGGAGGGAATTTTTGTCAAATGTACTTAAGTGTTCTGTAATATTAAATCAGTTGTTTCGTTTTAGTATTTTACGTCATTATTATGATTTATGGTCATATATCGTGTCACTATGTGATTATCTCATTACAGATAACTGTAGGGGTCAGTTGTCAAATGTCAACGCAGTTTTTTACTAGGTAGTCGCTAATGGCCAGTGACTGTTATAAAAGAGCCGGTATTGATTGTATCGGCCCCATAAGCAAATTCACGCGTCCCGCCGGAAGTTCGGACATCCATATCGGGAGTCAGGAAGAGGTTTCGAGCGTCACAGACACTTACATCCGACTTTCCTGAAAGCCCTGGGTACGATAAAACAGTTTATCTGTATCGGGAGGATCATGACAGAGTTTGTGGCATTGTCTATCTATGTCTGCTTTCGTTTTGACAAAAGCCCCAGTGCTGGAAACATCTAGGAGCAGTGCGCATACAGATATATTTGTTATATGTTTGCTTTGTAGTGTATCAGATATAAGTCAACCTCAACCGCTGTTGCCTCTTTCGTGCAAATTTTCATACTTCCATATAATTTCTAAACTTATATTCTTTCAAAGACTATAAACGGATTTCTGTATCAAAGTTGGTGCGAAAACCACTTTAGATCATATGCCTCTATATATATGTGCATGCTCGTAGAAAAGTAAACAAATATAACAACAAACGCTTTAACTAAAAAATGGAGCCGAATTCCACATCGTTATACAATTTAAACTACCCTGAATTACGCCATTGGAACCTAAACTTCAATGTGAAGTGTGAAAAAACCTCCTCTATTACCCATCCAACCCAACTGTATAGTTTTTTTCTTAATTAATGATAGACTGCAGACCATTAGATAATAAAGTAAGTATACAACGCTCTTATCTCATTCAAAAGCCTACTGTTAGGCCAAAAAAGGTGTGGTTTTCAGGCATTTTATTCAGTTGATGCGGGCGGGCGGTTTTTTGTTTACCTTTTTTGTATGTTTGATAAAAATATCATATGATCAGGGAAAAGCATGATAATAAAAGATGTTTTTTTGCTAAACAAGGAAAAGGACTACAAAACAAAGGAAATTGTATGATTTTATCTTCTTAAAAGAAAATGTCCGAGCGGCTGGAATTCAAAATTGGCAAGTTTCTATTGAAAATCAAAATGAACCAATTTTGATGCGGGGGTTTAAAAGTGATGCGGGCGGTGCCTAAGAACCAAACCTTTCATTTATTTTAGCCTTACAGATTCAAGGTGCAGATTATTTATTAAATCACAGGAGGTGCGAGAACTGTTGTAGCTGGTATGCTTGGAATTCTCATATATTGTATGTACGTTGTAAGGCGGAGTCGACCTGAATATAAGGCTTTACATTGCACAGAATCTGATCAATAAGAGCACGACTCTGCTGGTCAACGTTAGTGGGTTTTGAAATATCCGGCCCACAATGCACCGGGGCTTCTACATACACGTATAGCGTAGATATAAATGTAGTGAATAGGTACAGCATTCCGTTGAAAAAGTTGGATATGAATGGTTTCAAGGCAAATTACATAAACATGGGTGTCTTTGTGGTAAGGACGTCACGGAATAGGAAATATTGTGTAAGCAGAGGGTATAAACGTAACAAGGCCTACAGGCCTAATGCGAACCTGTGCAATGGGATAAACATCAGGTGTAATGCATCCATGATAACATAGTTGACCATTATTTGATTACTTTTCAAGTACGTGTGGCATGTTAATGTACCATGTAGACAAAATATTTTGGTCCCGAGTACGAGCACAAATTACACAAATGCCATTCCTGAAATACTGACATGGATGGACACAACTTGCACCCAAGTGAACCGAAACTAATTGGCAGGTGCAGCTAATGCACTGTGTGAACTCTTGACATGTACTTGGCTGCTCTGAGTGATTTTTTACCTGTTTCCTAATCTGACACGGTTGGTAGTTTGCCAGACCTATAATAAGATACAGACTGAAATTTAGCCTGTTGCCAAATCTGAATGGTTGGCAGTCTATCAAGCTATTTATAGATACAGACAAAACTTCATCTGTTGCCAATCGGTTTAGACTGGCTACTGAAAGACTGGCTACAATGCTTTCTTCATGCTAGCATATTCATTTTATTATGTTTTGAAAAATAAGAGAAGCCTATTATAAGCAAAATAAGAATACAGATATATTTTACTCATGGATTTATCTTACACAAAAGTTTGATATGGACATCAATTATTTATGTTTCCTGTACAGCTCTGCTTATATACCCACAGAGCTCAGCTTGCTACCACAATAATTCTACTAGCTTTGTTCACCAAAGTGTTTCACGGTCCCTTTGACTGTCCAACATTTCAGGCAAAAATCATTTACGTTAACTTGATAAAGACCACCTTAGAATATTTTTGTGCAATGTTACATAATTTGAAACAACATTTTTGCAGAAGAAGACTTTTGAAGCTCTCAGTTTAATACAGACTAACTTGGCCACAAGATCAACTTTAGCTATCGATGACTCTACCCGTAAAAAACAACTCCTGTTGTTTCTGAGATTGTTATGTGAGTACGCTTAATTGGCGAAAATATGCCCAAAAATAAGCTTAATCCGATAGAATTTTGACATGTGACTGATTTTTCTATAAAATTTGGCGCTGCTAGCTCCTACGGTTTTAAGATGGCATGTGTTAAAAAAGGACGATGGACGCCGGCTGACGGATGACACAGCGCCATCGCAAAAGTTCACAGGTTCGCTAAAATGAATGTGACACATTTTAATTTCAAACAATGATGGCTGAGACAAGTCCCACAGTTCCGAACTGTTAGAGGTTCGTTTTGAATAAAAACGACATCTGGCGGAAGGGTGTGGATTTACCTGGCATGGATTAAGGATGACCTTGTTGCACTCGCAGGTTTGGCAGCCATTTTCGTCCAATTTGTAGCCGTTGGGACAGCCTGGACTATCCATAGGACAATCATGGACTGGGCATGGACCTACATAACAAAATGATGGTGAAGTTATGTTGACATGTTTTCTCGAATACACGTGAGACGGTGCATGGATGGAACCTTTAAAGTATAGGATACATAAAAGATGGTGTGTGCTCATTCCCGTTCGTGTGTGTCTGTGTGCGTGTTTGTTCACAATTAAACTCACTCAGTAATTAACGCAATATCATGACATTTTCAGAACATTTCGGGAATGGGCCAATAATCGATTAAATTTTGTTGTGGAATCCGCACATAATCCGGAATATCAATGAACAGTCTTTCTGCACGAATAAACCTGGGCATATGGGCCGAAAAATTGAATGGCGGAGGCTTGCGTTCTAGTTCCGTTTTGTCACTTCTGTAGTGATCTATCGGCAGTTGGTTAGTAGGAAGGTTCAGGTAATTTTAGTTACCATATATTGCTCCAGTACTAATAATGCTGAAAAAAAGCGCCAGCAGTTAATTCCCTAAATGAGGCAAATAAGTTGTTGTTTCGTTCTGTGCATATATCACTGAACATGACCGGGCCATGCACATTTAAGGATAGATCCTTTATTAACCAGTATGACTGGATGGTCCGTTTGAGGACAGAAGATTATTTTATATAAAATTTACACACAAATGCTTACTCTTCTGTCGGCACAGAAGAGGTTGTCTACTTATTTATATTCCATAATGTTGTTAACTTGTTATTTAATGTTATATTATATACGTAAAAAATATATTGCATAATAGAAATACTTAAATCACATAAATTAGCTACACTTGGTTGCTGCAACTACTTTTAGCTCAGGTGTTCCCAAATTAAAGTTTGCTAAAATGATCAATTTTCGCCAGGAGTCTGGTAAGAACTGGACGAAGTATAAGATTTATATAGTAATTATAAATAGGAAGTTACTTAACGTATTTGACCAATCAGCTTGAAAATGCATTCCGGATATTTACAAAAGCCCTCGTTCCACCAAGAGCTGCTAATTAAAATTTATTTCAATAGACAGATCAGATAATAAACCAGTCAAGCAATATGACATAGTCCCCATTAATTAAACTTAATGAAACCAAAATCTGTTTGAAGAAATGCAATCTCTAAGTAATAAATCATCTCAATCCCACTGACGATGTCATTTTTCACATTCACTACACTTATAAACTCCTGCGTGAATTCTGAGTGTCACTTAATATAAAAATGGAAATGTAACTATGAACATGAGTTTTTCAACCCAAGACTATCTACACGGCATGTCACTTTGCCTCAAGTCTTAGAGGACCCGAAGAAAAAAGAAAAAGAGGAAAGCTGTAATACATAAATATTGAATCTTGTCATAAAACTTTCAGTTTCTCTTATGCAAAAAGTACCATACCCGCTTTAGTATCAAACTGTGTAGTAATAATTAATATTTCAAAGAATAACCGGCACATTTCAATTGGTATCCATAAGTGGAACAATCTTTTTTATATCATTGGAAAGTTTTAATAATTTCTCAACTTGTATAAGGATCACAACAAATCCACTAATCTGCTCTGGTGGCGTTGATGGCCATAAGGACTCAAAATTAATCAGAAAATGAGTTGAACGAATCAAAATTAAATGGAAAATGAGTCGAAGGAATCAAAATTTATTGGAAATGAGTTGTAGAAGGGATCGAAATTGATTTGAAAATGAATAGATGGAATCAAAACTTATTGGAATGTGAGTAGAAGACATCAACACTGATTGAAAAACGAGCCGAAGAGTTCAAAATTAAAAGGGAATTCATCAAGATCGGACATGTATTCAGGTATACAGTGTTCATATGATAAAGCCAAAGGATGGAAAAGGCAATTCAACATTTCGGTTTATAACAATTACATCCCAGTATAAGATTGCAAGCATTTACTTTTAAGGTACCGGAACAAAATGAATTTATATTTAAATGGGTGACAGTATTATATTAGTCGCTATAAGAAGTAAGGTTTGTTTAAGGGACAGTTGATCTAGAATACACGTGTTTAACCATTTTAAAACGAGCTTTTGGCATGACTGGCTTCTACTGTCTGTTCCAGGAATGGGGGAACCATTTGCACTATGGCAAATATTCTCTCAAATGTAAACAACATAAACGGAATTAGAGAGCCCGAATACAGATTGATTTGAGACTAAGATTCTAACATGATGTTAAAAAATATCATGACAAAAATCAAAGTTGATATTTTACCATAAGGTCATTCTGGATCTTGTTGAAAGTGAAATGGGATTTGGTATATGTTGCCAATGATAATAGAAAACCAATCAGTTGTATTTATCAGATGTATATATTTAAACATATGAACAATGAGGTTAGGGATCATGGGGTTCAGGATTTGCAAAATAATTTATTAAAAACGAATAAATAAATAAATTTATATATATTAATCCCCAAAGGTCTATTTTATTGCACTACTGAAATATTTTGCAAAGTATGGTTTCGGTGTTTATGCCTCGTTCTTTCATTACTTCATTAATCGAAATTAATAAAAATATTGGCAATGTTAAATGGGCCCCACCAGTAACAGTATTCAGACAAGTTTTCCTGGTCATTATTAAAGTGTAATGATGGTATAATGTTTGTTGATTAGATATTAACAGAAATTGCTGACGAAGCACTTTCTGCATGATTATTTAAAGAGACAGTGGTACAGAGTGGATGTATTGTAAGACCATACATTGCTGGTTAATTGAGTTTGTTAGGCGTGGCTGAGCAATGCTGCAAACGCATTGATTCCCTACTGGTGTTTTGTGATGGAATCTTAAGATATAGTGTCGATAGTATATTTAATAATTAAGGGAGACCATTTAGAACCATCATAATGTTTGAGTTTTCACAGAGAATAGCGAATCAGACATTCAAGAATGTTATGTCATAGCTGACTTTTTTCAGGGGTAGGGGTGGAGGGTTGAACTGATCAATGGAAGTTCAAGACAAATTAACATTAAAGTTATTAACACTACATTCAAGTTCAGCTATTGCAGACTACACAAGACAAATAGCACTGAAATCCAGGTCATCTCTAACTGACAAAATAATACAACAATTGACATAACACAACAGGTAACGTTAAAGTACAGGTTGAACGATGAAGAACCCTTAGATTGTATAAGAAAAGAGAAACCACGTCACGTGACTTTTATTTTTATTTGACATAGTCGTCATCAATAAACCTTACGTGGTACGCAGGCCGGCTTGGCCACACCCGGGGGACAGACGCCTCCAGCGCAGGCGATTTCTGGTACAACGCACATCTGTCCGGCCGGGCATTGGTGAGTCTGTAAATAAAAAGATAATATTGATTTTTTTAAAGAATTATCTTTTAATCAGTTTATCAGTGTTCAGCAGTGTCGAAATCATCTGTTTTACTTTCTATGCCAAGATCGAACCGATGACCAAAAATGATATATCGATTTACCTAAAAGCTGTTTATTAAAAAAAACCCGGAAATACAGCCTACCAAATGTTTTTTACGTTAACGTTCAAAAGGGCATGCTTGTCGGCAATGATGAGAAACTATGACAGCAGAATTTTTAGATGTCAGTCTGTGTGAATAACACGTTTAGGCTTTCCTGGGGAAACCGGTGGCGTGCCAATATGTACAGCCCATCGAGAAGACGAAAGATTTGCCATAAAGGTAAGGGTGGTCATCTCTACCAAAATAATCATCACTTTAGCTTAAATATATCGATAAGGGCTGTCAGTAGACGCTCTTTTTAAGTATACGTACGACGGTTTATCATGTCATGCATTCTCCCTAAATACACTTTTACTTACCTTGCAAGGGTCAACTGCTTTTGGACATTTGCAAACAGGGCATGGAAGATCAGCAACCATGACGCCTGTGGTACAGGTTTCATTACACATTTTTTCGCACATCGACTTGCGCGCTTCAACTAAAATAAAAATAATCAGTAGTATTTATTTGAGTAATATAATGATTTATGTCATAAACTGTCTTAAAAAGAACAGTACTGTTTACCAGTAGTATTGATGTTTCTGTTAACTGAATTGGCTGAGGAAATTGTAAACAAAAAGACAATTTTTTTAAAGACTGGCAATCGTTTCCCACAAAGGATTCTCAAATAATCATTAATTTGGCAAAAACAAAAACAAACAAAAACGACTAGAGGATAAAAAATAAATGTCCTTCGTTTATTTTGGTTTACTTACAAAAACGTAGCCTGTATATAAGAAGGTAAAACTCTAATGATTGACGAAGATATTATGTTCCTAGCTAAAACAAACAAACAAAAAATACGGGTATAATGAAAATGTCTTCATCTCTCAAACCAAGAACTTTATTTATCATATTGTTCGAATGTTTTACTAATCGCTCTCTGGTTCTCATTCCTTTATTCTCCCTCTGTTGCCATGGTTACTCACCATTGTAACAGTTGTAAGCTGGAGGGCAGTTTGATCCGAGACATCTGACTGGGGCCATCATCATGGGAACCTCGCACTTCTCATCGGCTTTGCATGTGTTGTTCTGGTAGGAAAAAAGCATTATTCTTAATACTCTTATTTCAAAACAATATCCTTTGCAACAACAGTTGTAATTTTAACTCTGAATAAAGAAATCAGAAATCCTATTGTTGAAAATATAGACGGAAATTCTTATAAAACATGTCTTGGTCTCACGGAGTTTATTTCAAATATATAAAGCTATTCAAAATTAAAATAACATCTTCCCGAAATAGTCAGTGTGGATTTTTTGTCTATGTTTAAAGTCCTCCTTAGATTTCACCTGGTTCACTATACATTGGAAATATTAACCATTGTTGGTTTAATGAATCTGAAGGAAAAAATAATATGTGTGACCGTGCTTCCTTCGAATAATTTCCTTCAAAGAGAACACTTTAAATGTAGCCATTTCATTTTTTAGGTGATTTCTCATTAAAAGTATCAAGTTGGTATATTTTAATATCTTACGTCACATGGATGTGCGCAAGCGCACATTTGACATCCATTGTTGTCCTTCTTGAATCCCCAGGGGCAGTTCAACTTACACATGGCCAAAGGGCACACTGTTATACAAATTGACAAGATATATATATATAATTTCAAAGGTTGTATAATACATTAACGGATAAAAAAATATAGGGATAACAGGAATAAACGAATCTAGTAAAATGAACATCTTTGTATGGTTTCCCATCAATTTAATAAAATCATCATGTAAATTGAAATTATAGCCAATGGTCCTGAATAATCAGAATTTAGGATAAACGATTATCGGATAAACGGTTTCTGGATATACAGCGCTCTACTCTAACAATATAAAAATTGGTCATATTTAAATGAATAAAGCATTTAAAATAATTATATTTTATATAAAGTATTGATTTTAGAGCAGAGTCATCAGTTGTTATACCCTCACACACACACCTTTACCCACACACACAAAATCACACACACACAATTACACCAACACACGCACTTACTGGGCTGGCACATGGCAACTGGGGGACACGGAGCCTTGATGCAAGCGACCTGGGTCTGGACACACCTCTGACCGGCCGGGCATTTCATTTGCTAAAATATAAATAAATATATATATATAAATATATATACACAAATATATATATATATATATAAATATATATATATATATATATATATATATATATATATATATATATAGAATTAAGATTTGGTGAAAAATTAATTTCTTCTTTAGGCCTCAACAGGGTAATTTTGGTTGTGAAAAATTCATATATCGTCTTTGCGAAGATTGTACGAATTGTTTATCAATAATAGGTTGGTAAACACAGCTATGTTGACAAACGGGGAATACATGTAACCTAAGGTGGTCGGTTGCATATATGCGGAGGGAGAGAGGTCACTTGTTGCAAAACGCCATTTGCAAGGTTCTGGCTTATCTAACTTGCTGCCAAATGCCCTTGTTGAATTTTTTTTTATTATTTTGGCGGACCCCACATATTATAAACAGGTTGATATAAACAAAACAAACCAAATGCTCCAAGAGTTTACCTTCAGTTTAGAAGGATCAAAGAGTTGATTGGACCCCTTTAAATGAATTCGATATGAGCAGACATTTTATCAGGTGCCCTTGGATTAACTTATCTGAGTGAAAGTTTGACGGCTTATCCGATCATGCATTCTCACTAACACACACGTTTACTTACCTTGCAAGGGTCAACTGGTTCTGGACATTTACAAACTGGGCAGGGCAGATCAGCAACCATAACACCTGTGGCACAGGTTTCAGCACACATATTTTCGCACATCTTCTTGCGCTTTTCAACTTAAATAAAATTACACAGTAGGTTTAGGAATAATATTATGATCTTTATCATTAAAAAAAGTCTTAACAGAAGCGTTTATACTTTGTTCTAATTTATTGAATGATCAACTGCCTTTACATGTCACCTTGTGTCCCATCGGCAGCTTATATAGGTGGGTTTCTCTTATTCGTAGCTCGCTTTCCCATAAAGTCTATGGTGTTTTTCTCGCCATACTTGTATTTTTTATACACACTTTCGCAATTAAAATATAAAGGTTTATTGTTTATATATTTGTTCTGGAATAGTGTCCTTGGTAACCAAGCATTACATGAGATTCTTGTAATTTGACCTCAAAAATTTTTCCGATAATTGATAGATATTTCCGACCCAATTTTTTAAAGATATCTTTGATTTTGTTTGCTTCAGTTTTCCCCATTCTTTTGTATATCAGATGCTGACCGTGAATTGCTAAATCAAGTTCCCAGAATTTTTGTTATACTTGATATTTAGTTTTTCAAACTGATTTCGTTACTTGATAGGACTCTGCACCTTCCAACCATAGACCTTCAGTGTTGGCTTTATTTAGTTCTAGTCGGAAAATTAAGAAAATTTATCAATCATTTAAAGGCGTTCAAGACGTCCTTTCTATCACTTAAGAAAAGCGTTGTGTAGTCAGCGTATTGGACAATTTTTAAAATGTCACGATCATAATTTTTTCAAGGAAAGCTGAATACCTTTAATACCTTAAGATTGTCTTATTTTACACGACAGCAGTTCATATGCTACTACGAAGTCTTAGGGGGATCAAGAAGGATTTATACCTATTATAGTTTCAATCCTATTAATTGGATTGATGGGTAAATTATCAACAAAAAGCAGGTTATTTTATTAACGCAGTCATCTGTTTCCTACAAATGTTAAGAGCAATTTTAACCAGGCAAAGCCATTTTTATTTGGACAGATGACTTTATGGTAAAAAGAAATGTCTTTCCTTTAAGGTGGCTTACGGAAAAATTCAGGATAGAACCCAGTATAATATATATATATATCTATATATATATGTTGTTCCCCCAATTGGCACAAAGCATAATCTCATAATCTCGTAAAGTCTCGGCTTTTCAAACCACGCCGTTAGCTTCATTCTAACAACATTCACCTGATGATCGGGTCGCATCCCGTGAAATAGACTGCAGTGAATTTACAGTGTTGTTTTTCTCCAGAGTTATATATATATATATATATATATATATATATATATATATATATATATATATATATATAGCCTATATTGTCATGACTTGATATTCCGACCCTTAACAATCGGAAAACCTTGCTATGCGAAGTTTTGTGAATGAATACAAAATGAATCCACAGAAATTTGCCTTTACAAACCGACGGCCTTGGATTCCGACTCCGAATAACATTTCATGACACAAACAAGAATATATATATATATATATATATATATATATATATATATATATATATATATATAGCTACACTGTATGCACGTTTGAGTATCGAGTTATAACTCGAAGTTTCACGCCGTTGCCGGTCTCGGCACCAAGGCGATCATCAGAACATTTAGCAAACCTGCTCTACCTTAGCTGCGATGCTGCAAGCACTGAAACCTAGTTGGAACTATGTATTCTTATATATTATTCTATGAAATAATTTTCATGAAATATTATACTTATATGATAACATGGTCCGGGTGGTATAAATTGGTAAAGAAAATCATAATTTGTCCTATCTCAAATTCAAAATAAATATCAACATCCTAAGCTGCAAGCCTATGATTAACTAGATGCTCGTATTTATCATGGTCCTAGCTTTTAAAAACAGACACTATCATGAGGGACCATTAACACCCCTTTTGTCCCATCACACCATGCAATATCTTTCACAAATAATTTTCTTACTCCCTGGTTCTTGTTCTGTTTTTCTACTACCGTTTTCATGAATACTCACCATTGTAGCAGATGTAAGCTGGTGGACAGTTAGAGCCTTGACAGACGACTTGACCCATCATATGGGGTACCTCACATTTCTCACCAGCTTTGCAGGTGTTGTTCTGGTAGGATATAAACACATTTGTATTTTATATACCAACGATAGTGTGACCTCAAGTACCAGTTACCATGCAACCTTCACTAATATTGGTCATGTGACCTGAAGTATCTTTCACCATATGGCCTTAAGTAATAGTGATCATGTGACCTGAAGTATCTTTCACCATGTGGCCTGAAGTTATAGTGATCGTGTGACCTGAAGTATCTTTCACCGTGTGACCTAAGCTATAGTGATCATGTGACCTGAAGAATCTTTCACCATGTGGCCTGAAGTTATTGTGATCATGTGACCTGAAGTATCTTTCACCGTGTGACCTAAGCTATAGTGATCATGTGACCTGAAGTATCTTTCACCGTGTGACCTTAAGCCATATTGATCATGTGACCTGACGTATCGTTCACCATGTGGCCATAAGTTATATTGATCGTGTGCCCTAAAGTTTATTCCACCATGTGACCTTAAATGATATTGATCATGTGACCTGAAGTAGAGTTCATCATCTGACCTTAAGTTATAATGATCATGTGACCTGAAGTATCTTTCACCATTTGAACTTGATTTTAATAAACGATCACAAAATCTACACAGGTCAAACATGAATATTACATATACATTCATTAATGAATACTCGTGATCGATATAAATGAGCATGTTACTTTAGTTCTACTGTTAGTGTTACAAAGTATTACTGGTAATGACCACGGGACCGTAAGTAATAATGCCAAATAGGTACCATTGATCATATGATCGTTAGTAATAATGACCATTTGACCTTGGCTCAATACTGATAATGCGTTTTGAATGAGTAAATAAATAAAAAATGAAATAGAAACATTTGATATCACTGACCAAATGACCACAGTTTTAATACTGACCTCACACGGATCTTTGGGAGCATTGCATGTACAGGTCTGGCAGCCGGCGGAGTCCTTCCTGTAACCGGCAGGGCAGGGGGCGGCACATCTCACCGCCGGACATGGGGCTATCAGGAACATTATTATGATATCAATTGCAAGCATGAACATGTATAATGAAGGAAAACAATATTCTATCAAATATATGGTGGAGAGGAACTGATAAAGGGTTGTGCCTCGTTTTCATATTATCATTACTCTTTTGTAATAATATATCGTTTAAACAAAATATAAAACAAAATTTGCACTCATCTTAAAAATATAAACAATGTATATAATTATTACTTAGACCCAGATCGAGCCACTTCAACTGTTTATCAAGCCGAAACAATAAAAATAAAATACCGATGAACATTTGCTTAAATGGGCTTTTATTTCCAAACTGCAGCTTAAAAAAACTTTAATTTTACAACACCAAGCTCTGGTGAACAATAAAAGCACACTCATAATCCATTCATTAGTGGACCTAATACTTATTACATATGAAATGAATACATTAGCGAGTTCGTAAAAAAGCCTTACAGTATATGCTTTTACTTCAGTAAATAAATCTCCTTTCGAAACTAAATACTCGAGAACTTATTATGATTAAACGTAAGTACTAAAAGCAGGTGATCTGCATTGTAAAACAAAGTATTAAATTTTATTTACATTTGTATACGACCTGTGAAAATTAAGCCTTCAACCGTAGGGGAGGAGGGGGGGGGGGGGGGGTGGGGGCTTATAGGGGCTTATTAGCATGGATTTAATATTTTCTTCTATATTTTTTCTTCCGCCATTTGTGGATGAAGCCAGATGTGGCTGATTTTCAAAAGCTAAAATTTGGCACAATGACAGTCCCAGGTCACACATTTGGATCTTATATTTTTTTTTTATCTGGCCTTATCTGGCCCGGGGGGAGGGGGGGATGGTCCCAGTGATCGATTGGTGATTACATGCCAGTTTATTATATCTATATTAAGATACCTTTAATGCATACTGGCTTGACAGCAACAGCGGGACATCTGCCGCCAGCACAAGCGACACGGGGGGCCTTGCATATCTCTCCGGCGGGACATTTATGTGTCTATAACGAGACAAAGTTCAGTTCATGATTCAGTCGATTGTATTTGAAAGTGCAGTCTGAGTGTTAAATAAGCACTTACGTAACTATACCCTTCCCTAAACATTGTAACTTCCTTATTAATTACATGTATTCTATTTCAGAACACTATTCAAGACAATCAGAATGAAAATGGTCTTTACAGATGTTTTATAAAGTGGCTCTATGTATATTTAATGTAAACGATTATGATTTTCTATAAATTGTACGGTTTCCAAACAATCTTATCCGCATTTTAAAGTAAATTTTTTTTATATTAAATACCACATTGTCTCTTAAAAAGTAATTTATCAGCTCTGTACCCTAACCTATAAAAAACTCTCCGGTATTTTGTGCAGCGTTCTCACTATACCGCCTAAACAAATTTCAATGTAATATAAATCTATTTACCATACAAGGGTCTTCTGGTTTTGGACATTCGCATCTGGGACAAGGCATATCGGCGACCATGACACCAGTGGCACAGGTTTCGTTGCACATTCTCTTGCACATGTTCTTACGCTGTTCAACTAAAAATGAAATTGAACAATAGTGCATATTGGCTTTACAGCCAAAGTTAAAGTTGTTATGATTTTTTTTTTAAATTTTTTTGGTGGAGGTAACCGCCTGCATTTTTTAATGCTGTCTTATCTAATTCTTAACCTAAGTATGTACATCTGCAGAGTTTCCATTTCGGTTTGGGACTACTTGACAGGGCGGTAGCACTCGCTTCCTATCATTTTTATATCCTGGTGTCACCCAGGCCCGGTGTCTACCGCACCTGCGGGTCCTGGGTGTATAATCATCCCCATTGCTGGGTCAAAACACCGAGGAACCCCCCAAAGACGCACTCGTGTGTGAGTGAGACACGGCTGTGGGGCACAACCTCCCCATTAAGCCTGCAGAGCGCTCACCCTGGGTGGGGGCCGACCGTGAAAAACCTCACCGCCTCGGCTGAGATTCGAACCCACGATCTCCCGGCTTTGAGTCCTGCACTCTACCCCTGAGCCACAGAAGCCGGTAAGTTGTTATGATGTTATGAATTGTCAGAAATATTACAATTATCAAGGTTTTACATATTTGTTTTATATTTCCATTCGAGGAGCTTATTGAAAAAATAATTAAAAAAAAATGATTCTTGTTTGTATTGTAAATTTGACAGTGGCCTTTCACTGGAGGACGAAGCCATCCCCATCCCCTTACTCAAGATAACCTTCTTCATAATTTCATAATTCGAGTTCCCTCATTTTCAAACATTCAACATGTTGTACAGGCTAACATAAACGAATATCATAACTTTTCTCAATATGAAAAGCCACATTATTGAGGGAAATTAGAAAGAATTGTTGCGACATATCTTAATACAGATTATACATTGTATAATTCCGTAAAAAGTGAGGGTGACCAAAGACACTTTGTCATCTAAATATATATATATATGTTTGCAGAACGAATCCAATAGTGCTATTTTAGCGGGATGCTAAGAACTTTTTTAAACACTATATATATATTCCTTTTTAGTCCCTCTGTTGCCATGGTTACTCACCATTGTAACAGTTGTAAGCCGGAGGACAGTTTGGTCCCAGACATCTGACTGGGGCCATCATCATGGGGACCTCGCACTTCTCATCGGCTTTGCATGTGTTGTTCTGTTATATATACGCAATTCAAAAAATATTGTAATTTTTTTTTGAAAATCCCATACGCAGGAAAAACTATGTAGGAATATACATTATACTGTCCATTCCCTCAAGACAAGAGCCAAAAGCAGGAAAACTATGTGAGAATCCAAAAAAAGAATATTGTTCATTGCTTCTAGAAAAACCCCTATGCATGAAAAAATTTTGTTAGAATATACATAATATTAATCATTCCCTCAAGTGAAGCCATGTGCAGAATAACCATGTATGGATATACATGAAAAACGATGGTAGAATATACACAATATTTTTTCATTGCTTTTAAACATACTCAATTGGAGAAAAGCAATGTTAGAATATACACAATATTGTTCATTGCTTTGAGACATTCCCAAATGGAGAAAAACGTATGTTAGAATATATACACAATATTGTTCATTGCTTATAAAAATACGCAGAAAAAATAGTTCAGAATATACATAATATTATTCATTGCTTATGTTCTAAAAAGCTCATTGCCTGCAAATAGAATGAATGAAATTTCCTCCGCAGAAACGCTGATTCAATGTTAAAGCAATATATTTACCTACATTATCTATATTTTCAGTCGAATCGATGGGATTTTAGCTTTGCCCTTCGTCCGTCTTTCAGCGAGATCTCCTACTTCAATGTATTTGGATTATTTTGACGGGCCCCATGTTATAAACACGTGGATACAAACAATAGGTCATATCTATAAGTTATATCTAAAGTAAAGACGCAAGATATTGGAAAAGGCCCCTTTAAAAAAGCATTATATGTAAGAACTTTTTTTATCACTTACGTCACAAGGATGGGCACATTTGCACAATTGACATCCGTTTTCGTCTTTTCTGAAACCCCACTGGCACTTGATTCTACACATGACCAGAGGACACACTGTAATACAAAATAATAAGAACAGTTGATTCAAATAAGAAGAGGGATCAGTTCTTAAAAGTTGTAACCAATCGATACGGATTGGTTTATAAATAAAGTTTTGTGTTCGTCTGATTGTCAGACATAATTTATTGTTATTAGTTATTCCTAGAACAACATTTAATATATGTTGACTTTGGTCGTGTAGTCGTGAGTGCTATGGATAATGTTGTCTATGTATGATAATCATGTGACCTAAAGTACTATATAAATTATAAATATTAACTATATTTAAAAATATCGTAAGCTTCTATCGAAGAAATATAAGACCGCACAAAGAACCAGTAGCTTTATACATGTTTTACTTACAGTGAAATTTGTAACTTATAAAACGAGTATTTAATTATATTTATTTGGTTTCATTTATTCGGTCTACATTCGGAACTACACATGCGAGACTTAAGACGACTAAAAAATGATCGCATATATATATATATATATATATATATATATATATATATATATATATATATATATATATATATATATATATATACATACATATATATTGTCGGTTAAATTACATAACTAAAGCTTACCCTTGATGCATGCAGGCTTGGGTGTGGGACAGTTAGTACCAAGGCAGCGTGGAGCGATGCACTTTTCTCCGGCCGGGCATTTATGAGTCTGTAATCGAAGTTCTTCATGTAACCAGTGTATTTGTATATCAAAAAGCGTTTGCTATATTTATATCATTTTGATTTGGACGAATCATGAGACCAACATGTGACATGTGCCATAAAGACTTTTGCCTTTATACATGTATCATTCTTGTTCGAAGCCTTTAAACATTACAATGATCATAAAAAAAATATTTCCATTTTAGGCTCCCAAAAGTATATATCATCGTTGACATTTTACTATCTTTCATATGGCTGGATACAATTCCGTAGCGTTACACCTCTGGCATGCATTGTTGTATATGTTATTGAAACATTACATTTCAAGAAAAAGCGCGATACCCCTAGCTAAGGTGACAATGGGTAACCTTTCAGAAGATTCATGGTTAACAACATACAAATATCTTTAGACGATTTTTTGGACTTTCTTCTTTCTATTGTGTGTAAATTTTGTCAGAAAATGATCGGAATTAGTACAAAACATGGATTAAGAAAGAGAAAGTGAATAAAGTTAATGAAGATTTATGGTCTTAATTATCCGGAGAGACTCAGCAATAAGAAGAGGTATATAATGTACATATATTAAATGAAGGGCTTTCAAAAGAAAAACATTTGAAGATCAGGCTAAAATCAGCAATTATCATTGACTACTATATATACAGGAGCCAATTTTGATCATCTAAGTCCAACAACAAGAAATTTCGCCTGGACCCCCGAACCGAGCGTCCGCATCATATTCCGACGCTTAAACCCCCGTGTTCCTGAAAACCCTGTGTATGCATTAATGAACATATATGTATCCGTATTCATATCCTGATCACATGGCACAAGAAAATACTATTTTATCAATGATTATAGAAGAAGAGAAAAGGCGATTTTCTCTCTTACTTTTTAATTAATTATACTCTTTCTTACAAAATTTCATACATGCAGAAAAACTAGAATTATCGAATATTTCTACAATCATAATATTTATAAGTGAGAGGGATACATTTTTATATATTTATTTTTTGTGTAGAAGCAATACTACACGTATTATATAATAAACCTCTTACCGATTAAAAGAAAAATTCCTTGACTCTTCAAGGAGTGACACCTCCGTCATCCACAACTGTTTTGTGCAGTACTCTGTTTACACAATATATATAAAGATTGATATAAAGGTATTTACCTCGCATGGGTCGACTGGTTTTGGACATTCGCACCTGGGGCAGGGCAGATCGGCGATCATGACACCTGTGGCGCAGGTTTGGTTGCACATTCTCTCGCACATATTATTGCGCTGTTCAACTAAATATAATAAATACCGCATTGTTATTTATAAAACAGTGAAAGTATGATACATTTAAGCCTAAAATATATATATGTAAGTGTATGTGTATATAAAAGAAGAAACTTATCTCGTGTGAGTTTCAACTTGAATGGAGAGCCAATAGGGATCCCCGCCCGTCAAAGTGACGTCAGTGCTGGGCGTTTCTGGAAAGCCCACAAAGTTCACGGACTAACATTTAACAATCGAAACTTCTGGTTCGTCAGTTCGCGCACGCACAAATGTCCGCATACGTGGGTTTGGATGCCATTTTTCATGCATGTGCGTATATACAGATATGCATAGGTTTTAACTGATATATATATATATATTTTGCATTCGAGTAAGTTTGTGAATATATTGTCATTGAAAACGGTTGTTTACCAAAATGACCTTTTGACCTTTTGAGTTTTTCAGATTCTTGGTTTCCTAATCGCAATGGAACGATTCTCAGTTAATGATAATATTGTTATTCGCATTTTCTCATCTTTATATATATTTTAACACGGGAATTGTAATTTGTACATCTATTTTTGTTAATTTGGGCGTCTTCTCTAATGCTGAAGTTCAAAACAATTCATTTGAAAAGGAATACATAACCTTATTTTCGTCACCTTCGCGTATAGGGTTTAAACTCTATGGAGCGGTTGTTGCCCGATTAGTTTATTTGATCTTGGCTTTTAACCAATTATGGACCTAACAATCATTCCACAAAAATATTGATTGTTCTGCGAACTCTCGACTCTGGACACGGATTGAGAAATGATATGTAAGCTTTAGTCCGTTTCCCAAACATTTATGATTTCTTTTGAGAAATCGAAGCAAGGGCACAAGTTATCAACATTACCGAGGACGCGGTCTTAAATTTGCAAACCAAATATTAAATAAAATAATAATAATAATAAATAAAGATTGATCCACGAAAAACGGGAGCGGCGAATCATTTCAGTTTGTGGCCTACTTAGTCTTCCACTGTTACTATAGTCCCGGATCTTTATCAATTAACGACTCATTAATGATAGCGAGAGGACGAGATCTGACCAAACAAATGACCAAGTTCCTCTCCATCGTTGCAGATACATCCCGCCAGGTGGCGAATGAAGACGACGTATCATGCATTCTCCACACAGATGATTTATCCATGCATATCCATCATATGTTCAAAAATTGTGCATGTGCGTGGAGGTTTACGCTCCCGAGGCAGCGGAAATCTTACGCTTCTAAAGAAGCAACTGATTTTCACGCTGCCAGCTTTGACCGTTTATAATATATTTAGACACCAGATGGCGGTTCGTTGTCCGCTGAACAAAACGTCCGTATGATGTGACAAGCAGCCAACCAGATGCCAACAAACAAACAGGCGACAAGCATCCTGGCTCCCCCCATATCTGCGCTTCAAGCGCCGTTTGAAGACAAGTTTACGTTCGAATTTAAATTGCTCCCTCTGCATTCTCGCACCATCGACCGATTTGATTCTGACAGTATGACTGTGTTAGCGTACCCATGTGTCTGGTGTAACGAAATGAACATGATTGGCTCCGTGTATTCCTCGCTTGGCCGTGTCTTCCAGCACAAGGTCTCATCTGATTGGACAAAAATACAGTGCTCCCCTCTGGTGTAGCAATTCAGGATACGAGGTTATAACAAACAGCGCTTACCATATAGGAAGTAAGCCTATAGTTAAAGCGCTGTGTAAAGAGCGTAGTGGAGGTTGCGTATCATGGCGAGCTACTGAATTCTTATGACCTTGACTTACCGTTGTAGCAGTTGTATGCGGGAGGACAGTTTGGTCCCACACATCCAATCTGAGGCCTCCACCTGGGAATCTCACATGCCTCACCCGGCTTGCAAGGGTTGTCCTAAAAAAATACACGAAGCATCTTTATGAGCTGCAAAATGTCATTCTGGTTCACCGTGTTAACTTTTTGTTAACGCCATCTTTAAGTCAGTAAAATCAAATGTTCTCACAGAATACAAATGTACATCAGACAAGCACTCAAATTTATAGAACATATTGGATTTCTAATTCATATTTTCTTGATTTGAAAATTTAAATTTATTTAAAATTCATTTTTTCCTATTTTGATTTTATGCATGTATAATCTTTATGTCAGTTTCCACTTATTATTTTATGGAAGGTATAGTATACTGGAGACAGAGCCGTTAGGCCTTAGTAGCGACTGTTTAATAATATGGAAAGACAAAGCTTGCAAACAAAAAAAAACTGTTATTGAAGTTAAATTGGGCTAGGTATTTACAACAGGTTCATTAGAAGAAGTGTGATTTTTTTCACTCATAATTCACGTAACATTCCAGATCGTCCTAAAGCATATACTGCCAAATAAATAAGACCAGATACACCCTTGGAACATCCACTGTTTTATATGAAAAATAACTTTTTAATGAACTAGTATGGACTGAACGTCGCGTATTTTTATCCGGGGCTTTTCGCAGGAACTGTTGTTCATGATATAAAGATCACTTGTGCTAGGATTCTTCAAGTAACCGCCTCCCCCCTAAAAAAAGTCAAAGAATGGTAAATTATGCTATTCAAGATATCAAAAAAAGACAAAGGCGTGAGACATATATAGGGTATACGAAATTGCGTGAATATGTTTTCTTCCGATAAACATCATGGGCACGACATCATCATTGTCGGAGTGATGGCGATTGTATATATATATAAAACATGTATATTGTGAGAATAATTTCAAGAAGTTTACATGATTTTATATGGAAAAATGAAAGTTTATGAAAAATAATATGTTTAAATTGTAGCTCAAAGGGCATCACAAAAAACAATGTTTTTAGTTGTCAATTGATGGTATGATAACAAAACATACATGTCATCGAAGACTCTAGCAAGCGATCATTTCAACTGGAAGCTGCCAATGTGGATCGAAAGACAGGCTCAGGCAAACAGACTCCAACAGTCTAAAATGTTTGTCCTGAACTTTGCTGATTGTTATCAGGTTCATCGGAAACTGATGATGCTCCTTGATAGGTTTACATCTTTCGGTACAAATACGTGCAAAAGTATTAACTTCAGCCTTGGTTCGTTGCTTTGTCTTCAGTAAAATGAATGCAAAAAGGTATATCCGGACTTTTTCAGAAAATGTGCGTAAGCGTAAAACCGTATGAACAATCCATTTATTTTTAGGTAATCAGATTCAACCTAAATTTTTTTCATATATTCCATTATGACAAAAGAAAAATTCCTTTGTCCCCATGTAGAAGCCGCCCATTTGTATTCATTTGTCCTCCCACTCGCCGGGTTAAATTGGGTCTCAAAGCACACTGAAACACATGACTGTTGAGGAGATTCTGGTGTAAGTTTTGGGCTCCGACTGCAGAATCTAGTTTGTTAAAAGAATCCCCATCAGTTTAAAGATGTACTGATAATATATGTTAATGTTTCAAAGTCCCTGGAGATTGCGCATCCTGAAACATATGTGTGCATCCAACCCATCAACCCTAGGCGAAGTTGTAATACTTTGAACAACTTTTTTTTCAAACAACCGATCAATTAGAATCACATGTACGGTAGTCTTGTAACTGGTCGTAGGGTTTACCAAAATGAAAAGCCCTCGCATTGAAGGCTGAGTCATGTGGTCCTTCTTTTGAATAGAAGGCTTTACTTCCTGTTGAGGCAAGTATTGGGATCAATGGGTATTAGAGTGGACCTGTGGCCTCGAACTGCACAATTCGCTCTGTGGCCAGTGAATTGCATGAAAATCTCCTAGGCGCCTCCTGTAAAAACGTGACAGGTGTGGAGGACCTTAGATCAAAAAAGATACAGGTACACCCACTGGGGGAATATAACCATTATTAATTATGTAGCTTAATATTGCATAAGCCCGCAAATTAAAACAAAGTTGTCCTTGAAGAGCGCACCCCCGGTATATGTGCCGAATTTCAAAGGCCAGACCAGAACGGAAATAGGTAAACCATTGTCTAGAAAAAAAACAACTGCGTATTAATTATATAGATACCCGACATTTGAAAATATAACTAAATAGATATTCTAAAGGATAGAGTTGCTTAATCATTTCTAAGTAATTCGCCATGAACATGAGGGATAAAAGGCAGACACTCAAGCACGTCTTACGAGAAACCGAATGAATCATGAACCGCCACCTATTTAAGACACGGGATACTTTCGGTGGCGTCAATTTTACTTCAAGGATGGGGTAGAGTGGGGGGGGGGGGGATTTCTCGCGTGTCAGGGTAACCAAAGTTGGGACAATTTTTTATAAACATACAGACACATATATATATATATATATATATATATATATATATACACCTTTCATTGTCTGTGTGACACAAATCAATTATAAACCAATTAAGTATAAGCTTTTAAAAAATAAGGTATTATGTTGTCAGTACAGGTTAATTCTATAAAAAAGGTTTAGATATGTGATATTTGATAGTAAGTTCAGAAATGCAAGTCTTTAATTCTGATTATTTATATAAATCATTTCCAATACAGGAATATCATTATCTGAATAGCAGGGGGTATGATAACATTACACATGCCCCCTTGCAAAAAAAAAAGGGGGGGGGATATATACCCCTATCCCTCCGAAATTGATGCCCCTTGATATATTAACTGATTATCAGTCGTACTTGCTATTCATGCTTTAACAAAGGCCTCATTATTGTTTTCGCCCGGAGGGTATGCGTTCATTTCCGTTCGTGTGTGTGTGTTCACGATATAACTCACGCAGTCATGAACGGAGTCCCATGAAATGTTCATGGCGTCTTGGGAATGGGCCAGCAAAGATCAGTAAGATTTTGGTGGGGGTCCGGCTCATTGATTCGGATCCAGGAAGGACTTTTCACAAATGTGCTGTCACTTATGCACGATTGAACAAAGGAAAATGAGCCAAATAAGTGAATGCAAGCACTTTTTTTTAGAACCTATGCATCAATTAAATTGGGAATAACGGCCTAAAAGTGATTGAAAACATGGTTAAGGATTACGCCTTATTAATGGCCGCCCACATGGCGGAGGCCTGCATTTTTTTAGAATGTACCTAGAATATACATATTTTGGTTATAATGAAAATGATTGGTATTGAAAAAAAAATGTTAAAATTACTCACGGCGCATGGACTCTTTTTGCAGGTGCATTTCTTGCATCCGTTATCGTCGACCTCAAAACCAAATTGACAAAACAAGGCGCACATCATCTCAGGACAGGCTGGAAAGGCAAGTATAAAACAGATAATAAAAACGAATAAAGCCTCAAACAAATTATAATCATCAGATTTTAAAAAGATTGAATGTTGTGTTGGATATGTTACATTGTTTTTCATAAAGAATTTTTAAAGCGACAGAGATGGACTGAGTCATCTTATTATCGGTATATAGAGTTAATATATTGACAATTTCAAGTAAGATCTTCAACTAACAAATGACACAACATGACTTATATAGATCAGTCTCATCATATAGTATATATGCGTTATATTGAATGAGACAAAATTATAAACAATGCACACACAAGAAAATAAGAATAGTGCGTCTATATAAGGGTTTGATAAAGAAAAGAACAAAACTAGATGGTACAACGCTGTACCGTTGTTCGTTAAACATATCCAAAACGTCTCAGTGCAATCTGCCTTCAGATTTAATGAATGCATCTGAGAGAATCGCAAAAAAACCCTAATAAATGTATGCCGCGCAGGTGCGAAAAATAGCTCTATCTTAATCGGTCAGTCAGTGGATTTTTGGTGATTCGGCCGAATCCGTTGGCATAGGGGGCCGCCATGGAATGTATTCCGGCAAGGTCAAGGCCATGGCAGGTCAACCGCACATTTGTTGTGTGCTTTGCAAGAGCAAAACAATGTATTCTGTGTACAGAAACTGAAAATCCTCACATATTCTACCTTTAAAGCTATAAGACAACATTGCTCCAAGAAATAGAGGGGAAAATCCCAGTAATACTGATCTTGACCGCTCGAGGATACAGTTCACGCCGAAAAGTCAAACCCGGGGGGCCGATGTAGGACGGAGTCATTTGTTATAAACTGAACTTTTTACCATGTAAAAGTTGATTGTTAAAAAGCCAAGGCTTCGACAGGGATGTTACGAATGGTGAGTTCGTGAGCTCTCTATTGAATGAGGATGAAGGTTACCATATGATCATTAAATACGCTTCGGCCTGTTTAAAACAGTTCGGCTTAGTAAAAAAACGAAACTTTTGTTCATTCTTTTGCTTTGACTTAGCCGAACTGAGTTCAATAGGCCGAAGCGAAGTGAATTCAATACGATTAGAATCATGTTGTTCTCAAAATTTTTATAGCCTGGGCTAGAAACTATCCAAGAAGCCAAGTCTCGAACCTCTGAGGTTGAAATCATATAATCATAGATTATACCTCTGAAATAGTAATATAGTGTAAAGGTAAAAAAGCGAGGGTCAGAGGGCCCTCAGTGACCAGTATAAACTATTTATTCCCATCCTAAAGACAGAATTTCATGAATGAAGCTCTTGCATGCACCTGTAAATGACCAAAGTGATTCTAACTGACCCAAAATCAACGTTTCCATCTTGTCCTCGACGCCAGACAGTGCTCGGTCTTGTTGAGGAGACCGAAGCGGCTCTTGTGAGATCTGCTGAACTCTCATTGGTCGACTCATAATTATTAATGATAAAAGCCGTTATCTACCAGTTTAGAGTTCAACAGATGATGATCTAATGTGAGCCGCTCGAGCCTCTTCAACAGGACGGAGCTTTGTATATATGGCGTCCACGACAAGTTGGAATGCGAGTGTCAGAATCGCTTGCGTCAGTCCTTTGTGCATGTAAGAGCTTAGTTTGTGTAATTATGTAGTTTGCTCGGGAATAAATAGTTTATACTTCTCGTCACTGGGTGCCCTCTGACACTCATTTCTTACTTTCACTCTTTATCTCTATTACAATAATATTATCTTAATTTATGATTTCAAGGGTCTGTTGCTGCACACACTGCTCTACGTAGTCAAGCGCTGTACCCATTAAGCTACGGCCGAGTTAGTTAAAGCCAGTCTTCTGCATTTGTCTCGCTGCACTCTTGGAATAATTATACTCTTGGCGTTAAACGTCTGTTGTCATGTTGATGAAGTTATCACCCGATGTGAATTATGACGTGGATATTTTTGTCATTCACAGGGAAGTCAATATAGGGGGGATGGGGGTATATATCCCCCTACACTTTTTGGCAAGGAGGGGACGGTCAATGTTATAATCTCCCCACTTCTAGGGTGGGGGATGACTCGCCGACACACCCACACACATACATATATATATATATATATATATATATATATATATATATATATATAATTATATATATATTGCAAATGAAATATAGATTTGAAAAGAATACAGACAGCTTCCAATTATGAGTTTACTGTGAAATATTATATTGAAATATATTTAAAGTGTGTATAAGTATATATATATATATATATATATATATATATATATTTGAAATGTGTCATACAGGCGCCAAAAAGGTATATATATATATATATATATATATTTAGTACATGTTTATATATATTTATATGTATGTATGTGTGTGGGTGTGTCGGCGAGTCATCCCCCACCCTAGAAGAAATATTGACGCCACTGTTCATTCATGAAGGATTATTGAATAATATTTATAAATATGTCATTTCAAGAATTTGAGAAAAATCAAATTTATCAGTCCGGGAAAACTTTTTTTCCGTTGCCTGAACAACATTACCAGTTGGTTTGCGCCTCCACATGCTCGAGTCGTCAGCATGAAAGCAGAAGGGAATGTTAGTGAGCGTTAAGCTAGCTTTTGACAGAATAAACATACGTGTTGGCTGCTTGTCAGGACAGCAGACTGCAAACCGATCTGCGGGGTCAATGACGCAACTAAAACCGTCAGAGCACGATTCGCGGTTTGGTCCTCGGCCGCAGAATTTTGGGGCGCCACTTGCTGCGCTGCGCTCTGGTTCACCTCCACTGGGACATCTCTCGTCCGTAGCTATAAATGCAGAGCGGCCCTGATATGTAACGTTTTGCTCATAACACCTGCACTTGTTGACCTGCGTAAATGTGTTTACGTCCCCCTACTTCAACACTAATGGTCTCAGAGATAAATCCTTGCTCTATCCATATCTATAAATGATTTTATTTCTATTTCTGTTAGTGCTCACAGTCTCTTGCATCATTTCTATTATTAATTTTAATTATCATTAATAGTTAAACTATATATATAACTAATTACAGTTTGCCACAGACATGTACATCTCAAACAGTCCTGCCAAGTAAGGAGACAATGAGGAGGACAGATGACAGATCTGTAGTCATACACAAGCCGCTGATGGTCATTAAGATTATTCCTGAACTATTCAAAATTCCTTCGCAATATGGGTAATCAGTGGCAAAAGAATGCACTGCAAGGGCGGCATCCAACAGGTTTTAGGGAATTGAAGCGCCCCCCCCCCCGCCCCCCCCCCCCCCAACCTTTAATACTTGGAGATATTACCAATTGTTTGGTGTTTTCTCCGATAATATTCAAAGCTAACCGATCCCTTTTCTTGAGGTGGGAATCTTTTCTAAGGATATGAGCCCATCGGTGTAAGCAGTAAACCCCTCCCTTCCAAAAAGTAGTTCTTTGAAACGGTTGGAGGGCACCTTACCACAGAGCCATCTGATGGAGAATGAACACACTAATATCTGACACATTTCACTGGTATTCTGGTTCGCTTTCATAGAATTTTGCTATACCTTTTAGTAAGTTTTGTATTTTTACGGGACACTTATGTTTGTTCAATTCACCTTACGAGCAGTATGTCACGTTCATACAATTCTTTATTTTATTTAAGTATTTATTTATACCTTCAAATATCAGTTATTTAGATTTTATAAAGTACATCCGATAGCTAATTTGTAAAGACTTTCACATTTGCTTTAAATTATGATATAATTGTGAGTGATATGATAATGACAATATTGGTAACACTAAATTGGCCCGGTAAGTAAGTGTGAATTTGTGTTGATCATGGCAACGTATTGGATATGTACTGCCATCTGGCAGCAAATTATAGTTCTAGAACGGTCAATGTCAGTCATACAGAAGAACAGAACTCGTTAGCTTTATAGAAGCAGGGAATTATGTTTTCATTTACCTGAGCCAGGTGGTGAATGCATTTTGTTATTACTTAATTTGTTACTTGCTCGGTGTTTTTTAGTTAGCAACGTTTCTCAAAATACCATGAGTGTATGTTCATAAAATTTCGGGAAGGATCAAGGTAATAACGAAGAAATAATCCATTACATTCAAGAGGTAGTTAGGATTACCGAAATTTGTTTTGATATAAAGGGTTCTTTTCCATAGTGCGATAGGGCGATTTCTTTATTCTGACTGAGAGCCATTGCCATTAAATGGTATTAGGGGCCATCTCAACTCCAAAGCTGAGTTGGTGACCCGTAACATATACAAACGTGCTCTGTGTAGCACATAGGATAGTGTGATTAGGATTTAGGCGGAGGTATACATGTGGGCTCCGATCAAGTTTTACAATTTTTAGTAGCAAACATAATTATTTAGACCTGGCAGGTCTAGACCGATCCCTTTTGCATATACATGTAGAATGTTTACGCGACTCACTTGTTTTTCCTGGACATTTGCTCTCGCAGTCTTCAAGTGATTTGAAGTTGTTTGGGTTGCCACCACAACCGCCGTATGTGAAGGTTTCACACTTATTTGTGGTAGAGTTAAAGAACCAACGCCTAGCAGCCATTCTGCATCTCCCGGTCTCTGCCTTCAGAGCACAGATATCGACAGGAACCGGCATGGGCCCTGAAAGGAGACAAGGGAAATAATCCTGCTGGTAATTTGGATAATATCCTAATATACTTTACAGGTGCTCTCCAGTACCGAACATAAACACAGATAAAAAAGACGGGACTGTATTTAATACTAAGGTTATGTCACGCTGCAGCCGTGGCTTGTTACGTAACTTCGCTTGCTCGTCTATAAAAACAACAAGATGACCATGAGGGTCCATGTCTGTAAGTACCCTATACTGCATTTTTCTACCTTCCTTTCTTCCCTACCTCTCTCTTATATCTATCTATCTATCTATCTATCTATCTATCTATCTATCTATCTATCTATCTATATATATATATATATATATATATATATATATATATATATATATATATATATATATATATATATATATAGCTAATCTATTTTACTTTAATCTGTACCTGAACAGTTGGAGCAACTCTAACACTGATCTCTCTCTCTCTCTCTCTCTCTCTCTCTCTCTCTCTATATATATATATATATATATATATATATATATATATATATATATAAACATATTTTTATAAATGTATGTGAAGATTGGAAAATGGTTTAAATATGATCATTAAGCGTTTATATGATAACAACACAATCAAGTCTGGAGTCCTGTGGTCTACCTTGCAAACTTGCATACACCAAACCAGGGGTGATGGTTTGCATCCAGGAAGTTGTTTATCCATCTTATACTGTGTTTTTATAAGGGATTTATTTACCTGGAATAAAAATATCTTGTCTTAAATCTTATCTTATTTTAAAATAAAGCACTATCGTTTTGATTTCAACTGAATATGGACACTAAAGGTTGCACAAACAAATTCAACATTGTACAGGGTGGACCAAATTTGTATCCATAAACTGCCATCCTTTAATTGAGAAATCTAATAATATATATATATATATATAAAATAAAAAAAATCAAATTCTTGATCCGCCTTTTCAAGTTATAGTAGATGTAGTTATACTTACTTGGTGGAGGTCTCATCGACATTCCTGAAAAGAAGAAAAACTTTGTTTTTATAACTCTATAGAACTGTATCATGACATATGAAATGTTCCAATCATGAAAGGTATAAAGTATATGCCGATAGATATATCATTTACCCTGGACAATGATACTGATTTTTGGAGTTTAGACTTAGAAAGAGTAGACACATTTCCTGCATTCTGTTTTTCTTGAGTAAGGAGACAAACACAAAATTTAATTTCCAGCTGTTACCAAAGAAAGCCGATCAACTAAAACAATTTGTGTAATTTGAGGTTATGAATCAGTATCCCCATTTTCCAGTCTCCCTTTTCAGCACCTAAATTTGCTCCGACATTTGGAAATCCCATTTAGGTTATCATCTGTAAAGTACGTTACTTGGGTACGTTTGATTTTGCTTTAGCCCCTGGCCTTTTTACAATTTTTTTCAGTCATGAGCAAATTAGATGATGGGAATATATGTTAAAAGAAATACTGTTTTTAACATGTAGTTTAGAGTTTTAATGGTTTAATGTCGTATAGCCGAGCGCTACCATGTATAGGTGCAAGAGACTATATAGTCAAAACAGGCTTACCCGTAAAATTAAAATATAGTACTTAGGCATCTGACTATAATATGAAATTACAAACAGTGAAGTCATTTTTTAAATATGTATAAAATGTAAATTAAAGAAAATTACAAATATGAAGAAGTATAAGTAAAATACTAACCTTGAGTGGCGGCAACCACCGCCGCGAACAGTGCAAGGACCAAACGACAGTTCATGGTGGCGTCTACGTGTTTCAGTTACTGGCGGAAAAAGAGATGAAAAATAATGTATCAGCTTTACGTTTTCAACAGTAGTACAAGTCTCATTCACACAGCTTCTTTTTATACAGGTGTTTTGGTATTTAAGGTAACGGCCGTTTTGTGGGGCCATACGCAAGTACACGTAACGGCGCACCCGTTGACCTGAATGACGTACGTATAGCCGCGCGTCAATGCTCACTGGACCTTGCAGGGTATTGTATGTTTGTTGGGCGTAAGAGACAAGTCAATTGTTTATTCATTCTAATTCCGTTTTGACGAAAACGGATCCAGGTACCGCAGGCTACATTTATTGTAGGTCCGGACTTAAGTGGTCACTGGTACAACACAGTACTGCTAGGTACGGTATGTTTATAACGTGTGCGTATGAGGTTCATTAATATTCACAGACACATGGGACGTATTTTCTTTCACGCTCTCTTGACCGCCTCTACCAACTTTGATATAATACAGCCACTGTATTTTTACATTATTTTCTTCTTCATATTTCATGTATCCCGTAAAAAAATGAGTAATTTTTAAAAAGCAGTAGCTAAGCGTGAAAATATGAAAAGATTGACACAAATTATATAAAATACATAGCTTGATATATATATATATATATATATATATAAGCTGCAAACACGATAACGGAATTATCTCGAAATCGCTAAAGTAAAACTGAGGTATTTTATTCTCCTGAAAAGTAAGCTCTACATAAGGTACTTTGTCACCACCTATAAAAAGATGAAGGGACATGTCTACCCCCCCCCCCCCCCGGAACATCAACCGTGGTAGTTGTGGCAGTATAGTAGTAATGCCAGAAACAACATATTACTAGACGAACTGGTATAGCGGTGCCGGTATAGCGATTTCAGATTATCATAGATTCATATTATCCCCCAGATTAACCCCCGGTAACTTGAAACTAATTTCAGATTATCACCAGGGTTAACTGGTTTTAGTTAGGTAGTTTGAACCTTTAACTTGAAATTACGTCCAGACTACCCCGGGGGTAATCTGAAATCGATTTCAGACTAAACCTGCGACTGTACTAATATACTGGCTGTTGACCTTTACGTTTGAATACTGAGCTGTCTATACAATTGTGTCTTTGCTTTGTCGGCGTCCTTCATAAGAGGTTCCTTTTGACATCTGTTCGCGAGATGCAAGGGTTGCAAGATACACAGTACAGTTGCTTAACTAGTGCTAACAAACGCTAATACCCATGGAGGTCACTCTGGCTGCATAGTGTAAATATATACAACTGATCTCGTGTTTATTAAACCATGCATGCAACCAGATTCCATATATATATATATATATATATATATATATATATATCATGCACCCTTATAGCCCTTACTAGCTTAGCTTAGAGACAGTATATGCATAATCAATCAATTAAGACTATTCATAATACGGGTTTTAGTGTATATATATATATATATATATATATATATATATATTTATATATTTAATTATATGAATAGCCATAGTTCTTATATATATACCTCTTCTGGTAGAGTTGGGTGGGTTACAAGGGTTGAGGAGTTCATTCAATATTGAATTATTAGTCCAAGGAGCACTTTTATTCTGCCCCTTTTTTCCCCTTAGATTTCCAACACCGTGGATTTTGCCAAAGCTCACTTTTAGTCAGAGCAGTATAGTAACATGGGACAGAACTGCACCTGATGTTCAATTCTTTAACATTGACCTTACATAAGTAATAGAAGGTTAAGCTTCATTAGTTGCAGCCAAGAAGACTTAGTTATTTTCGTGAGTTCATAGTTTTAAAAAGGAGCATTCTATATTGAAAATAAGACATGACCTCGCGTGCTCATCTTTAGTATAATAAAGGCAGTAGGCGTTAACAGAACACAAGTCCACAAAATAATAACTAAAATATAATAATAATCATATTAATAATAATAATATAATGATGATAATAATAATAATAATTATTATTATTATTATTATTATTATGGTAATAATAGTAATAACTTTTATAATCAAAATGGTGATAATGATAATAATAATAATAAAAGGGATAGTGATAATAATAATGATTGTTATAAATAGGCGTTCAAATACCCATTATGTCCTGAAACGGGTTTACAAGTTTATTATTTGTGTCGTTCCTTTTTCTATTGACATATACCTGGTAACCATTTCTCCGCCAGGATGTACATGTATTTTGATGTTTTTTTCTTGCCATTGCTTGGTCGGTTCATTAACCTGTTACATAGGTTTGTCAGTTTTTACTGAAAACATTTATGAACGGAATTTTGATGAAGAAATCTTTTTTGGAAGATAAATCGCAAGGAACGATCAATAAAATTGGTTTTGTAACCGGGGACTATAATACTTTAAACGATTCTTTACCATTTCGATATAGAGCAATCTGTTTTTTCCCGGTCGGGGGAGAGAGTCAGTATATTTTATAAAGGACTGTCTTTGTTTTGGTCGGCACAGCCGGCCTTGAGTCACATTAGATACATCTAACATGTGCTCACGTAGCACATGCCAAAGCTGGATCAGGCTCCTGGTAATACATCAGACATGGTGATCCAGAATGTCGGCGGAGGTATGTATGCTGTCTCCGACTGTTGTTACGGGATGACATTAAAGCGGACCGAACTGTCTCGCTAGTGAAGCATGCTTTGCTAGCGAAGCGGTTGGTACGCCAAACTTGTGTGCCACCCACATGGGTTCGAATCCCAAATCGGCCCAGAATTTTCCCCTGAGCAATTTGTCTTCGTAACACTGTTTTCTAGTGTTTGAGATGCGGCCATTCAGATTGTGCATTGAGCCTACGGTTAAACACTTTATAAGTCTCTTCCGAAGACCAATGCAATATGATCATTAAATGGTAATATGTCACCCCATATATCGTTAATCGCAAAATTGTCTGTGCCTAAAGCTGACTTTACATACGTTATATCAATATTTTAGATGGTTTGGTATGTTAGGTGGTTTTGGAAAGGACATGAACAGTTTACATTTTAAAATTTTTTTATCATACATTTATAATTATACAATCCATTAAAATGGCCATTACATTGGCTTGAACTTTACAACTTTCACCGATTTTCTTATTCAAGTTTGATCATATCTCAGGGTGGAATTCATATTTAATAAATATGTATATATTTTCCGTCAAAACGTCAGCAATCAACATTCATCCGCTCTCACCTCTGCTGTGGTCATTCATCTAACACTACTTAACAACTAACATTCATTATGTAACATAAAATTAAGTTTAAAAGAGCGCGACTGGTACTACCATGCACTACATATAGCTATCGCAATTAAATGCATGTCTATTCGACTTTAGTTACAATAACCGAAATCACAGTCACGTGAACGCTTCTGATAAACCAATTACCATTTCGAAGTATTTTTTCACCGAAGGTTAACAGATATCTTAGAAAATTTCTATGTTATGTGCAGTTTTTGCATATATTGATTAACTTATATTGATATTGTTTGGATGATAATAAAAAACACTTAACCTCCCCGCAAAGATAAAGCAAGAACCACTGGACAGAAACCTGAAGGTGTGCATTTTAAAGCGTTTCTGCTTATCCAAACCGTGTTCCACCCTTCCATCAGAGATCGTTTCTACTTGAAACGAATCTCTTCTGTTTAAGCACTGTGGGGTGGCCTGGACTACTTGTCCCAACTGGCAAACTTTAAAATAAAAAATTGTTTCATTTTGAGGAAACACCTTGTGTTTACATTACACATGCGCATGCTTACAATATATAAAGTTCTTACCACAAAACACCCATGATTTTGTAATTTGTCTTGAAACAATTATTATCCAATACACTTGTCCACTAGAGTAAATGTATATCTACGCCGCTGGTGTATTGAGAAACCCCGATGCATTCTGGGTGTCAAATTTTGACTCCAACAATCCCTTAACACTCTTTTGAGTCCGAGTCTGCTGACCGTGTTCTTCTTCAAAGTGTCACGCTTGACCAACACTGGTCACAGATGATCAAATGCGGCTCCTATTATTACCCATGATGCCTCTGTTCCTTTCTGGGACATAAACGTCGCCCGATATAACAATAGTTCATAATCATTTAAATTAGATATATTATTATTATCCAGATAACCGCCAAAATTTTATGGCCCCTCCACAAAATTTCAGGAGTATTAGGTCATATACTAACAGTAGCTGACAGACCAAGCAACGTACCAAGGGAAAGCATAATACCTTCCTAGCGGAGGTTTAATAAAGCTTACCGTTGTGAAATGCTTTGTAACTCACCTGAGAGGACCACCAGGACACTGCATAAAGAACTGCTGAAAAGGGCTCTTAAATACACCTGAATATACAAATCATATGCAAATTATGAGAGACTCAAGGTGAATGAACTTGGTACGGGAGAATCGACAAGTACGTGAGCAAACAGAACAGGACGCCAGTTTATTTGAACATGTGCAGATACGAGACGTACTTATGACCATACCAAGACCGTATCAGCCGCCGTCGATTAAATAAACAGCTACAAACTGCGCTGATCATACTGAAATATTATAATTATTGAAATGAGAGTTTTACTTTCTGTAACGTCACGTATCAGATTTCATCAGTTGATGTACATCTGTTTAACCAATGGAGCAACGTTAAATGAGCCTACACGAGCGTGATATATATTTCTCAGCCAGCCGTTATGGCATAAATTGATTAAAGCTGTAAAAATTCATTGTTTATTTAACGTGTTTATCACAATGTCCCGCACATATTCTAGATTAATAAAGTAGAGATTGAAATTTTATTGAAACAGAATCACGTCAGAAGATCGGGATAGATGACCGAAAGCTGTCATACATTTTGTAAAACAGGGTGCCATGAGGTCAACAATGATATTGGCAACGATAGTTAGGGGACAGTTCCACATACTGCCCTAAAATGATTGAAAAATCAAATAAATGTGTAAGAGACGGCCCTGATTATCGTTAGACTATATTCGCTATGCGGGATTCATATTCTATAAATTATTCCGATTTAAATAAACCGGGTATAATATCTCTAGATTATTATATTAGATAAATTTCAATACTAACATTGATCGATTCGAGAGTTGAAAAGTTGAAAGTCTTCACGTCATAAAATATCACATTTCAACATTTCATTTGGGTCACCTGGCTTATAATTGGTAGTGACAAAGGGGCAATGGCTACTAAATGGCGAGAGATTTTTTACTGCGATTGAAACGGTAGCGGCAGAAGACGGGACGAAATTAAGCTTGGCCAAATTGGCAAATAAAGTAGCTTTAGTTGATAAAAATAATCATCTCTTACCTCTTGCAGTCAGAGTATTCTTATCTATAATGCAAAAAATATAAGTAGAACATACAATAGAAATTGAGAAAATGTTGTCTAATGTCAATTCCACACCGCAGACCTAGAAATACATGACGTTACCTTAACTAGTAACTTACATGACCAACCCTTGACAGGTTACATTCTGACGGAGACCTACCGTAAGTATATTAAAGGTGCCCATTAACCTACCTTTTGAAAAAAGAATGTATGTGATTTCTGCCTTCCTCTGAGTATATATTAATGATCTAAGGGTAATTTTGTAGTGAAAAGTTCTTATAACGCCTGCATGAAGGGTGTATGAACCTGTTTATCAACAACGTGTCTGTAAACAAAGCAATGTTGACAAACGGGAAAAACATGTAACCTCAGGTGGAGAATTGCATATGTGCGGAGGTAGAAAGGTGACTCGTTGCAAAACACCATCTTCAAAGCTCTGGCTTATATCTTACTTGCTGCCAGATGCCCTTGTTGAATTTGTTTTGATTATTTTGGCGGACCGCCACATATTTTAAACACGTTGATATTTTTACAGGTGCCCCTTTTATGTGTGCAGCGGTCTTACAGATGATTGTTTTATTGTGCACACGGATATTCCATGTGTTGTTGGCATTTTGTTTGTGTGCCACGCGTATCTCGTATTGTAGCGGCCTCGCCTGGCCGGATGTTGCAGGCTCGGTTTAATCCGCATTGGTTGAACCCTAGATACACAGCGTTCTTTGTTTTTGAATGTTCTTTGAACGTGTGTACTGTGTTAGATTCTTTAGATTGTTCGAGCAATGGAAGGTTCTCGGTTGGAGGTGAGTAGTTATAAATAGGGGGCTGTATTTTAGAGCCGGGAGAGAGGTGAGAGAATATTCCAGCGGACACAGAAGCGTGTATGTTAGTTTGTGGGACCTATTCCGATAAGTGCTGCAGTTATAGATTTTCTTCAGATTTTCTTCTGGATTTGTGACGAATCTTATTTGGTCTTCAGTTTATTTTCGGAATTGTTACAAGAGCTTTACATTTGAGTGTTATTCTCCGAGACAATTTGTGTGATCTGTTCGTCCGGCTTATACATTTTAAAGGACTTATCGCTGTGACAGTGGTGGTATCCAGGTACTATGCACTTTGTTTATCTTACTGTGTGATTGTATTGATTTATTGTTATATTGCTGTTATATGGTGTAATTGTATTGATTTAGTGTATTGTAATGTTAGGGTTGTTTTAAGAATAAATTATAGTTATTTGTTAACCAAAAAAAAACTTCTGACTTCTTTATTCATTCCCCTAGACATTTAACGCTGCCTAGTGTTACAGAATCTGTTTTTTTATCTCCTTGACCAAATTTATGTTCATCAGCATACGTGATCTGTTGATATTAGGTTCCGTAACAATATAAACAAATTGCAGCCTGTGTGTGGTGATATCCACGTTTTCTGGCCTATATTTTATAAAAGCTCCAGGGGATTACCATTAAATTATAAATGTGAGATATGTGATTGGGCCACTTTAAGATGCTCTACTTACGCACAGTGCAACTGATGAGCATATATAAGACTCCAGATATTTATTTGTTCTTTAAGTTATATAAAAAGGACAAGGAAAATAAACAATTTGAATTAATTGATGTAAAATGAGGAAAGGAAAGGATCTGAGCAATGATCCCCGTTTGAGTTTATGTATGGTTTGTAAAAATCAAAATCATCACTTTTAAATTTGCTTTAAAACCAATGCTTCGGAGTACCAGGGAATATTTTCTTTGGAAACTTCAAGTAGAGAAGTACATGATATCATATCATATCAATAGGTACCAGCCTTTTCAACCTGCTTCGTCACATTGCGTAGAATCGTACTCATACAGCTACCACTCCGCTGGTTTTAGAGATTGTGGGTAAAAAAATCCTTTCCCTACAAAGCACGGGGACTACTCAATACACCGGCCTAGTGAAGATGATAATGATGAGGGTAATGTTGTCCTTTAACATTTGTTAAAAATGAATTGTTTCAAGGTATATTGAATGAACTTGGACATTTTGTGGTAAGGACTTCATGGAATAAATAATATTTCGTAAGAGCTCGGATGTGCAATGTAAACGATAGTTATTTCCTTGAACTGTTACAAATTTTGAGTTTGCAGTGAGACAGCTGAAGCATGTTGTCCCATCCATATAAACATATCTAAATGGAAGAGGTTCGTTATGAGTAACGATAACCCTATGACGGAAGGGTACAGCTCCGTGCATGCCTAGCGTCATACCGACCCTGTGGAATTACGACCAGATTACTGGCGCCAAAGTGTCTTTACATCTAAGTCTCAGGAACGCAATATAAGGCCTTATGAGGATGCATATATTTTCTTCATTTCTGACAACGCTTCATGGCCTACAGGTACACTATCAATCAACATAAACCAGACCAATCGTAAGCATTTATTGTGTACTTTCTTGAATACCAAACATGAGCTTGATAAAATTCCGTTTAACCCAAAACATTGGTAAATTATCCGATGGCCATCTGAGCTCCCCCAAGGAACACAAGTTTCATTCGTACAGAGCTCTCAGGAGCAGCATCAGTCGATCAACATATTGACGCCCCAACATTTTCCCAATTAAGCAAGGTCCATGTTTTATATATATGTATATATATATATATATATATATATATATATATATATATATATATATATAATCATGAACATATCTAAACGTCTATCATCTTTAATCCTTTAACCGACTCCTGTTTTCTACATTCGGATACCAGGACATATAAAATGTTATGTTTTCTTGAAAACTGTATATTCTTATTATATATATATATATATATATATATATATATAATATTTTTATATATAATATTTTATATATATATTCTTATTTTATAGGATCTAACTTAAAAAACCCATGTTTTAAATATTCTGTTAAAAAAAATACAAAAATCAAAGAATTTAAGAGAATGAATGTAATGCTAAATGTGATGCATGTGATGCATATGATACTGTAAACTTCTCCAGCCATTCTTGAAAAGGAAAAAAATATATACGAATTTGTAGAATTTCTCTGTTACAGCAAAGAGCGCGCACGTATGTGTGTGTGTGTGTGTGTGTGAGAGAGAGAGGGAGAGAGAGAGAGAGAGACAGACAGAGAGACAATCAGACAGACAGACAGACAGAGAGAGAGAGAAGGGGGAGGGGATGGTATCTGTAAATGTATTTATATTTACAGCACGGTAAGTCCATATCCATATAAAATGTACATGTAGCATATAATATACACTACTTCAAATCAGTCATACATAAAAAAGGTAAACAATTTTAAATATCATAAACATGATATATAATTATAATTACAATGATCATTAATATATAAAAAATGTACCACAGACATACAATAAAAAATAACTGAGTTACGTGATGCAGAGGTGCACGGTATATTTGCTTAATGGACAGGCGATTCCGGATGCTGGCTGGCAGCAGTGACGTCACTGAGTGCGTTACGGGAGGTACCGTTATTGGCCGAGGTCAGGCTTGTCAGGTGAACGCTATGATCCGGTTTGTCAACATAGAGACTTAATGTAATTGAACCAGGTGTTCGCTGGCCGTGCTGATTTATAAATCAATGCAGTGGTCACTGTCTCGTCCCGGGCCAAGGACGGCCTTCAGATGACGCCCACACATGTGATCGGTCAGTCCAGTGGTCCTTCAATGGGTATACGTTATATCTCTTGACTGTCTGTCTGTCAACTTGTATATTTGTTAAGATGGCTTTCACAGAAATGTTAAAACGGTGGTCTTTAAACATAGAGTCTTTAAATAAATGAGAGGTGGTTAATTGGTTAAATTGTAATTTTTGTTGTAAGAATAGGTGACGCAAAATGCATTTTCCTTGTTTGGATATATATTTCTTGTATATTTCTATAGTATGTATCTACATATAGAGCTATAAATAAATAAATATATATATATATATATATATATATATATATATATATATATATATATATTTTTACGGAACCTAATATCAACAGATCACGTAGTCGTAACGAGCATAAATTTTATTATGGAGAAAAAAAAATCAGATTCTGTATTACTAGGCAGCGTGAAATGTCTAGGGGAATGTATAAAGAAGTCAGTCGTTTTTTGTTAACAAATAATTAAAATTTATTCTTAAAACAATCCTAACATTACAATACACTAAATCAATACAATTACACAGTATAACAGTACAACAGTCAATCAACACAAGTACATAAATAAAGTGTACAGTACCTGGATACCACCACTGTCACAGCGACAACAAGTCGTTTATAACATACAACCCAGATGAACAGTTCACATAAATCCTCTCAGAGAATAACAGTCAAGTTCATTCACAAAATCAATCCGTTGTAATCCGAAAGTTCCTGTCATAATCCCGAAGGCAAACTGAAGACTATGTAAGAACGGTCACAAATTTAGAAGAAAATCTATAATTGCCGCACTTATCGGAAAAGGTCCACAACTGACTTACACGCTTCTGTGTCCGCTGGAATATTTCTCTCCTCTCTCCGGCTCTAAAAACAGCCCCTATTATAACCTTTCATCCGAAAACTCTAGAAAATTCCCTTTCACAAACAATCCAACAAAACAATTCACGTGAATTCAACCAGAACGGATAAAACTGAACCTGCAACACCCGGCCAGGCGAGGCCGCTACAAAACGTGTTACGCCCGTGTCACACAATATAAGACATATGTAAAAGACATGTAAAAGACATATGTAAGACTTGTGCACACAATGAAAAGGGGCACTAGTATCAATATATATATATATATATATATATATATATATATATATATATATATATATATATATATATATATATATATAATGACAAGACACAGTTGTGGGTTCAAAATTTTTATCCCTGCTCTGCGACTGCATGCGTGTAATTACAATGAAAATCTACAGATCCTCCTCCAACCCCGATTGTCTGCTTGCTTTGACGAAGGATTCTTGTTACCTGTAGCATATCTGTAAAAATCTGATACTCTGTATCTATCGATAGGGCAGAATCAGGTGTGCATTAATATTAACTTTTATTCAAAACAGTCATATTTATATACTAGTACTTTAACGGATACAATCGCTGCTGCAGAGAAGGAAAGATCACTGGTGAAAAGTTAACTTGGACCACAAATTCCAACAGGCGCAGATTCACGGGGGGGGGGGGGGGGTGGGGGGTGTCCACACCTGCCCTTAAACAACAACCTTTTTTTAGACCGTTTTTTTGCATGACACCAGTTGAACCCTCCTGCAATAAATCAGGGAAACGCACGTGTTCTAAGCAAGGTTGTTTATTATCGAAAACAGCTGGGATTGAACAGGAATGTCTCGAGCGAATGTAATAATGATTTTTTTTTTCATATTTTCAATAAAACCTTGATTACTCAGTGAATCGAATGCTTCCAGTTGGGCCACAAATACAGACCCACAGTTAGACAGTATTGATCTGAATGGTTAGTATTTCAGTTTTGATTGGAGTTCACGTTACAGTCTAATGAACGTTCGTCTCTCAGATGGTTAAGACCACATAAAATCTGCTGCTGTGACATGTTGTTATTGATTTGTAATGCTTATTACGAAAATAAGACTGTTATTATTCGGTGATGACAGCTTGGAGGTTGACAGGGCCGTTAGATTTTGCTTGAATGGTAAATTATTAAACACTAATAACTGTTACTCTCAATTTAAAGTGACGTGGTAAGCATAACTGCCTCAATAAATCATGACGAATTTGTTATATCACCATGTCACCATGATATTAAGGGTTAATGACTTTTGTCTATGGATATAGATTAAAACCAATATGTTTCCGGTATTATAGCCATTTCCTGATTATTTTATACTGAAATTTTGGGAAAAATGAGGAGGTATATTTTAATATAGCCAGCTAGATGACAGCGTGATGGGTTTCTATGAAGCTAAGATCATCGTGTTCCCCCGTGGGATTGTTTTGTGATGGAACCATTGCATATAGAATACAGACTGTGCCCGGGTGTCATTGGCTGGTGTAAGTGCAAATTAAATCTAAAATTACATGTTAAGCCAAAAATACTAAGATTTTGTCAAAATTTTGAAATTTTTTCTGCACATGTGGTTGACGTCACCATAGAGTACACAATTGTCGCAGACAGTGGTGTCAATTTATCCTCAATGGTGGGGGATGACTCGCAGGCGTGGGAGGGTAATTAAAGTTGGACAACTTTTTTTTGTAAACACGCACAACAACACACACACCTAACATATATATAATATATATACACTAATATGTATATATATATATATATATATATATATATATATATATATATATATAACAGTCCATAGTAAACTCTTAAATGGAACCAATGTCTATAATTCATATATTTACCTGCGAGGTGTTGCCAACTTCACACTGATTAAGCGTCTTATTTAAGTGGATAAACAGAAATGGATTATTTTTACCAAGAAATGGGTTCCGTTTGAGCAAATTTTATCTTTATACTTTATTATACAGGCAAATATGTCATATGATTATACAATAGGACTTGAATACGTTTGCTTGGCTTAAAACGTGGCCGGGGACAGTTTCACCGGAATAGAAACAGTATGTACACATGCATGGCAGCTTCCCTTTAACTGCACACTTTAAAATGGATACTGATCATACTGCTATACTGTTTTACCGTCCCTTGCTCATCCCAACATATTATTTGGATTTTCATAGGTAAAGTAACCTGCCATGAAAAAGGATAGACAACAACCTAACGAAAGAAAAGAGGTCGATGGACTAATGGTGGTCAAAAATATTCTAGCGCATAGAAATTTGTCCAATTGGAAATTTGCCTAATGCTAGAAAGACCTGGACATTTAACATCGGGCTGTCAAGAATGCTGATAGCAAGTGTACGACACTAGATCAACAGCGGGAAATGCCGAAAACAACGTTCATTATCGTCAATAATAGCCAAAAGAAAAGAAAAAATTATACTTGGATTTTCTGAATAATTGGAAGCGTTTTATTTGACAAAAGTAATTATTTAAGATACAGATTGCAATGATAAAAAAATAGATAAGATGAATACCACGTCGGTTGCCATAGCAGTATGTCCAGTCAGTAGAATGGAGTTAATCTCCAATTATCATTATTAATTAACTGTGAAAATTATCTGTGGAAATTTAAATCATTAATTTAAAATTGCTGGATATGAGACTTCTTTCACCCTGCTCTGCTTCCTGGAGATCAAATGTGCAGAGAATGTTCATTGTATTGCGATAAACCAATGGAAGACAGGAAAAAATATCACTGTGTTTTATTCCAAGTAACAGTAGGGTGAAAAAATGTATTCTTGTTAATAAGTAGTTATAATTATGATATTTGATTAAAAAAAACAGCCGCTCCATATGAATTCACACTATCATATGATCACATTTGATCATGAAACTAATGATATCAGTAATGAATTCTTGTTAATGTGATTGAATATAATAAACTAGTTAAATTATATTAACATATTTTGCAGATATAGGTGTAACGACAATGACGGGATGTATTGCTGCCTCATTTTAGTGTAGGATTTAGCTTTGGAGGAATGCTTATACCGCACAGTAGTATACCGGTAATAACGTGTTTTCCATAGAAATATAAAAATAAACATCATGACAATTTGCGAAGCGATTAATAAATCTTTCTTGTTGCCATGGCAACCAGAATGACTAAGAGTTTTCCTTTTCAATATTTTTAATTCAGGGGCAAACTGAAAAAAAGGAACACGTCAGCGTCTTGTACATTTTCCATAGATTGATATTCTATATAATTTTTTATTCCACAGTATCTAATCTCATATATTTTATCTCAGTATCGTCTGAGTATAACATGGTATAATCTTTCAATAATACATACCAGTAGAAACAAAATTGAACATTGGAATCTTTCAGATACAAATGTACAAAAAGAAAAACAGAATTTAATTAAAGATCAAACCGGTGAATTAGCTTGTGTGTCATGACTCGAATTAATTGGTTCTTCTAGAGACATATTAAATATAAAATGGTGGTTAAGATGAAGAGACATTTCTTCTCTGCTTGCAATGGATTAACTTTTCAACACAAAAGCTGACAAGCTGTAAAGTTTCTCATAAAGCACCAGGAAATATACATATATATATATATATATATATATATATATATATATATATATATATATATATCAACATGTAATATTTTATTTAATAAGTGTTACATGTACGCATATTGAATATCCGTTTCTTATTTTATATACATGTATTTTAATATTTTAGGTACCACCCTCAGGCTTTTTGAGAAACCAACTTTGGCCTTTGAGAGATAGACTCGTTATAGCTTTGGCGACTTAAATGATAAAAGACCAACATGCCATCCAAAGAACTAATTTTTACTCCTAAACAAACTAACTGTCAGCACTCTAAATGATATGGTGCATATATATATATATATATATACACTAGTAGATAAACCCGGTGTACCGAGATATATTCACTGAGATGTGGAATGTTGGCTCATTTCTTATTCTAAAAGTTAACAGAAAATATAGCTTTCAGTGGGAAACTGTCTCGATAAGGTATGTATAAATATTTTTCACATTAATTTTGTAGCGCTGTGCTCGTGGCAAGAAATTCATAACCCGGTATGTTTACCTTGAAGACCTGGTCAGTGATGATGTTTACATTGCGAACCGGAATATGACGAGGGGGCATTCAGGTTTCCAATGATATTTGACTGGATGCTATCGTTGGACGTATAAAGATTAGGTTGATGTGAGGAACACATGAAAGATTTTATTAAATGTACGTTGCAAGGAAACTGTTCCAGAAGAAAGAAACAGATATATGCATACCTCGTAAGTAGCAAAAGCGGACCCAACGGGACTCAATGCAGAGGAACCGTATCCCATTTTCAGTCTCCACAACTTTTTTTTCTATCGTATCAGACATATTTTGATGCCTGAAACCCCGGCCACCACTCCACCCCACCCCACCCCACTCCTGTTATTGAAATTAGGACCTTGAACTAGGTTTTATTATTAATCCTTATCGGTTGAACTCTCCATTTAATAAAGCGAGAAACATGTGTTTTCTCTTTTACTGACCTCGCATGTGGGTGGGAGACGCGTTCAAATGTAAGGCCAGACATGCTCAAATCCCTCATTGAAAGCAAGCGTTATTCATATGAACAATAGACCTTAATAGTGTGTGAGGTTGAGTGACCACGATGCACGCATTCCGGTCATTGCCGAAGGCAGTTCGGCTGTGCTCGGTCTAACCTCCGTGCAAGTCAGTAAAAAACTGATAAATTACTCAAAATTATAGGTACATTAAAAATTAATTATTCTCATATTGCCTATGTCACTGTGGGGATAATAACTTTTAAAGGGACATATCCAGGAGCAATATTATGCCTATTTTTTCACACTATCAGTTCAGTTTTGCTTTATACAAAAGTTTCCCTGCAAAACCATCCCAACACAGTTTCAGTACCTCGCATACGGCTGTTTAAAACCATGTTATGTCTCTGCGTGTTTGTAAACACAGTCTACGTGTGTCTGTTTACCATAACAAGGCCCCGTGAACAGAGATCCGATTGTGAGCCGCAACACACAAAATTCAACCAGCGGGAATATGTAATGCATTTTTGGGACCAATTCAGTCAGGGTATCTATCGATTGGCAGGTGTTGTGGCTCAGCAATGCTCAGAGTCCAACGTTGAAGCCTGTTTTTATGTTGACACCTTTGATCGCGCCCGGTCCATCGTTTTTAACACCCGTTTACAGGAGTATGCAAAGGTTTAAGGGCAATTTTTAGGCAGGTATAAACTTATTTTAAAGGGAAGCAGTTATATTTTCGTGTTAATTCAACATGCTTTATAGGTGATTGGGCCCCTTTAAAATGGCTTATGGCACATTATTGTACACAATGTGGTTTTAGAGAACATTGCGAACAAACGTGAACCGAATTCCTTTATAAGAATTAAATACATTCAAGCCACATTGTTCACCCACCAGTGTGTTTGCTTTATTACAGCTCTACTGCTTCAGTGGTTGGTTATCCATATATATATATATATATATATATATATATATATATATATATATATATATATATATATATATTATAAAGAGAGAGAGAGGGGGGGGGGTAGGGAGAGCGTGTTAGAGTAGTACCAACTCTTCATGTTCAGATCTTGATTGAAGTAAAATAGTTTAGCGTGTCTTCATTGTATTCTGTCATATTTGAGATAAAACTAAACTGGTCATCAGTGCAAAAAATAAACGGGTATGATAAGCTAGTGCTTTAAACAAAAAAATTGTTTCATTTAGCTAATGGCCTTGCTGAGTAGGTAGGGCGCAGTGACGGTACAATGGCATTAACATCTTGAAAATATATAATAAATAAAATATAAAGTAAATTTCCCTCCGACACTTTGTGTGATAAATAGCTTCCTGGTAGCTTAAATAAATCATTTACTTTCATATACGATGGATTCCATAAATGTAAGATGTGGTCACAAAGCAAATAAGGAAAGTGATCATTCCAAACGTGAATCATCAACTTGAATGATGTTTATTTTTAAAACATTAAATAAACACGCCACAATTATTTTATTCTTTATTTATTGACTATCAGAAATAATTGTAGAGATCATGCCGTAGAAAGGTAACACGCTCAGTCCTCTTCACCTCTGGGTTCAGTTTCCGGTGTGACTGGTTTCGTTTCCGGCGTGGGTGGTTGTCTGAGATCAGTGGTTTTTCTCCTGGTCCCCCGGTCTACTGCTCCTAGCCATGACAATACGACTCAGTAGGTACTCTAAAGTGGCCATTCACCTATCTGACCTTAATAAACTAAAGCTAATCCCTTGGAGCTTCCATGAAATTAGGCCAGAAAACGCGGATATCACTGCTCACAGGCTGCTTGTTCTGTTTATATCAACGTGTTTCTATACATGTATACAAAGGAGATTTGCAAAGGACCTCCCTAGAAGGTTCTAGGTCAAACGGATACAATATTTGCCCTTTCTAACTGTCAGGGTGCTAAAAATTATACTTTTGGCAAGTAACTCGCATAATATAGGTCATCATGACCTAGTTTAAGGTTTCTTAGAAAAAATGACCATAAACACCCTGAATGTTGTGTTAGAAAGATGACTTTCAGTCAGCTAAGCTTATAACCTAACATTTCGTCTTGTTTATGTTAAGTGATAGAACTCTTGTAGACCATAAGGCGTTGTCTGAAATGACAAAAATAGTTGCATCCCCATAGAGAATATAAGTGCGTTCCTCGCTGAAGGATGTTACGGCACTCTGACAGCCTGTTCGCTGGTCGTTGGATATCTATTATAATGTCAGAGGGATTAAATTGGCGCTATCTTGCTCCCCCACAGAAAACCTATAGTCATTAGCTGTTATGTAATTCATGTAAAATAAAATTATCAGACGCCAAAGGAGCGAGTAATTATATGTATTGTGACAATAAAAGCGGGACATGACATGACCATTTGTTAATTGACTGACAAGGGGACTTTGACGTCACAGCGTGTGATGGTTATTATCTCAGGGTGTGGTCACCGAACATTTCCGTTAGACATTATCTTACTTTAAGTACAGTATCTTATGTTGGGTGCGTAAGAGGAGAAGGAACATAAATTGTTTGGTGGGGACAAGAGTGTGGGTGTGTTCAAAAGAACAACAATCAAGTGACATGCCTGACATTTGTTACTTCCTCAATGATTAAACATACGGGTCTATTGCCTCTTATAATGTTTAATTGGCATATTCCGAAATCTGACGTCTATTAACCGCAGGAACGCCTTGGAACCTCTCACAAAATTAGACCAGGAAACGCCCGATAAAATTGTACGCAGGTTGTGCGCTCTGTTAATATCCACGTGTTTATAACACATAACGTAAATTCCTGTCGGGTAAAGTTAGATTCATTTTTCAGGACAAGGGCTGCTTAAAGGAACATAAACATCTCCAATAAAATGTCTATTATCACAATGATAAGCTATCAGCTCATTTTGGCTGAATGCAATAGTTTCCTACCTAGCAAAACCATCCCACAAACAGACTTACTGTATCCAGTTTACCCATTTTTCACGTTGTTATACGTCTGTAAGTTAACCAATCATGACAAGACAACATAATAATAGGTCCGATCTTTCAACTGCCAAATAAGAGGGGAAAAGTGGTTAAATGTCCAGATCTTCTCATTGGTAAACACAGGATTACATCACCACAGTTTGTTCGCAGCTCTGGAGTGTTTTGACTTTGATACCACCATGGAACAGCACATGAGTACCATCTGCCGTCAGTCTTAAATGCATAGCACAACATCAATAAGATCGAAGTTTATCTTGTTCAACCATCGCTAGAGCGCTTGTTTCATGAATTTGTTACTATACCAAGTTGGGTTCTGGTAAACGGCTTACTCCTTGGCTGTCCGTCCACACGGATTCACAGTCTTCAGTATCATCAGAAAAGCGCAGCTGATATACTAAGTGGATATAACATTACGTGAGATCACATTACAGAAGCGGATCCAGGGGGAGGGTCTAAGCGGTCTTGACTCAACCTTTTCAGCCGCTGATACCTTTTTTAGGGGTTTGGACTGATTTTTGCTGCCTGGATCCCCCTTTTCCGGACCTGGGTTTTTTTTTAGATTTTGTCATAAGTCCTCGTGGATTGGACCCCTCCTTCTCCCGAATCCCGAATCCGACCCTACATAACACTTTTATTCCGTGAGCTACATTGGTTCCCTGTGATCCAACGAATTGAACATAAAGTAGTCACACACTCATAATAGTCTTTGAGACCAATCATAACTTGGCATCAGCTATGCCAGCCAGATGCCTCAGATCAGCCGGATTACTATTTCCAACGACAAAATCTTTTCTGCTTGTCTAAGAGAGGATTTTCTGTGGCAGGTCCTCCTGTAGACATCCAATTCCTTTGGAACTAAGATAAACTGCATGAGAATCAGGCATATTCTAAAAAAAAATTTAAAACATACCTTTATGTACAATATATTGAAGGCCTGTGATGGAATATTGTGCAAAATGATGTTTAAATTGTGCACAATGATACTCCTTTTAAAATTGCGTCACCGGTTATTATTTTCATTGCCTTTTATATTTTTTTTATCAAATACTACATATACGATATATATTTTAGATTTCTTTTCACACCACAGCGTTATACTAGCTAATTCCAGTCTTTTTATATCTTATCATACATACTATTCATGAGCAATCTTATCATTTATTAGCTACAGCTTATGTCAAGGGCATCCCATTTTAAGCAACTGTAAATGGACACTGCATTCTTTAACGCCGAATTCAGCTATTCTGATTTGAACGTATTCCAGTACAACCGCTATATACCGCACCTGTATCAACCACACATCAAATGAAAGAAAACAAAATAAAAAATCATTTAACTTGACGGTTGGTCTGGTTTATTTTTACTTGTAGACCGAGCCTCATCTAAGATCGGAGGGGGCGAAATGCCGCTAGGACCAGGGTGGTGGTTGCTGTCCGACATCAGGAACGCTAACTTTATAATATATATATATATATATATATATATATATACATGTATATATTTATTAAGATAAGCAAAAAACATGCCACAAAAATTTCATTTTTGGGAGCCTGCTTGGTGAGTGATAACAGAGAAACCTATAGTTTCAGGCCGTGTTTTCCAGACAAAACCCTATGTTTAATCTATGTTACAGGTCTTTCTCTATAAAAGTCCACCACGTACGGATAGAAATAAGAACTATTTTTCAATGAAACAAAGGCATGAACTTAGGATGTCTTAATTAATGGCTATCTGGTATGTAGCCTTACCAAGAAAGCAATGATGCCTTTTTTTCTGATTGGTTAATGGTTGATCACCTCAGAAACATAAATAACAACTTTTATTCAAACAGAATCAAATAAACTGTGTTCTTCTTCATATGAAGATATATTAACGCAACAGTAAATTATAAAACAATATTAATAACCATGCACCCATATAATAATTTTTTTTAAATAAAATAAATCTAGCTCGACTAACATCAAATGGGATTTCCTAGGGATTCCCTTCACTCATGGAATAGCAGGAACCCGCCTTCTTTCAGAAAAGGGGGACATATTAATACCAAGAGGGCTATAATCGCATCAGAATACTTTATTATAATACCTTATCTTGGCAAACCATATATATCATGTTTATAGGGATTGAAGCGCCTGTGGCTGTTCGACATCAGGAACGCGAACTTCATCAACAGGGACCCCTTTTAGTGACAGACTGTAAATTATCTCTTTAATAGGAACCAATTTATTGGTTGGCTTCATATAGAGCGGGGATGTGTTAAATTACATTTGAAGCCTGCTGAGCCAGTATCAAAAGATAAGGAGGTTGTCAGTGGGACATGGTAATATTGTTCGCGTCCTCAGATATTGCTTCATTGTTATTTATACTTGTTCAGTTGAATTTTTCCTGCCTCCATGACTTTATTTCCTCTTCGTCGTCGACTACCTATTCATCCATATCTGAGTTCGGCCATCTTGTAAAAATTTTTGTTTTTACATTTTATGAAAAGAATATCTGTTTAATGTCTTCTGAGGCCGTGCTTAGTGCTTTTTTGGTTCGTAAGGAGTCAAATTTTGATGATTTGCTTTTTTCCCCGTATTATACAGGCCCGGGAATGGCAATGACTACAACATTAAAGTACCCTTTGCCCATTTTTGTGAAAACAGTTTTTACTCTACACATCAGACAGGAGTGGGCAATACGGCAAGCGAATAAATTGATGCAGGCCATAAACGTCTTTACACCGCCATGTCAGTCTGTGCGGTCCGAACATTCTCGCATCGAATAGTGCTTTTTCAGGGGTACCTGTTTTTAAATACTGTCTAAGATCAGTTTATTAAGGAATCCGTTTTACTTTGATATTAAGCATCCGCAATTGATCTCCGGCTGTGATTAATTAATTAACTAGCATTCGATCTTCTGAAGCAGAGTTCTGGGAATCTTTCGGCATATAATTTTTTTTAGTCTTTTGTTTCGTTTAATTTTAAATCATTGAACATGTACGAATATAAACAAGAATGGGTCATTTTACCAGACTCTCATTTGCAGTCTGCTTAAGTGTAACTATAAGAATGTTTAATCCTGATTCTAATAATCTTAAACAAGTGTATGCGCAGTTACATATGTTCGATTAACAGCTTAAGAAATTTTCAGTATCATTTATGAAGCGACAGACCATAAATCCATCCTTATCTATCATTGTTATATATACAAAATAAAAAAGATATATGAATAATAATTGTGCTTCTATGTGAATTTAATGTTTTATCGATACGGCACGCTGGAAACCTTATGTTCCATGTGGCCATCTTAAAGAAACGCTTGCTCACCCATGCATTAGAAAAGTTATATCAAACGACGTTCATTCAGGGACTCGAAAACAAAATATACAAAATTTGTTTTATTACATATAATATATATATATATATATATATATATATATATATATATATATATATATATATAACTGCTTTGATTTCCATTGTTTCGCTTATACCCATGTATTTGAAATATATACATAATGACCAACACAAGACAACCATACGCATATGAATTTACATTATATAACAACGTATTCCCGATTTGTAATTGTCTTAACGACCGTCTGTGTAGGCATTCTATTATCGGACCCAGGCACTTTGTGGTAACACCTAGGAGGCTCTGCTGTCCAAAATATCAGCAGAATTTAACTTGGTAAACACTGTATGTTTACAAAAACATTTACTTCTTAAATTAAGCTGAAAACCCTTACATCGTAACATTAACCCAAAAGTTTGGACATGTTCATACTTTTCATAACGTAAATAAACAAACCATAGAAGTAAAGCGAGGGTTATCTTCACGCTGATCAAACGTTCACACAGCGTAATAGCATGTGCGAACGACGTCTGAGCAGGTTGTCATAGACGTATTGCACACGTAGCGTTATATGTACACCTGGCCTTATAGGCACACTGATTTAGGCTTTACATGATATTTTTCTATGTAGATATTTTAAAGTAAATGGCCATGGTTCCACTTATTTAACATTTCATTGGAAAGCATTCTCGGTTTATTTGATGTCAAGGCGGATCAATAATAGTTAAAATAAGACATATACTGATTTGAATTACTCAAAGGTAAAGTTGAGCATATACCCCGCCAACCTAAGTTCTATCAGCAGATAGATACCTGTGATATCTGTGATAACTGAACGTAAAGGTATAATGGATGTTCGTGTTAGTTAATTATGTTGGATATAACAACACAGCACTGTGACACTCTTGAGTCCAATCATTAGTCCAATCGAGAAACACCGAATAATTAGACGAAATTGAAGAATGATTTAACCAATTACTTCTGTATGGCAAGGTTGCGATATATATATATATATATATATATATATATATATATATATATATATATAAATATTGTTTAGCACCATGGTCGCCCAGCTTCATCATGTACATACATATGTACAATATACATATTTTTATCCTTTTTTTCAGCAATAAAGGTTACGTGCCGATTTTAATCATATGATTCATATGAACAAATATGTGCTTCCTGAAATCGTATTACCATACGTGTTGCTGCACATGTAGCAGTAGCTACGGGGTCCACGTTTTCGAGGACCCATCACTTAATGTAAATTCTTTCGTGTTTTGTCTTAAAATAGTTTAGACAGTGCGTTGCAAATCTGATATGCTTAACTGCAATGGTCATTTTCAAAACTGTAGCGGATTATAACGAGCACCATATGGGCAAAAATTGATTGAACAATCACAAATCTTTAGGCACATTCCTGTGAAATAGTCAAGAAGTTGTCAAATTCAATGAGTTTCTTCTTTCATTTATAAATTTTGGTTAGTTACTTTTGAAATTCATTTGAGATTAATCTGAGTCTACATTTAAATACAATTTAACTACAATCAAACTATAAAGCATTTCTCGTATTATTGGGGATGATATTGCATGAAAATATGAAATATTCTTTTATGCAAGTAAACATATGAATTTATGATTTTCATGGTCCTTTATTTTTATTAAGGGGCCCATTATAACATTCATTTATTTCATTAATTCGGCCCCTTAAACATGCAAAAAGCCCTTGGTAGTTTTATCCGGCCCAGTAATTCAGGGTACGCAAATATGAAATAATAAAAGCTTCTTTGTAGTAGACTAGACTATTTTTGAGTTAGTGCCAAATCAGAATGAATACATTTTGTATTCATTTGTAATTGTAATTCCAGACAATTAGCAGATTTGGCAATAAAATCTCGTCACCAAACGACCCGTTTGTTGAAAAAATATGAAACAAGGCCCGTTTGTTTTTTATCAGTTTTTAGACGTAGCTGAGTGCGTCCGGCTTATATCTCTGTTTAGAGAAAAATTTTCTGAGTGTCCGAGGACGCTGCTGTTCTCCCGACTGGTTTCCCTCAAGACCAGCGTGCTTCCCTCGTTATTCTTCTCTCTCTTCATCCCCTCCCTCATCTTACTGATAATGAAGAAGAACACGGTCCTCCAGGTATCCTCCACCTCCTCCGTAAACACGTCCTGTAGGACCTCCTTCAGTGCAAACCGGACGGACGGCCAAAGTCTCTGTAATAAAGAACGTACTGGTCACCGGGCAGAATGACAAACCGGACGGACGGCCAAAGTCTCTGTAATATAGAAAGTACTGGTCACCGGGCAGAATGACAAACCGGACGGACGGCAAAAGTCTCTGTAATAAAGAAAGTACTGGTCACCGGGCAGAATGACAAACCGGACGGACGGCCAAAGTCTCTGTAATAAAGAAAGTACTGGTCACCGGGCAGAATGACAAACCGGACGGACGGCCAAAGACTCTGTAATAAAGAACGTACTAGTCAACGGACAGAATGACAAACCGGACGGACGGCATAAGTCTCTGTAATAAAAAACATACAAGTCAACGGACCGAATGACAAACCGGACGGACGGCCGAAAACTCTGTAATAAAGAACGTACTGTTCAACGGACCGAATGAAAAACCGTACGGACGGCCAAAGTTTCTGTAATAAAACACGTAAAGGTCAACGGACTGAATAACAAACCGGTAAGACGGCCAAAGTCTCTGTAATAAAGAACATACTGGTCAACGGACTGAATGACAAACCGGACGGACGGCCAATGTCTCTGTAATAAAGAACGTACCGGTCAACGGACAGAATGACAAACCACAAGAATTGCCGTTTTTTTTTCGATGAATATTTAACATACGTTTAACTAATGGAAGAAACACGGGAGGGATATTTTTATATTTACAAGAGGAAGCCATTCTTGCAAAAGATTAAATACTACATTTTACCCCTGAAAACTAGAAATAGCATAACTAACTCGTAAATCTGGTCCTTGGTTTCGGACATCAGACTGGTATTTGTATCGAACCTTTGATGAGACATGGTCAGGAATGGTAACATGACGCCGGTGGTGACGAAGTTTGATGATAATAAGTTTCCAGGGAGACGCTCAAATGGTAGCATTTAATTTTATTAGTTCACCCTGTAAACCTAGTGCGACGGTGCAGCGTTCACCGTCTGTCGTCCGTCTGTAATTATCAAATATCTCTCCAGCTACTGCAGCTGTTTTCATTAAATTTTGTCTTGTTGATCATGTAATGAATATGCAAAAATAAGTCTTCTGTTGCGCCAACTATTTTAAACCTATTTTCTGTCTTGCAAATTGCCTTTACTTTTTTTCAAGATAAGTCTATTAAAATGTTGGCTTATATTTAATAGGTTACAATTCCTGGAATAAAAAATGAGTATACATTTATTTGAATTATTTTCAAGATGGCGTCTCTGATGAATTTCAAATTAGGTTTGACGCAAAATTTTATAATAAGGCGTGTTCGTATAAATGATTTGATATATCATTTTGCAAAAATATTAGTAACATTTGCACCTATGAGCACCAAACTTCATAAATATATTGATCATTTGACTGCTTTGTGATTTTGAGCTGCAGGTGGCGCCACCTATGTTGACCAAATCTTTGCTAGCTTAAATTGAAGTTTCCATATTCTGAAGATTAGTCAGAAAAAATATCACTTTACCTTTGATATTAAGGTTAACAATTTCTTAGCGGAAGGGAAATTAAAATGAATTAAAATTCAGTCAAATTATTTTCAAGGTCCTTAGGATCGAATATAAAATGTTATCAATCCCGAAATTCCCAATTTGATTTCTTTGTGTACATGACGTATTGCATTTTATCAAATATCCAAGGAGAAGCTGCAGCTATAAACATTATATTTGACAGAAATGTCTCTAATGCAACTGCTATAAGATTATAATTTGTTAGTGGCACCACTTTTTTTTAAATTTTCATGTAAAAAGAGAGTAATAACTCTTCTTTTATTTCATGTAAAGCAGTTCTGTCGAGCTAGTGAAATTAGAAGCAGAGAGTAAAAATTGAATTTATTTTTTAAATTCTGTCTTTATAGAAATTCAAATTCCATTATTTCATTCTTCAACATAAATAATGTAATGACTCTCACCATATATCTAAGGAATTGCTGCAACTATTGGATACATGATAAGCAGATGTAAGCCATAGATTGTGCACCCTATGTCTGACTACGGCTGAAATGGTATTTTCCCTTTCACTGTTTATTTTTTATCACCCACAATCATGCACAGTGTGACACAGAGTGCATATTAGACCCGATGGTCTCTTATTTGTCATTTATGACCAGTTTGTACTTTAAAAAATGTAAGAATAAGGAATAACTGGTAAATCACTAACAAAACATTTGCGAAAAAAAGCAAATCGATCGGCCTGCGTTATATAGAAATGTTCGAGTGTCTGAGCTCGTAAAATCTTTATTTACAATAATAGCCCCAATATTATTATTTGCCTGATATTAATCGTGCAAATGGATGATAGAAAACCTTAATATTGAGAAGCAAAATCGTCAATCTTTTCAGAATCAAACTGAAAGAATATTCCTGCCTCTAGCAAATATTACATACACCATAATACTAGTAACCAAAACATAATGCAAAATAAACTATAATGTTTTCATAAGAACGTGTTTTATATCGCTATTCTTGTCACAATGTCAGCTGAATGATATCACAGACTTTGATTCCAATACCCGTGCTTATTTCAAGAATAATGAACAAGCCTGCAGGTGTTCAGCCCGTAATCACAACTTCCAATCAAATCCAACGCATAAGATGCGAATAATACACGTTTCCCAAGCCGTCTTAACAAGGACACATATTCCGGATACGTGACAGGCTTATTTGTTTGGTCTGATTCTTGATGTTTTCCTGATATTGCTAAACGCCTAATCAAAACATCGCATAAGACATCGTACTTGTTCAATTGCCTTGTTCATTATCCATGAAATAGATAGTAATTTTCAAACAAAATTTAGAGTAATGTCAGCAAATTTACTCTGTCAGTTTTGCTGCTGTTGTAACAATATAGATAAAAATACAAATAACAAATATAACACTAACTGAGATTAGATAGTGATTAGATATTTTCTAATCGATGGCGGAACATACGCTCAAGATATTAATTATAAAAAGATAAAATACCCTTTAGCGTGTCCTTCATTTAGTTCAGTTCAAGATGAAAATATTAAAAGAGGCACACTTGCATCATTACTAAGTTCTCGCTTCACTACTTTTAATTACAATCTGCATGTTGTCATTGTATCGATGTGAATGACTTAACAATAGCATGGACTAATTTTGTTCCCTTTCTAATCTATACAAGCATCAATTTCGATTTTATGTGATAAAGGATCTGCATTAAATAGGGGGTATATGACAAATCTAGATAGAGTGAGTCTGTCAGTCAACAAGAAGAGTTTGACATGTCAATTTAAGGAGATCAAAGGATTTTTCCCTCAGTAATATTATAATCATGATAACCTTTTTAATCATTTCTGCCATGAATCTCGGTTTTGTTAGGTAATTTATGTATAATTCACATATAATATATATATTATACTAGCGCCAAACAAGTAGACTGTATCCCCGCGCATAATGACGCAGGGTATCAGTCTTCCAAGATATGCGCCATTTTTGTGTGATTCGAAGCATGGAGATTTTATTTTATTCAATAATAATTGGAATAATTAGAAATTATAACAATAAATTTCTATAATTCAAAGTCGCAACATACCATCGGTAGATATTTCTAGCTTCGATATCGGAGCTATACATTCACGAGTGTGAATAATAATCCAAGAATATTATTACTCTTCATTATTTATAATATTGTTAGGTTCCATGTTATCGATTAAACCAAAACCAATAATTTATGTGCTTACGCATTATTAAAAAAAATAAAAAAAGTACCTTCCAAAACGAACATCAAAGTACATAAATGGTCATTAAAGTCCTTATTTTTGGTGAAATATGGAAGACTCACAGACCAAAAAAAATCTTAGTTCAAGCTAGGAGATAAATCATACTTTTTTATTCAAAAGGTAATACTTAGGTTTCGTACATAATCAAGCCGATTAAAAGCAATACATATAATTTAATGGTTATGTGTAGATAAAATATAAATAGAACACAGAGGAACCTGTGTAAAAGACCACCTGTCTATCAAGATCACCATTGAGGGTACAGAACGCATTCACATTGGTCATAACTGACATATCCAGTAAGACCACAATTAGACGTTCTACGGCCAGTCCAAAGTTATTGGCATAACGGAAATGAAAACCGATGGTCAACTATGATTGTATTCTGTTTTGCTAAAAATAAAACATTAATAGGCAGTTCTTTCATCTCTGTAAGTGCGGTTAGGTATAAAGAAATTGATGAAAAGCCAAATATTACACGAAATATGTTATCATCTATTCAATTACACAGCCATAGGTAATGCCCCATTGATTCCTCTTTAATACAAAGGTCCGCAATATTGTTAAATGGATGTGGACATGAATCGATGTGATGGTTGATTAGGTGCTCACCGGCAAGTAATGATCTTTGACCTTGTACTCGGCGTGAACTCTGCCGAGAGCGATGAGTAGATCACTGAGTAGTGCTGAGTCTTCTATGCTTTCCACTGCGGCCCCAAGGGCCTCCATGACGACGTACGCGTGTTTACTCAACTGATGTTGGTCGATATCGCTGTCCTCAAGCGTAGCCTGGTCACGTGACGAGAGACGACGAAACAGCCGCTTAACATCCCTGTCTGTTTGGAAGAACCTGTAAAAAGACGCATATTTTTTATCTTACACATAAAGAGCAGTTACTCACCCACCGAGATATTATTAGGTCTTATATTTAGATATAATTTCACTATGGTGAATTTCATCCCAACCATTACTTTCTTATTTTTATTCCAATCCAAATAAAACATGGCAGAGACAACCGACGCCAACTTGAGAGAAAAGAAAATAAATTTATTATTTAAGTTCATTTGGCGTTTATTAATCAAAATTGATAAAATTTTTAACCTGCATGGTTTACCTTCAAAGAGGATTTCTGTATTAAAAATAACGTACCAAGGAGAAACTAGACCAATGGAGCCACATCGAAAACAATATATATATATATATATATATATATATATATATATATATATATATATATATATATATACAATTGGGATCGAACATCAGTCTGTACCTTAGGATGATACCGAGGTATAGAATATGCTGCCATAATTGTTACAGAAAGCCTTAACGTTAGCAGGGAGTGTCTGATAGTAATCAATGTTTATTAAAACCATGCCAAATATAAGACATATATATATACATATATATATATATATATATACATACATACATATATGTATATATATATATATGTGATATACCGAATTTGAGTTCATTACACATCCTTTGTAGATGTCGATGCAAAAATAAATGAAGCTTTTTTTATGTCCACGTATATGCGTGACGAATGGTGACGAACCTTATAATAGGAGAATACATGTACGCGAAGCCACTGGATCGATTTTTCCGCATAGGGTTTGCGTGAACGGAGAGATTCGCAATAAAATGGTGTCAGTTCAGTGAGTTTTTTTGTTTGTTTTTTTTTTTTTTTGGGGGGGGGGGGAGGGGGGGTTCAATATTGATTATCTATTAGATCGCTATATCATTTGACATACCTGCCAGTTTACGCATACATGCATGTGTATTGAAGCGATTTTTATTATTTCATACATTTATTCATACTATAGGGTATATCAATCATCCGACAAGCGACCTGTGACATCCGGGTTTTATTACGTATCTGCGTGGTGAAATACATCATTAATAAATTGCCGCCCCATAGGCTGTTTCGAGAAACTGAAAGAAATAAACAAAGGGTCGATAAGGGCACAGGGATACGACAAAAAAGTACTCTTAGTACAGCATTCCAGGCAAGAATCTATCTGAGGAGAGAGGTTGGTGACAAGGGGACGTGTAAATTAATGTATAATTGAAAGCGTTAGAACACTTTTTGGGGGCCACGTCCAAATTCTCAAATTAGCGTAAGATACGCGTATACGCTGACATAGATTTTAAACATAGGGCAGCGATCTGACCAAGCAACCGAACACAAAAAGTTTACTTGTAAAATAAATTATATAGAAATAGTGTATCCACTTAGCTATTAATGGGTAAAGAGCAGAATTAGAGTTGTCGAAAATTAAAGACAAGCACGGCCTAATATGACATGAACAAAGCCAAACGGTATAGATAAGTACTATGCTATTCACACAAATGATGAATTAATGTCAGAGGTAAATTGGGTTGAGATCTTGATGATGTATTTCAACACGCAAACACGTATTTTATTGACCCATATGTGGGGAAAAGGTATGAAATTTTTATCACGATGAACCTCACTTAAACTACTAAAATTGCACGTTTCACAATAACCTTTTGAATAATTACCATATATGGCTGATACGGCATATTAATAACTGAGTGCGCGGGGACTTTAAAACCATTTCAAAGAAAATAGTTTAAAGTTACAAAATTCTGACACTGACATATATTGCGGGTTCTTTATGTGCGTTTTAAACGTCGTTAAAAGTTCAGTGGTATCACCCCTACCACTTATTCTTCGTACAACCAAGGGTTCCCCGGCGCTCACAAAATTCATCTACCCTTCCTTCTACTCAAAACAAACATTTCCCAGTTATTCACCGTGGGACGGCGGGCACTACTTGTCTCAAATGTCAAACTTTAAATAAAAATTTGTTTCATTTCAAGGAAACACCTTCCGTTTACATTTCACATGCGTATGCTTACAACATATTACTTATACCGTGTTATATTACTTATTACTAAGTCCTTATATGAATACCTAAAAACACTAACGTTTATGTATTTTGTCTCGAAAGAAATTTTGTCCAACATGTTTTACGTACTACCCTACCCTCATCATAACATTTATAAGCTGGTGAATTTAGGCAAAAAATTTAGGTTTGGTTCACAGGCACTTTTTTCAGAAATAGATGCGGGCGGGCGTTTTTTTAGTTTTTATTTTTAGTTTTTTTGTATGTTACGATAAATAATGACATATGATAAGGAAAAAAATTATAATGACAGATTTACTTTGCAAGTAAAAGCACTACATAACAAAAGAAATTTTATCCAAATTTGTATGATTTTATTTTCTTGAAAGAAATGTCCGAGTGGCTGGAGCTCAAAATCGGTAAGTTTTTATTGAAATCAAAATAAAAATGTTTAAGGGGGGGGGGGGGGGGGTTAAAATTGACGCGGGCGGTGCCTGAGAACTAAACCTTTTATTTTATTTTATTTTTTCTCGCCCTAGAGGCTCCAGTACATAGTGGGTTGCCTATTTTAACGCCCACAAACCTAAGCCAGCCGCGGGGTGCTCTTGTGCTACGTCAAACGTTCGTTGACTCAGCGAAATACCCATCTGTATAACCTCAAAAAAAGTCACGGAAACATAGCAAAGTCTCCTGCCTTTTTGCTCAAAATACCTGTCAGATTCTCTAACGGCAGTATTTTTCTTCTATAGGCACGGCTTTTGTCCACGTAGTCTCAACAAATTGGACTCTCTGATCAACTGCTACAAACGATTCTCTCTGGCTACACATTCCATTATAAGTCCGAGTACAGGCCACTCGAGCCCAAGTCCGAATCCCTGAGGTTCGAGTCCAAGCCAACCTTCTTCGAGCCCGGGTCATTGTCCAATACAAATATCCCATTTAAAGATTATTTACTAGTTCACACACACACACACACACACATATATATATATATATATATAATATATATATATATATATATATATATATATATATATATATATATATATATATATATAAAACGCATGGCCTTCTCCGCTGGCGAGCCAAGTTCGATCCCCGGCATGGCTACGAGACGGGGTTGTGGTGGCCCGTCCAAGGTCGGTTGTTTTTTCCTCCGGGTGCTCTACTCTTACCGAACACCGAGCGCCATCATCCGAGCCAGAGATAGTGTCTCTTATTAACTATTATAACTAATTGTACAATCCATGTAAAATAAATAAAGTTTAAAATATATACGTATATATCTTTATAGTAAGTATAATATATATATATATATATATATATATATATATATATATATATATCTTTATAGAAACATTTTCTACTGGACTTGGCCTGTTTTCTGGAGTCCTTGTATCTCCGAGTCGAAGTCCAAGTCCGAGTCTTTAAAAAGTGGACTCGGGTCCTACATTACTGCTGGGTACGGTGCTGGGTACTCTGTTACATTCAACCTTTGTCCCACATCGATCTGTTGTCCTATTATTAATCAACCAAAAAAGGATGTAACAAAACTAATCCAGTAACTCATAACTGAATGCCGCACAACGGTGATTTTCTCAACTTGACTTGTGTCTGCATGAAGGGGCGTCTATATCCCCCCTCCACATATTAACGGGGGGGGGGGGGGGAAGGATGTTATAGCCATATTTTGGAAATTAAATATATATATTTATAATTTCAATTACAGACTTCGTTCCATTTATGGGTTACTGTGAAACATTTTATATTTAAACCTGGTTAAGTATGAACCTTACTTATATAATATAAAATTAAGATATAACAACTTATTTCTAAAACCTTATTCTAAGTTGTATGATGTTTGAAATGTGTCATACAGAAGCTAAAAAGTATATATATATATATATATATTATATATATGTGTATATGTATGTATGTATGTATGTATATATATATATACCGAGGGTAAAACGCTCGGCTCTGTCCGTTGGTGAGTTGTATATTGACCAAACCAAGGCCGGGTGCATGGTTTTGAAAAAAAAATCTCCCTTTTTTCCCTCCACCTCAAGATACTGCCGAGCCCGAGCTCTCCTGAGTCACAGAGAGGGCTAAGTATTAGTTATAATAACTATTTGTATCTATATATTTGTATCTATGTTACAATCTATGTAACATAATAAAGTTAACGTAAAATAAATAAAGTGTAACTTTTATTTTATACGTTTTATTACACGTTTCGTCAAATACGGCTATCCTAATAAAAATTAATAACAGCCAAATGAACAACATATATAAACCCAAATAATCACGCCTTCTGGAAAAGTACACCAAAATCCTCGGTATAAACATATTTATTTATTTTTGGAAAGTACAATTAGACAAATAGCACTCGTGTGCTAATATAAGTATTCTCCAAACACCCAATATAGCCACAGGCCTATACAGTATAACATTTGTTTAAGCGAATTGCGCATAACATTATTAAGCATTTTAAGGTAATTTTAAATGCAATATATCGCAAAATCTGGCTCTGTTTTTCGACATCAAGCGCTTTTTCAGCATTAAACGCTAATGAGGCTTTAGCCGTAAACTGACTTTCTAGCAGTCTACCAAATCGATTTTCTATCAGAAAAAAATTACATAGAATATATTCAGTAAAATCCTGCGGATCAATTTACGTGACCACCCTGATTAGACAGGTATTAGACAGTTCTAAGTAGGTTTTATATATATATATATATATATATATATATATATATATATATATATATATATATATATATATATATATACATACAGGACTTTCGGGGGGGGGGGCAATTTGTAAGGAGGGTCCAAGACCAATTGAATGATTGATTCTTTCTTTCCTCCAGTAATGAAGCAAATAGCGTAGCATGGAGAACCTAGCAATGGAACCACATGGGAAGCAAAATATATACATTTGGATGCACACATCAAATACCGAAGCTGTTATTGAATGTGCGTGTATATGCGTATATTATTACAAAATTAAAAAAAAAATGAATTATGTTTAAAATCTAAAATATTACTCAGACAAGTGCTCATAAAGATGTCAATTTGTTTGACTTATGACATGTAGACTCGTGGTTGTATCAGCTATTACATGATACTAGGTAAATAATCAAAATTTGTAATACTGATTCCTTAATAAAATTAAACATGCCCAACTCCAGTTTGCTCCTTGTATAATACAATGTCTGTTTCGATCCTTGGGTTATTTTTGACACATGTATTAGTCTCATAGCTGAGATTACTTTTCTATTTTTTCTGATACATGTTTAAAAAAAAATAGAAATATTCAAATGTGATAAAAAAATAGATTTTAGACAATTTCTCATTATGATGTCTATAATGTTTATTATTGTCATAAGTGTCTTTTTATGATTAGTAAAAAAATGTCTCAGAAAACAGCTTTCATGGCCTTATGCTTGAGATATGTTGTGCAATGAAGTAAAATCATAATATCTACCGTATTATAGAAATAACATTTGTAAGGCTCCTATAAGAGATTTAGAATCACAAAAGGTTGGTCTCATCACCAACGTGGCCTTCTGTTTCCTGGTCAGAGAGTGTTGCTTGGTAACATGAAATATACCGGATATACAGCCCTTCTTTAATGACCTGGTTCTCAGGTGTGTACGTCTCACCTAATTGACGATGCTGTCCGACCTTTTGGCGCGTGTTTAAAAGTATATATATATATATATATATATATATATATATATATATATATATATATGTACTTACTTTATATGAAATATCAAATATTAAATACATAAATATGTGTAGGTGGGTGCTTGTTAGTAAATAGACGGTAATGAGGCCTTGGCCGTAAACCGACTTTCTATCAGTCTATCAGACCGACTTGCTATAAAAAAAAATACATAAAATTAGTCAGTTAACCTACAGACTAGTTTTGTGACTACCATGGTGTGACATTTATCAGCCAGTTAAAGATATTTGACATATATTTTATATCAATATATATTTATTTATTTGTTATATATATACGTTATGTATATATATAATATATAACGTATTTATACAAATACATATACATTCATTTATATATATATATATATATATATATATATAGTTATATATATATATATATATATATATATATATATATATATGATATGTGTTGGGTAACTAGGTACAGTATTCTTAATGGGGCCCAATCACCTATAAAGCATGTTATATTAACACGAATAATACCTTCTTTAAAATTGATCTGTACCGGCCAAAATATTGCCTTGAAACCTTTTGCTTACTCCTGTAAACGAGTGTTAACAACAGTGGTCCGGGCGCGATCACAGGTGTCAACATAAACACAGCGCTTGAGGCAGTGTGCATTGTGGAGCCACAACATGTGTCAACCAGGAGATGTCCTGACTGACTTGGCCCAAAAAAGTTATACATGTTCCTGCTGGCTGAAACACCCCTTGGACCTCCAGTTACGCGGCCATGTCATGGTTAACAGACACACGTCGACTGTGTTTACCAACACGCAAAGCTATAACAAGGTATTAAACAGCCATATATGCAAGGTACCGAGACTGTGGGCTTTGAATGTTTTGCTGGGTAACTTTGTACGAAGAAAATCTGAACTAATAGTGTGATAGAATAGGCATTATATTGCGCCGAATTATGTCCCTTTAAATAAGCTACAGTTGATAACGAGTAAAATAGAATAAACATACATGGTAGCGAGCCTGTTATATATGGAGTTGTCGTTTCATGATCCTCGACGTCAGATACACCGGGAATCCTAAGATTCCTTGATACTGTATTACTGCGCACAAAAAGAACACGCGGTAATGGAAACGCCTAATTAAAATGCACTCCACGACTAGCTTCGACCACTATCCTCTGGATAAGCCCTGATTAAAACCGATCAACACAATGTAAACATGGCAAAACCAAGGGCTTGTGCCGAGCATAATAATCTCCCTTGTCGCCACATACTGATGTCGGCTCTTTGTTTCATCTTCATTAACTTAGTGAGTCATCTTCCGGATTATGTTGTATTAACTGCAGCATCCAGTTAGCGTTAATTATATTTATTTCTGCTGATAATTTGATTTATTGAAAAAATGCGGTGTTCGAAATGACTGTTTAAACATTGTGGACTAGTGGGGATGAATGTGTAACAAACTAAACCAAGGCCAAATATTTCCAGACTGAGTATATTTTTTATAATATTTACTTTGGGTTTGTATCACTGTGATTAATCATCCGATGCTTAAGTAGTTAGGAAGGGAAGTTTATTGGAGATGATCAATTTACTCCTGTACTGTTGTATGATATATTTGGGGACTGTGAAAATAAGAGTGACTCTCTTTTTGTCCGCTGGAGGAAAAAAACCCCAATCTTTGGGAATATTTTTCTTTCTTGTTTGAGCTAGATCTAAACAAAATTTTATGAGAATTATACTCACATATTAAATATGTGGAATATTCATACCTTTTTTGGCCCTGATCTAATATTTAAGATCTTGTGTTATATGGGGGGGGGGGGGGGTGCGGAATTCCATATTATCGCTCAGTTGCGGAGAGGTCTGGGTTGACGGTGGCTTATATACTCTGCGACTCCGAATGTCTAGCTGTGAACGGTGCTAAAATTTAAACTATATTGAATTTACATGGAATGTAGTACTAGTTATGATACCTTATACGAAAAACTCTCCATGGATCAAATGATGGCTCGGTTGTGTCTAGATGTGGCGGAAAATTCGGAGACTACAACCAACTACCAGAGCCACGCCGGGGATCCAAAACGGGTCGAAAACGGAGAGATCTATACCCCTCGACTGTCTGTCTAGACATGAATTCGCAATGTACACTTTGTGTGATCGACAAAAAATGCTATATGTTTGAGAATGTATGTCTTAGTATTAATAAAGTTACCTGATCCATTTCTCCATCTGTTCGGTGCAGGTCATGATTTAATAAATTTATATATATGCAATTACCCAGAATTCTCAGTTTGAAAATGGAGCTGAGTGAAATGATTCGAAGGATAAACAAACAACCTTATTTTGGGTAAGAACTACTGAAAACTCTGCCTTTTAACCATAAATTATAAAAAAATATGTATCTGTCAGCTTTTCTCCTCAGTTTACTTCAATTTGAATAAATGGACTACTTAAAGTTTTGTTGACACATAAGACTTTGGACTAGTAAATGTTATATCAGCTTATTTGGCGTAATGACATTGGGACATGTTTCCTTCTCATCAAATGCTGAAGTGGCACTGACTCCTTCGACTAAAATAGAAACGAGGCCTCCGCGGCAGGTAGCGGACATGATTATACATTTACGCTCATTAGTGTCGTTAGGCTTTTCAAGCAACGGAATATACTTGTCAATAAGCATTCGAGCCCCGCCCAGCCGGTTTGTTCCCTTGTGTTTGCACCATAGATCCTACTGCGCGTTTGTTTTTTTTTACTTGGTACATGGATAAACTGAACAAGCAAAACTGCTGAAAAAGGTATAAATTGACCATGGTATACAGATAACCTAAATGAAAACTACTAAAATGTCGAATCAGAATGTGAATATTTGTGGAATTCTCGTCCATTCCAAATCGAGAGAAACAAAGCAGGTTAAATTCAATTGCTGCTAAGTCAAAGATCCACGCTGACCTTTCATTATATGCCTTGCTTTTAGAGTATATAATTATCTCTACCCTACTGGAACTTCCGTACTTCCGTGCATAGCGACATACAGTATATGCAAATGAGCCCCCCCCCCCCCCCCCCCAATGTGACGTCTATATCTGATGTTTCCCTCCTTTGATCCATCAGATTGGGGTTTCAATAAAAATAAGTTTCGAATTTTCCGTAGACAATAAACCTCTCATGAACAGTTACATTAGAATGACTACTAGAATTCAAGTAACAGCGATATGGAGATGTTTTCCCATCTTCACTCTGCGTTTCTTTTCAATCAGAGAATAAAGCCCGTACATTCCGCTGAACCGTAGGAAACTGAGTTTCATTGACCACTATAGCTCAAATACAGAGGACTCCAATGTAGACAAAACCTACTTCGGTAATTATTGTAAAGAATTACAATAAATGTAATTAGTGGTGACTCCCAATACCAATTGGCCAGGAAGTGCATGTATTCCAGTTAAATTTGGCAAAGACATCTGTCTAGATGATTAATCCTGTTGTTATTTAGGTAAAACTCAAATAATTTTTCCCAGGCTACATCTTAATATTTTCAAGCTGCTTAAAATTCGGCTAGAAAATTTGCTAGAAATATTATTTGTGTATCTGATTTATTTTCTACTAGAAATCTATTTTCTTATGAATGCAAGCCTCCGCCATTTACTTAGTCACTTCATATTCCCAGGTTAATTTGTGTATAAGCAACTCTTACATTTGTGAATATCCCTTGATGACGTTGCTGAATCCGGATCATAATCCGGATCCACGCCAAAATCTGATCCATTCTTCATTGGCCCATTCCCAAAATACCCTAAAAATTTCATGAGATTCTGTTCAGGATTGCGTGAGTGTGAACAAACACCCACACACACGCAAACACACGAACGGGAATGAACGCATACATTCCTGAATGAGGCAATAAAAGTACAACATATTAAAATTTTTTAACAAGTTAGACCGGGCTGAAGAAATGTGTTCCACACAGTTATCCTGTGCAAAGTTAACACACTCTCCATGTTTCTGGGCAGGAAGCAGTCTTGATACCGTCCGCATTTGATCAATTTATTAAAAGATAAGACGGTTGATATTTTCTAGAATAAATGTTATTGCGTTATAGGCTTGGAGCCGTCAGGTTTTCGTGCTAGGTACTTCACAAAGTTAATGTAGCTATAAGAAAAAGAGGAAACAACATTTACCAATATGCCGGTGAAGTTGCTGTGTGTATTACACCTGCTATAGGTTAACGAACCTGAGCGTATTTTTTAAAGTGAATCCATCTAAGTACCATACCATCCTGTTCACCACACATGCATACACAAAGATGTGACAAAGATAGAATAACCGGAGAAGACCTTAGACTTTCTGACCCTATAAGAAGCTTGGAATTATTGATTTCTGTCCTCGAGCTCCAGAAGAGCTCCCATACAGGTGACAGATTAAAAAGAGCAAATGAACCTTCAACACTGGTATATGTTCATATCCCACATGGCTGGTTAGACCTGGTAGATTAAGAGACATTCTGACTTTATCTTATGTAAAAATACAGGATAATCCAAGCTATAATTAACCATATTGCACCTTGTGTAGTCGTTCACCGAAAGCCGCCCGTGTAAATTTAAAAACCCTGGAGAATTAAACCTAAAAAAACATCATTGATAAATATTTAAGTACAAAATACTGAATATGATTAATTAGAAAGATTTCAATTTCAGAAATACAGATTACTTTGTTTGGCTATTTCTACAATCGGCACCTTAAACGTTTTTTTAATTTTTGTGTTTGGAGGTAAGGTTTTTCATTTTTTTTAAATGCTGGAAAAATTAATTGTCATGTACATATGCAGTATTAATTTTCGGTTTCGGACTAGATGACTGGGCGCTAGCACATAGGTTGCCAGGCTTGGTGTACCTCATCTTCGGGTCATAACAACGAGGAACCCCCGAAAGGCGCACTCGTTTGTGAGTGAACCACGACCGTGGGGAACTGGACGGGGATTATCATCTCACTGCTCTCAGGCTGTTCCCGGTTATTATAGCCTTGTGCTCGACCCTCAGACAACTGCGGCCTAAAATCTTGATCAGTAACATACACCGAGAGAACATCACGTACAGTACCACGATATTCCCTTTATCTGGGACTTTTCTATCCCCTCATCATTTCCCTTTCTCCTTCTGTTTTACATGTTACTTTCTTTCTTATTTTCATTGTGCAGACATGTACGTACCGAGCCACGGCTGTAACTGTAATAAAAATTTATTCACAGGCAATATTAGCAAGCGGGAATGACATGGTTCACTGACGATAAAAATTTGACTATTTCATTTTTTTTTGTAAACGAAGATGATACCGCACAAAAATTATCAAGAAATAGAATATAAATTTGCGATATCCGATAAGAATCATTTTTAAAGCTCAGGTCAGCGGCCTTTGGTAGGCCCTGTCTATGCAGAGAGGATGAACGTAACTATATGATACGAATTATTATGTCATTGTTGTGGGTTTTTTTTATTATATTTTATCTATTACAGAGCTAGAAAATACAGGACTATCACCTCTCGTCCGGACATCAGAGTTATATTTTAAACTGAAGATTTCTAACTCTAACTCCAAGTAAGTTGCAACTTGGCGAACGGCAGTGTCAGTGTAAATGAGAACTGTGAGTTTTTGCCAACTCAGCTTTAATGATAATAAAACACGTTTTTTAAATGTTTTTAAAATATAATTACGCATTACACTTCTGTAATCTTTTAAGCAAGGACTGTTTATGAAAACAGGAATATCACAATGTTACCCGAGGCGATTCAGATCTGACGAATGCCTCTCCTGCCCCCCCCCCCCCCCCCCCCCAACACCCCCCCCCCCCCGTCTGTTGGGCTTTAACGCCCGAGCCTACTAATCACCAGGCCGGAGCTTATCCCGGTTTCAGTAGCGTGAAGCGACTTGGGTGTTAAACAATTTCTAAATGGGTTGCTATATATAGTCCATCGCAGGTTACCTTCCAAGTATTTACTGGTACCCATTTCTACTGCATGGGTGGACAGAGGCACACATCCGGTTGGGACCTTATACCTCTCGATCATGAGCCCGAAACCCTAAACATTACACCACCGCCCCCGCCTCCCGTTCTTCTACTTTTATAGAAAGTTGCCGTAATTTTTAAATATTTAATAAGACCCATTACAAAGAAAATCAAATGAATGACCTTTTGGATATATGGAATGATCTTCCATTGTTTTTTAATACCATAGAGACATTAATGTTAAATCCGTATTAACGCCGCGAGGAAGGTATGTCTTCATCCTCGTTCGTGTGTGTTTGGGTTTGAAATTTTCAGGGCAATTAGATATGGGTCAGGGGAGAATCGTTTAGATTTAAGTTTGGAACCGGCATATGATCCGGTAATGTCACTTATGCACGAAAAAAAACTCGGGGGAGTATTGGCTGAATTAGTTAAAGTAAACGTGGTTTTGTGAACATCACACAATATTGGACTCCCGAATGGCGGAGGCTTGCGTTCATTAGGATGCAGGTTTCTAGTATTTGAATAACTATTGTTCACAATTTTTCCTAACATTCCCAATTTCTGTTTGGTAACAAAACCAGTCCTCTATTCAATCTTACCTCTCAAAGAAACCCTTCTTACATTATAAATTAAGACAGCTAGAAGTCTTACTCTGAAAATTGAGAAAGAAGTTATTAAAAACAATCCCTCATCATTAGTTACCATAGAAATAAAAGGGATCTGAAGAAATAATTTGATTCTGACTTTTTTTTCTGGTTCATGTTTATTCGGCTCATTATCTTCCATGTATTTTTGTAAGACCAAGGAAGAGAGAGAGAGAGAGAGAGAGAGAGAGAGAGAGAGAGAGAGAGAGAGAGAGAGAGAGAGAGAGTGTGTGTGTGTGTCGGGGTAAAACAAATTCTGTTCAGCTTCTATTTAGCATACTGTTTTCAATCACAAACCAACTGAAACATAAAATCCGTCTTCAGCTTTCCATATCCGTCTCTTTTATCCAAGTGTCTGTGACCAAATTCTGTTTATATACGTATGTCTCTGTTATAGGTGATATGAATATAATATATAGAAAAGGAATCTATTTGAACGGCTGAGAGAGCACTGTCTATATACATAGAAACGCCTATATACCTGTTGAGCCTACATACCTTGTGAAGATAATGAGACCAGTGGATTCCATATCGTCCGCCAACAGCTCCCAGCTATGTTGTATGAGCTGTATTTGTCTCTCACTTAGCAGTATACGGAGCTGTACTTGGTCCACCCTGACTTTAAACTGCGAGCTGCCGCAGCCCATCTTACACCTCTTGACATTCGTTTAAGATGGCAAACCTGTTGCACACGCCATGCTATCCCTACCAGTCTATGTGTGTTGTTGACACTGGGCGAGGCAGCATGCGGCTTCTAGACTTGCACGTAACGTCTTTGTCTAATTAAGAAGGCTGCACGTTGCCGATCCGCACGCGGCTACAAGCACCCACAAACAGTGGCAGGGAACTCCCGTCTTAATGACCACGGTCGTTCCGGAGAGACCCTTGACTTGGCCTTTTAAGATGCCCACAAGAGGGTGAAACCCTATACTTACTATTTTATTAACCTTAATGCCAGTCCAGCGTTCCTGCAAATCTGCTTTAAGTGATCAACAGTTCCTTCCAAGAAACGAAGCTAATTATTCACAGTTCCTTCTTAAAAGCACAAGGCCTCAGATAAATTAACACCCATGTCTACCAAAACCAAATGGCAATTATCGCCAAGGAATGAGAGATGTAACCCTTCCTGGAGACACGACGCCCGTGGTAGGTAACACCGATGATGTTGTTATCGAGCCAAGAACACAGATCACTGACTGTCGTCGCACTCACAGCCGGTGCTAACAGTACTCTTCATATTATAATCTTCTTAAACAAAATCATTTATGTCAGTGAAGAAATGTGCATTATATATATATATATATATATATATATATATATATATATATTTAAAGAAATTTTATATATTCAAATTTTGACAAGAATGATACATAGCAGAAAAATGGGCTATTCCATATTATTAGATTTTTGGTCTTATAATATACCTAGGGATTAAAGTAATGCATTTTTTAAAACCATAATTTTTAACATAAATGTCTGAAAGGAAAGTAAATTATATCAATCCTTTTACGCTGTAAAAGCATTAAAGATATATTGTCTTTGTAGTATCTAACAGGAATGAAAGACAAGTTTTGAATGCATTTAATTCATTTTTTGGGGGGGGGGGGAGACATATCCCTTAGGTCTAAACAATCTATTAATGATAAATTCTTCGATACTGTCGACAACACCAGTAATTCTGCAAAATGGAATATAAAATAATATCAGAGAGGCTTGACACAATGTATTCACTGGGTTAGTGATGTTACAAGCATCACTGGCCCCCTCCCAATGTCACTTATCTGACCTACCTTCCCACCAACTAAACTTGATTCCCTTACTTTGCATGCCTACAGTCATACAGAATTACATGTACAGGGATCGAATTACTCTAAAATTTTTACCTTTCCAATGGAACATTAATGCAGGTTTGCCTTTCCGCAGAAAAAAAACTTTCCGATAAAGGTGCTTCCTACCATTATATATCAAACTTTCAGTCACAATTCCCTCAGTGTAAAGCTGATTCTGCCATCTTACATGCCATCCTACTTGCGTCCAAAAATAACTGAATGTTTTTCAATAGTAACACTGTTATATCAGAAATATGATTATGCAGTGAAACAAAACAGGAGAGTATAAGAAATTATGGACCACTTTTACAGGAAATTATAGGAAATATATAGGGAGTCGGTGGAACACAATCTGTAAAATATTTGATTTTTGTGTCTTGTTTGTTACTACTTATCAACTGCTAATATGGAAAACATCAAGGTTTGACCTTTCCAACGGATTGGTACAAAACGATTAATACCTTTCCGTGCACATGTTTGCCTGTCTGAGACAGGAAAGCCTTTATTTCGATCCCTGGAATTGTATTATAATCATATAGAAATAAGGCTAAAAACAAATTTTCAATTTTTCTATTTCCCCGCTTATATTCATGTTGTTATGAAAGATAAAATAAACACAAGATGTCATGTGAAGAGATGATCATGAATATTTATGAATATACAAATATCAGTTTAAACCCGGGATATTTATGTCATATTATGTGTATTCACAGAGGGATACGGAGTCTTGCATGGGGGTGTTCAGAAGTTTTTTTAGTTTTCCCTCAGGTCACATGATCTTTTCCTTTTCGAAGAGAGAAGATCATCCAAATCAGTTAAAAAAAATGATGAACCCCCCCAAAAAAAGGTTTAGTACTGAGGCACTTTTTTTCAGGAATCAATGTGGGCGGGCGATTTTTTGTATATTTCGATAAAAAATGTCATATGATCAGGGAAAAACATGATAATAACAGAGTTATTTTGCTTAACAGGTAAAAGCACTACATAAAAAGGAAATTTTATCAAAATTTTATTAATTTATCTTCTTGAAAGAAATGTCCGAGCGGCTAGAGCTCAAAATTGATAAGTTTCTATTGAAAATTAAAATAAAAGTTTTTGATGCGGGGGGTTAAATTCGGTGCAAGCGGTGCCTGAGAATCATACCTTTTATTATTTTTTTTTACCTTATAATTTTGTTTGTTACAAGTTTCTGTGTGAGAGTTTCCATAGACTGGTACTTAGAACTGTGAACCCTTCAAGTCTATATAATTTCTATCTTCTCGTCGTGATTGGAGGGCAAGTAGAGAAAGGGGAACTTTACATTGCAGTATAAGCTAGAAATACTCATTTATAGGAATGCAGGCCTCCGCCATGAGGGCGGTCATTAGGGTGGGGTACTCTGCAAACCGTGATTTCATTCATTGATTGACCCATATTCCCAGGTTCACTGGTATATATTTTCCACGACAAAATGATGCATTAACATATTCGGCCCATACTTCCACGTTTAATCGAGCATATGTGACCGAACATTTGTGAATATTCTTGGAAGTCCTTGCTGGTTCCTGATCATGATCAATTCTTCACTGGCCCATTCCTTAGCTGCGGTGTAAATTTCACGGGATACCGTTCATGATTGCGTGTGTTATATTGTAAACAAACATACAATCACAAAAAAACAGACACGAACGGGGATGAACGCACATCCTCCTTGGGGAATCAAATACCTTAGTTGATACGAGATAAAAATATGTAAAAGAGGGAGCAAGGATTTCAGATATTAGAAAGAAATGTAAAATGACAGCCGCTTATTGTCGAGCTTTTGATACGGTGATAGAACCTGGAGAAGGTCCGGATGGAAGCAACCAGAGTCGGGGAGAGGTTTGAAGAACACGGCACGGACTAATGAGCAGATTTTTTATTTTTATTCTGGTAAAAGTCATGAGGCCATTATCTGTCGGATGTTCCCGCTGTGCTTTTCGCTTCACCGCCATATGGCGATGGGTCCTTGGGGAGGCCCCCAGTATGCAGAAGTATGAAAAAGCTCGTCTGAAACGAAGCTATATTTGTCACGGCTGTCAAATCCATCACCGAACTCTGATATTTCCTACTCGGATGCCTGCCTGAGAGCCTTGACTGCGCACAGCGAGCAAAAAACCGCGCTTTTGTCGCCCCAGCGTTCAGTATTAAAAAAAAAAAAGAACCATATGATGTTGTTCTGAAATAAAAAAAAATTTGAGCTGTTCAGAATTTATTTAAAAAATAAAGCTTCGTAAGATTTCCTCTCACTTCTCTTTTTGTCTTCCAATTCAATGTTCAAGGTGCCAAACCCGTTTCTTATGTGTCATATTTTTTTCATAAACTGTCATCACGTTCCGTAAATTCATTTTTGTTTTGTCCTTCCTGTATATATATTGTTACCAATAATTGTTCAAGAAGACCCGTCTTAACATTACTGTAAACAAATTCATTTAAATTTTTTTGCGAGCATGGTCTTTAAGCAAAAAATGCATGCATGCTTAAAACTTTTTACAGGCAAACATCGAACAATGAAATGTAAATAAACCGGGTAAATAGTACATGTATATCCTACCATGTCAATTTCTTGACACGTTCCTTGTGAAACGCTGCAATTTTATATAATATTCGCATATTTACTTTACTCTTAGCTAAAAGGAAACTGGAAGTTACACAAATGTCCATATTTAAGCCTACATCTAACAAAGGGAGTATGATGTATAACTGAAATGTAAAAGAAATAAAAAAAAATGAGATGCATATATATTATATAGGTGTTTTCTCTCTTCTGTTGAAAATCAAAATTGCTTACTAGGAGCTTATTGTTTTGTTAAAAAATCAGTATTTCAAAAGTGACCTAATGGATTGCTCTGTTTAAATCCCTTCGGTACAACCATACAAACATATCCCAGAGTTTCATTTTAGCAATAAATCGGATCCATAGATTGCGCGGTCAACAGTAACCCGCCCTTCAACAGCATTTCTGACATTTGCAGTATAATTAACAATTTTATTATTATTCGTAAAACTAATAACAGGTATTTGAGTGTCCTGAATTTCTATGTAGTCATTGATTTAATGATGGCTTTATCCAGTTTAAAATCATCTAAATTTTAAATGTATTTTAAAATAAACAAATAATTATAATAATTTTATTTATTTAATTTGAAAAATTAACATAAATGGTAATTATGCATTTGTAATTCTACCAAAGATGAGATTTAAGAAAATATAGGTCACGCACAGCTTTGTCAATTTTTCCAGACAGATGTATCCAAGTCATCCCTTTAAACATTAATAAGTTAAAGATCTCTTCTCGGATTTTAGCTTATTGTCGTCAGAAATAGAAGGCTACATATCATATTATGTTTTATTTTCAGACACTCTGGAGAAAACACCTGAGTCTCAATTTTGTAAACCCGAGTGAAAGAAGAAAACAGGGCATGTCTATTGTTCAAGTGCTGAAGCAGAAAATAAAGATAGAGCTATATGGTGGTCACGTGGGTAGCCGTGACCCCAACCTTGGTTGGGTAAACTACTTGCCAGAGAGGAAGCCGGGGTGGATGCAGATACAAAAAAACCCACAAATTCACTCTGTAGGTGAACACTGAAACACACTCAGACAGAACCCTGCCCATATTGTAAGGAATAAACAGTCGTAAAACTGTTGCAGACATATACGCGTATCACAAGTTACACAACCACTTGGTTTTTATATGTTCTACTTGAAAATATATGTTATTATTTTTATTATTAATTCATATATTTATGTATATATACATATATATAGAGAGAGAGAGAGAGAAAGAGAGAGATGGATTTACGGCTGTACCTGATAGGTCCATGACAACCCCTTCGTTGTCACAGCAAACAATTGACAACCCTTTGACAACCTAGAGGTTTGTCCCATTGATATTTTGACAATCTGGGTTGTTATTTTAGGTACACCCATTTAACAACCCTAAAGTTGTCGATTTGACACCCCTATGTTTCCAGTGTAAACGCCGGAAATATATTATTCAAAGCAGAGAGACATATATGTCCTGGTTCACAAACTTGAGGGCTGTATCAGAGGTTCGCCCTGCAGGCAACTAAATAAACACCTACAATTTCCCCTTGTACCAGTGATTTTCAGTGTGTGAACCAGATCTCAGCCTTTCATCCAAACCCGTTCATAACTTCTGTGAGTGAAGTTGCTAACAGGCAAAAGCCATAAACAAGTACACATTGGCCAGCTGTTGTTGTTTCCATAAATTTTGCCATACAAGTTAAGGAAAGGAGGGGGTGGTGGCTGGGGTATGCATAACGTAACGTTCCGTGTATATAGCAGTGATTATAAGTTTCAGCAAAGGTGATAAGGTGTGGAATAGATATACGCCTTCTAGTGGAAGCTTAGTTGCCATGGCAATTTCCTGGAGGCTGCGTTGTGCCTGGCGGATGTATATTGTCTTGACCATGTCAGTGCATCTCGGCCTTCGTGTTTGTGTTCCAAATAGAGACCACGGTCACACAAATAGTCGTATAGACCACACAAAGGCAAATAGTTGTTCTCCCGTTTCTTCTTAAATCTTTTTTTTGAGAGATCGAGAACCAGTCTTCGGTCATATCGCTAATTATTTTGCTCTTGCTGCAACTCCTCGTACAATTTCTTTAAAAGTCTGAAAATTGGACCTAAGTGTTGCCTGTAGTGAGCATTTCAAGAATAGAGCGTTTTTTTTTTTTTTAATTTTCTTTGCACGCTTGCAAAATCAAACGCATTGAGTCTATAGACCGATAAAAATAAAAATATTAAGAATTTGTCCGTATTTTTTTTGTTCACAGAGTCTCTGGCTCATTCACTTTTTTGGCTTGGCCTAACTATTCAATCTCTGTTAAGTCTTATGGGTTTGTATTCTGGCCACATCACTTTTTCTGAGCACGGACACGCCCAGTCTTTGTTGGGTAAACAATTTCCACTCCGCCAACGCCTCACGGGGAAAATGTTGAATTAACAGGAGAACCTCAGAGATTAGCTACTCTGCATGTCTTAACGACAGATAGTGTGAAATACTTTATTTAAAAAATTAAAATTCCAGTTGATTTAAAATATCGCAGGCATCCTGAGCTTAATTTCATCTTCATTCAACAGAGAGTGTCACCAACACGAAATGAACCTAGGTACGTTTAAAAATCATCTGCAAGTGTAAGGGTGCTTTTATCCCTCTGATCAGATATCTGAACACGTTCATTGTAATATAATGTCTTATAAAATTGTAACATTCAAAAATCTATTAAATAGAAAAAATTCTGTTGGAACTGGATGCTGAATGCCTATGGATTTTGAATTTTACTGTTATAACCAAAATAGCTGGAAACGGAAACCGCCGGCACCTCAAATTTACCCTCCAACCCCACCGCTCTTTTGGCCCTCCCCTCCCCCCCCCTTACATAGTTAAATGTAAGTGAGCAGTAATAGTGATAACGCAAATAAAATCATAATATCAATTGCAAATTTATTAACTGTGCTTATTACTCTGACCAACGATGAGTTTTGGAAAATCAACCGTATATTAGTTTTGGAGTATGCGACCCGTTTATAAGATCAAGGTAAAAATAAATATCAGGTGCAAATTTGTTACTTATGATTATTATTGTCCCTGGCTTTGGTCAAGGACCCTGTCTACTAATTAGCTGTGAACAGACACATCAAACCGAACACACAGGATGAAAACCATATCCTTATCTTTGTCATTGAATGACGGCAGATAAGATTAGTGTGTTTAATCCTGTATTGTTGTTTTGTCTAGATTATTATTATTTTTTTTTTTTGGGGGGGGGGGGGGTTGTTGGCATTCTTAATTTCCTTGAAAGCAAAACTTTTATTCTTTTCTTCTTTTTTTCTACTTTATGTTCTTTCTTCTGTCCCTGTTTGCGATAGATTTCCTATACGCCTGAATTAATGAAAACTTTTTCTCAGAAAATAAACCTCAGGACAACATTTATAGGTGAAAATTTGACATTCATTTTTTCCCTTGAACTAATTTTCAAGGTTGTGCCATTCTAAGCCTATTTCGTTAAGATATTCATTATCGCTCAACATTTGCAACGCGTATTCTTCTATAGACAGCTTGGCCACTTGGAAACATTGCATAATATCACATAATAAAAAAAGAAAACTCATAATCACATGTCAATAACATGCAGTAGCAAACAGTTTATAAACGTTGAATCATTGGAAATGCGCACAATGCAGCTACGAAAGGCTGGGCCGGAGGGGGGGGGGGGGAGGGGGGGGGGCTTCCCTTTCGTTGTTTTCCGCAGTGTTAAATAAAGAAGTAAAAAGTGCGTTAATTGAGTAAATTACTAAAAATCCTCATTCCAAGGAAGACAAGAGTCGGGCATTCACTTATTCCGCCCGTATTCCCAGGTTTATTCGTGGAATAAGTGACCAACCATTTGTGAATATTCGTCGATGGTGCTCCTGAATGCGAACCATGTGCCGAATCCACCCAAAAACCTAACTAATTCTTCATTGGCCCATTTCCGAAATGCATCGAAAAGTTCATAAGATCCCGTTTGCGTGAGTTATGTTATGAACGGGAATGAACGTATAACCTCCTGAAAGATGTAACAATAAAATCCCCTACGGTTTTCCACATTTTTCCACAAGTTTCTCAGGCAAAGTGTTCATAGGATCGAATAAAACTTAAATGTTCTGTATCTTTTTTTGATGCGACAATGTCAAGCCTTGTGTAAGCTATGTGTATTCGTACAATCATGTAAGTACGCCAGCGGCAAAATAGCAAAATAATATCAACAGTTTAGCTTTAAGTTTGTACATTTATTTCTAATTGGTTAAGCTGGGTGCTGTTTTCGAATTAGACCATATATAGCAGGCTTGGGTTTATCCTTCGCTATGATAAAGGGGTGACCAAAAAAAAAACAAAAAAATCATATCCAACACCCCAGAGACCAGGGACCAAACTTGACTGAAATGTTAAACATATATGATTCAACATCCCAGTTTTTCACTTGGACGGAATCATGAGCTCCGAACAATCTTAAAAAGGGAGAACCACCATAATAATCTCCGGTATCTTATTTTATTGGGACTTTTTGGTAAGCAAATAAGCATACACTATAAAACTGTAATATGTGTATCCTTCAATAACAGGAGAATAGTACACAAAGCCATGTCGCTAAAAATACATTCCCCCTTCTTAAATTTCATGGCGATTTTGAGCTATATGGCCCGTGTTATCTCGGATATTATAACTGAGCTAGAAAGTTCTTGTAGCCCGTATGTTGCAGTTCTAAATAAGATATTTGTAGCATAGTGTTTTAAAGTCACAATGTAAGTAACAATGATAACGAAGCACTCTTTTCCAGTATGACACAAATCGTATCGCCATCCAACACCATTTATTTTCTGTCTATGGCGAGGCGACGATCATTGTGTATAAGACGTGTCATCGCTGGAGACAACAAGCCAGAAGTCTAGATTTGCAGCGCCACCTTCAGGAGGCAGCGGGTTTCACATTTACAGCTGCTATAACAGGCATTAAGCGGGTTGACACAGCATAGATAACATCAATTATTAATTCTTTTCACAACACTGTATCCCTGGAGTGTTTGAAGGATCAATAACAAGATATGGTGCCTCTAATGGCACTCACGTTGACAGTGGTTAATCACTTATTTATGATCATGCATTTTACTGTGGTTCGCTCAATATTTGCGGGATTGTAAATTCTGCTATTTTCACATTTTTTTTCAATATTTCGCCAAGCTACTATGGAATCATAAGAATGCGATGAGGCCCCTAGGGAATAATGATCGAGAAGAAAGGATAATATAAATATATATATATATATATATATATATATATATATATATATATACCTGGGAATAGTCTGCATATATTACTGGTTACCCCTGCACAGGTCAGATTACCCCGTCACTGATTTAAATAAATTATTTTTTTTTTATTTTATTGGCATAATACATATACATAAACATAGACAGAAATAGGCAACATTTATGTACATATACATACATACTTACAATATACATAGACAAGGACAACACAGTAACTGATGCTAATGTGGTGGAAAAAAATGCCTTGTAATTCATAATTCACTTATAAAGTGCATTCATATATATTTATATCTATTTAAACATACATATATATATATTTATGAAGTCATAACATTCTTACAAGTAATATTACACTATCAGAGGTAATATTGGACTCCATTTCCTCAGATGGTGCGCCATCTTACATTGTTTTTCTGCAATAATGTATTCTTCCTTTTGCAGTGATTTCACATTTAATATAAAGTTGTTGAACAAAACAGAGTCAGATGAATAACATTTTTCTTTGTATACTGTGAGTTTGTACAATACTATCATTGTATTCATCAAAATATTTTTTTCAGTAACTGGAAGAATACCAAATATTATATTATTTGGGAGCATACCTGACATATTTACATTACATGAGTTCAACCATTCACAGATCCTAAAGTACAGGTTTTTTTGTGACTATACAATGACAAAAAAGATGTAATATGGTTTCTTGATACAGAAAACAATAGTCACATCTACCACTATCAACTAAAGTCCATGTGAACAAATGACTGTTTACAGGTAAATAATTATTCATAATTTTATATTGAAACTCTCTTGTATACCAGTCAGATGAAATCTTATAAATCGATTAAAATCTTAATTTCTTTTCCTCATTTGTAACATTTAAATATAAATCCCATTTTATTTTTCTGCTCATTATTTTCTTTTAATAAATTTATTATATAACATTTTTGAATCTAGGTTTGATATCTTAAATGGATCATTCTTAATAAACACAGGATCATCATATTCCTGCATATTCACAGTATGCTCATCTTCTAATATAATCTTCTGATATTTTGATATAGATGACACTATTGATTGTAACTTGAATTTATCTAATTGTGTTAAATCTCCTTTATCTAGAGTGCTCCAAGATTTTAATGACCCATCAATATTTATTAGGTCATGAATGTAATTTATCCCTGCCGCTGACAATTTTTTGTTAAAGTAAGATGCTTTGTTGACATTAAATAGTTTGTTATTCCACAATGTTTGTGATAATACTTCAAATTTAGTTGTAGGGTAGCAATCGAAAAGTTCAGCCCATGAACACAGGCATGATTTATAAAAATTTGGCAGGGAAAGTGGGATCCTCTGTATATCAAAGTTTGATCGTATGAATGCTACTCCACCAATCTTACGTAGATAACCTGTCACCAACTTCACCCAAGGTTTATCTTTATCCGTAATTAATCGTTTTATCCATAATACACGTTGGGCTTTTAACATTGATTCTACATCTGGAACTTTAAGACCACCTATTTCATAGGATCCAATAGCAGTACAATATTTAACTTTAGGCCTTCTATTCTTCCATATAAATAAGTTAATCATACTTGTACTTCAGTAATGAAGCCCTTTGGAGGATCACACATATTAGAGACATACAATATTGTAGATAAAACAAGTGATCGAGCTATTTCAACCCTTCCATACACTGTCAGTGTACGAGTTTTCCATACATTCAAAGTTTTCTTAATTCTTTCTTTTATTCTTGTGAAGTTTTGCTCCACAACCATATCTGAATCATAACAAAAGTATATACCCAAAATTCTTATGACATTTACAGTCAAATCTAACCATCTACATTCTATGGGTTTATCCTGTCTGTTTCTATCTTTGCCTAACCAAGCTGCCTCAGATTTATCGTAATTATCTTTTAAAGAGGAATACTCTGTAAACATGTTGATTAGTTTGATAAGTTCCTTAAATGAATTTACATCATGAATGAAAAAAGTTGTGTCATCTGCAAACATACACATTTTAAATTCTGTGTCATAGACCTTTATTCCTTTGACATTATTATTTGTTCGAATCTTATGTACCAATATTTCGACAACAAGTAAAAACAAATAACATGCAAGGGGGTCACCTTGACGTGTATCTTGTTCTATTAAAAAATACTGAGTAGTAACTCCATTATTAATAACTGCACTTTCCAACTTGTTATACATTGTTTTTACCCATAAAATAAAATTTTCTCCAAATCCAAACCTTTTTAGAACAATAAACATAAATACATGATCTACTGAATCAAAGGCTGCTTCAAAATCCGCTGCAAACATAACACCTGGTACCATTCTTTGCTTGCAGTAACTCAACATATCATCAATTAGTCTGATGGGATCACCAATAAAACGTCCTTTTATAAATGCACTTTGTTCTTGCGAAATTATCTCTGGTAATATTTTCTTCAACCTATTTACCAAAACTCGACTGAGTATTTTACTATCTACATTGATTAAACTTATCGGGCGCCATGACTTTAATGAACCTGGAGTCTTTTCCTGGTTTTTCTAATAAAGTGATGATTGCTTGTTTTTGGCTTGCCGTCATTTGACATTCAATAAAATTGTGATTCATACATGATACTAAGTCTTTTCCAATATCTTGGAAAAAATGGATATAAAACTCTTTACTTAGACCATCATTTCCAGGTGATTTGTTGGATGGCATAGACTTAACAGCATTAAAAATCTCATCCAGTGTCACTGGACCATCACACATGGATGAATGTTCTTTTGTTAGAGTTGGCATATTAACTTTACTTAAATAATTTTCACATTGTTCTGGTGTGACAGTAGAAACCCTTGTAAAACGTTGCATAAAAAAATTTCTTATTTCATTCAGAATATCACTTTGGGAGGTTAATACATCATTATTGCTTTTTAGTAATTTTCGTATTTTATATTTTTATAAATTATATTTTTTTAACTCTTTATATATTATTTCAATAAGCCTCGTTGTATTGACTGTAAGACAACAACCACACAAAAGTTCGCCACAAACGGGTGGTCCATAGGCGAATAAAAAAGGGAGCGAGATGTATGAATAGCCATGCTGGTTCATGTATATAGAGATGGAAGTAAGAAAAGTTGGTTAACTGCTCATTGGAATCGAACCCATAATCTTTCGATTTCCGTTCAGCTGCTTTAATAACCACTAAGCCACGACGGATCCCAACCCGTCTGTTTATTTGCACACCACGAACCATCGTAGTGACGTCAGAGTGCTAACCATCGGCAGTGTACCGACTTCTGTGTAATCTACTTCCATCGCTCCCTCTCCCTCTCCCTTTCTCTCTCTCTCACAATATATATATATATATTGTAAAAGTGGATAAACATTAATTGTACGTTGTCTACTAGTTTTTAGACACCTGCTATACAAGTAGCAGACAGATTAAACTTCCTATGCAACCTTTTTTTTGGTAAAAGTTATTAAATTTTATATAAGCTATATATAATCTTACTTTCATTAATAGAGACTTTATAGACCAGACTTGTTTTCTTATAACCACGGAAAATCGATTTCCTATTCAGCATTTAAAGGTATGATAAATCCCCGGAAGTGTGCCCTCGGCGCTCCGGCCTGTTTTCAATTTGACATATTGATGTTTTACAACTTACTGAGGGGAGGCAAACAACATTGCAATGGAGACACTTGTCGTGAACAAATGAATCCCCTGAACACTGAAACTATTTAAATTAACTATTGAAAATGTCACACTTCGGGGAAACCTTGATTTTATGTCCACATAATACGTTTTCAACTAACATTTTTATTGTCAACAAACTGCCTTTCAATGAAAAGTACCAACCCTCGATATTTCATGGGAGTTAAACATATTTTTACTGGAAGGTAAATAAAAAAAAAGGTTTTCACGGTGGCTTAGGGATAGAGCGCAGGACTCAAAGCCGGAAGATAGCGAGTTTGATTCTCAGCCGAGGCGGTGAGATTTTTTACGGTCGACCCCCACCCACGGTGAGCGCTCTGCACGGCATAATGAGAAGGTCGTGCCCAACGACCGTGTTCACTCACTAAACGAATCCGCCTTTTGGGGGTTCCTCGGTGACAAGACCCAGTAATCGGGACGATTACACATCAAGGGCCCGCAGGTGCATTAGTCATCGGGCCTGGTTAATACTATGATATAAAATTAGAGGAAGCCGTGATAATGACCTGTCACGTAGTCCGCAACCGGAATGGAATGCTGCAGATGTACATATACTTTTTTAAGAAAATGAAGGTGGTTACCTCAAACAAAAAGTATTTAAATAACAGTTTTCTCTATGTTTCTCAGGTAAAATGAGTAAGAAAACGATAACTAACTGAAAAGTTGGAATGAATTGTGTTTTATGTGGGTTAATCGTTTAATTTGGTCTCAAAAAGGTTAAACGATTACATCTTATTAATGTACTTAGGGATGACAAAACTTCATGGATATGATATTGATATAATATTGTTAATATCTTTACCTTTTTAAACATGTCAATTTTGTTGATGTAAGTTACCCAGGTTTCAAAATTGATTTCCTTTTACTCACAGCTCCGTTACTATATTTCACCGTATTCAGCGCCGGAGGATTGAACGGCAATGTTTGTATTGGTGTGATTGCCATCCACTGTTTCACGTGACTCCTGTGAACCATATTTGCAACAAACAATCAGTGTCGTGCCGTTCTGTTTACAATGATATATATATATATATATATATATATATATATATATATATATATATATATTTATATATTTATATCTTTATATCTTTATATGTAGTATTGGTAACAAACCTATCTGCCTTTTTCGAAAATGAAAGGTGCGCTGCCGACCTTACAGAACTTAGAGTTGATAAACTGTAAGATACTGTATAGTCTTGACCTTTGATGCTGGATGGAAATTATGGGCAGTAACTTAATAAATCATACTTACTATCTGATTATACCTCAGTAGTCATATAATTAGGCTGATGTATTTTATTTTTGATGCAGTGTAGACGTAACCAGCATAGTAGTGTAATTAATTAAGTTACCTGTTTGACATGACCGAAAAAGCAAGAACAATGCACATGTTATATTTTGCTGTCAAATGCAAGCTTTTAGCATAAATAATTCATATGAGACCAAATAAAGTATTTTTTTCTGGGGAAGAGTTCTTTTTGATCTTAAATGCATTAACGGAAAAAAAACATTAACATTCATATCATACTTGAACATTTTAGAAAATTCTTACGTTTGAAGTACATTGTTTTAAGCACCCAGTAACAGGGACCACATTTTAAATGAGATAATTTTAAAATCATGACAATATCTATTACACCCTTTTTCTCTTCCATGTATCTTTCCGACTTAAGACTGAATGCCCAAAATTTGAGTCAATAACAAATTTAATTTTTATGCAAGAAAAAATTTTGGCAGAGAAAACAAAAAAGGTTTATAGATAATGTTATTATTAAAGAAAGTGGTGACTGGTTCTTATTTATTCTTAGTGAATCTGAAGTTTATATGGTCCATTAAAACTGTCGAGCTGTTTCATGATAAGGGCAAAAAAGTTAAGGCAAAATATTTAATCATTTTTTTTATAAATGAAATTAAATAATAAAATATTGTTTTTATTTTTGGTGTATTTTTACCCTTTAAGCAAGATAATTATGTTATTATCAAGTTGTCCACCTATAATATGATTTTATTAATCGAAAATATATAATGACAAGGGCCTAGAGGCATGAATAGTCTCCTGCCATGTGTTAAACTAGGCATGTGTGACATCAGTGACAGCAACATATCCCCAAAACCTTGGCAAGAACCCCTTTTAAATTCAAAATACTTGCATATACAAACTGGATTAAAAAAAAGAAAATTCGTCATTAACTATTCAGTTATCCTGATGACCCTGTTTTAAAAAGTAGCAATGGGGGATGAAATTTGTAAACTAAACGGATTTGAACAAGAGACCACGAGGTACGAATTTATCAAAATAGATAGCCAAGAAATATGTCTGCAATATTTAATGCTAAGGCCAAAAAAATTAAAGGTACGGTTCTCAGGCACCGCCCGCATCATTTTTAAACCCCCGCATGATTTTTTTTTATTTTGATTTCCAATAGAAACTTATAACTTGCGCTCGGACATTTCTTTCAAGAAGATAAAATAATACAATTTTGATTAAATGTCCTATGTTTTGTAGTGCTTTTACTTGTTTAGCAAAAAATCAGTTATTATCATGCTTGTTTTGATCATATGACATTTTTATCGAAACATACATAAAAAAGGTAAAGAAAAAAATAATAATCGCCCGTCAGCATTGATTTATGAAAAAAAGTGCCTGAGAACAAAACCTTATTTTGTTTTTTTGGCCTAACAGCTCCAGCTGTTGCTGGGATATTTGGGAAAAGATTTCACATCACGAATGCAATCACCTGGTCATATTTTGATTTGTATGGAAAAAGCATTTTGAAAATAAATCTTTCAAGTCACACACATTTAATTTCCCTTGATCGCAGATACAGTTGACCATGAAAGGAAAGCAAAAATTAAAAAAAAAAACTCCGTCTAATTTAGGAATAAGCCTAATAATAATACCATTTCACCTCACAGAAAAGAAGCTACCAGAAGTAGTACAATCTTTTCGCAAAAATCACATGGCATTGTAAAGATTAAACACGCCTAACAATTTGGTAATGACGGGACTAGTGGTTCGTGATAAAAGGTAAAAGATTTTGCCCAATATATAAATACATGTGGAATCAGAAAATTTTGCGTTCATCAATAAGCTAAGTTCTTCGGAAACACCAGTCTGAAAAATAATTCTATTAAATATATGGTACCCATTGAATTTCCCTAGCTCAAAGGAATCCTTGCATGTGATCTGAATACTTAAGTGTTCTTATTTATTGAGTTTTCTGAAGAAAAATGAAAAAAAGAACGTTTTAGACCGCAAAAGTCGATAAGCAAGGGTGGCGCCACCTTCAAGTCATAATCACATGTCAGTTATGTGCTGAGTAAGATTGTTAAATTTTGTAAAGAAAGCAACAGGGGTTTCAGAGATATTTGGTCAATCAATGGGGCGGGACGGACGGACGGACAGACGTGAATCATTTTAGTTTTCCTCCCTCCCTCCTTCTCTCCCTGCCGCACTGGTTTCTGAAAGAAAGTGCCTGAGAAAGCAACGATTTTTTTATTCTGTCAAACAGACCAGAGTGCCACGTCAATACAAATGCTGGATACCAAACACCACATGAAAGAGAGTGGCGCCAAAGTTCAGCTAGTTGTATCAATACAATCTCAAAAGCTGCATAAAAAAATACAACGAAAGGCAGGTCTGGGGATATCGATAACAAATGTCTATTTGTCTAAAGCCTGTTATACGAAATTATTGGTTTCAAGCAATCCATTTCAGTTGCAGAAGAGAATATAAAAAGAAGCAAGAATTCAAAACATTGATTTTTCTGGTTACTAAAAGTTGAAGATAATCGGTGTTTTAAGGATAAGGTAGCGTCACGTGTCCGGATTTAAGGACAAGGTCGAGGCTTTCTTTATCGCCTTACACCAGACGCGGATATAGGATTTTTTTCCAGGGTAAAGAATTGTAATCAAACAGTTGAGAGCGTAGTATCGCATTGTGCATTCAACTCCAAGTTTAAACCAGCGACAACCCGCTCGCGTTGATTTGATGTTTGGCACTCTGCCAGCCCTGGTATTGAGACCCCGAATAAAATGGCTCAACATAGCAGAGGTTATAGCGAAAGGGGCCTGCATAAGCGATGCGTAAGGCCAAAAAAAAAAAAATAAAAGGTATGGTTCTCAGGCACTGCCCGCATCAATTTTATACCCCCCCCCCCCCCCCATCAAAAATTTGCTGCCGCTCTGACATTTCTTTCAAGAAGATAAAACCATACAATTTCCTTTGTTTTGTAGTGCTTTTACTTGTTTAGCAAAATAAAACTGTTATTTTCATGCTTTTCTCTTATCAGTTGACATTTTTATCGAAACATACCAAAAAAATTTAAAATAAAAAAAGCGCCCGCCCGCATTGATTTCTGAAAAAAAGTGCCTGAGAACCATTGGCCTAAGAAGTGTATTTATTTCCCGGCTTTTCAGGTTCAAGCTGAAGAGCTTTATCGGTACAAAATCGAAGGTGCAAGGGGGTTATTTAGATATATCCATGATTAAACTAAACCGTACTAAGATTTCGCTTTTGATTTCTAGTGGTACCCAGTCAGTATCACATGAGTTAATGATATGATTACATCAGTCGTACATTATATATTAATAACAACAGACATGCTAGGGTTGCAATCAAAAGCGGAATCTCTTTACGGTTTAGTTGAATCATGGATATATCTAAAGAACCAGCTTTCACTTTCGATTTTTCATTATCTTCTCTTTAATGTACACCCTATATCGATAGACGGTGACCTAATTCTTAATTTCTTCAGACCAAAATGTTCTCATGTACCGATAAAGCTCTACAGCTTAAATTAGATCTAATTTATAAGATTTGTTATCCGGGTGAAGATTCATGACCATATGGAAGAGCTGGTTAAGAATAGCTAATAAGAAGAGCTAATAAATATATGGTGTTGATGTACATGTTCTTTTTTTGTGTTTGTGTATGTGTTTTGTATTTGTTCACAATATAACTAACACAATCTTGAAAGAAATCCCATGGAATTTGCAGGACATTTCGGAAAAAGGCCAAAGAAGAATCGAGTCATTTTGATTGGATCTGGCCATTGATCCGGATTCAGGAACCTGGTAATATCGACCGAATAAGTGAAGACAAACACGGCTTGCAGCGGGCTTGCATTCCTTAGAATGCTGATTTCTCTTATCATGAATCTTTACATGTCAGTTATATTAACATAATCAATTAATATTTCATATACTAAGAGACAACACGAAGGACGCACAAGATTAACAAGATTAAAAATACCCTTCAGGTAGCCTGTGGTTTTCCAGGAAATAAATAAACTACTTTTATTATAACGTGGTTATGTACCGCCTTAACGAAGGCAGGTCATTTGAGTAGCCAATTTTTACTTCAGAAAGGTACAAATAAGTGATATCTTTATCCGTTTTTGTTTATTTGATGGTAATATAAAAAAAACTTCTATTTCTTGTGATAGTAAGTCTTTCTAGTCAATCAGTTCATTACAGGAATATGATGGGAATTCCTGGAAACAGGGCGGCCAAGTCAGACATGTTCTTTCTTGAAACACTACTTCCTGCTACACTTTTGATACATACATTATTGACAAAAGGCAGTTGCGCCGGCGTACTATTCAACAGGGCCACTTAAGACAGGACCTTACTCGGCACAAGTCGGCTGCAAATAAATTAGTAGTTCCGAGCTTACTACGAGCTTGTGCGGTTAGGTACGAGTTCGTTAAGAGTACGTGTATAGACATCCTTAGTGTTTCAAACAAGTTTTGGAGTCAGTAAGCGTGAACACGAGTTTATATAACTATTATCAAGTTATCCACAGCTGTCCCACGAGATTTATTAAAGCTGTGCCGAGTGAGCTCTAAGCCCTGTTCGGCACCTAACTCGCCAGCGTGTGAGAGGAGCTTACCACACAAACAAATAGACAGGAAGACAGACAGACAGACAGGCATGTCTGAAAACAAATCGTCTGCTTGTTATATATCGGAGAGTTAATTCAAATAATAAAAAATATAGATATAAACTTATTTTTTCACATGGATTGTACAAATAGTTATGATAACTAATCGAGGCACTCTCCATGGCTCCGGTGATGGCGTTCGATAGTCGGCAGGGGAAGGAGGAAACCGGAGTACCCGGAGAATACCACCGGCCTTGGACAGGCAACTGCAACCCATTCTCATAGCCACGCCGGGGATCGAACCAGGGTCGCCAGCGGAGAAAGCCAAGCGTTTTACCACTCAGCTGACATACATGTATATCATGAATATAAATCATATAGTAAGATACAGTTAATATTCCAGGTTTCCTTTGGTATCAACAAGAATAAGTAGGTCGTGGTCGGCAAAGGAAGCTAAATTTAATACTGATCCGTCCTTGCAGGACTGGCTTGTCTTGGGTAAGACGCCGGTTTACGTGAAGGTACTATGCTATATTGTAACTAGGTATATTGGTAAAATCAGGGTGGTGTAACACTTCTCCTGTACCGGGAACCGACGAAACGAAGGCTGATATATAAGTATATGTAAAAGTTTATATAAAAGCATTTATATAGGTATATTTATATAGGTATATTTATATAGGTATATACATATATGTATAAGTATATATTATATATATATATATATAAGTATATATATAAGTATATATATAAGTATATATAAAAGCTTATATAAAAGGAGGTTTCCTCCACCTTCAGACAATACTGAACGCTTCCATGCGAGCCATAGAGAGTACCTAGGGTACTTAAAATAACTATCTGTATAGTTCATGTAAAAGGAAACAGTTTATAATTTAAAATGGTATAGCCAAGCAATAAACTTAAAGTCTAAGGATCATCCATCAAAAACGGAACTGCATAAGAGTGGTTTGTAATGTTAAAGACCACTCGTGCGTTCAGTTTCGTGGCTGGATGGTTGATAATAATACCAATGGAGACCTTACCCTTCAATCCTTCAATATTATGACACGTACAGAGCTGTGAGTAAAACGAAATCAATTTGGAGATCTGGGTTTCTGCATGATAACCTTTTTTTCCATTGGCAAAGTTGACATGTTTAGAAAAATGAATATTACCGTGAAAAAATATTTACAGTAATACACAATGGTACCCCCGCCTCAGAGACCAAATCAATACACAAACGATTTACTGACACAAAGACTCTCTTTCTTGTGGATTTATGGCTGGCATTTGAATTAACGTCGCAACTGGCAGTTGTATTCTCTATCTTGTATTGATTTACACCCAAGAAACATAGAGGAAATGTTTTTTAAATGAATAAAACTTTGCATTGAATATACGCTGATGTCACGCGACAAGCGTCAACCCTCGAAAATATCGAGGGTCGCCACTTGTCATTAACATGGCAGGTTATTGACAATAAACATTTTAGTTGAGGAGTTATTATGCGGATATAAAATCTAGATTTCCCCGAAGCGTGACATTTTCAATAGTTCATTTCAATGGCTTAAGTATTTAGGTGATACATGTATTCATGACAAGTTTCTCCATTTTAATGTTGTCTGCCTCCAACCAGTTAGTTGTATAACATTGAAATGTCAAACTGAAACCATATCGGGAACCACGTGTGATGTTCCGGGCATCTGTAATATATAATATGTGCTCAAGTGCATTAGATCCGCCCAATATTAAACATTACGTATACCTTCTATTGCAAAAACGTCATTTTTTTTAGAATTAAGCCAGTACTGCTCCCTTAAAGAGACTTATTCACATACCGTATATTTTTATCACCTTCAAATATTCTGGTGTCTGCCATTATTTCGTTCTTGCTTACCTGTGTACAATGATGGAAATAAACTTGTTCAGGGCGCGATCAGCGTCGCTTAACATATACATAACATACATGCCACCTGGCTGCTGTATCGCGAAACTTCACAAAAATTTTTTTTTAAGCTTCCAACCGATGTTTCTTCCGTGGGTTTTTTTTTAAGTTTCTTAACCTTGTTTGGGAGTTATTGCGCATGCGCAAGATCTGACCTCTGGTCTTGTATAGGTAAAAGACACACGAGGACCGTTGACTCACACACAGAATGATTACAACGTGCATATCAAATGAACTGGAGAAAGTAAGTCCGTGTGATTTGCGGGAATCTATTATATTCAGCCTAAATAAACAAATTACCTCAAAATTTTATTTCATATATATATATATATATATATATATATATATATATATATATATATATATATATATGTATATATATATGTATATATATATACTATATTCATGGACACACAGATACATAGATAAGGTATCTAGGATAAAGCCGAGATATTTTATCTTGACTTTTAAGTCTATATATAAACGGAGTACTTGAAATCAGCTTCTGTATATAATCATATATTTATCTATATAATTAATACGCAGGTGAGTTTTTTCCCCCTCTGATTGGACCCTCCTAATTCCGCACATATCGTCGGTGCGCTCTTCTATGACAAGTTTGTTTTCTTTTGCGGGATGATTTCCTATTAAGCTGCATAATCAATAATTTTAATATTGCCACCACAGGTGCCCCTATTTCTTTTTTGATTGAAGGTCCTTCGTGGCTCTCAAGCTTTTTCAGGAGGCGCCTTGGGGAATTTCCTGCATTTCGAGCTCACTGGCCCGTTTAGACCATGGTCAGAAACATGTCCTGCCGGAGCGGTCAGCGGGTCACCTGAAATCCCCATTGACCCCCCTATCAATATCAACTCCTCTAAAGAAATTTATCAAAAGGAAGTAAAGGTTTTAAATTGTAGAGCTGAACATATGTCCAAATGAATCTGCTTTCAATAGCGAGCGCTTTTCCCTGTGGACATTTCGGCCTTAAAATATGCGATATCCATTTAATACTAGCTGGTTGCAAAACATGTATTATCTTATAGGGCCGTGGATTTTCTACGGGTACGGCTAGTTGACATTTAATATGAGGTTTTGATTATCCCACCAAGGGTTTTTTTACTATTATTTCCTCCTAATTTACACCAGAGATGTTATTAGTCACAAAGCTAATTGAATTCTGAAGTTATCAAGCGTATTATTAAATCAAAGTGATAACTCTGGCAGAGAGGTAAAATCATTGGCTTTGTGTAATGTCAACATCCGAAAAACGTGAGATCAATTTTCGAGTCTTTCATCTCGTCAACGATGTTTTTGGTGTTCTGGTATTTAAACACACAACAGCACTCTCTGTAATTCTGCTTGAGAAAATAATCATATTGGCAAATGTTATATGGAAGTAACTGTAGTATTTCCAGGCACGTGTGGCATTCCAGCTTAGTCGCCTCTCGCCTCTGGTCACGCAGTCTTGTAATGGTAAACAAACACACCTTACATCACAGAACATTAATGTTATAAATCAAATGAACTGGAGAAAGAAGTCCATGTCCCGGAATGGTTTTACCGGGGAAGCTACTGTATTCAGCCAAAATGATAAGAGCGTGACATAACTGGGGACCCGTGGGTCTCGACGCTCAGCTGAATGTGTCTATAAATATGAGCCTTTTTAAGAAAATACGGGCCCTGTGATCAAGTTTGAAGCCAAGCTATCTATAAACTAATTTGTGAATAAAGGGGCCTGTGACCTTGATCTTTGACCTTGTGGCCCGAAAATTAAAGAGAATCTTCCCCTGTTGGCAGCTGAGCCACACGTGGAAGATGGAAGGTTTGGGATCGAAAGCTTAAAATGTAGCCACGAACTTGATAGAAGTGGGCCCTATGACTTTGACCTCATGACCCTAAAATCAAAAGGGCTCTAGCCTCAGTGGTGGGTCAGATATTAGTCAAGTTTGAAATCAATATGCCAATCCTAACTGGAGTTATCATACAGACACTAATTTGTGGACAGATGGCCCCTGTGACTTAGACCTTTGAGCTTATGACCCCATAATCAATTGGGTTCTTCCTCTTTCGGCAGGTCAGCTAAATGCATGAGGTTTTGGATGAAAAATTATACCCTAAAATGCAGCCACATTTTTTTAAATTAGTGGGTACTGTGACTATGACATATCACCTGATGACCCCAGAATCAATAGGGTAATGGCTTTAGCTATAGGCCACATATATGTCATGTCTGAAATCCATATGTCATTCCGAACTGGAGTTATCATCCGGGAACGAATCTGTGGACGGACGGATGGACAGACGTACAGAAGGACAGTCAAACAGACAGTTGGATAAAGGGGGCCCCACATATGATCAATAAACATACCAGGTCTAGGGACACTAGATGGAACCACAGCATAGAAACTGATGTGATTGCTGTCATTTGACGGTCTTGAAATAGAAAAAAAAAATCGTAAAAATTAGAAAAAAAATTCAGGTGGCGCCACCAGTTTTCAGGAACTGACAAAACTATCCATGGTCAATATTCAAGGCAAGATTCCTGACAATCCTTGCATAATTTATCAAAATACTGATAGTTTGGTATCAAATATTTAATTATTCTATTTTTACAAGCCCCATACCTCAAAGTTTATAAGTCGCAGTGACATAATTTCAGGTTTTCGAGGGTATTTTTATTGACCTCCCTGGATGTTTACTTAGAAGTTTCTAGGTTCAGTGATTACGTGTATTGTGCCCTTGTAACATACAGACGGACCGACAGACAGACGTAAGGACGGACGGACAACGGACAAAGAGTGATCGCTATACCTGAGATTACTTTCAGTCAGCTGAGCTAAAACATATCATATCAAATATTTATGTACATTAAATAGAAATAGGGTAATAAATTTAACGAGGCGAAAAGGAGACGCTTTAGACGCTCTCTCTCTCTCTCTCTCTCTCTCTCTCCGCATTATCCAAAAAACCTGATCAATGAAATAAGACGATACAACAGAACTGAAACGATATATGATACGTATGCAGCGTAAATGAGTTGTGAAATTTAGAGATTTTAATGGAACTAAGTTAATCCAGGGTATTGCATGTCCTTTACCTGTTAATCAGGTTACATTCATTTTAATTCCATGTGTTATTTCTACGACAGGCGTCAGTTGATTTATCATAATAAGATTTTAACGAATCAAATTGACACTGATTCCATTTTTTATATCATTATTTCTTCCTATGTTCTCACCAGAGATGTCATTAGCTATTGAAATCCTGTGTTTATTAAGCGTATCTACTGATATTTCTGACAGAGAGGTAAATCATTCGACTGGTGTAATGTCAACGTACAAAAAGTGAAAGCAATTTTGCACAAGTCTTTCATCTCCGTAAGGATCACACGGTTTTTTGTTGCTCTGGTATTTAAACACACACTAGCACTTTCATTCTGTGATTCTGCGAGAGAAAAAAAATATATTGGCAAGTGTTAAACGGAAATAACTTTACTGTTCTCAGGCACGTGTGCCATATCAGCTGAGTCGGAAAATCAAATACACATGTAGTATTTATAGAAGAGAAACCATAGTAAGTTGTCGCTATTATGTTTGGTACATCTACACATTTCAGATAATAAACGGGATGTCCATAAGCAAGTTTTGGCCTGATGCTTTTGGTCATTTGTGTTCGCTTCATTTGTAGATTCAATCCTAAAACGACCTGACCGAAAGCCGACTGTTATGTGTTCGTGTGTGTGTGTGTGTGTGTGTGTGTGTGTGTGTGTGTGTGTGTGTAGCAGGGCTCCATGGGTTTTCCTTGGAGTAATGAGAAGGTAATCTTTGTCTAATGGTCGGGAAAATAATAATGTTGCAATCAAACATCAGAAGGAGCTGTGCGTCGTTGCCTATATTGGTTGTGCTGTTCAGTCTTTTCCTCCTAAACTATTAAGCCTTGTTATTAATTTATCTTTATATAAACTTACTTATTTTACATGGATTGTACAAATAGTTATTAACTAATGAACGCACTCTCCATGGCTCAGGTGATGGCGTGAGGTAGTGTGTAGGAGTGGAGGAAACCGGAGAATCCGGAGAAAACCACCGGCCTTGGACGGCATCTACAACCCACACTCATAGCCACGTCGAACCCGGGTCGCCAGCGGAGAGAGCCGAGCGTTTTTCCAAATGTTTTGTATACCCATACGAATATGTCTATCTCTCTCTCTCTCTCTCTCTCTATATATATATATATATATATATATATATATATATATATATATATATATATATATATATATAATGCGTGTGAACCTTAATATAGCTGATAAATAAAAACCAAGTGTCAGATTTAGAAAAAGGGTCAAGCAGTCACAAAGCAGAAACAAAAGTCTCCCGTTCAAATCATTGATATATATTTTATTTCCAGTATCTAAATCTTATTCTTTCTCAGAGTCAAGGAGGATGAATACATTAATTAGCCCTTGCTAAAAGGTGTGTGTGTATGGGGGGGGGGGGTTGTATAACTCCATTATCCATGCCTGTATTAACGCCTCTGATATATTAAGACATTGTATAATCAGTTCAGAAATTTAGTTTACAGTCCAATGAATGTAGAAAATAAAGAAGCTTTATGGATTTCTTCACCTTTTCCTTAAACGTTTTAACATTTCACTTTCGATGGCTGCTCGTGAAGTAAAGCTCGTAAACTATTTATCTTATATGGAACGTGTAGCCGACCAGCTAAAACAAGCAGGCAATTTTTTTTTTATCCTACCTGAATCCATAGCCAATTTTTGCTTCTTGTTGTTAAAGCTGCACAAACACTTTTTTTTTATTAAGAGCACAGACAGATAAACAGACGAACAATAGCGATAGGTGACTGGATTCTAATTGAGGTCGAGCCAGAAACAATTATTTCAGTGAATGTATTTTTCATGGATTGTATTTTTGGTGATTAAGCATCAAAGATATAAAAACAAAAATGGCTACAATTTCTGCTTGTGTCTTAAGTATCTGAACTTAATCAAACGTGTAACGTTTATTTTATGAAATGGATTAAATTTTGTTTTGTTCATTTGTACCATTTCAAGAATTGTTGCACATCTATGCATCGTCCCTGCAAATTGACAAAATGTTTATCCCCGACAAAAACAGTACCATATCAAAGACGGAGGACAGCAGCAACAATATACATAGAATACCATCATACACCTTTAGTAAAAACTAAGAGAATGATATAATACAATTATTTAGGACTTTGCATAAATGCAAGTCTGAGATATAATCCTGCCGTAATATTCTTTACAATAAGAGTTCACCTTAACGAAAAGAAGTAATATATATAGAGCGCTATAATCAAATTTGTCATATGCAAGCATTTAAAGCTATAAGCTTTTTATCTGTGATGGTGTTTTAAGCAAGGAAATACTTATATGGTAAAAATTTGATGTTAATTATTTAATGTGAAGCCGTTAAGAGCTGATCCATCTTAAACACGGGATTGAAGGGGGGATATTTCTTTACATAATATATTTTTCCCACAAAAATGATCTTATCAAAAGAAAAAAATTCTGATCATAAGAAAAAAAATTAACTGACCACAGCAAGAAATATTTTGTCCCATTCCCTAGAAAATATTTCCTGTCATAAGTGTTTTATTCTGATAATAAGGAAATTATGTTTGTTTATAGGAAGAAAAACAGTAACTCCTTTCCTGCTTTAGGAGGCTAATTTAATAATGATAGGTAAAAAGTTAATATCCTTGCTCAAAATCTGTATAAAAAATTCAAAGTTTGATAACACGAGTGGCAACGGCTAAAACCCAATATCAACCACCTGGGGACTGTATGGATCTGTGGAGAAGGGAACAGGGAACACCACGAAAATTATAAAGAAAAAGAAAAATAACTGGTTATAAAATGTTACCATGCTGCTCTTGTGGAGCAAACACGTATCTTTACAAGGTTAATGTTTATGTTAATTAATATTATAGGTTATATAATACCGTGTAGGATTGTAGATATAATTTATGCTGGCTCATATTATTTTAAAGTTGATAGATTAGCCCCATTTCCTATCAAGTAGCTGTCATTTAACCTGAACCCGTCAAAACCCATAACGTACCACGATGTTCAAATGACCCCCCTGTGTCCGGTCGTCACACGAGCCGCAGACTGAGACCTGGACTACGCTATTAAACATTAACCCGCAGGCCCTCAGTCTGGCGCTGTGATAATTAATGTCCGGGGTCTTAAGAGGGACAGTCATTTCTTATCAATGTCTGTAAGAATCTGAAGTCCGCTAGCTTAGCACATTCGCTGCCCAGCCAAATATTCCCCCAGTGCCAGGGCCTGCAACAGTCTCGGGGAGGTCCGGGTTTGCCGATGACGAAAAAACTTGTTAACTTGCATAACCGGGAAACTGGTTAAAACGGTCCAAATGACCGAAAACGCAAGTAAAAGGGCTTTGCGTCTCGAAGTAAAGTCGTTCACAAGGATCGAGTTCGGCTCTCGAATGGCATGGCTGGGTCTCCGCTGCTGGGATCGGTGGAGGGAATGCGGATTGCTTCGGGCTTTGTGGCTGTGGGTGCTGTAGCTTTCTAACAAGGACTTCAACCCTGGAGAGAAGAGGGCGCCCCCTATGGCTCCTTGCTTGGCTTGGCATGGCACTGCGACTGTTGGCTCAGAGAACGTGCTTAAGGAGCGCACAGGGCTGAGGTCTTGACCGCAGCAACCTGTAGTTGCTCGATGAGCGTATACTTCTTTTGGCTTGGCTTGAGGGTCCGGGTAAGTAAGTTCTAGGTGTGAAAAGCTGATAACGAGGGTGTGAAGTCCACCTGGTGCAAGGGCCATAAAACTTGCCTGAGGTGTTATGCACAGAAGGATGTCATAACCCTGTTCGGCCTAATTAGCTAATTAGGCCTACAGCCAGAAAGGACTTCAAAGGAAACAAGCGCACACAAACACAGATACGCCCTCACATGCATATATATATATATATTTATATATATATATATATATATATATATATATATATATATATATATATAGAGAGAGAGAGAGAGAGAGAGAGAGAGAGAGAGAGAGAGAGAAAGAATTCATATGTTTACACCAGGACCGGGAAAGTCCAGCGGTTCACGCAATAGCAGCTCCTGTACACACTCGGATCGACCTTCGATATATTAGTTGAAATAATAGATGAAGATATATAAAACGTCACAGTTATCATCATGTATGATCATCAAAGTTCTAATGTCACTTTAATAAACAGCAGTAAACCTACCGCACCAGACACTTACGTCATTCTAGCACTTATATGCTAGCTTGGATGTTATTGTCTGTGCGAGGAGCTTCCTGGAGACACGCGAAGAGCACCAAATACAAAGTGGGTTGGCAAAGAAATAACACAAACTTTTGCCGAAACAAAAGTCAGACACTACGATGAACTAGTGGCCATGGGCCATGACGCTCAGCTGAATTCAAGTAATGATGAACAATGAGCAAAATGACTGCCAGAGTGCGAAAAATCATGAATTTTGTGAGTCCTAAGAAATGGGTATCAGTGGGCTTTTCAACAGATGACCACTTCATTTGAAGGTCTCATAAATAGAAGAAAATGCATAAAAAATTGAAAAAATACCGGTAGTATAGTGCCACCAGTCTGCAGGAACTAATGAAACACTCCATGACCAATATTTATTCAAAGAATCATGGTGATCAATGCAGTTGTAATTCAGATACTTGAGCTTTTGTATCAAATTTTTAATTATTCTGAGGGGTACTTAAGAGCCCCAAAAGCTCAGAGGATATGGGTAACAGAGACCTAATTTCAAGTTTGTACATAATCTTTTTACTGACCTCCCTTGATGTAAAGTTAGAAGAATCCAGGTCGAGCTGTAATGATTTGTTCACTGTTAAAAGATGACAGCTTTGAAAGTATAAAATATCAGAGAAAAAATTGTAAAAAATTAGAAAGATACAGTTGGCCCCACAAGTTTGCAAGAACTGATTGAACACTCCATGAACAGTATTCATGCAAAGAATCATGGTGCATGATCAATGCAGCAGTTATTCGGATACTCAAGCTTTTGTGTCAAATTTTTTTTTAATCTGAGGGGTTCTTATGAGCCCAAAAGCTCACGAAATATGGGTAACAGGGAATTAATTTAGGTTTCCAAAGAGATTTTTCATGGACCTCCCTTGATGTTAAGTTAGAAGATTCCAGGTCCAGCGGTAATGATTTGTGCCCTGTTAACAGATGACAGCTTCTTGGAAAATATAAAAAATTAAGAAAAAAAAAATTGTAAAAATGAGAAAAATACAGGTGGCGCCACCAGTTTACAGGAACTGATGGAACCCTCCATGGTCACCATGCAAAGAATCATGGTGATAAATGCAGTTGTCATTCAGATACTGAAGCTTTTGTGTCAAATGTTTTATTATTCTGGGGGGGGGGGGGGTACTTTCGAGACCCATAGCTCAGAGAATATGGGTAACAGAGATCTAATTTCAGGTTTCCAAGGAAACTTTTCATGGACCTCCCTTGCTGTCAAATAAGAACATTCCAGGTATTGCGATAATGATTTGTGCCCTGTTAACAGAAAATATCAAAAATTAGGAAAAAATTTATAAAAATTAGAAAAAAATACAGGTTTCCAAGGAGATTTTTCATGGACCTCCCGGGCCGTCAAGTAAAAGGAATCTAGGTCCAGCGGTTACGATTTGTGCCCTGTTAACGGACGGACAGACAGACGCCGGACGAAGAGTTATCGCTATAGCTCAGATGACTTTCAGTCAGCTGAGCTAAAAATTCTTGCTCGATTTACCATCAACAAAACAAATATATGAATTGATGTTAAAATGAATTTATATTCAATTTTTATTTTTAAAGTTTATATCAAAATAAACGCTGTGTTTAAGACATGGCCAGTCACTGACGCAGGGCATACTGTGTATATTATAAAATAAATATGAAATAAAACCATAAATGATTCAAATGCTTTAAATATTATTTTCTAGTTTAGTTCTATTAATACCCCAATACACAGGAAATGACATCACATTTTGTATTCTGCAGGCGAATATAAAAGTAATCTGCATTTGAAAATAACATTTCTTCTGTGGTGAAAACCTATGACCAGTACATTTACTTTAAGGTCCATGGACATAAGTGTATAAAATAACTTATTGTCGATATTGTAGCTCTTGCATTCGATAAAGAAAAAAATCCTTATTATGACCCCCTGCCATGGGGAGAAACATAATAGTGTTTGGTCTGCCGCCGCCGCCGTCGTCGTCTGTGTCATTTCTTGTGAACGCGCTAGCTTTTGAACGAAAACTGGTGACCTTGACCTGAATCTTCAAGGTCAAATCGGATAGTTAAGAAATAATTGTGGACACTATAACCTTTAAACACCTCAGTATATGTTCATTAAATTTGAAATTTAAAGTATTTTTACCAATATCTCCGAGGAGTTTGAAATAGCGACCAAGACCCTCATCATCAAGGTCATATAGCCCGAAAAATAATTTTGTTGTGAACACCATAACTTTTGAAGTATAGCATTTTTTTCAAATTTGATACTACAATTGTTTCAACCATGTCCTGTGACGAGCTCCAAAACTGGTGACCTTGACCTGGATCTTCAAGGTCAAATCACACAGAACATATTATTTGTGAAAGCTATAACTTATGAACCACTTGAGCAGTATATTTCACTTTGTCAAACGCTTTTCCCATGTCAATGAAGGCCACGAATATTTCCTTGAATGTAACTTGTCACATTGTTTCTTAAGGAAATAATGTTATCTATACAAGAGCAACACTTTATAAAATCCAGATCGTTCTTCAACTGCTATCTTCAAAATATTCACAACACCAGGATATGCTTAGTCAATCACGCTGCAAAACTTTCCTACACAATTCCTAATGGTCCCAAATTCATTTTTTTCCATCAAGTTGGGAAACTTGCGATGTAAGAAAACTCCTTTTTTCAAGTTGGGGAAATGTGTGATGTTGGAATACTAATTTTTTAAGTTTGAGAAATATGCGATTTATTTAAACAGGCAGGCACAATCCCTTTGTTGTAACAAAGAGTGAATGTATTCTTTATATCACTGGTGTGACTTCGGTATTTTTTCTTAATTCCATTACAGGTCAAGAATCAGTCCCCAAGTACCTTTATTGTGTTGGAGGTGTTTTCTATCATTCTTTTTGAGGAAACGCAATGTCAGAGTTTAGAATGAAGTACTCAAAAAGTCTCTTTTGTTTTCTTCTTATGAAATAATGTGTTTGATATTTTAAGTAAACTGTAACCACTAACTGTTGATGGATTTTTTTTCTGATCCCTTCTTCTACAATCTGCAGACTTGTACATGTTAATAGCGACCGGGTTATACACTAAAACATTAGTATTCCTTATATTATGCTCAAGCTATTCACCAAACAACAGAATTGATTTATTCTTACTTTCTTATATAAACAAATACGCTTTTTTTAAGTTCAGCGTGTTTTTATGTTCTTTGTGATCCACATTACCAGAATTATCGTCCTGTCACGGCTTCCTAGATTAAATTTCCTTTTATTCTTGGTTGGCGTTTCTTTCTTGCCCTAAACAATTTTTTATGGTAATCGTTGTGTATTTCTGCAAAAATATACTTTGTAAAACTGACTGAAACACGAGTCTTTGTCAAGGTGGTAAATGAAGTAGCTATTATTTGGAAAAAAATCATAGTCTGCTAACAAAACATTAATTCAAATACAAATGAATTGTCTCTGAAATTAATTTGCTTTAGGAGTGCGGGTTGAGGGAATTTAACTCTCTTTTATTTTTTCATACGAACGAATATCATTTCACTGTCGGATGCGTCTAAAAATACAACGTGGTGTATTATTCCAATAGGGATAATGAATATCTTGCCACGCTTTTTGTTCATTCTTTTGGAGTTAGGCAACTACTTAGCGACATCCCCACCATGCAGTGTTCCAATTTAGTCCACAGTAATTCTTAACTGAGCAGCCGGTTTTCCTTTACAAAAGATGGAGATGAAATCATTCAGTTTACCTTCAGTCCTTTTCTGGGACCTTGAGCAAAACTGGAGACTTGACCTTGATCGTGAGTTAAAAAATGAAGAATTCTAGGAAAATTAGGACCCTATTAACTTTTGAAGTTTTGCATATTTATGTGACCTTGACCTTTCCCTTCAAGGTAAAATCTTCTTATTTCCCCTTAAATTTAGGGATGGGGGGCATGGGGGAAACCTATTTAGTTTTGCTCGCAAATTGTTATGGTTTTCAGGTAACCGCCTCAGTTTTTTTATTGCCAGTTAAGTGCCAGTGTATGTACACCTGCAGGATTAAAATTCCGGTTTAGGCCTACGTGACATGGCAGTATCGCACGCCTCCTCTCATTTATATCCTGGTGTTAGCCAAGCTAGGTGACTACTGCACCTGGAGCCCAATCGTAAAAATTTCTGGGATTATGCCAACGAGTAACCCCCGAAAGGAGCATTCGTCTGTCAGCGAATTATAGCCGTTGGGCACGGCCTTCCCGTTAAGCCTTACGTGAAAAATCTCAGCGCCTCGGCTGAGATTTGAACTCACGATCACCCAGCTTTGAGTACTTTGCTCTACCCCTGAGCCAGAGAAGCTGGTTATGTTAGATTTTTCTCAAGACTACCGTAATTAAAGAGCATGTGGAGGCTTTTTAATCTTTACATACTTGAATTTACTTTATTTATGATAATAAACTAATTCCGTTGAGAATATAACGAAGGCCTGAACAAATGCACCATGATATAAGCTTATATTATCAGGGGCATCAATATCGGGAGGATGGGGACATACACCCCCTTTAGGCAAGGGGGCAATGTAAGCATCCCCCATTATCAATAAATTATGTTATATATAACAAATTAAATATATTAATCAATAGAATCATAAACTCTGGTTCCATTTACTTTGATTATGAAACAATTAAACAAGAACTTACCCTGTGGGTCAACAATGGACCATTTTACCGGGTTTTTTTTTTCGTCACGAACGGGAGGAGGTCAGATCTTTTTGTTCACGTTTACATCAGCTTCAAACAGATATAATCAAAACAAGATGTCTGCTATCGCCGAGCGATTGCAAGGAAATTCTCGCGCTACAAAAGAAAATGACATTAACCCCTCATTACGAGCAGAGGCTAGAAGGCTCTAGTTTCCGCTTCTGAAGTTGGGTATGTCTGCACGACGTTCTGTATCATGAACTGATAAGCGAGGACGTTTTTATTTGCTGATAACAAATACCGTACTCTGGTACGCAGGGCTGTTCCAAAAGCTGACCATGCTTATTGGCTTACAAACAAGGTTGTGGATACCAGTCTATTAAACGTTCTAGCCGTGACGATAGGAACGTTTGATTTCACCAGCATTTATTCCCTGTTGGTTTATATCATAATGTGTTTGCATCCTTTTTCCGATAAAACTCATTAATTGTTGAATACTGCACAAGAAGTCCCAGTTTTAACGCATGAGCAAGGATGTCAGAGGTATATAATGGCACTCTTGCGCCAGAGGTCGTTTCCACTCAAAGCAATTCCTCCCCAGTTAGGCATTTTGGGGTCGTCATTTCTCTACGGTAAAAGTCCGACAGCCATGGTACATCGGTTTCGGGCTAAATTTGAAGTACATGCGTGATTGGCATAACTGTTGTTACGTCAGCGGTGTCACTATCTGAACACTTCATTAGTAATCATATCAAGCAATCAGAAAGCGCGTCCTTGGTTGCTATGCCATGGCTTTCGGACCTAACGACGGGGGCGTCTTGCCTGCCTATCTCAAATATTAAGTAAATAATAAAGAGATGGGCCATATAGTTTAAAAATGCTAGGAAAATGACAGATAAGTAATATTTAAAGGAAATAACCCAGAAAAGAAAAAAAATAACCGAAATCTACATTAATAGCAATTCAAACGCCAGTGGTATTTTATTGTAAGTACTTCTTTAAGTCCGCATTAAATAAACATTCATTTTAACGCATTTTCCTTGAAACGATCTATATCTAAGCCCTACAGTAGATTTATAACGACTTCATTGGTGTATTTCTTTGCCCACAATCACCAGCAGAGCCGTACTCATCTTCAGAAGCATATAATGGCACTTGGCAAGGGACCATGGTTTCTTTCATCTATCAACTCGAGAAACATTATTTTCACCAAATATGGGAATATTCAAGGTCAGGCCACTATCATACGAGAGGTCATGATCCCTTTTTAAATATACCTTATCCCATAACCTATATCTATGTATATGCATAATATGAAAGAAATTTGTCAATTAGTTTTTTTTTACTTATAATGCTCACAGTACTTTCAGGTGGCAATGAAGGGGATATTTAAAAGTACGAAACAAGAAAAGGACAGAAAGTGAAGCCACATGTCTCAATAGACAATGCTATCCAAGATCTTTGGCCAATTTGATTTTTGAATCAAACCATGCATCCCTAATTGAGATATTAAAGAATTTGTGTGATTTTTACCAAATAGGGATATATTCAAGGTCAAGGACACTTCATAGGAAAGGTCATGATCCAAATTAAATATACATCAACCCATAACCAATATCTATGTATATGCATAATATGAAAGAAATTTCTCCATCACTTTTGACTTATAATGCTCACAGTACTGTTGAGTGCGCAATAATGGGGGTATTTATCGGCACGAAAACAAGAACAGGATAAAAGTTGGCGCCACCAATTTCCGGTACCTGACAACACTATCCGAGACCTTTGGTCAACTTGATTTTTGGATAAATCCATGCATGATTTCTTGAGATATTTAAAAAATGTTTGATTTTCTCCTAAATGGACCTATTCAAGGTCGAGGTCACTCTCACATAAAATAGAAGACTTTTGCAAATGAAGAAAAAGGTGCCAAAAAGATTCCTTCACATGCTCACGACAACAACTGACCTTTCACATGTGCAATCAGCTACCTCCGGTCACGTGATTTTTTCCAGTTTATACATCTGTCACAGGAGCGTTATAAAAAAACTGTAATGGGCAGGAATTATCCCTAGTTTATAAATATGTTCCGACGGTAAACCAGAACCAAGTTCTATAAATAATTATTAAGGTAGATGTATCGCATCACTCCAATATACATTGACCGCCAGACAAAAGAAAAGATAATTTATAACACAGATAATTCATAACTCATATATGTTAGCTTTTCTTCATGTTTGTCTGTCTTCTGTTGCCTTTTTACAAGATATCACATTAAGTTACGGATGGATTTCAAGGAACTTGGTGGAAACACGAGAACTGATCAAGCGAAGAATAAAAAGTATAAAAGTCCGGCACTGGTGGAGTGTTTTCCCTCTTCGAGTGCACATGTTAATATTATTGCCCATGAGGTTATGTGTTCAACTACGTTCGTGTGTGTTTTTGTGTGTATTTGTTTACAACATAACTTACGCAATTATTACCTCATGAAATTTGCGGGGCATTTCGGAAATGAAAATTCGATTAGATTTTGGTGTGGATCACGAATATCATCCGGTGTCAGGAACGTCATCAAGGAGTATCCACAAACGTGTAGTCACGTAAGGACGAATGAACCTGAGATTATCGACCGAATTAGTGAATGCAAATACGGTTATGGAAGCATCCCATAATAGGGACCACCTCCTCCCCCCCCCCCCCCCCCGTTTGTACACACACACATGGCGGAGGATTGCAATCCGTAGAATTTCTAATTGAACATCAATCTCTGATATACCTGCCTTTAAGGCTGTAATTCAAACAAATATTTGTCAAATAATTACTGTTATTACTTACTTTATATGAAGAAGAAAATTTGGTGAATTTAAATTGTAAATATTTTTGAATTTCATCCACATACTTAATATTATGATAATTTCTATTTCTAGTTGAATGACGTCTTTAAATATAAGCTATTTTTCTATTTATCATGAACTCCTGTTTCATCCGTTTTTCTACAAAAAGTTCAATCCTATTAGAAAAAGATTTACATAAATTGAATTAAAAAATACTTTTTAGATATTCAGGCAAGCGGGCACAACCTTTGGTTCATTGTAGCACAAAATAGATTTCCAGTACAAGGTGTAGTAAGGTCAACAATACCACAGTGCTGTTTACCAGCACATCTATAAATTCATTTTTTTACACACATTTTTTTATGTGTTTACTTTTTGAGGGGATCCCAAAATAGATTTGGTCTGTAACATCTGCCCTGTACCTACCACTGGAAATATAATATTATTATAACTATAGGATCGTTATTATCTCCGTCAAGGGGCGAGGATTATGTTTTGCCACCGTTGGTTTGTATGTGTGTATATCTGTTAGCAAAATTACTCAAAAAGTTATTAACGGATTTTGAAGATACATGTATTTGCGTATAGCTCGGGAATGATTGAAGTAACATTTGACTAGATTTAGGGGTGACCCTGACCACCATCTGTATTCAGAATATTTCTTAAAAGAAGGAAATGCTGCATTTCTGACATTGCCGTATGGGGGCAATGAACTGCCTTGGCGGAGGTCTGCGCTCCCTGAATGCTTTTTTAGTTTAAAATATGCAAGAATAAGATAAAGTCTTACCTGGTGAAGATGATACCCCCTGTAACCTCAGGAGACTCTGAGAGAATCGCCCAGGTATCTTTGATAACTTGTATTTGTAAAATGGACAGTTGAACCTGCAGATCATCGACGGCTTTTTTGGGTGTTATTTGTGACGAACCGCACCCCATTTCAAAGTAACGAAGCGGAGAGACTGAAAGGACTTACATCTGAAGTGTGACTGCCGACTGTATGAAGTGAACATTGATGTGACCGAGCGCATGTCACTGATCAGCGCTTCGTTTACAGTGCCATGTTCTCCTCCCAAGGGTATAAAATATCGATATTACTGTCCTTACAAAAGCATCGTATTAATATTTTACCTTTTAAGTGTATTGATCACGTTAAACGCAACACTGCCAAGGTTGTATTTTTTTCTCTGTAATTAATACTCGCGGCTAATAGATAATGTGATGGAATAGTAATTGTCGCTGTTATTTTATTTCTGCGGTTTTACACATTCACATCGATACACAGGCTGACTGGCAAAACGTATATTTAACCATACACCAGGTCACGTGATCTCTCGTAAAGCAACGTAAATATTAACCGCAGCGGAGTGGTTTAAATTAGTTTCTTCTTTTATCTTTTTCATATATATATATATATATATATATATATATATAATTAATTTTACATACATACAGTGAAACTCCTCTAAGCCGGACACTCAAGGGACTTGAAGATTTCGTCCTTATAAGTGAGTTGTCCTGTTTAGAGGAGTTAGGCATATTGCGTCAATTCTTCATTGAATGTTAC